>OY728159.1:162610046-165110046 GCA_963277665.1 Viscum album
AAAACGTAATTTGAACTTCAAAAGGACAAAACTTTTGATCCGAGTGTCTGTTTGATCTCTACAACATATCAAATTGAAAACTGCGATGAGCTTTATGCACTAATGACATAAGAGAACCCTCTATAAAAATTTTCGAGGCTAAAAAAGTATTAGAACACCTATAAAACCGAGCTTTTAGTCAGGACACCACAATATTTTAACATTTGATGGAAATTCAACTTCATTTAAGAGAGAATTTTTGCTCATTTTCAATGGGAACTAAATTTATTCCTAGGGGTTACATTCATATTGATATTATGGTTTTGAAATTTTATTGTTTTTCATAATGTACGGTTATTTATAAGCAAATATATAACAATATATATATATATATATATATTTTATATTCACACATAAAAATTTAATTTTATAAATAAATAATTAAACATATTTATATATAAAATATAAAACTTATCTAAATAAAAAATAATATCCATTTTATTTAAAATACAAATGTATAAATATTTATATACATATACAATTAATGTATTTATAATGTTTATATATATATAAATATATTTATGTGTGTATTGACAAACATATATATATTTATCTACATATCCTAATATATGTATATAAATATTAATATATAATATATGCAAATAAATATAAATATATATAATTATATGTATAGATGCAGACACATATATAAATATATATATGTTTATTTATTTATAAATATACATACACAGACAAAACATATTTTATATATGCATTTAAATATATATATATATATATGTGGATAAAAAATTTAACAAAAAATATATAAATATACAGATATATCATAAAATAAAGAACAAAACAATATAGTTGAGTGATAAATGCGCGAGATTATGAGGGAAGGTCTCAGGTTCAAAACTCACCAAAGCTTGGGGGCTCGCGTGGGCGAGTGAGGCAGTGCATAACACTATTACGGGGGGGGGGGGGGGGGGGGTCCTAGTGCTATTAAAGGGGGTTAGACCACTGATAAAGGGGGGTTGGTCCTCCCTTCGAAGTTGTAGAAAAAAATTTCATTTTAAAAATTAATTTTTTTTACTTTCATCAGTGCTGATAAAAGAGGCATTTATCAGTGCTTTTCTTAGCGCTGATAAAAGTAACCCCTTTTAATAACACTTCGATTATCAGTGCATTTGTAGTGTTATAAATTCCCTTTTGCGTGTTTTTAAAGGTCATATCTATAGTCGTGATTGCTAGGGTTAAAAATAAAATAATAGTATAAGTGCCCTTCATTGTTTATTTAATCTATACGAAACCCCATGTCAAATAATAATAATAATAATAATATTTCTCGACATGCGATTAACTTGTGAATTATATTAAATATTATTTCTTTAATAATATTAAATATTTATTATTTCTCACCGGACCTAAAACCTCGGTCTGTCATTCCTTTATATTTATCGGGTCCTGAATAATGACTATTTATTTATTAAATAAATATCACTGCATTATTCGCCAATAAATAAATAAATATTATATTCAATAAATAGAAAATATATATTTATTAAATATTCCACTCACATTATATTCTCTCGAATAATCGGTGAAAAAATATATGTGATCAAGAATATATGAATAATTATTAAACCACTTGCGGGGATAATATTTATTCTACTTGTTAAATAATAAATAATAATATATTATTTATCTAGAATTCTAGAGACACCTAGTGTGTGACCCTCTAGGCCTCTTTCTTAATGACATTAAGAGAATTAGTCTAAAATCCAAGGTTAGTGTCTAACAACACGCCAAGGCACCACAATGACATGATACCTCATACATATGCTTAGTGTGTAATATAATCCATTTATCACAATATGTCAAATCAAACAGGTTGCATGCCGGTGCCATCAGCCTATGTGCTCAATGTCTCTTTCTTTGACTTTCTGGAAATAGGACTTGCCTATAGAACACCATGACCATAAATTTATTTAGGATATATCATTTCTATCAAAGATTCCAAGATATTAACTTCTGTTAAAGAGCATAAGAGATAAATCCTTTCTCGCATTTTTCATTAATGTAATATTACTCATGATGCACCCAACGTATCCTACCCCTCCATGAACATCTATTGTCACAATTTTTATCAACACATCAATGTACATGACTCATATTAATCATGAATAATAATCTTAAAATATAATGACCAATACACATGTCTGCAAATAGGAATATTCAATGCCACATATAAATGTGGATTTCCTACTAATATGTTTCATTCTCATAATATCCTACTAGATATTACCAAGGGCGTACACCATGATAAGGTGCCTCAAAGTCCTATAATTCACCAACCCTGGTAGCCTATATCATTCATTCCCCTTAAATTATATCATCTGACTATATAACATATATTCAAGAATAGTTTCATAACACTTTCAGGTTCTCATCATAGTAGGGAACTACTATGACCTTTTAGTGAGATAACTACTCTTAGGACATTATCACATATTATGTCACATAGAAGAACAATCATGATATGATAAGTAGTTTATTAATATTCAATACCATGAATATGAGTTATCATAAAGTACACATAAGTTGGTTCTAGGGCACCAACTTCAATAGAATCCCACTTGCACTGGAGTCAACTGCTAACAACCTTCAGTCCACTAGCTCTCACATGATACTCATATTTCTACTGAGATAGGTATTTAGTCAAGGGGTTTTCCATGTTCTCTTATGTGGGTACTCTACTTACTACAACTTTATCCCTGTGATAGAAATCCCTCAAGTGGTGATACTTATGGAGTATGTGCTTTGTCCATTGGCGTGACCTTGACTCTTTTACAAGAGTCACCGCTATAGTATTATCACAATACGATGTGATATGGTCTTTAATATTAAGTAACACATTAAGTTCCTAGAAAAAGTTTCAAAACCAAACAGCTTCCTTGACTCCATTAGGAGCCGCTATATATTTGGATTCTGCTGTAGAATCAATGACAACAGGCTATTTTGAACTCTTCCAGGCGTCGGTTCCGGGCACAGTGGAAGTGTGCAATGGGTAGTGCCCAACTTTTTTTTTTGAAATAATCAATGATCAATATGATATATATATGACGATGAACATTATGATCCACAAAATTGAGTCAAAGAAATAGATAAGTAATAATTGTGTCGCAAACGAGAAAGAGGAGATCAACACATATTGTTTATAATTAATTTAATTAGATAAAGAAGTACCTCTAAGGGATTATTTGTTTTTTGATGAATCTGGCGACAGATCTGCAGTGCATCATCATTGTGTTATAGAAAAAAAGTGTAGATTTCCTCTAGCAGTGATCCACACGTGTTCCAGGAATCTCCAAACATCATTGAAGGAGTCTCCGAGTGCTAGCACGGAAGATCCTTATGCTTGCGTTGTCTGCCTTAATCACCTCAATAATCACTTCCAACATGTTCTCCTTGATCCAGTGGTGGAGGATTGCTCTTCATTCTTGGGAGAATTCTTATAGAAGGGATCTCTCTATTCTTGAGAAGATTCTCCAAGAATTATTGTGCACAACTGATTTGGATCAAGAGAAAAAAATGACATAATTGGATATTTATATTACTATGGTTAAAATAAAATAATTTCACAAGTTCCCTTATTATTTATTTAATCCTATAAAAACCCCATGTCAAATAATAATTGTAATATTATTATTTCTCGACATGCACTGAACTTGCGAATTATAATTAAATATTATTTAATTAAATCCCATTACATGTGAAGTAATAGGGTTAATCGTATTTAATGGTTGAGGTATATCGTATTACATGAAATGTTATTTCATGATATTTCCCTCTAAAATCGTAAGGTATTATTAGGTGAATATCATAAGGTTCTATTACATTTATCTTGAGATTACATTACCAACATACATAAAATTGAGTTGATATTTGAGTATACGTTAGTGTTAATGTAACATGATATTCATACAATGCATATCTTGAGACTACGTTTCCCCTAATTTGTCATGGGATCACAATTTACTACAACTAAACATTAAGTGTTAACATTCATGAAATATTCCATGACCACTTATCATTAATTAAATATTTCATGGGATGAAACAAATGGTAGATTTAAGGCTAAGAGTAACATGCAATGTAACACAAGAAAATACTTGTAAATTTATGAAACGTATGAGTAAATGTTTGGTGCAGTTTCATGGATCAAAGAGTGTTACCGTAAACTATATAAATAAGGCCAAGCCCTTAGGTAGCTAGTGCAAAATCTTCTTAAGAAACCTTTGCCTGGAAACTCTCCCCCCCTGAAGCCCTCGCTTTAAACCTTATTTGCTTTTGAGATACTAGCATATTATGAATATTTGAATAATCTCACCCAAAGAGTTTGGGTGATTATATGATTCCTATGGATAAACCTACGAGGGAATGACCATTTGGTTATTCCTTTGGTGGTCATCATCAAACACAAAAGGTTGTCATGGAAATAGCATTTCAAAAGTGAAAGGTTCGCATGTTCTTTATTTTTTGTTTTGTATAATTTTTGTTTCATATGCATGGTGATCTTGGCTCATGGTTTCTTTATAATCATTTCTACCCTAATTAGTGGTTAATATATGTTAATAAAACTTTTAGTATGGGGTTTTTTAAGATCTATTTAATATTTTTGGTTGGATTAGGATGTTTTCTGAGCATGTTCTGATAGTTGTAGATGAGATGGTAGGGGTAGACATGTGCTACCGTGGTGCATACTAAAGGATAATCAAATCAGGATGATTGTGATAATGTTTTATGTTGGATTTAGAAATGTTTGAAATGGGTGATAGGGTAGGATAGAGTAGTTTTCAAGAATATCATCTCTCTCATGTGTGTGTGTGTGTCTTGTTCTATTTGTTTTGCAAGTTTTTTTTTCTCATTTCTGTTGTAAGCTTGCCATTTTCTTAATTAAAGATTATGAGGTATGTGTAGAATAAAAAAGGTCAAAATAATGTTATATTATTTTATTCTTTACTTTTTCTAATTTTATTTACTGGTATGGGGCATTCTCTTCCTGTTGTCTTATCGAAAAAATTCATGCAAATTTGTCCGCTTGTAACCCAGTAAGGTGATTCAGAGAAGAATAAAAGAATGGGAAAGATGACAAGGATGGTGGACTAAAACTCTGCTGAATCCTCTCTCATAATACTCTCTCTAATATAAGCACCACGACATTGCCCCGCTGTGTTGGCCAGCATAAGATAAAACTTCAGAAACTCCACCTCGAGCTCCAAGTCTATGTTCCTCTTCTACCTTTGCTCCAACTCCATCCGCAACCTCTCCAGTGTTCGCAGTAGAACCACCTCAGAAGATTCTTCTATGCCGCCGAAGAGCACCTCAATCAGCTCTGTCACCATCCGTAGCGATCCCTCCAAGCTCCCTCGTAGCCACAATAAGCTCATCATCATCACCTCCCTGTCCTGGCCGTCATCGCCACCGCCCATGATTCCACCATCCCTGCCTTCCCCTATTTTGTAAACTTCACCCATGGCTTCATGTTCCACACCATCCTTTTCTTTCTGGGTACCTGCGTTCTGGACCAGACCCATGCCATCACCTTCATCGACAACCCCTGTTATTGGGTCCCCTGTTCCCGCCCCTACCGTTATGGCTTCATGATCACTTCCTCCCTCTGTTTTCTTATCCTCTCAACTAATTGACTCAGTATCTTTCCCATACTCGGGATGTTACTAATAAGGAGGAGAACACTCCAGAGGGTTCTTATATTCCATCTCTGGAATCACCATGTCACCGGATTTCTCTACCTAATCCGTCCTGATTCACGAGAATACCTTACCTGTCTCAAGTTCCAACCCGTTGAAACTCTAGCCACTGATCCAATACTACTTTATGTAATTTTATTGTTCCTCATAGTCATTATTGGAGGGAACCATTCGAAGCATGATCTCCTTGAACCTCTGTTCCACAGTGGGCAACCCCTAGAGTAGGTTCCTCACCAAGAAATCCATGCCCTCATTACAGTTCTTAAAGAAAGGATGTCTTAGGAGCGTCTTTATGAAGGGCCTCTTGTTGAGTTCCTCATCCAGGCAGTGGGCCACGAGATTCTTGAAGGTCCTGGAACATTTCTTGTCGTTGTTCTTTCCTTTCTCCATCCACTCGCAGCCCAACTTTAATTTTTACCATGATCAATGATTATTTTAGGATCAATACGATGATGAATGCCAGTCTCTATGGAATAGAATAAAAGATTTAGATAAAGAATAAAGAAGTATGAAACCTTTAGAGAGGATATTTCACATCATGTTTATAATTAATTTAATTAATTTTATAAATAAAAGAATACATGGACCTTCGGTAATTTCTTCGTTGATGATGTTGATCATCCGAAATGACCCTTCTAGATTATCTTGTTGCACTTTCGAGGATCCAAACTAGAATCCCTCTAGCATCGATCCACACATGATCTGATGGACTCTAATCAATACCACTCATTCTCTGAGTGCTAGTGTAGAAAAGTGAGTGTCTTGTGTCACTCGTTCTTGATTGCTTTCTCTTTGTCCTTGAAGAAAGTATCTTGTTCTTGAGAGAGACAGGAAGAGGATTCGAGAGAGAAATTGTTCATCTCAAAAATTCTCAATTCACTGGGTGTGCAGTTCGGTATATGGAACAATAGACGTACATGTCTATTTTTTTAAAAAAAGGTTGGGTCTGAAGCCTCATTAATTATTAAATCAGAGCAAAGACCTCTTTTAACTAGGTAGAGGGAGACCCGTTACATAGCCCGAAGGCCCTGTGGGAATTTAGCCCATTACATGGACCATAGGCCCATTTTTTGGCCCAAAGCCCATTCTATGAATAGTACTGCTATAGTACCCACGCTGCAACAGTACTACACAGTATCCGCCGCTGCTACAGTACCCTGCTGCCGCTATAGTGACATGCCGCAGCTATAGTGCCCGCCATTGCTATAGTGTCTTCACTGCTACAATGCGCTACAGTAATACTACAATACCTATGCCCAATGGGTTTTGAACCCCATGTCATTATTTATGGTGTGCCAACTTGTGCAAAACAGAATAAATAAAATTTTGTGTCACAAAATAATAGCACTGTTATTATTATTTTATTTTGTGTTAACTAGTTAAATAATTATTTACCGTATTAAAAATAATTATTTTACTACCAGACCAGCCTTGGTCCGCTCAAACTCCACTTCCATTTATTGAACACCTGAATAAATAAATAAATAATTTATTCTCTTAAATAAATATTTTATTTACAAACTATTAAATAAATATTTATTAAATATTTAATAAAATAAATATATATATTTTACCCACAATCTGGTGAATAAATATTTATTTAATTTATGAAATCATTTTAACTTGAATAAAACTATTCCACTGCCATGAGTATAATATTTATTCCATTAATTAAATTCAAATAGAATTTAACCGAAACCACCAAAAACACTTAGTGTGTGACCATCTAGGACTATTCATCATTGACATTAGGTGGGATTGCCTAAAGTCCACGAGTACTATCTAGCAACGGTTCAAGGCACCCAAGATAAAAAACTTAAAGTCATAACAATGACATCCACATATGAACGCTCACTGTGTAATATAATCTCTTTATCTCAATATCTTATCAAGCAGGTTTCATGATTGTGTCATCAAATTTTGTGCTTGATATGTTGTTTTTTAACTACCTGAAATAAAATTGTTGTTACACCATGAACATTGAATTTCGCATGACAGCTCTATTTCAATCAAAGGGCTGAGATATAAACTTCCATAAATAGAAGGTAAAAATCATTCTTTGACTTATCCATTAATAACATTCCACTCATGATGCACCCAACGTACACTACTCCCCGCCAACTATCTGCGTGATAGTTTTCATCAGTAAATCAAAGTGCATGAGTCGTGACATGTATTAATGATAATCTTAAAGTCTAAGGATCATTACACACACTCACAGATAAAAATATCTGATGACACCAAAACATGTGGAATTCCAACTGGTGGGTCTATTCTCATAATCTCTCATCTTGGAGATTACCAAGTGCGAACTTAATGAGAATAAGTTTCATCTGATTATGAGTACTCGAACTTGATAGTCTATATACTATGTGTCCCATTATAGTATGTCATCCAACCGCATAACTATATTTAAGAACATTTTCATAGCACTTCAAGGTTTTCATCATAACGAGGAACTGCTATGACCTTGTCAATACGATAAATACTCTAGGAAATTATTACACTATAGTCATGAAGAACAATTAAAAATACGTAATAATATGTTTAATAATTAAATATATTAAATATTAATGTAATAAAAGTACAAAAATTAGGTTCTAGGACACCAACTCTTACAACCTACCACTTGTACTAGAGCCAACTTTCTATGACTTTACATCCACTAGACCTCACATGATGATCATGTTTCTGCTGAGTTAAGGTTTTAGTCAAGGGGTCCTCTATGTTGTCTTCTGTGGAAATATTGCTCACTGCAACTTCACATCTTTGAGAAAACCCCCTCAAGAGATGATATTTCCAAAGTATGTGTTTCGCCCGCTGATGTGACCTTGGATATTTTGTGAGAGTCACCACTGCAGTATTATCACAGTACAGTGTGATGGGATCTTTACTGCTAAGTATCACATTCAGCTCTTGGAAAAAGCATCACATCCAAACTACTTCTTTAGCTACCTCAAAAGCTATGATATACTCAAACTCTATTGTAGAATATGCGACCACACTCTTTTTTGATCTCTTCCAGCTTACTACACCTCCATTCAAAGTGAATATGTATCCCGTTTGTGACTTCATGTCATCTTGATTAGTCTGTAAACTAGCATATGCATATCCTATGATGAATAGTTCTTTATATCCTCCATAAATTAGGAACATATCCTTATTATTCCTTAGATACTTTAGGATAGTCTTGACTGCCATCCAATGGCAGTCACCTGGGTCAGCTTGATATCTGCCTACTGAACTCAATACGTAGGTGACATCTAGCCTAGTATGTCGCATGGCATGCATGATTGACCCAATCGATGATGCGTATGATGTCCTTGACATTATCTTTCTTTCATCATGTGTTTGAGGACACATTTTCTTAGAAAGATGAATGTCATGTGACACTAGAAACAACCCCCTCATGGATTGTTCCATACTGAATCTCTTCAGTATCTTATCAATGCATGTACTTTGAATTAGGCCCAACAATCTCTTAGATCTATCACGATGGATCTTGATCCCAAGAATATATGTTGCATCGCTCAAGTCCTTCATGGAGAAGCATTGATTCAACCATTCTTTAATAGACTATAAGACTAGCATCTTGTTTCCAATACGTAATATTTCATTAACATATACTATTAGGAAAACGACTGCACTCCCACTAAACTATTTGTAGACACAAGGTTCACATTTTTTCTTGATAAAACCAAATTTCATTATGCCTTCATCAAAATGAATGTTCCATGACCTGGATGCTTGGTTTAATCCATAAATGGATTTATACAACTGTCATACCTTATTGGAATCCTTTGAAGTCATAAACCCTTCAGGTTGTGTCATGTAGACTTTTTCTTAAAGGTTACTTTTAAGGAAGGATGATTTGACATCAATTTTAAAAATCTCATAGTCATGGTAAGTGGAAATAGCCAATATAATTCTGATGGATTTCAGTATTGCAACTGGTGAAAAGGTTTTTTCGTAGTCAATGCCTTGACACTACTTGAACCCTTTTGCAACCAGTCATTCCTTATAGGTTCCGAATTGTCCTTCCATGTCCAGTTTCTTCTTGAATATCCATTTGAAACCAATAGGATTTACATCAACTGGAGGATCTACCAAAATCTAAACTTGGTTTTGGTACATGGAATCTATTTTAGAATTCATGGCTTCTTGCCACTTGGAAACATCTATGACACTTATTTCTTACTTGTATGTTAGAGGATCATTATTATCAACTAATATTGAGTCATAATCCTCAGTAACTAGAAAAACATACTATTCTGGTTCTCTAACCTCTCTTGTACTCCTACGCAGTTCTTGTGTCTCTAGAATAGTTCTTTCTTCCAAGGGGCTTTGTAGAATCTGTTCCTATACTAACTCTTGTGTACCTTGAGCCTTGAATTCATTGAAATCTATCTCTCTCCCACTATCTCTTTTGGAGATGTGTTCCCTCTCAAGGAATATGATGTGTATTCACACTATAAATTTTTTGTATAAGGGGTTGTATAGGTAATATCCCCTTTTTCCTTAAGGTATTCTATAATGGTACACTTTGTGCCTTGGGGTGTAAGTTAGTTACCTAAAGAGGCCTTAACAAACTCATTGCTCCCCCACACATGTAAATTCGATAACATGGATTTATTTACACTCTATAACTCATATGGAATACCATTTATCAATTTTGTTGTTACTTGTTTTATTATGTGCATCGCTATTTGTAATTCATATCCCCAAAAGAATAATGAAAGACTCGCATGACTTATCATTGATCTCTCCATGTCCAACAAGGCGTGGTTCCTCATTTCTCTCACACTATTCCATTAGGTAGTGTAAGGAGGAGTGGGTTGGGATAAGATCCCAAACTCCCATAAGTAATCAATGATGTCTTAATTAAGATATTATCCACCTCGGTCTGAGTAGATTTTCTTAATCATCTTACCAAGCTGGTTCTCAACTTCATTCTTGTATTATTTGAACTTATCAAAAGAATCTGACTTATACCTCGTTAAGTAGATATATCCATATGTACTAAACTCATCAGTAAAAGTTATGAAGTAAGAGTACCCTCCCCTTGATTAAATTGTAAATGGTCCACACACATCGGTATAAACCAATTCAATAATCTCTTTAGCCCTTTCACCTTTCCCACTAAATGGGTATTTGGTCATTTTGTTTTTTAAATATGCATGACATACGCCAAGTTTTTTTAGTTCAAAAGAATCTAAATATCCATCTTGATGTAACTTTGTCAAGCGTTTCTCATTTACACGACCTAGTTAGTGATTCCAAACTTGGGTGTGATATGAGTCATGTGAAGTATCTTTGTTATCGATTTCCATTACTTGGTTTGTGTAATCCAACACGTAAATATCGTTGTATAAATGTGCCCTACCAAAACAAATGATATCTCTATAAAAGAAGCAACATTCATTTTCAAACTTGAAAAAAACCCATCTATATCTAATATGGATACAGAAATAATGTTTTTAGTAATAGATGACACATAATAACAACCCTTTAATACCAAGATCGTTCCAGTTGGCAATGTGAGGTGGTAGTTCCTGATAGCTACAACGACAAGTCTTTCTCCTTTGGTTGCTCATAGATCTACCTCCCCTCGGTCAATATTCTTGAATCTACTTGGTTTCTATATTTGGATACATATGTGAGAACCACTAGCTATATCTAATACCCAATTTGTAGAAATCGATAGATTATATTTGAAAAAAAAACACACTTGAAGCTTCCCCTTGCTTCTTAGGATTGGTGCAGTTCTTCTTCCAGTGGCCCTTCTTGCCACATGAGAAACAAAAAACTTCATATTCCCTTGTCTCCCCTTTGACATTCCTTTTATTGGAAGGGCGTGAAGAATATTTGGGATTAAAGCACTTCGGCTTCATGTTACTCTTCTTCACTATAAGGACATAATGATTTTTGTGCTTCATATATTTTTCCACTTGATGAATGAGGATAGGAAGATCAGATAGATACTTCTCAATG
Organism: Viscum album; assembly: GCA_963277665.1. NCBI lineage: Eukaryota > Viridiplantae > Streptophyta > Magnoliopsida > Santalales > Viscaceae > Viscum > Viscum album. The sequence continues at coordinate 162,621,791 of OY728159.1, forward strand.
TTTTTCATGTTGAAATTAACAACAAAGATAGAGAAGCTATGAGGGAGTGATGCCAGAATGAGATTGGTAACCAGTTCTTCGGGGAGTTTAAACCCTAAAACCTCCAAGCGCTCAATGTAGCCAATGATCTTGACTATGTGAGGACCAACTAGGGCACCCTCTTTAATATTACACTAAAAGAGTGCCATGGATATCTCAAACTATTCTTGTATTTCTCTCTCCTGATAAAGACCATGAAGTTGCTCGAGCATGCTATAGGAATCCATGTTTCCATGAGACTTCATGAGCTCACTAGACATTGATAATAACATCAAATATTGAATGTCGATCGTGTCATTCATATGTTTCTCATAGAAAAATAAATCTTCGTCACTCGCCTCCTAGGCAGGTGGATTAGGTAATGCTGACTCCATCACATAAAACTTCCATTCATGGCGTAGAATAACCCGAAGTCGTCTAAACCATTTCTGTAAGTTACTGCCGGTGAGGATGTTGTCTTTATCCAGAATTGATCGTAGGGATAGTGTGGTTGAAGAGTTTTTCATTTTATTGTACAATTAAAAGAACAGATCATAGTAATTTATTGATTACATTTTATTAGAAATAATAAATTAATTTTATTAAGTATCCCTCTATTTTATCAAGTCCCAATGGCCCTTTCCATTGAACTTAGAATGTCCAATTTCCATGAATTTTTAGTGGAAAGGATTCATATTACCCTTCGCATAACCCCAACAAGGGTTGGTCAAGCTATTTTAAGGTATTTAGGCAGGTAGGTCTTTGCCAACTGCGAGATTGAAACTCCCTGATCTATTGAGTAGACTCCCCAATCCTGAAATCCTGACTTTGTATTTCCTCAACTCTTGCCTCCAATATTACACCAAGTCTAGAAAAGGATACTCCTCTTGGTGTAATATGGTTAAGTTAACCCGAAACCTTTCATAAGTGATTCCTGTATAAAAGTAAGGGTCCCAAAAAGGGTTGGTCAAACACATAGTTTTATTGAGTTTTTATCTTAATCAAGTAATGGAAGGCTTGGTCTGACTTAATATTTTATTTTAGGGATTTTTATCTCTTATGCGTGAATTGCTTATTATCATTATCACATGCTTTTAAATATTAAGTGGAACTTACTTAAGTGATTAACCATGTCTTGATAATATTTATTCATAATCTTGGTTTATTTTAGTTCCATATTGCATGTTTGTTTAATTCATTAATTATGTGATCGCGACAACACATCTATAATGATAAACTATGCAACTGATAGAAATAAAATAAAGAAAAGGGAATGATCATGAGATTTTATAATGTTTAGTTTATCTAATGGTTGATAAACCAACCCTGACCTAGGGGAGAAACACCTTGAACCTTTTGGGTTCGTGTTTACAGCATTCCACCTGTCCACCTCTGTATCTCCAGAGATTGGTTTCATCTCAGCTCCATCTTGAACCGCCTCATCTAGCTTAGGAGTTCCATCCATGACATAAGAGTTTTTAACTCACACGTAGGTGAGGGGTAAAATGGGGGGTTTACATAAAATAAACCATGAGAACACATTCCCTACATATTAATGAGGAGAGATGGCTCGCAAGCAAACAATTAATTTAATAAATAAATTAAAAAGAAACTAATCACATACAAAGGTCTTGGTCTAGATCATGATCAACCACATACATGCAATGAGTTACATATTTAATAAAACTAGTATTAAATTCTTTAATCATTCTTATTAAGATAAATTGAACTTGAATCGATTAATTATTATCTTTAATTAATCAATCCTTTTATCTTAATCCTTTTCTGAATTTTCTTGAGATTCTAATTATTGTACATAAATGAACCTTGGAGGTAAGTTGGTGAATATTTGTTCAAATCTACCCAACATGTATTATATTTGTATACTGTTTTACTCTTCTGACATTTGGAATACATGATGCTTTAATGCATAGAGTAACATCCTGTAGTACGATTTATATATGATAAGCAGTTCTTAACATTACACAAACATTAAAGTTTTAACTTTGTGTAATTTGGTAAAGTATATGGCTTGTAGTTCCGACTACACAGCATGTACTACCTTCACTATATTTCTTGAAGTACACACCTAAAGACTCGGTGTGTGAGGCATACTTCAGAAATTTTGGAGTACATGACGTGTGCAGTGGGCTACACGCCGCGTTGTCTCCATGTTACATGGTTATCAGTTGGATTAGTTGTGTATGGGATACACAGTTTGACCCATGACTCGAAGAGACTACACATCATGTCTAGTGGTCCACATAGCGTGTAATCCAGTATCTGTGTGCCTATTTGTCCTAGTCAACGCGTGGTGTAAAATTAACTGCACCACGTGTAATAAATGCACACAGCTTGAGTAATTGTCAAATTACTTCTGATGTGTTGTACATAACTACACGACATATAGTCTGGATTACACAATGTGTATGGTAGAGAAAACGACCTGTAAGTCTAAACACATGACGTGTACTTTTGTGTCACCGGGGAAGAATCGTTGGCACCTCCTGGTGAGTTCTCCATTTTAATTTTAATTAAAAATCATTTGTTTCTGTGAAATCTGTGAGAAACGAAAAGAGGGAGAACAAATCTTGAAATACAGAATACAAGAATGATTAACCTTTAATTGAAAAAATAAATTATTAAATTTTAAATCATCAATGAATTATTTAAATAATTATAAACTATGATGTAACCTCCCTCAAATACCACTTGTAGGTTCAGGGAGTAGCGGAAGCGCGGTTGGACCGGCGCCCAAATTTAATTTTTACCATGATAAATGATTATTCTAGGATCAATAGGATGATGAACGCCATTCTCCACATAATAGAATCAAAGATTTAGATAAAGAAGGAAGAGTCCCAAAACCTTTATAGAGGATCTTTCACATCATGTTTATAATTAATTTAATTAATTTCATAAAGAAAAGAATACCTGAACCTTCATTATTTTCTTCATTGATGATGTTGATCATCCGGAATGACCCTTCTGGATTATCTCATTGCACTTGTGAGGATCCAAACTAGAATTCTTCTAGTGGTTATCCACACGTGCTCTGATGGCCTCCAATCAACACCACTCATTCTCTGGGTGCTAGCATTGCGAAGCGAGTGTCTTGTGTCGGTCATTCTTGATCGCTTGTTCTTTGACCTTGAAGAACGTATCTTGTTCTTGAGAGGGTCGTGAATAAGATTCGAGAGAGAAATTGTTTAGCTCAACAATTCTCAATTCATCAGGCGTGCAGTTCGGTACATGGCACAATAGACGTATGTGTCTATTTATCGACATGAGACTTCAGTTACAATATTTAATTACATAACAACAATTAAATACATTCATAACCTTAAAGAAAAGTCATGCTTTTAATAATAATACCGCATCATTATTTATGGTGCGCCAACTTGCACAAAACGGAATAAATAAAATTTCATGTCACAAAATAATAGCAGTGTTATTATTATTTTAATTTGTTCCAACTAGTTAAATAATTATTTACCATCTTTCAAATAATTATTTTACTACCGAAACAGCCTTGGTCTATTCGAACTCCACTTCCATTTATTGAACACCTGAATAAATAAATAAATAATTTATTCTCTTAAATAAATATTTTATTTCCAAACCAGTTAATAAATATTTATTTAATGTTAAATAAAATAAATAAATATATTTTACCCAAAATCTCATGAATATATATTTATTTAATTTATTAAATCATTTTAACTTGAATAAAATTATTCCACTTTCATGAGAATAATATTTATTCCATTAATTAAATTCAAATAGAATTTAACCAAAACCACCAAAAACACTTAGTGTGTGACCCTCTAGGATTCTTTCTCATTGGCATTAGGCGGGCTTTCCAAAATTCCAAGAGTACTGTCTAGAAAAGGGTCAAGTCACCCAAGAGAAAGAACTTAAAGATGAAACAATGAAATCCACATACAACCGCTCACTGTGTAATATAATATCTTGGTCTCAATATCTCATCAAGTAGGTTTCATGATAGTGTCATCAACCTTTGTGCTTGATACGTTGTTCTTTGACTACCTAAAATAAACTCATCGTTACACCATGGCCATGGAATTTCACATGACTGTTCTATTTTAATCAAAGGGCCAAGATATCAACTTCCATAAATAGAAGGGACAAATCCTTCCTCGACTTATCCATTAACAATATGCCACTTGTGACGCACCCAACATACCCTACTTCCCGCCAACTGTCTGTGTGATAGTTTTCATCAGTAAATCAAAGTACATGAGTCGTAACACATATTAATGACAATATTAAAGTATAAGGATCATTACACATGCTCGTAGATAGGAATCTCTGATGACACCAAAACATGCAAAATTCCTACTGGTGGGTTTGTTCTCATAATCTCTTGTCTTAGAGATTACCATGTGTGAAAATAATGAGAAGAAGTCTCATCTACTTATGAGTACTTGTACCTGATGGTATGTATATTATGTGTCCCATTATAGTATGTCATGAAACTGCATAACTATATTTAATAATATTGACATATCACTTCAAGATTCTCATCATAGCGGGGAACTACTATGACCTTGTCCATGCGACAAATACTCCAGGACATTATTACACTATAAAAATATGTAATAAGATGTTTAATATTTAAATATATTAAATATTCATGTTATCAAAGTACAAATAGTTGATTCTAGAACACCAAATCTTACATAATCCTATAGTTATTTTCATTTACACAACGTGGTGTTCTTGAATCAGTTTGAAATCTTTTTTTTTTCTAGAAATGCATCACCCCTTAATATTAATTCAAATTAACTTGACTTTAATAAATTTTAATGATATTATTATAATTAATCGATCTTAATATTTCATGTAATTAATTCATCATGTTAGTGATATATTGGCCACATGGTTGTATTTGTGTTGAATTTGTTATTAACCTTTGATGTTTGAGTTGAATTTATTATTATTAAAATAACTAGATGTATTTTTTCCCTTGAATAATTGTGGAGTAAATCACTCAAAGACTTAACTAAATAGTTTTTATAGTAGACCTTATATTCATTCATGTGAAATATAAAAATTTGAAATTTCTCATAGTCACCTTTATCAATGATTGATGTTATGTATGAAAAAATGAAGATTCTAATAAGACTTTATGGTCATATGTATGAAATAGAGTTATTGATATAGAAAATTGAAGTCTATAGAAAATATTAATGTTATATGTACAATGTAGAAGGAATGAAGGTCGCATGCACAAAAGAGAAATCATGCATGAAAGGTTGTCTTTATCTCATGTAAGGTTATTTGAATAAATAAAGGTAATCCATATGATCTTGAATGATTATCAATATCCACTACCATAAAAGCATCTTTACACAACATCACACTTTATCAGTGCTAAAAAACATTGATAAAGGGTTACTTTTATCAGAACTGATAAAATGTGATTTTTTAAGAAAAAAAGGTCCAGAAAGTCTCCAAAACCGAGTTTTTAATCAGGGTACCCCAATTTGTTAACATTCGTTGGAATTTCAACCTCATTTAAGGGGGGTCTTTTTGCTCATTTTCAATGAGGACTAAATTTATTCTCAGGGATTACATTCATATTGATATTGTGGTTTTGAAATTTTATCATTTTTCACAATGTACTGTTATTTATAATCAAATATATAACAATATATACATATTTTTTATATATTCACACATGAAATTTAGTTTTATAAATAAATAATTTAACATATTTACATATAAAATATATTTCTCAGTATATAAACCTTATCTAAATAAAAAATAATATAAATTTTATTTAAAATAAAAATGTATGAATATTTATATTCATATACAATTAATGTTTGTATAATGTTTATATATATATATAAATATATTTGTGTGTGTGTTGACAAACATGTATGTATTTATCTACATATTATAATATATGTATATAAATATTAATATATAATATATGAAAATAAATATAAATATGTATAATTGTATTTATAGATGCAAACATATATATAAATATATGTATGTATGTATGTATGTATCACTACCACATAAACAGGTTTACGCAACGCCTCCCTTTAATAGCGCTACAAAAAACGCTGATAAAAGGAGAACCTTTATTAGCACTAAAAAACGTTGTTAAAAGGACCCATTTATCAGCGCTTTGATTAGTGCTGATAAATGTGCCCCTATATCAGCGCTTTTTTAGAAGCCCTGATATAGACCCCCCCCCCCCTTTATCAGTGATTTTTTACTAGCATTGATAAATAGTACATTTAAAAAAACTATATTTCATTAACATATAAATATAATTATGGTGATATAAATATAATATATATATTTTTAAATATGTTTTAGATAAAGTTAAATAATCATTTACACTTGATATATAAGATATTTAGTGAAAATAACTTATAAAATAATTTAAAAAAATTAGTTAATAATTTTATAATTGTTATCAAGTAATAGTCATTTAATATCAATCTAAAGATAAAAAATCAAAAAATCAATAAAATATCAAAAATTAGTTGAAAACGTAACTCAAATATCAAACGGTCATAACTTTTTATTTGAGTGTCCCTTTAGGATTTACTACATATCAAATTGAATCTTGTGATGAGCCCTACGTCATAATGATCTGATGGATCCTGTTTGCGTTTTCAAGGCCAAAAAAGGCCCATAAGGCCTCTAAAATTGAGTTTTAATCGGGATACCCTAATTTCTTAACATTTGATGGATTTTTAGACTCGTTTAAGGGGGGTCTTATTGCCTTTTCTCAGAGGTGAATCAGTTTATTTTCAAGTCTTATACTCATAAGGATATTATGACGTTCAAATTTTGTCATTTTTCATAATGTACCGTTATTTATAATTAAGTATATACACATATATACATATTTGTATATATTTACACATAAAAATTAAATTTTATAAATAAATATGTAAAAATATATAAATATAAAATATATTTATAAATATATAAACCATATCTAAATAAAAAATAATATCCATTTTATTTAAAATAAAAATATATGAATATTTATATACCCATATAATGTGTGTGTGTGTATTTGTGTGTGTCTATATTAACAAATTGATATATATTATCTATATATTCTAATATATGTATATAAATATAAATATATAATATATGTAAATATATATCTATATATAAATATGTATAATTATATTTATAGATACACATATATAATATATATGTGTGTCTGTGGGTTGTATATATATATTTATGTATATATTTATTTATAAACACACACAAAAACATATTTTATAAATATATTTAAAAATAATCATATAAATATATATTAATATACGAATAAATATATGGATAAAAAGATATAACTGAATATATATATATATATAACTATTTTTTTAATATATATATTAATAAATGAATAAATATATATATTAATATAGCTAAATAAATATAAATATAAATATATATATATATTAATATATGAATAAAAATAACTAAATTTATATATCATAAAATATAGAACAAAACAAGATGGATGAGTTGTAAAGGTGCAGGCGCCCAAAAGAGATGTCTCAGATTCAAATCTTAGCGGAGGTAGGGGTGTGTGGGTGGGCGAAGGGGGCTACTAGCATTGTTAAAGTGATGGGGGGCCTAGCACTGTTAAAGGGGTGGGGGTCTAGCACTGTTAAAGGTGAGGGGTTCACCTAGTGATATTAAAGGGAGCTTGTAGCACTGATAAAAGGAGTCCAATTTTTATTTTTAATTTGTTGATTTTTTTCTTTTTAAAAATTTATAGCACTGCTAAAAGTCCCCTTTTATCAGCACTATTTTTAGTGCTGTTAAAAGACGCATTTTACTAGCACTGATAAAAGGGTCATTTATTAGTTCTTTTTTTTGAGATGATAAAAGGGACCCCTTTTAACTACGCTTCGATTATCATTGTGTTTTTAGCGCTGTTAATACATTTTTTTAGCACTGTTAAAAGCATGTTCCGTAGTACTATATGTATGTATTTATAAACACACATAGAAACACAAAACATAGGGGTGGGGGAGCCTAGCACTGTTAAAGGGATGGGGGCCTAGTACTATTAAAGGGGGGGGGGTGCGCCTAACACTATTAAAGGGGGCTTGTATTGCTGATAAAAGGGGTCCATTTTTTTAATTTTATGGTTTTTATCAGTGCTTTTATTTTAGTGCTGATAAAGAACCCTCTTATCATCATTGATAAAAGTTCCCTTTTATTAGAGTTTTTTTAGCACTGTTAAAAGACACATTTTATCAGGGCTTTTTTTAGTGCTGATAAAAGGGGCCTTTATCAGTGTTTTTTAGTGTTGATAAAAGGGGCCCCTTTTAATTGCACTTCGACTATCAGCGTGTTTTTCATGCTGTTAATATCTTTTTTTAGCATTGTTAAAAGCCTGTTCTGTAGTAGTGTATGTCTGTATTTATAAAAACACACACACACACAAAACATATTTTATATATGTATTTATATATATATATGTGTGGATAAAAATGCAATGATATATATATATATATATAAAGATATATCCTAAAATAAAAAACAAAACAATATAGGTTAGTGGCAAAGGTGCAGGATTGTGAGGGGGGTCTCAGGTTCAAAACCCAACAAAGGCAAGGGCACGTGCGAATGGGTGAGGCAGACACATAGTGTTTTTAAAAGGGGGTGGGATTCCTAGTGATGCTAGGGGGGTAGGATAGACAATCATTGATAGGGGGTCCACCCTTCAAATCTGAAAAAAAATCTTTTTAAAAATTTAATTTTTTGACTTTTATCAGCACTTTTTTTAGCGCTAATAAAAGGGTCCATTATCAGCACTTTTTTAGCACTGTAAATGCCCTTTTTGCACACTTTTAAAGGTCATATCTGCATTAGTGATCAAAAAATTTCTAACATATTGGAGCAAAAATATTTGTGACATCCCGACCCAGATGTCACTTAGAGGTGCCCCAAACCGGTGGGCCACATGGCCTCAAGAACACCTCCTCGTACGCCAGAGGCTGCCGACTAGCAGCAAAGGCCTAGGGTGTGTCCATGGGGATACTAAATAATAATCAAAAGTAGTAAACTGAATCATATACAATATATGATGATGTCATATCTCTACAAAATAGGAAAAACATGAACACATGGCAGCAAACAATAAATATAGTACACGGTATACAAAAGGTATAAAGGACCAAAAAGGACTATACAAGCATTCTGAGCTCCATTCATCTACTACCAAGCTACATCCTAAGTCATACAAGAATTCACACATCCATAAGTGGATGCTTTCCCTTATCTACACCTGCAAGCATATAATCTGACCAGGGACCATCGGTGACCTGGATAGGGTGTGAGATAAACTTAGTTGGCCACCACTAAAAATGTCTTTAAATATCCAATCAATGTATACAATATGGAAATATAAAAATATAACAATTAAAAGAAGTGATAATAATTGTAAATGGGTTGACCCTTGTTCTTAAAGGAAACCAAGCTCACACTACTAACTTCGGCTCATGCCAGAATTTCTCTGAGTAAGTAACCATATGTATACACAAATATGGAATGTATATGTAGCGAATTCTATAACCATACATGTGGATACTACAACTATACTAGACCTGAAGCGTAACTCAGACATCCATAATATGTAGTATGAGTATCACAAGTATCATGGGTTGCAATGTGAAGTATCATAGTAATAAGGCACGCCATGCCCAATGTCATAATCATTGGGTCTCCATGCCCATATCACAAGAGTAAGGGATTCCATGCCTAGTATCACAGTAAGGGATTCCATGCCCGGTATCACAGTAATGGTCTTCATGCCCAATATCATAGTAAGGGTCTCCATTCCTGTATATAACAACAAGGGTCGTCATGCCCATATATCATATTTAGGGTGGTCATGCCCGTATCACGGTATAGGGACTCCATTCCCATATCATAGTATTGGGATGCCATTCCATTATCATTATTATTCACAAAGGGTCTCCATGACCATTCATCGTAGCAGTGATAAGTACTCGTTGTCTTTAAGACGATCCAATGGATAATTTACAAATCATTATCATTTAATAATAAAAACGACATAACCATTATCCTATTTAAACACGTGACGTGGTCGTACCACTCACTTTCAATTTAATTCATTATAATTATCTCACTTCGGAGTTATGCCAAAACCATTTAGAAGATGATTTGGAAATTTAAGAATTTAATAATATCAAGGAAAATCAGTGGGCACACCTAGAAGGGTGGAAAAAAATTATGGGACCTAACCCAACCTGAATAAGGGATCACTAGAACAATTCTATCAAAGGAATTGAATTAAACAATATTTAATTGTATTTAAGATAAACACTTAGAGAATCAAGAATTTTTCACAATGGCACATATTATAAGACATCAATACTTGAGGGATAAATACTAAACCACCTACTTTATGCTCATAGTATTTTTCTCATCTATTATCAACCTTTAGTTGGGCCTAGATCAGAAGAAAACTGAATAACAAATCAACGCCCTGAAAAATAGGGCATATGATCCTGCATCAAAAGATCATCTTTGATGGAAAGATGAATGATTAATTGAGCTAAAGGATTGAAGAGCTTACCTTTATGAATCCAACGAGACCAACGAAAGATCGATTGGACTTCAGATGGGTGAGATATCAAAGAACCTAGGTGAGAGATTCTAATGAGCTCAATGGGAAGAAAAATAGGTTTTGTTGTCCGCTGGAAGAGAAATGAGAGGGAGAGGTAAGTTAAATTATATTTAAGGTAAAAAGGTAATTTTACCCAAAATATCCAGGTCACGCGGTTTGGCCTCACAATTATCCAACCCGTGTGCCACCCATTATCTAAGGAGGGACCCCGCATGGTTTCATGCACACAGTTTGACTTACCATGAACAAATTGTGTTGCACACTCTTCTAAAAAATTCAGTTACCCCTACATGGGAATGCACCTCAGGCGGCACAGTTTCCTTAAACCGTGCGGCCTTATGAATCTCTCTATCCATCCCTCACACAGTTAGAGAAACTATGTGGACTGGCTCGTATGGTTTCTACTAACCAAGCGAACGGGTCCTTTTCTCCACCGACCAGGGTTCCGAGCTCCAAACAAGCCCCAAACACCCTTGAAACAATCGTGAACTCATTATCCATCTATATTAAGTCTAAAAAAAGAAATTTGATTGAAATTTAAAAGGATCTATACCTCATATAAAGACCAAGTTATTACAGTCTTCCCCTCTTAAAGGAACTCATCCCCGAGTTCACCTTCTAAGGCGGCGAAACACTGTCAGATAATAACTCTGACCACTGAGCACGTATGTCAGTCTCCCACTCCCTAGTCTCATCCTTTCCTCGACTGTGAGTCCATAGCACCCATACTAAAGGGACAAACCAACTTTAGAGATCCTCCATGATCTGATCAACAATGTGTATAGGATAATTATCAAAAGAAGAATCATAATCTAGCTCTACATCCTAGGGATCAAAAGTATGAGAGGAGATGACATAATAATAGTGAAGCTGTGAAATGTGGAAGACATAGTGCGTGACACAATATCTTTGAGGTAATAACAGCTGATAGGATGCAGGCCCGACTATCTCCAGAATCTCAAAAGGCCCAACATAACAAGGAGACATCTTTGATTACCTTTGTATCCATCTACGACCAAGTCTGGGTGATACCTATAAGAAAACATGATCCCTGACCTCAAACTCGAGAGGTCATCTATGATGATCTACATAAGATTTATGTCTAGGCTAAGCGGTAAAAATATGCTTTCTAATCAGCCGAACATACTCCAAAGTATCCCGAACAAGATAAGGACCCAACAATGATACCACTCTTTCCTTAAACTAGCATAGGGGTGAACAACACAACCCACTATATAGGGCCTCACAGGGATCCATCTGAATTGTTTCCTGATAACTGTTATCATAGGAAAACTCAATGTGAGAGATATTTTTCCCCCAAGAAGCATCTAAATATATGATGCATGCTCGGAGCATTTCCTCTAACAACTGTATAGTCCGTTTTGAATTTCCATCTGTATCAGGGTGGAAATCTATGATAAAAAGCACCTATGTACCCATAGTTCTCTATAAACCTTTCCAGAACCTCAATGTGAAACGAGCATCCCTATTTAAAGCAATAGTACGAGGGACACCATGTAGCCGTATAATCTCACGGACATACATTCTTATTAGCTTATTGATAAAACACTATTTTATTGAATATTTTATTGATAATAAATGAAATAATTTCCTCACATTGTGTTAAATATGTTTATTTATAAAATATTTGGGATTTGATCATTCATTTGAAAATTTGGTGAAAATTCCAGTTTTACCCTTAATAGTGCACTGTAGTAGTTCGATAATAAATATTTTTATATTTATTATTTAAAATTGAAATTTTGTAACAGTGTTCCTAACTTCATTTTATACAACTTTCATTCAGGACACTAGAGCTAAAGAGTGCATTTGGATGGAGTAAATGAGCCATTAATCCAATGGTGGGCTGGACTCGGAAGAATGGACATGGGTTATGTATTTGGGCCATATATTCTACATACTGGATTTGATTGAGCCCAAATTTTGAGAAAATCTTGGGGACATGATTTGGAATAAATCATCCTTCTGGAAGGCCAGTCAATTCACGCGTTTTGGAGGTCAAATGGGCGGTGCAAGTTGGAATAAAATATTTGGCCGAGTTTTTCATTTCACACTTAAAAAGTTATGTAACCCTAGCCCTCACAAACTCTATTTAAAGGAGGTTTTAACTCTTTGAGAGGGATGGTAGAGGCTTTGGGAAGGTTTGGACGAAAGGGTGTCTCTTGTGAGCCCCTCAAAACTCTTGGAAGAAGTAAGCCTTTGTGAAAACCTCTCTTCCAAAAAGGCTCTCCTCTCTCACCTCTTCTTTGTATTTCTTTTCTTTCATGTTTGTTTCTTGAATTTTTCATCAAATAATCTTCTGTGTTCATCCCCCTTCTTCTTTTCTTAATCTTCTTAATTGGGTTGGAATCAAGAGTGGAGAAAATATTGGGTTCTACCCTTTCAATCCGTTGCTTATGCAAAACGTCTCCACGATGACTACACCACCCATGGAAGAGTAGTTCTTTTTAGTAATCGATCGACCTCTATCCTTCTTCATTCATTTATTTTGAATCAATGAGATGCTGTAATTCACATATTATGATCTATTAATTGAGTTTTTAATTTAAATGAAACTAATCAAGCAATTTAATAGTTAACACAAAACACGTGAGGTCGGGAATTGTGTGAACTGTGAGAGAACAACCTTAACCGGTAATTCAAAACCACACGAGATCAATTTGTAGAGTTCAAATATAATCCCTAAACTCAATTAATCCTCATTTCCAGAGTGGTTATGTGCCTTAATTTACCACTGACCATAATCTAATTTTAGAACATCAATCAAAGCAGGGTGTTGCGATTGCATGTTCCGAAGTTAGCCTAAGGTTAAATTCACTTCAATCTTCATGGTAAAGTTAATTCTCGTAGGGTTCGATATTTAACAAATTAAGGGATAATAATTAAGTGAATATTAATTTAAATGATAATTATTAATAAATGATTGAAGAGGTAGAGTTAGATCGATTACGTCTTTTAAATGTTGTCTAAACAAACATTTTTTTGTTGTGTCATTTTAATCAAACTTCATTTCAAAACAAAAAACAAAAAAAATACAATCTTCTTCCAGCAAACTTATTCTAGATTCATAAACTATAAACAACCACCCCCATCCTTTTAAGTAGTGTTTTTATTCTCTTTTATTTTACTTCTATAATACCTCTAAAAATTGTTTTAATTCACTTCCTCCTTTGAGATATGACCTTGGTCAGCCACTCTGTTGCACCTAAGTACCCCAAAATCATACTAATCATTTGAGGGCGCCCACGACAGCGCTCTTTCAAATTGGCGCCGTTTCTAGGGAGGCAAGTAATTATTTCAACCAATTAGAGGTATTTATTTTATTTTACATTTTATTCTCTTCCTCTCTTCTTTCTTCCTTCTTTACCCAATCTGATTTTTCTTCTTCTTATTTTATTTTCTTCTACTTCTTTTTGGACCATCAACTCAAACTTCTCATTTTTATTTTACTATGGTCCAATTTCTTTCTTTTCATTTTTATTTAATATATGACACAAACTAATCCTGAAGATCTCTTAGATCTTGACCCTGAGATTGAACGTAGCCTTAGGGCTCGAATCAGAAATTCTCAGTCTACGGGAAGTTTCAATATTCAACCAGTTGGTGAATTCCTCTCTTCTGGAAACATTGAAATTGGAAGCTATTCAAATTCAAACATAAAAGAGGAACCAATGGCTGAAAACAATGGAAATGAACTTAATATAACCATTCGAGAATTGAATGCACCTGATATTAACTATCAACCAAATTGTATTGCATACCCAAATCTCGAATCGGACTTTGAACTAAAATTTGGGTTAATTCACTTACTTCCAAAGTTTCATGGCCTCTCTGGTGAGGACCCCAATAAACATTTGAAAGAATTTAATGTGGTTTGATCAACCCTTAAACCAAGAAATGTTTCTGAAGATCAAATCAAATTAAGAGAATTCTCATTCTCACTTGATGCAGCTGCAAAAGACTGGATGTATTATTTGCAACCTGAAGATGTAACATGTTGGAATGATTTGAAACGTCTTTTCTTGCAAATATTTTTTCCAGCATCAAGGACAACATCCATTCGAAAGGAGATATCGGGGATCAAGCAAGCCCAAGGGGAGTCAATGTATGAGTACTGGGAGAGATTCAAGAAGTTGTGTGCAAGCTGCCCACATCACCAAATCAGTGAGAAATTACTCATCCAGTACTTCTATGAAGGACTCACACCTATGGAGAGAAGCATGGTAGATGCTGCGGCTGGAGGAGCATTGGTGGACAAGACACCAGTAGCTGCACGTGCGTTGATCGACAAGATGGCCCAAAACTCCCAACAATTTGGTGATAGAGGTACACCACATGTCAGGGGAGTACATCAGGTAAGTCCTTCTTCTCTTGAGAGTCATTTGATTGATACCAAGTTAGAAGAATTGACAACTATGGTGAGGAAAATTGCTTTGGCACAGAAGAAATCTCTACCCCCTCCTTCAAGGCCTTGTGGAATTTGCACTGAGACAAGCCACCCAACTGACTATTGCCCACAACTACAAGAGACAGAGGATTGCACAGCATTATTCCCAGGGAGACCATTTCAGCAGCAACAACAACCATATCCCCAAAAAAAGTTTGATTCATTTGCTCCAACATACAACCAAGGGTGGAAAGATCAACCAGACATGAGGTATGGCTCTAGACAACAACAAAGGCCCCCTTTTCAACCAAACTTCCAGCAGCCTCCGCCTTACCAGCAGGGTTTCCAACAACCCCAAAGGAGATTTGAAGCCTAAGCATCAGCAAGTCAGAAACAAGGGAATCCTCCACCAAAGGTAGATTATAATACTGATGATCTTTTGAAGAAAACTGTTCTTAATCAATAGAATGAGCTGAAGAGTCAAGGTTCGGAGCTGAGAGAGTTGAAGACTCAAATGAGTCAGATTGCCACCGCCCTCCATGAACTTGTGAGTAAGAATTCTGGAAATCTACCTTCCCAACCCACTCCAAATCCAAAGGGAAATGTTAGTGCCATCACATTGAGAAGTGGGAAGAAAATGAACGATACATCTATACCTACCATTCCACCGGGATTCACCTCAACTCCAGAGAAGCCGCATTCCAAACCAACTGATGAGAAATCCAAGGAGAAAGATAAAGGTAAAAAAAGAGTGATGATGTACCTCCTAAACCCCTTCCTTTTTTAAACAGGGTTGTTCAAACCAAGAAGATGGCTGAAGAAGCAATGAAAAAGGAGGTTTTGGACACATTCAAGCATGTGGAGATCAACATTCCTCTACTTGAATCCATTAATAAAATTCCAAGGTATGCGAATTTCTTAAAAGAACTTTGTACCAATCGAAGAGGGCTCAAGGGAAATGAGAGGATCAACCTTGGAAGGAATGTCTCGGCACTCATTACACCAACTCTAGCAATGCCAACAAAGTGAAAGGATCCCGGGACATTCACCATCCCATGTACCATAGGGGAGTTGCACTTCTCTGATGCTCTTTGTGATTTAGGAGCTTCAATAAATGTGATGCCTCACTCTGTATTCTCTTCCTTGCAGGTTGGTGAGTTGAAGCCAACAAGAGTAGTGGTGCAATTGGCGAATAAAGCTACAACATATCCAGCGGGAGTTCTTGAGGATGTACTTGTTCGGGTAAGAGACATGATCTTTCCAGCAGACTTCTATGTGCTTAACATGGAGGATGATCAGGTAAGTTCTCATGCCCCCATTATCTTAGGTAGACCCTTCCTCAAAACTGAAAAAACTAGCATAAATGTCAATGAGGGTACACTTTCCATGGAGTTTGGAGATGAAGTTGTGATATTTAATGTTATGGATTCCATGAAGTACCCCTCAGAGGACCATTCTGCTTTTGTTATCTCCCATTTTGAACCAACAAGTAAAAACATAATGGAATTGTATTGTCCTATGCTTAGGGAGATTCTGAGTATTGGTTCTAGTTTGATGTCTAAGAGTACTTCCACACCTGTTTATAAGGAACAAGACCCTCTAAGATTTGATTTTGAAATGGAATCATATTCTGATTTTGATCATGTTCACTCTGATTATGAAATGGCTGTTGAGTATGCTGATGGATTTGATACTTTATTCTCTGATTTTGATGATGTATATTCTGATACTGATGCTCTTTGTGCACATATTTCAGTTCCTTCAATGTATCCATCAATACTACACCCTCCTTCATTAGAACTCAAGCCATTGCCACCAAATCTAAAATACTCATACTTGTTGAGTGGTGATAGATTAACTGTTATCATTGCTAACAATCTCCCTTTTGAACATGAAGAAAAGCTTTTGAATATTTTAAGGGAGAACATCAGGGAGATTGGGTGGACCTTGGATGACATATCAGGTATTAGCCCCTCCATTTGCATGCATAGGATTCTCTTGGAGGATGGGGCTAAACCGGTGAGACAGCCACAAAGGAGACTCAATCCCACCCTCCTGGAAGTTGTTAAAAAAGAAGTTGAGAAATTGCTCAAGGCAGGTATAATCTTTCCCATTTCAGATTCTCAGTGGGTAAGTCCTATTCAGGTTGTTCCTAAGAAGAGTGGTGTTACTATTGTTAAAAATGAGAAAGATGAGTTAGTTCCAATGAGGGTGCAAAATAGTTGGCGTGTGTGTATTGATTATAGGAAACTAAATCAGTCCACTCGCAAGGACCATTTCCCCCTCCCATTTATTGATCAAATGCTCGAGAGACTAGCTGGGAAAACACACTATTGTTTCTTGGATGGATTTTATGGATATTTTCAGGTACCTATAGCTCCAGAGGATCAGGATAAGACTACATTCACCTGTCCCTTTGGCACATTTGCCTACCGAAGGATGCCATTTGGACTTTGCAATGCCCCAAGTACCTTCCAGAGATGTATGGTGATTATTTTTTCTGATTTTATTGAGACCTGCATGGAGGTATTTATGGATGATTTTACAGTGTATGGGTCTTCATTTGATGAATGTCTAAGTAGTTTGGGAAAGGTGTTGAATCATTGTATTGAGAAGAATCTGGTCCTGAACTTTGAAAAGTGTCATTTCATGGTAGAGCATGGAATTGTCTTAAGGCATGTAGTGTTAAAACATGGGATAGAGGTTGATAGATCAAAGGTAGATATTATTTCATCCTTACCATATCCTTCATGTGTGCGTGATGTTAGATCTTTCCTAGGTCATGCAGGATTTTATCGGTGCTTCATCAAAGATTTCAGTAAGATTGTTCTTCCTATGTCAAGATTACTTCAAAAGGATTATGATTTTGTGTTTGATGTTTCTTGCAGGAATTCATTCGATGAGCTAAAAAAACTTCTGACCACTCCACCTACCATACAACCCCCAAGGTGGGAGATTCCTTTTGAGCTTATGTGTGACGCCTCTAACTTCGCGGTTGGAGATGTCTTATCTCAGAGGGTGGAGGGGCGTTCACATGTGATCGCCTATGCATCAAGGACACTGGATTCAGCCCAATAAATTACACAACCACATAAAAGGAGTTTCTTGCTGTCATATTTGCTTTAGATAAATTCCGTTCATATTTATTGGGCTCTAAAGTAGTTGTTTTTTCTGACCATGCAGCTTTGAGGTACCTCCTAAAGAAGCCAGATGCAAAGCCACGACTTATCCGTTGGATACTCCTTCTTCAGGAATTTGATATTGAGATAAAGGACAAGAAGGGATTAGAGAATTTGGTGGCGGACCACATGAGTAGGCTTACTCACACACTAGAGGATGACACCTTGGACCAGGTACCACTTCAATACACTTTCCCCGATGAAAATCTCTATACCATCTCAGGTACGCATCCTTGGTATGATGATTTAGTTAATTACATTGTTTCCTCTGAAATCCCAGCAAATTTGAAGAAGCATCAAGTCCAAAAATTAAAAAGTGAGTCAAGATTTTATGTTTGGGATGATCCTTACCTCTGGCGCATGTGTAGTGACCAAGTCATTAGGAGGTGTGTTCCTGATCATGAGTTTGAGTCTGTTTTGCATTTCTGTCATACACTTGCTTGTGATGGACACTTTGGACCCCAACGGACAGCTAGGAAGGTTTTGGACTCTGGATTATATTGGCCTAGATTATTCCATGATGCCCATGTGTTTTGTAATTCATGCTCTCATTGCCAACACACTGGGAACATTTCTAAGAGACATGAGATTCCCCAACAACCCATACTATTCTGTGAGATTTTTGATGTATGGGGCATTGATTTTATGGGTCCTTTTCCTAGTTCATTTAGATTTTTGTATATTTTGGTTGCTGTTGATTATGTGAGTAAATGGGTGGAGGCCAAGGCCACCAGGACTGACGATTCTCATGTTGTAGTGGATTTTGTCAAGGCTCAAATTTTCTGCAGGTTTGGAGTACCAAAGGCCATCATCAGTGACCAAGGGACACACTTTTGTAATAGTAATTTTGCTTCCCTCCTTCGAAATTATGGGGTGACACACAAAACATCAACACCATACCACCCCAAACAAATGTCCAGGCTGAGGTTTCAAATCGTGAGTTGAAACAAATCTTGGAGAAAACCGTGCAGCCAAATAGGAAGGATTGGAGCAAGCGCTTGGATGATGCATTGTGGGCTTATAGGACAGCATACAAGACCCCCATTGGTATGTCCCCGTTTCGGATTGTTTTTGGGAAAGCGTTTCATCTCCCTGTGGAAGTTGAGCATCGGGCTTATTGGGCTATAAAGAAATGCAACATGGATTTGGCCCAAGTTTGAATCCAAAGGAAGCTGCAAATTCAAGATCTTGAGGAGATTAGATTATCATCATATGAGAACTCAAGGATCTACAAGGAAAGATCAAAAGCAGCTCATGACAAAATGATCCAACAAAGGGAGTTTCATGTTGGAGAGAAAGTCCTTCTCTATAGTTCACGACTGAAGTTGATGCCTGGTAAGTTGCGTTCTAGATGGTTAGGTCCTTATATTGTGTCTAATGTTTTTCCTTATGGTGCAGTGGAGATCACACAAGAGGACACTGGAAGGAGCTTTACAGTCAATGGGAAACGTTTGAAGAGATACATTGAGGGAATTCCTACTGATGCAGTGGATTTTATCACACTGCATGACCCCATCATCACTTGATCACATCAGGCTGTTCCTAACCCTTTCACTTTTATATTATTTGTCCTATTTAAAAATTCTTCATTTCATGTGCATATATCATCTCATAGGTTCACATTGAGGACAATGCAATATTTTAAGTGTGGGGGAGGGAACCTTTTAGTTTAGTAATTTCAATTTCTTTCCTGTTCAAAAAAAACCAAAAAAAAATTGTGTGTTTTTCAAAATTTGTGTGTTTATTTTACAATTTTCTGTGTGTTTTTGAAACTTTTGGGCTGAAATTATTCTCATCACCATTTTTAAATCCATATCAATAAGTGAAACAGTTTACCCCTTGAAACTAAGCTTAAATGAATGCTTAAATGACTTTGTTTCAAGTTCAAATATTTAGTAATTTCATGAAAAGTACGCTGAATTTTGAATCCCATGCCAATCTCACTGTCTTTATATTTGAAATCACTTTCCTGTGAGGCTTCTAAACCATTATTTTCATACTCTTTACATTCACCTCACTTCTTGAGAGAACCAAACCATGCTTGATTTAACCAGAATTTGATCTATTCCTGTCAAAACTTGAGGGTTTGAGGTACATATGTTTAAATGATTGAGGCATTTGTTTGGTATTAAAGCCCCTATTTCAAAGAATCCTTTTTTATAATGGCCTACCTTGAATATTTAATCCTTGTAGCCCTTAGTAGCCATGCACATCCTGTTAGGTTAAGCCACATTACAAGCCAATTTTCCCTATCCAACCAACTCTTGAAGTGAAATTGCATAATCTAGGTGAGCTTAAGTGTGGGGGAAGTTGTCTTGGGTTTTTCCACCACATTCTGTGACACTTTGGGTGGAAAATTAAATTCTGAAGAGATGTGTTTGCTGCTAAAGAAAGTCATTATATTTAAAGTTGTGCCTTTTCTGGAGCTTTCATGACAAGTGAAGCTGTGCCTTTTCTGGAGCTTCTAATTGAGGTGGAAAGTTGTGCCCATCTGGAGCTTTCAAGAAAATCATGTTTGAGAAGATTGAAAATTTTTATGCTGAAATGATGAATGGTGTAAACCTTTCATGACTTTTCATGATGATGGAGCTGAATTGATACTATGGGGATTGAAGAGAAGACCATATTTAAGTGAAAATTAGATTAATTCAATTTTTCTTCAAAAGAGTCAAGCCCTCCTCATTCAGCCTCAGAGTTTTTCACATCTTAATCCTACCAACCGAAAGCCACAGAACAACCCTGAAAAGTCCTCATGATAAACATATGTCCTTGACTCACATCGGGTAGCGATGTAGGAATCTATCAAGCCTATGGTGACCCTTGTATGAGTTTGGATGAGAAAGACATTACAAAAAAATTGATATTTGAGTGATGAGAGAAAATTCAAGTGAGGTAAGTGTTTTGTGCATGGGCGGATAAATGAAGTGGAAATATATTGAATGATATAAATGGAGAACTTGAAATAAGGTTTTTTATGAGGCATGATATCTTTTTATTCTTGGTGTGAAATTGATTGATCTTAAGGATATGTGTTTTAAAATTGGTTTTGATTTGATATTGATGTTTACTTGATATGAGGTTTTGCCCAGGTGTGAAAAAGGGTAAGTGTGGGGGAGTTGATAAAACACTATTTTATTGAATATTTTATTTATAATAAATGAAATAATTTCCTCACATTGTGTTAAATATGTTTATTTATAAAATATTTGGGATTTGATCATTCATTTGAAAATTTGGTGAAAATTCCAGTTTTACCCTTAATAGTGAACTGTAGTATTTCGAAGATAAATATTTTTATATTTATTATTTGAATTTGAAATTTTTTAACAGTGTTTCTAACTTCATTTTATACAACTTTCATTCAGGACACTAGAGCTAAAGAATGCATTTGGATGGAGTAAATTAGCCATTAATCCAATGGTGGGCTGGACTCGGCAGAATGGACATGGGTTCTGTATTTGGGACATATATTCTACATAAGGTATTCGATTGAGCCCAAATTTTGAGTAAAGATCTAGGACATGATTTGTAATAAATCATCCTTCTGGAAGGCCGGTCCATTCACGCTTTTTGGAGGTCAAATGGGCGGTGAAAGTTGGAATAAAATATTTGGCCGAGTTTTTCATTTCACACTTAAAAAGTTATGTATCCCTAGCCCTCACAAACTCTATTTAAAGAGGATTTTAACTCTTTGAGAGGGCTGGTAGAGGCTTTGGGAAGGTTTTTCCGAAATTGTGTCTCTTGTAAGCCCATAAAAACTCTTGGAAGAAGTAAGCCTTTGTGAAAACCTCTCTTCCAAAAAGGCTCTCCTCTCTCACCTCTTCTTTGTATTTCTTTTCTTTCATGTTTGTTTCTTGAATTTTTCTTCAAATAATCTTCTGTGTTAATCCCTCTTCTTCTTCTCTTAATATTCTTAATTGGGTTGGAATCAAGAGTGGAGACAAGATTGGGTTCTACCCTTTCAATCCGTTGCTTATGCAAAACGTCTCCACGATGACTACACCACCCATGGAAGAGTAGTTCTTTTTAGTAATCGATCGACCTCTATCCTTCTTCATTCATTTATTTTGAATCAATGAGCTACTTTAATTCACATATTATGATCTATTAATTGAGTTTTCAATTTAAATGAAACTAAGCAAGCAATTTAATAGTTAACACAAAACACGCGAGGTCGGGAATTGTGTGAACTGTGAGAGCGCAACCTTAACCGGTAATTCAAAACCACACAGGATCAATTTGTAGAGTTCAAATATAATCCCTAAACTCAATTAATCCTCATTTATAGAGTGGTTATGTGCCTTAATTTACCACTGACCATAAGCTAATTTTAGAACATCAATTAAAGCAGGGTGTTGTGATTGCATGTTCCGAAGTTAGCCTAAGGTTAAATTCACTTCAATCTTCGTGGTAAAGTTAATTCTCGTAGGGTTTGGGATTTAAAAAATTAAGGGATCATAATTAAGTGAATATTAATTTAAATTATAATGATTAATAAATTATTTAATAGGTAGAGTTAGATCTATTACGTCTTTTAAATATTGTCTAAACAAACATCTTTTTGTTGTGTCATTTTAATCAAACTTCATTTCAAAACTAAAAACAAAAAAAATACAATCTTCTTCCAGCAAACTTCTTCTAGATTCATAAGCTATAAAAAACCACCCCCATACTTTCAAGTAGTGTTTTTATTCTCTTTTATTTTACTTCTAGAATACCTCTAAAAATTGTTTTAATTCACTTCCTCCTTTGAGAGACGACCCTGGTCAGCCACTCTGCTGCACCTAAGTACCCCAAAATCATACTAATCATTTGAGGGCGCCCACGACAGCTCTCTTTCACTTATCAACTGATAAAATCTTTTAGATGTGAAGAAAGTGGGATACTATAGTCAGTCGATTTAGGACTTCCCAAACTGCATCACTACCTTGAGGTGACCTCGGTAAGCCGACAAAAAACCCAATGCAACAACCTCCCATTACTATTCTAGGACCGATAATGGATGTAATAAGCTAGAAGGTCTCTGGTGTTCTACCTTCACCAGCTAACAGGTGGAACACCTAGTGATAAAACCTACTATCTAACATTTCATCCTTGGACACCAATACTATCGACGCATATCATGATACATCTTGGTGATACTTGGATGAACTACCCACTGAGAAGAATGTGACTCCCTCATAAACTCCTCTCTCATGTCTTTGGGAACCCAGATATTCCCATATATATGTAGGATGTATTCATTATTGATAGAACAATCTAGAGGTGGGTCCTCACCAGAAATACTCTTCATAGGAACAAGCCCTTAGGATCTGAAAACTACCTCATCTTCACTCTCTCCAGAAGCGAAGAGGTCACTAATAGAGATGCAAGTATAGACTATCCATAATGGTCCTGAACCTCTATGTTCATCTTAGAAAACTTATCCATCAGTTTTTAATTATTATGGCCTCTTGAACAATATGTGTCCGAGTCATCCTGCTCAGAGCATCGACAACACCATTGCCCTTCCCGGGTGTATAAGCAAGTTTGAAGTCAAAGAAATGCAGATATTCAACCCACCTTCACTACCTAAGATTTAGATCATGCTATGTGAAGATATAATTGGGTATTTTGTGATCCATTAACACCAAAAAAACCTCTCACAGTAAATAATGTCTCCAACAATGCAATGTGTGAACAATATATGCTAACTCAAGATCATGCATCAGGTAATTTCATACATGAGGCCTTAGCTGTCATAACCCATATGAAATGAATTGATCTTCCTACATAAGAACTGCTTATAGATTGATACTTTATGCATCATAATAAATAGTATAGAGTGTACCCTCCTATGCAAGAATTGGGATTGGTGCTCAATAGGATGACTCATCTCTCATGTGGTTTGCGACTTTTGTTTGGTTTCTACACCATCCCTTCAAAATAGGGGGGGGGGGTGCAGGAAAGTTCCCTCCATCCCTTATTTTAATTGGAGGATCATGTAGGTTCCCCCCTCAACCATTTTCAAATGGGTTATTTTAAAAATATAAAAAATGGATTAAAAAAAGAGGCAATTCGTCACATCTATTCTAGACATGATGGACCAAGGAACATGGTTCTTGACCATATAGGACATTACATTCCAAGGAACACTATTTTTTTTTTTCCTAGGACATGAAATTTTATGTGGTAATGTTATCACTATTGTGGGAATGATGACTCAACATGGATGGTCGATAAGTGTTGGGCATGGAGACCTATGAGGTAAGTTATTGCAACACTTTTATTGATATATTGGTCATAATGACTCAAATGGATAATTTTTTTAATAGTTTATGTTGGTTATAGACATATGGTAGTAGGAAGGTACACCCATGGTGTTGACTATGGGGATTATATACCCTCTATTATATTTTGGATATTTTGTGCTATTTGGTGAACTTTATTAATGGAAATATTAATTTCATATGATTAAAGTGCTTTGTATTATTGATTGTGATAGCTTTTAAATACATTTCATGATTATATATTCTAATAATATGTGTTTATGATGTGTTTTTTTTGGGTTGTATACTACTAATTATATACTCATGCACATGTATACACCAATATACACCCATGAGTGACAGTTGGGTCATTTGGGGAAATTTTACTGATTGTTACACTCACCCACTATATATAACGACCTGAAACTCATAAATATATTATTAAATCTTTTTTTGTATAAAACTGTATAATATTACACACCAAAAATATATGAAATTTAATTTATTTGGGATATCATATACATAACACACAAACTATAAAAATATAACTACATTAAGATTTATTCTTCATCTTCATGATAGCCTCCTAAATCTCATCACATTCCTACCATTTAATGTAAAACCCTAGTGGCAAGCATAAAAGAGAGAATGAGATAAAATAACAATGAGGAATATAGAAGAATAAGTATGAATAACATAATCATGGTGATATATCTTATAAAACATCAATCATGACAAGTAATGATAAAATAGAATATTAATAGAATCATAAAATAACAATGATAGTAACATGGTAACCATACACACTTGATAATCATAATAATGCATCACAAACTTAAATATGTCATCGTAAAAATGGTATTATTGAATAATAAGAAAAAGGGTAGTAAATTATGAATAAAATCAACATATTGGATGCATTTATTTCTCATTGTGGTATGAATCTGTCAGAGGTAATAATGCCATAACATATGGTATAATAATTTAGCTTTTTTGAAGATATATTATTAGTGTGAAAGTGTAAATGGATTTCAAATGTCCTAAATGGTGATAAAAGATATCACAGGCCATGATGTAGAAGGTTTAGGGATGTCATATACAATATCATGACCTTATCGTAAAACATGGAGGAAAACACAACAACCAACCAAATAAGTTGTTTGGAAATGGTAGTCGACTAATGATATTGCAAGTGACACTATTGAATATGTCACCAAGATATATTTCATGTCAATGGTTTTTTATGTAAAAACATATTACACAATATCCCCAAGCTAAATACCATTGATCAATGTTTTGGTTGGTGGTGACATGTGACCTCATGCATGCCTCCCCATATGTTAAATACTTCCAATTATCAGTGAGTGTCTAGGGTGTTATCGTATTGAAAGTTTCTAGAAAACAATTTATGAAGATCTTGAATATAGGTAGAAATATAAATACTGAATTTCATGATTTGTTCTTGATGATATAATAGAAATCAAAGACTCTAATTGAGGAAGACGATCATATTTTGGATTCAATGACATCCTTGTGCAGTGTTACGATATACTTCAACAGGTTTGAAAATTGTTAAGAACTAATGAGATTCCCATACAAAGAACATATAAGATATAAATTATTTTCACATGTTTAATATTGTGAATGTTCATATGTGTAATATGATGAACATGGTTTTAGGATGATCCGTGGACAACCCACTTTAATTTGATGATAATATTTATAGTTGAAAATATGTGACTTGGACATCCTGAGCACAACAAGGATTAAGATTCTTAGGAAGGTCCAAACCTTGTAAAAACACATGTATTATACTTTAATTCTCATTTTTAATGTATATAGATATATGCTAGGTTAAACAAGAAAATATTCTTTTATATTAACTGACAACATATTTTCAATACCCAAAGGGGTTAAAAGGTTACAAGAAGAAATTGTAATTTTATAAAAAATTGACCACACCTGATTTGACACTCCCTCTCAAGTGTGCATGCACCAACCCACTAGGTCTTACACATATTTCAAACCATTACTTCTAGTTTAAAAATCATTTCCTTGAAATACTAATTTATTTCATGAGAACTTTTTTTAGATAACCTTTCATAAATCCTTTGGTTTTTTTATAAAAACAATCCAAGTACTATAAATAAATGAATAAGGAAAAATAGAACATAACATATGGAATATAGAATAACCATCATCATAACATCCAAATAAATGAAAGGGATCATAAATCATAACAATTTTCAATAAGAACAACATATGCAACATGGGGCTCTAACCTTTGGTCCTAAAGGTAACTAGGACTCACTCAAGGATCACTAGTAAGAATTCATGATCTTAACAATTTTGGGAGCTCTTGAGGTCTCACTGGGGTAAAAATCTATAATGTTATCCCAGTCAATCTAACTGGTCCACAATCCCTATCCATTGTATAATCTATTCTATGGTAGCACCTATCTGGGTTACCAATACACACCCAAGGTATCCCATGTGCCACACCATATACACCACTCAAGAAGTACAATAATTCATTTAATCACATAATCAAGAAGACCCTTTGTCAAATTATCAAATATAGAATAACCAAATAAATTCTCTTTTCGAGACATCCTTTGAAAACTTTTTTGGAGTTATAAAATATTTTAAAACATTTTATCAAACACCTGGTCTTCAAAATACTGGTTTTTCATGAAAAACACATGAAAACACACTTTTACTCCACATAAGTCAACAAATATAGTGAAAAATTATAAAGTAACCCTCAATAATTCATTTAAAACATAATTTATCAATAAAACCATAAGAAAACTCAAGAAACCTAGGTATTCCAAAGGAAATACATGTTATATAAAGACATCAACCTCAATTTCATCACAAACTCATCGCATTCAATTTAAACCACAAGAGGAGAGGAGAAGTAATCCCAACAAGAATAAACATCCATGAAATTTTATTATCCATCCATCCCTAACCCTAAGTTTATCCCCCATAGCCATCTAGGGCATGGAAGATTATAAAAAAGGAAGAACAAGGTATTAGAAGAAGAGAGGAGAGTAAATCCAATATAAATTGATACTAACCTTGAATATTTCCACCAAAAACCAAAATAGAGCATGAAGTAAGAAATGAGAAGAATGAACCCACATTTGAGAGGCTTCTAGTTCACGCGTGATGAAAAAAATCAATATGTTAATTTGAACCTGGTCGGTTCGTTACAATGGATTTCATTCTTCAATCTCTGTTGGAAAGGTTTTGATTGATTATTATAAATTCTAATAAGAATAAGTTCAATAAAAGTTTACTCAATCTCTTTAACATGTTAAGGATAGTTGATCAAGTAATTGTTAGTCTAGGATCAAGTTCCACGTTGATGGTAAAAAGTGATAAGGGTAAACTTTTTGGATAAAAAGAGAAGAAAAGAGGTCATGGAGAGTCCACATTGCCAACTAAGCCTAAGAAAAGGAAGAAGGGAAAATGCTTTCATTGAAAATTGATTGGCCATTAGTGAAGGAATTGTCTATATTTCCTATAAGGTTGTAAGAATCCATGTGGAGTATCCACTTTAGATATTAATGTTATATAATTTAATTCTTTCACTGCTGGAAAAATGGTTTTTTGCGATGGGCCATTTGCGACCGGTTCCCATCGCAAATGCTCTTTTGCGACGGGGTCCCGTCGCAAATGACCCGTGGCGGAAAAGGGTGTCCCAAATATTTCCTTTTGCGATGGACCGTCGCAAAAAATTATTATTTGCGATGGGGAGTAGAACCGTTGCAAAAAGGTTCAGCGATTTTTTAAAAAACTCTATTGCGACGGGCCAACACTTGTCACAAATAGTTTTCCCGATTTTTACCTTTTTGTGACAGTCTATCGCAATTACTATGGGAAATATAAAGAAAATTAACCCTTTTGTGATGAACTGTCGCAATTAGTATTTGCGACAGGCCCATCGCAAATAGTTGAAAATTATAATAATATTAATATAAATGAAATTATAATATTAATTTTAGTAAAATAAAATTATTCATAAAATAATAATAATAATAATAATAATAATATATTAATATAAATGAAATAATAATATTAATATTCATAAAATAAAATTAATTATAAAATAATTAAATAATATAATAATATTATTATTAATATTAATGAAATAATAATAATAATATTAGTAATATAATAAAAACCTGATTATTCACAAAAATATAAAAATATATTAATTAATAAAATAATAAATAGA
This sequence comes from Viscum album, assembly GCA_963277665.1. Lineage (NCBI taxonomy): Eukaryota > Viridiplantae > Streptophyta > Magnoliopsida > Santalales > Viscaceae > Viscum > Viscum album. The sequence continues at coordinate 162,650,565 of OY728159.1, forward strand.
ATAAAAAATTTAATAAATAATAAAAACTGTAATATTCGAGACAATATAAAAAACACACTATTTAAAACATTAAATAGTTAATATTACAAAAAAATAAATTGAAATGTTTCATTATAAAATAAAAATATGTTACTGAGGGGGAGAGTCGTCTGGATCACTGAGGGGGAGGGTCGTTTGGAAGACATGGAGGAGATGGTGGAGGGAACTCCATCGCTAAACTGCGAGTCAGACGTCACATATACTCCATCTGCTCCTGCTCCTACCGATGCTGCCATCAACACATCTCATCCTGAATCTCCTACTGTTGCTATTGTCATAGGAACTCTTCATCTTGTTGTTGTTTCCACTGATGCATCTACTCCTACTCCCTACACATAGTCTCTATAAGATCACTCTAAGCTTGAAACTGCTCCTCATACTATACAAGAGATGATGATGACTCTCCATGAGCTCCTCTCAAGCTGGACACCAACATCACAGAGGTTCCATAAAACCCTAGGGGTCAATCGAGAGCCAATACCAACAACTCAGCCATTCTCAAAGGCATACTATGTCACCTACATCTATGCTACCTCATCAAATCGGGGGCACTGGTCTGACCATCGGTCTCAGCCTGACTCTCACCATGTTTTTGAGACGTCGCGACCTCATATGACTCCTTCAATTTCAATTTAAAATTAAAATAGTTAAAATATTATTTGTAGTTAAATTTAAAACTCAAAAAGAAATTATACTGACCAAAATCTGACGTTGTCGAGCACATCTAATCTCTCCAGTGGCTGGATCACTACACATCCTCCTATAAATGTCATACTCTGTAATATTGGGCTGTGTGACTACCTATATGAATATAAAATAAACCATTTACATTTAAAGTTATATACAATATTTAAAAAAAATGTACTTACCATATGCTCCCAATGCATACTGAATGTATGACTACCAGATCGATGTGTCACCTCCTATCTCCCCTGATTTTTCCGACCTAATGATGATCTAGTTTGAAACCACCTACTCAACTAGTGTGTACATGATCCATCTCAAACATGAGATGAAATATAATGAGGTTGGTGGATGCGACATGTCTCATCAAACTCTGTCACTCCTTCTTTCTCCATTGCTTTTCTTTTCAAATTATGCAAAAACTGAGTGAAACGTGGATACATAGATCTCTACCATGCCTTCCAGATATCCTCACACATGCTCTCATCAATGGGATACCATAAACCCTACAAATAATATATTATCTAAAGTTATTAATTAAATAAATTTCAAAATAAATATTATTTATGTACGTACCAACCAATGCTCGAACATGTAGTGTTGTACATCAATGGGAATCTGATCCCATGACACCCATGCATCAGAAAATTAATTGCACAATATAGTGCCCCCCTATCCAACAACTATATGCGTAAAGCTGTAAAAAATAACAATTAATCAAAAAAGTAGAATATAAATAAATTAATAAAAACTAACTAAAATACACAGGTAAACATACCTCTATATGTGTGGATTGAACCCAAGATGTGGACATTGTTTGGAGATAAGGTTGGGAATCATCAGCCAGGAAAGACCACGCATCCTCTGAGTGCCCCCTGAATTGCTAATAGTCTGAGGGTCAGATGATCTGACCTCCTCCTTGTCCAAAGGTAGATCATCCTCCTGTAACAAACAATACAAATCCTCATCCATCTAAAACATGAAATGATTGTTGTTAGTAAACAATTGAAAACAACTATTATATATGATTATAACCAGCATTTAACTTTTTCAATGTCCATATTCATCCTTATCTTCATAGCTATTGATGTCAATGTCTTCATCTTCCTCCTCAGCATCATCAATTTTCATATTAGTTTCAGTTTCATCATATTTTGTCATTTCAAATTAAGTTGTAACATCATTAACATCATCATCAACATAAAACCTTAACTATGGGGTGTTATCAATGATATTCGTGTCTCTTCATGAAAAATATGGATTCACAGTAGTCTCTTGAAAATTTTAAATTCCTTGCACTTCAGCGGAACTGCATTCACTTTCAGTAAACTGATTCCCTCGAGATTTAATTTTTATTATGCTCCACCAATCACCCAACTCCCTTTAAGTAGCACAATAATTTGTATAATAAATTTGATGTGCCTGATAAACCAATAAAAATGTTTTATTTAATGCAAGAAAACTTTTATATTTAATATCAACGATCCCATAGATCAGATGAACACACAAGCCTCTCTCAGTATCCAACCACTGACATTTAAACATCGTTATGTAATGTTGTCCCAGATAACACAGTTCAATGATTTATTCCAGCATGCTGTAAAAGTCAACTTTAGTTTCTCTATGATGAGATCCTCTAAATCAAACACCACGATTCATTGTTTTTTTATTCCCCATATGTACATGTATGAAATCAAAAACCATTCACCACATATGCATTATAAGATTGAACCATTTTGGATGGTGGGTTACTCAATACACACAATCGATTATCAATTTTATTAGAATGTTGAGATACCTAAAAAGTTGTAAAACAATTATCACTATAAAAAGTATTAAATTGATTTTTTATGTGAAATAAAAAAAATTATGTTACTAGTTTTTGAAACTAGTAGGAATTTTTTTTGATGATGTTCTTTAAGAGAAGCTGCTGTAATTTGTGGAAACTATTTCTTGATATGATTATCATATAACCTAAAAATAAAATAAGATTAATGTACTATTATAAAAATTATAAAATAAGTTATAGGAGCACTCACATTACAAATGGTGTCATTTCTTCACAGTTGAGCAGAATATATGTATGAGATCTATGATGTTTATCATCTAAAAACCATCGTTCATAAACTCCATCGAAGCCAAGTTTAGGCTGATTAAAAACTGATAATTTATTTCTCATGTCATTTTCAACATTTCCCTCATTATATATCATATGATTGTGTTTTGAGGTATATTTAGATTGTAAGTAATGAGAGAATAAAAAAGAAATTTCCTCTTGCAAATAAGCTTCTCCAATTGAGCCTTCAACTGATGCTTTGTTACGTAATTTTTTTTTCAATTTTTGCATGCATCTCTCAAATGAAAACATCCATCAGAACTACACCGGACCTCCACATTTTATTTCATGTGGAAAATGTAATATCAAATTTTCCATTGAGTCAAACAAACCTGGTGGGAAGATTTTTTCCAGTTTACATAAAATTAAAATGACATCTTCTTGCAGTTTTCTTACTGCATCGTAGTCTATTGTTGATGAAAAAATGTCTCAAAAAATATGATATGTCTGTTAGCGCATCCCAAATAATAGGATTTAATATAACTCTTAATCTAATCGGCATAAGTATTTCTATTAAAACATGATATTTATGACTTTTTAATCCAGTAATATGAGCATTTCTGACACATCTACCCAAATTGGAATCATAAACATCTAGAAGTCTCAAATCTACAATCCACTGACAAAATAATAAGAGAATATTTTTGGATAGTGTATAAGCTAATTTTGGATTCATTAACTTCTATGATCTGACATTTTCAAATAGTTCAAGTTCTGGTTGCTTATAAATTTGGGCAATATCTAATAATGCCTTTACATTATCTTTAGTCTTACCTGGTGTATCCAAAACTGTATAAAACAAATTATCAAAATAGTTATTCTTAATATACATCACATCCAACATGTGACGGACCAACAAATAAGACCAATATGGAAAATCCCAAAAAATGATCCATTTTATTCAATTGTGCTCTTTTCTAAACCCATCAATTTTCTATTAGTTTATTGTTGGTCCAAATGTGATTAGAGGTAATGAAGAGACAATTTATTTTGACTCTGTACCTGATATCATTTTTGTAGGACCATCTTTTTCAACTATTCCATTTCTGAAATGATATTTTTTTCTTCGAAAAGGATGATCGGTTGGAAGAAATCTGCGATGACAGTAGAAAAAACAAGGTTTTTTTCTATTGACCTTCATAAACTCTTTTCTATCTCTCATACAGTACATACATGATTTTGAACCATGTGTACTCCATCCGGATAACATGCCATATACTAGGAATTCACTAATTGTCCACATCAATGCAGTTTTCAGTATGAAGTTTTGTTTCGCAGCAACATCATATGTACTGACACCGTTACTCCATAGTGAATTTAACTCATCAATAAATGGTTTCAAATAAACATCAATATTCTTGTTCGGATGACCTATAATTAATAAGGTCAAAAATATATATGGCTCCTTAATCAACATCCATGGAGGGAAACTGTACAGAGTTATAAAGACAGTCCAACATGAATACTGACTATCGTAAGAACCAAATGGAAAGAAACCATCAGTAAAAAAAACCAAATCGCACGTTTGAGGCTTCTAAAGCAAAAGGTGAATGCACTTGGTCAAAATGTTTCCATGAATCACCATCAGAGGTATGATTTAAGATTTTACTAGTTTAAATGTTGGTTTTGTGCCATGACATCAATGCTGTTGTGTTTTGAGACATAAATAAATGCAGCAATCTAGGTGTGAGAAAGAAATATATCAATTGTTTTATAGGAACAAATATATACTTCCCTAGTTGAGATTCTTTATACGTTTATTGTCCACATGTAGGAAAATTATCCAACAACTCATTTTCACTATAATATAAGTTGCAATCATTTGAACATGTATGAATCTTCTGATAACCAAGACTCAGATTAAGAACCAGCTTCTTGATCTCATAGAAACTTTCAGGCAACAAATTTCCTTCAGGTAGTAGTGTTTTTAAGAGAGAATATATGATCAAAACAACTATTTTACATTCCATTATTTGATTTAATAGCCATAAATTTAGGAACTGCTTCAAACTTGCTTATCTTGCAACCAAGATATAAGGAATCCTCAATAGACCTCAACAACTCATATAAATGAGATGGTTCCAAATCAAGAGTTAAATCAATATCATCCTGAGTTCTAGTTTGTTGAAAAGATTGACTATCCACATCATGTACTAAATTTTGAAACCGTGTTGGATCTAGAACTAAATTATTAGTATCTTCTCTGGAACTGCGTTCACCATGTTGATACCAAAAAACATAATCTAGTTGAAAACCAAAAGGCAATAAATGACTGCCAAAATTGTCAAATGTGTCATACGTTCTCAGAGAACATTTTTTACAAGGACACTTAATTGTCCCTTTTGAAACAAATTTTGGTCGTGATGATGCAAATGATAAGAAATCCTGAACACCCTCAATATATACTGGATTTAAACCAAAATCGTTTGGATTCCTGCACTGATTTATCCATGCATAATCATCTAATAATGATTGTTGTCGACTTCCTTATTCCATATTTTTCTAAAAAATATGAAATAATTGGTTATTTTGTATAATTAGATATAAAATAAACACTATCCAAAAAAGAGAAGACAATTAAATTCTTTTTTCTAGTAATTTATAATAATTTCTATTATTTTATAGTTATTTATACTATTTTTTAAGATTTTATACTAATCTACACTCATTAATAAAAAATTTATACTAATTAGCACTAATTATTATTAATTAGAGGTATTTTGTACTAATTATTGTTAATTACTGGTGACACAATTTCCAACAGATTGGCAGCAACTCTTTTGCCCGAAGATTCACCCCCTTACAACTTTATGGGACTAAAATCACTATGAAAAGTCTATTTCGATGTACGAATATCCATTTTCATATGCATGAGGATGGAGAGAAGGGAGGCCTCACTGCGCGGCTCTCCATGCTCGTGTATATGAAAATTGATATCTGTACGTCATAGCATAATTTTCATAGTGATTTCAGTCAGAGAAGTTCCAAGGAGATGAGTCGTCAGGAAAAAGAGCCTCTTTTTTCCGATGGCTCACCTCCTTGCAACTTTCTCCGACTTAAATCACTATGAAAAATCTTCTCCGATGTACATCAAAACATATTTTTCATACTGATTTCAGTGGGAGAAATTTGCAAGGAGTTGAGGCATCGATCAAAAGGAATGTCTCCAATCCATTGGAAATTGTGCCAGTTAATCAATGTACTCAAATTTATTTCAATTCATTACTAATTAATCCTAATTATTACTAATTAATCCCAATTGTTACTAATTATTATCAATTCTTACTAATTGGTACCAATTTACCCTAATTCTTACTACTTGTTACTAATTATTACTAATTAATTCTAAGTAATCCTAATTATTACTAATTATTACAAATTATTACTAATCATTACAAATTATTACAAATTATTTCTAATTATTACAAATTATTTCTAATTATTACCAATTAATCCTAATTATTATTAATTAATCCTAATTATCACTAATTAATCCTAATTATTACTAATTATTATTAATTAATCCTAATTATTACTAATTATTAAATTTTATTACTAATTATTACAATTTATTACTAATTATTACAATTTATTACTAATTATTACAATTTATTACTAATTATTACTAATTATTACAATTTATTACTAATTATTAAAATTTATTACTAATTATTACAATTTATTACTAATTATTACTGTTTATTACTAATTAATACAAATTATTTCTAATTATTTCTAATTATTACAATTTATTACTAATTATTTTTAATTATTACTAATTATTTCTAATCATTACTAATTATTTCTAATCATTACTAATTATTTCTAATTATTTCTAATTATTTCTAATTATTTCTAATTGTTACTAATTATTTGTAATTATTACTAATTATTTCTAATTATTACAAATTATTACAAATTATTACAAATTATTACAAATTATTATAAATTATTACTAATTATTACTAATTATTAAAAATTATTAAAAATTATTAAAAATTATTAAAAATTATTACAAATTGTTACTAGTTATTACAAATTATTACAAATTATTACAAATTATTACTAATTATTGCAATTTATTACTAATTATTACAATTTATTACTAATTATTATAATTTATTACTAATTATTACAATTTATTACTAATTATTACTAATTATTAAAAATTATTACTAATTATAACAAAATATTTCTAATTATTACTAATTATTACAAATTATTACTAATTATTACAAATTATTACAAATTATTACTAATTATTACAATTTAATACTAATTATTTCAATTTATTACTAATTATTATAATTTATTACTAATTATTTGAATTTATTACTAATTATTACAATTTATTACTAATTATTACAATTTATTACCAATTATTTCAATTTATTACTAATTATTACAATTTATTACTAATTATTACAATTTATTACTAATTGTTACAATTTATTACTAATTATTACTAATTATTTATAATTAGCACTTAGATATAATTATTCATAAAAATAAATACTGAAAAAACAAATATCTAATTCTAATTTAATTTAATTGCATCTAGCTAACAAAAATTGTAAATATTTTAAAATAAATTAAATTAAATAAACAATAAAAAAATAGATAAATACTTTGAAACCGAAGCTTTTGGAGTATAAAAGTCGCGAATTATGCTCCAATTTAAAATTTTAAACTATGAAAAATTTTGGAAGAAATTTTTTCAGAAGAGATAGAGAGAGAAGTTAAGAAAGAAGTAAAATGAGAGGGAAAATGGATGTGGGTATATATAAGTTAGATTATTTACAATGAGATTATTTACAACGGGTCCTGTAGCAAATGCCCACTACCCGCATTAATTAAAGTCGATCGAAAAAAATTATTGGTGACGGATCCCGTCATAAATTGGTATGTGCTGACATAGTATTTGTGATGGGACAAGAATCTCGTCGCAAATACTAAAAACTGCCGTCGGGCATTTGGGACGGGAATAGAAACCCGTCACAAATACTCATGCCCATGGTTTGGCGCGCATTTGGCGCCAAACCTTTTGCGACGGGTCCTAACCCCCCCCCCCCCCCCCCCCGTCGCAAATAACCCCTTCCGACGAGTTATTTGCGACGAGGCCCTCACTCATCGCAAATGGCCGATTTTCCCGTAGTGTTTTATTCTGAATGATATATGATACCAATTGTATGTTTTACAAAAGTTTTAAATATACAGAAGGACATAAGTAAAGTAAGAATCAAGGATGGTTGTTCAATTTTTTATTTCATGTAATGGAGTAAAGGAGTTGTTGTATTGGGATCTTAGATGTAAGAAATACTTTGATCTAGGATGAATTTTTCAAAATATGTTTATTTTTTATATCATTTTTCTCTTGAGAAGATTTTGTAAAAAATAACTGTCTGAAGAAATCAGATTGAATTTTTTTATACACATGGTTTATGATTCATCCATTTCTATAACATTCTTGAAAAAGAAAACAAGGATAAAAGGATTTTTATCCAGTTTAAAGTGTTTATCTAAGAATGTAAAGGAATAGGATTCCACCACCAACATTGGCATATTTTTTAAACTCTTTTTTACAGTAAAATTACCAAATACATCGAATACCATATATGATATGGAAACAATAGTTTATTTTTTAAATATTTACACTAAAATTAAGTAAGTGTTATTTCCTAAATAAAATGGAGTTTGTGTATTTTATCATGATATAATGAAAAGGATATAGTTTCTAAGATGTTAGTGGGAGTATAATTGGACTTGAGAAGTTCAAAGTTAACAAATAAAATACCATGTTATTCAACTTTCAATGTAAATTTCACTTGATACCCTAAAAGTTTCAAGATATAATCATAAATAAAATATGTAAAAGGTGTATTTTTTACTTTGAAAAAGTGATCTTTACAAGTTATCCTAGAATGTTTAGGATATGATGTAAAAAATTACTTTAGTTACGAGAAGATTTCAAGGAAAAAAATTTATGAAAAAATTTTCAAGGATGATGATGATGTACTTAGATATTTTCTAAGAAGATTATGAAATTTATTAACATCATAACATTAGATTTTTTGAATTTAAGGAGTTTAAATGTGTTCAGAGTTAAACATTAGGAATATGATTCCTAAGTCTCATTATTATTCAAAATTTATCATTTCATAGATGTTACTCACTAAAGATTTTAGCATGAGGGTTTTATCAGATGGTCACATAGAAATGTGATAAGGATTACATATAGATGTGATGAGTTAACAAAAACTTGAAATGTTCATAGAACATATGGCTACTTTAATAGTATATCATATATGGTATGTTAGATATGCCCTTATGTAGGGTTTTTTATATATTCTTAAAAGAGTTTAACAATATAAATTATATCATTAAAATACAATCTCTAATTTATCATTCTTTCACGTTGGTTGCCTAAATATATATACAGATATACATATCGTGAAGTGTAATGATAACTGACCTCTCAAAGTGAAACTTTGAGTTATCCCTAATTGATATTCTTCATGGAGTATTATAGGTTATGATGAAATGATAAGGTTAATGTGGGTACAATTCTTGTATCGAGATACCAAATATACTCATGAGGCACAAAAGTGTTTTGTGCACTAGATAACTGATGAAGTATACCACATAGAGTGTCATAAACTATGTCTTTGGTATACTAAGGGTGCATTGTTCATATTTGGCATCCCTGCTTCCTAAGGCTGGTGAGATACCTAGCATGAGAAGCTTCACACTTCATTACCTTTCTTACACAAGTAGTGAGGCTTAGCAAATTAAGGGTGGTTAGGTATGTTGTTGATCATGTCATCAGTTAGAGATCAACAAAGACGAGATTTAACCTCTCATATGATAAGTATGAAATTTGGTTCCTCGATTGAGATAGACTGACGAAATGTATGACCATACTTAGAAGGTACATATAATGTTCTTTATCTATATGGACATGGGGCATGTAATGTACTCATCTACTAGATGAATGACATGTGATGTATTTATTAAACCGTCCTGTCTATACTCAAAGAGTTGAGAATGTACGGGGAGTTTATATGGGATTAACATATACAATGTCTCATGGCCACTCAATGTATTGGATAAAGAAAATACATAAAAATGCATGCTAACATGTGATGCAGTTGGTGGACATAAATATAGTGATACGTGAGTTTGATGGAGATCATGCGAGGCCCATTTATAGCTTATGCAACATTGATGCTTTACTAGAGGCTGCTCTTTGCATATATTTATGGATTTGATGATTCATATTTTTTATCAATACTATAAAGGCTTGTGGGGTCACACTTTGTGGTTGACCGAATATAGGGAATAAATTTGACTCAGAGAGGTGCTCTAAAAGTGTTTTAGAGTTTTATCCAAAAGGGTTTTGGATGGGATTTTCATAAGGTATTACCCATAATGTAATATAATACGAAGTTAATGATAGATTCCCAAAATAAATTTAGAAGATATCCAAAAAAGTTTTGGATGTGATTTCACAGGTTATCATAAATGATATGGGATAATGTGAAATGGCATGAATGACTTTTTGGATTTAGTATAAGTGGGGGATTGATGTAGATATACATTAAATCCCCTTAGCATGTGATGCAATAGGGCCAATCATATTTAACGGTTGAGGTATATCGTATTACATGAAATGTGATTTCATGATATTGCCCCCTACAATCGTGAGGTATGATTAGGTGAATATCGTAAGGTTCCATTGCATTGGGCTTGAGATTACAGTACCAACAAACCTAAACTTTAGTAGAGACTTGAGCATACATTAGTGTCAATGTAACGGGATATGCATACAATGCATATCTTGAGACCATGTTGCCCCTAATTTATCATGGGCTCACAATTTACTACAGTCGAACGTTAAGTGTTAACATTCATGGAATCTTCCATGACTAGTTATCATTAATTAGTTGTTTCATGGGATGAAACAGATGGTAGAGTTAACGCAGAGAGTAACATGCAATGTAACACAAGCAAATACTTGTATGTTAATGAAACGTATGAGTAAATTCTTGGTGTGGTTTCATGGATCAGGGAGTGTCCCCCATAAACTATATAAAGAAGGCCAAGCCCTTAGGCAGCTTGTGCACAATCCTCTTGAGAAACCTCTACCTGGAAACTCCCCCTCCTGAAGCTCTCACTTCAACCTTCTTTTCTTTCGAGATACTAGCATATCGTGATGGTTTGAAGAATCTCACCCAAAGAGTTTGGGTGATTCGATGATTCTTGTAGATAAACCTAGGAGGGAAGGACCATTTGGTTGTTCCTTTGGTGGTCGTCATCAAACACAAAAGGTTCGGATGTTCTTCATTTCGTGTTTTGTATGATTTCTGTTTCATATGCATGGTGATCTTGGTTCACTGTTTCTTTATCATCATTGCTACTTTAATGAGTGGTTAATTTCGGTTAACAAACCTTTCAGTATGGGGTTTGTTAAGATCTATTTAATGTTGTTGGTTGGATTAGAATGTTTTCTGAGCATGTTTTGATAGCTGTAGATGAGCTGATAGGGGAAGGCATGTGCCACTGTGATACATGCTAAAGGATAATCAAACTGGGATGTTTTTTATAGTGTTTTTTGTTGGATTTAAAAATGTTTGAAACCAGTGATAGGGTAGGATATAGTAGTTTGCAAGAACATCATCTCTCATGTGTGCTTATGTGTGTCTCTAGTTCTATTTGTTTTGCAAGTTTTTTTTCTCTCGTTTATGGTGTAAGCTCTCCCTTTGCTTAATTAATGATTGAGAGGTATGTGTAGAATCAACTTGGTCAAAATCATGTTATATTCTTGTATTATTTGCTCTTCCTAATTTAATTTACTGGTATGTGGCATTCTAGTCCTGTTGTCTTATCAAAAAAAATTCATGCAAATTTGTCCGCCTGTAACCAAGTAAGGTGATTCAGAGAAGCACATAAGAATGGGAAAGATGACGAGGATGATGAACTGAAACTCCACTGAATCCTCTCTCACAATACTCTCTCTAATCTAAACACCACGGCATTACCCCGATGCGTTGGCCGGCGTAAGATGCAACTTCAGGAACTCCACCTCCACCTCCAAGTCCGCGTTCCTCTTCTGCCTCTGCTCCAGCTCCATCCGCAGCCGCTCCACTGTTCGCAGCAGCACCACCTCGGACGATTCTTCTACGCCGCCGGAGAGCACCTCAATCAGCTCCTTCACCGTCCGAAGCGATCCCTCCAAGCTCCCCCGCAGCCACATTAAGCTCTCCATCATCACCTCCCTGTCCCGGCCGTCGCCGCCGCCGCCCATGATTCCACCATCCCTGCCTTCCCCTGTTTCGTCAACTTCGCCCACGGCTTCCCGTTCCACACCATCCTCTGCTTTCTGGATACCTGCGTTCTGGACCAGACCCATGCCATCACCTTCATCGACAACCCCAGTTATTGGGTCCCCTGTTCCCGCCCCTGCCGCCATGGCTTCACGATCGCTGCCGCCCTCTGTTTTCCGGTCCCCTCCGACGATTGACTCAGTATCTTTCCCATACCCGGGATGTTCCTCGCCGGATTTCTTCACCCAATCCGTCCCGATCAACAAGAATACCTTACCCGGCTCGAGTTCCAACCCGTTGAAACTCCAGCCGTTGATCCAATACTTCTTTATGTCCTCTTCTTGTTCCTCATCGTCGTTCTTGGAGGGCACCATTGGAAGCATGCTGTCCCTGAACCTCTGCTCCACGCTGGGCAGCCCCTGCAGCAGGTTCCTCACCAAGAAATCCGTGCCCTCGTTGCAGTTCTTGAAGAAAGAATGTTTCAGCAGCTTCTCCGCGGAGGGCCTCTTGGCGGCTTCCACATCCAGGCAGCAGGCCACGAGATCCTTGAAGGTCTTGGAAAGTTTCTTGTCGCAGTTCACCAGGATGGTGCCGGGCTTGATGTCGCGGTGGACTTGGGCCTTGCTGTGGAGGTAGGCCAGAGCGCGGAGGGTCTCCCGGAGGACGACGGCGATGCAGGGTTCGGGGAGGCCGTCGGGGAAGGCGGAGGTGAGGATGGAGTCGAGAGAGCCGTCGGACATGAAAGGCATGACGAGCCAGAGGCGGCGGCCGACGGTGAAGGAGCAGTGGGCGCAGAGGAGGTTGGGGTGGGCGAGGAGGGACATGGCTTCGGCCTCGCGGCGGAGGGTGTCGAGGTCGGCGCCGGACTGGTCCAGGTCGATGGCCTTGATGGCCACCACGGCGGAGTGGGCGGGGAGGCACAGGGCCTTGTAGACGACGGCGGTGTCGTCGCTGCCGATCTCGTGGAGGATCTTGTAGCAGTTGGGGTCCAGCGGGAAGTGGATCTTGTTGGCTTCTTGATCCGCCATTGGAGCGGATTTGGAGGATTTTCTTGAGAGAATCGTGTTGCGTCGAGGGTTGTGTTGTGGGGATGAGATGATGGAAGGGTGGGGTTTTAAGGGCGTTTCCCCGACGGGGGACCGAAGAGCGGGAAAGGTTTGGGAGAATGAAGGTCGTTGAGCGGTTTTCAATTGAGCCAACAAAAATACTAAAACGGGCATATTTTTGAATGTGTTACTTAACTTTTTGAATTCTTTATTAGAATAAAATTGTAATTTTGGTATCCTATTGTCATTTTATTTATTGAATTATGTGTTTCATTTATCTTAACATTAATAAGATACATTGATCCCCACTCTCTCAATGTCAGGTTATTTGAATCAACAAAGGTAATCCTCATAATATTGCATGATTATCAATATGAAAGAAGGTCTAACATATTAGAGCAACATTGCGGTGCATGAATGTCAAAATTTGATAATTCATTTATTTGATTATTTAATTTCATTAAATATTAATGGATTTATAATTCTAGAGTTTATAGATTATAATTATTCACGGATTGGTTTTAGGCTTGGATCAATGAATCCAGTATTGTATGAGCATTACTGATAGATTTAAAATGGAAATGGAATAAAGAATTTAGAAATGGACTTTTGTTACTTTAATTAAATTTATTGAAAAACTTATTCAATTACTTTAATCTCACTTGTTTCTTTTAAAGTCTCCCTCTTCCCATACCTTCCATCCCCACACCAGCCAACCCTTCCTCATTTTCTCTATTTCTTCTATTTTTTCAAGCAAAGCATCATTCGTTATTCTTCTGCGGGCACATGCAGACCAACAACAAGGTAACACTTCTTCTCCCTTTTCCTTGTGGGGATATGCTTTGTAAGGGTTACACGAATCAATAAGTGAAGAAAAGTCAATAAGGTATAATCATAACGATAAGATAAATAAACTGAGAATGTAAATGTATCCATAGATTTTGTCATAGTGAAAATCTCATGGAAAGAAAAAACTAAATATTGAAAGAAGAAAATGATTAATCATTGGATGTCATGTATCTGACACATGAACCATTATACCGTCATGACAGTTTAAGTCTGTGGGTAAAAACCCATTTGATTCTACTTAGAAACAAACATGAAGGGTTTTTCGTCAACTATTTTTCCTCATGAGACCTGTCGATGCATCGAGAGGCTATCTATAACCGGGCGCCACCCATCACTTTATGTCCAAAGCATTCTTCATACATAGATTCAATTCAATAACATCATTCAAAGAAAACACTGTAAAGACCCGTAAAATTCAAGAGAAATTTTTTCTTAATTTTCTTTGGAATTTTACAAGAGCGCGGTTTCTGACGGCACCTGATTCCGAGGCCCGGTGTGCCCGAAATCAATTTCCGAATTTTGGCTCGGGTACGTTCAGTGAACGAACGAGCGGGATTTTCTAACTTTTGAACCGGTGCCCGGAATCGAATTCCGAGGGCACCGTTGGAACCGTAGCGCCGGTAAACGCTTAGGAACTCCTGTTCTGGAGTTGCGTTCATGCGAGTGTTGATAATAAAAATTGTGGATGTTTACTTTGTAATTACACTACAATTTTTATTATTTTACTCTAAGTGATATCTCTTGTTGGAAGTTGGGTAACCACCCAACCTCCCTTGGGAGGTTATGAGGGTGGTGGGGCCCACACGAACCCCACCTCTTCATATCCTCTAAAACCCCTCAACTCCCTCATAAGTTATGATATCTTAAGTTAAAACTTTAGACTTAAATAAGGTGAGTTGTGTGTGTGTTTTGAATTTCAAACTCTTGAAATTCTAGTGTGTTGTTGTGTTAATAAAATAAGATAGAGTCTTATTTTATAGTTTTGGTCTCCTTGAGAGAGTTGGGAAGGTTCTTCTTGTTTCTTCATCTTCTTCAACCTCGACGAAGAACACGAAGAACGCCGTTCTTCAACGAAGAACTTCTTCGCCGAAGAACACGGTTCTTCCGCAACGCCATATCCGCGACGTGACGTTCTTCTTCCGCATCATCTCTTCCGCAACGGTTTTCCGCGACGAACGCCATCGACAACGACTCTTCCTCCGACGTCAAAGGAATCGACACCGATATTCCACGACTACGTCAACGTGCGACTATCGAGGTAGGGGTTCTTGAGTTCGTTGTTTGCATTTTATTTGACATTCCTCAAGTATTTCTAAGCCAATCGATAACAAACTAACGGGAGGAGGCCGGACCGCACAAACACGGCCGATCTTCCTCCCATCGTGGTTTAGTTTAATTGTGGTTTGAAGCGGGGTAACGCGGTACCATTGTACCGCGCGAAAAGAATTATTTAAGGCCGGTTTGGGTCACGACGAAGAACCGCGACGCTATAATGCCGCGCCTTTGAGATCGGATGAGACCGCGGCCGGAGTCGGGCCGCGGCGGTGGGGCGCGACGTCGTTACGCTGCGCAAATCTTACAAGGTGGCGTGGTGCCGTCGCACCACGCGGTTAATCGTGAGATTATTTTATGCGACTCCGTCGCGCGCGCGCCATGGAAAAAAAATCATCAAGAACGCGACGCCGTCGCGCCGCGTTGAAAGAAATCAGAGGCACGGCGGAGGGACGCGGTGTCGTCGCACCGCGCCGGACGACGAACACCGCGGCCGGTTCTGGGCCGCGGCGGAACGTGAAGACCGGCGGCCGGGCCGCCGGCTTCGGAAGCCGAAAGGGGACCGGATTTTTCCGGTCCCGTTGGAGAAAACCGGCCTGGCCGGCCGGATGGTCAAATCCGGGGGAAATTAATCCCCCGGCCAGCATTAAAGCCCCCCCATTTTAATTGGGGGAGGCGGTTTCCTTGAGGGGGGGCAGGCGGCTCCCCTGGATCCTCTTCAAAGCGGGCCCCCAGGAGGGGGGCCGTTGATTGACAAAACGGCGCGGCTAAGCCGCGCCGCCATTTGAAGAAGCGTGGGATTGATTCCCCCCACGTGCCGCCTCCGTGCGGCGCCAGGCCGCCGCGCCACCGCGCTGCCGCGCCGCCGGCCGGCCGGCCGGGCCGGGTCGGACCCGGGATCGGGTCGACCCGGTTCGGGCCGACCCGGGGGGGGGGGGGGGGGGGGGTCGGGCCGGGTCGGCCCGGACCCGGACCCCCCCGTTTCGAATCGGTTTCGGTCTTTTGACCATAACTTGAGCCACGGACCTCCGATCGACGAACCGTCTGCGGAAACGCGATACTTGGATCGAGACGGTCGTTTCGGTATATCACACTCAAGGTTTCGGATTACTTTGAGTTCGGCCGGGTTGGTTCGTTCACGAAACCAACCGGGCCTTCGGAGCGGAAACACTCATATCTTGAGCTACGGACGTCCGATTGACGTGCCGTCAGCTGTGTTGTGTTCCTCTTAGTGAGACAGATCTTTTGGCATACTACGCCCGAGGTTTGGACGCAGGTGGAGTACGGTCGGGTTGGTTTTACCTTAAAAACCAACCGGGCCCCGGGGACGAAAATGCCAATAACTCTCAGACCGGGCGTCCGATCGACGCGCCGTCTGTTGCGTTGAGTTCCTGTTGACAATACGGAACTTTTGGATACATCAACTCTAGACTTTGTGACAGTTGATGTATCAGCCTCTCGGCTCGTGGAGCGGACCCTCCGAACGAGCTTGCTGTGTGCGGGAACCCTAGTGCTGGCTGCGACTGTTACTGTGACTACTACTGCTACTTCTGCTACTGTGACTGCGACGACGACAGTACAGAGATCCTGTGTGGATTCGACGACGACGACTACAGCACTCAGCGATCCTACGTGGATCAGTGCTACAGGTCCTGTGTGGGCCCGATCCTGTGTGGGTCCGATCCTGTGTGGGTCTTTGCGCTCAGCGGTCCTGTGTGAACCAGCGCCTACAGGTCCTGTGTGGGCCCGATCCTGTGTGGTTCTTTGCGGTGATTATCTACAGGTCCTACGTGGGCCCGATCCTGTGTGGGTCTTTTGCGGGGGTTAGTTACCTATCGATCCTACGTGGGTCCGACGACTTAGATGGATCAGAGATCATCTTTATCGTCCTTTGAAGAAGTATACCTGTGTGAGCTGAATCCTGTTGCTTTCGTGTGTGGATTGTGTTGTGCTATCCTGTGTGGATTACGTTTACTTTCCTGTGTGGAATACGTTTACTTTCCTGTGTAGATTTCGTTTTGCTTTCCTGTGTGGAATACGTTTACTTTCCTGTGTGGATTACGTTTTGCTTTCCTGTGTGGAATACGTTTACTTTCCTGTGTGGACTGAGTTGTACTTGGGCTCGGAGGTTGGAGCGTATTGGAAATTGATGACTTAGGTATATGTATGGGCATATACCTAAGCAGTGTCGTTTTTTACTTCGTGATTGTTCCTTTCTTCGTGGTTTATCCTTTGTGGATTTGAGAGACCTTCAGGGGTCTCGGGGTCCCTACTGAGTAGCTTATACTCACCCCTGCACGGGCTTTGCCCGCACTACGTTGTGTTGGTTGCAGACGACGGACAACGTTGATCTTAGCTGAGGCTTGCAGAGTAGGACGGTACCCGGAGGTGGACCACTGGGCGGGACGTGCACGGAGCGGACGGCGGGACCCGTGGTGCAGTGGAGCTATCTGTACCCACCCTTCAGGTGGGATTTCCAGTGGACAGCTCGGTGTAGCGGCTTTTACTTTTCAGTTGTTGTTTCCCCCTTTCGAGTTGTACTTTACTTTCAGTTTGGGTTTGTATACTGGCCCATTTACTTTTCCGCACTTTCAGTTGTACTCTGCTTTTTCTTAGTGTTTACTTTCCGCTTGCTTACTCTGTAGTGTTTGTTTACTTTACAAAGGCAATGTCTTCCCTTTTTACCGGGATTTACGTCTTGGTGCTAGTCGACAGCCCCTGGCCTATGGAAGGCGGGCTTGGGGTAGTCACGGCACGGACCCCGAGGGCGGGTCGTGACAAACACCGTATGTAAAAATGGTGTATGGATAAGACAGTAATAATATCCATGATACAAGAAATATGGATATTTAATGAAATTTTTAATGAATGATGATCATAAAAGAAATGGAAGTATGCATATAATACACACAAGGAATAAGTGGTGAATAATGCATAACCAAAGGTAATATCATAATGGCGTCCACAAAATAATGGATTTAAATCATACTTGGACATTCATAAGTGAAAAATAGGCAAAGATCATGATAAATGATGTCCAACTAAAATGAAAACGTGTAAAAAGAGTGTTCAAGAAACTTCAGAAATGAGTCTCTTTTGTACAGTTTAAGGGAAATATTAAAGTGTCTTTAAAACGGAAAAATGCATAATTGTTTGTATAAATCCATAAATGAATAAAGATAGTTTTTCATGATAAAATGTGTGTTTTTAGAAAAATATTGGTAGTTTAAAACAGATTATGGATGATACTTGAAAATGGGTATGAAATTGAACAGTTCCCTTAAATTAGGTTTGCTTATCAGGAGATATTGAATAGAGAATCTTATAAAACATGTATTTCCTCATCAAAGGTTGATGAACTGATATAGATACACGAGTTTGAAACATATATATAGAATGTAGAATAATTATATAAAAATAAAGAAAAATTACATTGAGGTAAAGAGAGAGAAAGCGTAACCTGAATGAAAAATGGAGATTCGGGGAGAATCCCTTACTTTATGTCCGAAAGTGTTCAACAATTGCACTTAACATCCTGGGTAACAAAATTATTTTCATTAATTATTTAATTAAGAACCTATTAAACATTTATTTTATTTACTATAACTTTATTAAGTTTATTTATGATTTTTTGATGAGTTATAAGATTAAATTTTATCATTCGGGAGTATTCATTTCTTTGGTTTTCATGATTGGTTCACTTGTATACATGTATGAAAGATCATGTAAAATGGTAATAGTCATCCAGAATTGAAATTATATGTTATTAATGAACTTTTAGGATATTTAATGGTCTTAAATATCATTTTTCCTTGACATGAGGATGATTCATTAGATAAAACCTTAATGATAACCGTTTATATTATTTTGGTGTTTTTCGATCATCACGAACTAGTTTTGATTTATTAATTAATATTATGTATATATACTGGTTCCAAAACATTATATAACTTATAATATTTATTATAAAATCTTATTTAATCATAACAATGGTTTTATGACCATCATTGAAAGTGGTAATGGAAAATGAAAACGCATCATCCACGTTGGTGGTAAATCGACACATCACAAATGATATTTTCATTTTTAGAATAAAAGGGAGAGGGGAAGGGTTTTGATGATGGATTTTACATTAACATAATAAAATTAAAATATATATAAGATACTGTAGTTATCATGTATATTTGGATTGAGGAGGCGAGGGAAGGATAAGAAAAGAAATGAAATTGAAAGAAATTGAAAGATAAGGATTATGGGTTTTACCTCTTGAATTCTTCTCATTGAGAACCTCCTTAAGGCACTTGGGTTTGGTCTTTTATTGAAACCAAAGGCTCATGGATGTGGGGAAGAGACTTGGGAAGAGGATTGTGTAGAAATTAGATAAGCTTCAAGGCTTGGAAGGTGTGAGTAGAAAGGGTGGTGAGAGGTGATATTTATAGTGGAGGAGATGGGTGTTTTTTGATTATTTTATTCATTACTTTATTATTTTGGCTCAAGACTAAGAATAGATTGAACATAATCACCAAATATATTAAATAATGAAGGTGAATTAAAGATTATGTTGATTACATCAGAAATGAATAATGGAATAGTGTATTTAACTTAAATTACTGTATTTTATTATTAAAAAAATCAACTATTTTAAAAAAATCCTAAAAATTCACCATAACCATTTTTTGACGTGTAGAATTAAAAAATAAAATCTATTTTATACAACATTTTTTCTAAATATGAGGAAATTAATTTTTAAATAAAAAAATGATTTATTAAAAAAACCCAATTTTAATATTATAATCGTTTTCTCTGCACTTTGAAAAATTAATTAAGGTATCATAAAATTATCTTATAATCATAAGACAAGAAAATAATAATTTATCAATCTATTTTATGAAAATAAATTTTCTTTTAAATTAGTATATTAATTATAAAATTGTAAATAAACATTTATGTTTTATAAAAATACCAACACTTGATTTTTCATTTTTAATACATTTATTTACATATTACATGATATAAATATATCATATTTTTATTCATAAGATACATAAATTTTATTTATAATTTCATAGGCTAGGTTATTATTCTAATGGTCATACTACTATTTCTAAGGGTCACATTACCGTTCATAAGAGTTACATTACTATTTCAACAGTCACGTTAATATTTAATCATTGTTAATTTAAGCTCAATGTTGTGTGAAACATAAGTTTTCAGATGAATTGAATTTATTTAAGAAGATACATACCATAAAATCTTAGGGTTCTATATTCTTCCCTGCTTCAAAAATTTCATCCTCAGAATTTTCATGAATATTTCCTTCTAAACAGATGAGGGTGGTTTTTCTTTATAACATCCTCAGGTTCCCACATTGCTTCTTCCATTTCATGGTTTTTTCAAAGAACTTTTACTAGTCAAGTCATTCAATTTATCAATACTTTCTCTCTTGTGTCAATAATCTCAACAGGCTCTTCATAATAAGACAAATCAGGTTCTTGTTCAATTTCTTTATAGGTGAGTACATGCATTGGGTCAGACATGTACTTCTTTAATAATGATATGCAAAACATATCATGAACTTTGGTGAGACTTGGAGGAATTTCTAATCGGTAATATATAAATCCAATTCTTTCCAAAATTTTAAATGATCTGATATACTTGGGGCTCATTTTCCATTTCTTATAGAACCTTAACACACCCTTCCATGGAGATAGTTTCAGAAAGACATGATCTCCCACTTCAAATTCCAAATCCTTTCTCTGGTTGTCAGTATAACTCTTTTTCCTACTTTTGAGTTGCTTTAATATGAGATGGAATAGTCTTTACCATTGTCATTGTCTCTTCAATAAGTTATGGGCGTATAAGTTTCCTCTATCCAACTTCATCCCAACAAGGTGGAGCATGACATCTCTTTCCATATAATGCTTCATATGACACCATTTGAATGCCAGAATGGAAACTATTATTGTAGGAAAACTATACCAAAGGTAAATATTGATCCCACATACCTTGAAAGTCAAGTGAGCATGATCTAAACATGTCTTTTAATGTTTGAATAGTCCTTTTAGACTCTTCTTCAGTTTGAGGGTGATAAGCAGTACTCAAATGAAGCTCAATATCCAGAGCCTTCTAAATACTCTTCTAGAATTTTGATGTAAAATGAGGATCTAGATCAGACTCAATTGATAGAGGTGCACCATGAAGTCTTACAAATTCATTAATATATAGTCTTTCTAGATGCTCAAGAGGTAAATCTTATCTTATAGCAAGAAAATGTGCCGATTTTGTAATATGATCAATAATAAACCACATTTCATCATTCCTTTTAGATGTCCTTGGTAGTCCTATGAAAAATTCCATCATAATGACATCTCAATTCCACATAGTTATAATTATAGGTTGCATAAATCCTCTAGGATGTTGTCTCTCAGCCTTTATTTGTTGAAAAACTAGACACCTAGAGACATAGTCATCGATTTCCTACTTCATATTACACCATAAAAAATATTCCTTCAAATATCTATATATCTTGGTACTACAGGGGTGTATAGAGAAATTTGAGCTATGAGCATCATATAATAGTTCCCTTTTTTTCTTAGGTATTGATGGGACACAAAACCTCTTTAAAAATTTCATAATTCCATACTCATACATGAAGTCTACCAATATTCCATCCTTAACAGCTTTAATTTTATTTTGAAAATTATTATCATCAGATTAAGATATTTTTACCTTCTCCAGTAATGATGATTTAATAATAATTTGAAAAAGGAGTGATGTTTCCCTTTCCTTAATAATTACCATATCCATCTTTACTAAATCCATGAATATAGGATCTTTATCAATCCTCATTTGGATTATAATACCATGATATTTCATGATTAATGCATATTTATCCTTATTTTCTTTTCCTAGGTCGTAGTGTATTGAGAAATCATAATATTTGTGTAACTCAAGCCATTGCCTTTGCCTCATGTTGAGTTATTTCTGTGTAAAGATGTATTTCAAAATCTTATGATCCATATATATCTCACACATTTTACCATATAGATAGTATCTCCATATATTCAAAGAAAATATTTTTGCTTTTAACTCAAGATCATGATTTTGATACTTTTGTTCATGATTCTTCAACTGCCTTGATGCATATGTAATGACTTTATCATTTTTCATAAGGACACAACCCAATATAAATCTTTTTTTTCTAAGAGTATTCAGAACAATCCGGAAGTGATTCTCACGGTCCTTATATATTTTGGAGTATACAAAGATATCATCAATAAATTCCAAAAAAATATCAAGAAATTCCTTGAATACTCTATTCATTAGATCCATGAAAACAAAGGGTACATTAGTTAGTCCAAATGCCATTACTGTAAACTCGCAATGTCCATACCTTGTTCAAAATGCTATCTTTAGAATATCTTCCTTCTTTACATGCAATTGATGATATCTAGAATGAAGGTCAATATTTGAAAAATATCATGCTCTGTGAAGTTGATCAAATAAATCATCAATATGAGGAAAAAGATACTTTTTCTTTATTATAATAGCATTAATTTCTCTATAGTCAATACATGACCTCAAGGACCCATCTTTCTTCTTAACAAAGAGAACATGGGATCCCCATGGAGAAATCATAATGTGAATAAATCCCTTATTACTAAACTACTCTAGGTGTTTCTTCATCTCCACTAATTGCATAGTTTCCATTCTATAACGAGTCTTTGAAATTGGTATTGCATCAGAGATCAGATCAACGATAAATTCAACTTTATTCTATGAGGGTGTCCTGGTAATTTATCAGGAAATACATCAATGTATTCCTTTATAATTGGTACATCCTCAATTTGAAGATTATTGTCCCCACCCCTAGATATTGTTTTCTATTCCTCCCCAAGAATTTAATTAAGTAGAGCTTCGGGGGGTGGAACTAGATAAGAATTAGATGATAAAGTTATGGATCTAAAAATAAGGGATTCTTCATCTTCCTCACAAATCATAATTTCTTTCTTCTTGCAACAATTTTTCACATCATATCTTGAAATCCAATTCATACTGAGGATTATATCAAAGTCAACCATAGGTATTATGATAAGGTCGACAACTAAATCATGTTTATGTGTCATAAATGGGATTGACTGACACATTTTTGTTGTAATGATACTTCCCTTAAGAGTTTTGACTGAAAAATACCTTATTAAATAAAAAGGGAAATGAATTATTTTCTTGAAAAAATGGGTAGATATAAAATAGTGTGATGATCCAAAATCAAATAATGCATTGACTAGGTTTTAATATAGTATTAATGTACCTACCACCACATCATCAAGTACTTCCACCTCAGCTTTAGTGATCACATAAAATTGGTTATCTCCCCTTGGCCTCTTCTATAGTAGATTCCATTGATGCTTGGGACATTGATTTGAATAATTTCCCATTTCATTACAGTTGAAGCATTAAACATCATTGATTTGTTTCTTCTACTTGCAATCATTATCTCAAGAACCCCTTTCTCTACACTTATAGAAAACTCTCATGTCTTTCAAGCATTTACTAGGATGATTCCTTTCATAATTTCCACATAATGAAAATTGATTCATTACCTTATTCTTCTTTGATGCTTCACCTTTTCCAGGCTTATTAGAAGATCTCTTCTTCTCTTTATTTTCCTTAAACATATAATATCTAGAAAATTACTTCTCCATTTTTATGGAACTTAATACTATTTAATCATATGATGAAAATGTTTGAGAAGCCAGTGCCCTTTTGAGAATTGGATTAATACCTTCAAAGAAATGGTCAATATTTTCTTTTGAATCATGTTTGTAATCTATAGAATACCTGGATAGTCTTGCGAAGGTAGCCTCATACTCCGCAACACTCTCTTATTCACTTTTCTTTAAGTTAAGGAATTTTCTCTTCATTTATATTCATTGATCATGAGGGAAATATTTATCAAAAAATGTTTCTTTAAAAGTTCTTCATTCCATGTATTCTATTTCATTTTTCTCCTTAGTATTTGGGAATAATGAACACCATTGATCAGTATCTACCTTGAGACAATATACTTGTAATACTAAATTTTCTTTTTAATTGCATCCCAATTCCAGAAATATCTTTTCAAGGGACTTGATCCATAGCTCAGCTACTGTTGGAATAGTAGTCCCACTAAAATATGGGGGATTTTGTCAAATGAAATGATCCAACATAGGTGTAGTATGGTTATTCATCATAACCTAGGAATGTTTTCCTAATATGGACATGATCTTCTTAGATCCAACACTAACTGTGTTGACTTTCTCAGTAGGGAAATCCCTACATTGTCTGTGGGTATTGATTCATTTTCTTCCATTAGGAACCATCACTAAATAATGGCACACTATAATTTATCTCATAATACTCATGATTATTTATCCAAAAATTTACTACAAGGAGTTATTATAATTCTCATGTTTACTTAACATCCAGTTTTCAAAGTTTCTATTAAACTTGATCTGATACCAACTGTAACAACCCTGAACCTGGTATCCTAGAGTCGGTGTTTGTTTTATTACAATGAAATACATACAAGAGATCAAATAAAAAAGGATCGATTAGTTTATTAGTCTTGAAGAACTAGTTACATACATGGTTCCCTTATTACATTGGTAATTAAACATAGAACATAACAAAGGAAAATAAAACCACTTCCATGAAACTTATTCAAAGGTTTCATCTTTATAACCTGGGGAAGGAAAAAAAATGAAATGGGTGATCTCAAATGATCAGTAATGGTTAAACGAATCAATAAGTGAAGAAAATTAAATAAGGAATAATCATAATGTAAAGGTAAATAACTGAATAAAACATTCCATCAATAAACTAAGAATTTAAATGTTTCCACATATTTTTTCACAGTGAAAATATCATGGAAAGTAATAACTGAATACTAAATGAATAAAATGCTTAATCATTGGACATCATGTATCTGGAACATGAAAAATTATGTTGTCAAGAAGGTTTAAGTCTGTAGGTAAAAACCCATCTGATTATTCTTGGAAACAAACATGAAGGGTTTTTTTCCAATTTTTTTGTCTTACAAGACCTGTCAATGCATCGAGGGGCTATCTATAACCTGGACCCACCCACACTGCAAGTCTAAATAATTATTCATACATAGATTTAATTCAATAACATCATTCAAAGAAATCACCGTATGTAAAAATGGTATATGACTAAGATAATAATCATATCCATGATACAAGAAATATGGATATTTAATGAAATTTTCAATGAATTGTGATCATAAATAAAAGGGAAGTATACATACACTACACATAAAAAATAAGTGGAGAATAAGGAATAACCAAAGGTAATATCATAACGGTGTCTAAGAAAGTGTGAATTAAAATCATAATTGGACATTAATAAAGGAAAATAGGAATATATCATGATAAATGACGTCTAAATGAAATGAAAACATGTAAAAAGAGTGTTTAAGAAACTTTATAAATGAGCCTCTTTGGTGCGATTTAAGGAAAATATTAAAGAGTCTTTAAAAAAAAATGCATAATTGGTTGTATAAAACCAGAAATAAAAAAAGAAAGTTTTTCATGATAAAATGGGTGATTTTATAAAAATATTTTTAACTTAAAAAAATTATAGATGGTACTTGAAAATGGGTATGAAATTGGAAAGTTCCCTTAAACTGGGATTTCTTATCTGGAGGTACTGAAAAGAAAACCTTATAAAACATGTATTTCCTCATCAAAAGAAGTTGAAATGATCTAGATACATGATTTTAGTACATATAAATATAATGTAGAAGAATTATATAAAAATAAATAATAATTACATTGGGGTAAAGAGAGAGAAATCATAACTCGAATGAAAAGTGGAGATTTGGGGAGAATCCTTTACCTTATGTCCGAAAGGGTTATGTACTTGCACTTAAAATCCTTGGTAATGAAATTAGTTTCATTAATAATTTAATTAAGAACCTATCAATTTTTTTTATTATAATTTTATTAAGTTCATTTGTGGCCTTTTTGATGAGTTATAAGATTCAATTTTGTCATTTGGGAGTGTTCATTTCCTTGATTTTTATGACTGGTTCACTTGTATACATGTATGAAAGATCATGTAAAATGAGAATAGTTGTCCAAAACTGAAGATATATGTTATTAATGAACTTTCAGGAGATATAATGGTCTTATATAGCATTTATTCCAGACATGAGGATGATTCATTGGATAAAACGTTAATAATAACCGTTTAGATTATTTTGGCATTTTTTGATCATCACGAATTAGTTTTGTTTTATTAATTAATATTATGTATGTATATTGGTTACAAAACATTATATAACTTATAATACATATGATAAAATATTATTTAACCATAATAATGGTTTTATGAACAGACTTAAAGGCTATAATAGAAAATGAAAATGCATCATCCACGATGGTGGTAAATCGACACATCAGAGACAATATTTTCATTTTTAGAATAAAAGAGAGAGGAGAAGGGGTTTGATGAAAGATTATACATTAATATAATAAAATTATAGTAAATATAAAATACTAGATTTATCATTCATTTTTGGATATAGGAGGTGAGGGAAGGATAAGAAAATAAATGAAATTGAAAGAAATTGAAAGATAAGGATTACGTGTTTTACCTCTTGAATTATTCTCCTTGAGAACCTCCTTAAGGCACTTGGGTTTGGTATTTTATTGAAAAAAAGGATCATATATGTGGGGAAGAGACTTGGGAAGAGTATTGGATAGAAATTGGACAATATTAAAATATTGGAAGGTGTGAGGAGAAAAGGTGGTGAGGGGTGATATTTATCGTGGAAGAGAGGGGTGTTTTTTGATTATTTTATTCATTAGTTTATTATTTTGGCTCAAGACTAAGAATAGTTTAAAAATTATCACTAAATATATTAAATAATGAAGGGGGGTTCTAGATTATGGTGATTACATCATAAATGAATCAAGGAATAATATATTTAACTTATAATGTATATATACTGTAAATTAATGTATTTTACTATTCACAAAATTCAACTATTTTAGAAAAATCCTGAAAATTTACCCTAACTATTTTTAAATGTGTAGAATTCAAAAATGAACTCAATTTTATGAAAGTAATTTTATAAAAATGATTAATTAATTTTTAAATAAAAACATCATTTATTCAAAAAATACTGATTTTAATATTATAATCAAAATTTCAGCACTTTAAAAATTAATTTAGGCCTCATAAAGTTGTCATATAATCAAAATAAAATAAAATATTAATTTATGAATATATTTTATGAAAATAAAATTTATTTTAAATTATTATATTAATTATGAAATTATAAATAAACATTTATGTTTTTATAAAAATACCAATATTTAATTTATCATTTTTAAAACATTTATTTACTTATTCCATGATATAAATGTTGAAAGTGGGTGCCCTAGACCCAACTTGTATTGTAATTTGATTACCACTACATGTATGCAGTTTTTTATAATACATGTGTTTATCTTGCCATAATAGTATAGATACTTCTGCACCCACTTTGCTTATGATAATGTCCATAGATTACATGTTGTATCAAGGGGGTATAGCAGATCCCAAGATATAATGAGAACCCTGAGATACCATGAAAGTAATCTTAAAGTAATGTCATATGGTTCAGTTACATCATTCTGAAAGGACACAGATGATGTGTGACCATCAGGTGCTGGGGGCTCATAAGCATTGAGACTTTATCTCATGAAGTTCGCACTTGATGATCTCTAGTAGTTGAGATCATGAGGACAGATCCACATAATAAGAACACCACATGTTTTAGGTGTCATTGGTCATTTGTATCTACGGACATATGTAATGGTCTCCAGACTTGAGATCATTATCAGTGAATTCCATTTAATTATGTATATTTGATGCAAGGCGAAAACCATGGCGACAAAGTCATGGCGAGGTAGTTTGAATTAGGTACGTCATTAATGGCATAGAATTGATTGAATGATCAAGAAAGGATTTGTCGCTTCTGAGTTTAGGAAGAGATATCTCGAGCCTGGTTGATTAGGATGGTTGCATGTTCATTAAATCCATGGCCATGGTAGTGGAAGGTAAGACCATCTGGACAAATCAACAAAAAAAAATAAAGAAAGATAAAGGATGATGACACTAGTGTGCATTCTGCTTTATTGAGATATCGATGATGAAGAGATTATATTACACAGACCGTGTTCGCAGGAAGGTATTTGTTTCTTTGAAGTTACCTTATCTCTATAGGGGCCTCGATGGGATGCTAGACCCCGCTCTTGGTTGGTGAATATTATTCACTGCTATTGAGGTAAGGGCCTAGAGGGTCACACACAATAACACTTTGAGAATTTTCCCTATTCTAAGAATAGGAATGTAGAACTTGGTGGGCCTCGCCCAAGGGTCTGATTACTATCCAAGTTCCATGGATCACCAAATAATAAACAAATTCTTTAATTATTCAATCTTGGAATAATATGTTGAATTTATTTATAACATGTATTTACAAGTGATCAGTAAATACAAAGACAAAATATTATTCGAATGGATTTAAACATCCAGAGTTCATTTAATATTTTCAAGAGAAGTGAGTCGAGTTATAAAACTCAAGTTTATCACACAATATAAATTAATATATGTTATAATTAGTGATAAAATTGTAAATATTATTTATGGAATAATTTTATTTGACATAAATAAATATTTATAGTACTTATATAGAGGATATTTATTACACGGGGGCCAGGAACCCATAATGGGTATTTTAGATATCCCCTATATAAGTAAGAGAGAGACTCTCCCCTTGTAACTATTCATGTACCATTTTAAGAGCCTCTCCCTCCTTTTGGATTCTAGAGAGAGATCCTCTCAAGAAAGGAAGAACTTCAAGAACTTCCTTCGAGGATAGAAGTTCCTTACCTTGCGGTGATCAGCGCTGTGTCGAGGAGATCATTGGTGTGTCGCGCTAGCACCCAGATTCCAACGAACGACGTGCATGAAAATTAAAAAGGCATGTGGGGAAAATCTAAAGGACTTCAACATTGGATTCTTTGATCAATGGTCGCCGACAACCAGCGGTGTACTTGCGCACGTCAGATCCGAACATGGTACTTTTTCATTTTTTATTTCTGTGCTCTATCAAATCCACGCGTGGTCCTCGAACCATACCGGGATAGCTCACTGGAGTCAATGTCGTAACGTCATTCCGGTAATGTGAAAAATTTTAACTTCTTGACCCACCGGCTTCCACTGCGCGTCCCGATACCTAACAGTGGTATCAGAGTGAGACGCGTGATTTTTTAGAGTCAAAGAAAAAAATTAAATTGCAAAAAATTTAAGTACGGGGATTAAATTGGTTCCAATGTAACTGACTGCACATCGATCCATTTTTGAATGGCCAAGTTATGACTATTTAAAAAAATTTAATTGGATCGACTCGTTGGTTTAATTTTTCTTCGGATTAAATTTTTGATAAGAACACGTTTTAATTTTTTTAATGTGTTCTTCAAAAATTACCAAAATCTGGCCACACTTTGGCCGGAATCCAGTAGCCGAAACTAATCTGGTAAGTTTAATTTTAGGAGATAAATAAAATAATATTATAACATAATATATTTTATTTTTCTCAAATAAAATATTATTTAAAGACTTGGGGTTAAGTCAAGTCTTGATTTTATTTTTTTTAAATAGAAGACCCAAATGGGGTCTTCTTCACATGGCGCACCTCCACCCTAAGGGGCCTCCTCCCCAGCTAGAACGTCGCCCCGCACCGTCCCCAGCTGGACCGCTGCCTTGCACAGCTCCCTGTCGGCTGCCTCTCTTCCAGGCCTTGTTGCCCAGTACCCGACACCCCAGTCGCCCCTATGTCTCACACAGGATGAACCCCAACCGGACCAGCCCTCCTCCCTTCTGCCAGACTGTGCCGCCCCGCCTGCCTTACACCGTCTCGGAAGGCCCAAGTCGCACCAGACCTCGCTGCTGCCGGACTGAGTACCCGACTTCCACCCTGCTACCGAAACCGTGCCACCCCACTCACCCCGTGCCACTCACCACTGCCCGACCACACCCTTGCCGGAGAAGCGGGCCACCGCCCATTACTACTACAACTTGTCCCTTTATCAGTGCTAAAAACTGGCATTAACAGCACTAGAAAAGCGCTGTTAATGTCGGCATAGATAAAGGGGGGGTCCCCTTTATCAGCTCTCCGAGAAGCGCTGATATAGGAGACCTTTATCAGTGCTAAAAAAAAGCGCTGATAAAGGACCCCATTTATCAGTGCTTTTTTTAGCGATGATAAAGGTCTCCTATATCAGCGCTTTTCGGAGCGCTGATAAAGGTCTCCTATATCAGCGCTTGTCGGAGCGCTGATAAAGGGTTCCTTTATCAGTGCTCCTCTAGCACTGTTAAAGGTGTCCTTTATCAGCGCTCAAAAAAGCGCTGATAAAGGCACCATCGCCTGCACCTACAAAATAGAACCTGCACACCTGCACACTAGAATACCTGCACAAAGTAGCACATGCACACCTGCACACCATATCACCCGCACACAATATTTTGACCGACAACGGTATATACATTTACTTAAAATCATGAATACAAAAAAACACATTGCTATATACATTTCAAACATTGTTTTACATGGTTATAATTAAAATTATTCAAAAACAGTTATAAACATTCATGTTTTCATCCTTTGATATCTGTGATCCACTCTCGACGGTATTTATTGCCGAACAAAGCATCCGAACTCAAGGAAAAAAATTCACCTATATAAGAAAACAAATATTATGTTAGTAATGCAATAATGAAAGAAATTAAAATAGTAATATGAAAGAATACATTAATATGGAAATGTGAAACTAAAATATGAAATTTTAAACTCAAATGTTTTCATTCTCATAACAATGAAAGGGAATAATGTAAAATAAATATGTTTTTGATTGATTTATCTCATTTAATAAATACTAATTCTTTATCTAATGAAAATATTTACCGGTCACACTGTGTGTCAGATTGAGGTGTGGTCGATTCGTACATGTCACAAATGACTCATGGATAATTTTCCTAAAGTTTCAAAACAATCTGAACGCATTTGATCGGTATTCCATATGTCAGTAGTGTTGTTTTCTAAAGTTTATGTCATTTTCAAACTGATATCAGACACTTTTAGCCATACCGGTCACACCGTACGTCGGATTGAGGTACAATCGATTCGTACACGTCAAAAATGACTCATGGATCATTTTCCTAAAGTATCAAAACAATCTGAATGCGTTTGCTCGGTATTCCGTATGTCATTAATGTTTTTTTCTAAAGTTTATCTCAATTTGAAACTGATATCAGACACTTTTATCCATACCGATCACACCGTGCATCAGATTGAGGAACGGTCAATTCGTACACATCAAAAATGATTCATGGATCGTTGTCCTAAAGTATCAAAACAATCCGAATGTGTTTGCTCGGTATTACGTATGTCAGTAGTGTTGTTTTCCAAAGTTTATCTCAATTTGAAACTGATATCAGATACTTTTAGCCATAACGGTCACACCGTGCGTCAGATTGAGGTGCGGTCGATTTGTATACGTCAAAAATGATTCATGGATCATTTTCCTAAAGTATGAAAACAATACGAACACGTTTTCTTGGTATTCTGTATGTCAGTAGTGTTGTTTTTCAAAGTTTATCTCAATTTGAAACTGATATCATACACTTTTAGCCATACCGGTCACACCGTGCGTCGGATTGAGGTGCGGTTGATTTTTACATGTCAAAAATGACTCATAGATCGTTTTACTAAAGTTTCAAAACAATCTGAATGCATTTTATTGGTATTCCGTATGTCAGTAGTGTTGTTTTCTAAATTTTATGTCATTTTCAAACTGATATCAGACACTTTTAGCTATACCGGTCACACCGTGTGTCGGATTGAGGTGCGATCAATTCTTATACGTCAAAAATGACTCATGGATTGTTTTCCTAAAGTATCAAAACAATCCGAATGTGTTTTCTCGGTATTCCGTATGTCATTAGTGTTGTTTTCTAAAGTTTATCTTAATTTGAAACTAATATCAGACACTTTTAGCCATACCGGTCACACCGTGCGTCGGATTGAGGTGCGGTCGATTCGTACACGTCACAAATGATTCATGGATCATTTTCCTAAAGTATCAAAAAAATCTAAACATTTTTTCTCAGTATTCTGTATGTCAGTAGTGCTGTTTTCCAAAGTTTATCTCAATTTGAAACTGATATCAGACACTTTTAGCCATACCAGTCACACCGTGTGCCAGATTGAGGTGAGTTTGATTCTTATATGTCACAAATGATTCATGGATCGTTGTCCTAAAGTATCAAAACAATAATAGTGAGTTTGCTCAGTATTCTGTATGTCAGTAGTGTTGTTTTCCAAAGTTTATCTCAATTTGAAACTGATATCAGACACTTTTAGCCATACTGGTCACACCGTGCGTCAGATTGAGGTGTGGTCAATTCATACATGTCAAAAATGACTCATGTATCATTGTACTAAAGTTTAAAAAAAATAAGAATGCATTTGCTCGGTATTCTGTATGTCAGTAGTGTTGTTTTCGAAAGTTTATGTCATTTTCAAACTGATATCAGACACTTTTAGCCATACCGGTCACAACATGCGTCGGATTGAGGTGAAGTCGATTATTACATGTCAAAAATGACTCATGGATCATTCTTCTAAAGTATCAAAACAATCCGAACACTTTTGCTTGGTATTCCGTATGTCATTAGTGTTGTTTTCTAAAGTTTATCTCAATTTGAAACTGATATCAGACACTTTTAGCCATACCGGTCACACCGTATGTCGAATCGAGGTGCGGTCGATTTTTACACGTCACAAATGATTTATGGATCATTTTCCTAAAGTATAAAAACAATCCAAATGTGTTTTCTCAGTATTCCGTATGTCAGTAGTGTTGTTTTCCAAAGTTTATCTCAATTTGAAACTGATAACAGACACTTTTATCCATACCGGTCACACCGTGCATCGGATTGAGGTGAGGTCAATTCTTAAACGTCAAAAATGATTCATGGATTGTTTTCCTAAAGTATCAAAACAATCCGAATGCGTTTGCTTGGTATTATGTATGTCATTAGTGTTGTTTTCCAAAGTTTATCTCAATTTGAAACTGATATCAGACACTTTTATCCATACCGGTCACACTGTGCATCTGAATAAGGTGCGGTCAATTCGTACATGTCACAAATGACTAATGGATCGTTTTCCTAAAGTATCAAAACAACCTGAATGCGTTTGGTCAGTATTTCGTATGTCAGTAGTATTGTTTTCTAAATTTTATCTCAATTTGAAACTGATATCTGACTCTATTAGCCATACCGGTCACACCGTGCATCGGATTGAGGTGCGGTCAATTATTACACGTCAAAAATGAATAATGGATCATTTTCATAAAGTATAAAAACAATCTGAACACGTTTTATCGGTATTCCGTATGTCAGTAGTGTTGTTTTCTAAAGTTTATCTCAATTTGAAACTGATATCAGACACTATTAGCCATACTGGTCACACCGTGCGTCGGATTGAGGTGTGATCAATTTGTACACATCACAAATGACTCATGTATCATTTTCGTAAAGTATCAAAACAATCAAAATGTATTTTCTCAGTATTCCGTATGTCATTAGTGTTGTTTTCTAAAGTTTATCTCAATTTGAAACTGATATCAGAAACTTTTAGCCATACCGGTCACACCGTGCGTTGGATTGAGGTGAATTCAATTCGTACACGTCAAAAATGACTCAGGGATCATTTTCCTAAAGTATGAAAACAATCCAAACGCGTTTACTCGGTATTCCGTATGTCAGTAGTGTTGTTTTCTAAAGTTTATCTCATTTTGATACTGATATCAGACACTTTTATCCATACCAGTCACACCGTGCTGCGGATTGATGTGAGTTCAATTTGTACACGTCACAAATGACTCAGGGATCATTTTCCTAAAGTATAAAAACAATCCAAATGTGTTTGCTCAGTTTTTCATATGTCACTTGTGTTTTTTTCTAAAGTTTATCTCAATTTGAAACTGATATCAAACACTTTTAGCCATACCGGTCACACCGTGCGTCAGATTGAGGTGTGGTTGATTCATACACATCAAAAATGACTAATGGATAATTGTCCTAAAGTATCAAAACAATCTGAACTCATTTGCTCAGTATTCCGTATGTCAGTAGTGTTGTTTTCTAAAGTTTATCTCAATTTGAAACGGACATCATACACTTTTAGCCATGCCGGTCACACTGTGCGTCAGATTGAGGTTTGGTCGATTCGTACACGTCAAAAATGACTCATGGATCATTGTAATAATGTTTCAAAACAATTTGAATGCATTTTCTTGGTATTCCGTATGTCAGTAGTGTTGTTTTCCAAAGTTTATCTCAATTTGAAACTGATATCAGACACGTTTAGCTATACCGGTCACACCGTGCGTCGGATTGAGGTGTGGTTGCTTCATACATGTCAAAAATGACTAATGGATCGTTTTCATAAAGTATTAAAACAATACGAACGTGTTTGATCGATATTCCTTATGTCAGTAGTGTTGTTTTCTAAAGTTTATCTCAATTTGAAATTGATATCAGACATGTTTAGCCATAACAGTCACACCGTGCATCGGATTGAGGTGCAATCAATTCGTACACGTCAAAAATGACTCAGGGATCGTTTTCCTAAAGTATCAAAACAATTCGAATGCGTTTTCTTGGTTTTCCATATGTCACTTGTGTTGTTTTCTAAAGTTTATCTCAATTTGAAACTGATATCAGACACTTTTAGCCATACTGGTCACACCGTGCATCGGATTGAGGTGTAGTCTATTTGTACACATCAAGAATGAGTAATGGATCGTTTTCCTAAAGTATCAAAACAAACCGAACGCGTTTGCTCAGTATTCTGTATGTCACTTGTGTTGTTTTCCAAAGTTATGTCAATTTCAAACTGATATTAGACACTATTAGTCATGCCGGTCACACCATGCGTCTGATTGAGGTGCGGTTGATTCGTACATGTCACAAATGAATTGTGGATCGTTTTCCTAAAGTATCAAAACAATCCTAATGTGTTTGCTTGGTATTTCATATGTCAGTAGTGTTGTTTTCCAAAGTTTATCTCAATTTGAAACTGATATCAGACATGTTTAACCATACCGGTCACACCGTGCATCGAATTGAGGTGCGGTCGATTCGTACATGTCAAAAATGACTATGGATCATTGTACTAAAGTATCAAAACAATCTGAACACGTTTGCTTAGTATTCTGTATGTCAGTTGTGTTGTTTTCTAAAGTTTATCTCAATTTAAAACTGATATCAGACATGTTTAGTCATACCGGTCACACCGTACGCCAGATTGAAGTGCGGTCGATTCATACACGTCAAAAATGACTCAGGGATCATTGTCCTAAAGTATCAAAACAATCCGAATGCGTTTTCTCGGTTTGTCGTATGTCACTTATGTTGTTTTCTAAAGTTATGTCAATTTCAAACTGAGTAGTACGAATTCACTAATCTAAGGATATGAAACATAATAAAGTGAGATCATAGATGCTCAATAAGTGTAAAGGGAGATATAAATGACCATATAAATATAACATAAGTATTAGTAATTCACCTTCATTGTCCTATTTGTTTACATTCTTCCATCAGGTACACTGCCCATTCGTTTCTAAACACATTTATATCATCTTCTGAATAAGAGTTTTTGCGACTGTCATAGTAGTACTGAAAAAATATAAATACACAAAGGATTAATAATTATTTTAAATTAAGTATTAATTATTTTAAAAAATACTTCTTCAGGGATGCTAGTTTGTTCATGAAATATGATCTCTTTCATAAATTTACAAACATAATAACCGCAGTCCTTGTCGTTTGTTTGTTTCAGACACTGCAGAAACATCAAGAAAAATAAGTAATTTTTTTGATATGTATTTGGATAGTGAAATATAATTATATATACCCAGATACTTCTCCATTTGTAGATCTTGTGGGCATTGTCGTCCTTATGCCCTGGATTCATTCCAGCCTTTAGACGATATTCATACACCGCCCTATCATAACAAAATCCTCATTAAAAGATAATATAAATTATATAACTAGATATTTAGTTCTAAAATGTTGGATCTAGTGTATTATAAATTAAAAAACGCCATCATGTGTGGTTGGTTAGTTGGATATCCATGTAGTGAATTCAGAAAATAAATCTTTAGAGTATCCAAATTGACTACAATGAGCATCCAATGTTCCCTAAAAACACAAAAAGAAATAAGTACTGATAGAAATGAAAATATAATAGATATGATTAAAATGTATAGTTTTACCCCTGCAATGTTGGTATTAAAAAGAGTCTGTCTGTCGTAATTCTGCTTTGAAACGTTCTGATCAGATTTGACATTAATTCAGCCTGAAAATCATAATCTATTTCTTCTCGTTGTGTAGAAACGGTGTGAGGACTAATGAGTCCAAATTTGTATTCATGGGAAAACCCCTTCAATTTTTTTTCATATATACGCCTGTGAAAAATATGAGATGTATTTAGCCATAATTATCAAAGTATATCATCTTCTGTAAAATCAAATCATGAAAACATACCTCATGTATACATTTATAACTGAGGCACCTAGCTAGTCGTATGTGATGATCTCAGAAACAGTGTCTGCACTAACAAAATATAATGTTTCCTCTCCATACATATCCTTTTCACAAACAATTATACGACTCTTTCTGTCTTTCATTTTTGTATCCACATGAGATTTCAATGATATTAAATGTGGATATAGAACGGGCGGGGTGAACACGCTCTCAGTAGATCATTTTGATCGGTTGGTTGATCCAATGTTGGAGCCACTCTTTCGTTTTAGATCCTCCATTTTTTCCTTCTATAATAATATTCATCAGTTCAGCCATTTTCTAATTTAATGTTAAAGGTTCTTCTTGAAAAATGAATTGGAAATGAATACCTCCTGGTCGACATGTTTTTTTACAAGATTTGACGACCATGCAACGAATGTTCCAACAGCTTTTTCCACCGTATGAATGTCATCATCATCATTTGGCACGGGTAGCTCGGTGCTCGGATCATGAGCTACGTTAATCGACATTTTGACATTACCGGTTGGAAGTGGTCTGGAGTGTAGCGTGTCATTCTGCATATTGAACACCATAGCCCTCGCTACAAGGCGATGGGTGGGAGTTGACAGATATAAATCACAGTCATTTTCACCCTGTAGAATATAATTACATGAAAGGTATCAGTGTCTACGTGATTCACATTTCACAGAAATGAATATTAGAACATTTATTACCTCGGTTAAGTCAGGTCTTTGAGGGGAATGGCTCACCTCAAAGCTGGTGGGGGTGGATCTTCTCGTGCGGGTTGTTCTTGATTTGTTTGTTCTCTTCGCCTATCCTCTATAAAAATATTTAGCATATCTCCCTGATTTTGGAATTGTTCTTCAAGGGTAGCTACTCTATATCTCATTATATGAAATTATTTATTTTGTTCATCCTCTTGTTTTTTTTTCTGAAAATATGCCTGGGGTGACACCCTAAAACCCACACCTCTGACGTGAAGATACTGTTCTGGCTGTTTCAAGGCCGCTGAAAGTATATCTGCATCTAGTGCAGGTGTTGTTGATTCCTGTGACTATGTAAAATAGAAAATAAAAAAAAATAAGTAATAATTATTATATAATAGTGATTTAAAGCAAAACAAGTTTATATTATGTCGTACTTACACATGTTTCCCACACTTTTTGTGTGTTTTCATCTATTAGTTTCCCCTATTTATTAACACGAGCCTCCTTCCATAGCACATGGCGTGGAATGGAAGTGACTTGGGATTTTGCTTCATCAATCTGCATATAAACAGAGAAACATGGTTATAATGCTGTTTTATGTCACATAAAATTATTACAGTACTTTTAAAATACGTACCAATTGTTTTTCAATTGAAGCGTACCCCAGCCTTGCTTTACGGTAGGGGTACGCTAGTTTTGCTGCCTGTTCTTTATTTTCAGCACTTAGTTGCTGTTTCATAAATAAAAACCTTTCAATCAACGTGATGAATACAAGCAATGTTACAAAATGTGTAACCAAACACAATGTACCTGAAAATTCTGTTCCACACGACGGTTACAAAACGCATCCCACGTTCCTTGGGATATCAAGTGTGCATAAAGAGGAGGCGGGTGTGGCTTGATTTTCCCTTCAGCATCTTTCAGATGATGTTTCGTTAAAATGGTGTGAAAGCCTCTATGAATCCTTCCTACCAGTCCTAAAACATATTCTTTGTGTGAAACATCTACTCTAAATGCACTCTGCATGAGATGATGAAGGGTTAGTCAATATTTCAGTATTTTATTTTATTTTATTTTAATAAATTAAATATATGATATCGTAATGTTACCATAATCTCTTCCCACATTAATGTTTTTAACCCGCTGGCAACATGGTGCCACGACTCTACATCAATCGGTACGTGTTGTCGAGTGAAGATTCCAATGTAGCTAATAAAAATGGCTTTGTTGGGGTTTACATGCTGGACTAGTTTATTCCATCCCACCTCATATTTGATGCCTTTTGCTTTTGCCTTAAGGATTTTGGCTTAAACTGTCAAACTACAGCGCACCTGTTTTTTTTGTGTCGCTGGGGTTTCATCACCTACCATTTCTTCAGTTTCTGCATCATCATTATGTTTCTCCGAAGCGCTAGCATCGACACTGGGACCAGCTGCAACAGGTTGAGAGACCTGTTGTACCTCAGCAGTGGGACCAGCTGTAACAGGTTGAGAGACTTATTGTCTCTCAGCAGTGGGACCAACTGAAACAGGTTGAGAGATGTGTTGTGTCTCGAGATTGGGTGCATCAGCAGGTGAAGAAGTCATTATCTGCAGAAATGGTTTAAAATTTAATTTAGATCACATAAAAGTAGTAGCGAACAGATAATAACATAATGTAATACAATCTATATTACTATAAAACTCAATAACCTGACTATTGAACTCTTTTTTTAAAGGCTGAAGGGATTTGACCCCTCTATCAACTATCCATATCCCTTCATTGTGGTCTCCTCTGACATACAAAACGTTATCTAAATTGGGACCACTGTGAAATGATTGCGAAGTCCCAATGAAATGGTCATCTTCCATTGAATTTTCATTTGAACCTTCAGCTGTTTTGGTCGATAACAGAACGATTGACCAGTTTCGGTTTGCGGGATCTGGAACATAAAATACTTGCACTACCTGTGATGCCATTATAAACGGTTCGTCTTTCTCCCATTCCTTACTAAAATCAACTTTCACGAATCCTAAATCATCTATTTTATCATCACTCCTATTATCAACCCACTTGAATTGAAATATCGGAACTTGAAATTCCGTATATTCCAACTCTCATATTTGATTGATGATGCCAAAGTATGACATATTCGCATAAATTGGATTTCTGTCCTTAGCACCGGAAACATGCATCGATTCATCCACAAGTATAACCCCACTATTTTGCATGGTACTATCTTTATCATGTTCATTAGTATAAAATGTATAACCATTAACTATATAAGCATTGTAAGATAATGCATACACACTTGGTCCTCCGACTAGCCATCGAAGTCGTTCCGAAATTGACTCTGGATTTTCATCTGACTTCTTAAAAATATGATCTCAAAACCATCCTATAAACTATTGATTATGTGTATCTGATATCCATTTTTCAACCCTAGATGGATTCAAATGCCTAAGAATTTCTTTGTGGATTTCAACATATGGGTCAACGTCGAAACTGTTATGAAAAACATAAAGGTGGGTCTGCTCCCAATCTGTAATATTGATTGTGACAACCTGTCTTCCAGAAATTCCTTCACCCTCAAGCCACCCAGTGTGATGAGATTTCGGTAAGCCAATGATTTCCACACCAGACAAGTATTCGGTACAGAATTCAACAGCTTCCTCAACAATATATCGCTCTGCAATACAACCCTCTGGCCGACTTCGATTTTTGACATACCCTTTCAAAATCTTCATATACTGTTCAATGGGGTACATCCATATGTAATGTACAGGACCACATAGTCGAATATCTCTCACCAATTGGACCATCAAATGAACAATCATATCAAAAAATGAAGGCGGGAAGAACATTTCTAATTCACATAATATGATGGAAATTTATTTTTCCATAGCTGGCAATTTCATCGGGTCTATAACTTTACTGCATATATCTTTGAAGAAGAAACATAGTTTCGATAATGTATGGTGGACATTCTTAGGAAAAATGGAACATAAAGCAATTGGAATGAGATTTTGCATCAAAACATGACATTCATGTGATTTCAGACCTTTTAACTTCAATTTTCTCATTCACACGAGGTTACTGATATTTGACGAATACCCCTCTAGAACCTTTACGTCATTCAAGAAGTTGCAAAACTGATATCTGTCCTGCCTGGAAAGAGTGTAAGCAGCAGGAGGAAGAAATGTTCATTTTTCACCCTCCACTGGTGCCAACTCTTCTCGTATTCCCATCTCAACCATGTCCAACCTAGCCTTAATTCCATATTTTTTTGCCAGATTTATTTAGCAACGTGCCGATAACACTATCAAATACATTTTTTTCTACATGCATAACATTAAG
Organism: Viscum album; assembly: GCA_963277665.1. NCBI lineage: Eukaryota > Viridiplantae > Streptophyta > Magnoliopsida > Santalales > Viscaceae > Viscum > Viscum album. The sequence goes on from OY728159.1 coordinate 162,691,606, forward strand.
AAAATTTCTTACATACAGAAAATTCCAGTATTGTAATTCAAAAAAAAATGATCTCTTTTTCCAACCGATTTTCTTAAGGTTTTTCGAAGCCGATTTACCAAAATTAGTGTCCACATTTTTAACTTTCTCACAAAATTGATCGCCTGTTAGTGGAGATGGTGTTGTACATTCTTCTGAACTTCCATAGAATGATGTCGTCCAAGAATGGTACTTATTTCGTCGTGGTAGAAATCTGCGATGTCCTAGAAACACGGTTTTCGATGAATGTTTCAACCTAATTTATTGTGTACCTTCTTTGCAAATGGTACATCCTTGAGTTCCTTTAATGCTATATCCTGACAAATTTCCATAAGTAGGGAAGTCATTTATCATCCCGTACAACATGAGTCTCAAAGTGAAATCTTCCTTTCTGTAAGCATCATACAATGTTACACCTGAATCCCACAATAATTTCAAATCTTCGATCAATGGAGCTAAATAAACATCAATATCATTACCCGGTTGTTTTGGTCCTGATATAAGCATAGATAATATGATGTATTGTTGTTTCATGCATAACCACGGTGGTAAGTTATAATTTATCAACATAACCGGCCATGTACTGTGACTATTGCTTTGAAAACCAAAAGGATTCACCCCATCTGTAGATAACGCAAGACGAAGGTTTCTCGACTCGTTTCCAAATTCAGGATACTCATGATCAATTCTCTTCCACTGAGGAGAGTCTGTAGGGTGACGAAGTATCCCATCTTTAATTCTTGTATCTGCATGCCATGTTAATTTTTTTGTAGTCTCCTCACTTCCATATAGGCATCTATACCTTGGAATGATTGGAAAGTACCATAAAAATTTAGTAGGAATGGATTCATCTTTCTTGTATCGAGAATCACCACACTTTGGGCATTCTTTAAGTGATTTGTGGTCCTTGAGAAATAGTATACAGTCATTCGGGAAAGCGTGTATTCTTTCAGAGATCATACCCATAGAGCGTATCATTCGTTTGGCATCGTATGTTCGGCTCAGGAGCTCATTGTCTTCTGGGAGCATGTCATTCATAAGGGCAAGTAGTTTCGTAAAACTATCGTCACTCCACCCGTTGTCTGCTTTCAAATTATACAGCTTCAGTACGGCTAATAATTCTGTATATTTAGTGCAACCAGCATACAATGGCGTCTTTTCACAACTTTTTAACTTCTCAAACAATTTTGGGAAATCACGAAGTTCATCTTCGACGGTCCTTGTCATTTCCTCAATACGATCTTCATCATCATTCACATCTGTAATCAAATCCTCCATATGGTCATCTTCATTGTTCATGTTTGTAATCATATCAGATGATTCATAAAACGCAGTGTCATCCTAGTCACTACCTACATTCATTTTTTCCCTGTGTTTATTCCAAAATGTATAACTCTGATCTATTCCATGATAGATCAAGTGTTCTTCCAACTCCTCTGAACTAATTTGTTTTGAATAACAACAGCATAAACATAGACAAAGGATTTGAGAAGAGTCACATGCATGATCTTTTGCAAACTTGATAAACTCTTTCACGCCTTCTTCATACTCTTTTGTCAACTGATTGGCATTCATCCATTATTTATTTATATTCATCATATTTTAAATCCATAGGATGATTATATAGGTTAGGGGAGAAGGAATATGAGTATAATTTAGATAAAAAACAAGATACTTCAAAAATGGTAGGGGGCGTGCTCATTAATAGCAAATCTTGGGTGGTTCTTGGGATTCATCCAATCTCTTCCTCTCTTCGATCACCCCTGACGAGGGGTGGTTCTTGGGAGTTTTTTATAGTGTGTTAGTGGGGTTCACCACTATAGACATGGGTTAACCATACCTTTTGTGAGGAAGTAGGATAATCAGTGCAACTTGTGGATCAATCTCATAGGGCGGTCTCTATAGGGTATCTGTACAAGGAAATACCTCATGGGTAAGGCCAATAGGTAGCCTAACATGTGCATCAAAAGTAAAAGTGTAGAAAGTTGATTGAAACAAATGGGACCAAATGCATAAGTAAGAAGCAGTATATGTTTTCCACAAGGGCACCCATTGAAGTGGCCATAATGGCCACCTTAGTCTATGTGATGGTTATGTGGGAGTCTCCCCATGCTATCCAGGCATGAGCTAAGGCACAATGACTAATCCTTAGATAATAACCCTTGATCTGGGTGATCTTGGATGTGGGAGGATCATGGATTCTCATGGGATCATGAGTCATCAACACCCAACTATTTAGTGTATTTGTCTTGTTCAGATCAAGACACAAAGAAACATAGGTAGTGGATGTAGAAAATTCAGAAGAATAAACCCCAAGATAACTCTGAACTCACCCAGTGTCAAATCCCAATCCCTACCACCTAGTTTGAAGCTGATACAGATTAATTATATCTTGAAAGTTGTAAGTAACTCTAAAAAGAGCTCATAAAACGTCTCCTCAGGAACATCAATAATTTGGGAGTGTTTCATTGATGCGAAGGGCTACCATAACATCCTTGTCGATGAGGACCTTGTGTATTATGACCAAATCCATGGATTTGTTGGTGAAAATTGACTTGGATTGAAAATGGTCCAAGCACATATAGTGTTGCATTTACTCAAAGTGAAAATAGGGATGGACATTGGTAGGTTGAACCACATCTTGTGAGTGGTGGGATGCAAAAGGAAAATCAAAACCCAACGAGATGGAATCTTCCAATGGTGGTGGAAAAGAAGAGGGAGAAGGAGATGGTGGAGTTAGAGTTTGGGTCTAGTGCTTAGCTGTAATAGGCCATGATTCATAAGCTATGTGTTTGGATGGGGAAGGCACCAACCCTTAGTTCAAATCATAGTGCTAGGAGGGAAGTGAGTATGGGTGGAGGAAGGGGATGAGGCTTAGTTAGAGGAGAGGGAAATGAGGGAGGAGGGAAGGCATGGATGAGGTGGGGAGAAGAGGGAGTAGTGGAGGGGGGGGGGCACAACAAACCCTAGGTTATAGCTTAAATAACTCAGTCATGAACTTTATTTCGACACATCCAATGTTGATATATTTTATTTCAAGAAGGGTACAAGGCTAAAAATAGTCAAAGGAGGTATAAATTAGTTTATCCCAAGGGAATATTTTTTAACTAAACTAACAAGATTGGGGGGAGGGATCCTATGATGTTAAATATAGTACACAGGTTACCTAGAGAGGCCTAAGTAGCCAGGAAATCAGTGACCTTCTTACCCTCTTTCTATGTATGAGATAGATCCATGTGGTTACTGAAAAAAATTATGCATCTCATAGTGAATGCGACCTAGAAAATACTGGGTACCTCAAGCACACCCATGACACGACACCATGGATATGTTTTACCTCCACCCTATGCTTAGGTTCTCTGTCTTCATCATCACATATCAAGTGTAGTACCCTACTAAGGGATATTAATTTCATGATGGTCCACTTCTTTTATGTACAACATATAAACACCATGCATGCTAACACACATACGAGGTGAATCATTCAAGTTGTAATGCCATATTATCACGAGTATATAATATAACACATAACATCATGTGATCATGATCCAAACATAACAATTACCCACAATAACAACACTCATAAAATCCAAAAATCAATATAGGTATCTCTTTATACACACACCCACATGCAATCATAATCAATAATGGTGTAATTATATTCCACCATAAATACTCCTCACGATATCATGTGTAAAGGAAAAACCAAGGGGTAAGGAACTTCCTACATACAATTTTTTTGAGTCAACATTGAGGTTTACCAAGGTTGTCATCATCCACCCTACATCCACACCAATTGTAAATTGTTCACATCCAAACAAATCTTATAGCATCCAAGTATTCATACAATGGATTCTATCGAAAGCTTATGAGGAAAAAGATAATGGCTATCAAATATTCATAATTTGGGATAGGATGAAAGGGGTCACCATAATGAAAATATAATTAATTCATGCAAATTCAATTTTAATCACCTTAAGGAGGAGGACCCGGTGGCGGAGGAGGAGGTGTCGAAAGCGGAGGCACCGAAGGCAGCAGAGGCAGCGCAGAGGCAGGGCAGAGGTAGGGCAGAGGCAGCGGAGGCAGCCGAAGTAGCTCGGAGGCAGCGGAGGAGGAGGAGGAGGAGGAGGCCATTGTGGAGGATCCGCGGTGGAGAGGAGGCAGCGGAGTAGGAAGAGGAGGAGGAGGAGGAGGAGGTGCTGGTGGAGGAGGAGGAGGACGAGGCCGTGGAGTAGGCGGAGGAGGAGGAGGAGGAGGAGGCACCGGTGGAGGAGGAGGAGGACGAGGCAGTGGTGGAGGAGGAGGAGGAGGAGGAGCAGGCGCAGAGGAGGATGAGGAGGCAGCAGCTGGAGGAGGAGGAGGCGGCGGCTAGAGGAGGAGGAGAAGGAGGAGGCGGCGGCCGCGACAGGGGAGGAGGAGAAGGAGGCGGCGGTAGCGGCACAGAGGAGGGCTTCCACAGGAGCTTGACAGGGTGCGGGGAGGAAGAAGAGGACCCGAGGGTTTTTATCAATCCCGCGTGGACCTTTATCAGTGCTAGTAAAAAGCGCTGATAAAGGGTGTATTTATCAGCGCTAAAATGAAAAGCGCTGATAAATACCACCTTTATCAGCACTTTTTTAGCGCTGATAAAGGCCGAACTTTATCAGCGCTTTTGTAGAACTGATAAAGAGTGACTTTATCCGTGCTTTTCATTTTAGCGCTAATAAAGACACTCTTTATCAGCGCTTGTTTAGCGCTGATAAATACGTAGTTTATCAGCGCTAATAAAAGCACCGATAAATGTACCAATTTAAGAATTTCTTTATATTATTATATATTTATTTAACTCTAAATATATATATCTCTATTTATACTTATAAAATTGTTTGAAATGTATATTTATATATATATCATTGAAAATATAATAAAATATATATTTATTTTTTAAATATAATTTAATTTTAAGTGTACATTTAATTAATATATATATATATTATATATGGGTAACATAATGAATTATAATCTATAAATGAACATTATTCAATATGCACATATATATACGCATGTATGATATATTCATTGACCGCAATTCATTGAAAAACACATATATATAGACGCGCGCATGTATGATATTGATTGATCCCAATTCATTGGAAAACACACATATATTCAATAATTTCAATTATACATATATATTAGAACACATTATATATTTATAAATAAAAAAATACATTAAATATAAATAAATATAATAAATATATATTAAATATAATGAATTAATAAATCTAATAGAATATATAATGAATTAATAAATCTAATAAATATATAATGAATTAATAAAACTAATAAATATATATTGAATTAATAAATATAATAAATATATTTAGTATTAATCTTATAATTATTTAATATATATATATATAGTTATAACATGTGTTTTTTATTTAATGTATACAATAAATATTATCAGCGCTAAGAAAAGCGCTGATAAAGGGATATTTAAATCATTGATAAATAATCCCTTTATCAGCGCTAAAACAAGTGCTGATAAATAATCCCTTTATCAGTGCTAAAACAAGTGCTGATAAATAATCCCTTTATCAGCGCTAAAACAAGCGCTGATAAAGGGTACACCTTTATCAGTGCTTGTTTTAGTGCTGATAAAGTGGACCTTTATCAGTGCCTTTTTTAGCGCTGATAAAGGCCCGCCCCTTTATCAGTGCTTTTCCGTTAGCGCTGATAAAGATAGGTGCATGCCTTTCCCAATTTTGTGGTAGTGCATGATGCTGGCTGGAGCAACGGGCATGATTATTGCTTGATCACACAGAATAGTAAACAAGATAAAAAAATGCATAAAGAATTGACAAATATATTTCTATATCATGTTCAATTGTGAGCATGATAATATAGTTTGAACACATAGATAGAAAATGATAATAAATTTTAAAAATCCATCATAGAGATATTAAGTCCATCAAAGAGATATTAAGTCCAAACGACTTCTATTTCTCACATCTAAAAAAACCGGCTGTTTGGGGTTCTCGTCAGCCATAGTTGAGAGTGCCTCTTACTATACCGAGGCATTTTCATGAGAGAAATGGGTCTACTTAACTAAAGTGAGTAGTCAAGGTTTATCCATAGCTAAATTGTTATCACTTTAGAGTAAAGATGTTGAGGGAATCAAGTTCGGATTCCAAAAATCTGGGACTTTACTCAACAACACAAGGAACCACAAGTTAAGTGGTTGGCCAGTCTAGTGCCTACCTTGAAACCCTCCAAGTAGTGGTATAGCCATAGCTTGTAGACTACAAGGGAGGTTTTGAGGATCCTTTCCACTAGAATACTCAAGAAAAAAAGTATTCTTAATCTAATAGTGAGGGCTATTAAGGTACATTAAAATAGTGGGAAACATTAAAATGATATAATAATTTATTAATCATAAATGTCAAAAGGTAATCAAGATAAAGTACTAACTGCTAAATGTTTATCTAATGTATATTTAAGATGGTAATCACCAACACCACAAGTACTTTATCACTACGATCGATACTGGATAAAGAAAATATCTTGACCGGTAATAACTTCCAGGAGTGGTACAGGTGCTTGCGCATAGCACTACGCCAAGAAAGGAAGTTGTATGTGTTGGAATCCCTAATTCCTACTGAGTCTCCTCAAGGAGAAAGCAAGATGAAAAAAGATAAATGGATAAATCATGCAGACGATGCGCTTGATGTATATTGCACCATGTTGTCATCTATGTCTAGCCAATTGCAAAAAATGCATGAGGATGAGGACACCTAAAATATGCTTTCACATCTCCAAGAATTGTATCAGGAGAGGGCCAGACAAGAAAGGTATGAGATCTCAAGTTCTATTTATAAGTGCAGTCTAGTAGAAGGGCATCAAGCTGGTTCTCACGTACTCAAGATGATTGGGTATATTGAGAGGCTTGAAGCCCTTGGGTTCAAATTGAACCAAGAACTAGTAGTGGATCTCATTCTTTCCTCTTTACTGTCAAGATTCTCGACTTTTATTATCAATTATAATATGAATGATTTGACAAAGTCACTCTCTGACCTTTTGGATTTAGTTTTCCAAGATGAAAAGGATATGAAAAATACCAATTCATCTGTCCTTATGGTGAATAAGAAAAACAAGGGCAAGGAAAATGGGTCTAAGGCCAAGTTAAGGCTAAAGACACCAATGCATCGTCCTAAAAAGAAGAAAAAGATTCATAGGCAAATTAATGAGCAGGAATCTGTCTGCTTTGGATGTGGCAAGAAAGCCCACTGAAAGAAGAATTGCAAATTTGGGAAGAAGAAGCAAAATGATGATTCTACTTCAGGTATTTTTGTCATTGAATGCAATCTATCTTTATCTACAATTTTGGTATTGGATAAGACATGTGGCTCACACATTTGTATTCATATACATGAACAAATTAGGTTCAAGAAGATTGAAAAAGGTCAAGTTGATCTCTGAGCTGCAAATGGTGCAAGTCTAGTAGCCTTGGAAGTGGGAGACTATCACTTAACCTTGCCAACTGGTTTGGTTTTAGTTTTAAACAATTTCTATTATGTACCTTATGTGTGCCAGAAACATTATCTCTCTGTCGAGTCTAGACACTACGGGTTTTTATTTCATGTTTGGAAATAAATGTTGTCTCTTTTATAGGGATAACATATGTTATGGTATGGCACATCTTAACAATGGTTCATATATACTAGAACTAGAGAACCCATTAATGGTAATCAATGACAAAAACAATCAACATGAATCAAATATCACGTGCCTATGGTACTTCAGGATTGGTCATGTAAACGAGAATAAATTACGAAGATTACATCAAGAAGGGTATCTAGACTCGATGTAGTTATAACCCTTAGATGTATGTCAAGCTTGTTTACAAGGAAAGATGACCAAAGCACCTTTCTCATGAAAGGGAGAAAGAGCCAATGCAGTACTGGAATTAATACATACTTTGTATTCCATTTCTAGTAGAGGAAAGGGGTGGTTTTTTATACTTCATTACTTTTACTGATGACTATAATAGGTATGGCTATATCTACTTAATGAAGTATAAGTCAGATTCCTTTCAGATTTTTAAGGAATACCAAAATGAAGTAGAAAACCAACTTGGTAAGAAGATAAAAGCACTCCGCTCAGACTAAGGTGGAGAATATCTTAACCAAGATTTCATGGATCACTTGAAGGAGTGTGCGATAGTATCCCGACTCACTCCTCCTTATACACCACAATAGAATGGTGTTAGTGAAAGGAGGAATATGACCTTGCTTGACATGGTCAGATCAATGATGAGTCATGCAACTCTTCCATTATTATTTTGGGGATACACCTTGCAGACAACAGCATATACCCTTAACCGAGTGCCAACTAAACTTTCAGATGGGATTCCATATCAATTATGGTATGAAAAGAAAGCCAATCTGACACACATACGTGTATGGGAGTGTGAGGAATTTTTCAAAACTTTACCGAGTAACAAATTATCATCCAGAAGCACCAAGTGAATCTTTATAGGTTATTCTAAGGAAACTAGAGGATATTACCTATATAACCCTTTAGATAGAAAAGTCATTGTGGCAAGATATGCCACATTTCTAGAAAGGTAACACATTTCTATTGGAAATAGTGGGAGAAAGATTGACTTCGATGAAGTTAATGATTCATATGCATAAGAGTTGTTAGAGGAAAAATCTCTACAAGAACAAGTGGAAGAAGAAGTTATTCCTAAGACACAAATACCACATAGGTCTATGTGAGAGGTTAAAGAACCAGAGTGTTATGGTTTTCTTATCATTGATTCAGGTGACACATTAGTCCTTGAGGATAATGAACCTCTAACCTACAAGGAAGTAGTAGAAGGAAAAGAAGCTGCTAAATGGAAAGAATCCATGAATTCTGAGATAGAGTCCATGTACCAAAATCAAGTTTGGATTTTGGTAGACCCTCCAGTTGATGTAAATCCCATAGGATGTAAATGTGTTTTTAATAAGAAGGTGGACATGGATGGTGAGGTTAATACCTTTAAATAAAGACTGATAGCAAAGGGTTTCAGGCAACATCAAGGCATTGACTATGATGGAACCTTCTCACCAGTAGCAATGCTTAAATCCATCAGAATATTGCTTGCAATAACAACCTTTCATGATTATAAAATTTGGAAAATGGATGTCAAAACTACTTTTCTAAATGGGAAGTTAGTTGAAGATGTCTATATGACCCAACCCGAAGGGTTTTTCAAGTCAAAGAATGCCAATAACGTATGCAAGCTGCAGAGACCCATTTATGGATTGAAGTAGGAATCATGATCATGGAATTTTCAATTTGATGAGGCCATAAGAGATTTTGGTTTTGTCAAAAAGGAAAGATAGCCTTGTGTCTATAAAAAGGTTGAAGGGAATTCCATCTTTTTCCTAGTATTATATGTTGATGACATATTAATTATGGGAAATGAGGTGCAAGTCTTACAGTTAGTTATGACTTAGTTAAATGAATGCTTCTCCATGAAAGACTTAGGTGAAGCAACCTACATTCTAGGGATCAAGATCTATCGAGATAGATATCAAAGGCTGCTTGGGCTAAGTCAAAGTACATATATTGACAAGGTACTCAAAAGGTACAATATGGAACAATCCATGAGAGTATTGTTACCTATGTCACACGGTATAAATCTCTCCAAGAAAATGTGTCCTCAAACATAGGAGGAAATTGACTGAATGAGTAGAGTCCCTTATACCTCGACAATGGGTTCTATCATGTATGTCATGCTATGTACTAGGTTTGATGTCGCCTTTGCTTTAATCATGATGGGTACATATCAAGCCAATCCAGGATAGCTTCATTGGATAATTGTTAAAACTATCCTAAAGTACTTGAGGCATACTAAAGATATGTTCCTGGTGTATGGAGGAGATGAGGAACTAGTAGTGAGGGGATACACTGATGCCAATTTCCAGACAGATCATGATGATCTAAAATCACAGTCAGGCTACATATTTTTCTTGAATGGTGGTGCAGTGAGCTGGAGAAGCTCGAAGCAAGTAGTGGTTGCTGATTCTATAGCAGAGTCTAAATATATTGCAGCTTCCGATGCAGCAAAGGAAGCAGTCTAGATACACAGTTTTATCTCAGACATTGGTGTTGTGCCTAGTAGTGTAGACCCTATTCCAGCATATTGCGATAATACTGCTGCAGTGGTGCTTTCCAAGGATCCCAGGTCTCACCAGAGGACAAAGCATATTCTTCAGAAGTTTCATCTCTTGAGGGATTTTACTTAAAGTGGTGATGTGATAGTAAGCAGAGTAGCCATAGAGGACAATGTGGCAGCCCCCTGGCTAAATCCATTTCTCAGTAGAAGCATGGTTCTCCTGTGAGAGCTAGCGGATTGAAACATGTTAGCAGTTGGCTCTATTGCAAGTGGGAGTGTTCAAAGTGGGTTCCCTAGACCCAACTTGTATTTTACTTTGATTACCACTACATGTATACAATTTTTTATAATACATGTGTTTATCTTTCTATAATAGTGTAGATACTTCTGCATCCACTTTGCTTATGGAAATGTCCTTAGATTATATGTTGTTTCAAGGGGGTATAACAGATCTCAAGCTATAATGAGAACCCCAAGATACCATGAAATTAATCTTAAAGTAATGTCTAATTTTCTAGTTAAATCATTCTGAAAGGACACAAATGATGTGTGACCATCAAGTGTTGGGAGCTCATAAGCATTAAGACTTCATCTCATGAAGTTTGAACTTGATGATATCTAGTAGTTGAGATCATGAGGACAAACCCACATAATAGGAACACCAAATGTTTCAGGTGTCATTGGTCATTTCTATCTACGAACATGTGTAATGGTCTCCAAACTTGAGATCATTATCAACGAATTCTATTTAATTATGTACATTTGATGCAAGGCAAAAACCATGATGACAAAGTTATGGCGAGGTAGTTTGAATTGGGTTTGTCATTAATGGAATGACATTGATTGAATGATCAAGAAATGATTTGTCACTTCCAAGTTCAAGAAGAGATATCTTGGGCTGGGTTGATTAGGATGGTTTCACCTTCATTAAATCCATATCCATGGTAGTAGAAGGTAAGTTCGTCCAGACAAATCAACAAATAAAATAAATCAAGATAAAGGATGATGACACTAGTGTGCATTCTTCTATATTGAGATATCGATGACGAAGAGATTATATTACACAGACCGTGTTCATAGGAAGGTAGTCATTGCTTTGACTTTACCTTATCTCTATAGGGTCCCCGATGGGTTTCTATACCCTACTCTTGGTCGGTGGATATTATTCACTGCTATTGAGGTAAGGACCTAGAGGGTCACACACAATAGCACTTTGAGAATTTTCCCTTTTCTGAGAATATGAATATAGAACTTGGTGGGCCCTGCCTAAGAGTCCGAGTACTATCCAAGTTCTATGGATCACCAAATAATAAATAAATTCTTTAATTATTCAAGCTTGGAATAATATGTTGAATTTATTTATAACATATATTTACAAGTGATCTATAAATACAAAGACAAAATATTATTCGAATGGATTTAAACATCCAGAGTTCATTTAATATTTTCAGGGGAAGTGAGTCAAGTTATAAGACTCAATTTTATCACACAATATAAATTAATATATATTTCAGTTAGTGATAAAATTGTAAATATTATTTATGTAATAATTTTATTTGACATAAATAAATATTTATAGTACTTATACAGAGGATATTTATTACACGGGAGCTGGGAACCCATACTGGGTATTTTAGATATCCCCTATATAAGTAAGAGAGAGGCTCTCCCCTTGTAACTATTCATGTACCATTTTTAGAGCCTCTCTCTCCTCCTAGATTCTAGAGATAGATCCTCTCAATCAAGAAAGAACTTAAATAAATTACTTTGTGGATCGAAGTTCCTTGCCTTGTGGTGATCACCACTGCGTCAAGGAGATCATTGGTGTGCCACGCTAGCACCTAGATTCCAATGAACGACGCACGTGCAGATTTGAAAGGCATGTGTGGAAGATCTAGAGGACTTCGACATCGGAGTCTTTGAGCAACAATTGCCGAAAACTAGCGACGCACTTGCGCACGTCAGATCCGAACAAGTTACTTGTTTGTTTTTTATTTTTGTGCTCTGTCAAATCCATGCATGGTCCTTAGACCATACTGGGATATCTCACCAGAGTCGACATCGTAACGTCATTCTGGTGATGTGAAAAATTTTAACTTTCCGACCCACCGTCTTCCACTGCGCGCCCTGGTACCTAAAAATAAATATATTATATTTTCATTTATAAGATACCTAAATTTTATTTATAATTTCATAGGTGAGGTTACTATTTTAATGGCCACACTACTATTCCTAATGGTCACATTACTATTCATAAGGGTTACATTACTATTTCAATAGTCATGTTAATATTTAATCACTATTCCTTTTAGCTTGGTGTTGTGTCCAACATAATCTATCGAACAAATTAAATTTATTTAAGAAGATACATACCATAAAATCTTGGAGTGTTGTAATATATTACGTAATGAGATGATTTATGATGCATTTTTTCTAAGTTTAATTTGTTATAAAACTATTCCATTATAAAAATCATATTTTATATCCTATATTTTTTGATAGTCTTTATATGATATGTAGTTTAATTAATAATACAATTTATTAATAATTAATACCATGTTGTGAGTTTAAATCAATGTTATGGTTTGTGATATATAATGGATTTAAACTGAAATTGTGTAGTAGTGGTAAGTAGTTAATAACTAGATCTAGTTTTTAGTGAAAATCCTTAAATAAACAAAATGAAAATGGAATGATTCATATTTTTTATTTTTCAGAGATAAAAATCACGATTTAAGACATGAACCAAATCTGGTTTGAGATAAGATGATCCAATTACCTGCTTTTCCAGTGGTTACTCTTTATGCTCGGTGTTCTCATGTGTTCCTATCTCTTAGCCTGACGCTCGCTGCCCCTGTTCACCTCCCCCCTCTTCTATTACCACTGAGATCATTGTGATTGACCCCATATTGGTAAAGCATGGTGAGGTATGTGATGGTTTTGGATTGTGATAGTGGTTTCAGCAGTGGAAGCTCTCAACAATTCATCTTTGTGACTTGGTATGGGAATGCAGAAGTTTGCAATAGTTTTTCATGTCCTCTTTTGGCAGGTTCTTTTTCATGGTTTCCATGGTTCATCATTCTATATGTTGTCCCTATATTTCCCCCTTCCAGCTCCCCTGGTTCATTCCTTGGGTGGTGGCGTAAAGGGTTTTGATGAACTCGGTGGTCAATGATTGTGTTTTTCATGATGGTACTTTGGGTAGACAATGGTGCATCAACCCAAAGTTGTTCTATTCAATAGTCATCGATAGTTGGATTTAATCATTGTTTTTCCTTGACATTGGTGCTCCTTAATAGTCTCTTCACTAGATCCTGAGAATCAAAGGGTCCGAGGCACATGATCTCGATGGTGCTGGAAAATCTTCTTGGGCAACCCACCTCAAACCTGATGCTGTCAGTCTCTACCCTAGGCTTGTTCGTGATGTGTTGTGGAAGGAATCATGTTACCCTATTTGTAGGATTTTTTATAGGACTTTTTCTTTGTTTTGGTTCACAACTATTGTTTGGATTCTACACCATCCCTTCAAAATGGGGGGGGGGGTGCATATAGGTTCCTTCCACCCCTTGTTTTAATTGGAGGCTCATGTAGGTTCCCCTCAACCATTTTAAAAGGGGTTATTTGAAAAATATAAAAAAATGGATTTCAAAAAAGGAGGAAAGTTTTCATATATATTATAGACATGATGGACCAAGGAACATGGTTATTGATCATATTGGACATTAAATTCCATGGAACACTATTATGTTTTTCCTGGGACATGAAAATTTATATGGAAATCCTATCACTATCATGGGAATGATGACTCAATGAGGATGGTTGATAAGTGTTAGGCATGGAGACATAAGAGGTAAGTTATTGCAAAAAATCTATTTATACATCAGTAATAATGACTCAAATAGATAATTTTTTAAGTGCTTATGTTTGTTTAAACATATGGAAGTAGGAAGGTACACCCTTGGTGTTGACCAAGGGGATTATATACCCTCTATACTATTTTAGATATTTTGGGCTTTTTGGAAAACTTTCTTAATGGAAATACTAGTTTCACTTGATTATGGTGCTTTGTAGTATTGATTGCAATATATTTTAAGTACATTTCAGGACTATATATTCTAATAACATGTGTTTATGATGTGTTTTTTTGGGTTGTATACAGTTTATTATATACTCATGCACATGTATACACCAATACACACCCATGAGTGAGGGTTGGATAATTAGGTGAAATTTTACTGATTGTTAAACTCACCCACTGCATATAAGGACTCGAAACTCATATATATATATATATATATTATCATTAAATGATTTTTTTGTGTAAAAATATATAACATTACACAAAAAAAATCTATGAAGTTTAAAGTAATTAGTATATTAGATACATAACACACAATCTTTAAAAATATATATATATAACTACATTAAGATTTATTTTTCATCTTCATGATAGCCTCCTAAACCTCATCACACTCCTATTGTTGCATGTAAAACCCTAATGGAATACACAAAAGAGTGGGTAGGATAAAATCCTAGTAAGGGGGATAGTAAGAATAAGCATTAATAACATAATCATGGCATGATATCTTATAAAACATCAATCATGATAAGGAATGACAACATAGAAGATTAATAGAAACATTAAATACACATGAGCCTTAGCCTAGTTGGTGAGGTATCCGTAAGTGCATCCATGAGACCCAGGTTCAAAACTAGACAGAGGCCTATTTTCTGGGTACTGTAGCGGTATTATAGCAGACACTCTAGTAGTTCTGTAGAAGGTACTATAGTAGGTACTATTCAGTACTGTAGCAGTAGGAACTGTTCACCTTGGGCCACTGATTTGGTCTTGGAGTCCTTAAGGCCTTCGAACCACCCATTCCTTTAGGTCAATAGGGATTTCGGGCCACCTTTAAGGCCTTTGAGCCACCTCAATACCTTTGGGCCACATATAGTTTCCCCAGGAAGACTCTACAAAAAAGGAGCATCCCTAGAGGAGGATTCAAAGAAGGCGCACTCACCAAAGTAGAACCAATGGATTTGGAAGAATGAGAGGGTATGACTATTCCATCGAGACCAACCTATACTTGGACGAGAAGCTTATCCAGATAACCATGTGAAGGTGGAGAGCTACCATCATGATGTAGATGCTGGGGAGGGGAAATTCCTTGTAGTTATAGTTTGGTTGAATTCCCTAAGACCTTTGGGTCATGTAATGTCTCTTAATCCTATGGGTCATGTAATCACTAAGCCTACAGGCCTTGTAAGGGTTCCCCCTCATCAGTTTAAAGGGGGGTTATCAAAAATCAATAAAAAATTAAGGCCTTCGGGCCATTCAGGGTAATAGAAACATTAAATAAGAATGATATGAACATGGTAACCATACACACTTGAAAATATAACATATGGAATATAGCATAACCAACATCGTAAAATGAGAATAATTATCCAAAATTTAAATTATATATTATTAATGAAATTTCAAGAGATATAATGGACTTATATATCATTTTTTTCTTGACATGAGGATGATTTATTAGATAAAACGTTAATAATAATTGTTCAGATTATTTTGGCATTTTTTGATCATCACGAACTAGTTTTGTTTTATTAATTAATATTATGTAGATATACTGGTTCCAAAACATTATATAACTTATAATAAATATAATAAAATATTATTTAAACATAATAATGGTTTTATGACTAGACTTGAAGGCGATAATGGAAAATGAAAATGCATCATCCACGATGGCGGTAAATCGACATATCATAGACAATATTTTCATTTTTAGAATAAAAGAGAGAGGAGAAGGGGTTTGATGAAAGATTTTACATTAACATAATAAAATTAAAGTATATATAAGATACTAGATTTATTATTAATGTTTTGATAGAGGAGGTGAGGTAAGGATAAGAAAATAAATGAAATTGAAAGAAATTGAAAGAGAAAGATTAAGGGTTTTACCTCTTCAATTATTCTCCTTGAGAACCTCCTTAAGGCACTTGTGTTTAATATTATATTGAGACCAAAGACTCATTAATGTGGGGAAGTAACTTTGGAATATGATTTGATAGAAATTGTGCAATATTCAAGTATTGAAAGGTGTGAGGAGAAAGGGTGGTATTTGTAGAGGAGGAGAGGGATGTTTTTTGATTATTTTATTCATTAGTTTATTATTTTGGCTCAAGACTAAGAATAATTTAAAAATTATCACTAAATATATTAAATAATGAAGGGGGGTTCTAGATTATGGTGATTACATCATAAATTAACAAAGGAATAGTGTATTTAACTTACAACGTATATATACGAAAAATTACCATATTGTACTATTCACTAAAAATTCAACTATTGTAGAAAAATACTAAAAATTCACCCTAACCATTTTTCAATGTTTATAATTCAAAAATTAACAAAATTTTATGAAATTAATTTTCTAAAAATGAGAAAATTAATTTTTAAATAAAAACATCATTTATTCGAAAAATACTGATTTTAATATTGTAATCAATTTTTTAGCACTTTAAAATTTAATTAAGGTCTCATAAAGTTATATTTTAATCATAATACAACAAAATATTAATTTATCAATATATTTTATGAAAATAAATTTTCTTTTAAATTATTATATTAATTATAAAATTATAAATAAATATTTATGTTTTATAAAAATACCAACATTTAATTTATCATTTTTAATACATTTATTTACTTATTCCATGATATAAATATATCATATTTTCATTAATAATATACCGAAGTTTTATTTATAATTTCATAGGTGATGTTATTATTCTAATGGTCACACTATTATTCTAAAGGGTCACATTACTATTCATAAGGGTTGCATTACTATTTCAATAGTCATGTTAATATTTAATCATTGTTTTTTTAAGCTCAGTGTTGTGTCCAATATAAGATATCAAATGAATTAAATTTATTTAAGAATATACATACCATAAAATCTTGTGTTGTTGTGATATACTATGTAATGAGATGATTTATGATGTGTTTTTGCTAAGTTTAATTTGTTAGAAAATTATTCCATTATGAACATCATATTTTATATCATATATTTCATGATAGTATTTCTACGATATGCAGTTTAATTAATTATATTATTTATTCATAATTAATACCATGATTTAAGTTTAAATCAATGTTATGGTTTGTGATATATAATGGATTTGAACTGAAATTGTGAAGTAGTGGTAAGTAGTCAATAACTAGATCCATTGTTTAGTTAAAACCCTTAAGTAAACAACATGAAAAGGGAATGATTCATATTATTTATTTTTTAGAGATAAAAAAACAATTTAAGACATGCACCAAAGATTTTTGGAGATAAGATGATCCACTTTCCTACATTTTGAGTGTTTACTCTTTATGCTCGATGTTCTCATGTGTCCCTATCTCTTAGCCCAATGCTCCCTGCCCCTGTTCGCCACCCACCTATTCTATTACCATTGAGATAATTGTTCTTGAAACCATATTGTCCAAGCATGGTGAGGTTTATAATGGTTTCTGATTGTGATGGTGGTTGTAGTGGTGGAATCTCTCAACAATTCACCTTTGTGACTTGGGATGGGAACACGAAAGCTTGCAGCTATATTTTGTTTCCTCTTTGGGTGGGTTATTTTTCATGGTTGTTGTGGTTCATCATCCTATGTGTTTTCCCTATCATTTTACCCCCTAGATACCCTGGTTCATTCCTCAGTTGGTGGTGTTGAGGGTTTCGATGAACTCTGGGGGTCAATGATCATGTTGTGCATGATGATGCTTTGGGTAGACAAGGTGCTTCAACCCAAATATGTTCTATTAAATAGTCATAAATGGTTGGATTTATTCATTGGTTATACTTGGAATTGGTGTTCCTCAACAGTCTCTTCACTAGATCCTGAGGATCAAAGGGTTCAAGGCACATGATCTCGATGGAGTTTGAAAATCTTATTGGGAACCCCACCTACAACTTGATGCAGTCGGTCTCTTCGCTAGGCTTTCTCGTGATGTGTTGTGGAAGGAATCATGTCAACCTATCTGTAGGATTTTTTATTATACTTTTTATTTGTTTTGGTTCATGAATATTGTTTGTATTCTACCCCATGCCTTCAAAATGATGGGGGGGGGGGGGTGCATGCATGTTCTATAATGACCCAAGCTTTGGTTAATGAAAATCCATCTTGATCTAATTAAATGCCTTAATATGTGAAATGGTCATACAACATATGCAATTATTTTTTTTATGTTTTTGGATTTTAAAATACCCTTAATAATTGTGATCGTTTCTAATATAGCCATTGAAAAGTGATCACATGATTAATATAAATATGGGCTTTAACAATCTAATTTACTCAGACAAAGGAAGCGATGACCTCATCAAGTAGAATTTCTCCATACGAAGCCCAATTGTCAGTGCTCAGAAAGGAGGTGGAATCATTGGTCTTTGTTCTTGACCAAGCCCAATCCAAGCTTCAATAGGTTAAGCTTGAATGGAACCGTCTACGGGAGAAGTAGAAGTTGATAGAGATCACCACGCGTGCAATGTTATCTGAGCCACCCCAAGAGTCTATCGCCATCACGCACCTCACCCTTTGGTCTTATTTGGGTGTTTTAAAGGGTTATTTAACAATACTCTAGTATTATTTTTATGTACATTATTTTTTATATAATAATGAATATACTTTCATTTTATTATTGTTACCTTGTAAATAGTTTTTAAAGCACAAATATTTTTTTAGTTAATGTTCAACTAAGAAATCTATTTTGATGAATTAATGGATTTTTGAATTAAATAATTTTTTAATAAAATAATAATAATATTATTAAATTAATTTTTATTAAATATAAATGATCATGTAATTTTATGAATGAAATTGTAATTTTTATTAAAGTTCGAAAGCCATTTTTGTCAAAACCAATGGATTTTCGATAAATGTCGGTTTTTATTTTAAAAGTGAAAATTAACATATTTAGAAAATTATTTAGATAAAATTAATATTATTTCTGGAATCAGGATGTCGAAATTATCCGATGGTGAATTTTTCATAATTTTCTGAGACAGTCAAATTTTGGGGTAAAAATTAAATACCGTTTGAATATATAATATTTTTTATGACATCATAATGACCCAATAGTGATGTAATAAAATACTATAAGCCTTATGTTCGGCCAATATATGTTTTAACATTAAAATAATTTTATTTAGGGTTTGTTTGACTTATTTTACAAAGCATTAATGGACCCTTCAAGATCTATTAAACATCTTGTCTTTTTAAATTGTTTTCCTTGGGAGTGTGACTCACCTCCCCATAAGAAACCACATTATTTTAATAAGTTAATACTTTGGCCTTATAATTTTTTTTCCACCTCCCTTTTCCAAAAACTATGGGATGGTTTGTAGTTTGTATTAGTTTAAAGTGAGGTTCCCAAACCTAAATAATAAAGAATTCCTTTACCTTTCCTATATAAACTCACCCAAGATCCCACTTCCTCATCACTAAAATCCTTTGGAGTTCATCCAATCTCTTACCTCCTCTTTCTATAATCCTCCCAAGGTTCCCCAAGCTCCCAATAATCCTTTCTCAAGCCTCTTTCAATCCTTTGGAAGCACACTTCCAAGTAAGGGTTTTTCTTCTTTTCTCATTTTTATCCAATTTTCTTTAAGTTGTTATGCCCTTTTAATTTCAATTAAAAATGTTGGGATATGTTTTCACACCTCCACTATAATTCCCTATTTATGTTTGAATTATGGGATACCCATTTCTCTCTCATTAAATGCCTCCCATGTACACCCGTAACTATGCCGAAATTTCGAAAGGAAATTTCCTCTCCTCATTTACATTCAAGAAATTATTTTGTATCATGAATATAAATTCCATTAATTTTTTTGGAAATGAATCTAAATGAACACTATTACTTTCCATGTCATGTAAATATTATGAGACACCCCTTTCTCTCTCATCAACCATTTTTATAAGTTCTTATGTCACACCGTTATGCTGCCGAAATTGGACCGCATTTTTCCAAGCCAAAGTCATTGTATAGTGAATACCATGCCCATTTCTCTATCAAGGGTATTCACCTTTTGAACATTTACTTATTGTTTAAATAGTTTCATGTATGTA
This sequence comes from Viscum album, assembly GCA_963277665.1. Lineage (NCBI taxonomy): Eukaryota > Viridiplantae > Streptophyta > Magnoliopsida > Santalales > Viscaceae > Viscum > Viscum album. Next base: position 162,711,902 of record OY728159.1, read on the forward strand.
TTCAACATCCTTTTATCGTGGAATAAATGATTATGTTGAATGATTCAATGTTTTATGATCCATGTGGCACACTTATGCATGAAATTAAATGTTTAAAGAAGGGTGCACCCTGATAGTGCTCTAATGCATTGGGTAAAGTATAGTATCATGATGCATTGTGTGAAATGAGGGTTTACTCATGATAATTCAAGTGCAATGAGGGTTTACTCGTGCTTCATGTGCAATGAGGGTTTAATCATGCTCTATGTGCAATGAGCCTTGGCTCATGCTAATTCCATGTTAAGTGTTGTTGCCACATTTTCATGTTATGATTATCATTGTTAATCATACCTTTATGTTTATGCTTCTATTGTTCTCTATTGATATGAATATTGTCTAACATGTATTGTATTCCTCATGCTATTCCATGTTTATTCTCATACTGGGCTTTATAACTCACCATTTTCTTATGCATGTCCTCAGGTTATCCCATGAAATAATAAGTACGAGAGAATGTAGTGGTCATGTAAAGGAATTTTTCGATAAAGATGTTGCATGTTTTATGTTCTAAGATGTTATGTAATAATCCTAATCCCCAAATACACTAGACCTCTCGATCTTCTATGTTGTATCAAGTGAATGTTTTATGTAATAAATCAAGTTTAAGTTTGTAATAAAAGCAGGGTTGTTATATGTTCTTTCTATCCCTTTTTTTATAAAAGTGGTAACATGAATTGGCCTCCCAATTAATACCCAAAATGAATTTATTAAAAGCAAGAGAAATAATAAAAAAATGAGGTGTAAATGAATTACACCAGCAGGGGATTGAGGGGGTTACAATATGTGATTTTAGGAAAAACAAAAAAAAGTTCAGATTGAAAAAGACATATTCCAGACGTATTTTCCTCAAACAGAGAAAAACTCCCTGGAGGGAAATGGCAGCAAGCACGGCTTAAAGAAATATCCTTTAAAGGACACCAGATGCGACTCCAATGGGAAAAAACTGAAGATATTCTATCTATTATAGACATGATGGACCAAGGAACACGATTATTTACCATATGGGACATTAAATTTCAGGGAACACTATTATATTTTTCCTAAGACATGAAAAATTATATGGTAATCCTATCACTATCATGAGAATGATGACTAAATAAGGATGGTCGATAAGTGTTGGGCATGGAGACCTAAGAGGTAAGTTATTACAACACTTATATTTATGTATCGGTCATAATAGAGCATCTCTAGTGGAATCTAGTAAGGGGTGAAGAAGTATTCGGTGAGCGTTGAGGTGGCGTTGCGGCTGGTGAGCTTGAAGGAGCTGTCAGAGTTCACCAGGATGTTGTTGGGCTTGATGTCGTGGTGGAATTGGGCCTTGTTGTGGAGGTAGGCCAAAGCGCGGAGGGTATCCTAGAGGACGACGACGATGCAGGGTTCGAGGAGGCTATCGAGGAAGGTGGAGGTGAGGATGGATTCGAGAGAGCCATCAGACATAAAAATCATGACGATCCAAAGGCGACGACCGATGTTGAAAGAGAAGTGGGCACAGAGAAGGTTGGGTTGGGTGAGGAGGGACATGTCCTCGACCTTGTGGCGGAGGGTGTTGAGGTCGATGTCGGACTGGTCCAGGTCAATGGCCTTGATGGCCACCACGGTGGAGTGGGCTAAGGGGCACATGGCCTTGTAGACGACGACAGTGTCGTCTCTGCCGATCTCATGGAGGATCTCGTAGAAGTTGGGGTCCAACAGGAACGAGATCTTGTTGCCTTCTTGATCTGCCATTAGAGTGGATTTGGAAGATTTTCTTGATAGAATTGTCTTGCATTGATGGTTGGGTTGTGGGTATGAGATGATGGAAGGGTGGGGTTTTAAGGGCATTTCCCCAATGGGGGATAAAAGAGTGGGAAAGGTTTGGGAGAATGAAGGTAGTTGAGTGATTTTCAATTGAGCAAAAAAAAAAACTAAAACGGGCATATTTTTGAATGCGTTACATAACTTTTTGAATTCTTTATTAGAATAAAATTGTAATTTTGGTATACTATTGTCATTTTATTTATTTAATAATGTGTTTCGTTTAACTAAACATTGCTAAGATATATCAATCCCCTCTCCCTCAATGTAAGTTTATTTGAACCAACAAAGGTAATACCCATGATCTTGCATCATTATCAATACGAAAGAAGGTCTAACATCAACGTTGTGGTGCATAAATGTCAAAATTTGATAATTCATTTATTCGATTATTTAATTACATTAAATATTAATGGATTTATAATTCTAGATTTTATAGATTATAATTATTCAGGGATTTGTGTTAGGCTTGGATTAAAGAATTAAGTATTGTATAAACATTAATGATTGATTTAAAATGGAAATGGAATAAAGAATTTAGAAAATGACTTTAGTTACTTTAATTAAATTAATTAAACAAACTTATTCAATTCCTTTAATCTCATTTATTTCTTTTAAACTCTCTCTCTCTTCCCGTACCTTCCACCCCCACACAATCCAACCCTTCCTCATCTTCTCTATTTCTTATATTTTTTCATGCAAAGCATCCTTCATTATTCTTTTGAAGGCACATGCAGACCAACAACAAAGTAACACTTTTTCTTCCTTTTCTTTGCGTGGAATAATCTTATAGTGAATATAATAATTTCCATGTTAATAATCATTATTATTTTTCTTACTGATAGTTATTGAACTAAAATAATCAGATTTTTCAATTAGATTCAAACGATGAGCCTAAAAAATAGTTTTATGCTGATGAGATTTTTTTTACCTTGTGACATATCATACCCAAGGTATATTATCTCAACACTTATCAAGTGTGTGGTGTATATGGGGTTTGAAATGGATTTGGTAAATATATTTATTTGGAAATAATGGATTAAGTAATTAAATAAAGTGTATGTGATGGTTTTGAAGAGTCATTTCCATGATAATGATTTTTTTTGAGTTGATAGATTTTGTTACCATATAAAAGTGCTATTTTTTATCATTTCATTGGGTATATTTTTGATATAATGATTTTTCTAGGCATTTTTAGTGGTGTAATGACTATCTTAGAATTACTAATTATTATATGAGTAACATAGATATAAGAGATCACATCTCCCAGGATCAACCAGTTTAGTAGTTTTGAAGAACTAGATACATACATGGTTCCCTTATTACATTGGTAATTAAACATAGAGCATAAAAAAGGAAAATAAAACTACTTCCATGACACTTATTCAAAGGTTTCATCTTCGTAACCTGGGGAAGGAAAACAAATGAAAGGGGTGAGTTCAAATGCTCTGTAGGGGTTACATGAATCAATAAGTGAAGAAAATTCAATAAGGTATAATCATAATAACAAAGTAAATAACTGAAGAACACATGACATCAATAAAATAAGAATGTAAATGCATTCATATATTTTGTCATAGTGAAAATATCATAGAAAGTAATAACTGAATATTGAATGAAGAAAATGATTAATCATTGGACATCATGTATCTCACACATGAACCATTATACTGACAATACGGTTTATGTTTGTGGGTAAAAACTCATCTGATTCTACTTGGAAATAAACATGAAGGGTTTTTCACTAACTATTTTGCCTCATGATACCTATCGATGCATCGAGGGTCTATCTATAACTGGGCCCCATCTGTCACTGTAAGTCCAAAACATTATTTATACATAGATTTAATTCAATAACATCATTAAAAGAAAACACCTTATGTAAAAATGGTGTATGGATAAGTCAATGATAATATCCATGATACAAAAATATGGTTATTTAATAAAATTTTCAATAAATGATGATCATAAAAGAAAGGGAAGTATACATACACCACACATAAGGAATAAGTGGTTAATAAGGAATAACCAAAGGTAATATCTTAATGGTGTCCACAAAATAATGGATTAAACTCCTACTTGGACATTCATAAAGAAAAAATAGGAAAATATCATGATAAATTATGTCCAACTGAAATGAAAACATGTAAAAAGAGTGTTTAAGAAACTTTAGAAATGATCCTCCTTAGTGTGGTTTAAGGAAAATATTAAAGTGACTTTCAAATGGATAAAGACATAATTGTTTGTATAAAACCAGAAATGAACAAGATATTTTTTCCTAATAAAATGAGTTTTTTTAGAAAAAATATTGGTAGCTTAAAACATATTATGGATGATACTTTAAAATAGATATGAAATTGGAAAGTTCCCTTAAACGAGGTTTGCTTATCAGGCGGTATTGAATAGAGAACCTTATAAACCATGTATTTCCCCATACAAGGATGATGAACTGATCAAGATACATGAGTTTGGAACATATACATAGAATTTAGAATAATTATATAAAAATAAATAAGAATTAAATTGGGGTAAATAGAGAGAAAGTGTAACCTGAATGAAAAATGGAGATTTGGGGAGAGTCCCTTACCTTATGCTCGAAAGTGTTTTGCACTTATACTTAACATCCTAGGTAATGAAATTAGATTCATTAATAATTTAATTAAGAACCTATTAAACATGTATTTGATTTATTATAAATTTATTAAGTTCATTTACGGATTATTAATGAGTTATAAGATTCAATTTTGTCGTTCGGGAGTGTTTGTTTCCTTGGTTTTCATGATTGGTTCACTTGTATACATGTATGAAAGATCTTGTAAAATGGGAATAGTTATCCAAAATTAAAATTATATGTTATTAATGAACATTCAGGATATTTAATGGTCTTAAATATCATTTTTTTCTAACATGAGGATGATTCATTAGATAAAACCTTAATGATAACTGTTTATATTATTTTGGCGTTTTTCGATCATCACGATCTAGTTTTGTTTTATCAATTAATATTATGCATATATACTAGTTCCATAACATTATATAACTATAATATGTGTGATAAAATCTGATTTAACCATAATAATGGTTTTATAACCAGCTTTGAAGGTGGTAATGGAAAATGAAAACACATCATCCACGTTGGCAGTAAATCGACACATCACAAACGATATTTTCTTTTTTAGAATAAAAGGGAGAGGTGGAGGGGTTTGATGATGGATTTTACATTAACATAATAAAATTCCAGTATATATAAGATAATGGAGTTATCATTCATGTTTGGATAGAGGATATTAGGTAAGGATTAGAAAATAAATTAAATTGAAAGAAATTGAAAGAGAAGGATTAAGGGTTTTACCTCTTGAATTATTCTCATTGAGAACCCCATTAAGACACTTGGGTTTGGTATTTTATTGAGAAAAAAAGCTCATGGATGTGAGAAAGAGACTTGGGAAGATAATTGGGAAGAAATTATACAAACTTCAAGGCTTGGAAGGTGTGAGGAGGAAGGGTGGTGGGGGTGGTTTTTATAGTAGAGGAGAGGGGCGTTTTTTGATTATTTTATTCATTAGTTTATTATTTTTTCTCAAAACTAAGAATAGTTTGAACATTATCACTAAATATATTAAATAATGAAGGATATTTCAATATTATGATGATTACATAATAATTTAATCAATTAATAGCATATTTAACTTATAACATATATATACCGTAAATTATTGTATTTTATTAGTCACCAAAAATTCAACTATTTTTAAAAAATCAAAAAAATTAATCCTAACCATTTTATGATGTGTAGAATTAAAAAAATGAAATATATTTTATGAAAATAATTTTCTAAATATGATAAAATTAATTTTTAAATAAAAACATCATTTATTTAAAAAATACTGATTTTAATATTATAATCGATTTTTCAACACTTTGAAAATTTAATCAAGGTATCATAAAATTATCTTATAATAATAAGACAAGAAAATATTAATTTATGAATTCGTTTTATGAAAATAAATTTTCTTTTAAATTATTATATTAATTATAGAATTTTAAATAAACATTTATGCTTTATAAAAATACCAACACTTAATTTATCATTTTTAATAAATTTATTTACATATTACATGTAGAGACCCGAAGCTTAACGTACATGGACATTACATTACTTTTGCGGAATACTTAGTACATAACAAAAACACACACACAAGGACCGTAATAGTTTAGTGTCTTTGGAAACTCAGAATATAATCTTGTAATCGTGGTGAAAGATCTTCAACATCTCCCATAAAGATCTTCCTTTTTTTTACCTAAAACCTTTCTTTATATCCTGGGGAAAAGAAAACATAAAAGGGTGATCTCAAATTCTCAGTAAGGGTAAACAAAAGAAATATCAATCACATCATATTCATAAGAACATAACATTTTGGAAATCTTAATCCTATAAAAGAGATCATAATATCATAACATGGGATAAATCATAGTAGTGAAATGTAATCCCAATAATCATAACTTAAAACATGAAACTTTGTGGCATACACACATAATCATAGAGAATCATTTCTTATTAGTCAAGACTCATTTCCAAGACTATCTTAGTGGACAAAGTCCATTTCTGAACCGAGTTCACTCCTCGTTTCAGTCCTGTTTCACTAAACCGGTTTAACCTGCCGTTCCAGCCATGTCTATCTCATGAGATATAAAATATTTACCCAATTAATTTGAGGGAGATATAGGTCCCACCCATTTCATAATGATACCATTCTTATGTGTGCCACAAAATCATAAACCATACATCATAGCATAACCCATGTAACAAAAATGGGAATCTTAAACATCGTGACATCATAAAAAAATTCATATAAGATAAAGGGATTCATAAAAATATAATTCCATCACAACATAATCAAATCAATGTAATAATAGGGATATAAACATAACCCTTTATTATCTTAGATGGAAAATAATTTTGATAAAACATTTGAACTCCATTCTTGAGGAAAATATCCTTTCTGCTTCAAAAACACTTTTCCTTTCTTAACATGTCGTACAATTCTAAACTAAAAGAAGTTGATTAAAAATAAACTTGAAAACTTGTAAAGGAATCTTCTTGGAAATAATGTTTTAAAAATCCATTCATGCCGTATAAGTTAAAAAAAACATTCTTCGTACTTTTGTCGGAAAAGTCAAAAAGTACCTCGTACGAAAAACGACAAAAGATTCCTTTCATATCCTTTACTAAAAACTCACAGAAGGGTAAAATTAGATTTAAACAATTTTAGGTGGATGGAAATAATATTACATATTGAGGAAACATGTATTTGGATGATAAAATACACCCCAATAAATACTAAAGTATAAATAATCTCAGATAAAAATGAGATTGTGATATTTCCCTTACCTTAGGTCCAATTTGCTTCGTAAGTGTCCGAACCTCCTGTATAATGATTTAAATAATGTTATTGACTTATTCCAGAATCATAATTATTGTTATGATATCATATATGGTCATATTCTTAGCTTCTTATTAGTAATATTTCATTACTACTTGTTATTCGGGTGTTTATTACTTTTTGTTCTTATGCGTGTTTTGTCAAATAAATTCTTATTCTTCTCTTTAGGTTATAGATACCTCATTTACAGAACGGTATTAGTGTAATATATATCATATTAATTCATTCAATTCATTTATATAATCACTATGAAATGAAGATCATGTAGAACGAGTCACATCACATCGTGGAGACGGTATTCCGTATGTACGCACGAGTGCTGATATCGTTCCTATGATCGTGGAATTGTATTGGAGTGTATGTATACTATTTCAGAATCAATATCACTTTAAAATAATCATATATAGTCATTATTTACACCATTATATCCATCCAAGTAAGGTGGTGGTGGAAAATAGATTACACCACGACGTGGAGACGGTATTCCGTACGTACGCACGCGCGGTGATTTCATTTTCTATAGGATGGATAGATGGTGAAATATGGTTGTTTCATACTTATAATAACATATAAGTATATGAGTTATACTTATGTTATTACTTCATAATGAAACAACTAAAGAAGAATAAGTGGAAGAAGAAATAAAGATGAAAGAATCGGTAATGGACATTACCTCTTCTTTGAGGTGCTTCTTTGAGACCTCCTTTTAGGGCACTAAAATAGGTCTTTGAAGAAGACCAGAACCTCTAGTATGTTTCTAGGGAAGTATAGAAGAGAATTTTTTAGGGTTTGGCTAATATTGAAGGCTCAATGTGGTGTGAGGAAGAGAGGGAGGAGGTGCCCTTTTATAAGGGAGGAGAGGGGCACCTTTGGAATAACTAAAACTATTATTTTATTATAAAGCCAAATTCGGTTTTAAATAGCTCCAAATTGAGTTATTTCTAATCTAAGGTGGGTATGGGTCGAAATCCTCTCATCCAATAGAATTTAGACAAGTTTAGATTCCTATTTTAACCTTATCATTTAGTTTTAACTTTAAGTTAGATAATTTTACTTTTACCGTGTCTTTTTGTGTTCTTACACTATAAGGTTAATAAACTTACAATAAAAAGCCAAACGAACCCCAAGTTGTTCATTATTAATATATATAACCTTATCTAAGTAATTTGGCCGAACCTTAGATTTTTAGGAATAAAATAACAATTAATAATATAATATTTGTTTTAAAAACTATTTTATGTCAATTTTGACACTATTTAGTAATTGATTTTTGTGAAAATCATAACAGAATGATTAGTTCTAAAAAAGGTAATTAAATCAATACTAACATGTCATAGTAACCTATAAAATTAGTGTAATTAATAAAAAGTCACAAATTACATTTATTTTGGTATTTATAACATCAATTATGTCAATATTTCATTAATAAGATAATTACTGCATCATCTTTGTGTCATAAATAAATTAAATTATTTAATGTCTAAAAATTACTAATAAAATACCATTATGTAGGAAATTTTTTTAGATTTATGATGAATATTTATAGTCGAATTTATCTTATGTATAACCCTATATTAAAAATGATTTACTTATTAAACTTCGATTTTAACTATTTTAACCCTTTTTAAATAAATTAATAATAAATGTCCTAATCTAATCCAAGTGGGCCTAAATGGTCATATTTTATTCCTAAGGTTGTTTTTGGTCGAATTACACTTATCCAATAGAATTTGGACATGTGTTAGGGTAATAATAATATCATTTTTACCCTTAATTACCCTATTTACTATTAACCGTGGTAAATAAAAGTAAAAAGTTACTATTCACCAAAAATTATTTTCATCTCATTGAACCACATTTTACGTACTGAAATCAACCGTGTCTCTCGGATTTTTGAAATTCCACTCACAGAAGCAGTAAAATTAAGTTTTATGAAAAATTCATTTTTTTTAACTACCACTGAGTGGTTTCACTATTCATCAAAAAATGAAAGTTTCCAGAAAAATACCAAAAATTAGGCCTAAGCTATATTTGATATTATAAACTCAAAAATGATGTCTATTTTACCAAATTCAAAACATATCAGTTGTATTAATTAATTTAAAAATTAATTCCCATCGTCAAAACAAATAGCGTGTTTTTAAGAGATAATAACTACCAAAAGATTGACACTTGTTTATGTCTGGTTTAAATGTGAAATTACATCCAATGACCAACATTGTATTAAATAGTAAAAATATATTCTAAATATACTTTAAAACCACTCAAATTAATAATTTATCACTATTTATTATTTCGATTAAAAAGGTTGTTTTTAATTAAAATTTAGTAATTTTCACTATTCAACAGAAAATGAAAGTTATCTGAAAAGTACCAAAATTTTACCCTAATCTAATTTCGATATTCCGAATCCAAAAATGAAGTCCATTTTGAAAACTAAAATTTATAAAATTTCAAAAAGTGGTTATTACTATTCATAACGGCTAGTTTTAATAATATTTTAATAGCATATCGTTGTTTAGTGAAACTCAGTATTGCGTACTACACACGCTATCGAGGAAGGTCGTGATTGCGTGTAACGCAAGGCAAGTCAATGATGCATGTTGTGAAAACTCCTTTTGGTGTAGCGTACAACACAAGACATTAATAAATTTAAAAGAATATTTTTTTCATAAAATCTCGGGGTGTTACATTACATGATATAAATATATCATATTTTCATTCATAAGATACCTAAATTTTATTTATCATTTCATAGGTGGGGTTATTATTTTAATGGTCACACTATTATTTATAAGGGTCACATTAATATTCCTAAGAGTTAAAATACTATTTCAACAGTCATGTTAATATTTAATCATTATTAATTTAAGCTCGTTGTTGTGTGGAACATAAACTATCGAATTAATTAAATTTATTTAAGAAGATACATACCATAAAATCTTAGGGTTCTATATTCTTCCCTCTTTCAGAAATTTCATCCTCGAATTTTTTCATGAATATTTCCTTCTAAATAGATGAGGGTGGTTATTCTTTATAATTTCCTCAGGTTCCCATGTTGCTTATTTTATTTTATGCTTTCTCCAAATAACTTTTACTAGTCAGGTCATCCAATTTCTCAATACTTTCTCTCTTGTGTAAAGAATCTTGATAGAATATTCACAGTGAGATAAATCATCTTCCTATTCTATTTCTTTATAGGTGAGTACTTGCATTGGGTTAGTTATCTACTCATTTAATAATGATATGTGGAACACATCATGAAATTTGGAGAGACTTGGAGGCATTTATAATAGGTAAGCTATAGATCCAATTCCTTCTAGAATTTCAGATGGTCTGATGTACATGGGGATCATTTTCCATTTCTTACCAAACCTTAAAACACCATTCCTTGAAGATACTTTCAGAATGACATGATCTCTCACTTCAAATTCCAAATCCTTTCTTTAGTTGTCAGTACAAATCTTTTTCCTACTTTGAGTTTCTTTAATATGATCATGAATAGTCTTTACCATTGTCATTGTCTATTCAATAAGTTCTGATCTTATAAGTTTCCTCTCACCAACTTCTTACCAACAAGAAAGAACACAATATCTCTTCCCATATAATACTTCATATGATTCCATTTGAATACCATAATAGAAACTATTATTGTAGGAAAACTCTACAAAAGGTAAATATTGATCCCATATACCTTGAAATCCAAGTAATCATAATCTCAACATGTCTTCTAATATTTGAATATTTTTTTAGGTTATTCGTTGGTTTGAGGGTGATAAGCAGTACTCAAATGAAGCTCAGTATCCAGATCCGTCTAAAGACACTTCCAAAATTTTGATGTAAAACAAGGATCTCAATCAGACACAATTGATATAGGTGCACCATGAATTCTTACAACTTCATTAATCTATAGTCTTTCTAGGTGATCAAGAGGTAAATATTCTCTTATAGCAAGAAAATGTGCTGATTTTGTAATATGATTAACAATAAACCACATTATATCATTCCTTTTAGGTTTCCTTGGTAGTTATTTATAAAAGTCCATCGTAATGTCATCCCACTTCCACATAGGAATAACTAGATGTTGCATGAATCCTCTAGGATGTTGTCTATCATCCTTCACTTGTTAAAAAAATAGACGCCTTGAGACATAGTCATCAATTTCCCAAATCATATTATACCATAAAATATTTTCCTTCAGATCTCTATACATCTTGGTACTACCAGGGTGTATAGAGTAATTTGAGCTATGAGCATCATCAAATAGTTCCCTTTTTAGCTCTGATATTGATAGAACACATAACCTCCTTCCAAATTTCAGAATTCCATCCTCATACATGAAGTCTACCAATATTCTATCCTTAATGGATTTAATTTTATTTTAAAAATTATTATCATCATATTGAGATCTTTTTATCTTCTCTAATAAATATGGTTTAATAATCATTTGAAAAATGAGTGATGCTTCCCTTTCCTTAATATTTCCCATATCCATATTTACTAAATCCATGAATATAGGATCTTTCTCAATCCTCATTTTGGTTAAAATACCATGATATTTCATGCTTAATGCATATTACACCTTATTTCCTTTTTCTTGTTGGTATTGTATTGATCAATCATAATATTTTTAACACCTAGAGATTTTATGAGAAATAATCTTTTTAATTTCTTTGATGTCTTGTGTTGTACGCTACACCAAAATTAGCATGCGCTATACACAACACCAAGTATAGATTTTGATAAATGTATAAATGAACTATATTTTGATTAAGTTATATGCAACAACAAAGGAATTTTTCACTACACATAACCCTGACTTGGCTTTCATTACATACAATAGTGACCTTCCTCAATAGCGTGTGTTGTACGCAATACTGAGTTTCACTAAACAACGATATATTGTTATAATATTATTATGAACTAGCCGTTATGAATAGTAGTAACTAAATTTTGAATTTTATGACATTATAATTCATCTAAAACATTTTATAGAACATGGTATGATAACAAAATAAATTTTTCGGGTAAAATAAGTATTTTTTAAAAAATGCAGTTTTGCCTCCTTTTGATGGCGCACCTACTTTAAATCTAGTTTCTGACATGTTTATAAGTTCAATTTGAAGAAATAAACTTATTCATTTTAATAATGATATAAAAATTAAATTTGGATAATTTTTTAATATTTTTCTGTTAACTTTCATATTTTGACGAATAGTAAAAATACGCTAAATTTTAATTAAAAACAACTTTTTTCATCGAGATAAATTATATGGTTAAATTATAATATTTAATGGTTTTAAAGTATAAGTAGAATATATTTTTATCATTTAATATAATTTAAGTCATTATCATTAATTTTACACTGAATTCATAGGTAAAACATTTCAATCTTTTGCAACATTTTAACTTTTAAAACCCATTTTCTTAACAACGAGATTAATTTTAAATTAATTACTGAAACTTCTGTATTTTGAATTTTGAAAAATGTATTCCATATTTGGATTCAGTTGGTCCAAATTATGTTAATATGTTACTTTTATTTTTTTGATATTATGAATAGTAACTATGGTAATTTTTATTTACTTCAGTTAAAGGAAAATCAGGTAATTAAGGGTAAAAATAAGATTATAAAATTACCCTAAGACTTGAAAAAATTATATTTGATGAATAAAAGTAGACCCATATGACTTAAGGGTCAGAATAGATTCATTTCATGGACTTTTTACCCTGAAAATGATATAATTATTATTAAAACCAAAGAAAGTAACAACATGTCAATCTCTTATATCTTATAAGCGTAATAATTTTAATTTAGTGATAAACCTCATAAAACTTTAAATATAAATATTATCAAGAAATATAATAAAATTATATATATTATGAGAATTTATTTATAATTTTTAGGGATTAAATAATTATCATTAATGATGACACAATAGTGATGTAGAAATTGTTTTATTGATTGAAATATCAAATAAATGGTTTTTAAAATATTAAAATAAATTTTACATGAACTAATTAAGGTTCTCCACAAATTTTATAGATGAATATGACATTTTATGAGTCTATTAAATATTTTTTTTCTAATATATCCTTTGTGTGGATTTTATTTAAATTCAAATAAATTAAGAGTGTCAAAATTGACACTATTGTTATTTTATAAAAATAACATATTATAAAATTGTTTAAAAATCACAAAAATATTTAAAAATTATAAATTGAAATTTATATGGTCTGAAATGTCATAAAGTATCCAATTATGTACAATTCACAACACATAAGTAATTATTTATAACAATTTAAAATTTAGAATATTATTACCACAAATAAAATTAAATAGATTAAATAAGGATAAATCAAGTTGATAAGGTTTAAAATAAATTACCAACATGTCTAGATATTATTGGTTGAGGATATTACAACCCTATCTCATCTAATATTTATATTTGTGTCATGCTTTGGGGTTTTAAGTGGGGTTTGATTTTATTATAAATTAATATTTTAGAGGTTTCCAAAAGTGCCTCTCCCCTCTCTTATAAAAGGGCACCTCCTCCCTCTCCTCCTCACACCACTTTGAGCCTTCAAGATCGGCCAAAACATGCCAATTTCTCTTCTCCACTTCCCTAGAAACATACTAGAGGTCCTGGTTTTCTTCAAAGACCGACTTTAGTGCCCTAAGAGTAGGTTTAGAAGAGGCACATCGAAGAAGAAGTAATATCCTTTACCGATTCTTTCAAATTTATTTATTCTTCTACTTACTCTTATTTTTTTGTTTCATTATAAAGTAATAAAATAAGTATCACCAATATAATTATATGTTATTATAAATATTAAACAACCATATTTTACCTACTATTCATCCTACGAAAAATGAAATCACCGCGCGTGCGTACGTACGGAATATCGTCTCCACGCTGTGGTGTAATATGTTTTTCCACCACCACCTTATTTGGATGGGTATAATGGTGTATAGAATAACTATATATGATTATTATAATATTATACTAATTATGAGATATTATATAATCCACTTCAATTCCATTCAATAATTATGAGAACGATATCATCGCTCGTGCGTACGTACGAATTACCGTCTCCACGACACGATGAGATTCATTCTCTATGTTAACCATTCAAGAATGACTATAAAGTATATATAATAAAAAATCCTAAAAAATTTGACATAATAATGATATTGGATTTATGTATATTTTATTTAATTACTTCCATTAAATTTAATAAGGAAACGAAAACAACGTTCATTCGTACGTACGACCTACCGTCCCCATGAACAGTGTATGTCATTCCATTTATCGATCTATCATTCCAATCGTACGTACGACCAACTTTCCCCATGAATAGTGTACTTTTCCCGGCTTGAAGCCGTGTATTGGCCGTGCTCGGGCCATACACACGGTGTGTAAAGCTGAGGTGGAGGCCGGTTTTTCGGAGTACGGAAAAATTTGAAGTACACACCGTGTACTCTAGAAGTATACGCCATGTACTTTTTTTTCATTAAACGGACCAGGGTCGCGTCTAACCCCCATATCCATCTTCTTCTTTAGTTTTTGACCGTCTGAGAGAGACCGTACGACCGGATCTTTGACGGAGTCCTACCTCGCCGTCCATTCTCCGATTCGATCACGGTCAGTTGCGTTGGAATCACAGCGGTGAGTTCTTCCTTCTGCTCTATCCTCATTTCTTGATTCCTCCTCCTTTCCAAGTAATCATGGGATGAACGTTTTGTGCGTTTTCTCAGATCTACATTGTTCTAAGGGGAATCTGTCATCGAGGTTCACGTATATTGATCTCCTAGGATCGAGGTAGGTGGTTTGTGCCTTTCCGTAGAAAGTTGATGAATATTTTGTGCAATTACCACCAATACCCTTGAACGGGGTATTGTGTGTTTCCTATTTTTCCCTTATTACTTGCCTACTTTGCTTGATTTCTTTAGTAGAGGTTATGTCTTGTGATTAGAGTATTTTGTTTGTGCTCAGTTTGATTTCCCATTCCTAGTTGTAGGATTGTGGACTGTTGTTTTATTATTGCTGTTGAGCCTTAGTTGACAGCCAAGTAGTTCTTGAGGTTTACTTGGACGATACACACGCGCTGAGCATGTTTAGTTATACTTAGTACTGTGAGAACCTAGAGTAGCAGACCAAAGGGAGAATTGACGGAAGGGCTTCTCCAGAGTGTCTTTTAATCACGATGTGGGACCAAGGGGAGAATTGACAGAAGGTCTTCTCCAGAGCGTCTTTAACCACGACGCAGGACACATGGGGAATTGACATTGATTGCTTCCCCAGAGAGCCTTTAGCACGATACAAGACTATATGGGGAATTGACGGTGAGTGCTTCCCCAGAGAGTCTGCTTATTTTACGTAGCTGAACTAGAGGGGTGAGACTGTGTGTGCCTCCCAGAGGGTTGCTAGTACTTAGAGGTTGAACCATAGGGGTTAGACTGTGAGAGCTACCTAGAGGGTTACCTGTTTTCTTCTTGTTGTTGACTGCTTACTTGTGTGCTTTACTTATGAGAAATGTGGATTGTAGCTGCTTGTGATTTTCTGTTTACTGCTTCTTGTTTTATTACTGCCATGTATTCATTGACTGTTAAGAATAAATCTTTGGGTGATTGCCTACTGGGATTGTATCTCACACCCTGTTTGGGTCATGCTTTTGGGCCCAACCAAACTATTTTGCTGCAGGTATAGATAAGGGTAAGCACCCTTCTACTTCAGGATCTTGACTGCATTAGGAGTTGGGGAGCGTGGGACCGATCTGTGGCTCGTGATGCTGAGGAGATTTCTGTGTTTTTCTTTTGCACTTGGTTTCAGTTGTATTCCAGCACGTTGTTGTGTTTGCTGCTTTCCATAGATACTTGTACCTGCTGCATTATTGTCATCATTGTTAGATATCTGCATTGCTTCCGCTGTCTGGTTTCTTTTGTTATGCATGTTGATTACTGCTTCCGCTGTTTATTGTTGTTTTCTTACCTTGTATACCTTATCGAATGAGGGCATAGTTTCCCCCACCGACTCACCAATTCCCTCGCTGCTAGTCAGCAGCCTCTGACATTCGGGGAAACACGCTTGAGGTCATGTGGCAAACCGGGTACGGGGCACCAGTGGAGGGGCTCCGGACTTGGGACGTTACAAAGTGGTATCAGAGGGGTTCTTTTCTATTGATTTACTATTTGGAGACCTTAGCCAGGGATAGGACGGATTCGGTACTTGGCATTAAGCTGTGCTTGGGAGTAGCTAACCCGTGTACAGGGAAAAGCCATACTACCTCATTAATTGCAGTTTCTGGTTTTGAGATTTTATGGTTGACCTGATTTCACCTAGAGTGATTCACATGGCTTGTGATATTATTGTTTTGATATTTCGGTTCTATTTCTATCGCAACCTGATGAGATGAGGGTATGCCATCTCATGCATCATATAGAAACTTATAGAAATCACATGTCATGCATTCTTGCCATGCCATCTAGGGTGCATTGGCGATTGCATGCTGTTGTGATAGGCCCTGTGTAGATAATGCATGCTGTTGTGATAGATGCTTAATAGATTCTCTGCTGTTATGATAGAAAATTGTTTGTCTTGTTCCTTGCTTAAAAATGAACACTAAATTTTGGTTTTTTGAGGTGTTATGGGCCCTCACGGATCGAAAATTGGCATCTTATTCCTTGTTTTTAGTGTTTCTGGAATTCTGCGCAGTTTTTGAGCTACTGCCCAGAATACCCAAAATACACAATGTGTACTTTTTAGATACACGCTGTGTAGTTTTCAGGCTATGTCACTGACCGTGTGAGTAGAACACGGTGTCGTGGGAGTAACTTCAGGAACACGCCGTGTACCATTGGTACACGCCGTGTGAGTTCAGAGCCGTGTACCCAGCCGTGTCACTAACAACATGGGCTGGGGAAGCTCGGGTAGAACACGCCGTGTCCGTAGGGAACACGTCGTGTGGTCCGGTCCAGGTACCCGGCCATGTCACGAACAACACGGGCCAACGTGACATTCTTTTCCACATGCCGTGTTTGTTCGGAACACGCCGTGTAGTCTTGCCCAGGTACCCGGCCGTGTCACGAACAACACGGGACGGTGTCACCTTCGACTATACATGTCGTGTTTGTTTGGAGCACGCCGTGTAAGGTTCAGCCGTGTAGACGGCCATGTGCTTAACAACATGGGCCGTCGAAGCCTTGTCTAGTGCACGCCGTGTAGTCTTGGGTTGAGTCGAACCGTGTGGGTTAGCCGTGTAAGGAGACTCGAGCAGGGGAATGGTTTTCAAGTACATGCCGTGTGGTGGGGTCAACACGCTGTGTAGTTTGAAGTGTACGTGACTTGTAGGGAAGGGGTACACGCCCATGTCAGTGGTTTAAAAAGACACGCCGTGTAGTTTTATACACGCCGTGTAGTCGTGTTTTCCAATCTTGTGTGTTTTTCTTTCCCTATTCCCGTTTTGTGCTCTTATGTTCTATGTCCTTGTTTTTCTTGATCTGAGGTGTTCTTTTGATCTTTCAGATCTATGCCTCTGAGAAGTACTCCGGTCATACGCTTGTCTTCAGGCAGTGATCAGACACCAGATAGGGCTGATAGAGAACTTCCTGTCGATCCCCCAGCCGAGCCAGCCTTAGCACCGGTGGTTGTACCAGTCACGGGCGCTGATGCGCAGTTTAGGGAAGGTTTCATGAGGATGATACAGGCATTCCAAGGGGCACCGCCTCCTGCCTCGTCTATGGCAGACTTGACGGGGGTTTTCCAGCAGCAACATCCTCCCATGTTCTCGGGGGAGGGAGGACCTCAGGCTGCAGAGTCATGGATGGAAGCCATACTGACTATCTTCGAGCATCTGGAGACGCCTCCAGAAAGGCGGGTCAAGCTCGCCAACTACATGCTCCGAGACTCCTCCAAGAGGTGGTGGGATGTGATCTCGCAGGCGAGTCAGCAGCAGGCTATGGCTTGGGAGGAGTTCCATCGCGTGTTCTATGACTACTTCTACCCAGAGACCTTGAGGGCCGATCAAGACTGGGAGTTCCTGAGCTTAGAGCAGGGTACTCTATATGTCATGGAGTATTCCTCTCGTTTCACTAAGCTGCGGCATTCTACACCCCTTCGGGATGGGGGTGGGGTGTTCTTGGTGAGGAACTTTGAGGATGGACTCAGACGGGAGATCCGCTTGCAGGTGAACATCTTCTAGATGACTTCCATTACTTACATCGTCAACCAGGAACTGATTGCGGAGCACAATCTGAGAGACTTTGGAGCTGCGATCCAGGGCGGTTCTGCTACCAGAGCTAGCTTTCCTTCAGATTATAGCAAGAATCACCGTAGGGAGCCTACGCGCGGTGATTCGAGGAAGCGAGACACATCATCAGGAAGCCAGGTGACGTGCTATCAGTGTGGCCGGATAGGGAACATGAGGCCGCAGTGCCAGAGAGACCCCGTGGAGTGCCGATCTTGTGGCAAGATGGGTCACCTTCAGCGGTTCGACCAGGTTTTGTCACCAGTGGCTGGTGACCGGGGTTCTTCTATGACTCCTCATTCAGGAGCAGCACCGCCAGCTTCTCACTAGTCGGGGAACTGGAGTTCTTCCGGCCGTTTGGGCCGAGGTGGAGGTCGAGGTCGTGGAAGTCAGCCACCAGTTCCTCAGCACCAGCAGGGAGGTTCAGCTCAGAGTGGTCAGCCAGGGGCGCAGGGCCGCGGCATGGGCCAGTCTTTCACCGTGGAGTAAACTTATCATGAGCAGGATCCTGGCCCTTCTACTGTTTGAGGTACGATTTTAGTAGCCTTAGTTTTATCTTCATCTCTTTTCGATACTGGTGCTACACATATTTTTATCGCTGTTGCCGTTGTGGAGAGCCTTGGACTCTACATCTTTTCTTCTGCCGACTCGTTGAAACTAGACACACCTTTGGGAATGAGGACATATAGTGTACGCCAGTGTAGAGAGTACCCTCTCGAGATTGCAGGGTATCGCTTCTTATGGGATCTCTATGTCCTAGAGATTACAGGCTATAATGTCATCCTTGGCATGGACTGGTTGATTCCCTTCCGGGCATTCGTCGACTGCTATCGCCTCAGAGTGAGTTTCGTTTCACCGAAGGGTGAATATTTCCTTCATAGAGGCGAATGGGACGTTCGGGCAAGTCGGGCAGGACTCAAGCATCTTGGGCTAGGAGGGGTGATAGCCTAGATTGCTAGTCTTTATTTGGATGATCAGGGAACTCCACAGATGGACTTTCCTCTAGTGGTGGATCGCTTCAGGGATGTCTTTCCAGAGGACTTTTCGGGTTTGCCTCCGAAGCGTGAGGTAGAATTCTTTGTTGAGCTCATTCCAGGAGCGGCACTAGTGTCCATTCCTCCCTATAGGATGGCCACACCTGAGTTGTAGGAGCTCAAGAAGCAGTTGGAGGAGCTACAGGCTAAGGGTTTCATTCGACCCAGTACTTCTCCTTGGGGTTCGCCTGTTCTGTTCACGAAGAAGGCAGACGGTACCCTTCAGCTTTGTGTGGATTATCGAAAGCTGAACCAGTTGACAGTCAAGAACTGATATCCCTTGCCGTAGATTGATGAACTTTTCGATCAACTTCGAGGAGCCCGGGTGTTCTCGAAGATCGACTTGAGGTCCGGTTATCATCAGTTGTGCGTTAGACCATCAGATATACCTCTGACAGCCTTCAGGAGCAGGTATGGTCTATACGAGTATACAGTCATGTTGTTCGGTCTCACAAACGCACTTGTAGTTTTCATGGCACTGATGAACCGAGTGTTCCATCCTTACTTGGATTCTTTCGTTGTGGTCTTCGTGGATGATATCTTGGTGCACTCTCACATTCGACATGACCATGCCACCCATCTTGAGATCGTTCTGAGTACACTGAGAGAGCAACGGATTTATGTTAAACTCTCGAAGTGCCACTTCTGAATGGATCAAATTCACTTCTTGGGTCACGTCATCTCAGAGGAAGGATTATATGTGGAACCAGAGAAAGTGAGAACTGTAATTTCCTAGGAGCAGCCGAAGAATGTTTTTTAGGTATGGATCTTACTAGGGCTGACTGGATACTACAGACGCTTCATTCGGGACTTTTCCCATTTAGAAGCGCCTTTGACAGGTCTGACCAAGAAGGGGGAGAAGTTCTTATGGTCAGATTCTTTTGAGTCAGCCTTTCAGGAGCTGAAAGGGAAGTTGACGTTAGCACCGATACTAGTCTTGCCAGAGCCAGGCAAGAGCTACACTGTTTACTGTGATGCTTCGGGTATCGGGCTGGGAGCTATGCTTATGCACGGAGATGGAGTCGTTGTGTATGGGTCTTGGCAGTTGAGGCCACATGAGAGGAACTACCCTACGCACGATCTGGAGTTGGCAGCTATTGTTCATGCCTTGCACTATTGGAGACACTATCTTCTGGGAGAGCACTTTGTGGTCTTTACTAACCACAATATTCTTAAGTATATCTTTACTCAGCGTGATCTGAATCTGAGGCAGCGCAGGTGGGTTGAGTATCTACAGTCTTTTGATTTCGAGATTTCCTATACGCCGGGAAAGGGAAACGTCGTGGCTGATGTGTTGAGCAGGAGAACTCAGATTCAGGCAGTCCAGGAGGCCAGTAGTGAGTGGAAACTGATGGCTCTTTTCTCTGAGATGCATCTGAAGGTGCACGACAGACGGGGATAGACTTTTCTATCTTCTATAACTGTTACCTCCATGCTACTTCATCGGGTACGGATGAGGAAGCTATCAGACTCGGAAGGCTTAGTCCTGCGGGAGAGTGTGTCAGGAGGGGACCCTCTTCCTGGATGGACAGTGGGTGAGGATGAGATCTTGCATTTCCAAGGACGTGTATGGGTGCCAGCGGACATACGCGAGGAGCTGATGCGGGATTTCCATTCCTCTATTTGGGTTGTTCATCCTGGCATCACCAAGATGTATCGGGACCTTCATCGCCAATACTGGTGGCCAGGTATGAAGAAGGATGTTGCTGGTTTTTTCATGAGATATTTAACTTGTCAGCAAGTGAAAGCAGAGTATCAGTGACCAGCGGGGATTTTACAGCAATTACCCATTCCGGAGTGGAAGTGGAACGATGTTGCGATGGACTTCTTGACCGGGTTGCCGAGGTCACCTCGGGGAAACGATGCTATTTGGGTTACCGTCAACAGACTTACGAAGGTTGATCACTTCTTGCCAATCAAGGAGAACTTCAGTGTCGATGATCTGGGACGACTTTACATCAGGGAGATCGTTTGTCTTCATGGAGTTCCGTACTCTATTGTTTCAGACAGAGACGCTCGCTTTACCTCTTGGTTTTGGCAGGGACTTCAGAAGGCCTTGGGTACACAGGTACTCTTGAGTACAGTATATCATCCCCAGACTGATGGCCAGTTCGAGTGCACGATCCAGGTGCTTGA
Organism: Viscum album; assembly: GCA_963277665.1. Taxonomy (NCBI): domain Eukaryota; kingdom Viridiplantae; phylum Streptophyta; class Magnoliopsida; order Santalales; family Viscaceae; genus Viscum; species Viscum album. The sequence goes on from OY728159.1 coordinate 162,733,599, forward strand.
GGATATGCTCCGAGCTTGCATCCTTGACTTTGGAGGTTCTTGGGAGAAGCAAATTCCTTTGGTGGAGTTCTCCTACAAAAATAGTTTCCAGGCGACCAATCATATGGCACCATACGAGGCTTTGTACGGTAGGTTATGCCGATCAACCTTATGCTGGCTGGAGGTAGGAGGGACAGCTTTGCTGGGACCTCATCTTGTTCAGGAGACTTCAGAGCAGATAGAGCTGATTCGGAAGAGGATGGCTACAGCGCAGTGTCGACAGAAGTCTTATGATGATCAGCAGAGACGACCTCTGGAGTTCAAGGTCAGTGATCAGGTTTTCCTACGTGTTGCACCGAGGTTGGGACGCAAGAGGATTCAGAGATAGGGTAAGCTTTCACCGCGGTACGTTGGGCCGTTTGAGGTCTTGGAGAGAGTGGGGTCGGTCGCCTATCGGTTGTAGCTACCTCAGAGGTATCGGTCCATGAACGATGTCTTCCACGTCTATCATCTTCGATGTTACTTTTTAGACCCATCTCACATATTTTAGCCCGAGTAAGTCGAGCTTGAATCAGATGCGTCGTTCTAGGAGAATCCTATCCGGATTGTCGATCGTAGTACGAAGGTTCTCCGCGGGTAGTTTGTTCCTCCGGTACGGGTGTTATGGCAGCACGGTCGAGTACAGGACGAGACCTGGGAGAGGGAGGCTGATGTACGATCGTAGTGGTCGGAGATGTTTGGGGATTCTTCTTCTCCACCTCGTTAGGGAAATTTGGGGACGAATTTCTTTAAGGGGGGAAGTTTGTAAGAGCCCAAATCTCTTTTCAGGTATGTTTTTCCTTTTTTCTGGAGTTTTTGAGAAAAATGAATTTTCTAGAAATTTAAAAAGTACACGCCATGGACTTTTTGAGTACACGCCGTGTACTCTTCCCAGCTTGAAGCCGTGTGTTGGCCGTGCCCGGGCCACACACACGGTGTGTAAGGCTGAGGTGGAGGCCGGTTTTTTGGAGTACGGAAAAATTTGAAGTACACGCCGTGTACTCTAGAAGTACACACTGTGTACTTTCTTTTTTCGTTAAACGAACCGGGGTCGCGTCTAACCCCCATATCCATCTTCTTCTTTAGTTTTTGACCGTCCGAGAGAGACCGTATAGCCGGATCTTCAACGGAGTCCTACCTCGTCGTCCGTTCTCCAATTCGAGCATGGTCAGTTGCATTGGAATCGCAGCGGTGAGATCTTCCTTCTTCTCTAGCCTCGTTTCTTGATTCCTCCTCCTTTCCATGTTATCGTGGGATGAACATTTTGTGCATTTTCTCAGATCTACATCGTTCTAAGGGGAATCTGTTGTTAAGGTTCACGTATATCGATCTCCTAGGATTGAGGTAGGTGGTTTGTGCCTTTCCATAGAAAGTTGATGAATATTTTGTGCAATTCCCACCAATACCCTTGAACGGGGTATTGCGTGTTTCCTGTTTTTCCCTTGTTACTTGCTTGCTTTTCTTGATTTCTTTAGTAGAGGTTATTGCTTGTGATTAGAGTATTTTGTTTGTACTCAGTTTGCTTTTCCATGCCTAGTTGTAGGATTGTGGAATGTTGTTTTATTATTGCTGTTGAGCCTTAGTTGATAGAAAAGTAGTTCTTGAGGTTTACTTGGATGATAAACACGCTCTGAGCATGTTTAGTTATACTCAGGACTATGAGAACCTAGAGTAGCAGACCAAAGGGAGAATTGACGGAAGGGCTTCTCCAGAGTGTCTTTTAATCACGATGCAGGACCAAGGGGAGAATTGACGGAAGGGATTCTCCAGAGTGTCTTTAACCATGACGCGGGCCATAGGGGGAATTGACATTGAGTGCTTCCCTATAGAGCCTTTAGCATGATACAAGACTATAGGGGGAATTGACGGTGAGTGATTCCCCAGAGAGTCTGCTTATTTTACGTAGCTGAACCAGAGGGGTGAGACTGTGTGTGCCTCCCAGAGGGTTGCTAGTACTTAGAGGTTGAACCATAGGGGTTAGACTGTGAGAGATACCCAGAGGGTTACCTGTTTTCTTCTTGTTGTTGACTGCTTACTTGTGTGCTTTACTTGTGAGAACTATGGATTGTAGCTGCTTGTGCTTTTCTGTTTACTGCTTCTTGCTTTATTACTGCCATGTATTCATTGACTGTTAGGCATAAATCTTTCGGTGATTGCCTACTGGGATTGTATCTCAAACCCTGTTTGGGCCATGCTTTTGGGCCCAAGCAGACTATGTTGCTACAGGTATAGATATGGGCAAGCGACCTTCTACTTCAGGATCTTGACTGCATCAGGAGTTGGGGAGCGTGGGACCGAGCCGTGGCTCGTGATGCTGAGGAGCTTTCTGTGTTTTTCTTTTGTACTTGGTTTCATTTTTATTCTAGCACGTTTTTGTGTTTGCTGCTTTCCATAGATACTTGTACCTGCTGCATTATTGTCATCATTGTTAGATATCTGCATTGCTTCCGCTATCTGGTTTCTTTTGTTATGCATGTTGATTACTGCTTCCACTATTTATTATTGTTTTCTTACTTTGTATACCTTACCGAATGAGGGCATAGTTTCCCCACCGACTCACCAAGGCCCTCGCTGCTAGTCGGCAACCTCTAGCGTTTGGGGAAATGCGCTTGAGGTCATGTGGCGAACCGGGTACGGGGCACCAGGGGAGGGGCTCTGGACTCGGGACGTTACATAAAATTATGATAACGATCATGAATAACCTAGGATTAAACCTAAGATGTTAGATATTGAAAGTACTCCCCTTGATTATGTTATTTTCCTAGTATGATTCTTGCCTCTCACACTATTATTTTTGGGTTTTAGATAATGGATGGAACCCAAAGGAACCGTGTTATGATCAATGCACTAGGAAATGCAATTATTTTCCTCCTGAACAACCAAATGTTATGGGAAATGGAGTGCAAAATATTATTTCTATACTTACAAAAGCTATGAATCATTCTAGATTTCCAAATGAGCAGATAAGGGAACAATATTCTATTGAGTCCTTCATGAGGAAACGTCCACCTTCTTTCAGTGGGTCTTCTGATCCTCTTTTTGCTGAATAATGGATCAGTACCATTGAAAAGATATTTTCCATACTTCACTATTCGAAACATGAAAAAGTCATTCTGGATATTTACCGTTTAGAAGGTTAAACGGACCAGTGGTGGACTCTAATTAAGAATACGAGGCCCCAAGATGAAATTGAATCCATGGAATGGGATGAGTTCAAGAACTTATTTTTCAATAAGTACTTTCCTCGTAGTCTTCAAACAAAGATGGGAAATTATTTCTTTGAGCTTAAGAAAAAGGATTATGACTCTGTTGGTATATATGAGTCAAATTTTACAAGGCTTACAAGGTATGCATCTGGCTTTATCATCCAACCTGAAAGTAAATTTGATCGATTCTTTAGTGGCTTAAAACCAAGTCTTAGAAAGGCATTAGCTATAAGAGACTTCAGTAGCTATGAATAGATTGTGTGTTGTGCTATCAAGGTAGAACTAGAAGTTGTTGTTACATATCCATCTCATAGTTTTGACAAGAAACGAAAGATGGAGTTCAAGGAAAAATCTCAAAACTATGGTGAAAAGAAGACAAATGTTTTGTTATGCTCAAAGTGTGGAAAGAAGCATGGTGGAGATTGTCTTAAAGGGACTAGAAGATGTTTTAAGTGTGGAAAAGAAGGTCATCGATAAGCTGAGTGCCTAAGTAATGGAAAAAAGGTAGCTAATGATGCGAATGGAGAAAATACTGTAGAGAACGCACCACCAACACTTCAATGCTACAAGTGCAGGGAAATGGGGCATTATACTAACCAATGCCCTAATCCAAGGGTTAATGATGATCGACATCAAAAACATCTTAAGGAAAAGGACAAAGGGAATTCACATGCGATCACTATTAGTGATATTGAATATGACAACGAAGTGGTGGAATGATTAAGTGTATATGTAACAGGATTCCAAAATAGTGTTGTGGAATCTCATTTATAGTTTTATAGAATATTGGAAAATCTATATATTGGTTTTCAATAATTATATGGTACCGGTAACCATGAAAAGTGATTTAAATATTTTTGGAAAGAACCTAATATGCGCATAATGAAGGGATAAGAAGATAATGAAAATTTTGATATTATTAATGAACTCATGACTGATATAAGGACAAAGTGATATCATGGTTTGAGTATATAGAAATTTTGGAATTTTGGTATGTGGAAAGAGTTAACTTTTGACATCATTCATGTTTTCAAAAAGTTTATATGGTAATTCATGTTTCAAGAGAATACATGATTAAGGAATTCACATGTTTGGAATGTAACCAACAAGATATATCTTATGATATACAGGGGATAAATGATGGTATTCACATGCTTGGTTGATGAAATTTTTAGTAATAGTTTTCTTTATACTATGAGCTTGGATAGAAGTATTTTGGATAAGCCTAAAGATTTTAAATGGATTGTGTTGGACATAAGATAATATTGTTTAAGGATAGAACATTTTTTCGATATTATTTCTGGAATGTTATAATAGTGTAGTTTTAGAAAAAGGAAAACCTGCAGGACAGGCGACAACCCGTCGCGTCAGACAAGGTTGCGGGAATTGAACCCACAAATGAAGTGTGACAGGCCTTTATAGCCTAACACTGGCCTACAGGAAGTCCCTGGTTAGTAGAAAATAGTTTTATTTTATTAAGCGGTATGATAGATGAAGTATAAGTCCATTTTTGAAACCATATACGATTAATCTCACCATAATATGGACTTAGGTATATAACTTTTTCTAACCTTTTGTTTGATATGGATGGAATGACCTATCATTCTATCGCATGATCTGCTAACACTTCATAGAAGACAAATTCAACTTCATTTCTTTAAGAGATGAACTGGAAATTGTTCAAGGCACAAACAATAGTGAGATTGTACCAAAATAAAGTAAGTATTTATTTTAATTCAAAAATTCTTCAACATTAGGGAAATGATATTGAAAACCAAAAATGTTGTCACAGTGCCCTCATATATGATGAATCAGATGGTACCTTAGATCATCATAAATTTATGGCTTTGTGATTGTTGACTTTTTCATAGCCATGTTCTCTACCACTCTCCATCAGAACTTGATGGTTGGATTTCTCTTCCATATCCATATTTTCACCTATATTCTCCTATGTGGAAACCCAGTGCTGAGTTACTTTGGGTGACCGCTATGTTTCTAACTTTCCTTTTTAAAATTAAGTTTTAGTATTACTTTTTACGATGTGGGTTTCTATGAAAGAAACTTTAAAGTAGTAAATGATTTATAACCCCGACAAATTTTGAGGGTTAAATTCATTTTAAGGGGGGTAGAATGTAACACCCTAAGATTTTATGAGAAATAATCCTTTTAATTTCTTTGATGTCTTGTGTTGTACGCTACACCAAAATTATCTTGCGCTATACACAACACCAAGTATAGATTTTGATCAATTTATAAATGAACTATATTTTTATTATGTTATACACAACACCAAAGGAATCTTGCACTACACGGAACCCTGACTTGGCTTGCAATACATGCAATAGTGACCTTCCTCGATAGCGTGTGTTGTACGCAATACTGAGTTTCACTAAACAATGATATATTGTTATAATATTATTATGAACTAGCCGTTATGAATAGTAGTAACTAAATTTTGAATTTCATGACATTATTATTCATCTTACACATTTTATAGAACATGGTATGAGAACAAAATAATTTTTTCGGGTAAAATAAGTATTTTTCAAAAAATGCAGTTTTGTCACCTTTTGATGGCGCACCCACTTTAAATCTAGTTTTTGAAAAGTTTATAAGTTAAATTAAATGAAATAAACTTATTAATTTCAATAAGGATATAAAAATTAACTTTGGATAATTTTTTAATATTTTTCTGTTAACTTTCATATTTTGATGAATAGTAAAAATACGCTAAATTTTAATTAAAAACAACTTTTTTCATCAAGATAAATTATATGGTTAAATTATAATATTGAATAGTTTTAAATTATAAATAGAATATATTTTATCATTTAATATAATGTAATTCATTAGCATTAATTTTATACTGAATTCATTGGTAAAAACATTTCAATATTTTGCAATGTTTTAACTTTTAAAACTCGTTTTCTTAACAACAGGATTAATTTTAAATTAATTACCGCAACTTCTGTGTTTTGAATTTAGAAAAATATATTCAATATTTTTATTAAGTGGGTCCAAATTATGTTAATAGTTTACTTTAATTTTTTTGATATTATGAATAGTAACTGCGGTAATTTTTATTTACTATAGTTAATGGTAAATCAGGTAATTAAGGGTAAAAATAAGATTATAAAATTAACCTAAGACCTGCCAAAATTCTATTGGATGAATAAAATTCGACCCATATCACTTAAGGGTCAGAATAGATTCATTTCATGGACTTTTGACCATGACAATGATATAATTATTATTAAACCCAAAGAAAGTGACAACATGTCACTCTCTTATATCTTATAAGTATAATAATTTTAATTTAGTGATAAAACTCATAAAACTTCGAATATAAATAGTCTCCAGAATTATAATAAAATTATCTACATCATGAGAATTTACTTAGAATTTTTAGGGATTAAATAATTATCATTAATGATGACACAATAGTGATGCAGAAATTATTTTATTGATTGAAATATCATATAAATGGTTTTAAAAATATTAAAATAAATATTATATGAATTAATTAATGTTATCCACAAATTTTATAGATGAATATGACATGTTATGAGTCTATTAAATATATTTTTTCAAATATATCCTTTGTGTGGATTTTATTTAAATTCAAATAAATGAATAGTGTCAAAATTGACACTATTGTTATTTTATAAAAATAACATATTATAAAATTGTTTAAAAATCACAAAAATATTTAAAAATTATAAATTGAAATTTATATGGTATAAAATTTCATAAAGTATCCAATTATAGACAATTCACAACACATAAGTAATTATTTATAACAATTTAAAATTTAGAATATTATTACCACAAATAAAATTAAATAGACTAAATAAGGATAAATCAAGTTGATAAGGTTTAAAATAAATTACCAACATGTATAAATATTATTGGTTGATTAGATTAAAACCCTATATAATCTAATATTCGTATTTGAGTCATTTTTGGTGGTTTTTAAGTGGGGTTTGAGTTTATTATAAATTAATATTTTAGAGGTTTCCAAAAGTGCCCCTCCCCTCTCTCATAAAAGGGAACCTCCTCCCTCTCCTCCTCACACCACTTTGAGCCTTCAACCTCAGCCAAACCCTGCCAATTTCTCTTCTACAATTCCCTAGAAACATTCTAGAGGTCCTGATCTTCTTCAAAGACCAACTTTAGTGCCCTAAGAGTAGGTTTAGAAGAGGCGCATTGAAGAAGAGGTAATATCCTTTATCGATTCTTTCAAATTTATTTATTCTTATACTTATTATTCTTTATTTGTTTCATTATAAAGTAATAAAATCAGTGTCACTAATATATTGATATTTTATTATAAATATGAAACAACCCTATTTCACCTTCTATCCATCCTACGAAAAATGAAAGCACCGCGTGTGCGTACGTACGAAATACCGTCTCTACGTTGTAGTGTAATATGTTTTTCCACCACCACCTTACTTGGATAGGTATAATAGTGTAAAGAATAAATATATATGATTATTATAATATGATACTATTTATGATATATTATATCATCCACTTCAATTCCATTCAATAATTATGAGAACAATATCATCGCTCGTGCGTACGTACGGATTACCGTCTCCACGACGTGATGAGATTCATTCTCTATGTTAACCATTAAAGAATGAATATAAAGTATATATAATAAATAATCATGAAAAATGTGGCATAATAATGATACTATATTTATTTATATGTTATTTACTTACTTCCATTAAATTTAATAAGGAAACGAAAACAACATTCATGCGTACGTACGGCCTACCGTCCCCATGAACGGTGTATTTCATTCCATTTATCGATCTATCATATATATTTATATGCTGAATATATATTATATATAAATCATGTTTTACATTATGGAATTAATTAAATCATGTTATAAGTAATAATATCAATAACAACAAGTCCAAACATGTATGATAAATGAAACAATTTTACCCAAAATGTTTCTTTAACATGGAATTGACAAAAGAACGGGTAATATAAAGTCATAAGTGAATCATATATGATATCATAAATATTATTATGGTTCTGTTACAAGTAAATAATATGTTTAAACCCACTATACAGGAGTCTTATACACATACATAATAAATTGGACATAAGGTAAGGGATAATTTTGCAATCTCATTTTTATTTGAGATTGTTTACACGTAGGTATTTACTGGGGTTATATTTATCATCCATTTCCATGTTTTAGAGAAATGTTTTCATAAAGTATTTAATATTCTTCCATGTATGTTTAAAGTCATGTTTACCCCCTTTTACTTTTACTATGTACTATGGAAGGAATCTTTCTTTTGTTTACCATACGAGGTACTTTTTGTCTTTTCCGGAAAAAGTACAAGAAGAATGTTTTTTTAACTTATACGGCGTGAATGGATTTTTACAGTTTCATAAAGACTTATTTCAATGAAGATTACTCTACAAAATTTCATTATTATTTTTAAAAAAATCCTTTTCTTTTAAAATTTAATGGCATTTTGAGAAAAGAAATTGATTTTGAAGAAGAAAGAATATTTTCCTCAAGAATTCATTTCAAGTGTTTTATCAAAAATATTTTCCATCTATGATGACATTATTTAGTATGTTTATGTTTCAAGTATAATGTATCTATTATTTACATGGTTTGATTTTTCTTATGATGAAATGATATCCATTTGTTTTATATGGATTATGTTATGATGGGATGGTGTTTATGAAACCCTTTTTATTCTTTGGGTTATGATGAATGATTTATGTTGTGGAACAGGAAATAATGATTTCATTATGAGATGGGTGGGACCTATATCTCCTTCCAATGCATTGGGTAAAGATTTATATCTCATGAGATAGACATGGCTGGAATGAAAAGTAAATACAATTCAGTAATACAGGGCTGGAATGACAAGTAAACCCAGTTCAGTAATGGACATTGTCTACTATGATGGTCTTGGAAGAAATGTCTTGGATAATTTTTAAATAATATCATGTGATTAATGTTTTTCCACAATTACATGTTTTATTCCCATGATATTTTATCATTATTGATTTTCTATTATGATCTATGCCTTACGTACAACCATGTTTTATGTCATTGCTCAAGATTTTGATGTTTAAACATTATATTCATGTTTTTAAGTTCAAATGTACATGGTTTGTTTTATTTTATCCATGATTACCTTAATGAGCATTTGAGCTCACCCTTTATATGTTTTCTTTTCTACAAGATATAAAGAAAGGTTTTAGGTAAGAAAACAAAAGTGGAAGATCATTATGGGAGATATTGAAGATCTTTCACCATGATTAGAAGATTATGTTCTGAGTTTCCAAAGACACTAAACTATTACGGTCCTTGGGTGTCTGTTTTTGTTATATATTAAGTATTCCGCAAAATTAATGTAATGTCCATGTACATCAAGCTTAGTTCTTTACAATATTTGAGTAAATCAGGACATCGCCTTTGCCTCATGTTGAGTTCTTTCTGTATAAATATGTATTTCAAACTCTTGTGATCTGTATATATATCACATATTTCACCATATAGATAGTGTCTCCATATATTTAGAGCAAATATTACGACTTCTAACTCAAGATCATGAGTTGGATAATTTTGTTCACGAGTCTTCAACTTCCTTGATGAATATGTAATAACTTTATCATTTTACCTAAGGAAACAACCCAATCTATTCTTTGATGCATCATTATATATCAAAAAACCATCATTTCCTGATAGAAGAGTCAAAATTGGAGCATTGACCAATATTTTATTCAAGTATTCAAAACATTCTACACATTATTTTTTCCATATGAACTTAACCCCTTTACGTGTGAACTTGGTTAATGGGTTTTCCAATCGGGAAAAATTCTTGATGAAATATTGATAGTAACCTACTAAACCAATGAAACTACATTCCTTGGTTATGTTCATTGGCATAATCCATTCTTGGATTGCCTTTTTATTTATAGGATCAACTGAGATTCTATCCTTAGAGACCATATGGCTAAGAAAAGTAACTATTTGAAGCCAAAATTCACACTTATAAACTTCCCATATAACTATTTTTGTCTAAGAGTATTCAGAACAATCCACAAGTGATTCTCATGGTCCTTAGATCTTTTAGAGTATACCAAGATATCATCAATAAATACCATAAAAATTATCAAGAAATTCCTGGAATACTCTGATCATTAGATCCATGAAAACAAAGGGTACATTAGTCAGTCCAAATGTCATTACTATAAACTCATAATGTCCATACCTAGTTCAAAATGTTGTCTTTAGAATATATTTCTTCTTTAAACACAATTGATGATATATAGAATGAAGGCCAATATTTGAAAAATGTTGATATATGTGAATTTGATCAAATAAATCATCAATAGGAGGAAGAAGATACCTATTATTTATTATAATAGAATTTATTTCTCTATAGTCAATACACAGCCTCAAGGACCCATCTTTCTTCTTAAAAGAGTGAATATGGGATCCCCAAGGAGAAATAATAGGGAGAATAAATACCTTAATACTTAACTCCTCTAGTTGTTTCTTTATCTCCACTAATTTCATAGTTTTTATTCTATCATGAGTCTTTGATATCGGTCTTGAATTAGAGATTAGATCAATGGTAAATTTAACTTCATTCTCTAGGGGGTGTCCAAGTAATTCCTTGGGAAATACATCAATGTATTCCTTCATAATTTGTACATCCTAAATTTGAAGATTACTTTCCCCATCCCTAGATGCTATTTTCTCTTCCACCCCAAGAATTTCATTTAGTAGAGCTCCTGGGGGTGGATCTAGATAAGAATCAAATGATGAAGTTTTTTTCTCTAAAAATAAGGGATTCTTTATCTTCCTCACAAATCATAATTTCCTTATTCTTGGAATAAATTTTCATATAATATTTTGAAATACAATTCATACCGAGGATTATATCAAATTCAACCATAGGTATGATGATAAGGTCAGCAACTAAAGAACACTTATGTGTCATAAAAGGGACTGACCGTCACATTTTTTTGCAATGATACTTCCCTTAAGAGATTTGACTGAAAACTCCCTTATTAAATCAAAAGGAAAATGTCTTATTTTTATGGAAAATTTGGTAGATATAAAATAGTGTGATGATCTAGACACAAATAAGACATTTTCTAGATTTGAATATAATATTAATATATCTAACACCACATCATTGGGTACTTCCACCTCATCTCTAGTGATCACATAAGCTTGGATATATCCCCTTGGCCTCTTCTATGGTAGATTCCATTGATGATTGGGAAATTGATTTGAATAATTACCCATTTAATTATAGTTGAAGAATTGAACATAATTTATTTGTTTCTTATGTTTGAAATCATTAGATCAATGACCCTTTTCTCTACACTTAATGCAAACTCCCATATCTTTCAAGAATTTACCAGGATTATTCTCTCTATAATTTCCACATAATAGAAATTTATTAATTACCTTATTCTTCTTTGATTCTTTACAATTTCCATGGTTATTAGAAGCCCTGTTCTTCTATTTATTTTCCATTAATATATAGGATCTGAAAAATTACTTCTCTATTTTGATAGCACTTAATACTATTTAATCATATGATGATTTTTTTGAGAGACCAATGCCCTTCAGAGACATGACTTAAGACCTTCAAATAAATGATCAATCTTATCTTCTAAATCATGTTTGTAATCTATATCATACCTAGATAGTCTTGTAAAGGTAGCCTCATACTCTACAACAATCTATTATTCCCTTTTCTTTAAACTAAGGAATTTTCTCTTCATTTCTGTTCATTGATTTTGAGGGAAATATTTATCAAAAAAACGTTTCTTTAAAAGTTATCCTTAATATTTTGGATTAATGACCACCATTGATCAACATATCCCTTGAGAAAATATACTACCAGTACTACCTTTTCTTTTTCATTACATCCCAATGCTGAAAATATCTTTTCAAGGGACTCGATCCATAGCTCAGCTACCACTGGATTAGTAGTCCCACTAAAAGATGAGGGATTTTGTCACATGAAATGATATAACATAGGTATAGTATGGTTATTCATCATAAACTAGGCAAGATTTCTTATTATGTACATGATTAGCTTAGTTCCAACACTAACTATGTTGACTTTCTCAGTAGGGAAATCCCTACATTGTCCGCAGGTATTGATTCCTTTACTTCAATTAGGTAGCATCACTAAATAATGGAATACACTAAGTTAACTCATAATCATCATGATTATTCATCCAAAAATTCACTAAAAGTAGTTATAATAATTCTTATGTTTACTTAACATCTAGTTTCTAATGTTTCTACTAAACTTGATATAATACCAATGATAACAACCCCAAACTTAATAGCCCAGAGTCAGTGGTTGTTTTATTACAATTATATAGATACAAGAGATCACATCAATAAGGATAATGAAGGACCCCAGGACACCCTGAGAGGGGAGGGGTGAATCATGGTGTCAACTTTTTCTTTTAAACTGAAGGATCTTGTTCCCACATTGGTAGAAACTAGTTTAACCTGTATGATGAATATGAGAATAAATAAAACATTCACATGCATAGATATGACATAACACTTTCTACTTGGTTCACCACTAAGGGCTATGTCCAAGGAGAATACATCGACAGGTTGTCGGTCATACCAAATTCCACTATTCTTCACTCGTTGTGGATTACAAAGGTTTGGGAACAGTCACTCTATCCCAGGCTCACTGCCTTTAAAAATGTTCAGGGATAGCCTACTACGTCCCTCAGGTCACTCCTGTTGACTCCCCTGGGTCACTGCCCTTGGTGAAGTCCCACTTAGTTTATAGACGTGAAGGCCTCTTCATCATTGCAAAAGAATGTATCCTCTGTTGTATGTAGATGCTCTGTTGAAGTCTGACTTCCACCTGTAGACTAATCTCACTTTTCACTGAAGGTATCGGGCAATCTTACAGCTTTCATGCAGCTCCAAAAAGACCGGCGTGCTTTAAATACACCTGGCGCGCTTCTCCAAGCCTAGCGAGCAAGTTTCAAGACGGTGCGCAAGTCTCAGCGCGCAAGTCCAAATCGGCGTGCAAGTTCACCTCAACCACTTGCGCGACACTCACTTCTTCTACCTAAAATTTGCGCGAATCAACCCCTTTCTCACCAAAACCACCTTGGATGCGCAGCTAAAAACTGTCGCGCAACTTCAACTTGTGTGACCCACCACCACTTGCACGACCACTACACCTGCATGATGGGAGCTCTGATTTTCTCTAATTCTGAACTTCGTCTTGAATGAGGAGGGGTCGGCCTGTATTTATAGGCATTTGGACACCCTGTGCGATGGCGCACAGGTCTACCCTCAGCGCGCAAGTTTTTGCATGCAAGTCTCTGCCCCCAAAAAACACTTGCGTGACCAACTTCCAAACTTGGACGCCCTTCTCCCTTTTCCATATTTTCATGTTATGATCTTGAAAAAAATTAGGCGCACAAGTTTCCTCTCCTTCAAGTACTTAGAGCGCAAGCCCCTTTGCCAAAAAAAACTTTTCTCCATTTGTCAATGTTGAGGTTCAGAAATTTGGCAAACACTGGAAAACGGTGCCACCTTCAATACTATTATCTATTTGAACTGTAAGATCACTTTACTGGCACATATTCTGAACTTCCACTGAGGATTGACAACAAACACAAACCATACTTCAATTCATGCATAGAACTACCATGGTTCCAACAATCACCCCCTTTGGGTTTGTTGGCAATTAGTAAATAAATTCTATAGAGCACCAGCCATAGGCAAACCACAAACGCAAGAATCAACTCAGCCAACACTCTAAGTCTACATGAGCAATGATCGGTGTAGAAAATAAGAGAGGAAGCTTGAATTGGTTTCCTGTCCAGTGTATTCCTTCCCATCCTATCACCAAAACTGAAAACTCAATGTGTCACAAAATAATTACATGCCTGAATTTATTTCTTTCTCCACCATGGACAATAAACCCAAAGACCGGTAATTGTTCATTATTCATCTCAAACCACACTCCCCCTGGATAGTGTCTCTCCCACAAACCTGCATCGCATCTATAAACATATATAAAAAAATTAATATAAATGGGGAGAGGGTAATTTCGTAACCTCATTATGCACTGGGAGGTGGCCGAACACTGAGGTTCAACCGATGCTTTCCAAACACAGCCGCTGACAGTGGTTTGGTCTGAATATCAGCCACTTGCTCCTCAGTTCCCACATGATCCATTATAACCACCCCTTGCTCAACTTTTTCTTTGATAAAGTGATACCTGATTTCAATATGTTTCGTATGAGAATGCTGAACAAGATTCTTTGTAAGATCAATTGCGATCTTGTTATCACAGTAAATCACCATTGGCAGTTTCACCTCATCACCAATATCTGTTAGTTTTTGCTTTATCCATAGCAGTTGAGTGCATGAATTTGTGGCAGAGATATACTCAGCTTCAACAGTACTAAGAGAAGTACTTTCTTGTTTCTTGCTCAACCATCCAACACATTTATTCCCAATATATAATGCACCACCACTGGTGGACTTTCTATCCACAACATCGCCAGACCAGTCAGCATCAAAAAATGCTGATAACTCATTGTCCCTTCCTTCAGCAAAGTATAAGCCACAATTGTGAGTACCTTGAATATACCTAATGATTCTTTTTACTGCTTCCATTTGTTCCTCCTTTGGATTACTCTGAAATCAAGCTGCAAGACATGTGGCAAGGACAATATCTGGACGTGTCACTGTTAGGTACAGTAGCCTCCCAATGATCCTCCTGTACATGGTGATATCTACAGAGGTCCCATCCTCATGCATTCCAAGTTTAGTTCCACCTGCAATCAGAGTTGACATTGGTTTGAAGTATTGCATATTAAACTTATTCAGCAGTTCTCTTGCATAATTTTCCTGAGAAATGAAAGTGTAATCCTTCTTTTTAATCACTTGTAGCACCAAGAAATATGTGAGCTCCCCAATCATAGAAATTTCAAATTCTGTTTTCATGTGATTGGAAAATTCATCCACAGATTTCTGCCTGCTGCCACCAAATATGATATCATTAACATAGACTAGAACCATGAATTGATCTTTTGGAGAATTCTTCACATATAGATTGTGATCTACTCCTCCTCTTTTGAATTCCAGCTTCTTGAGATAAGAATCCAGCCGGGAGTACCATGCTCGTGGTGCCTGTTTCAAGCCATAAAGTGCTTTCCTTAGTTTGCAGACCTTTGTTTCATCATTACCAAGAAGAAAACCTACTGGTTGTTCAATGTAGACTTCTTATTCGAGTACACCATTTAAGAATGTTGTCTTGACATCCATTTGATATACTTTATATCCTATTTGGAAAGCCATGGAAAGGAACAATCTAATTGACTCCAGTCTAGCCACTGGAGCAAAGGTTTCTTCAACATCAACACCTTCAACCTGGGAATATCCTTTACATACTAGTCGAGCCTTGTTTCTAATAACACTTCCATGCTCATCAAACTTGTTCTTAAAGATCCATTTTTTACTAATCACATTGTGACATTTGGGTCTCTAGATAAGATCCCATGTATGATTCTTGTCAATCTGATCTAACTCTTCATTCATGGATTTCACCCATGATTCATCCTTTGCAGCTTCTTCAAATGAGGATGGCTCCAAAACTGACAGAAATGCAGATTGCATGTTATTCCTCATCCTCCTTGTTTGAGTGGGTGCACTCCTATCCCCAATTATGTTAGATGGATCAATCTCAGCTCTTTTATTTCTCCTGTGAGGTTCAGTTTCATTCTCTTCATCCATAGTTTCTTCTTCAAATTCTTCTTCTGATTCAACTTCATGATGTGACTACTGAGTGTTTTTTACAACTTCCTCTATTTCTGTATTTGTATTTTCTCCATGTTCACTTTCTTCCTCACTTTCTATCACATCATTATATGACGTCCTTGAATAATTTGTAGTTTTCTATTCAATTATCTTAACATCACTTCTTTCCATAATCCTTCTTAATCGCTTATTGAAACATTTGTAGGATTTTCTGTTCATTGAGTATCCGAGGAAAATTCCTTCATCAGTATTATCACCATACTTCCCTTGATTTTATTCTTTATTTATGATGACGAATTACTTCCAAAAACACAAAATTATTTCAAAGATGGCTTCCTTCCATGCCAAAATTCATATGGTGTCTTTGTTTCACCCATATAACTTCCTGTTTGATTTTGAATATACACTGCATCTTGAAAAACCTCTTTCCAGTAATGTCATGGAATACGACTTTCAACCAGCATAGTTCATGCCATGTTGTTCACCTATCGATTCCTACATTCAAAAACTCCATTTTGTTGTAGAGTTCTCACAGCAGATACCTCATTTTGTATCCCATGCTTCTCCAGGTAATTTTCAAATTCAATGGATGTGTATTCCCCTCCATTGTCAGATCGCAACACTTTGATTGTTCGTCTAGTATCATTCTCGGCGATTCACCGATTTGTTTTCATGCAGTCAAGTACTTGTCATTTCATGTGAATGACCATTAAACATTCCATTCTACTATAATCATCAATGAAAAGGACAAAGTACCTTTCTCCATGAGTTTCGGAAACATTTATCTGCCTGCATAAATCCGTATGAATTAGATCAAGAAGATGAGATGCCCTTTTCTTCTTTGGCCGATATGAACTGCAGACCAACTTTCCATGAATGCAAGCATCACAAGATTTTTCACGCTCACACTTCAGGTTGGGAATGTACATGACAATTCTCAACTTTGATATTTTCTCCATGTCTTGTTGATTGATGTGTCCCAGTCTCCGATGTCACAAATTGTTTTCTTCTTTAACAGTCATGTAACAAACATTTTCTTCACTATCAACCTGATACAAGTTGCCTTCTGTTCTTCATCCCTTTATAAGTGAATTGCCTATCTTTCCCTTGATAGTGCAGTATATCTGATTAAAAGTAACTATAAGTCCTGAGTCACATGGTTGACTCACGCTGAGTAGATTATGACGTAATACATCTACATAAAGGACTTCAGTCTTCTTTAGCTCTCAATTGGATAATTCAGTACTTCCACTGCCTTTGATTTTCAGAGATCCATTATTACTAAATCGTACTGTAACATCAGCCTTCCTTTTGATATCTGTTAACAGGCCTGCATTACCTGTCATATGAGATGAACAACCGCTATCCAAAATCCAGGTGTTTTTACTTTTTGTAGCTTTGAGGGCCACCTCTGCATGGTTGGATTTCTCAATTTTCTTCCTTTCTTTCCATGGGACATTGGATTGAGTATAGAGAACTGATGGAATTTCAATTATCTCTTTCGTGTACCTAGGTTATTCGTAGTCGAAATCTTCTTTAAGAGGAGAAAACCTGTTTGAAAGAGAAACACTGTCTTGCTGATGAGACTTGAATTGTCTCAAACATCGGTATGAGGTTTCCATGTCCCTTCTCTGCCTACAATTAACAGCCTTATGACCAAAGTTAGAACATCAAAAACAATATCCATAGAAATTATTTCTTCTAAAAGAATTAGGATATGAATTTTTTCTCTTCTTTTGAACTCATATATCTTCTCCATTTAGATAGATTCTTGCCTCTTTGCAATAAGACATGGTATGACCCAAATATCCACAGAACTGACACTTCATGAGAGGAAATGTCTTATCACTTCTATTTTTCCTCACTCCTTCTTCTGTGGGATATTATTACGATGGATCCTTTTTCCATGAGGCTTGAGGATAATCTTCTTTTCTTCTTTCATATTGAAATGGAGGTTTCTATTTCATCACTTCAGAAGATTTTCCCACATCACCCACTTTCAGCTTGCCTTTATTTTGGTCACCTTTATTTGTAGCATTTGACGATTCTTCCTCACAACCAATTCCACTATTTCCCATGTAGGTATGTCTTTAATATTCTAAAATCTTTTCAACTCTATTAGAGCCACATTTTTCTCTCTCCAATAGCTCAGCATCTGAGAACCTTCCAAACTATAATTTCTTCCTTGATTCTTTTGAAATTGAATCTTTTTCAAATTTACTTCTAATAGTAACAAATTCCTCCACAAGATGCTCAGTAGTCTTGGACTTTTCCTCTAGTCTGAATGTGAGGTCATTGATGAACTTTTCCTGCTCTTCAATTCTTAGCTTCAGATCCACTACATCATCATTTCTTTCAAGTATTTTAGACTGTACTTTCACCAATTCTTCCAGTCATTCAATTTCAGCTTCAAGTTGATCAATATATTCAGTTGATTCTTCTAAAATTTATTTACACTTATTGCAACTCTTAAATTTAATCTTGAGCTTACTAACAACATCCTTAAGTTGCAACTCGGGATCAGCGCTAGTTTTCAACTGATTTTCTCCACCAGTATCTTCTGATTTTTCAACAGTGGCCATCATGGAAGCATGGTTCCTAGTTTTAAATTCCGGTTCTTCTTTATCATAGAATTCATTATCATATTCTTCCTCTTCACAGACAAAACTCTTCTTCAGAACTTTCTTTCTAGATTTGAAGTCTTCTTTCTTGGAAAACATTTTCTGAGGCTTCTCAATGTTTTCAGTATCGCTATCATCATCATTGATCTTTCTTAAGCACTTAGAAGCAATGTGATCGACTTTTCCACAACAAAATCAAGCTAGAGGTAACTTCCCTTTGAATTTACTTTTTCCCTTCTATAACTTCTTGGCAATGAGAGAAAGAATTTCTTTTTATTCATCGTCTTCACCACTACTATATTTTTAGATTTTTAGTTTCTCCATGGATTTGAATGACATTTCCTTGCTTACTCGGGTTGTAGCATCTTATGGTTTAAACCTCATTTCATATGCCACCAGGCTGCTCAATAGATCATCCAGAGAAAGTTTGGAAAGATCTCTTTCCTCAAGGGCTGAAACCTTTGGCTTGTAAAGGGATGGAATTGTTCTTAATATTTTCTTCACAATGTCTACGTCTTTGATTTCTTCACCTAGACCCCGAATTGCTCCAACCACTTCAGTAATTCGATTGAAGAAGGAGTCTGTGTTCTCATCAGGATGAATATTTAGATCATCAAACCTATTGTGTAGGAATTTTAGTTTTTCCTCCTTCACTTTTCTATCTCCTTAATAAATATTTTCAATTTTACCCCACATGGACTTTGCTGAGGTGTAACTCATCACCTTTAGGTAGATCTGATCAGAAAGGGATGCAGTGAGATCATTCTACGATTTAGCATCAGCATGAAGAATTTTCCTATAGGCATTAGTCATAGCCAGCCCTGTTGGATCAGTAACATGTATACCTTGCATGGTGGAAAAAAGAACATCCATTCAAAGGGATCTTAGATGAGATTTCATTCTGTTCTTCCAAATCTGAAAATTACTTCCATCAAAGAGGGGAACTCCCCTAACACTGGCTGAATTTTCCATGGCAGTATAAAATAGATCAAACACCAGTAACCTGGCTCTGATACCACTTGAAGGGCCTCAGGACACCCTGAGAGGGGAGGGGTGAATCAAGGTGTCAACTTTTTCTTTTAAACTGAAGGATCTTATTACCACATTGGTAGAAACTAGTTTAACCTATATGATGTATATGAGAATAAATAAAAAATTCACATGCAAAGAGATGACACATCACTTTTTACTTGGTTCACCAATAAGGGCTACGTCCAAGGAGAATACGCTGACAGGTTTTCAGTCATACCAAATTCCACTATTCTTCACTTGTTGTGGATTATAGATGTTTGGGAACAGTCACTCTGTCCCAGGCTCACCGCCTTTAAAAATGTTCAGGGATAGCCTACTACATCCCTCAGGTTACTCTTGTTGACCCCCCCTGGCTCACTGCCCTTGGTGAAGTCCCACTCAGTTTATAGACGTGAAGGTCTATTCTCCATTGCAAAATAATGCATCCTCTATTGTATGTAGATGCTCTGTTGAAGTCTAACTTCCACCCATAGACTAATCTCACTTTGCACCGAAGGTATCGGGCAATCTTCCAGCTTTCGTACTGCTTCAAAAAGACCGACGTGCTTCAACTACACCTGGCGCACTTCTCCAAGCCTGGTGCGTAAGTTTCAAGATGGCATGCAAGTCTCGGCGCGCAAGTCCAAATCAGTGCACAAGTTCACCTTAACCACTTGCGTGACACTCACTTCTTCTAATTCAAACTTGCGTGACTCAACCCCTTTATTGCCAAAACCACCTTGGACGCGCAACTAACAACTGTCGTGAAACTTCAACTTGCACGACCCACCACCACTTGCGTGACCACTACACCTGCACGACGGGAGCTATGATTTTCTCTAATTCTGAACTTCATCTTGAATGAGGAGGGGTCGACCTGTATTTATAGGCATTTGGACACCCTGCGCGATGGTGCACAAGTCTACCCTCAACGCGCAAGTTTTGGCGCGCAAGTCTCTGCCCCCGAAAAACACTTGCGCGACCAACTTCCAAACTTGGGCGCCCTTCTCCCTTTGCCATATTTTCATGTTCTGATCTTGAAAAACATTAGGCATGCAAGTTTCCTCTCCTTAAAGTACTCAGTGTGCAAGTCCCTTTACCAAAAACACTTTTCTCCATTTGTCAATGTTGAGGTCCATAAATTTGGCAAACACTGGAAAATGGTGCCACCTTCAATACTGTTATCTTCTTGAACTGTAAGATCACTTTTCTGGAACATATTCTGAACTTCCACTGAGGATTGACAACAAACACAAACCATACTCCAATTCATGCATAGAACGACCATGGTTCCAACAGATAGATCAGTTTAGTATTCATGAAGATATAGATACATGCATGGTTCCATTATTACATTGTTAATTAAACATAGAACATAACAAAGGAAAATAAAACCGCTTCCATGACACTTATTCAAAGGTTTCATCTTTATAACCTAGGGAATAAAAACAAATGAAAGGGGTGAAATTAAATTCTCAACAACGGTTAAATTAATCAATAACTGAAGAAAAGCCAATAAGGCATAATCATAATGGAAAGTTAAATAACTTAAGAACACATGCCATTAATAAATTAAGAATGTAAATGTATCCATATATTTTTTCATAGTGAAAAACTCATGGAAAGTAATAAATGAATACTGAATGAAGAAAATGATTAATCATTGGACGTCATGTATCTGGCACATGAATAATTATAACGTCAAGTGGGTTTAAGTTTGTGGGTAAAAAACCATATGATTCTTATTGGAAACAAACATGAAGGGTTTGTCTCTAATTATTTTGTCTCATGAGACCTCTTGATGGATCAAGGGGCCATCTATAATCGGGTCCCACCCTCACTGCAAGTCTAAATCATTCTTCATACATAGATTCAATTCAATAACATCATTCGAAGAAAACACCACATGTAAAAATGTTATAAAAATAAGAAAATAATCATATCCATGATACAAGAAATATAGATATTTAATGAAATTTTTAATCAATAATGATCATAAATAAAAGGGAAGTATACATACACTACACATAAGGAATAAGTGGTGAATAAGGCATAACCAAAGATAATATCACAATGTTTCCCAAGAAAGAGTGAATTTAAATCATAATTGTAAATTTATAAGGGAAAAATAGACATAGATCATGATAAATTATGACCAAATGAAATTTAAACATATAAAAAGAGTGTTTAAGAAACTTTATAAATGAGCCTCTTTAGTGTAGTTTAAGGAAAATATTAAAGTCTTTAAAATAGAAAAAAGGAAAAATTGTTTATATAAAACCAGAAATAAAAAAAGATATTTTTTCATGATAAAATGAGTGATTTTATAAAAATATTGGTAGATTAAAACAAATTATGTATGGTACTTTAAAATGGGTATGAAATTGGAAAGTTCTCTTAAACCGGGATTGCTTTTCAGGAGGTATTGAAAAGATAACCTTATAAAACATGTATTTCCCAAAAAAAGAAGATGAATTGATATGGATACATGAGTTTGGAACATATAAATTTAATTTAGAGGAATTATATAAAAATAAATAATAATTAAAATAGGGTAAAGAGAGATAAAGCATAACTCGAATGAAAAATGGCGATTCAGGGAGAATCATTTACCTTATGTCCGAAAGTGTTCCGCACTTGCACTTAACATCCTGGGTAATGAAATTAAATTAATTATAATTTAATTAAGAATATATTAAACATTTATTTGATTTATTATAATTTTATTAAGTTCATTTATGGCCTTTTTGATGAGTTATAAGATTCAGTTTTGTTGCTCATGAATGTTTGTTTCCTTGATTTTCATGATTGGTTCACTTGTATACTTGTATGAAAGATCATGTAAAACGAGAATCCTTATCCATAATTGAAATTATATGTTATTAATGAAATTTTAGGAGATATAATTTTCTTATATATAATTTTTCCATACATGAGGATGATTCATTAGATAAAACGTTAATGATAACTGTTTAGATTATTTTGGCATTTTTCGATCGTCACGAACTAGTTTTGTTTTATTAATTAATATTATGTATATATACTAGTTACACAACATTATATAACTTATAATGCATATGATAAAATCTTATTTAACCATAATAATGATTTTTTACCATACTTGAAGGTGATAATGGAAAATAAAAACGCATCATCCATGATGGAGGTAAATCGACACATCACGAATGATATTTTCATTTTTAGAATAAAAGGGAGAGGAGAAGGGGTTTGATGATGGATTTTACATTAAAATAATAAAATTATACTATATATAAGATACTAGGTTAATAATTAAGGTTTGTATAGATGATTTGAGGGAAGGATAATGAAATAAATGAAATTGAAATAAATTGAAAAAGAAGGATTAAGGGTTTTACCTCTTGAA
This sequence comes from Viscum album, assembly GCA_963277665.1. NCBI lineage: Eukaryota > Viridiplantae > Streptophyta > Magnoliopsida > Santalales > Viscaceae > Viscum > Viscum album. The sequence goes on from OY728159.1 coordinate 162,756,672, forward strand.
TTCTTCTCCTTGAGAACCTCCTTAAGGCACTTGGGTTAGGTATTTTATTGAGACCAAAGGCTCCTGGATGTGGGGAATAGAATTATAAAGATTATTGGGTATAAATTGGAAAATATTCAAGGCTTGGAAGTTGTGAGAAGAAATGGTGGTGAGGGGTGGTATTTATAGTGGATGAGAGGAGTGTTTTTTGATTATTTTATTCATTAGTTTATTATTTTACCTCAAGACTAAGAATAATTTGAATATTATCACTAAATATATTAAATAATTAAAGTGGTTTTGAGATTATGGTTATTACATTAGAAATGAATCAATGAATAGTTTATTTAACTTATAATGTATATATACCATAAATTACCATATTTTACTATTCACCAAAAATTCAAGTATTTTAGAAAAATCTTAAAAAATAACCCTAAGAATTTTTCAATGTTTAGAATTAAAAAAGGAACTCAATTTTATGAAATTAATTTTCTAAAAATTATAAAATTAATTTTTAAATGAAAACATCATTTATTCGAAAAATACTAATTTTAATATTATAATCAAATTTTCAGCACTTTGAAAAATTAATTAAGGTCTCATAAAATTATATTATCATAGTAATAAAACTAAATATTAATTTATGAATATATTTTATGAAAATAAATTTTCTTTTAAGTTATTATATTAATTATAAACTTGTAAGTAAACATTTATGTTTTATAAAAATACCGACACTTAATTTATCATTTTTAATACATTTATTTACTTATTCTATGATATAAATATATCATATTTTCATTCATAAGATACCTAAATTTTATTTATAATTTCATAGGTGTGTTTATTATTCTAATGGTCACACTAATATTCCTAAGGGTCACATTACTATTCATAAGAGTTACATTACTATTTCAATAGTCCTGTTAATATTTAATCATTGTTCGTTTAAGATCAGTGTTGTGTCAAACTTAAGATACCAAATGAATTGAATTTATTTAAGAAGATTCATATCATAAAATTTTGGGGTGTTATAATATGTTATGTAATGATAAGATTTATGATGTGTTTTTGTTGAGTTTAATTTGTTAGAAAACTATTCCATTATGAACATCATATTTTATATCATTGATTTCATGATATTATTTCTATGATATGTAGTTTAATTAATTATATGATTTATTCATAATTAATACCATGATGTGAATTTAAATCAATGTCATGGTTTGTGATATATAATTTATTTTAACTGAAATTGTGTAGTAGTGGTAAGTAGTCAATAACTAGATCTAGTTTTTAGTGAAAATCCTTTAGTAAAAAACATGAAAAGGAAATGATTCATATTATTTATTTTTTAGAGATAATGAAATAATTATTTAAGAGATGCACCAAAGATGGTTTGAGATAAGATGATCCACTTGCCTTCTTTTCTAGTGGTTACACTTTATGCTCGGTGTTCTCATGTGTCCCTATCTCTTATCCCGACACTCTCTACCCCTGTTTTCCTCCCCCCTCTTCTATTACCACCGAGATAATTGTTCTTGACCCCATATTGGTCAATCCTGGTGAGGTCTATGATGTTTTTGGATTGTGACAGTGGTTGCAACAGTGAAAGCTATCAACAATGCACCTTTGTGACTTGGGATGGGAACACAGAAGCTTGTAGCTATTTTCTATGTCATCTTTGGGTGGGTTATTTTTCATGGTTTTCATGGTTCATCATCCTATGTGTTTTACCTATCTTTTCCCCTTCCATAAACCTAGGTTCATTCCTTAATTGGTGGTGTTGAGGGTTTTGATGAACTATGATAGTCGACGATCGTGTTGTGCATGATGATGCTTTGGGAAGACAATGGTTCTTTAACCCAAAAATGTTATATTAAATAATCAATGATGATTGGATATTGTCTTTGGTTGTCCTTGACATTGGTGCTCCTCATAAGTCTCTTCACTAGATCTTGAGGATCAAAGGGTCTGAGGAACATGATCTTGATGGCATTGGAAAATCTTCTTGGGCACCCCACCTCCAACCTGATGTAGTGAGTCTCTTCCCTGGGTTTTTTTGTGACGTGTTGTGGAAGGCATCATGTCACCTTATATATAGGTTTTTTCTATAGTCCCTTTTCTTTGTTTTGGTTCATGACTATTGTTTGGATTCTACCCCATCCCTTCAAAATGGGGGGGGGGGGTCATGCAGGTTCCTTCCATCCCTTGTTTTAATTGGAGGCTCGTGTAGGTTCCCCTCAACCATTTTAAAATGGTTTATTTGAAAAACATAAAAAATGGATTTCAAAAAATGAGGTAAGTTTTCACATATATTCTAGACATCATGGACCAATGAACATGGTTCTTGACCATATGGGACATTACATTTCAGGGAACACTATTATGTTTTTTCAAGGACATGAAAATTTCTATGTTAATCCTATCACTATCATGGGAATGATGACTCAATAAGGATGGTAAATAAGTGTTGGGCATGAATACCTAAGAGGTAATTTATTGTTACACTTCTATTGATGTATCAGTCATAATGACTCAAATAGATAATTTTTGTAAAATTTTATGTTTTTTTAGACATGTGGTTGTTGGAAGGTACACCCTTGGTGCTGACCAAGGGGATTATGTACCCTCTTTTCTATTTTGGATATTTTGGTTTTATTGGAAAACTTTCTTAATAGAAATACCAATTTCATATGATTATGGTGCTTTGTAGTATTGATTGTGAAAAATTTTAAATACATTTCATGACTTTATATTCTGATAACACGTGTTTATGATGCGTTTTATTGGGTTGTATACTACCAATTATATACTCATGCACATGTATACACCAATACACACCCCTGTGAGAGGGTTGGATCATTAGGGGAAATTTTACTGATTGTTAAACTCACCCACTACATATAACAACCTAAAACTCATATATATATATATATATCATTATATCATTTTTTGTATAAAACTATATAACATTACACACCAAAAATCTATGAAGTTTAATGTAATTGGGATATTAAATACATAACACACAATCTTTAAAAATATAACTATATTAAGATTTATTTTTCATCTTCACGATCGCCTCCTAAATCTCATCATACTCTTATTGTTTCATTTAAAACCCTAATGGCATATAAAAAATAAAGGGTGGGATAAAACCCTAGTAAGGAGGATAGTAAAAATAAGGATGAATAACATAATCTTAGTGAGATATATTATAAAACATCAATCATTATAAGAAATGATAACATAGAAGATTAATAGAAACATTAAATCAAGATGATAGAAACATGGTAACCATACACACTTGATAATCATAAAAATGTTTTACAAACATAAATATGTCATCGTAAAAATGGTCTTATTGAATAATATGACAAAGGGTGGTAAATTTTGAATAAAATTTACATATTGGATGTATCTATTTCACACTGTGGTATGAATTTGTTAGAGGAAATAATTCTCTAGCATATTGTATAATACTTTATCTTTTTTTGAGGATATATTATTCACATGAAAGTGTAAATGGGTTTTAAATGAATTTAATAGTGATAAGAGATATCCTAGGTCATGATGTAGAAGGTTGAGGGATTTCATATGCAGTATCACAGACTTGTAGTAAAGCATGAAGGAAAACACAACAAGAAACTAAATAAGTTGTTGGGAAATGGTAGTCAACAAATGATATTGCAAGTGAAACTATTTAATATGTCACTAAGAGATATGTAATTTCAATGTTTTTTTATGTGGGATATATTACATAACATACCTAAGTTAGAGAACACTGATTAGTATTTCGACTGGTGGTGACATGTGACCTCATGCACACCTCCCCATTCTCAAAGCTTCCAACTAGCAGTGATGGTATATGGTGTTACCATGGGGAGATACACCCTTAAATCAGAGTAAAATAAAACCAAAATAACCAAAAATCATCCATAAAAAAAATAATTAGAGTATGAAAAGTAAATAAGCATAACAGTCCATATAAAATGAAATATATAAGCATAAAATCATACAAACACATGGTCATACCAGCATACAACACCTGATTGCCCATTGGCCCGATCACATATACAAGTAAAAAAAATATAGGGGTTCTACTACCATCCCCAAGCCTCATCACATCTCAGTCCCCTAGTACCTTTGATCTATCTTGCTGTATTATGCAATACTGTTTTTGTGCCATACCTAAACTTGAAATTAGTGAAGTCTTCTCAAGTACCCAAGTGCTACTACCACCTAAGAAGGGGTTGAATACAACTCAATCAGTCACCATCATCAAGGTACCAAACATAAGTAGTTAATACTATGTATGCATAGGATATATTCTCATAATAAATAAAAATAATAATTGTGGAATTCTGAATAAATAACCACTATTGGTCCTCATATTCTAAAGTATCACCCAAGATCAATTACACCTACTTTAGTCAATGTCATATGCCTCTGAGAATGAAATATATCCTCAGGGGGATACAAGTCATACCCTAGGATCTCATGAACATTCCTACACAAAATTTATAACCACCGGATCCTATAAACCATCCTAGGTATCCCATATAATATCACCTAGTATCTCGTATAATATCACCAGGCATCCCATAATCATCTATAATCTCTAGATCCTAGGGAGGTAATCCCTATAATCCTATCATCACCCAACACTGTTGGATACTAGGTTGGTAATCACTGGTATCCCTTTATCATTAAACATACCTAGATCCTAGATAGGTAATACCTGACATCCCATCTTCTTAAAATATCCCTCGATCCTAGGGAGGTAATCCCTGATATTCCATCATCACCAACACCACTAGATCATAGGGAGGTAATCCCTAGAATCCTTTCATCTTTAAATATCCCCATATCCTAGGAATGCAATCCTCAGCATCACATCATCATCAAACACCTATGGATCCTATAGTGGAAATCCATGGCACCCCATCATCAACCAACACCTCTAGATCCTAGGGAGGTAATCCCTAACATCCCATCATCAAGAAATATCTCTATAAATTAGATCAATGCAATCAGACAAGAGTAATAATTCCAGAACCAGAGGTAAAATCATCAAATATTATTTATAATTAATTTAATTAGTTAAAGAATTACCTTTGTTGGAATTATTTCTTCATTGATGAATCCAGGGACAGATATGTTTTTCACTTTCTTTGTGTTTCAAGAATCAAAGTAGATTCCCTCTTGTGATGATCCACACATATTCCCAAAATCTTCAAGCGTCACTATAGGAATCTACGTGTGCTAGCACGATAGATCATTATATTTTCATAATCCACATTTGATCGCTTCGATAACTGCTTCCAAAGCATTCTCCTTGATCTGGTGGATGAAGATTGCTCTCCGTCCTTGGGAGCATTATTAGAGAATGAAGCTCTCTAGGGCTTGAGAAAATTCTCCAAATTCATTGTGCACAACCAAGAAAAATAAATTGGCTTATTGAGAAAATAATATAAATGGATTTATATATTCACTACCATATAAATAGGTTTTCGCAATGTCATCCTTTAACATCGCTAAAAAAACACTGATAAAATAGGTACTTTTATTAGCGCTAAAAAAATGTTGATTAAATGTATTTTTAACAGTACTAAAAAAAGCACTGTTAAAAGTATCCCTTTATCAATGATTTTTTAGCGGTGATAAATGTACCACTTTATCAGTGCTTTTTTTAACATTGTTAAATGGACCCCATTTATCAGCACTTTTTTAGTAGCACTGATAAAGGAGATTCTTTATCAGCATTTTTTTTACTAGAGATGATAAAGGGTATATTTCAAAAAAAAATCATTAAAAATAATATATTAATATATAAATATATTTATATTGATATAAATATAATATATATTTTTTAAATATGTTTTAGATAAGGATAAATAGTTATTTTCACATAATATATAAGATATTTAGTGAAAATGGCTAAAAAAATTAAAAAATATTTTTAATAAATAATTTGTTAATTATTATTGATTAACAGTCATTTAATAACAATTTGAAGATAAAAAAAATCAAAAAATTAATAAAATATCTAAAATAAGTTGAAAACATAACTTGAACTTCAAACGGCCATAACTTTTGATTCGGGTGTTCGTTTGAGCTCTACAACATATCAAATCGAAACCTGAGACAAGATCAACACACTAATGACATAAGAAAACCCACTATAACATTTTTCGAGGCCAAAAATGTCTCAGAATACCTCTAAAACTGTGTTTTTAGTTGGGACACCCCAATTATTTAACATTCAATGGAATTCCAACTTCATTTACTTTTTTAATATTTTCAATGGGAACTAAATTTATTCCTAGGGCTTACATTCATATTGATATTATGGTTTTGAAATTTTATTTTATTTCATAATGTACTGTTATTTATAATCCAATATTTAACAACACACACACACACACACACACATATATGTATTATATCCACACATAAAAAATTAATTTTATAAATAAATAATTAAACATATTTACATATAAAATATATTTCTCAATAAATAAAACTTATCTAAATAAAAAATAATATCTATTTTATTTAAAATACAAATGTATGAATATTTATATACATATACATTTAATGTATATATAATGTTTATATATATATAAATATATTTGTGTGTGTATTGACAAACATATATATTTATATATATTTATCTACATATTCTAATATATGTATATAAATATTAATATACAATATATGAAAATAAATATAAATATGTATAATTATATGTATAGATGCACACATATATATATAAATATATATATGTGTGTATGTATTTATAAACATACATACACAGACAAACCATATTTTATATATACATTTAAATATATATATATATATAAATGTGGATAAAAAATGTAAAGAAATATATATAAATATACATATATATCATAAAATAAAGAGAAAAACAATATAGGTGAGTGACAAAGGTGCAAGATTATGAGGAGAGGTCTCAGGTCCAAAACTCACCAAAGCCTAGGCCCGTATGGGCAGGTGAGGCAGTTCATAACACTGTTTGGTGGTGGGGTCCTAGTGCTGTTAAAGGGGGGTCGAGCACACTGATAAAAGGGGGGTTGGTCCTCCCTTTGAATTTTCATAAAAAAATTCATTTTAAAAATTAATTTTTTTACTTTCATCAGCGCTGATAAAAGAGGCCCTCATCAGCGTTTTTTAGCACTGATAAAAGTGACCACCTTTTAACAATACTTTGATTATCAGTGTGTTTTTAGTGTTATAAATACCCTTTTTGCGTGATTTTAAAGGTTATATCTATAGTAGTGATTTCTAGGGTTAAAATAAAATAATAGCACAAGTGCCCTTGATTATTTATTTAATCTATGTGGAACCCCATATTAAGTAATAACATTAATATTATTATTTCTCGACATGCGCTTAACTTGTGAATTATATTAAATATTATTTCTATAAAAAATATTCAATATTTATAATTTCTCAATGGACCTAAAACCTTGATCTGTCATTCCTTCATATTTATCGGGTCTTGAATAATGACTATTTATTTATTAAATAAATATCAGTGCATTATTTTCTAATAAATAAATAAATATTATATTCAATAAAAAGAAAATAAATATTTATTAAATATTCTACTCACATTATATTCTCTTGAATAACTGGTGACAAAATATATGTGATCAAGAATACATGAATAATTATTAAACCACGTGCAGAAATAATATTTATTTTACTTGTTAAATAATAAATAATAATATTTTATTTAACTAAAATTCTAAATACACTTAGTGTGTGACCCTCTAGGCCTCTTTCTTAATGACATTAGAAAAATCAGTCTAAAGTCCAAGGTTAGTGTCTAGAAACACGCCAAGGCACTGCAATGGCATGATATATCATACAGATGCTTACTGTGTAATATAGTCCATTTATCACAATATGTCAAATCAAACAGGTTGTATGCCAGTGCCATCAACCTATGTGTTCTATGTCTCTTTCTTTGAATTTTTGGAAATATAGATTGCCTATAGAACACCATGACCATAGATTTATTTAAGTTATATCATTTCCATCAAAGATCCTGAGATATCAACTTCTGTTATAGAACATAAGAGATAAATCCTTTCTCATATTTTTCATTAATGTAACATTAATTATGATGAACCCAACGTATCCTACCCCGCCGCGAACATCTGTTATCACAGTTTTCGTCAATACATCAAAGTGCATGACTCATAATACTCATTAATAATAATCATAAAATCTAAGGACCAATACACATGTTAGTAGATAGGAACATCCAATGACACATATAAATGTGGATTTCCTACTAATGAGTTTCATTCTCATAATATCTTACTAGATATTACCAAGGGCGTACATCATGAGAATGTGAATCAAAGTCCAATGAGTCTTCACCCATGATAGCCTGTATCATTCATTCCCCTCAAATGATATAATCTGACTATGTATCATATATTCAAGAATAGTGTTATAACACTTTCGGGTTCTCATCATAGCAAGGAACTGCTATAACCTTTTGGTATGACAACTAATCTTAGAACATTATCACATACTATGTCACATAGAAGAACAATCATGACATGATAAGTAGTTTATTAATATTTAAAATCATGGATATAAGTTATCATAAAGTACATAGGAGTTGGTTATAGGGAACCAAATCCAACAGAATCCCACTTGCACTAGAGCCAACTGCTAACAACCTTCATTCCACTAGCTCTCACATAATACTCATGTTTCTGCTAAGATAGGTCTTTAGTCAAAGGGTCTGCCACGTTCTCTTATGTGGGTACTCTACTTACTATAACTTCACTCCTATGATAGAAATCCATCAAGAGGTGATACTTCTGGAGTATGTGGTTTTTCCATTGGCATGACCTTGACTCTTTCAAGAGTCACTACTATAGTATTATCACAATACTATGTGATAGGGTCTTTACTGTTAGGTACCACATCAAGATCTTGGAAAATGTTTCAAAACCAAATGGCTTCATTAACTGTATCAAAAGCCGCTATATATTCAAACTCTACTGTAGAATCATCGACAACTGGCTTCTTTGAGCTCTTTTAGCTATAGGTTCTGAGTGTAGTGGAAGCGTGCGATGGGTAGTGGCCAATTTTTTTTTTTCATAATCAATGATTAATCTTATATCTATATGATGATGAACTCTGTGATCCATGAAATTGATTCAAAGAAATAGATAAATAATAATTATGCTGGAACTAAGAGAGAGGATATCAATACATATTGTTTATAATTAATTTAAATAGATAAAGAAGTACCTCCAAAGAATTATTTATTTGTTTATGAATTTGACAATAGATATGTGGTTCACCATAGTTGTGTTGTAGAAAAAAAATTGTATATTTCCTCTAGTGGTGATCCACACGTATTCCAGGAATCTTCATACGTCGTCGAAGGAGTCTTCGGGTGCTAGCACAGAAGATCCTTGTGATTGCATTGTCCACCTTGATCACCTCGAGAATCACTTCCAAAACGTTCTCCTTGATCCAGTGGAGGAATATTTCTCTCCATTCTTAGGAACATTATTAGAGAAGGGATCTCTCTAGGCTTGAGAGGATTATCCAAGATTCATTATACACAACTGAATTGGATCAAGAGAAAAAAATGAAATAATTGGATATTTATATTTCTAGGGTTAAAATAAAATAATTTGACAAGTTCCATTATTATTTATTTAATACTAGAAAAAACACCATGTCAAATAATAATAGTAATATTATTATTTCCTGACATGCACTGAATTTGAAAATTATAATTAAATATTATTTAATTAAATAATATTCAATATTATCATTTCTCACTGGACCACTAAACTCGGTCGGTCATTCCTCCATAATTTTTATCGGTCCTTTAATAATGTTTATTTATTTATTAAATAAATATCACCACATTATTTGCCAATAAATAAAGAAATATTATATCCACTAAATATCAGATAAATATTTATTAAATATTCTACTCACAATATATTCTATTGAATAATTAGTGATGAAATAAATGTGATCAAGCATACATGAATAATATTAAACCATGCATGAGAATAATATTTATTTAACCTATTAGATAATAAATAATAATATATTATTTAAATGATATTTTTAGATACATTTTGTGTGTGACCCTCTAGGCCTCTTTCTCAGTGGCATTAGGTGAAATAGCCTAAAGTCCAGGGTTAGCATCTAGAAACACGCCAAGGAACCCATAGAGAAATAATTTAATGCCACAACGACATGTCACCTTATACAGATGATTACCATGTAATATAACCCCTTTATCATAATATCTCTAATTGAGAAAGTTGCATTCCAGTTCCATCAACCTATATGCTCAATATCTCTTTCTTTAACTTTATGAAAACATAACTTGCCTATAGAACCCCATGGTTATGGATTTATTTAGGCTATATCATTTCTATCAAATTTCATGTGATGTTAACTTCAGTTAATTAACAGAAGGGATAAATCCTTTCTCTCATTATTTATTAATTCAATATTACTCATGACACACCAAATTTTTCCTAACTCACTACGAACATCAGTCGTCATGGTTTTCATAAATACATCAAAGAACATGACACATAATATCTATTAATAATAATATTAAAGTATAAGGACCAATACACACATCCACGGATAGGAACATCCAATGACATGTATAAATGTGGATTTCCTACTGGTGGGTCCTGTTATCATAATATCCTACTAGATATTACCAAGGGCGAACACCATGAGAAGGTGCCTCAAATTCCTATGAGTCTCCAACCTTTATAGACTATATCATTTGTGTCCCTTAAATGATATCATCCAGCTTTAGAGCATATATTCAAGAATAGTGTCGTAGCACTTCAAAGTTCTCGTCATAGAAGGGAACTGCTATAACCTTTTAGTGTGATATCTACTATTAGAACATTATCACATACTATGTCACGTAGAAGAATAATCATGACATGTTAAGTAGTTTATTAATATTCAAATAAATCAATACATGTTTATCATAAACTATAAAGAAGTAGGTTCTAGGGAACAAACTCCAACACCAGCTAACATATCCTCCATTATGATAGAAAACATATCCTGATTGTGATTTTAGATCATTCAGATATCTTTGAAAAGTATCATTAGTATAACCACTGATGACCAGCTCATCATCTCCTCTATATACTAGGAACATATCCTTAGTTCTTCTCATATATTAAAGGACAAAATTAACAGTAGTCCAATATTGTTCTCTTGGATATGCTTTATATCTTACTATTATTCCCAATGCATAAGAAACAACAAGTCTAGTATATAACATGACATACATGATTGATCTTATCACTGAAGTATATGAGATCTTGATCATTCTCTCTTTCTCTTGTTGTGTCTAAGGACTCATTTTCTTAGAAAGATATAAATCATGAAACACTAGAACCAATACCCTCTTGGATTGTCCCATACTAAGCCTTTTTACTATCAAGTCAACATATGTACTTTGTCTTAGTCCAAGAAGCCTCCTAGATCTATCATGATTGATCTTGATACCAATAATATAGGATTCTTCACCTAATTCCTTCATGAAGAAATACTTGTTCAACCAATACTTAATAGACTGTAAGAACAGTATGTCATTTTCAATAAGTAATATGTCATCAACATATAATACTAAGATAACGACCACATTCCCACTAAACCTCTTGTAAACACACTGCTCACATTCATTCTTAATGAAACCAAATTCTTTTATGGCTTCATAGAATCGAATGTTCCGTGACCAAGATGCTTACATAAATCCATAAATCGATCTTTGAAACTTTTAAATCATTTTGGCATCACGCAGAGTCACAAAACCTTTTGGTTGTGTCATATATATATATCTTTCTGAAGGTTCACATTAAGGAATGTGGTTTTGACAACCATATTCTAAATCTTATACTCATTTTAAGATGTTATAACAAGTAGAATTATAATGGATTTAAACATAGAAACTAGTGAAAATGTTTCATCATAGTCATTTTATTGATGTTGTTTAAATCCTTTAGCCACTAGCCTTGCTTTATAGGTATTTAATGTAACTTCCATATCAAGTTTCCCCTTAAATACCCTTTTTCACCCAATGAGATTTACATCAACTGGAACATCAACCAGAACCCAAAATTGGTTCTAATACATAGAATCCATTTCAGAATTCAGGTCTTATTTCCATCTTATAGCTTCTGAGCTCTCTACTTCCTTATTATAGGAGAGAGGTTCATTATTTTCAACCAATAATGAGTCACCATCTTGGGTGACTAGAAAACCATATTTCTCTGGTTCTCATGCCTCTCTTATGCTCCTATGTAGTACTTGTGTTTCAAGAACTACTTCTTCCACAAGGACCTGTAGAACTTTTTCCTTCTCCAAATCTTGTGCGTCTTAAGCATCAACTTCATTGAAGTCAATCTTACCCCCACTATCCTTTTTGTGGATGTACTCCCTCTCAATAAAGACAGATTGTCTAGCGATAGTCACTTTCTTATTTAAGGGGGTTTATAGGTAGTATCTCTTTGTATCCTTGGGATAACCTATAAATATACACTTTGTGCCTAAGGGTGTTAGTTTGTTTCCTAATAAGTCCTTAAAAAATGCTTCGCAACCCCATACATTTGTATGCGACAAAACGAGTTTATTTCCACTCAATAACTCAAAGGTATTTTCATTTTCTGATTTAATTATAACTCGGTTTAATGTGTATTCCACAATTTGTACCTTGGAGGCAACACAGTGAATACCCATCAGAATCTAAACAAAATGTATTATACTCGTATATAGCTTTACTTTTGTGACATATGACATACACGACTTATCACATAGTTTCATGATGTGTACAATTACATGAATTACATAATTTTTCAGTCACATATTATGATTCAATGTATGTAGAGTAACAACTATAATACGACTCATAAATGATATGTAGATCTAAACATTACGTAGATATTAATTAAACATTTATATTTATATATATTAAAACACATAAAATGGCATGTCTTATCAAATTAATGACCACACGCAAGAACATGTCTCACGGTTTACATAATATAACAAATAAATTTAAATCTGCATAATTTGGTATAAGTACATGACATGTAAATTGCGTTACATAGCGTGTATGTCTCTTGCTGCCAATCTGAGGTACATGCCTAGGGACTCGGCATGTAAATATTACCTTGGAAAATTGGAGTCCACAACATGCATCATGGACTACACAAAATGTCAACTCCAATTTACATGGTCACCAATTGGTTAGGCCATGTATGGAATACATGGATCATATGTGACTTAAAGGGATTATAAACCATGTACGTGGGCTACAGGGTGTGTAATCCAGCTAATTGTGTGCCAGTTTGTCCCATACAACACACACCATAATAATTAACAACACCACATGTCACAAATGCACACGAATTGAGTAATTACCGAATTAGCTCATGGTGCATTGAACACAAGTACATGGTGTGTAACTTTGGTTACATAGTGTTTACTTCTTTTTTGTCCATCCAGAATCCTTGGCACCTCTAGATGAGTTTCTCAATTTTATTTTAATCATAAAATTAATCATTTTGATTAGATCTATGAGAAAAAAAGGAGGAAGAATCAGATTTCACAATTTGGATTAAAAGAACTATTAAACTTGAATTGAAAAACTAAATTATAAATGTGTAAATCACTAATGATATTTAAATAATTATAAATAATTATATGAACCCTATGATACCATTTGTAGGTTCTAGGTGCAGTGGAAGCATGTGATGGGTGATTCCCACCATGAATTTTTGTCAGGATTGATGATCAATCCAAGATCTACATGAAAATAAATGTTATGATCTACAGAATTGGATCAACAAAATCATACAGGAGTAATAATGCTAGAAACAGAGGGAGGATCATCAGATATTATTTATAATTAATTTAATTGATTAAAGAATTACTTTTATTGATTTTTTTTATTTATTGATGAATGTGATAACATATATGTGTTGCACCTTCATTACGTTGTAGGAATCAAATCATATTCCCTTTAGCAGTGATCCACATGTGTTTCACAAATCTCTGGGCATCGCCATAGGAATCTATGGGTGTTATCATGACAGATCCTTGCACTTGCATCATCCACCATTGATTGCTTTGAGAACCACTTCCAAAGCATTCTCCTTGATCTAGTGGAGGAAGATTACTCTCTTTTATTGGGAGTATTCTTGGAGAATATAACTCTCTAGGGATTGAGATAGTTCTCCAAATCCATTGTTCACAACCAAGAAAAATGAATTGACTTATTGAGAAAATAATATAAATGAGTCTATATATTGATAGGGTTAAAATAAAATAACAGCATAAGTTACCTTCATTATTTATTTAATCCCTACAGAATCTCATGTCAGATAATAATATTAATATTATTATTTCTTGACATGAACTTAACTTGCGATTTATATTAAATATTATTTAATTAAATAATATTCAATATTTATTATTTCTCACTGGACCTAAAACCTTGGCCCGCCATTCCTCTATATTTATTGGGCCTTGAATAATGATTGTTTATTTATTAAATAAATATCATTGTATTATTCACCAATAAATAAATAAATATTATATCCACTGAATAGAAAATAAACATTTATTAAATATCCCACTCACATTATATTCTCTTGAATAAATGGTGATGGAATATATGTGTAAATCATACATGAATAATTATTAAACCATGTGAGGAAATAATGTTTATTCAACTTGTTAAATAATAAATAATAATATATTATTTAACTGAGATTCTGGATATACTTAGTATGTGACCCTCTAGGCCTCTTTATCAGTGGCATTGGGTGAAGCAGCCTAAAGTACAAGGTTAGCATCTTGAAACACACCAAGGCACCCATAGATAAAGAAGTTAATGTCATGATGACATGATATCTGATACAGATGCTTACTGTGTAATATAATCATTTTTATCACATTATCTCAAATCAAGTAGGCTGCATGTCAGTGCCATCGACCCATGTGCTCAATGTATCTTTATTTGGATTAATTGAAATTGAACTTGCCTATAAAACACCATGGCCATGAATTTATTTAGGCTATACCATTTCCATAAAAAGGCCTGAGATATTAACTTTCATTAAAGAACATAAGGGGTAAATCCTTTATCACATTATTCAATAATGCAATATTACTTGTGACGCACCCAATGTATCCTACCTTACCACAAACATTTATCTTCACAGTTTTCATAAATACATCAAAGTACATGACTCATAATACTCATTAATAATAATCTTAAATTCTAAGGACCAATACACATGTTCGCATATAGGAACATCTAATGACACATATAAATTTGGATTTCCTACTAGTATGTCTCATTCTCACAATATCCTACTAGATATTACCAAAGTCGTACCCCATGAGAAGGTGCCTCAAAGTCCTATGAGTCTCCACCCTTGATAGCATGTATTATTTGTGTCCCTCAAATGATATCATTCGGCTATAGAACATATATTCAAGAATAGTGTCATAACACTTCTGGGTTCTCATCATAGTGGGGAAGTGTTGTGACCTTTTAGTGTGATAGTAACTCTTAGGACATCATCACATACTATGTCATGCAGAAGAATAATAATGATATGATAAATAGTTTATTAATATTCAAAACCATGAATAAAAGTTATCATAATGTACAAAGAATTTGGTTCTAGGGAACCGAATCCAACATTAATTTCATCAAATATTAATGGATTTATAATTCTAGATTTTATAGATTATAATTATTTAGAGATTGGGGTTAGGCTTGGATCAATGAATTAAGTATGGTATGGGAATTACTAATAGATTGAAAAATTTATAAAAAGGTATTTAGTTACTTTAATTAATTTTATTAAAAAAGAACTTATTCAATTCATTTAATCTAAATTATTTTTTAAAGTCTCTCTCTTCCCATACCTTCCACCCCTGCACAAGAAAACCCTTCAACATTTTCTCCGTTTATTCTATTTTTTCATGAAAATCATACTTCATTATTCTTCTGTGGGAACATGAAGACCAACAATAGGGTAACACTTCTTCTCCCTTTTCCTTGTGTGGACTAACCTTCTAGTGAAAATAAGGATTTCCATGTTAATTATCATTATTTTCCTTCTTACTAAAGGTTATGGACATAAAATAATCATAGTTTTAGATTAGATTCAAATAAAGAGCCCGCAAAAAGTGTTAATTTGATGATATTTTTTACCTTGTGACATATCATACCCTAGGTAGATTATCTCAATTATTATCAAGTGTGGTTTATATGGGGTTTACAATGGATTTGGTAAATATGTTTATTTGGAGACACTGGATTAGGAAATTAAACAAAGTGTATATGATGGTTTTGAAGACTATTTTCCATTATAATGATATTGTTTTGAGTTGTTAGATTTTATTATCATATAAAAATGTTATTTTTTAATGTTTCACTGGGTATATTTTTGATATAATGATTTTTATGGGCGTTTTTAGTGGTGTAATAACCAAGTAAAAATTACTAATAATTATATGTTATGTAATGATATGATTTAGGATGTTTTTTTGGAGTGGAATTTATTAGATAACTATTCCTTTATGAACGTCATAATTTATACCATGGATGTCATGATATTCTTTCTATGATATGTAGTCTAATTAATTATATGCTTTATTCATAATTAATACCATGATGTGCATTTAATTTTTGTTGATTTTGTAGACATTGATCTTTCTCTTACCAAGTCTTATAAGGAATGATATTCTAATCCCAATGATGATGATTCTATTGAGATATTTTTAAGATCTTCTGAGGACTTATCTGTGAGTCCAAAAATTCGAAGTGTCCTAAGGTATAAGGAAAAATGGGCATCATATTGGAGGGAGCATTCCCCTAGATCTAAACTATTGGGAATTCACTACTCTAATTTTGAGATTAATAGTTATAATGATGATCCTCATGGAGTCAGTCCACTTGAGCATAGTGGACCTACCATCTCAATTTCTTAAATAGACCCCAAAGGCTCTTTGATTGAGAAAATTGATCGATGACAAAGAATCATGGTATCTCCTTCTAGATCTACATTATCAAAATGTAACACCAATTTATATATTGTACAAGTTTTCTATAAGGTGTTTAGTTGTAAACATATAAAATATATTGAGGATTCAGTCAGTAATGGTGAGACAGAACCTATTAAAGATGTTGAGAAAGAATTTTATATGAGATATGTGGATGAATCTCTTTGATACAACCCTATATTGATTGAATATATATCAAGATGTGGGCAATTTACACTAGAACCAACTATAGTAACACATTAAAGGTAAGTGGTATAAATGATTTACCTTAAAGTCTAGCCCTTGTATTGTATTTTGGGTTGTATAGTCTCACCAGATTATCAGAATATTTCCCTAACTAAATTTAAAATATTTAATTGCCATGATAGTGTCTTAGGAATCCCCTTAGTCCCAGTGAAGCATGTATGATTCGGATTAGACCATTGTAAATACCTTAAATTGGTAAAGTATATTTTTGCCTTCAATTTGGGAGAGTTTTTTGGGGTAGTTAGGGCTTTCTTTCATTAGATATGAAACCATAGCGACGACATGGAACCTACTTAGACCTAGGAAGGTGGGTTGGTTTGGGTGGACCCTTGTTGATCTAATTTTATATGTGAGCATTGTCTTATGCCTCATCTTTGGGTGAGCTAATGGGGGTATAATAGGGATTCCCATAGCAACTTCATAGTTTAATGTGGAAAGTGGGATGCCTAGGATGAATTCTAGGAACCACCTTCAATCTTATGGCCTTAGGATAATTAAATAGAAATTTAAGTTGAACCTAAATGGTGATTTTTTCTTAAATTTTATTTTTAAGAATTTTTTATTGTTTGATTTGTGAAATATTAGCATGTTAAGATTATAGAAAATGTTTATGTGTACATAATTCCTTAGAGGAACTCCTTAGATTCCTAAGATTTTTAAGGACATATAATGTCATGGATGGGCTTAGGATTACATTAGGGGATGAATGTGAATGGCGGGGTGTGAAGGAACCTTTGGATTCAATGGGGTCTAATTTTAGGAATGCCTCAAGTGATCTAGTGGATTATACATAGATTAATTACTGAAAATTCCATGGGGAAACTCCCCTTTGGATTCAAGTAATGTTTTTAATTGTCAAATTACATGGATTAATGTTGTGGATTCTTACGGGAGTACCTTGTTGAATGTCACAGGATGAGCTCCCCAAATTTTCAT
The DNA here is from genome assembly GCA_963277665.1 of Viscum album. Classification (NCBI taxonomy): domain Eukaryota; kingdom Viridiplantae; phylum Streptophyta; class Magnoliopsida; order Santalales; family Viscaceae; genus Viscum; species Viscum album. Next base: position 162,774,981 of record OY728159.1, read on the forward strand.
TGATTAGTATTGGTAAGGAATGCCTTGGGAGTGATTTGAGATTCTGATTGAGTTGTGCTTCTGGATTCTAATGGTTTTCTATTGAGTTTAGACTGATCAGATGATTATTCTTGGGAACAAGTGTGAGGGAATGCCCATTTGAGCCATGTGGATTCCTTTTGAGCCACTTGATTATGGTTTCCTCGCTGATGTGCTTGGGAACCAGATTTAGACATGATTCTTACACCATGTTTAGAGACTAGTGTTTCTTGGGAACTATATTTACACATGATGCTTCCACCATGTTTAGCGACCAATGTTGGTTGTAATGATAGTGTCAGTTCAGTTTGTCTCCTTGAGACCCGAGGCTTGGCTCGATTCCTTTTGTTTTCACATTCCATTATTTTTCTTACTACTTTATTTATATATTTAAAAACAATATAATTTACATGTATAGACTATATTTTCATTATAAAGCATTGGTTGTGTCCTACTGATTTTTACTCACACCCTTATTAGGGCTCCGTGGCACTTGGGTACCCGAGAAGATACCCCTTGGTCACAAGTTGTAGTTTTAGAGCATGAACCGAGGTGATGATTGATGATTATTTGGATAGGTTAGAACATTAGAACAATGAGCTAGGCTAAATATTTGGTCTTTTATAGTTTGTGATATCTTTGGGACCTTTCCTTTATTTATATGTTTTGGGTTATTGTATTTATTGGTTATTATGTATACCCTATCTTTTATGTATGAAACATAATTTTGTTATTGTATGTATGTGACTTAGTATTTTAAAACATTTTTATTTATATGGGTTTGATTTTTTATTTTAATTCCCTTATTTCTACTTTTTTTAACTATGGTGATGAGGTCGTAGTCTCCTCATAATAACCTCACAAGTCCTTGCCTCTGGTCAGCAACCTCAGGCATGTAGAGAGGCACGCTTGATGCCTTGTGACGCACCGACTCGGGGCACCAGTTTAGTGGATCCTAGGTCAGGGTATTACAATAAACACTTTATATGTATTGAACTTGAGTGTGACAACCTGTTCTGTTGGTTAAATATAGTTGAGTGAGAATAAGAAGAGAATAAGTGGGGTTAAGGAATAAGTATGACTTGAATGCAGTTCTAAAAAAATTTATTGGTTTTCAAAGACCTTGAGATCGACTTGAGAGTTTATAGAAAGAAGTTAATGAAGATCTTGAATCTAGGTATAAATATAAAGACTGAATTTCATGATTTGTTCTTAATGATATAAAGGAAATAAAAGACTATAATTGAAGAAGTATATCATATTTTGGATTCAATTAAATCCTTGTGTAGCGCTTCAGTATACTTCAATAGGTTTGAAATTTGTTAAGAACTAATGATATTCTAGTATAAAGAACATATAAGATACAACTTATATTCACATGTATAATATTGTGAATGTCCATCTGTGTAATATGATGAACATGGTTTCAGGATGATCCCTGGAAAACCCACTATAATTTTATGATAACATTTATAATTGAAAATATGTAACTGGGACATCCCGAGCACAACAAGCATTAAGATTCTTAGGAAGGGACAAACCTTGTAAAAATACATGCATTATACTTTAATTTTCATTCTATAATGTATATAGGAGTATTCTAGGTTAAATAAGAAAACATTCATTTATCTTAACCGAAAACATATGTTCAAAATCCAAAAGGGTTAAAAGGTTACAAGAATAAATTGGAATTTTATAAAAATTTGACCACATCTAATTCACCCGCCCCCCTCTCAGCTGTTCATGCACCAGACCACTAGGTCCTACACACATTTCAAACCATTAATTATTGTTTAAAAATAATTTCCTTGAAATACTACTTTATTTTATAAGAAAAATGTTTTGGAGAACCTTTCATAAATCCTTTGGTTTTTTATAACTACAAGCCAATTACCATAAATACACGAATAAGGAAAAATATAACATAACATTTTTAATATAGTATAACCATCATCATAACATCCAAATAAATTAAAGGGAGCATAAATCATAGCACTTCTCAACAAGAACAACATATTCAACATGGGGCCCTAACCTTTGGTCCTAAAGGTAACTAGGACTCACTCAAGGATCACTAGTAAGCACACACGAGCTTAATAATTTCGAGAGCTCTCGAGGTCAAACTGGGGTCAAAATCTATAATTTTATCCCACTCAGTCTAATTGGGACACAATCTCTAGCCATTGTACAATCTATACTACGATATTACCCATCTAGGTTACCAATACATACCCAAGGTCTCCCATGTGCCACACCATATATACCACTCAAGAAGTACAATCATTCATTTAATCACATAATCAAGAAGATCCTTTGTCACATTATCAAATGTAGAATAACAAAATAATTTTTTTTTCGAGACATCCTTTGAAAACTTTTTTTGGAGTTATAAACCTCTTTAAAACATTTTATCAAACACTTGGTCTTTAAAATACTATTTTTTTCATGCAAAGCCCATGAAAACACACCTTTACTCCACATAAGTCAACAATTACAATGAAAAATTATAAATTAACCCTTAATAATTCATTTAAAACATAATTTATCAATAAAATCATAGGAAAACTCAAGAACCCTAGGTATTCCAAAAAAATACACTTTATATAGAGACACTAACCTCAATTACATCACAAACTCATCACATTAAATTTAAACCACATGAGAAGAGGATATATAAGGCTCCGACCTTAAACATTACTTAATATTGAATTAAATTAATAATTTCCATTGAGGATCTTTTTAGGTTTATAGTTTTAGAGAATTAGATCATAACTATTACATCTCAAAAGATTACATAGTAGATACTTCTACAAAGTTTCCTTTTTTTCAAAACATGAACTCAAAAGAAAAAGTCATTTCTAGTTCTATGTTTAAGAAAGCATGACTTTTCCTTGATCCTATACTTGACCATATTCCGCATTATCTCCTGTGAAAAACATTTCAAACGAAACTTGGAGTGAGCATAAAAAGCTCAGTAAAGGATACACAAAGAAGGAAAACAAGTAAACCATGAATACTTTATCAAAGTAATACTTTTCACCTTTATGGAGTAGTAATTACTATTCACTAAATAAAATATCATTACTTACCCTTTTGTAACCAAAGGATTACCATAAAACCCATATAAATAACACATAACATATAAAGGTAACTTGGGACATAAACATACTTAAATAGAATAACCATACGGTCGTCTTCCACACATATCACTTAATGGAATAGCCATATGGCTTCCATTATAAAATCATAAGACATAAAACAAATATAATGGAAAGAAACAATTTTCACACTTTGATCACAATATATCACTTAAATATATTGACATAACAAATCCATTATAAAAACCATTTTCAATACCAAAATACATTAAAGAGTATATGGTATTTATTTCATTTTAAAAACATTATGGCTTATTGAGGAAGCCAAAGACCAAATAATACTCGCGGCGGCGGAAAAGGTCATTGTCACCGCGTACGTTAAAAGAAAAATTACTTTTTTTCATTTTGTAAAATGCTTTGTAGAAAAATATTCCTTTTGTATAAAATTAAAATTCAAAGGGGATTATACATTGTATAAAAGAAAGCCTTGTATTAGAACAAAATATTCCTCAATGAAAGGAGATTGAGACGAGGTCCCTTACAAAGATCATTTTTAAAATAAAATAGATCTATTATGTGTATTCACTATAAGAACACATAAAGAAAGTACAATACAAGATATGACATAATAATATCATGACATAATTTGAAAGTAGGAGATTAACCCAAAGAACGGAAATCGGTTTAAGAAGTTCCCTTACCTCGTGTCCGACGTGACTCGACTACTCTTTAATCTCCTAAATAATAAACTAAAGTTAATTTATACTTTCTTAAGAACCTTTTTCAAGTTAATTATTCCTTTTATATAACTTATTTCCATGTTATAAACGTTATGTAATCATTTATGTTAATAATGTTTGTTTTGTCGATATCTAGTTAATAAGTCAAAAATGGACTTCTTACAATTACATGTTGTTTATGTGTCAAAGGTTCATTATATCCAAAATGATATTCATGATTTTTATATCATATATATCATATATATCGATCATATATATGTATTTATAATAGTACATAACATTTAGAGGTAAGAAATGAAATGCATCGTTCATGGAGACAGTAAGCCGTACGTATGCATGAACGCTACTTTCATTTCTATTTCGTATTTAATGGAGTGAAATCATAATTATATAACGGTATGTTATAATTCTAGTATAACATCATATATAATAACCTTAACTCCATCCTTTATACATCCCACATATGGCATTAACGAATCAAATCACTTTGAGGGGGCGGTAGTCCGCACTTCCTAAAATGAAATTATCGTGTTTACCCACAATGGAAACCATAAAGGTATTCCATAAATGAAAAATACAGAATCATAAGGAAAACAGAAACATAATATAAATCATATATAAATATAGTGACATCTTAATTTCCACCATGAAAGGTGTTAAAAGAATATTCAACAATCATCGTTTTGTGAGGTAGAAAATCGCCAACCACAGAAACAATATGTTCTTTAACTATTAGACGAAGGTATGTGTAGGTGTAGCTCTAATACTTATCATAAAAACATCCTATTATATTGAAGATACTGTTTTTGTTACAAAAGAAAGGAATAAAAAGAGTTTAGTGGGTTGGAGAAGCAAAATAAAACATAAGAACACAAGAGAAGACACTACCTTTAAATCGGGTAACTCTTTTTGATTTGAGCTCAAAGGCTTCCTTGGAAAGACTTCTGCCCAAAGTGAGGATTCTAGGAGTAATAGAGATACGTGGAGAGACAAAATGGGCAGGGTTTGGCCGATCCAAATGCTTGAGAGGTGTGGGTAAGGTCGTAGAGGTGGGGGCCTTTTATAAGAGGAGAGGAGTGGCGCTCTTGGAAAATTATAAAAGGTTACTTTATTATATAATGATTTTCGGATTTTAAAGGTCCCAAAATTATATATTTCGAGGATAAGGTGATAATATTTCGAAATCCACCCATCCAATAGGTTTTTTACAAGTGTAGGTCTTAGATTTTATATTATTTTTCATTTTATTTAAATCGTTAAATAATGAGGTAATCGCTGCATCATCATGGTGTCATAAATAATTTAATTTATTTAATGTATACAAATTACAAAAAAAATATCATGATGTAGGAAATCTTTTTATATTTATAATGAATATTTATAGTAAAAAATATGACTTGTATAACCCAATTTAAAATTTGTTTTAGTAAAACAACACATGTTTGTGACATTTTTATTTTAACTTTAAATAAAAAGTTATTAATGTCATTTTCCTACCAAAGTGGCTCCATGGGGTCCCCAAGTTGACCCATGGATTGTATTGGTCTGCCATGACACATCCAATAAGGGTAGGACATGTGTCAAGGTCATTTCATATGATTAAAACATTATTTTTACCTTAAATTAAACTAATTACCTCTAATCGCGATTAAAAACTTAAAAGTTACTATTCACCAAAAAAAATTACTTTAATCCCATTGAATCACATCTTACTTCCTAATGACAACCATGAATGTCGGATTTTTGAAATTCAAAACACAGAGGTGCTAAAATTTTATTTAAACGAAAAATCAGTTTTTTTAAGTACCACTTAGTGGTTTCACTATTCATCAAAAATTGAAGTTTTTCAGAAAAATACAAAAACTTTACCCTAAGCTATATTTGATATTCCGAATTCAAAAATGATGTCTATTTTATAAAATTCAAAACATATAAGTTACATTAATTAATTTAATAATTAATTCCCGTTGTCCTGACAAATAGCGTGTTTTTATGAAACAATATATATCAAAAGATTGACACTAGTTTAAGTCCAATTTCAAAGTGAAATTAATTCCAATGACCACTATTGGATTAAATGGTAAAAATATATTCTAATTTCACTTTAAAACCAATTCAAAAGATAATCTAATAATATTAATAAATTAGATTAAAAAGAGGTTTTGAATTAAAATACAACATTTTTCACTATTCATTAAAAAAATGAACTTTATCGGAAAAATACCAAAAATTTACACAATGTAAATTTTGATGTCCCGATTCTAAAGAAGAATTTTATTTGGTCCAATAGAATATATAAGAGTGAACAAAACTATATTTAATAACGGTTCACCATCAAAAGGCGATAAGTGGACCTTTAGTGAAAATTAGAGTATATATGCCTAAAATTGAATTCTTTTCGTATTTTAAACCTTTATCCTTCATTGGATAAATGTAAAAAAATTTAACAAACATATATAATCATATTTTAGTTATTTCTATTCATTCCTACCAATACAACGGCTACGTGTTAACTACCATTTAAAATAATATTATTTTATTACTAGTGTGCAACGTAATATTTCAAAGAAACTCTTTGTTGCGTATTGGGTACGCTATCGAACATAGCAACCCCTTTAAAGTAAAATTAACATTTAATTTGTAAATATTAATAAGTATGAAAATGTTTTATTCTTTATTTACCTGGGATGTTACATCCTTCCCCCCTTTTGGGAATTGCATCCTCGCAATTTTATTCACTTATCAAAATAAGTGGGGGTATTTATCCCTCATAGCATTTTCAGATTCCCGTGTTGCCTCTTCAACCATATGGTTTTTCCACAAAACCATTACCTGATGAATTACCTTATTCCACAACACTTGCTCTCTATGGTCAAGAATCTGGACTGGTTGTTCTTCATAAGAGAGATTATCTTCCAACCCAACTACCTTCGGGCTCAAAACATGAGATGGATCTGGCATATACTTTCTTAACATCGAAACATGAAAAACATTGTGTTCCTGAGATAAACTCGGAGGTAAAGCCACTCGGTAAGCAACTGATCCAACTCTCTCCAGAATTTCATATGGTTCAATGAACCTTGGACTCAGCTTTCCTTTCTTACCAAATCGCATCACACTTTTCCATGGTGAAACTTTGAGAAAAACATGATCACCTACCTCGAAAGATAGATCATTCCTCCTATTGTCTGCATAACTTTTCTATCTGCTCTGAGCTGTTCTCATGTGTTTCTGAATCAACTGAACTTTTTTTGCCATCTCTTCTACCAATTCTGGTCCCATCACCTTCCTTTCACCCACTTCATCCTAAAAATCTAGAGTTCGACACCGTTTACCATATAATGCTTCAAACAGAGCCATCTGTATACTGGAATGAAAACTGTTATTATATGAAAATTCAACCAAAGAAAGATGTTGGTCCCAACTTCCCTGATAATCCATCGAACAAGCACGTAGCATATCCTCCAAATTCTGAATTGCTCATTCTGACTACCCATCTGATTGAGGATGAAAAGCTGTACTAAAATTTAATTCAGTACCCAATGACTTCTGAAGGCCTTTACAAAAGTTACAAGTAAACCTGTGATCACGATCAGATACAATGGATAGGGGAAATCCATGCAACCTGACTATCTCTTTAAGATACAATCGAGAAAGTTGATCTAGAGGGAAAGTATCTCGAATAGGAAGGAAATGAGTAGATTTAGTCAAGCGATCAACAATAACCCAGATTGCATTATTACCTCGAGATGTCTTTGGTAATCCCACAACAAAGTCCATGGATATATTTTCCCATTTCCACTCTGGCACTGGTAAAGGCTGAAGCATCCCTTTCGGTAACTGTCTCTCTGCTTTAACCTACTGACAAGTCAAACACTTCACAGTAAAATCAGCAATATCTCTTTTCATTCTATCCCACCAGTAATACTCCCACAGATCTCTGTACATCTTAGTACTGCCAGGATGAACTGAAAACGGGGAACTATGAGCCTCACATAACAACTCATTCTTCAACTGTGAATCACCAGGCACACATAATCTCTTCCCAAACCTCAAAACACAATCATTATCAATATTAAATTCAGGAAACTTACCCTTCTGAACCAGCTCTACCTTTTTCTACAACCCACTGTCTTTCTTCTGCACTTGCTTAATTCTGTCTGATAGAGATGATCTCACTGATACCTAAAACAAAACAGAATAACTTCCTGCACCAACAACTTCTATTCCAAAGTTCATCAAATCAAAAACCAAAGGATATCGTTCCAAACGTAGCATAGTTAATGAAGCATTACTTTTTCGACTCAAAGCATCAGCCACTTTATTTGCTTTTCCCAAATGGTAATGAATTGTAAAATCATAATCCTTGATTAATTCTATCCATCTCCTCTATCTCATGTTCAATTATTTCTGAGTGAATATATACTTTAAACTTTTTTGATCAGTATATATTTCACACTTTACTCCATACAAATGATGCCTCCAAATTTTTAGAGCAAAAACAACAACAACTAATTCCAAGTCATGTGTAGGCTAATTTACCTCATGAGTTTTCAACTGACATGAAGCATATGCAATTACCTGATCATTATGCATAAGGACACAACCAAGTCCCTTCAACGAAGCATCACTGTATATAACAAACTCGCCATTCCTGGAAGGAAGTGCCAAAACTGGAGCATTCACCAATCTTCTTTTCAACTCCTGAAAACAATCATCACATTCTTTTGTCTAGATAAACTTAACACCCTTTCGAGTTAGCTTAGTCATTGGACTAGATAACCATGAAAAATTTTCAACAAACCTTCGGTAGTAACCTACCAAACCAAGAAAACTGATTCAACTGAGCCATCACTGCAGTAAACTGCTCAATTCTGATTCTGACCATCTCAGTATGCTGATTTGGAAGGTCATTTCCCTCAGTATGCCTTCCTAAAAAAGCTTCTCTGTTTCCTCTACGAAAAACCATTCTTAACACTGAAATACCTTAGGTGAAGCAACATGGTAATCTTTAAATGCTATATCATTTCAATCATACCATAAATTAATTTATAATTTAACAATTTTCTAACTCCCAAAGTTGTCTAAACCGACCTCTGATACCAACTATAAGGCCATGGCCTTAAACATTACTTAATATTGAATTAAATGAATAATTCCCATTGAGGATCTTTTCAGGTTTAGAGTTTTAGAGAATTAGATCATAACTATTACATCTCAAAAGATTACACAGTAGATACTTCTACAAAGTTTCTTTTTTTTTCAAAACATGAACTCAAAAGAAAAAGTCATTTCTAGTTCCATGTTTAAGAAAGCATGACTTCTCCTTGATCCCATCCTTGAACCTATTCCACATTATGTCCTGTGAAAAACATTTCAAAAAAAATTGGGGTGCGCATAAAAAGCTCAGTAAGGGAGACACAAAGAAGGAAAACAAGTAAACCATGAATACTTTATCAAAGTAATACTTTTCACCTTTATGGAGTAGTAATTACTCTTCATTTAATAAAATATCATTACTTACCCTTTTGTAACCAAATTATTACCATAAAACCCATATAAAGAACACATAACATATAAAGGTAACTTGGGACATAAACATACTTAAATGGAATAACCATACGGTCGTCTTCCACACATATCACTTAATGGAATAGCCATACGGATGACTTCCATACCCAATGCATTGGAGGTTATAACGTAACCACCCGTCCTGGTATTCACGGCACCACCCGTCATATGGTTTATCACGTTACCACTCGTCAAATGTCCAAGTACCATTATAAAATCATAAGACATAAAACAAATATAAAGGGAAAAAAACATTTCCACACTTTGATCACAATATATCACTTAAATATATTGACATAACAAATCCATTATAAAAACCATTTTCAATACCAAAATACCTAAAAGTGTATATGGTATTTATTTCATTTTAAAAACATTATGGCTTGTTGAGGAAGCCAAAGACAAAATAATACTCGCGGCGACGGAAAAGGTCGTTTTCACCACGTATGTTAAAAGAAACATTCCTTTTTTCATTTTGTAAAATGCTTTGTAGAAAAAGATTCCTTTTTTACAAAATTAAAAGTCAAAGGGGTTTATACACCGTATAAAAGAAAGCCTTGTATTAGAACAAAATATGCCTCAATGAAAGGAGATTGAGATGAAGTCTCTTACAAAGATCATTTTTTAAATAAAATAAATTTATTATGTGTATTCACTATAAGAACACATAAATAAAGTACAAATACAAGATAAGATATAATAATATCATGACATAATTTGAAAGTAGGAGATTAATCCAAAGAACGGAAATTGAGTTAAGAAGTTCCCTTACCTCGTGTCCGACGTGACTCGATTGCTCTTTAATCTCCTAAATAATAAACTAAAGTTAATTTATACTTTATTAAGAACATTTTTAAAGTTCATTATTCATTTTATATAACTTATTTCCATGTTATAAACGTTATGTAATCATTTAAGTTAATAATGTTCGTTTTGTCAATATCTGGTTAATAAGTCAAAAATGGACTTCTTACAATTACATGTTGTTAATGTGGTCAAAGGTTCATTATATACAGAATTATATTCATGATTTTTATATCATATATATCATATATATCCAGCATATACATGTATTTATAATAGTACATAACATTTAGAGGTAAGAAATGAAATGCATTGTTCATGGAGACGGTAAGCCGTACGTACGCATGAACGCTAATTTCATTTCTATTTCGTATTTAATGGAGTAAAATCATAATGAAATAATGGTATATTATAATTCCAGTATAACATCATATATAATAACATTAACTCCATCCTTTATACATCCCTCATATGGCATTAACGAATCAAATCACTTTGAGGGGGCGGTAGTCCGCACTTACTAAAATGAAATTATCGTGTTTACCCACAATGGAAACCATAAAGGTATGCCATAAATGAAAAATACAGAAGCATAAGGAAAACATAAACATAATATAAATCATATAAAAATATAGTGACATCTTAATGGCCACCATGAAAGGTGTTAAAAGAAGATTGAACAATCATCGTTTCGTGAGGCAGAAAATCGCCAACCACAGAAACAGTATGTTCTTTAACAATTAGACGAAGGTGTGTGTAGGTATAGCTATAATCCTTCTCATAACAACATCCTAGTATATTTAAGATACTTGTGTTGTTACAAAATAAAGGAATAAAAAGAGTTTAGGGGGTTGGAGAAGCAAAATAAAACATAAGAACACAAGAGAAGACACTACCTTTAAATTGGGTAACTCTTTTTGATTTGAGCTCAAAGGCTTCCTTGGAAAGACTTATACCCAAAGTGAGGCTTCTAGGAGTAAGATAGGGATGTGGAGAGACAAAATGGGTAGGGTTTGGCCGAGCCAAAGGCTTGAGAGGTGTGGGTAAGGTGGTAGAGGTGGGGGCCTTTTATAAGAGGAGAGGAGGGGCACTCTTGGAAATTTATAAAAGGTTACTTTATTATATAATGATTTTCAGATTTTAAAGGTCCAAAAATTATATATTTCGAGGATAAGGTGATAATAGTTCTAAATCCACTCATACAATAGGTTTTTGACAAGTGTAGGTCTTAGATTTTACATTATCTTTTCATTTTATTTAAATTGTTAAATAATGAGGTAATCGCATCATCATCATGGTGTCATAAATAATTTAATTTATTTAATGTATAAAAATTATAAAAAACTCATGATGTAGGAAATCTTTTTAGCTTTCTAATTAATATTTATAGTAAAAAATATGACTTGTATAACCCCATTTAAAATTTGTTTTAGCAAAACAACACATGTTTGTGACATTTTTATTTTAACTTTAAATAAAAAGTTATTAATGTCATTTTCCTACCAAAGTGGCTCCATGGGGTCCCCAAGTTGACCCATGGATTGTATTGGTCGGCCATGACACATCCAATAAGGGTAGGACATGTTTCAAGGTCATTTCATTTTATTAAAACATTATTTTTACCTTAAATTACGATAATTACCTCTAATCGCGATTAAAAACTTAAAAGTTACTATTCACCAAAAAATTATTTTAATCCCATTAAACCACATTTTACTTCCTAATGACAACCATGAATGTCAGATTTTTGAAATTAAAAACACAGAGGTGGTAAAATTTCATTTAAACGAAAAATCAGTTTTTTTAAGTATCACTTAGTGGTTTCACTATTCATCAAAAATTGAAGTTTTTCAGAAAAATACCAAAACTTCACCCTAAGCTATATTTGATATTCCGAATTAAAAAATGATGTCTATTTTACAAAATTCAAAACATATAATTTACATTAATTAATTTAATAATTAATTCCCGGTGTCATGACAAATAGCGTGTTTTTATGAAACAATATATATCAAAAGATTGACACTAGTTTAAGTCCAATTTCAAAGTGAAATTAATTCCAACGACCACTATTGGATTAAATGGTAAAAATATATTCTAATTTCACTTTAAAACTAATTCAAAAGATAATCTAATCATATTAATAAATTAGATTAAAAAGAGGTTTTGAATTAAAATACAACATTTTTCACTATTCATTAAAAAATTAACTTTATCGGAAAAATACCAAAAATTTACACAAAGTAAATTTTGATGTCCCGATTCTAAAGAAGAATTTTATTTGGTCTAATATAATGTATAAGAGTGACCAAAACTATATTTAATGACGGTTCGCCATCAAAAGGCGATAAGTGGACCTTTAGTGAAAATTAGAGTATATATGCCTAAAATTGAATTCTTTTCATATTTTAAACCTTTATCCTTTATTGGATAAATGTAAAAACATTTAACAAACATATATAATAATATTTTAGTTATTTCTATTCATTCCTGCCAATACAACGACTATGTATTAACTACCATTTAAAATAATATTATTTTATTACTAGTGTGCAACGTAAGATTTCAAAGAAACTCTTTGTTGCCTATCAGGTATGCTATCGAACATAAAAACCCCTTTAAAGTAAAATTAACATTTAATTAGTAAATATTAATAAATATGAAAATGTTTTATTCTTTATTTACCTGGGATGTTACAGGATAAGGCATCCTCAAAAGCCTAAACATCCATGAAATTTTATTATCCATCCATCCCTAACCCTAAGTTTATCACCCATGGTCATCTAGGTCATGGGAAAAAGGAAAAAGAAAAATAAGGTATTAGAAGATGTGAGGAGAGTAAATCCAATATAAATCGATACTAACCTTGTATATTTCCACCAAAAACCAAAATAGTTCACGAAGGAAGCAATGAGAAGAATGAACACACATTTGAGAGGGTTCTATGTCAAGTGAGATGAAAAAAATGTTAATTTGAACCCGGTCCGTTTGTTACAATGGATTTCATTCTTCAATATTTGTTAGAAATGTTTTGATTGGTTATTATAAATTATAATAAGAATAAGTTCAATAAATTTTTACCTAATCTCTTGAACATGTTATGGATAGTTGATCAAGTAATGGGTTCTCCAGGATCAAGTTCCATGTTGATGGTACAAAGGGATAAGGGTAAATTTTTTGGATAAAAAGATAAGAAAAGAGGTCATGGAGAGTCCACACCACCTACTAAGCCTAAGAAAAGGAATAAGAGACAATGGTTTCATTAAAAATAGTCTTTCCATTAGAGAAGTAATTTTCTAGATTTCATGAAAGGTTGTAAGAATCCATGTGGAGATTCGACATTAGATATTAATGTTATATAATTCAATTATTTTATTATGAATGATATATGATACCAACTATATATTTTACAAAAGTTTTAAATATATAGAAAGACATAAGTAAAGTAAGAATCAAATATGGTTGCTCAATTTTTTCTTTCATGTAATGGAGCAAAGGAGTTGCTGCATTGAGATCTTATATGTAAGAAATACTTCGAATCTAGGATGAATTTTTCAAAATATTTTTATTTTTTTCATCATTTTTATCTTGAGAAGATCTTGTAAAAAATAATTGTTTGAAAAAATATGATTGAATTTTTTTATAAAGATGGTTTATGATTCATCCAGTTTTGTAACATGCTTGAAAAGAAAACAAGGATAAAAGTATTTTTATCTAGTTTAAAGTGTTTATCTAAGAATGTAAAAGAATAGGATTCCACCACCAATAGTGGGATATTTTTTAAAGTCTTCTTTATAGTAAAATTACCAAATACATCAAATATCATATATGATATGGAAACAATAGTTTATTTGTTAAATATTTACACTAAAATTAAATAAGTGTTATTTCCTAAATAAAACGGAGTTTGTGTATCTTATCATGGTATAATGAAAAAGAAATAGTTTCTAAGATGTTAGTGGGAGTATAATTGGACATGAGAAGTTCAAAGTTAATAAATAAAATATTATGTTATTCAACTTCCAATGAAAATTTCACTTGATATACTAAAAGTTTTAGGATATAATCATAAATAAAATATGTAAAAGTTACATTTTTTATCATGAAAAAGTAATTTTTACATGTTATCCTAGAATGTTTAGGATATGATGTAAAAAAATGATTTAGTTACCAAAATATTTCATTGAAAAAATTTTATGGAAAGAGTTTCAAGGATGATGATGATGTACATAGAATTTTTCTAAGAATATAATAAAATTTATTAACATCCGAACATTAGATGTTGTGAATTTAAGGAGTATAAATATGTTCAAAGAGTTAAACATTAGGAATATGATTCCTAAGTCTCACTATTATTCAAAATTTCTCTCTTTATAGATGTTACTCACTAAATATTTTAGCATGAGGGTTTTATGAGATGGTTATACAGAGATGTGATAAGGATTACATATAGATGTGATGAGTTAACAAAACCCCGAAAAGTTCAGAGAACATAAGGCTAATTTGATTGTATATCATATGTGGTACTTTAGATAGGCCCTTATGTAGGGTTTTTTATATATTCTTAAAAGAGTTTAAGAATATAATATATATCATAAAAAATACAATCTCCAATTTATCATTCTTTCATGTTGGTTGCCTAAATGTAGATACTCATATACATATCATGAAGTTCAATGATAACTAACATCTCAAAGTGAAACTTTGAGTTATCCCTAACTGATGTTCTTTATGGAGTATTATAGGTTATGATGAAATGGTAAGGTTAATGTGGGTATGATTCTTGTATTGAGATAACAAATATACTCATGGGGTACAAAAGTGTTATGTGCACTAGATAACCGATGAAGTATACCACATGGAGTGTCATAAACTATGTATTTGGTATACTAAGGGTGCATTGTTCATATTTGGTGCCCTCGCTCCCTGATGTTGGTGAGATGCCTAGCATGAGAAGCTTCATACTTCATTACCTTTCTTACACAAGCAGCGAGGCTTAGCAAATCAGGGGTTGTTAGGTATGTTGTTGATCATGTCATCGGGTATAGCTCTACAAAGATGAGATTTAACCCTTCATATGTTGAGTATGAAATTTAGTCCCTTGATTGAGATAGATTGAGGAAATGTATGACCATACCTAAAAGGTACATATAATGTTCTTATCTATATGGACACAGGGCATGTAATGTAATCATCTTCTAGATGAATGACATGTGATGTATTAATCGAACCGGTCTGTCTATACTTGAAGAGTCGAGGATTTATGGGGAGTTTATATGGGATTAACATTTACAAGGTCTCATGGTCACTCAATGTCTTGGATAAAGAAAACACATAAAAATGCAAGCTAATGAAATGTGATTTCAATATATTTCCCCCTACAATTGTAAGGTATGATTAGGTGAATATCGTAAGGTTCCATTGCATCGGGTTTGAGATTACATTACCAACAAACCTAAACTTTAGTAGAGACTTGAGCATACATGAGTGTCAATGTAACATGATATGCATACAATGCATATCTTGAGACTATGTTGCCCCTAATTTATCATGGGCTCACAATTTACTACAGTTGAACGTTAAGTGTTAACATTCATGGAATCTTCCATGATTAGTTATCATTGATTAGTTGTTTCATGGGATCAAACAGATGGTAGAGTTAAGGAAGAGAGTAGCATGCAATGTAACACAAGAAAATACTTGTATGTTAATGAAACGTATGAGTAAATGCTTGGTGCAGTTTCATGGATCAGGGAGTGGTTAATTTATGTTAATAAACCTTCCAGTGCGGGGTTTGTTAAGATCTATTTAATGTTGTTGGTTGGATTACAATGTTTTCTGAGCATGTTTTGATAGTTGTAGATGAGATGATAGGGGCGACAAGTGCCACTATGAAACATGCTAAAGGATAATCAAACTGGGATGATTTTGATAGTGTTTTATGTTGGATTTAAAAATGTTTGAAACTGGTGATAGGGTAGGATAGAGTAGTTTGCATTCTAGTCCTGTTGTCTTATCAAAAAAAATTCATGCAAATTTGTCCGCCTGTAACCTAGTAAGGTGGTTCAGAGAAGCACAGAAGAATGGGAAAGATGACGAGGATGGTGAACTGAAACTCCACTGAATCCTCTCTCACAATACTCTCTCTAATCTAAACACCAACTCCACTGAATTCATGCAAATTTGTCCGCCGGCGTAAGATGCAACTTCAGGAACTCCACCTCCACCTCCAAGTCCGCGTTCCTCTTATGCCTCTGCTCCAGCTCCATCCGCAGCCTCTCCACTGTTCGCAGCAGCACCACCTCCGACGATTCTTCTACTCCGCCGTCGGAGTTCACCAGGATGGTGCCGGGCTTGTTGTCGCGGTGGACTTGGGCCTTGCTGTGGAGGTAGGCCAGAGCGCGGAGGGTCTCCCGGAGGACGACGGCGATGCAGGGTTCGGGGAGGCCGTCGGGGAAGGCGGAGGTGAGGATGAAGTCGAGAGAGCCGGCGGACATGAAAGGCATGACGACCCAGAGGAGGCGGCCGACGGTGAAGAAGCAGTGGGCGCGGAGGAGGTTGGAGTGGGCGAGGAGGGACATGTCTTCGGCCTCGCGGCGGAGGGTGTCGAGGTCTGCGCCGGACTGGTCCAGGTCGATGGCCTTGATGGCCACCACGGCGGAGTGGGCGGGAAGTGGATATTGTTGGCTTCTTGATCCGCCATTGGAGCGGATTTGGAGGATTTTCTTGAGAGAATCGTGTTGCGTCGAGGGTTGTGTTGTGGGGATGAGATGATGGAAGGGTGGGGTTTTAAGGGCGTTTCCCCGACGGGGGACCGAAGAGCGGGAAAGGTTTGGGAGAATGAAGGTCGTTGAGTTATGTGTTTCATTTATCTTAACATTAATAAGATACATTGATCCCCACTCTCTCAATGTCAGGTTATTTGAATCAACAAAGGTAATCCCCATAATATTGCATGATTATCAATATGAAAGAAGGTCTAACATATTAGAGCAACATTGCGGTGCATGAATGTCAAAATTTGATAATTCGTTTATTTGATTATTTAATTTCATTAAATATTAATGGATTTATAATTCAAGAGTTTATAGATTATAATTATTCACGGATTGGTTTTAGGCTTGGATCAATGAATCCAGTATTGTATGAGCATTACTGATAGATTTAAAATGGAAATGGAATAAAGAATTTAGAAATGGACTTTTGTTACTTTAATTAAATTTATTGAAAAACTTATTCAATTACTTTAATCTCACTTGTTTCTTTTAAAGTCTCCCTCTTCCCATACCTTCCATCCCCACACGAGCCAACCCTTCCTCATTTTCTCTATTTCTTCTATTTTTTCAAGCAAAGCATCATTCGTTATTCTTCTGCGGGCACATGCAGACCAACAACAAGGTAACACTTCTTCTCCCTTTTCCTTGTGTGGATATGCTTTGTAAGGGTTACACGAATCTATAAGTGAAGAAAAATCAATAAGGTATAATCATAATGACAAGATAAATAATCTGAGAATGCAAATGTATCCATAGATTTTGTCATAGTGAAAATCTCATGGAAAGTAATAACTAAATATTGAAAGAAGAAAATGCTTAATCATTGGATGTTATGTATCTGACACATGAACCATTATACCGTCATGACAGTTTAAGTTTGTGGGTAAAAACCCATCTGATTCTACTTGGAAACAAACATGAAGGGTTTTTCGTCAACTATTTTTCCTCATGAGACCTGTCGATGCATCGAGAGGCTATCTATAACCGGGTGTCACCCGTCACTTTATGTCCAAAGCATTCTTCATACATAGATTCAATTCAATAACATCATTCAAAAAAAGCACCGTATGTAAAAATGGTGTGTCACGACCCAACCCTACCCGGGCTCGAGCCGCAACTACCCCAAGTCCGCCTCCATAGGCCAGGGGCTGGCGACCAGCGCCGAAGGCACAACAACTCGGGGAGGCCTTTGCCTAAGTACCTGTACACACACCCACGCAGCACACTCAATGCAAAAGTGCGGAGTAAAAAAAAAGAAAAGCAAAGGGAAACTGCTATAAATAAACCACAGAGTGCATTGACCTCTACAAGTACAAGGTACAAACTGAAAAGAAAATGGGCAAAACACGCGCCCAACCAAAAAGTGTCACAACCCGGCAACATGTAAACAAAAGAAACAGCTGACGGGTCTCCCACCTGGAACCCGACCACGACCACCGCACGCGGTCCAAGCTCCCATGCTCCTACGCTCCACTGAAGTCACGCTCCACCTGTCCGTCGTCTGCAAGGGCACACCAAGTGCGGGCAAAGCCCAAGCAGGGGTGAGTACAAAAATACTCAGTAGGATACCCCGAAGGCTCGAGGGAGCAACAGAAGGAGGTACCGAATGGTGAGCAGTAGAGTGAACAGGAGAAAGAAAAGAGAGTACAATAGAGAGTCCAGCTCAACCCAACAAGAGAAAGGAAGTAGACTCGTCCAGGCACAAGGAGCTGGAAACGGTGAGAAGATGAACTTCTCGTCGAGTCTTCGCTACCTATAGCAGGAGATTAGACTCATCCAACCACGAGAAGCTAGACACGGAAAGCACGTGGCATACCCCGCGCGTCTTCGCCTCTCCTGGAGGGAGAGTAACCAAGCCCAAGAAGTGGGTAATTGAACAACGTATATACATATCCTTATGCTCAATCGAGAAGCCCGAACAACGTCGTAAGGGGATCTCCGTCCCATAGCTCAGCCCAAGAAAAGTGAGTCGCCTACAGTCCCAGAAGTAAACCACTGATGCCCAGCATCCCGCACGTCTGCCCTGAACTGCAAGCCAAGGGGCTCAATCACCGCACCTTGACACTATCCGCTTTGGGCGGCACTGACTCGCCCGCACGGTTTTAGATCGCGTCACAAGAACGCGTCTCGGTGGGGAAAGTGTCCCTCGTACTTGAGAGTTTTAGGGAAAGTCAACCACGCCTTGTCACTGCCCCGCAGTTGAGAGGTCTCCTCAAAGTCAAAATCGTCACAACACTGACCCGTATAACCAAGGGTCCCACTCCGGTAATCACGGAGGAAAGCCTCAGACTAGCCTAGTAGAAATGTCTGAGCCTGGAATGTCAACGGGTGTCCCACTGACCCGCCCTGCTGGAGGGTAATTCATAACCAGATATCGGGTGACCCACTGCCCAGCCCTGCTGGAGGGTAAACCCTAATACATCATCAGGCGACCCACTGCCCAGCCCCGCTGGAGGGTAGACCTGGAATAAGTCGACAGACGACCCACTGCCCAGCCGTGCTGGAGGGTAGACCTGGAACTCGACGACGGGCGACCCACTGCCCAACCCTACTGGAGGGTAGACCCTAAGAGGTCGTCGGGTGACCCACTGCACATACCCTACTGGAGGGTAGACCCTAATAGCGTCGGGTGACCCACTGCCCAGTCTCTGCTGGAGGGTAGACCCTAAGAGCATCGGGTGACCCACTGCCCAGTCTCTGCTGGAGGGTAGACCCTAAGAGCATCGGGTGACCCACTGCCCAGTCTCTGCTGGAGGGTAAACTCTAGAAATCAGTTAGCAACCCACTGCCCAGCCCTGCTGGAGGGTAAACCCTAGAAGTCGATGAGTAACCCACTGCCCAGCCCCGCTGGAGGGTAAAACTCAGAACTGCCCTGGTCATCCCCACTGGAGGGTACAACACTGGCCAACCGAACACGGAGTGGGTATCGCGCGACCACCCAACTCCAGCACAACTCACCCAAAGGGGTTTCAGCGCCTGTTCCATCACTAGGTGTCACTAGCACCGCTACCGGCCGATCCATCAAGAACAAGACCAGGGGGTGACCGCTCAACCCTATTGGTCAGACAAAAGAGCACCAGGCCAGGGGAAACTCCACCCTGCTAGTCAAACAAACAAGCACAAAGCCAGGGGAAAACTCCACCCTGTTGGTCAAACAAACGAGCACAGAGGGACCCTCTACGTCGCGAGAGGTCGAAGTACATAAAACAGATCACGGCACGCACGTGGGGCCCACACGACGTGTGACCCCAAGTCAACCCCAACTGAGCGCACAAACATACTCAGGTACAAACAACCACACGTACCTCCAAGCGCTCCCATATACTCCCAGAATATACCTCGTTCCAGCCCTAAGGCTATCGTGCACACGACACCCAACGTCAACGCAAAGGCATGATGTAACAACTCCACCTTAAAGGCCCAGGCACGGCCAACCACATCTCGTGGACCAATTATATCACTCTCCCAAGAGTGCGCGATCACACGCCGAGGGTCCGCTACAAACAAGGTAGGCCGAACCACCACTAGATCACCATCCATGCTTCCACAAAAAGATCGCGCAAGAGGCTCAGCACAACCAAACGGATCACACCGTTGTAATCCTTGTGGAAAAACACGCGAGATCGACTACTTACTCGCCTCCAACGAATATCCAATGAAAAGGTCACCAACACCATCCCACGCCCGAACGACGTCCCGTGATCCCGAGCCTCGGCCCCGAAAATAGTCGGGCTCATCGCACCATTGCGATCCCCTCGGGAAAACGTGTCAAAAGAACTACTCACAGGAGTGTAACGGATAACCGGAGAAAAAGATGCATTCCAGCGCACCGCACACGAGCGGTGCCATGTGGGGCCCGCAACCCAGTCCCGAAACTCATTGAACGGATCGTACCGTTGCGATCCTCTCGAAAAAGCACACAAGATGGACTATTCACTTGTCCAAAACGGTTGCCCGGTGATAAAGCTGGAAATCACCGTCAACTCCCGAAACGGCCCTCGTGGGCCCCGCACCATTGTGCGGAATTACAGTGGGCAGACTGCGCCAATGCGTTGCCCTCGAAAAAACACCCAACATCGACTGCTCGCACGCCCCGAACAGACGTCCGAGGGAAAAGTCGCTAAAAGCTGCAACAAGGTATTAGAAGAAGAGAGGAGAGTAAATCCAATATAAATTGATACTAACCTTGAATATTTCCACCAAAAACCAAAATAGAGCATGAAGTAAGCAATGAGAAGAATGAACCCACATTTGAGAGGCTTCTAGTTCACACGTGATGAAAAAAATCAATATGTTAATTTGAACCTGGTCGGTTCGTTACAATGGATTTCATTCTTCAATCTCTGTTGGAAAGGTTTTGATTGATTATTATAAATTCTAATAAGAATAAGTTCAATAAAAGTTTACTCAATCTCTTTAACATGTTAAGGATAGTTGATCAAGTAATTGTTAGTCTAGGATCAAGTTCCACGTTGATGGTAAAAAGTGATAAGGGTAAACTTTTTGGATAAAAAGAGAAGAAAAGAGGTCATGGAGAGTCCACATTGCCAACTAAGCCTAAGAAAAGGAAGAAGGGAAAATGCTTTCATTGAAAATTGATTGGCCATTAGTGAAGGAATTGTCTATATTTCCTATAAGGTTGTAAGAATCCATGTGGAGTATCCACTTTAGATATTAATGTTATATAATTTAATTCTTTCACTGCTGGAAAAATGGTTTTTTGCGATGGGCCATTTGCGACCGGTTCCCGTCGCAAATGCTCTTTTGCGACGGGGTCCTGTCGCAAATGACCCGTGGCGGAAAAGGGTGTCCCAAATATTTCCTTTTGCGATGGACCATCGCAAAAAATTATTATTTGCGATGGGCAGTAGAACCGTTGCAAAAAGGTTCGGCGATTTTTTAAAAAACTCTATTGCGACGGGCCAACACTTGTCACAAATAGTTTTCCCGATTTTTACCTTTTTGTGACAGTCTATCGTAATTACTATGGGAAATATAAAGAAAATTAACCCTTTTGTGATGAACTGTCGCAATTAGTATTTGCGACAGGCCCGTCGCAAATAGTTGAAAATTATAATAATATTAATATAAATGAAATTATAATATTAATTTTAGTAAAATAAAATTATTCATAAAATAATAATAATAATAATAATAATATATTAATATAAATGAAATAATAATATTAATATTCATCAAATAAAATTAATTATAAAATAATTAAATAATATAATAATATTATTATTAATATTAATGAAATAATAATAATAATATTAGTAATATAATAAAAACCTGATTATTCACAAAAATATAAAAATATATTAATTAATAAAATAATAAATAGAATAAAAAATTTAATAAATAATAAAAACTGTAATATTCGAGACAATATAAAAAACACACTATTTAAAACATTAAATAGTTAATATTACAAAAAAATAAATTGAAATGTTTCATTATAAAATAAAAATATGTTACTGAGGGGGAGAGTCGTCTGGATCACTGAGGGGGAGGGTCGTTTGGAAGACATGGAGGAGATGGTGGAGGGAACTCCATCGCTAAACTGCGAGTCAGACGTCACATATACTCCATCTGCTCCTGCTCCTACCGATGCTGCCATCAACACATCTCATCCTGAATCTCCTACTGTTGCTATTGTCATAGGAACTCTTCATCTTGTTGTTGTTTCCACTGATGCATCTACTCCTACTCCCTACACATAGTCTCTATAAGATCACTCTAATCTTGAAACTGCTCCTCATACTATACAAGAGATGATGATGACTCTCCGTGAGCTCCTCTCAAGCTGGACACCAACATCACAGAGGTTCCATAAAACCCTAGGGGTCAATCGAGAGCCGATACCAACAACTCAGCCATTCTCAAAGGCATACTATGTCACCTACATCTATGCTACCTCATCAAATCGGGGGCACTGGTCTGACCATCGGTCTCAGCCTGACTCTCACCATGTTTTTGAGACGTCGCGACCTCATATGACTCCTTCAATTGCAATTTAAAATTAAAATAGTTAAAATATTATTTGTAGTTAAATTTAAAACTCAAAAAGAAATTATACTGACCAAAATCTGACGTTGTCGAGCACATCTAATCTCTCCAGTGGCTGGATCACTATACATCCTCCTATAAATGTCATACTCTATAATATTGGGCTGTGTGACTACCTATATGAATATAAAATAAACCATTTACATTTAAAGTTATATACAATATTTAAAAAAATGTACTTACCATATGCTCCCAATGCATACTGAATGTATGACTACCAGATCGATGTGTCACCTCCTATCTCCCCTGATTTTTCCGACCTAATGATGATCTAGTTTGAAACCACCTACTCAACTAGTGTGTACATGTTCCATCTCAAACATGAGATGAAATATAATGAGGTTGGTGGATGCGACATGTCTCATCAAACTCTGTCACTCCTTCTTTCTCCATTGCTTTTCTTTTCAAATTATGCAAAAACTGAGTGAAACGTGGATACATAGATCTCTACCATGCCTTCCAGATATCCTCACACATGCTCTCATCAATGGGATACCATAAACCCTACAAATAATATATTATCTAAAGTTATTAATTAAATAAATTTCAAAATAAATATTATTTATGTACGTACCAACCAATGCTCGAACATGTAGTGTTGTACATCAATGGGAATCTGATCCCATGACACCCATGCATCAGAAAAGTAATTGCACAATATAGTGCCCCCCTATCCAACAACTATATGCGTAAAGCTGTAAAAAATAACAATTAATCAAAAAAGTAGAATATAAATAAATTAATAAAAACTAACTAAAATACACAGGTAAACATACCTCTATATGTGTGGATTGAACCCAAGATGTGGACATTACTTGGAGATAAGGTTGGGAATCATCAGCCAGGAAAGACCACACATCCTCTGAGTGCCCCCTGAATTGCTAATAGTCTGAGGGTCAGATGATCTGACCTCCTCCTTGTCCAAAGGTAGATCATCCTCCTGTAACAAACAATACAAATCCTCATCCATCTAAAACATGAAATGATTGTTGTTAGTAAACAATTGAAAACAACTATTATATATGATTATAACCAGCATTTAACTTTTTCAATGTCCATATTCATCCTTATCTTCATAGCTATTGATGTCAATGTCTTCATCTTCCTCCTCAGCATCATCAATTTTCATATTAGTTTCAGTTTCATCATATGTTGTCATTTCAAATTAAGTTGTAACATCATTAACATCATCATCAACATAAAACCTTAACTATGGGGTGTTATCAATGATATTCGTGTCTCTTCATGAAAAATATGGATTCACAGTAGTCTCTTGAAAATTTTAAATTCCTTGCACTTCAGTGGAACTGCATTCAATTTCAGTAAACTGATTCCCTCGAGATTTAATTTTTATTATGCTCCACCAATCACCCAACTCCCTTTAAGTAGCACAATAATTTGCATAATAAATTTGATGTGCCTGATGAACCAATAAAAATGTTTTATTTAATGTAAGAAAACTTTTATATTTAATATCAACGATCCCATAGATCAGATGAACACACAAGCCTCTCTCAGTATCCAACCACTGACATTTAAACATCGTTATGTAATGTTGTCCCAGATAACACAGTTCAATGATTTCTTCCAGCATGCTGTAAAAGTCAACTATAGTTTCTCTATGACGAGATCCTCTAAATCAAACACCACGATTCATTGTTTTTTTATTCCCCATATGCACATGTATGAAATCGAAAACCATTCACCACATATGCATTATAAGATTGAACCATTTTGGATGGTGGGTAACTCAATACACACAATCGATTATCAATTTTATTAGAATGTTGAGATACCTAAAAAGTTGTAAAACAATTATCACTATAAAAAGTATTAAATTGATTTTTTATGTGAAATAAAAAAAATTATGTTACTAGTTTTTGAAACTAGTAGGAATTTTTTTTGATAATGTTCTTTAAGAGAAGCTGCTGTAATTTGTGGAAACTGTTTCTTGATATGATTATCATATAACATAAAAATAAAATAAGATTAATGTACTATTATAAAAATTATAAAATAAGTTATAGGAGAACTCACATTACAAATGGTGTCATTTCTTCACAGTTGAGCAGAATATATGTATGAGATCTATGATGTTTATCATCTAAAAACCATCGTTCATAAACTCCATCGAAGCCAAGTTTAGGCTGATTAAAAACTGATAATTTATTTCTCATGTCATTTTCAACATTTCCCTCATTATATATCATATGATTGTGTTTTGAGGTATATTTAGATTGTAAGTAATGATAGAATAAAAAAGAAATTTCCTCTTGCAAATAAGATTCTCCAATTGAGCCTTCAACTGATGCTTTGTTACGTAATTTTTTTTCAATTTTTGCTTGCATCTCTCAAATGAAAACATCCATCAGAACTACACCGGACCTCCACATTTTATTTCATGTGGAAAATGTAATATCAAATTTTCCATTGAGTCAAACAAACCTGGTGGGAAGATTTTTTCCAGTTTACATAAAATTAAAATGACATCTTCTTGCAGTTTTCTTACTGCATCGTAGTCTATTGTTGATGCAAAAATGTCTCAAAAAATATGATATGTCTGTTAGCGCATCCCAAATAATAGGATTTAATATAACTCTTAATCTAATCGGCATAAGTCTTTCTATTAAAACATGATATTTATGACTTTTTAATCCAGTAATATGAGCATTTCTGACACATCTACCCAAATTGGAATCATAAACATCTAGAAGTCTCAAATCTACAATCCACTGACAAAATAATAAGAGAATATTTTTGGATAGTGTATAAGCTAATTTTGGATTCATTAACTTCTATGATCTGACATTTTCAAATAGTTCAAGTTCTGGTTGCTTATAAATTTGGGCAATATCTAATAATGCCTTTACATTATCTTTAGTCTTACCTGGTGTATCCAAAACTGTATAAAACAAATTATCAAAATAGTTATTCTTAATATACATCACATCCAACATGTGACGGACCAACAAATAAGACCAATATGGAAAATCCCAAAAAATGATCCATTTTATTCAATTGTGCTCTTTTCTAAACCCATCAATTTTCTATTAGTTTATTGTTGGTCCAAATGTGATTAGAGGTAATGAAGAGACAATTTATTTTGACTCTGTACCTGATATCATTTTTGTAGGACCATCTTTTTCAACTATTCCATTTCTGAAATGATATTTTTTTCTTCGAAAAGGATGATCGGTTGGAAGAAATCTGCGATGACAGTAGAAAAAACAAGGTTTTTTTCTATTGACCTTCATAAACTCTTTTCTATCTCTCATACAGTACATACATGATTTTGAACCATGTGTACTCCATCCAGATAACATGCCATATACTAGGAAGTCACTAATTGTCCACATCAATGCAGTTTTCAATATGAAGTTTTGTTTTGCAGCAACATCATATGTACTGACACCGTTACTCCATAGTGAATTTAACTCATCAATAAATGGTTTCAAATAAACATCAATATTCTTGTTCGGATGACCTATAATTAATAAGGTCAAAAATATATATGGCTCCTTAATCAACATCCATGGAGGGAAACTGTACAGAGTTATAAAGACAGTCCAACATGAATACTGACTATCGTAAGAACCAAATGGAAAGAAACCATCAGTAAAAAAACCCAATCGCATGTTTGAGGCTTCTAAAGCAAAAGGTGAATGCACTTGGTCAAAATGTTTCCATGAATCACCATCAGAGGTATGATTTAAGATTTTACTAGTTGAAATGTTGGTTTTGTGCCATGACATCAATGATGTTGTGTTTTGAGACATAAATAAATGCAGCAATCTAGGTGTGAGAAAGAAATATATCAATTGTTTTATAGGAACAAATATATACTTCCCTAGTTGAGATTCTTTATACGTTTATTGTCCACATGTAGGAAAATTATCCAACAACTCATTTTCACTATAATATAAGTTGCAATCATTTGAACATGTATGAATCTTCTGATAACCAAGACTCAGATTAAGAACCAGCTTCTTGATCTCATAGAAACTTTCAGGCAACAAATTTCCTTCAGGTAGTAGTGTTTTTAAGAGAGAATATATGATCAAAACAACTATTTTACATTCCATTATTTGATTTAATAGCCATAAATTTAAGAACTGCTTCAAACTTGCTTATCTTGCAACCAAGATATAAGGAATCCTCAATAGACCTCAACAACTCATATAAATGAGATGGTTCCAAATCAAGAGTTAAATCAATATCATCCTGAGTTCTAGTTTGTTGAAAAGATTGACTTTCCACATCATGTACTAAATTTTGAAACCGTGTTGGATCTGGAACTAAATTATTAGTATCTTCTCTGGAACTGCGTTCACCATGTTGATACCAAAAAACATAATCTAGTTGAAAACCAAAAGGCAATAAATGACTGCCAAAATTGTCAAATGTGTCATACATTCTCAGAGAACATTTTTTACAAGGACACTTAATTGTCCCTTTTGAAACAAATTTTGGTCGTGATGATGCAAATGATAAGAAATCCTGAACACCCTCAATATATACTGGATTTAAACCAAAATCGTTTGGATTCCTGCACTGATTTATCCATGCATAATCATCTAATAATGATTGTTGTCGACTTCCTTATTCCATATTTTTCTAAAAAATATGAAATAATAGGTTATTTTGTATAATTAGATATAAAATAAACACTATCCAAAAAAGAGAAGACAATTAAATTCTTTTTTCTAGTAATTTATAATAATTTCTATTATTTTATAGTTATTTATACTATTTTTTAAGATTTTATACTAATATACACTCATTAATAAAAAATTTATACTAATTAGCACTAATTATTATTAATTAGAGGTATTTTGTACTAATTATTGTTAATTACTGGTGACACAATTTCCAACAGATTGGCAGCAACTCTTTTGCCCGAAGATTCACCCCCTTACAACTTTCTGGGACTAAAATCACTATGAAAAGTCTATTTCGATGTACGAATATCCATTTTCATATGCATGAGGATGGAGAGAAGGGAGGCCTCACTGCGCGGCTCTCCATGCTCGTGTATATGAAAATTGATATCTGTACGTCATAGCATAATTTTCATAGTGATTTCAGTCAGAGAAGTTCCAAGGAGATGAGTCGTCAGGAAAAAGAGCCTCTTTTTTCCGATGGCTCACCTCCTTGCAACTTTCTCCGACTTAAATCACTATGAAAAATCTTCTCCGATGTACGTCAAAACATATTTTTCATACTGATTTCAGTGGGAGAAATTTGCAAGGAGTTGAGGCATCGATCAAAAGGAATGTCTCCAATCCATTGGAAATTGTGCCAGTTAATCAATGTACTCAAATTTATTTCAATTCATTACTAATTAATCCTAATTATTACTAATTAATCCTAATTGTTACTAATTATTATCAATTCTTACTAATTGGTACCAATTTACCCTAATTCTTACTAATTGTTACTAATTGTTACTAATTAATTCTAAGTAATCCTAATTATTACTAATTATTACAAATTATTACTAATCATTACAAATTATTACTAATTATTTCTAATTATTACAAATTATTTCTAATTATTACCAATTAATCCTAATTATTATTAATTAATCCTAATTATCACTAATTAATCCTAATTATTACTAATTATTATTAATTAATCCTAATTATTACTAATTATTAAATTTTATTACTAATTATTACAATTTATTACTAATTATTACAATTTATTACTAATTATTACAATTTATTACTAATTATAACTAATTATTACAATTTATTACTAATTATTAAAATTTATTACTAATTATTACAATTTATTACTAATTATTACTGTTTATTACTAATTAATACAAATTATTTCTAATTATTTCTAATTATTACAATTTATTACTAATTATTTTTAGTTATTACTAATTATTTCTAATCATTACTAATTATTTCTAATCATTACTAATTATTTCTAATTATTTCTAATTATTTCTAATTATTTCTAATTGTTACTAATTATTTGTAATTATTAATAATTATTTCTAATTATTACAAATTATTACAAATTATTACAAATTATTACAAATTATTACAAATTATTAGAAATTATTATAAATTATTACTAATTATTACTAATTATTAAAAATTATTAAAAATTATTAAAAATTATTAAAAATTATTACAAATTGTTACTAGTTATTACAAATTATTACAAATTATTACAAATTATTACTAATTATTGCAATTTATTACTAATTATTACAATTTATTACTAATTATTATAATTTATTACTAATTATTACAATTTATTACTAATTATTACTAATTATTAAAAATTATTACTAATTATAACAAAATATTTCTAATTATTACTAATTATTACAAATTATTACAAATTATTACAAATTATTACAAATTATTACAAATTATTACTAATTATTACAATTTAATACTAATTATTTCAATTTATTACTAATTATTATAATTTATTACTAATTATTTGAATTTATTACTAATTATTACAATTTATTACTAATTATTACAATTTATTACCAATTATTTCAATTTATTACTAATTATTACAATTTATTACTAATTATTACAATTTATCACTAATTGTTACAATTTATTACTAATTATTACTTATTATTTATAATTAGCACTTAGATATAATTATTCATAAAAATAAATACTGAAAAAACAAATATCTAATTCTAATTTAATTTAATTGCATCTAGCTAACAAAAATTGTAAATATTTTAAAATAAATTAAATTAAATAAACAATAAAAAAATAGATAAATACTTTGAAACCGAAGCTTTTGGAGTATAAAAGTCGTGAATTATGCTCCAATTTAAAATTTTAAACTATGAAAAAATTTAGAAGAAATTTTTTCAGAAGAGATAGAGAGAGAAGTTAAGAAAGAAGTAAAATGAGAGGGAAAACGGATGTGGGTATATATAAGTTAGATTATTTACGATGAGATTATTTACAACGGGTCCTGTAGAAAATGCCCACTACCCGCATTAATTAAAGTCGATCGAAAAAAATTATTGGTGACGGATCCCGTCATAAATTGGTATGTGCTGACATAGTATTTGTGATGGGACAAGAATCTCGTCGCAAATACTAAAAACTGCCGTCGGGCATTTGGGACGGGAATAGAAACCCGTCACAAATACTCATGCCCATGGTTTGGCGCGCATTTGGCGCCAAACCTTTTGCGACGGGTCCTAACCCCCCCCCCCCCCCCCGTCGCAAATAACCCCTTCCGACGAGTTATTTGCGACGAGACCCTCACTCGTCGCAAATGGCCGATTTTCCCGTAGTGTTTTATTCTGAATGATATATGATACCAATTGTATGTTTTACAAAAGTTTTAAATATACAGAAGGACATAAGTAAAGTAAGAATCAAGGATGGTTGCTCAATTTTTTATTTCATGTAATGGAGTAAAGGAGTTGCTGTATTGGGATCTTAGATGTAAGAAATACTTTGATCTAGGATGAATTTTTCAAAATATGTATATTTTTTATATCATTTTTCTCTTGAGAAGATTTTGTAAAAAATAACTGTCTGAAGAAATCAGATTGAATTTTTTTATACACATGGTTTATGATTCATCCATTTCTATAACATTCTTGAAAAAGAAAACAAGGATAAAAGGATTTTTATCCAGTTTAAAGTGTTTATCTAAGAATGTAAAGGAATAGGATTCCACCACCAACATTGGCATATTTTTTAAACTCTTTTTTACAGTAAAATTACCAAATACATCGAATACCATATATGATATGGAAACAATAGTTTATTTTTTAAATATTTACACTAAAATTAAATAAGTGTTATTTCCTAAATAAAATGGAGTTTGTGTATTTTATCATGATATAATGAAAAGGATATAGTTTCTAAGATGTTAGTGGGAGTATAATTGGACTTGAGAAGTTCAAAGTTAACAAATAAAATACCATGTTATTCAACTTTCAATGTAAATTTCACTTGATATCCTAAAAGTTTCAAGATATAATCATAAATAAAATATGTAAAAGGTGTATTTTTTACTTTGAAAAAGTGATCTTTACAAGTTATCCTAGAATGTTTAGGATATGATGTAAAAAATTACTTTAGTTACGAGAAGATTTCAAGGAAAAAAATTTATGAAAAAATTTTCAAGGATGATGATGATGTACTTAGATATTTTCTAAGAAGATTATGAAATTTATTAACATCATAACATTAGATTTTTTGAATTTAAGGAGTTTAAATGTGTTCAGAGTTAAACATTAGGAATATGATTCCTAAGTCTCATTATTATTCAAAATTTATCATTTCATAGATGTTACTCACTAAAGATTTTAGCATGAGGGTTTTATCAGATGGTCACATAGAAATGTGATAAGGATTACATATAGATGTGATGAGTTAACAAAAACTTGAAATGTTCATAGAACATATGGCTACTTTAATAGTATATCATATATGGTATGTTAGATATGCCCTTATGTACGGTTTTTTATATATTCTTAAAAGAGTTTAACAATATAAATTATATCATTAAAATACAATCTCTAATTTATCATTCTTTCATGTTGGTTGCCTAAATATATATACAGATATACATATCGTGAAGTGTAATGATAACTGACCTCTCAAAGTGAAACTTTGAGTTATCCCTAATTGATATTCTTCATGGAGTATTATAGGTTATGATGAAATGATAAGGTTAATGTGGGTACAATTCTTGTATCGAGATACCAAATATACTCATGAGGCACAAAAGTGTTTTGTGCACTAGATAACTGATGAAGTATACCACATAGAGTGTCATAAACTATGTCTTTGGTATACTAAGGGTGCATTGTTCATATTTGGCATCCCTGCTTCCTAAGGCTGGTGAGATACCTAGCATGAGAAGCTTCACACTTCATTACCTTTCTTACACAAGTAGTGAGGCTTAGCAAATTAAGGGTGGTTAGGTATGTTGTTGATCATGTCATCAGTTAGAGATCAACAAAGACGAGATTTAACCTCTCATATGATAAGTATGAAATTTGGTTCCTCGATTGAGATAGACTGACGAAATGTATGACCATACTTAGAAGGTACATATAATGTTCTTTATCTATATGGACATGGGGCATGTAATGTACTCATCTACTAGATGAATGACATGTGATGTATTTATTAAACCGTCCTGTCTATACTCAAAGAGTTGAGAATGTACGGGGAGTTTATATGGGATTAACATATACAATGTCTCATGGCCACTCAATGTATTGGATAAAGAAAATACATAAAAATGCATGCTAACATGTGATGCAGTTGGTGGACATAAATATAGTGATACGTGAGTTTGATGGAGATCATGCGAGGCCCATTTATAGCTTATGCAACATTGATGCTTTACTAGAGGCTGCTCTTTGCATATATTTATGGATTTGATGATTCATATTTTTTATCAATACTATAAAGGCTTGTGGGGTCACACTTTGTGGTTGACCGAATATAGGGAATAAATTTGACTCAGAGAGGTGCTCTAAAAGTGTTTTAGAGTTTTATCCAAAAGGGTTTTGGATGAGATTTTCATAAGGTATTACCCATAATGTAATATAATACGAAGTTAATGATAGATTCCCAAAATAAATTTAGAAGATATCCAAAAAAGTTTTGGATGTGATTTCACAGGTTATCATAAATGATATGGGATAATGTGAAATGGCATGAATGACTTTTTGGATTTAGTATAAGTGGGGGATTGATGTAGATATACATTAAATCCCCTTAGCATGTGATGCAATAGGGCCAATCATATTTAACGGTTGAGGTATATCGTATTACATGAAATGTGATTTCAAGATATTGCCCCCTACAATCGTGAGGTATGATTAGGTGAATATCGTAAGGTTCCATTGCATTGGGCTTGAGATTACAGTACCAACAAACCTAAACTTTAGTAGAGACTTGAGCATACATTAGTGTCAATGTAACGGGATATGCATACAATGCATATCTTGAGACCATGTTGCCCCTAATTTATCATGGGCTCACAATTTACTACAGTCGAACGTTAAGTGTTAACATTCATGGAATCTTCCATGACTAGTTATCATTAATTAGTTGTTTCATGGGATGAAACAGATGGTAGAGTTAACGCAGAGAGTAACATGCAATGTAACACAAGCAAATACTTGTATGTTAATGAAACGTATGAGTAAATTCTTGGTGTGGTTTCATGGATCAGGGAGTGTCCCCCATAAACTATATAAAGAAGGCCAAGCCCTTAGGCAGCTTGTGCACAATCCTCTTGAGAAACCTCTACCTGGAAACTCCCCCTCCTGAAGCTCTCACTTCAACCTTCTTTTCTTTCGAGATACTAGCATATCGTGATGGTTTGAAGAATCTCACCCAAAGAGTTTGGGTGATTCGATGATTCTTGTAGATAAACCTAGGAGGGAAGGACCATTTGGTTGTTCCTTTGGTGGTCGTCATCAAACACAAAAGGTTCGGATGTTCTTCATTTCGTGTTTTGTATGATTTCTGTTTCATATGCATGGTGATCTTGGTTCACTGTTTCTTTATCATCATTGCTACTTTAATGAGTGGTTAATTTCGGTTAACAAACCTTTCATTATGGGGTTTGTTAAGATCTATTTAATGTTGTTGGTTGGATTAGAATGTTTTCTGAGCATGTTTTGATAGCTGTAGATGAGCTGATAGGGGAAGGCATGTGCCACTGTGATACATGCTAAAGGATAATCAAACTGGGATGTTTTTTATAGTGTTTTTTGTTGGATTTAAAAATGTTTGAAACCAGTGATAGGGTAGGATATAGTAGTTTGCAAGAACATCATCTCTCATGTGTGCGTATGTGTGTCTCTAGTTCTATTTGTTTTGCAAGTTTTTTTTCTCTCGTTTATGGTGTAAGCTCTCCCTTTGCTTAATTAATGCTTGAGAGGTATGTGTAGAATCAACTTGGTCAAAATCATGTTATATTCTTGTATTATTTGCTCTTCCTAATTTAATTTACTGGTATGTGGCATTCTAGTCCTGTTGTCTTATCAAAAAAAATTCATGCAAATTTGTCCGCCTGTAACCAAGTAAGGTGATTCAGAGAAGCACATAAGAATGGGAAAGATGACGAGGATGATGAACTGAAACTCCACTGAATCCTCTCTCACAATACTCTCTCTAATCTAAACACCACGGCATTACCCCGATGCGTTGGCCGGCGTAAGATGCAACTTCAGGAACTCCACCTCCACCTCCAAGTCCGCGTTCCTCTTCTGCCTCTGCTCCAGCTCCATCCGCAGCCGCTCCACTGTTCGCAGCAGCACCACCTCGGACGATTCTTCTACGCCGCCGGAGAGCACCTCAATCAGCTCCTTCACCGTCCGAAGCGATCCCTCCAAGCTCCCCCGCAGCCACATTAAGCTCTCCATCATCACCTCCCTGTCCCGGCCGTCGCCGCCGCCGCCCATGATTCCACCATCCCTGCCTTCCCCTGTTTCGTCAACTTCGCCCACGGCTTCCCGTTCCACACCATCCTCTGCTTTCTGGATACCTGCGTTCTGGACCAGACCCATGCCATCACCTTCATCGACAACCCCAGTTATTGGGTCCCCTGTTCCCGCCCCTGCCGCCATGGCTTCACGATCGCTGCCGCCCTCTGTTTTCCGGTCCCCTCCGACGATTGACTCAGTATCTTTCCCATACCCGGGATGTTCCTCGCCGGATTTCTTCACCCAATCCGTCCCGATCAACAAGAATACCTTACCCGGCTCGAGTTCCAACCCGTTGAAACTCCAGCCGTTGATCCAATACTTCTTTATGTCCTCTTCTTGTTCCTCATCGTCGTTCTTGGAGGGCACCATTGGAAGCATGCTGTCCCTGAACCTCTGCTCCACGCTGGGCAGCCCCTGCAGCAGGTTCCTCACCAAGAAATCCGTGCCCTCGTTGCAGTTCTTGAAGAAAGAATGTTTCAGCAGCTTCTCCGCGGAGGGCCTCTTGGCGGCTTCCACATCCAGGCAGCAGGCCACGAGATCCTTGAAGGTCTTGGAAAGTTTCTTGTCGCAGTTCTTTCCTTTCTCCGTCCACTCGCAGCCCAAGAACTTGAACCGCATCGTCATAGTCTTGATGAGGGATTTGGAGGGCGGGAGTTCCGATAGTGGCGGCCGGCCGTGGGCCAGCTCCAGTGCCGTGACCCCGAAGGACCATATGTCCGCTTCTACGGTGTAACCACTGTCGGAATAGAGCATCTCCGGCGGCATCCAGTAAGGGGTGAAGTAGCGGTCGGTGAGCGTTGAGGCGGCGCCGCGGCCGGTGAGCTTGACGGAGCCGTCGGAGTTCACCAGGATGGTGCCGGGCTTGATGTCGCGGTGGACTTGGGCCTTGCTGTGGAGGTAGGCCAGAGCGCGGAGGGTCTCCCGGAGGACGACGGCGATGCAGGGTTCGGGGAGGCCGTCGGGGAAGGCGGAGGTGAGGATGGAGTCGAGAGAGCCGTCGGACATGAAAGGCATGACGAGCCAGAGGCGGCGGCCGACGGTGAAGGAGCAGTGGGCGCAGAGGAGGTTGGGGTGGGCGAGGAGGGACATGGCTTCGGCCTCGCGGCGGAGGGTGTCGAGGTCGGCGCCGGACTGGTCCAGGTCGATGGCCTTGATGGCCACCACGGCGGAGTGGGCGGGGAGGCACAGGGCCTTGTAGACGACGGCGGTGTCGTCGCTGCCGATCTCGTGGAGGATCTTGTAGCAGTTGGGGTCCAGCGGGAAGTGGATCTTGTTGGCTTCTTGATCCGCCATTGGAGCGGATTTGGAGGATTTTCTTGAGAGAATCGTGTTGCGTCGAGGGTTGTGTTGTGGGGATGAGATGATGGAAGGGTGGGGTTTTAAGGGCGTTTCCCCGACGGGGGACCGAAGAGCGGGAAAGGTTTGGGAGAATGAAGGTCGTTGAGCGGTTTTCAATTGAGCCAACAAAAATACTAAAACGGGCATATTTTTGAATGTGTTACTTAACTTTTTGAATTCTTTATTAGAATAAAATTGTAATTTTGGTATCCTATTGTCATTTTATTTATTGAATTATGTGTTTCATTTATCTTAACATTAATAAGATACATTGATCCCCACTCTCTCAATGTCAGGTTATTTGAATCAACAAAGGTAATCCCCATAATATTGCATGATTATCAATATGAAAGAAGGTCTAACATATTAGAGCAACATTGCGGTGCATGAATGTCAAAATTTGATAATTCATTTATTTGATTATTTAATTTCATTAAATATTAATGGATTTATAATTCTAGAGTTTATAGATTATAATTATTCACGGATTGGTTTTAGGCTTGGATCAATGAATCCAGTATTGTATGAGCATTACTGATAGATTTAAAATGGAAATGGAATAAAGAATTTAGAAATGGACTTTTGTTACTTTAATTAAATTTATTGAAAAACTTATTCAATTACTTTAATCTCACTTATTTCTTTTAAAGTCTCCCTCTTCCCATACCTTCCATCCCCACACCAGCCAACCCTTCCTCATTTTCTCTATTTCTTCTATTTTTTCAAGCAAAGCATCATTCGTTATTCTTCTGCGGGCACATGCAGACCAACAACAAGGTAACACTTCTTCTCCCTTTTCCTTGTGGGGATATGCTTTGTAAGGGTTACACGAATCAATAAGTGAAGAAAAGTCAATAAGGTATAATCATAATGACAAGATAAATAAACTGAGAATGCAAATGTATCCATAGATTTTGTCATAGTGAAAATCTCATGGAAAGTAATAACTAAATATTGAAAGAAGAAAATGCTTAATCATTGGATGTCATGTATCTGACACATGAACCATTATACCGTCATGACAGTTTAAGTCTGTGGGTAAAAACCCATCTGATTCTACTTGGAAACAAACATGAAGGGTTTTTCGTCAACTATTTTTCCTCATGAGACCTGTCGATGCATCGAGATGCTATCTATAATCGGGTGTCACCCGTTACTTTATGTCCAAAGCATTCTTCATACATAGATTCAATTCAATAACATCATTCAAAAAAAGCACCGTATGTAAAAATGGTGTGTCACGACCCGACCCTACCCGGGCTCAAGCCGCAACTACCCCAAGTCCGCCTCCATAGGCGAGGGGCTGGCGACCAGCGCCGAAGGCACAACAACTCGGGGAGGCCTTTGCCTAAGTACCTGTACACACACCCACGCAGCACACTCAATGCAAAAGTGCAGAGTAAAAAAAAGAAAAACAAAGAGAAACTGCTATAAATAAACCACAGAGTGCATCGACCTCTACAAGTACAAGGTACAAACTGAAAAGAAAATGGGCGAAACACGCGCCCAACCAAAAAGTGTCACAACCCGGCAACAGGTAAAGAAAAGAAACAGCTGATGGGTCTCCCACCTGGAACCCGGCCACGACCACCGCACGCAGTCCAAGCTCCCAAGCTCCTACGCTCCACTGAAGTCACGCTCCACCTGTCCGTCGTCTGCAAGGGCACACCAAGTGCGGGCAAAGCCCAAGCAGGGGTGAGTACAAAAATACTCAGTAGGATACCCTGAAGGCTCGAGGGAGCAACAGAAGGAGGTACCGAATGGTGAGCAGTAGAGCGAACAGGAGAAAGAAAAGGGACCCCGAGACCCCCGAAGGTCTCCCGAAATCCACAAAGGATAATCCAGAAAGGAAAGATACAATCACGAAATAACATCTGACACGGCTTAGGTATATGCCCATACATATACCTAAGTCATCAATTCTCGTTCGGCTCCAACGTCCGAGCCCAAGCACAACCCAGTCCACACAGGAAAGCAACATATACCCACACAGGATAGCACAACACAATCCACAAAGGAGAGTAAACAGTAAATCCACACAGGATAGCTCAACACAATCCACAAAGGAGAGTAGACAGTAAATCCACACAGGAAAGATCAACACAATCCACAAAGGAGAGTAACTCAAGATTCAGCTCACACAGGTATACTTTTTCAGATGACGATAAAGATGATCACTGATCCATCTAAGTCGTCGGACCCACAAAGGATCGATAGGTAACTAACCCCCGCAATGACCCACACAGGATCGGGCCCACACAGGACCTGTAGGCGCTGGCTCACACAGAACCGCTGAGCGCTGACCCACACAGGATCGGACGCACACAGGATCGGGCCCACACATGACCTGTAGCACTGATCCACGTAGGATCGCTGAGTGCAGTAGTCGTCGCAGTCCACTGAGGATCTCTGCACAGTCGTCGCCGCACTCCACTGAGGATCTCTGCACGGTCGTCGTCGGAGTCCACTGAGGATCTCTGCACAGTCGCCACTGTCGAAGAAGCAGTCGCAGCCAGCTCTAGGGTTTCCGCACACAACAAGCTCGTTCAGGAGGATCCGCTCCACGAGCCGAGAGGCCGATACATCAACTGTCACAAAGTCCGAAGTTGATGTATCCAAAAGTTCCGTGTCGTCAATAAGAACTCAACGTCGCAGACGGCGCGTCAATCGGACGTCCGGTCTGAGAGTTATTGGCTTTTTCGTCCCAGGGGCCCGGTTGGTTTTTAAGGCAAAACCAACCCGACCGTACTCCACCTGCGTCCAAACCTCGGGAGGAGTAAGCCAAAAGATCCGTCTCACTTAGAGGAAAACAACAAAGCTGCGGCACGTCAATCGGACGTCCGTAGCTCAAGATATGAGCGTTTCCGCTCCGAGGGCCCGGTTGGTTTCGTGTACGAACCAATCCGGCCGAACCCAAAGTATTCCGAAACCTTGAGTGCGATATACCGAAACGACCGTCTCGATCCAAGGATCGCGTTGCCCCTGGCGGCGAGTCGTTTGGAGGCCCGTAGCTCAAGTTACGAGCGTTTGAACGAAAACCGTCCGAAGACGGGGGGTCCGGGCCCGGGCCGACCCGGCCCGACCCCCCCTGGGTCGGCCGAACCCGGTCCAACCCGGTCGGACCGGTCTGGCTCGGCCAGCCCGGCCCGGCTCGGCCGAGCGGCAGAACGACCGACGCGAGGGGAGCCGCCGCCCCGCGTGACACCCCCGCGGCACCCGCGGGGTGTCGGCCAGACAACCGGACGCGGCTGAAGCCGCGTCCCGAGTGACGCGGGGGGGAGCCGCCACCCCTACGTGACACCCCCGCGACAACCGCGGGGTGTCTCCCTGGTGGCCGGACGCGGCTTCAGCCGCGTCCCGCGAGCGCCGCCGCCGCGGCCGGTGCCGCGACGGTCTCGTCCAGCGGCGCGCCGGGCGCCGCCGGAGTCACTCCCGTGGCCCGATTTTCTTCCCGTCTGCGCCGTTGCTCCTCCCGGGACTCGTTCTTCACTACGGAACCAACAAACTTCCGTTGCGGCACGTTCCGTCGTCGCCCGTCAAATCCGCATAACAACGAAGAACGACGGAGGGTCATCGGGCCGTGTTCGTTTGGCCCGCTCCCTCCGCGTTAGAGATAAACATCGGGAGAAACAAAATTCAACACATGAATTCAACAATTTTAATAAATTAAAATTGTTCTTATAGTCCGGTTCTTTACTTTTAAAAAAAAGAACGATCACGGGAAAAAGGAAAGAAATAATCACAACAACCCCTAACTCGTTGGTCATCGTCGCACGCACGTCCTTCACGGAATCGCTCGTCGCAGAAGGAGGAGATCATCGCGTCGTCGCGGAAGGGTGTTGCGTCGTCGCGGAAAGCGGCGTTGAGTTGGCGAACTCAACGGACCAAGAACAATAGATTTAATTTAATTATAATTAAATCCGTGTTTCAGTAAAAACCACAAAGGAGATTAAAAAAAAGGAAATCCGAGACTCTTACCTCAAGCAGCCGATCAAAGATCCGTCGCGGAGGAAGAGACATCGCAGAAGAACGTTGCAGGAAAGGAACGTCGGCGTCGCGGATCACGGCGTCGCGTCGTCGATTTCCGGGTTCGGCGTTCTTCGTCGGAGGCCGGCGTTCTTCGCGTTCTTCACGAAGAAGGTTGAAGGTTCAAGAACTCCTCTCAATGAGTAATCCTCCAAAAAGACATGTTGGTCTTATTTTATTATTACGCCAACAAACGAAAAAGGTAAGTAACGACCCATCAATTCGTCGTTTTAATTCAACGAAAGAAACTGCTCATTTAATTACCGAAATAAACCACCCAATTAAATGGTCTGTTAAGAATTTAAGAAAACGCATCAGTTGACTTTCATGATGACGGGTTTTCGCGGGTACGTTACTTAGCGGAAAGAAACGGCGGGGCTTGTGCGGGCCCCACCTCACAAATATCCTACCAAGGGGGTAGGATATTTCTGGATAGCATCCTATCCGGATCAACTTAGTTTAAGCCGTCTTTAAGTGGCTTCAAGTGGCTTAAGTGAAATAAAATAAAGTTGTCGTAAAATTATTTTATTTCTTAACCTTAAGCCCAAAAATTAAGAACCACACCCGAGCAAACGCAACTCCGGAAGAGGCGTTTCTAAGCGAATACCGGCGCTGCGATTTCATCGGTGCCCTCAGAATTTGATTCCGGGCACCAGTTCAAAAGTTAGAAAAACCCGCTCGTCCGTTCACTGAACGTACCCGAGCCAAACTTCGGAAAATGATTCCGGGCACACCGGGCCTCGGAATCAGGTGCCGTCAGAAACTGCACTCTTGTAAAATTCCAAAGAAAATTAAGAAAAAAAAATTCCTTGAAATTTATGGGCTTTTACATTACTCCCACCTCAGGACTTTACGTCCCCATAAAGATACATCATAAACTGGGGAAACAAATGTGGGTACTGAGCACGCATCTGAGCCTCCCGCTCCCATGTGCTCTCCTGGAGGTTCTCGTGCTGCCATCTGATGCGCACAAGAGGAATCGATCGCCCACGTAGGACCCGCTCCTGTCGATCCTCTATCTCCACCAAGACCTCCGCAAAAGTCGCCCCATCATCCACGTCTAGCTCCCCATAGTCAATGATGTGCGTCGGGTCGTGCACGTATCTCCTCAGCTGAGATACGTGGAAGACGTCGTGCACCCGGTGCAACTGAGGTGGTAGAGCCAGGTGATAAGCTACCTCGCCAACCCTGCTGAGGACCTGGAATGGTCCAATGAAGCATGGAGACAACTTGCCGCCTTGGCCAAATCTCCGCAAACCACGTCGAGGTGAGACACGCAAGAAGATGTGGTCGCCATCCTCGAACTCTAGTGGCCTCCGCCTCCTGTCAGCATATGACATCTGCCGGCTCTGAGCTGTCTTCATCCGCTCCTGGATGACCTGGACCTTCTCTGTCGTGGCCTGGACCATCTCTGGTCCCACAAGTGCTGACTCCACAGGGTCTATCCAGCACAAAGGAGATCTGCAAGGCCTGCCATACAACGCCTCGTATGGTGCCATCCCGATAGTGGAGTGGTAGCTGTTGTTGTACGCGAACTCCACCAAGGGTAGGTGGTCCTCCTAGCTACGACCAAAGTCGAGGACACATGCGCGGAGCATGTCCTCGAGAGTCTGAATGGTCCTCTCCATCTGACCATCCATCTGAGGGTGAAAGGCGGTGCTCAGACGTAGCCGCGTCCCGAACGTCTCCTGCAACCCCTTCCAAAGCTGGGAAGTAAAACAAGCGTCCCGATCGGAGACGATAGTCAATGGCACACCGTGAAGCCGTACAATCTCCTGAACGTAGAGACGCCACAAGATCTCCACTGAGCCCTACTCTCGGATGGGTAAGAAGTGTGCCAACTTGGTGAGTTGGTCAACAATCACCCAAATGGAGTCGTGACCCCTGGAAGTGCGTGGAAGTCCAGTCACGAAGTCCATAGATATCCCGTCCCACTTCCACTCTGGGACCTCCAAGGGCTGTACCAAGCCTGCTAGTACCTGATGCTCTGCCTTCACCTGCTGGCAGGTGAGGCACCGTGAAACGAACTCTGCCACAACCTTCTTCATGCCCGACCACCAGTGCTGTCGTCTGAGATCCTGGTACATCTTCGCCACTCCTGGATGTACCGCCAAAGGAGAAGTGTGAAACTCTCTCAGCACCTCCTCTCGTAAAGCGACTGGTACCAAGGTATGTCCTCTGAAAAGGACGTCGTGCTCTGCTCCAAGGGAGAAACCATCAGGTGCCTGTCCCGAGGATATCTGTGCACGCCGCGTCTCACAGTCAGCATCCCCACGCTGAGCCTCTCTGACCCGCTGTAGAAGTGGAGGAGAGACGGTGAGAGACTGAAGGAAGGCTGCTCCGTCTCTATCCACGAAGGATATCTGCAAAGCGGCTAGCTGCTCTGTCGCCTCCTCAAGTAGCCAGATGCCCATCCTCATGCTGAGGGCATCGGCTACCACGTTCCCCTTCCCAGGAGTATAGACTATCTCAAAGTCATAGTCCTGGAGGAACTCGATCCATCGCCGCTGTCTCAGGTTCAGGTCCTTCTGAGAGAAGATGTACCTGAGACTCTGGTGGTCAGAAAAGACTATAAAGCGCTCGCCCATCAGATAGTGCCGCCATGTCTTCAGAGCAAAGACCACTGCTGCCAACTCCAGGTCATGGGTAGCATAGTTCTGCTCATGCGGACTCAACTGACGTGATCCGTAGGCAATCACGGCCCACTCCTGCATCAGGACACACCCAAGTCCGGT
Source organism: Viscum album (assembly GCA_963277665.1). Lineage (NCBI taxonomy): Eukaryota > Viridiplantae > Streptophyta > Magnoliopsida > Santalales > Viscaceae > Viscum > Viscum album. The sequence goes on from OY728159.1 coordinate 162,817,623, forward strand.
CCCTGATGCATCACAGTAGACTACGTATCCAACTACCTCCTCAGGCAACCTCAAGATAGGTGCGTTGGTCAATCTCTGACTCGACTCCTGGAAGCTCTGCTGACATCTATCCGACCACACAAAGGGTTTCCCCTTCTTCTTCAAAGCTGAGAGTGGCGCCGCAACTCTAGAGAAGTCCGACACGAATCTCCAATAGTATCTGGCTAGGCCCAAGAAACTCCGCACCTCCGTCACGCTCCTGGGTGGCTCCCAAGCTAGCACTGCCTCGATCTTCGCGGGATCCACTGCAACTCCCGCCTCAGAAATGACGTGCCCCAAGAAGTGGACCTCACGTAACCAGAACTGGCACTTTGAGAGCTTTCCATAAAGCTGGTGCTCTCGGAGTGTGTCTAGTACAACCCGCAAGTGGTAGGCGTGCTCCTCCTCGGTGGTCGAGTACACAAAAATGTCGTCGATGAAGACCACGACAAAACGATCGAGGTATGGCTGGAAGATCTTGTTCATGAGGCTCATGAACACTGCTGGAGCGTTGGTTATGCCGAAGGGCATAACCAAGAACTCATAGTGGCCATACCGACACCTGAAGGCCGTCTTCTACACGTCCTCATCTCGAACTCTGAGCTGATGATAGCTTGACCTGAGGTCTATCTTAGAGAACCACCGTGCTCCCTTGAGCTGATCAAAGAGGTCATCAATCCTCGGTAGCGGATACTTGTTCCTCACTGTCACCTGGTTCAGGTGACGATAATCGACACACAGTCGCAAGCTCCCGTCCGCCTTCTTGGCGAACAAAATCGGCGAAGCCCAGGGTGAAACACTGGGTCGGATGAACCCCTTTCCCTGTAAGTCCTCCAACTGTACCCGTAGCTCTCGAAGCTCAGAGGGGGCCATCCGATATGATGGAGTGGATATCGGGGCTGTCCCGGGGTACAGATCAATATAAAAGTCTACCTCTCTGCGAGGAGGTATCCCTGGAACGTCGTCGGGGAAGACGTCCGCATACTGATCCACCACTGCAGGAAAACTAGGACTCCACACGTCAACTACTCCAAGGATGAGGCTAGCCAACTGATGTGTGATGGGTTGTCCTCTCCTCTGCGTGAGTCCATCCTGTGCTGAAAAGGCTCCCTTCTCGCCGGTGAAGGTGAACCTGCACCCGTCGGTGCGCACACATCGCACCTTGCGCCTAAAGCAGTCTATCTGTGCATGGACCGTAGATAACCAATCCATGCCCAAGATGACGTCGTAAGGCCTCGACGCCACTACAAGAAGATCCCAACCGAAGCTCTCGCCACCTAGAGTAAGCTCACACTGCCGGCACCAGTGCGTAATCGGCGAGTCTGCTCCCGTAGGAGTCTCTAGCTGTAAGGATCGATCCAACGGCTCTGTCGGAATCTCTGAGCTCCAAACAAGGGCAGCGGCTATGAAAGAGTGACTCGCTCCTGTGTCTATAAGAACTACAACAAGGGTGGAATAGACACAGATCGTACCTCGAATCATCTCTGGCACGCCGTGGTCGTAGGCCTCTGCTGCCTGGAGCTGTGCCTGTCTCTGCCCGCCAGCTCCCTGTGGTCAGGGCGGGCCTCCTGGTGGTGGTGGTGGCAGAGCCTCAAAGCGTTGCCCACCACCCGCTGCTCGTCCAGCTCCTCTTCCTCATCCTCCTCCTCCCTGCGGACCGCCACGGTCGACCCTCTGCCTCTGCCTGGGTGGCCCCTCCACCGTCTGCTGCTCCTCGGTACGGCGGGTCGGGCAGTCACGAGCCATGTGACCCTGCCCGCCGCACGAGTAGCACTGCCTGCCTCTCGGAAGGCTGGCTCCGCGCTGTGTGCCCCGCACTGCTGAGCCAGTGTCCCGAGGTCGTCTTCCAGATGGCCTGGTCTGCCTGGAACCCTGAGTCATCCGTCGGCTACCAACTGCCGAAGACTCTGCTACCTGCCGCCCTGCAGTAGGTCTCACTGTGGACTCAGCCAGAAATCTCTCGATCAGAAGGGCTCACTCCAGCACTCCTGCCTGGGTCGGGATGCTGAGGGAGATCAGCGATGCCCTGATCTCGTGTCTCAAACCCTGCTTGAAGGTCCGGGCCCGGAAGAAGGGGTCTCGTACCATGTCTGTCAAGTAGCGAGAAAGGTCGGTGAACCTCGCCGCGTACTGGGCGACCGTCAAGCTGCCATGCCGCAGCTGAAGAAGCTCCTGAATGCGCACCGCACGGAGGGTGGCTGGGACGAACTTTGAGCGGAAGAGGCTCTCGAAGTCCGTCCAGATGAGGGAGGCCTCATCGTGTACTAGGAGCATCAAGATCCACCATCGTCCTGCTGTTGCGTGCAGTAGGCTCGCCGCGAGGATCACCATGAGGTCTACTGCTGTCCTCACTAGCCTGAAAACTCGGACGACTGCCTCCAGCCATTCCTCGGCCGCCTGGGGGTCCGTCTCCCCATGGAACCTGGGTGGTCGCTGGCGCTGGAACTCGTGCAGAGCTCTGAGGCGTCGTGCATCGTCAGCGATCGGCGCTGGAAGCATCGAGGGCTCGGCGAGTAAAGGTACCGCCGGTGCCTCTGTTGTCAACAGGCCCTGTACCGAGGCCTCGTCGCTCGGCGGGCTGTCGTCGCGCTCTACTCTCGGAACCCTAGCTGGCTGCCGTCGTGGGGCCATCCTGAAAAGGAAACAAGTGCGCCACGGTCAGAACAGTATACCTGGTGAGCTGACACAAGTAATCACAAAGAAAACTTGAAACACACATGCAATCAATGTTTTCGTGCATTAAGTCGGAAATCAGAAGTCAGGGTCCTGGTGTACGGATACGTCGGCCGCCGCACCAACACTGGACTCCCTGGACTGATAACCACACCCAATATGCTAAACACTATTGCTTCACATAGAAGAAAGATCAGGGTCTGCGGTAGAACCGACCGCCTCTGATACCAATTTGTCACGACCCGTCCTCGGGGCCCGTGCCATGACTACCCCAAGCCCGCCTTCCATAGGCCAGGGGTTGGCGACTAGCACCAAGGAGTAAATCCCAACAAAAGGGAAGGAATTGCCTTTGAAAAGTAAACAATCACCACAGAGTAAGCAAGCAGAAAAGTAAACACTAAGTAAAAACTGTACAAGCTGTGCTGAAAGTAAAAGGGGCCGGAAATACAAGCCCAACTGTAAAGTACAACTGAAAGGGGAAAACATCAACTGAAAAGAAAAGACGCAGCGTCGAGCCATCTTCTGGAAGTCCCATCTGAAGGGTGGGTACAGATAGCCTCCACTGCTCCCCGGGTCCACCTGACCGCTCCGAGTACGTTCCGCCCAGTGGTCCACCTCCAGGTACCGTCCTGCTCCGCACGCCTCCACCACGATCAGCGCTGTCCGTCGTCTGCAACCAACACCACGAAGTGCGGGCATAGCCCGTGCAGGGGTGAGTATAAGCTACTCAGTAGGGACCCCGAGACCCCCGACGGTCTCCCGAAATCCACAAAGGATAATCCACAAAGTAAAGATACAATCACGAAGTAACATCTGACACAGCTTAGGTATATGCCCATACATATACCTAAGTCATCAATTCCCATTCGGCTCCAACGTCCGAGCCCAAGCACAACCCAATCCACACAGGAAAGCAACGTATACCCACACAGGATAGCACAACACAATCCACAAAGGAGAGTAAACAGTAAATCCACACAGGATAGCTCAACACAATCCACAAAGGAGAGTAGACAGTAAATCCACACAAGAAAGATCAACACAATCCACAAAGGAGAGTAACTCAAGATTCAGCTCACACAGGTATACTTCTTCGGATGACGATAAATATGATCACTGATCCATCTAAGTCATCGGACCCACAAAGGATCGATAGGTAACTAACCCCCGCAATGACCCACACAGGATCGGGTCCACACAGGACCTGTAGGCGCTGGCTCACACAGAACCGCTGAGCGCTGACCCACACAAGATCGGACCCACACAGGATCGGGCCCACACAGGACCTGTAGCACTGATCCACACAGGATCGCTGAGTGCAGTAGTCGTCGCAGTCCACTGAGGGTCTCTGCACAGTCATCGCCGCAGTCCACTGAGGATCTCTGCACGGTCGTCGTCGGAGTCCACGGAGAATCTCTGCACAGTCGTCACTGTTGAAGAAGTTGTCGCAGCCAGCTCTAGGGTTCCCGCACACAGCAAGCTCGTTCGGGAGAGTCCGCTCCACGAGCCGAGAGGCCGATACATCAACTATCACAAAGTCCAAATTTGATGTATCCAAAAGTTCTGTATCGTCAACAGGAACTCAACGTCGCAGACGGCGCGTCAATCGGACGTCCGGTCTGAGAGTTATTGGCTTTTTCGTCCCAGGGGCCCAGTTGGATTTTAAGGCAAAACCAACCCGACCGTATTCCACCTGCGTCCAAACCACGGGCGGAGTAATCCAAAAGATCCGTCTCACTTAGAGGAAAACAACAAAGCTGAAGGCACGTCAATCGGACGTCCGTAGCTCAAGATATGAGCGTTTCCGCCCCGAGGGCCCGGTTGGTTTCGTGTACGAACCAATCCGGCCGAACCCAAAGTATTCCAAAACCTTGAGTGCGATATACTGAAATGACCGTCTCGATCCAAGGATCGCGTTGCCGCTGACAGCGAGTCGTTTGGAGGCCCGTAGCTCAAGTTACGGGCATTTGAACGAAAACCGTCCGAAGACGGGGGGTCCGGGCCCGGGCCGACCCGGCCCGACCCCCCCTGGGTCGGCCGAACCCGGTCCGACCCGGTCGGACCGGTCTGGCTCGGCCAGCCCGGCCCGGCTCGGCCGAGAGGCCGAGCGGCCGACGCGGGGGGAGCCGCCGCCCCACGTGACAACCCCGCGGCACCCGCGGGGTGTCGGCTAGACAACCGGACGAGGCTGAAGCCGCGTCCCGAGTGACGCGGGGGGGTGCCGCCGCCCCCACGTGACACCCCCGCGACAACCGCAGGGTGTCTCCCTGGTGGCTGGACGTGGCTTCAGCCGTGTCCCGCGAGCGCCGCCGCCGCGGCCGGTGCCGCTGCGGTCTCGTCCGGCGGCGCGCCGGGCGCCGCCGCCGCCGGCTTCCGCGGGCCACCGGAGTCGCTCCGGTGGCCCGATTTTCTTTCTGTCTGCGCCGTTGCTCCTCCCGGGACTCATTCTTCACTGCGGAACCAACAAACTTCTGTTGCGGCACGTTCCGTCGTCGCCCGTCAAATCCGCATAACAACGAAGAACGGCGGAGGGTCGTCGGGCCGTGTTCGTTTGGCCCGCACCCTCCGCGTTAGAGATAAACATCGGGAGAAACAAAATTCAACACATGAATTCAACAATTTTAATAAATTAAAATTGTTCTTATAGTCCGGTTCTTTACTTTAAAAAAAAAAGAACGATCACGGGAAAAAGGAAAGAAATAATCACAACAACCCCTACCTCGTTGGTCATCGTCGCACGCACGTCCTTCGCGGAATCGATCGTCGCGGAAGGAGGAGATCGTCGCGTCGTCGCGGAAGGGTGTCGCGTCGTCACGGAAAGCGGCGTTGAGTCGGCGAACTCAACGGACCAAGAAAAACAGATTTAATTTAATTATAATTAAATCCGTGTTTCGGTAAAAACCACAAAGGAGATTAAAAAAAAGGAAATCCAAGACTCTTACCTCAAGCAGCCGATCGAAGATCCGTCGCGGAGGAAGTGACGTCGCAGAAGAACGTTGCAGGAAAGGAACGTCAGCATCGCGGATCACGGCGTCGTGTCGTCGATTTCCGGGTTCGGCATTCTTCGTCGGAGGCCGGCGTTCTTCGCGTTCTTCACGAAGAAGGTTGAAGGTTCAAGAACTCCTCTCAACGAGTAATCCTCCAAAAAGACATGTTGGTCTTATTTTATTATTACGCCAACAAACGAAAAAGGTAAGTAACGACCCATCAATTCGTCGTATTAATTCAACGAAAGAAACTGCCCATTTAATTCACAAAATAAACCGCCCAATTAAATGGTCTGTTAAGAATTTAAGAAAACACGTCAGTTTACTTTCATGATGACGGGTTTTCGAGGGTGCGTTACTTAGCGGAAAGAAATGGTGGGGCTCGTGTGGGCCCCACCTCACAAATATCCTACCAAGGGGGTAGGATATTTCTGGATAGCATCCTATCCGGATCAACTTAGTTTAAGCCGTCTTTAAGTGGCTTCAAGTGGCTTCCAAGTGGCTTAAGTGAAATAAAATAAAGTTGTCGTAAAATTATTTTATTTCTTAACCTTAAGCCCGAAAATTAAAAACCACACCCGAGCAAACGCAACTCCGGAAGAGGCTTTTCTAAGCGAATACCGGCGCTGCAATTTCATCGGTGCCCTCAGAATTCGATTCCGGGCACCGGTTCAAAAGTTAGAAAAACCCACTCGTCCGTTCACTGAACGTACCCGAGCCAAACTTCGGAAAATGATTCCGGGCACACTGGGCCTCAGAATCAGGTGCCGTCAAAAACCGCGCTCTTGTAAAATTCCAAAGAAAATTAAGAAAAAAAATTTCCTTGAAATTTATGGGCCTTTACATCATATGACACCATTTGAATGCCAGAATGGAAACTATTATTGTAGGAAAAATATACCAAAGGTAAATATTGATCCCACATACCTTGAAATTCAAGTGAGCATGATCTAAACATGTCTTTTAATGTTTGAATAGTCCTTTTAGACTCTTATTCAGTTTGAGGGTGATAAGCAGTACTCAAATGAAGCTCAATATCCAGAGCCTTCTAAATACTCTTCTAGAATTTTGATGTAAAATGAGGATCTAGATTAGACGCAATTGATAGAGGTGTACCATGAAGTCTTAAAAATTCATTAATATATAGTATTTCTAGATTCTCAAGAGGTAAATCTTATCTTATAGCAAGAAAATGTGCCGATTTTGTAATATGATCAATAATAAACCACATTTCATCATTCCTTTTAGATGTCCTTGGTAGTCCTATGACAAATTCCATCATAATGACATCTCAATTCCACATAGTTATAATTATAGGTTGCATAAATCCTCTAGGATGTTGTCTCTCAGCCTTTATTTGTTGAAAAAATAGACACCTCGAGACATAGTCATCGATTTCCTACTTCATATTACGCCATAAAAAATATTCCTTCAGATATCTATACATCTTGGTACTATAGGGGTGTATAGAGAAATTTGAGCTATGAGCATCCTATAATAGTTCCCTTTTTTGTTTAGGTATTGATGGGACACAAAACCTCTTTCCAAATTTCATAATTCCATACTCATACATGAAGTCTACCAATATTCCATCCTTAACAGCTTTAATTTTATTTTGAAAATTATTATCATCAGATTAAGATATTTTTACCTTCTCCAGTAATGATGATTTAATAATAATTTGAAAAATGAGTGATGTTTCCCTTTCCTTAACAATTCCCATATCCATCTTTACTAAATCCATGAATATAGGATCTTTATCAATCCTCATTTGGATTATAATACCATTATATTTCATGATTAATGCATATTTATCCTTATTTTCTTTTCCTAGATGGTAGTGTATTAAGAAATAATAATATTTGTGTAACTCAAGCCATTGCCTTTGCCTCATGTTGATTTATTTATATGTAAAGATGTATTTCAAAATCTTATGATCCATATATATCTCACACATTTTACTATATAGATAGTGTCTCCATATATTCAAAGAAAATATTTTTGCTTTTAACTCAAGATCATGATTTTGATACTTTTGTTCACGAGTCTTCAACTGCCTTGATGCATATATAATGACTTTATCATTTTTCATAAGGACACAACCCAATATAAATATTTTTTTCTAAGAGTATTCAGAACAATCCGAAAGTGATTCTCACGGTCCTTATATATTTTAGAGTATACAAAGATATCATCAATAAATTCTAAAAAAATATCAAGAAATTCCTTGAATACTCTATTCATTAGATCCATGAAAACAAAGGGTACATTAGTTAGTCCAAATGCCATTACTGTAAACTCGCAATGTCCATACCTTGTTCAAAATGCTATCTTTAGAATATCTTCCTTCTTTACACGCAATTTTTGATATCTAGAATGAAGGTCAATATTTTAAAAATATCGTGCTCTGTGAAGTTGATCAAATAAATCATCAATATGAGGAAAAAGATACTTTTTCTTTATTATAATAGCATTAATTTCTCTATAGTCAATACAAGACCTCAAGGACCCATATTTCTTCTTAACAAAGAGAACATGGGATCCCCATGGAGAAATCATAAGGTGAATAAATCCCTTATTACTAAACTACTCTAGGTGTTTCTTCATCTCCACTAATTGCATAGTTTTCATTCTATAACGAGTCTTTGAAATTGGTCTTGCATCAGAGATCATATCAATGGTAAATTCAACTTCATGCTATGAGGGTGTCCTGGTAATTTATCAAGAAATACATCAATGTATTCCTTCATAATTGGTACATCCTCAATTTGAAGATTATTGTCCCCACCCCTAGATATTGTTTTCTATTCCTCCCCAAGAATTTAAGTAAGTAGAGCTTCGAGGGGTGGAACTAGATAAGAATTAGATGATGAAGTTATGGATCTAAAAATAAGGGATTCTTCATCTTCCTCACAAATCATAATTTCTTTCTTCTTGCAACAATTTTTTGCATCATATCTTGAAATCCAATTCATACTGAGGATTATATCAAATTCAACCATAGGTATTATGATAAGGTCGACAACTAAATCATGTTTATGTGTCATAAAGGGGATTTAATGACACATTTTTGTTGTAATGATACTTCCCTTAATAGTTTTGACTGAAAACTACCTTATTAAATAAAAAGGGAAATGAATTATTTTCTTGGAAAATTGGGTAGATATAAAATAGTGTGATGATCCAAAATCAAATAACGCATTGACTAGGTTTTAATAAAGTATTAATGTACCTACCACCACATCATTAGGTACTTACACCTTAGCTTTAGTGATCACATAAAATTGGTTATCTCCCCTTGGCCTCTTCTATAGTATATTCCATTAATGCTTGGGACATTGATTTGAATAATTCCCCATTTCATTACAGTTGAAGCATTAAACATCATTGATTTGTTTCTTCTCCTTGTAATCATTATCTCAAGAACCCATTTCTCTACACTTATAGCAAACTCTCATGTCTTTCAAGCATTTACTAGGATGATTCCTTTCATAATTTCCACATAATGAAAATTGATTCATTAACTTATTCTTCTTTTATGATTCACCTTTTCCAGGGTTATTAGAAGATCTCTTCTTCTCTTGATTTTCCTTAAACATATAATATCTAGAAAATTACTTCTCCATTTTTATGGAACTTAATACTATTTAATCATATGATGAAAATGTTTGAGAAGCCAGTGCCCTTTGAATAATTGGATTAAGACCTTCAAAGAAATGGTCAATATTTTCTTTTAAATAACGTTTGTAATCTATAGAATACCTGGATAGTCTTGCGAAGGTAGCCTCATACTCCGCAACACTCTCTTATTCACTTTTATTTAAGATAAGGAATTTTATCTTCATTTATATTCATTTCTCATGAGGGAAATATTTATCAAAAAATGTTTCTTTAAAAGTTCTTCATTCCATGTATTCTATTTTATTTTTCTCCTTAGTATTTGGGAACAATGAACACCATTGATCAATATCTACCTTGAGACAATATACTTGTAATACTAACTTTTCTTTTTAATTGCATCCCAATTCTAGAAATATCTTTTCAAGGGACTTGATCCATAGCTCAGCTACTGTTGGATTAGTAGTCCCACTAAAATATGGGGGATTTTGTCAAATGAAATGATCCAACATAGGTGTAGTGTGGTTATTCATCATAACCTAGGAAAGTTTTCCTAATATGGACATGATCTTCTTAGATCCAACACTAACTATGTTGACTTTCTCAGTAGGGAAATCCCTACATTATCTGTGGGTATTGATTCATTTTCTTCCATTAGGGACCATCACTAAATAATGACACACAATAATTTATCTCATAATCCTCATGATTATTTATCCAAAAATTTACTACAAGGAGTTATTATAATTATCATGTTTACTTAACATCCATTTTTCAAAGTTTCTACTAAACTTGATTTGATTCCAACTGTAACAACCCTGAACTTGGTAGCCTAGAGTCGGTGTTTGTTTTATTACAATGATATACATACAAGAGATCAAATAAAAAAGGATCGATTAGTTTATTAGTCTTGAAGAACTATTTACATACATGGTTCCCTTATTACATTGGTAATTAAACATAGACCATAACAAAGGAAAATAAAACCACTTCCATGACACTTATTCAAAGGTTTCATCTTTATAACCTGGGGAAGGAAAAAAAATGAAATGGGTGATCTCAAATGCTCAGTAATGGTTAAACAAATAAATAAGTGAAGAAAATTAAATAAGGAATAATCATAATGTAAAGGTAAATAACCGAATAAAACATTCCATCAATAAACTAAGAATTTAAATGTTTCCACATATTTTTTCACAGTGAAAATATCATGGAAAGTAATAACTGAATACTGAATGAAGAAAATTCTTAATCATTGGACATCATGTATCTGGAACATGAAAAATTATACTGTTAAGAAGGTTTAAGTCTGTAGGTAAAAACCCATCTGATTATTCTTGGAAACAAACATGAAGGGTTTTTTGCCAATTTTTTTGTCTTAAAAGACCTGTCAATGCATCGAGGGGCTATGTATAACCTGGCCCCACCCACACTGCAAGTCTAAATAATTATTCATACATAGATTTAATCAACAACATCATTCAAAGAAAGCACCGTATGTAAAAATGGTATATGACTAAGATAATAATCATATCCATGATACAAGAAATATGGATATTTAATGAAATTTTCAATGAATTGTGATCATAAATAAAAGGTAAGTATACATACAGTACACATAAAAAATAAGTGGATAATAAGGAATAACCAAAGGTAATATCATAATGGTATCTAAGAAAGTGTGAATTTAAACCATAATTGGACATTAATAAAGGAAAATAGGAATATATCATGATAAATGATGTCCAAATGAAATGAAAACATGTAAAAAGAGTGTTTAAGAAACTTTAGAAATGAGCCTCTTTGGTGCGGTTTAAGGAAAATATTAAAGAGTCTTTAAAACAAAAAAAATGCATAATTGGTTGTATAAAACCAGAAATAAAAAAAGATAGTTTTTCATGATAAAATGGGTGATTTTATAAAAATATTTTTAACTTAAAAAAATTATCGATGGTACTTGAAAATGGGTATGAAATTGGAAAGTTCCCTTAAACCGGGATTTCTTATCTGGAGGTACTGAAAAGAGAACCTTATAAAACATGTATTTCCTCATTAAAAGAAGTTGAAATGATCTAGATACATGAGTTTAGAACATATAAATATAATGTAGAATAATTATATAAAAATAAATAATAATTACATTGGGGTAAAGAGAGAGAAATCATAACTCGAATGAAAAGTGGAGATTTGGGGAGAATCCTTTACCTTATGTCCGAAAGGGTTCTGTACTTGCACTTAAAATCCTTGGTAATGAAATTAGTTTCATTAATAATTTAATTAAGAACCTACTAATTTTTTTTGATTTATTATAATTTTATTAAGTTCATTTTTGGCCTTTTTGATGAGTTATAAGATTCAATTTTGTCATTTGGGAGTGTTCATTTCCTTGATTTTTATGATTGGTTCACTTGTATACATGTATGAAAGATCATGTAAAATGAGAATAGTTGTCCAAAATTGAAGATATATGTTATTAATGAACTTTCAGGATATATAATGGTCTTATATATCATTTATTCTAGACATGAGGATGATTCATTGGATAAAACGTTAATAATAACCGTTTATGTTATTTTGGCGTTTTTTGATCATCACGAACTAGTTTTGTTTTATTAATTAATATTATGTATGTATATTGGTTCCAAAACATTATATAACTTATAATATGTATGATAAAATCTTATTTAACCATAATAATGGTTTTATGAACAGACTTAAAGGCTATAATAGAAAATGAAAATGCATCGTCCACGATGGCGGTAAATCGACACATCAGAGACAATATTTTCATTTTTAGAATAAAAGAGAGAGGAGAAGGGGTTTGATGACAGATTATACATTAATATAATAAAATTATAGTAAATATAAAATACTAGATTTATCATTCATTTTTGGATATAGGAGGTGAGGTAAGGATAAGAAAATAAATGAAATTGAAAGAAATTGAAAGATAAGGATTACGGGTTTTACCTCTTGAATTATTCTCCTTGAGAACCTCCTTAAGGCACTTGGGTTTGGTATTTTATTGAAAAAAAGGATCATATATGTGGGGAAGAGAATTGGGAAGAGTATTGGATAGAAATTGGACAATATTAAAATATTGGAAGGTGTGAGGAGAAAAGGTGGTGAGGGGTGATATTTATCGTGGAAGAGAGGGGTGTTTTTTGATTATTTTATTCATTAGTTTATTATTTTGGCTCAAGACTAAGAATAGTTTAAAAATTATCACTAAATATATTAAATAATGAAGGGGGTGGGGGGTTCTAGATTATGGTGATTACATCATAAATGAATCAAGGAATAATATATTTAACTTATAATGTATATATACTGTAAATTAATGTATTTTACTATTCACAAAATTCAACTATTTTAGAAAAATCCTGAAAATTTACCCTAAACCTTTTTAAATGCGTAGAATTCAAAAATGAACTCAATTTTATGAAAGTAATTTTATAAAAATGATTAATTAATTTTTAAATAAAAACATCATTTATTCAAAAAATACTGATTTTAATATTATAATCAAAATTTCAGCACTTTAAAAATTAATTTAGGTCTCATAAAGTTGTCATATAATCACATTAAAACAAAATATTAATTTATGAATCTATTTTATGAAAATAAAATTTATTTTAAATTATTATATTAATTATGAAATTATAAATAAACATTTATGTTTTTATAAAAATACCAACAATTAATTTATCATTTTTAAAACATTTATTTACTTATTCCATGATATAAATGTTGAAAGTGGGTGCCCTAGACCCAACTTGTATTGTACTTTGATTACCACTACATGTATGCAGTTTTTTATAATACATGTGTTTATCTTTCCATAATAGTATAGATACTTCTGCACCCACTTTGCTTATGACAATGTCCATAGATTACATGTCGTATCAAGGGGGTATAGCAGATCCCAGGATATAATGAGAACCCTGAGATACCATGAAAGTAATCTTAAAGTAATGTCATATGGTTCAGTTACATTATTCTGAAAGGACACAGATGATGTGTGACCATCAGGTGCTGGGGGCTCATAAGCATTGAGACTTTATCTCATGAAGTTCGCACTTTATGATCTCTAGTAGTTGAGATCATGAGGATAGATCCGCATAATATGAACACCACATGTTTTAGGTGTCATTGGTCATTTCTATCTACAGACATATGTAATGGTCTCCAGACTTGAGATCATTATCAGTGAATTCCATTTAATTATGTATATTTGATGCAAGGTGAAAACCATGGCGACAAAGTCATGGTGAGGTAGATTGAATTAGGTATGTCATTAATGGCATAGAATTGATTGAATGATCAAGAAAGGATTTGTCACTTCTGAGTTTATGAAGAGATATCTCGAGCCTGGTTGATTAGGATGGTTGCATATTCATTAAATCCATGGCCATGGTAGTGGAAGGTAAGACCATCTGGACAAATCAAAAAATAAAATAAAGAAAGATAAAGGATGATGACACTAGTGTGCATTCTGCTTTATTGAGATATCGATGACGAAGAGATTATATTACACAGACCGTGTTCGTAGGAAGGTATTTGTTTCTTTGAAGTTACCTTATCTCTATAGGGGCCTCGATGGGATTCTAGACCCCACTCTTGGTTGGTGAATATTATTCACTGCTATTGAGGTAAGGGCCTAGAGGGTCACACACAATAGCACTTTGAGAATTTTCCCTATTCTAAGAATAGGAATGTAGAACTTGGTGGGCCTCACCTAAGGGTCTGATTACTATCCAAGTTCCATGGATCACCAAATAATAAAAAAATTCTTTAATTATTCAATCTTGGAATAATATGTTGAATTTATTTATAACATGTATTTACAAGTGATCAGTAAATACAAAGACAAAATATTATTCGAATGGATTTAAACATCCAGAGTTCATTTAATATTTTCAAGAGAAGTGAGTTGAGTTATAAAACTCAAGTTTATCACATAATATAAATTAATATATGTTATAATTAGTGATAAAATTGTAAATATTATTTATGGAATAATTTTATTTGACATAAATAAATATTTATAGTATTATACAGAGGATATTTATTACACGGGGGCCAGGAACCCATACTGGGTATTTTAGATATCCCCTATATAAGTAAGAGAGAGGCTCTCCCCTTGTAACTATTCATGTACCATTTTAAGAGCCTCTCCATCCTTTTGGATTCTTGAGAGATATCCTCTCAAGAAAGGAAGAACTTCAAGAACTTCCTTCGAGGATAGAAGTTCCTTACCTTGCGGTGATCAATGCTGTGTCGAGGAGATCATTGGTGTGCCGCGCTAGCACCCAGATTCCAACTAACGGCATGCATGAAAATTCAAAAGGCATGTGGGGACAATCTAAAGGACTTTGACATTGGATTCTTCAAGCAATGGTCACCGAGAACCAGCGGTGTACTTGCACACGTCAGATCCGAACATGGTACTTTTTCATTTTTTATTTATGTGCTCTATCAAATCCACACATGGTCCTCGAACCATACCGGGATAGCTCACTGGAGTCAATGTCATAACGTCGTTCAGGTAATGTGAAAAATTTTAACTTCTTGAGCCACTGGCTTCCACTGCGCGTCCCGGTACCTAACAGTGGTATCAGAGTGAGACACGTGATTTTTCAGAGTTAAAGAAAAAAATTAAATTGCAAAAAATTTAAGTACGGGGATTAAATTGGTTCCAATGTAACCGACTGCACATCGATCCATTTTTGAATGGCCAAGTTATGACTATTTAAAAAAAATTAATTGGATCGACTCGTTGGTTTAATTTTTCTTCAGATTAAATTTTTGATAAGAACACGTTTTAATTTTTTTAATCTGTTCTTCATAAATTACCAAAATCTGACCACACTTTGGCCAGAATCCAGTAGCCGAAACTAATCCGGTAAGTTTAATTTTAGGAGATAAATAAAATAATATTATAACATAATATATTTTATTTTTCTCAAATAAAATATTATTTAAAGACTTGAGGTTAAGTCAAGTCTTGCTTTTATTTTATTTTTTAAAATAGAAGACCCAAATGGGGTCTTCTTCACGTGGCGAACCTCCACCCTAAGGGGCCTCCTCCCCAGCTAGAACGTCACCCTGCACCGTCCCCATCTGGACCGCCGCCTTGCGCCGCTCCCAGTCGGCCGCCTCTCTTCCAGGCCTTGTTGCCCGGTACCCGACACCCCAGTCGCCCCTATGTCTCACACAGGCCAAACCCCAACCGGACCAGCCCTCCTCCCTTCTGCCAAACTGTGCCGCCCCGCCTACCTTACACCGTCCCGGAAGGCCCAAGTCACACCAGACCTCGCTGCTGCCGGACTGAGTACCCAACTTCCACCCTGCTACCGAAACCGTGTCGCCCCACTCACCCCGTGCCACTCACCACTACCCGACCCCACCCTTGCCGTAGAAGAGGGCCGCCGCCCATCACTACTTCAACTTGGCCCTTTATCAGTGCTAAAAACTGGCATTAACAGCACTAGAAAAGCGCTGTTAATGTCGGCGTAGATAAAGGGGGGTCCCCTTTATCAGCGCTTCGAGAATCGCTGATATAGGAGACCTTTATCAATGCTAAAAAAGAGCTGATAAAGGGTTACTTTATCAATGCTCCTCTAGCGCTGTTAAAGGTGTCCTTTATCAGTGCTCAAAAAAGCGCTGATAAAGGCACCATTGCCTGCACCTAGAAAATAGAACCCGCACACCTGCACACTAGAATACCTGCACAAAGTAGCACATGCACACCTACACACCATATCACCCGCACACAATATTTTGACCGACAATGGTATATACATTTACTTAACATCATGAATACAAAAAAAACATTGCTATATACATTTCAAACATTGTTTTACATGGTTATAATTAAAATTATTCAACAACAGTTATAAACATTCATGTTTTCATCCTTTGATATCCGTGATCCGCTCTCGACGGTATTTATTGCCGAACAAAGCATCCAAACTCAAGGAAAAAAATTCACCTATATAAAAAAACAAATATTATGTTAGTAATGCAATAATGAAAGAAATTAAAATAGTAATATGAAAGAATACATTAATATGGAAATGTGAAACTAAAATATGAAATTTTAAACTCAAATGTTTTCATTCTCATAAAAATGAAAGGGAATAATGTAAAATCAATATGTTTTTGATTGATTTATCTCATTTAATAAATACTAATTCTTTATCTAATGAAAAGATTTACCGGTCACACTGTGCGTCAGATTGAGGTTTGGTCGATTCGTACACGTCACAAATGACTCATGGATCATTTTCCTAAAGTTTCAAAACAATCCGAATGCATTTTATCGGTATTCCGTATGTCAGTAGTGTTGTTTTCTAAAGTTTATGTCATTTTTAAACTGATATCAGACACTTTTAGCCATACCGGTCACACCGTACGTCGGATTGAGGTGCAATCGATTCGTACACGTCAAAAATGACTCATGGATCGTTTTCCTAAAGTATTAAAACAATCTGAACGCATTTTCTCGGTATTCCGTATGTCATTAGTGTTGTTTTCTAAAGTTTATCTCAATTTAAAACTGATATCAGACACTTTTAGCCATACCGGTCACACCATGCATCGGATTGAGGTACGGTCAATTCGTACACATCAAAAATGATTCATGGATCGTTTTCCTAACGTATCAAAACAATACGAACGCGTTTTCTTGGTATTACGTATGTCAGTAGTGTTGTTTTCCAAATTTTATCTCAATTTGAAACTGATATCAGACACTTTTAGCCATAACGGTCACACCGTGCATCGGATTGAGGTGAGGTCAATTCATACACGTCACAAATGATTCATGGATCATTTTACTAAAGTATGAAAACATTCCGAACTCATTTTCTTGGTATTCTGTATGTCAGTAGTGTTGTTTTCCAAAGTTTATCTCAATTTGAAACTGATATCAGACACTTTTAGCCATACCGGTCACACCGTGTGTCGGATTGAGGTGCGGTTGATTTTTACATGTCACAAATGACTCATGGATCGTTTTATTAAAGTTTGAAAACAATAATAACGCATTTTATCGGTATTCCGTATGTCAGTAGTGTTGTTTTCTAAAGTTTATGTCATTTTCAAACTGATATCAGACACTTTTAGCTATACCGGTCACACCATGCGTCGGATTGAGGTGAGATCAATTCTTACATGTCAAAAATGACTCATGGATCATTTTAATAAAGTATAAAAACAATCCGAATGCGTTTTCTCAGTATTCCGTATGTCATTAGTGTTGTTTTCTAAAGTTTATCTCAATTTGAAACTGATATCAGACACTTTTAGCCATACCGGTCACACCGTGCGTCAGATTGAGGTGCGGTCAATTCGTAAACGTCACAAATGATTCATGGATCTTTTTCCTAAAGTATCAAAACAATCTGAACATTTTTTCTCAGTATTTCGTATGTCAGTAGTGTTGTTTTCCAAATTTTATCTCAATTTGAAACTGATATTAGACAGTTTTAGCCATACCAGTCACACCATGCGTCAGATTGAGGTGAGGTTGATTCTTACACATCACAAATGATTCATGGATCGTTTTCCTAAAGTATCAAAACAATACTAATGAGTTTGCTCAATATTCTGTATGTCAGTAGTGTTGTTTTCCAAAGTTTATCTCAATTTGAAACTGATATCAGACACTTTTAGCCATACCGGTCACACCGTGCGTCGGATTGAGGTACGGTTGATTCATACATGTCAAAAAGGACTCATGGATCATTGTACTAAAGTTTTAAAATAATACAAATGCGTTTTCTCGGTATTCTGTATGTCAGTAGTGTTGTTTTCAAAAGTTTATGTCATTTTCAAACTGATATCAGACACTTTTAGCCATACTGGTCACACCGTGCGTCAGATTGAGGTGAAGTCGATTCTTACACGTCAAAAATGACTCATGGATCGTTTTCCTAAAGTATCAAAACAATATGAACACGTTTTCTCGGTATTCCGTATGTCATTAGTGATGTTTTCTAAAGTTTATCTCAATTTGAAACTGATATCCGACACTTTTAGCCATACCGGTCACACCGTGCGTCGGATTTAGGTGCGATCGATTTTTACACGTCAAAAATGATTCATGGATCGTTTTACTAAAGTATAAAAACAATATGAATGTGTTTTCTCAGTATTCCGTATGTCAGTAGTGTTGTTTTCCAAAGTTTATCTCAATTTGAAACTGATATCAGACACTTTTAGCCATACCGGTCACACCGTGCATCGGATTGAGGTGCGGTCAATTCTTAAATGTCAAAAATGATTCATGTATTGTTGTCCTAAAGTATCAAAACAATACTAATGCGTTTTCTTGGTATTCTGTATGTCATTAGTGTTGTTTTCCAAAGTTTATCTCAGTTTGAAACTGATATCAGACACTTTTATCCATACCGGTCACACTGTGCATCTGAATGAGGTGTGGTCAATTCTTACACATCAAAAATGACTAATGGATCGTTTTCCTAAAGTATCAAAACAATCCGAATGCGTTTTGTCGGTATTCCATATGTCAGTAGTCTTGTTTTCTAAAGTTTATCTCAATTTGAAACTGATATCTGACTCTATTAGCTATACCGGTCACACCGTGCATCGGATTGAGGTGCGGTCAATTCTTACACGTCACAAATGAATAATAGATCGTTTTCCTAAAGTATAAAAACAATCCGAACACGTTTGCTCGGTATTCCGTATGTCAGTAGTGTTGTTTTCCAAAGTTTATCTTAATTTGAAACCGATATCAGACACTATTAGCCATACCGGTCACACCGTGCGTCAGATTAAGGTGTGGTCAATTCGTACACATCACAAATGACTCATGTATCATTTTCGTAAAGTATCAAAACAATTAAAATGTGTTTGCTCGGTATTCTGTATGTCATTAGTGTTGTTTTCTAAAGTTTATCTCAATTTGAAACCGATATCAGAAACTTTTAGCCATACCGGTCACACCATGCGTTGGATTGAGGTGCATTCAATTCGTACACGTCACAAATGACTTAGGGATCATTTTCCTAAAGTATGAAAACAATACAAATGCGTTTAATCGGTATTCCGTATGTCAGTAGTGTTGTATTCTAAAGTTTATCTCAATTTGATACTGATATCAGACACTTTTAGCCATACCGGTCACACCGTGCTGCGGATTGATGTGAGGTAAATTCTTACACGTCACAAATTACTCAGGGATCGTTGTCCTAAAGTATCAAAACAATCCTAATGCATTTTCTCAGTTTGTCGTATGTCACTTGTGTTTTTTTCTAAAGTTTATCTCAATTTGAAACTGATATCAAATACTTTTAGCCATACCAGTCACACCGTGAGTTAGATTGAGGTGTGGTCGATTCTTACACATCAAAAATGACTAATGGATCGTTGTCCTAAAGTATCAAAACAATCTGAACGCATTTGCTCAGTATTCCGTATGTCAGTAGTGTTGTTTTCTAAAGTTTATCTCAATTTGAAACTGATATCATACACTTTTAGACATGCCAGTCACACTATGCGTTAGATTGAGGTTCGGTCGATTCGTACACATCACAAATGACTCCTGGATCATTGTACTAATGTTTCAAAATAATTTGAATGCATTTTCTTGGTATTCCGTATGTCAGTAGTGTTGTTTTCCAAAGTTTATCTCAATTTGAAACTGATATCAGACATGTTTAGCTATACCGGTCACACCGTGCGTCAGATTGAGGTGCGGTCACTTCATACATGTCACAAATGACTAATGGATCGTTTTCCTAAAGTATTAAAACAATACAAACACGTTTGCTCGATATTCCTTATGTCAGTAGTGTTGTTTTCTAAAGTTTATCTCAATTTGAAATTGATATCAGACACGTTTAGCCATAACAGTCACACCGTGCGTCTGATTGAGGTGCAGTCGATTCGTACACATCAAAAATGACTCAGGGATTGTTTTCCTAAAGTATCAAAACAATCCGAATGCATTTTCTTGGTTTTCCATATGTCACTTGTGTTGTTTTCTAAAGTTTATCTCAATTTAAAAATGATATCAGACACTTTTATCCATACCGGTCACACCATGCGTCAGATTGAGGTGCAGTCTATTTGTACACGTCAAAAATGACTAATGGATCGTTGTCCTAAAGTATAAAAACAATCCGAATGCGTTTTCTCGGTATTCCGTATGTCACTTGTGTTGTTTTCCAAAGTTATGTCAATTTCAAACTGATATTAGACACTATTAGTCATGCCGGTCACACCATGCGTCTGATTGAGGTGCGGTTGATTCTTACATGTCACAAATGACTTGTGGATCATTTTCCTAAAGTATCAAAATAATCCGAATGTGTTTGCTTGGTATTTCATATGTCAGTAGTGTTTTTTTTCCAAAGTTTATATCAATTTGAAACTGATATCAGACACGTTTAGCCATACCAGTCACACCGTGCGTCGAATTGAGGTGCGGTCGATTCGTACATGTCACAAATTACTATGGATCATTGTACTAAAGTATCAAAACAATCCGAACACGTTTGCTCAGTATTCTGTATGTCAGTAGTGTTTTTTTCTGAAGTTTATCTCAATTTGAAACTGATATCAGACATTTTTAGTCATACCGGTCACACCGTACGTCGGATTGAGGTGAGGTCGATTCGTACACGTCAAAAATGACTCAAGGATCATTGTCCTAAAGTATCAAACCAATCCGAATGCGTTTTCTCGGTTTGTCGTAAGTCACTTATGTTGTTTTCTAAAGTTATGTCAATTTCAAACTGAGTAGTAGGAATTCACTAATCTAAGGATATGAAACATAAGAAAGGGAGATCATAGATGCTCAATAAGTGTAAAGGGAGATATCAATGACCATATAAATATAACATAAGTATTAGGAATTCACCTTCATTGTCCTATTTGTTTACATTCTTCCATCAGGTACGCTGCCCATTCGTTTCTAAACACATTTATACCATCTTCTGAATAGGAGTTTTTGCGATAGTCATAGTAGTACTGAAAAAATATAAATACACAAAGGATTAATAATTATTTTAAATTAAGTAGTAATTATTTTCAAAAATACCTCTTCAGGGATGCTAGTTTGTTCATGAAATATGATCTCTTTCATAAATTTACAAACATAATAACCGCAGTCCTTGTCATTTGTTTGTTTCAGACACTGCAGAAACATCGAGAAAAATAAGTAATTTTTTTATATGTATTTGTATAGTGAAATATAATTATATATACCCAGATACTTCTCCATTTGTAGATCTTGTGGGCATTGTTGTCCTTATGCCCTGGATTCATTCCAGCCTTTAGACGATATTCATACACCACCCTATCATAACAAAATCATCATTAAAAGATAATATAAATTATATAACTAGATATTTAGTTCTAAAATGTTAGATCTAGTGTATTATAAATTGAAAATCGTCATCATGTGTGGTTGGTTAGTTTGATATCCATGCAGTGAATTCAGAAAATAAATCTTTGAAGTATCCAAATTGACTGCAATGAGCATCACATGTTCCCTAAAAACACAAAAAGAAATAAGTACTAATAGAAATGAAAATATAATTGATATGATTAAAATATAGAGTTTTAACCCTGCAATGTTGGTATTAAAAAGAGTCTGTCAGTCATAATTCTGCTTTGAAATGTTCTGAGCAGATTTGACATTAATTCAGCCTGAAAATCATAATCTATTTCTTCTCATTGTGTAGAAACGGTGTGAGGACTAACGAGTCCAAATTTGTATTCATGGTAAAATCCCTTCAATTTTTTTTCATATATACACCTGTGAAAAATATGAGATGTATTTAGCCATAATTATCAAAGTATATCATCTTCTTTAAAATCAAATCATGAAAACATACCTCATGTATACATTTATAACTGAGGCGCCTAGCTAGTCATATGTGATGATCTCAGCAACAGTGTCTGCACAAACGAAATCTAATGTTTCCTCTCCGTACATATCCTTTTCACAAACAATTATATGACTCTTTCCGTCTTTCATTTTTGTATCCACATGAGCTTGCAATGATATTAAATGTGGATATATAACGGGCGGGGTGAACACGCTCTCAGTAAATCATTTTGATCGGTTGGTTGATCCAATGTTGGAGCCGCTCTTTCGTTTTAGATCCTCCATTTTGTCCTTCTATAATAACATTCTTCGGTTCAGCCATTTTCTAATTTAATGTTAAAGGTTCTGCTTGAAAAATGAATTAGAAATGAATACCTCCTGGTCGACATGTTTTTTTACAAGATTCGACGACCATGCAACGAATGTTCCAACATATTTTTCCACCGTATGAATGTCATCATCATCATTTGGCATGGGTAACTCGGCGCTCGGCTCATGATCTACGTTAATCGACACTTTTACATGACCGGTTGGAAGTGGTCTGGAGTGTAGTGTGTCATTCTACATATTGAACACCGTAGCCCTCGCTACAAGGCGATGGGTGGGAGTTGACAGATATAAATCACAGTCATTTTAACCCTGTATAATATCATTACATGAAAGTTATTAGTGTCTATGTGATTCAAATTTCACAGAAATGGATATTAGAACATTGATTACCTCGGTTAAGTCAGGTCTTTGAGGGGAATGTCTCAACTCAAAGCTGGTGGGGGGTGGATCTTCTCGCGCGGGTTGTTCTTGAGTTGTTTGTTCTCTTCGCCTCTCCTCCATCAAAATCTTTAGCATCTCTCCCTGAGTTTGGAATTGTTCTTCAAGGGTAGCTACTCTATCTCTCATTACATGAAATTATTTATTTTGTTCATCCTCTTGTTTTTTTTTCTAAAAATATGCCTGGGGTGACACCCCAAAACCCACACCTCTGACGCGACCATACTATTCTGGCTATTTCAAGGCCGCTGAAAGTATGTCGGCATCCGGTGCAGGTGTTGTTGATTCCTGTGAATATGTCAAATAGAAAATATGGAAAAATAAGTAATCATCATTATATAATAGTGATTTAAAGCAAAACAAGTTTATATTATTTCGTACTTACACATGTTTCCCACACTTTTTGTGTGTTTTCATCTATCAGTTTCCCCTCTTTATTAACACGAGTATTCTTCCATAGCACATGGCATGGAATGGAAGTGACTTGGGATTTTGCTTCATCAATCTTCATATAAACAGAGAAACATGGTTACAGTGTTGTTTTATGTCACATAAAATTATTACAGTACTTTTAAAATACGTACCAATTGTTTTTAAAGTGAAGCGTACCCCAACCTTGCTTTATGGTAGGGGTACGCTAGTTTTGCTACCTGTTATTTATTTTCAGCACTTAGTTGCTGTTTCATAAATAAAAACCTGTCAATCAACGTGATGAATACAAGAAATGTTACACAATGTGTAACCAAACACAATGTACCTGAAAATTCTGTTCCGCACGACGGTTACAAAACGTATCCCACGTTCCTTGGGATATCAAGTGTGCATAAAGAGGAGGCGGGTGTGGCTTGATTTTCCCTTCGGCATCTTTCAGATGATGTTTCATTAAAATGGTGCGAAAGCCTCTATGAATCCTTCCTGCCAGTCCTAAAACATATTCTTTATGTGAAACATCTACTCTAAATGCACTCTGCATGAGATGATGAAGGGTTAGTCAATATTTTAGTATTTTATTTTATTTAATTTAATAAATTAAATAGATGATATCGTAATGTTACCATAATCTCTTCCCACATTAATGTTTTTAACCCGCTGACAACATGGTTCCACGACTCTACATCAATCGGTACGCGTTGTCGAGTGACGATTCCAATGTAGCTAATAAACATGGCTTTGTTGGGGTTTACATGATGGCCTAGTTTATTCCATCCCACATCATATTTGATGCCTTTTGCTTTTGCCTTATGGATTTTGGCTTAAACTATCAAACTACGGTGCACCTTTTTTTTTGTGTCGCTGGGGTTTCATCGCCTACCATTTCCTCAGTTTCTTTATCATCATTATGTTTCTCCGAAGCGCTAGCATCGGCACTGGGACCAGCTGAAACAGGTTGAGAGACCTGTTGTACCTCAGCAGTGGGACCAGCTGTAACAGGTTGAGAGACCTGTTGTCTCTCAGCAGTGGGACCAGCTGCAACAGGTTGAGAGATGTGTTGTGTCTCGAGATTGGGTGCATCAGCAGGTGAAGAATTAATTATCTGCAGAAATGGTTTAACATTTAATTTAGATCACATAAAAGTAGTAGCAAGTAGATAATAACATAATGTAACACAATCTATATTACAATAAAAATCAATAAACTGATTATTGAACTCTTTTTTTTAAAGGATGAAGGGATTTGTCCCCTCTATCAACTATCCATATCCCTTCATTGTGGTCTCCTCTGACATACAAAATGTCATCTACATTGAGACCAATGCGAAATGATTGCGAAGTCCCAATGAAAGGGTCATCTTCTGTTGAATTTTCATTTGACCCTTCAACTGTTTTGGTCGATAACAGAATGATTGAACAGTTTCGGTTTGCGGGATCTGGAACATAAAATACTTGCACTACCTGTGATGCCATTATAAACGGTTCATCTTTCTCCCATTCCTTACTGAAATCAACTTTCATGAATCCCAAATCATCTATTTTATCATCACTCCTGTTATCAACCCAATTGCATTGAAATATCGGAACTTGAAATTCCGTATAATCCAACTCTTATATTTGATTGATGATTCCAAAGTATGACATATTCGCATAAATTGGATTTCTTTCCTTAGCACCAGAAACATGCATCGATTCAGCCATAAGTGTAACCCCACTATTTTGCATGGTACTGTCTTCATCATGTTCATTAGTATAAAATGTATAACCATTAACTACATAAGAATTGTAAGATAATGCATACACACTTGGTCCTCCGGCTAGCCATCGAAGTCGTTCCGAAATTGAATCTGGATTTTCATCTGACTTCTTAAAAATATGATCTCAAAACCATCCTATAAACTGTTGATTATGTGTATCTGATATCCATTTTTCATCCCTAGATGGATTCAAATGCCTAAGAATTTATTTGTGGATTTCAACATATGGGTCAACGTTGAAACTGTTATGAAAAACATAAAGGTGGGTCTGCTCCCAATCTGTAATATTGATTGTGACAACCTGTCTTCCAGAAATTCCTTCACCCTCAAGCTGCCCAGTGTGACGAGATTTCGGTAAGCCAATGTTTTTCACACCAGACAAGTATTCGGTACAGAATTCAATGGCTTCCTCAACAATATATCACTCTGCAATACAACCCTCTGGCTGACTTCGATTTTTGACATGCCCTTTCAAAATATTCATATACCGTTCAATGGGGTACATCCATATGTAATGTACAGGACCACATAGTCAAATATCTCTCACCAAGTGGACCATCAAATGAATAATCATATAAAAAAATGAAGGCGGGAAGAACATTTCTAATTCACATAATATGACGACAATTTCTTTTTCCATAGTTGGCAATTTCGTCGGGTCTATAACTTTGCTGCATATAGATTTGAAGAAGAAACACAGTTTCGATAATGTATGGTGGACATTATTGGGAAAAATGCAACGTAAAGCAATTGGAATGAGATTTTGCATCAAAACATGACAGTCATGTGATTTCAGACCTTTTAACTTCAATTTTCTCATTCACACGAGGTTACTGATATTTGACGAATACCCCTCTGGAACCTTTACATCATTAAAGAAGTTGCAAAACTGATATGTGTCCTTCCTGGAAAGAGTGTAAGCAGCAGGAGGAAGAAATGTTCGTTTTTCACCCTTCACTGGTGCCAACTCTTCTCGTATTCCCATCTCAACCATGTCCAAACTAGCCTTAATTCCATCTTTTGTTTTTCCAGATGTATTTAGAAACGTGCCGATAACACTATCAAATACATTTTTTTCTACATCCATAACATCAAGAAAATGTCTTACATACAGACAATTCCAGTATTGTAATTCAAAAAAAAACTGATCTCTTTTTCCAACCGATTTTCTTAAGGTTTTTCGAAGCCGATTTACCAAAATTAGTGTCCACATTTTTAACTTTCTCAAAAAATTGATCTCCTGTTAGTGGAGACAATGTTGTACGTTCTTCTGAACTTCCATCGAATGATTTCGTCCAAGAACGGTACTTCTGTCGTCGTGGTAGAAATCTGTGATGTCCTAGAAACACGGTTTTCGATGGATGTTTCAACCTAATTTATTGTGTACCTTCTTCACAAACAGGACATCCTTGAGTTCCTTTAATGCTATATCCTGAAAAATTTCCATAAGCAGGGAAGTCATTTATCGTCCCGTACAACATGAGTCTCAAAGTGAAATATTCCTTTCTGTAAGCATCATACAATGTTACACCTGAATCCCACAATAATTTCAAATCTTCGATCAATGGAGCTAAATAAACATCAATATCATTACCCAGTTTTTTTGGTCCTGATATAAGCATAGATAACATGATGTATTTTTGTTTCATGCATAACCACGGTGGTAAGTTATAATTTATCAACATAACCGGCCATGTACTATGACTGTTGCTTTGAAAACCAAAAGGATTCACTCCATCTGTAGATAACGTAAGATGAAGGTTTCTCGACTCATTTCCAAATTCAGGATACTCATGATCGATTCTCTTCCACTGGGGAGAGTCTGCAGGGTGACGAAGTATCCCATCTTTAATTCTTGTATCTGCATGCCATGTTAATTGTTCTGCAGTCTCCTCACTTCCATATAGGCGTCTAAACCTTGGAATGATTGGAAAGTACCATACAACTTTAGTAGGACTGGATTCATCTTTCTTGTATCGAAAAGCACCACACTTTGGGCATTCTTTAAGTGATTTTTGGACCTTTATAAATAGTATACAGTCATTCGGGCAAGCGTGTATTCTTTCAGAGATCATACCCATAGAGCATAGCATTCGTTTGGCATCATATGTTCGGCTCAGGAGATCATTGTCTTCTGGGTGCATGTCATTCATGAGGGAAAGTAGTTTCGTAAAACTATCGTCAATCCACCCGTTGTCTGCTTTCAAATTATACAGTTTCAGTACGGCTGACAATGCTGTATATTTAGTGCAACCAGCATACAATGGTGTCTTTGCACAACTTTTTAATTTCTCAAACAATTTTGGGAAATCACGAAGTTCATCTTCGACGGTCCTTGTCATTTCCTCAATACGATCTTCATCATCATTCACATCTATAATCACATCCTCCATACGGTCATCTTCATTGTTCATGTTTTTAATCATATCAGATGATCCATAAAATGCAGTGTCATCCCAGTCACTACCTACATTCATTTTTTCCCTGTGTTTATTCCAAAATGTATAACTCTGATCTATTCCATGATAGATCAAGTGTTCTTACAACTCCTCTGAACTAATTTGTTTTGAATAAAAACAGCATAAACACAGACAAAGGATTTCAGAAGAGTCACATGCATGATCTTTTGCAAACTTGATAAACTCTTTCACGCCTTCTTCATACTCTTTTGTCAAACGATTGGCATTCATCCATTCTTTATTTATATTCATCATATTTTAAATCCATAGGATGATTATATAGGTTAAGGGAGAAGGAATATGAGTATAATTTAGATAAAAAACAAGATACTTCAAAAATGGTAGGGGGCGTGCTCATTAATAGCAAATCTTGGGTGGTTCTTGGGATTCATCCAATCTCTTCCTCTCTTCGATCACCCCTGATGAGGGGTGGTTCTTGGGAGTTTTTTATAGTGTGTTAGTGGGGTTCACCACTATAGACATGGGTTAACCATACCTTTTGTGAGGAAGTAGGATAATCAGTGCAACTTGTGGATCAATCTCATAGGGCGGTCTCTATAGGGTATCCGTACAAGGAAATACCTCATGGGTAAGGCCAATAGGTAGCCTAACATGTGCATCAAAAGTAAAAGTGTAGAAAGTTGATTGAAACACATGGGAACAAATGCATAAGTAAGAAGCAGTATATGTTTTCCACAAGGGCACCCATTGAAGTGGCCATAATGGCCACCTTAGTCTATGTGATGGTTATGTGGGAGTCTCCCCATGCTATCCAGGCATGAGCTAAGGCACAATGACTAATCCTTAGATAATAACCCTTGATCTGGGTGCTCTTGGATGTGGGAGGATCATGGATGCTCGTGGGATCATGAGTGATAAACACCCAACTATTTAGTGTATTTGTCTTGTTCAGATCAAGACACAAAGCAATATAGGTAGTGGATGTAGAAAAGTCAGAAGAATGAACCCCAAGATAACTCTGAACTCACCCAGTGTCAAATCCCAATCCCTACCACCTAGTTTGAAGGTGATACAAATTAATTCTATCTTGAAAGTTGTAAGGAACTCTAAAAAGAGCTCCTAAAACTTCTCCTTAGGAACATCAATAATTTGGGAGTGTTTCATTGATGCGAAGGGCTACCATAACATCCTTGTC
Organism: Viscum album; assembly: GCA_963277665.1. NCBI lineage: Eukaryota > Viridiplantae > Streptophyta > Magnoliopsida > Santalales > Viscaceae > Viscum > Viscum album. The sequence goes on from OY728159.1 coordinate 162,846,355, forward strand.
GATGAGGAACTTGTGTATTATGACCAAATCCATGGATTTGTTGGTGAAAATTGACTTGGATTGAAAATGGTCCAAGCACATATAGTGTTGCATTTACTCAAAGTGAAAATAGGGATGGACATTGGTAGGTGGAACCACATCTTGTGAGTGGTGGGATACAAAAGGAAAATCAAAACCCAACGATATGGAATCTTCCAATGGTGGTGGAAAAGAAGAGGGAGAAGGAGATGGTGGAGTTAGAGTTTGGGTCTAGTGCTTAGCTGCAATAGGCCACGATCCATAAGCTATGTGTTTGGATGGGGGAAGGCACCAACCCTTAGTTCAAATCATGGTGCTAGGAGGGAAGTGATTATGGGTGGAGGAAGGGGAGGAGGTTTAGTTAAAGGAGAGGGAAATGAGGGAGGAGGGAAGGCATGGATGAGGTGGGGAGAAGAGGGAGTAGTGGAGGGGGGGGCACAACAAACCCTAGGTTATAGCTTAAATAACTCAGTCATGAACTTTATTTCAACACATCCAATGTTGATATATTTTATTTCAAGAAGGGGACAAGGATAAAAATAGTCAAAGGAGGTATAAATTAGTTTATACCAAGGGAATATTTTTTAACTAAACTAACAAGCTTGGGGGGAGGGATCCTATGATGTTAAATATGGTACACAGGTTACCTAGAGAGGCCTAAGTAGCCAGGAAATCAGTGACCTTCTTACCCTCTTTCTATGTATGAGATAGATCCATGTGGTTATTGAAAAAAATTATGCATCTCATAGTGAATGGGACCTAGAAAATACTGGGTACCTCAAGCACACCCATGACACAACACCATGGATATGTTTTAACTCCACCCTATGCTTAGGTTCACTGTCTTCATCATCACATATCAAGTGTAGTACCCTACTAAGGGATATTAATTTCATGATGGTCCACTTCTTTGTTGTACAACATATAAACACCATGCATGCTAACACACATACGAGGTGAATCATTCAAGTTGTAATGTCATATTATTACGATTATATGATATAACACATAACATCATGTGATCACAATCCAAACATAACAATTACCCACAATAACAACACTCATAAAATACAAAAAACAATATAGGTATCTCTTTATACACACACCCACATGAAATCATAATCAATAATGGTGTAATTATATTCCACCATAAATACTCCTCACGGTATCATGTATAAAGGACAAACCAAGGAGTAAGGAACTTCCTACATACAATTTTTTTGAGTCAACATTGAGGTTTACCAAGGTTGTCATCATCCACCCTGCATCCAAACCAATTGTAAATTGTTCACATCCAAAAAAATCTTATAGCATCCAAGTATTCATAAAATGGATTATATCGAAATGTTAGGAGGAAAAAGATAATGGCTATCAAATATTCATAATTTGGGATAGGATGCAAGGGGTCACCACAATTAAAACATAATTAATTCATTCAAATTCAATTTTAATCACCTTAAGGAGGAGGACCTGGTGGCGGAGGAGAAGGAGGCATCGACAGTGGAGGCACCAGAGGCATCGAAGGTAGCGCGGAGGCAGGGCGGAGGTAGCGGAGGCAGCCGAAGCAGCTCGGAGGCAACGGAGGAGGAGGAGGAGGAGGAGGCCATGGGGGAGGATCCATGGTGGAGAGGAGGCAGCAGAGTAGGCGAAGGAGGAGGAGGAGGAGGAGGTGCCGGTGGAGGAGGAGGAGGATGAGGCCGCGGAGTAGGCGGAGGAGGAGGAGGAGGAGGAGGCGCCGGTGGAGGAGGAGGAGGACGAGGCCACGGTGGAGGAGGAGGAGGAGGAGGAGGAGGAGGAGGCGGCTACCGCGGTGGGGGAGGAGGAGAAGGATGCGGCGGTAACGGCGCAGAGGATGGATTCCACGAGAGCTTGACAGGGTGCAGGGAGGAGGAAGAGGACCTGAGGGTTTTTATCAATCCTGCGTGGACCTTTATCAGTGCTAGTAAAAAGCGCTGATAAAGGGTGTATTTATCAGCACTAAAATGAAAAGCGCTGATAAATACCACCTTTATCAGCGCTTTTTTAGCATTGATAAAGGCCAGACTTTATCAGCGCTTTTGTAGTACTGATAAAGAGTGACTTTATCAGCGCTTTTCATTTTAGCGCTGATAAAGACACTCTTTATCAGTGCTTGTTTAGCGCTGATAAATACGTAGTTTATCAGCGCTAATAAAAGCACTGATAAAGGTATCAATTTAAGAATTTCTTTATATTATTATATATTTATTTAACTCTAAATATATATATCTCTATTTATACTTATAAAATTGTTTGAAATGTATATTTATATATATATCATTGAAAATATAATAAAATATATATTTATTTTTTAAATGTAATTTAATTTTAAGTGTATAGTTAATATATATATATATATTATATATGGGTAACATAATGAATTATAATCTATAAATGAACATTATTCAATATGCACATATATATATGCATGTATGATATATTCATTGACCCCAATTCATTGAAAAACACATATATATAGACGCGCGCATGTATGATATTGATTGATCCCAATTCATTGGAAAACAAATATATTCAATAATTTCAATTATACATATATATTAGAACACATTATATATTTATAAATAAAACAAATACATTAAATATAAAGAAATATTATAAATATATAATAAATATAATGAATTAATAAATCTAATAAATATATAATGAATTAATAAATCTAATAAATATATAATGAATTAATAAAACTAATAAATATATATTGAATTAATAAATCTAATAAATATATTTAGTATTAATCTTATAATTGTTTAATATATATATATATATTTAGTTATAACATGTGTTTTTTATTTAATGTATATAATCAATATTATCAGTGCTAAGAAAAGCGCTGATAAATGTTACATTTATCAGCGCTAATAAAAGTGATGATAAAGGGATATTTAAATCACTGATAAATAATCCCTTTATCAGCGCTAAAACAAGCGCTGATAAATAATCCCTTTATTAGCGCTAAAACAAGCGCTGATAAAGGGCACACTTTTATCAGTGCTTGTTTTAGCGCTGATAAAGTGGACCTTTATCAGTGCTTTTTTTAGCACTGATAAAGGACCAAACCTTTATCAGTGCTTTTCCGTTATCACTGATAAAGACAGGTGCATGCCTTTCCCAGTTTTGTGGTAGTGCATGTAGCTGGCTGGAGCAACGAGCATGATTATTGCTTGATCACACAGAATAGTAAACAAGAAAAAAAATGCATAAAGAATTGAAAAATATATTTCTATATCATGTTCAATTGTGAGCATGATAATATAGTTTAACACATAGATAGAAAATGATAATAAATTTTAAAAATCCATCATAGAGATATTTAGTCCATCAAAGAGATATTAAGTCCAAACGACTTCTATTTCTCACATCTAAAAAAAACCGGTTGTTTGGGGTTCTCGTCAGCCATAGTTGAGAGTGCCTCTTACTATACCGATGCATTTTCATGAGATAAATGGGTCTACTTAACTAAAGTGAGTAGTCAAGGTTTATCCATAGCTAAATTGTTATCACTTTAGAGGAAAGATGTTGAGGGAATCAAGTTTGGATTCCAAAAATCTGAGACTTTACTCAACAACACAAGGAACCACAAGTCAAGTGGTTGGCCAGTCTAGTGCCTACCTTGAAACCCTCCAAGTAGTGGTATAGCCATAGCTTGTAGACTACAAGGGAGGTTTCGAGGATCCTTTCCACTAGAATACTCAAGAAACAGAGTATTCCGAATCTAATAGTGAGGGCTATTAAGGTACGTTAAAATAGTGGGAGACATTAAAATGATATAATAATTTATTAATCATAAATTTCAAAAGGTAATCAATATAATGTACTAACTGATAAATGTTTATCTAATGTATATTTAAGATGGCAATCACCAACACCACAAGTACTTTATCACTACGATCGATACTGGATAAAGAAAATATCTTGACCGGTAATAACTTCCAGGAGTGGTACAGGTGCTTGCGCATAGTACTACGCCAAGAAAGGAAGTTGTATGTGCTGGAATCCCCAATTCCTACTGAGTCTCCTCAAGGAGCAAGCAAGATGAAAAAATATAAATGGATAAAGCATGTAGACGATGCGCTTGATGTATATTGCACCATGTTGTCATCTATGTCTATCCAATTGAAAAAAATGCATGAGGATGAGGACGCCTACAATATGCTTTCACATCTCCAAGAATTGTATCAGGAGAGGGCCATACAAGAAAGGTATGAGATCTCAAGTGCTCTTTATAAGTGTAGTCTAGTAGAAGAGCATCAAGCTGGTTCTCACGTACTCAAGATGATTGGGTATGTTGAGAGGCTTGAATCCCTTGGGTTCAAATTGAACCAAGAACTAGCAGTGGATCTCATTATTTCCTCTTTACCGTCAAGATTCTCGACTTTTATTATCAATTATAATATGAATGATTTGACAAAGTCACTCTCTGACCTTTTGGATTTAGTTTTCCAAGATGAAAAGGATAAGAAAAATACCAATTCATCTGTCCTTATGGTGAATAAGAAAAACAAGGGCAAGGAAAATGGGTCTAAGGACAAGTTAAGGCTAAAGACACCAATGCATCGTCCTAAAAAGAAGAAAAATATTCATAGGAAAATTAATGAGCAGGAAGCTGTCTACTTTGGATGTGGAAAGAAAGGCCACTGAAAGAAGAATTGTAAATTTGGGAAGAAGAATCAAAATAATGATTCTACTTCAGGTATTTTTTCCATTTAATGCAATCTATCTTTATCTACAATTTGGGTATTAGATAAGATATGTGGCTCACACATTTGTATTCATATACAAGAACAAATTAGGTTCAAGAAGATTGAAAAAGGTCAAGTTTATCTCTGAGCTACAAATGGTGCAAGTCTAGCAGCCTTGGAAGTGGGAGACTATCACTTAACCTTCTGGTTTGGTTTTAGTTTTAAACAATTTCTATTATGTACCTTATGTTTCCAGAAACATTATCTCTGTGTCGAGTCTAGACACTACAGATTTTTATTTCAAGTTTGGAAATAAATGTTGTCTCTTTTATAGGGATTACATATGTTATGGTATGACACATCTTAACAATGGTTCATATATACTAGAACTAGAGAACCCAGTAATGGTAATCAATGACAAAAACAATCAACATGAATCAAATATCACTTGCCTATGGCACTTTAGGCTTGGTCATGTAAATGAGAAGAAATTACAAAGATTACATCAAGAAGGGTATCTAGACTCGATGCAGTTAGAACCCTTAGATGTATGTCAAGCTTGTTTACAAGGAAAGATGACCAAAGCACCTTTCTCATGAAAGGGAGAAAGAGCCAATGCAGTACTGGAATTAATACATACTAATGTATGTATTACATTTCTAGTAGAGGCAAGGGGTGGTTTTTTATACTTCATTACTTTTACTGATGACTATAATAGGTATGGATATATCTACTTAATGCAGTATAAGTCAGATTCCTTTCAGATTTTTAAGGAATACCAAAATGAAGTAGAAAACCAACTTGGTAAGAAGATAAAAGCACTCCGCTCAGACTAAGGTGGATAATATCTTAACCAAGATTTCATGGATCACTTGAAGGAGTGTGCGATAGTATCCCGACTCACTCCTCCTTATACACCACAATAGAATGGTGTTAGTGAAAGGAGGAATATGACCTTGCTTGACATGGTCAGATCAATGATGAGTCATGTAATTCTTCCATTATTATTTTGGGGATACACCTTGCAGACAACAACATATACCCTTAACCGAGTTCCAACTAAACTTTCAGATGGGATTCCATATCAATTATGGTATGAAAAGAAAGCCAGTCTGACACACATATGTGTATGGGAGTGTGAGGAATTTTTCAAAACTTTACCGAGTGACAAATTATCATCCAGAAGCACCAAGTGAATCTTTATAGGTTATTCTAAGGAAACTAGAGGATAATACCTATATAACCCTTTAGATAGAAAAGTCATTGTGGCAAGATATGCCACATTTCTAGAAAGGGAACACATTTCTATTGGAAATAGTGGGAAAAATATTGACTTCGATGAAGTTAATGATTCATATGTATAAGAGTTGTTAGAGGAACAATCTATACAAGAACAAGTGGAAGAAGAAGTTATTCCTAAGACACAAATACCACATAGGTCTATGCGAGAGGTTAAAGAACCAGAGTGTTATGGTTTTCTTATCATTGATTCAGGTGACACATTAGTCCTTGAGGATGATGAACCTCTAACCTACAAGGAAGTAGTAGAAGGAAAAGAAGCTTCTAAATGACAAGAATCCATGAATTCTGAGATAGAGTCCATGTACCAAAATCAAGTTTGGATTTTGGTAGACCCTCCAGTTGATGTAAATCCCATAGGATGTAAATGTGTTTTTAATAAGAAGCTGGACATGGATGGTGAGGTTAATACCTTTAAAGAAAGACTGAGAGAAAAGGGTGTCAGGAAACATCAAGTCATTGACTATGATGAAACCTTCTCACCAGTATCAATGCTTAAATCCATCAGAATATTGCTTGCAATAACAACCTTTCATGATTATAAAATTTGGAAAATGGATATCAAAACTAAATTTCTAAATGGGAAGTTGGTTGAAGACATCTATATGACTCAACCCTAAGGGTTTTTCAAGTCAAATAATGCCAATAACATATGCAAGCTGCAGAGACCCATTTATGGATTGAAGCAGGCATCATAATCATGGAATTTTCAATTTGATGAGGCCATAAGAGATTTTGGTTTTGTCAAAAAGGAAAGATAGCCTTGTGTCTATAAAAAGGTTGAAGGGAATGCCATCGTTTTCCTAGTATTATATGTTGATGACATATTAATTATGGGAAATTAGGTGCAAGTCTTACAGTTAGTTATGACTTAGTTAAATGAATGCTTCTCCATGAAAGACTTAGGTGAATCAAGCTACATTATAGGGATCAAGATCTATCGAGATAGATATCAAAGGCTGCTTGGGCTAAGTCAAAGTACATATATTGACAAGGTACTCAAAAGGTACAATATGTAACAATCCATGAGAGTATTGTTACCTATGTCACATGGTATAAATCTCTCCAAGAAAATTTGTCCTCAAACATAGGAGTAAATTGACTGAATGAGTAGAGTCCCTTATACCTCGACAATGGGTTCTATCATGTATGTCATGCTATGTACTAGGTTTGATGTCGCCTTTTCTTTAAGCATGATGGGTAGATATCAAGCCAATCCAGGAGATCTTTATTGGATAATTGTTAAAACTATCCTAAAGTACTTGAGGCATACTAAAGATATGTTCCTGGTGTATGGAGGAGATGAGAAACTAGTAGTGAGGGGATACACTGATGCCAATTTCCAGACAGATCATGATGATCTAAAATCACAGTCAGGCTACATCTTTTGCTTGAATGGTGGTGTAGTGAGCTGGAGAAGCTCGAAGCAAGTAGTGGTTGCCGATTCTATAGCAGAGTCTAAATATATTGGAGCTTCCGATGCAGCAAAGGAAGCAGTCTAGATACATAGTTTTATCTCAGAAATTGGTGTTTTTCCTAGTAGTATAGACCCTATTCGAGAATATTGCGATAATACTGCTGCATTGGTGCTTTCCAAGGATCCCAGGTCTCACGAGAGGACAAAGCATATTATTCAGAAGTTTCATCTCTTGAGGGATTTTACTTAAAGTGGTGAAGTGATAGTAAGAAGAGTAGCCATAGAGGACAACATGGTAGCCCCTGGCTAAAGCCATTTCTCAGCAGAAGCATGATTCTCCTGTGAGAGCTAGTGGATTGAAACATGATAGCAGTTGGCTCTATTGCAAGTGGGAGTGTTTAAAGTGGGTGCCCTAGACCCAACTTTTATTGTACTTTGATTACCACTACATGTATACAATTTGTTATAATACATGTGTTTATCTTTCTATAATAGTGTAGATACTTCTGCATCCACTTTGCTTATGGAAATTTCCTTAGACTATATGTTGTATCAAGGGGGTATAACAGATCTCAAGCTATAATGAGAACCCTGAGATACCAGGAAATTAATCTTAAAGTAATGTCTAATTTTCCAGTTAAATCATTCTGAAAGGACACAAATGATGTGTGACCATCAAGTGTTGGGGGCTCATAAGCATTAAGACTTCATCTCATGAAGTTCGAACTTGATGATATCTAGTAGTTGAGATCATGAGGATAGACCCACACAATAGGAACACCAAATGTTTCAGGTGTCATTGGTCGTTTCTATCTATGAACATGTGTAATGGTCTCCAAACTTGAGATTATTATCAATGAATTCCATTTAATTATGTACATTTGATTCAAGGCGAAAACCATGGTGACAAAGTTATGGCGAGGTAGTTTGAATTGGGTTTGTCATTAATGGAATGACATTGATTGAATGATCAAGAAAGGATTTGTCACTTCCAAGTTCAAGAAGAGATATCTCGGGATGGGTTGATTAGGATGGTTTCACCTTCATTAAATCCATATCCATGGTAGTAGAAGGTAATTTCGTCCAGAAAAATCAACAAATAAAATAAATCAAGATAAAGGATGATGACACTAGTGTGCATTCTTCTATATTGAGATATCGATGACGAAGAGATTGTATTACACAGACCGTGTTCGTAGGAATGTAGTCATTGCTTTGACTTTACTTTATCTCTATAGGGGTCTCGATGAGTTTCTATGCCCTACTCTTGGTCGGTGGATATTATTCACTATTATTGAGGTAAGGACCTAGAGGGTCACACACAATAGCACTTTTAGAATTTTCCCTTTTCTGAGAATATGAATATAGAACTTGGTGGGCCTTGCCTAAGAGTCTGAGTACTATCCAAGTTCTATGGATCACCAAATAATAAATAAATTCTTTAATTATTCAAGCTTGGAATAATATGTTGAATTTATTTATAAAAAATATTTACAAGTGATCTGTAAATACAAAGAAAAAATATTATTCGAACAGATTTAAACATCCAGAGTTCATTTAATATTTTCAGGGGAAGTGAGTCAAGTTATAAGACTCAATTTTATCACACAATATAAATTAATATATATTGTAGTTAGTGATAAAATTGTAAATATTATTTATGTAATAATTTTATTTGACATAAATAAATATTTATAGTACTTATACAGAGGATATTTATTAAACGGGAGCTGGGAACGCATACTGGGTATTTTAGATATCCCCTATATAGGTAAGAGAGAGGCTCTCCCCTTGTAACTATTCATGTACCATTTTGAGAGCCTCTCTCTCCTCCTAGATTCTAGAGATAGATCCTCTCAATCAAGAAAGAACTTAAATAAATTCCTTTGTGGATCTAAGTTCCTTGCCTTGTGGTGATCACCGCTGCGTCAAGGAGATCGTTGGTGTGTCGCGCTAGCACCTAGATTCCAATGAACGACGCACGTACAGATTTGAAAGGCGTGTGTGGAAGATCTAGAGGACTTCGACAATGGAGTCTTTGAGCAACAATTGCCGAAAACTAGCGACGCACTTGCGCACGTCAGATCCGAACAAGTTACTTGTTTGTTTTTTATTTTTGTGCTCTGTCAAATCCATGCAAGGTCCTTAGACCATACTGGGATAGCTCACCAGAGTCGACATCATAACGTCATTCTGGTGATGTGAAAAATTTTAACTTCCCGACCCACCATCTTCCACTGCACGTCCTGGTACCTAACAATAAATATATTATATTTTCATTTATAAGATACCTAAATTTTATTTATAATTTCATAGGTGAGGTTACTATTTTAATGGCCACACTACTATTCCTAATGGTCACATTACTATTCATAAGGGTTACATTACTATTTCAACAGTCATGTTAATATTTAATCACTATTCCTTTTAGCTTGGTGTTGTGTCCAACATAATCTATCGAAAAAATTAAATTTATTTAAGAAGATACATACCATAAAATCTTGGAGTGTTGTAATATATTACGTAATGAGATGATTTATGATGCATTTTTTCTAAGTTTAATTTGTTATAAAACTATTCCATTATAAAAATCATATTTTATATCCTATATTTTTTTATAGTCTTTCTATGATATGTAGTTTAATTAATAATATGATTTATTCATAATTAATACCATGTTGTGAGTTTAAATCAATGTTATGGTTTGTGATATATAATGGATTTAAACTGAAATTGTGTAGTAGTGGTAAGTAGTCAATAACTAGATCTATTTTTTAGTGAAAATCCTTAAATAAAAAAAATGAAAATGGAATGATTCATATTATTTATTTTTTAGAGATAAAAATAATGATTTAAGACATGCACCAAATATGGTTTGAGATAAGATGATCCAATTACCTACTTTTCCAGTGGTTACTCTTTATGCTCGGTGTTCTCATGTGTTCCTATCTCTTATCCTGACGCTCGCTGCCCCTGTTCACCTCCCCCCTCTTCTATTACCACTGAGCTCATTGTGCTTGACCCCATATTGGTCAAGCATGGTGAGGTATGTGATGGTTTTGGATTGTGATAGTGGTTTCAACAGTGGAAGCTCTCAACAATTCATCTTTGTGACTTGGGATGGGAATGCGGAAGTTTGCAATAGTTTTTCATGTCCTCTTTTGGTAGGTTATTTTTCATGGTTTCCATGGTTCATCATTATATATGTTGTCCCTATATTTCCCCCTTCCATCTCCCCTGGTTCATTCCCTGGGTGGTGGTGTAAAGGGTTTTGATGAACTCGGTGGTCAATGATTGTGTTTTGCATGATGGTACTTTGGGTAGACAATGGTGCTTCAACCCAAAGTTTTTCTATTCAATAGTCATCGATAGTTGGATTTAATCATTGTTTTTCCTTGACATTGGTGCTCCTTAATAGTCTCTTCACTAGATACTGAGAATCAAAGGGTCTGAGGCACATGATCTCGATGGTGCTAGAAAATCTTCTTGGGCAACCCACCTCAAACCTGATGCAGTCAGTCTCTACCCCAGGCTTGTTCGTGATGTGTTGTGGAAGGAATCATGTTACCCTATTTGTAGGATTTTTTATAGGACTTTTTCTTTGTTTTGGTTCACAACTATTGTTTGGATTCTACACCATCCCTTCAAAATGGGGGGGGGGGGGGGTTCATGTAGGTTCCTTCCACCCCTTGTTTTAATTGGAGGCTCATGTAGGTTCCCCTCAACCATTTTAAAAGGGGTTATTTGAAAAATATAAAAAATGGATTTCAAAAAAGGAGGAAAGTTTCATATCTATTATAGACATGATGGACCAAGGAACATGGTTATTGATCATATTGGACATCAAATTCTAGGGAACACTATTATGTTTTTCCTAGGACATGAAAATTTATATGGCAATCCTATCACTATCATGGGAATGATTACTCAATGAGGATGGTCGATAAGTGTTAGGCATGGAGACATAAGAGGTAAGTTATTGCAAAACTTCTATTTATACATCAGTAATAATGACTCAAATAGATAATTTTTTAAGTGATTATGTTTGTTTAGACATATGGTAGTAGGAAGGTACACCCTTGGTGTTGACCAAGGGGATTATATACCCTCTATACTATTTTAGATATTTTGGGATTTTTGGAAAACTTTCTTAATGGAAATACTAGTTTCACTTGATTATGGTGCTTTGTAGTATTGATTGCAATATATTTTAAGTACATTTCAGGACTATATATTCTAATAACATGTGTTTATGATGTGTTTTTTTGGGTTGTATACAATTTATTATATACTCATGCACATGTATACACCAATACACACCCATGAGTGAGGGTTGGATAATTAGGTGAAATTTTACTAATTGTTAAACTCACCCACTGCATATAAGGACTCGAAACTCATATATATATATATTATCATTACATGATTTTTTGTGTAAAACTATATAACATTACACACCAAAAAACTATGAAGTTTAAAGTAATTAGTATATTAGATACATAACACACAGTCTTTAAAAATATATATATATAACTACATTAAGATTTATTTTTCATCTTCATGATAGCCTCCTAAACCTCATCACACTCCTATTGTTGCATGTAAAACCCTAATGGCATACACAAAAGAGAGGGTGGGATAAAATCCTAGTAAGGGGGATAGTAATAATAAGCATGAATAACATAATCATGGCATGATATCTTATAAAACATCAATCATGATAAGGAATGACAACATAGAAGATTAATAGAAACATTAAATACACATGAGCCTTAGCCTAGTTGGTGAGGTATCCGTAAGTGCATCCATGAGACCCAGGTTCAAAACTAGACAAAGGCCTATTTTCTGGGTACTGTAGCAGTATTGTAGCAGACACTCTAGTAGTTCTATAGAAGGTACTATAGTAGGTACTATTGGGTACTGTAGCAGTAGGAACTGTTCACCTTGGGCCACTGATTTGGTCTTGGAGTCCTTAAGGCCTACAAACCACCCATGCCTTTAGGTCAATAGGGATTTCGGGCCACCTTTAAGGCCTTTGAGCCACCTCAATACCTTTGGGCCATATATATTTTCCCCAGGAAGACTCTACAAAAAAGGAGTATCCCTAGAGGAGGATTCAAAGTAGGCGCACTCACCAAAGTAGAACCAATGGATTTGGAAGAATGAGAGGGTATGACTATGCCATCAGGACCAACCTATACTTGGACGAGAATCTTAGCCAGACAACCATGTGAAGGTGGAGAGCTACCATCATGATGTAGATGCTGGGGAGGGGAAATTCCTTGTAGTTATAGTTTGGTTGAATTCCCTAAGACCTTTGGGTCATGTAATGTCTCTTAAGCCTATGGGTCATGTAATCACTAAGCCTAAAGGCCTTGTAAGGGTTCCCCCTCATCAGTTTAAATGGGGGTTATCAAAAATCAATAAAAAAATGAAGGCCTTCAGGCCATTCAGGGTAATAGAAACATTAAATAAGAATGATATGAACATGGTAACCATACACACTTGAAAATATAACATATGGAATATAGAATAACCAACATCGTAAAATGAGAATAATTATCCAAAATTTAAATTATATGTTATTAATGAACTTTCAAGAGATATAATGGACTTATATATCATTTTTTTCTTGACATGAGGATGATTTATTAGATAAAACGTTAATAATAATTGTTCAGATTATTTTGGCATTTTTTGATCATCACGAACTAGTTTTGTTTTATTAATTAATATTATGTAGATATACTGGTTCCAAAACATTATATAACTTATAATAAATATAATAAAATATTATTTAAACATAATAATGGTTTTATGACTATACTTGAAGGCGATAATGGAAAATGAAAATGCATTATCCACGATGGCGGTAAATCGACATATCATAGACGATATTTTCATTTTTATAATAAAAGAGAGAGGAGAAGGGGTTTGATGAAAGATTTTACATTAACATAATAAAATTAAAGTATATATAAGATACTATATTTATCATTAATGTTTTGATAGATGAGGTGAGGTAAGGATAAGAAAATAAATGAAATTGAAAGAAATTGAAAGAGAAAGATTAAGGGTTTTACCTCTTGAATTATTCTCCTTGAGAACCTCCTTAAGGAACTTGTGTTTAATATTATTTTGAGACCAAAGACTCATTAATGTGGGGAAGTAACTTGGGAAGAGGATTTGATATAAATTGGGCAATATTCAAGTATTGAATGGTGTGAGGAGAAAGGGTGGTATTTATAGTGGAGGAGAGGGATGTTTTTTGATTATTTTATTCATTAGTTTATTATTTTGGCTCAAGACTAAGAATAATTTAAAAATTATCACTAAATATATTAAATAATGAAGGGGGTTCGAGATTATGGTGATTACATCATAAATTAATCAAGGAATAGTGTATTTTACTTACAACGAATATATACGAAAAATTACTTATTATACTATTCACTAAAAATTCAACTATTTTAGAAAAATACTAAAAATTCACCCTAACCATTTTTCAATGTTTATAATTCAAAAATTAACTAAATTTTATGAAATTAATTTTCTAAAAATGAGAAAATTAATTTTTAAATAAAAACATCATTTATTCGAAAAATACTGATTTTAATATTGTAATCAATTTTTCAGCACTTTAAAAATTAATTAAGGTCTCATAAAGTTATATTTTAATAATAATGAAAAAAATATTAATTTATCAATATATTTTATGAAAATAAATTTTCTTTTAAATTATTATATTAATTATAAAATTATAAATAAATATTTATGTTTTATAAAAATACCAACATTTAATTTATCATTTTTAATACATTTATTTACTTATTCCATGATATAAATATATCATATTTTCATTAATAATATACCTAAGTTTTATTTATAATTTCATAGGTGATGTTATTATTCTAATGGTCACACTACTATTCTAAAGGGTCACATTACTATCCATAAGGGTTGCATTACTATTTCAACAGTCATGTTAATATTTAATCATTGTTTGTTTAAGCTCAGTGTTGTGTCCAATATAAGCTATCAAATGAATTAAATTTATTTAAGAATATACATACCATAAAATCTTGTGTTGTTGTGATATACTATGTAATGAGATGATTTATGATGTGTTTTCGCTAAGTTTAATTTGTTAGAAAATTATTCCATTATGAACATCATATTTAATATCATATATTTCATGATAGTATTTCTACGATATGAAGTTTAATTAATTATATTATTTATTCATAATTAATACCATGATTTAAGTTTAAATCAATGTTATGGTTTGTGATATATAATGGATTTGAACTAAAATTGTGAAGTAGTGGTAAGTAGTCCATAACTAGATCCATTTTTTAGTTAAAACCCTTAACTAAACAACATGAAAAGGGAATGATTCATATTATTTATTTTTTAGAGATAAAAAAACGATTTAAGACATGCACCAAAGATTTTTGGAGATAAGATTATCCACTTTTCTACTTTTTGAGTGTTTACTCTTTATGCTCGATGTTCTCATGTGTCCATATCTCTTAGCCCAATGCTCGCTGCCCCTGTTCGCCACCCACCTATTCTATTACCATTGAGATAATTGTTCTTGAAACCATATTGGCCAAGCATGGTGAGGTTTATAATGGTTTCTGATTGTGATGGTGGTTGTAGTGGTGGAAGCTCTCAACAATTCACCTTTGTGACTTGGGATGGGAACACGAAAGCTTGCAGCTATTTTCTGTTTCCTCTTTGGGTGGGTTATTTGTCATGGTTGTTGTGGTTCATCATCCTCTGTGTTTTCCCTATCATTTTACCTCCTAGCTACCCAGGTTCATTCCTCAGGTGGTGGTGTTGAGGGTTTTGATGAACTCTGGGGGTCAATGATCATGTTGTGCATGATAATGCTTTGGGTATACAAGGTGCTTCAACCCAAATATGTTCTATAAAATAGTCATAAATGGTTGGATTTATTCATTGGTTATCCTTGGAATTGGTGTTCCTCAATAGTATCTTCACTAGATCCTGAGGATCAAAGGGTTCAAGGCACATGATCTCGATGGAGTTTGAAAATCTTATTGGGCACCCCACCTACAACTTGATGTAGTAGGTCTCTTCGCTAGGATTTCTCATGATGTGTTGTGGAAGGAATCATGTCAACCTATCTGTAGGATTTTTTTTATTATCCTTTTTATTTGTTTTGGTTCATGAATATTTTTTGTATTCTACCCCATGCCTTCAAAATGATGGGGGGGGGTGCATGCATGTTTTGTAATGACCCAAACTTTGGTTAATGATAATCCATCTTGATATAATTAAATGACTTAATATGTGAAATGGTCATACAACATATGCAATTTTTTTTTATGTTTTTGTATTTTAAAATACCATTAACAATTGTGATCGTTGCTAATATAGCTGTTGAAAAGTGATCACATGATTAGTATAAATATGGGATTTAACAATCTAATTTACTCAGACAAAGGAAGCGATGACCTCATCAAGTAGAATTGCTCCATACAAAGCCCAATTGTCAGAGCTCAAAAAGGAGGTGGAATCATTGGTCTTTGTTCTTGACTAAGCCCAATCCAAGCTTCAACAGGTTAAGCTTGAATGGAACCGTCTACGGGAGAAGTAGAAGTTGATAGAGATCACCACGCGTGCAATGTTATCTGAGCCACCCCAAGAGTCTATCGCCATCACGCACCTCACCGTTTGGTCTTATGTGGGTGTTTTAAAGGGTTATTTAACAATACCCTAGTATTATTTTTATGTACATTATTTTTTATATAATAATGAATATACTTTCATTTTATTATTGTTACCTTGTAAATAGTTTTTAAAGCACAAATATTTTTTTAGTTAATGTTCAACTAAGAAATCTATTTTGATGAATTAATGGATTTTTGAATTAAATAAATTTTTAATAAAATAATAATAATAATATTAAATTAATTTTTATTAAATATAAATGATCATGTAATTTTATGAATGTAATTGTAATTTTTATTAAAGTTCAAAAGCCATTTTTGTCAAAACCAATGGATTTTCGATAAATGTCGGTTTTTATTTTAAAAGTGAAAATTAACATATTTAGAAAATTATTTAGATAAAATTAATATTATTTCTGGAATCATAACGTTGAAATTATCCAATGGTGAATTTTTCATAATTTTCTAAGACAGTCAAATTTTGGGGTAAAAATTAAATACCGTTTAAATATATAATATTTTTTATGA
Source organism: Viscum album (assembly GCA_963277665.1). Classification (NCBI taxonomy): domain Eukaryota; kingdom Viridiplantae; phylum Streptophyta; class Magnoliopsida; order Santalales; family Viscaceae; genus Viscum; species Viscum album. Next base: position 162,863,034 of record OY728159.1, read on the forward strand.
AATCATAATGACCCAATAGTGATGTAATAAAATACTATAAGCCTTATGTTCGGCCAATATATGTTTTAACATTAAAATAATGTTATTTAGGGTTTGTTTGATTATTTTACAAAGCATTAATGGACCCTTCAAGATTTATTAAACATCTTGTCTTTTTAAATTGTTTTCCTTGGGAGTGTGACTCACCTCCACATAAGAAACCACATTATTTTAATAAGTTAATACTTTGGCCTTATAATTTTTTTTCCACCTCCATTTTCCCAAAACTATGGGATGGTTTGTAGTTTTTATTAGTATAAAGTGAGGTTCTCAAACCTAAATAATAAAGAATTCCTTCACCTTTCCTATATAAACTCACCCAAGATCCCACTTCCTCATCACTAAAATCCTTTTTAGTTCATCCAATATCTTCCCTCCTCTTTCTATAATCCTCCCAAGGTTCCCCAAGCTCCCAATAATCCTTTCTCAAGCCTCTCTCAATCCTTTGGAAGCACACTTCCAAGTAAGGGTTTTTCTTCTTTTCTCATTTTTATCCAATTTTCTTTAAGTTGTTATGACCTTTTAATTTCAATTACAAATGTTGGGATATGTGTTCACACCTCCCCTATACTTCCCTATTTATGTTTGAATTATGGTATACCCATTTCTCTCTCATTAAATTCCTCCCATGTACACCCATAACTATGCCGAAATTCCGAAAGGAATTTTCCTCTCCTCATTTACATTCAAGAAATTATTTTGTATCATGAATATAAATTCCATTAATTTTTTTGGAAATGAATCTAAATGACATCTATTAATTTCCATGTCATGTAAATATTATGAGACACCCCTTTCTCTCTCATCAACCATTTTTATAAGTTCTTATGTCACACCGTTATGCTGCCGAAATTGCACCGCATTTTTCCCAGCCAAAGTCATTGTATAGTGAATACCATGCCCATTTCTCTATCAAGGGTATTCAACTTTTGAACATTTACTTATTGTTTAAATAGTTTCATGTATGTATTCAACATACTTTTATCGTGTAATAAATGATTATGTTGAATGATTCAATGTTTTATGATCCATGTGGCACACTTATGCATGAAATTAAATGTTTAAAGAAGGGTGCGCCCTAATAGTGCTCCAATGCATTGGGTAAAGTATAGTATCATGATACATTGTGTGAAATGAGGGTTTACTCATGATAATTCAAGTGCAATGAGGGTTTACTCGTGCTTCATGTGCAATGAGGGTTTACTCATGCTCTATGTGCAATGAGCCTTGGCTCATGCTAATTCCATGTTAAGTGTTGTTGCCACATTTCCATGTTATGATTATCATTATTAATCATACCTTTATGTTTATGCTTCTATTTTTCTCTATTGATATGACTATTGTCTAACATGTATTGTATTCCTCATGCTATTCCATGTTTATTCTCATATTGGGCTTTATAGATCACCATTTTCTTATGCATGTCCTCAGGTTATCCCATGAAATAATAAGTACGAGAGAATGTAGTAGTCATGTAAAGGAATTTTTCGATAAAGATGTTGCATGTTTTATGTTCTAAGATGTTATGTAATAATCCTAATCCCCAAATACACTAGACCTTTCGATCTTCTATGTTGTATCAAGTGAATGTTTTATGTAATAAATCAAGTTTAAGTTTGTAATAAAAGCAGGGTTGTTATATGTTCTTTCTATCCCTTTTTTTATAAAAGTGGTAACATGAATTGGCCTCCCAATTAATACCCAAAATGAATTTATTAAAATCAAGAGAAATAATAAAAAAAATGAGGTGTAAATGAATTACAATATGTGATTTTAGGAAAAACAAACAAAAGTTTAGATTGAAAAAGATATATTCAAGACGTATTTTCCTCAAACAGAGAAAAACTCCATGAAGGGAAATGGTAGCAAGCACGACTTGAAGAAATATCCTTTAAAGGACACTAGATGCGACTCCAATGGGAGAAAACTGAAGATATTCTATCTATTATATACATGATGGACCAAGGAACACGATTATTTACCATATGGGACATTAAATTTCAGGGAACACTATTATATTTTTCCTAAGACATGAAAAATTATATGGTAATCCTATCACTATCTTGATAATGATGAATCAATAAGGATGGTCGATAAGTGTTGGGCATGGAGACCTAAGAGGTAAGTTATTACAACACTTATATTTATGTATCAGTCATAATAGAACATCTCCACTGGCATCTAGTAATGGGTGAAGAAGTGGTCGGTGAGCGTTGAGGTGGAACTGCGGCTGGTGAGCTTGAAGGAGCTATCAGAGTTCACCAGGATGTTGTTGGGCTTGATGTCATGGTGGAATTGGTCCTTGTTGTGGAGGTACGCCAAAGCGCGGAGGGTCTCCTAGAGGACGACGACAATGCAGGGTTTGAGGAGGCTATCGAGGAAGGTGGAGGTGAGGATGGATTCGAGAGAGCCATCAGACATAAAAATCATAACGATCCAAAGGCGGCGGACGATGTTGAAAGAGCAGTGGGCGCAGAGGAGGTTGGGTTGGGTGAGGAGGTACATGTACTCGACCTTGTGGCGGAGGGTGTCGAGGTCGGTGTCGGACTGGTCCAAGTCAATGGACTTGATGGCCACCACGGTGGAGTGGGATAAGGGGCACATGGCCTTGTAGACGACGACGGTGTCGTCTCTGCCGATCTCGTGGAGGATCTCGTAGCAGTTGGGGTCCAGCAGGAATGAGATCTTGTTGCCTTCTTGATCCTCCATTAGAGTGGATTTGGAAGATTTTCTTGATAGAATTGTCTTACATTGATGGTTGGGTTGTGGGGATGAGATGATGGAAGGGTGGGGTTTTAAGGGCATTTCCCCAATGGGGGATAAAAGAGTGGGAAAGCTTTGGGAGAATGAAGGTAGTTGAGTGATTTTTAATTGAGAAAAAAAAACTAAAACTGGCATATTTTTGAATGTGTTACATAACTTTTTGAATTATTTATTAGAATAAAATTGTAATTTTGGTATCCTATTGTCATTTTATTTATTTAATTATGTGTTTCATTTAACTAAACATTGCTAAGATATATCAATCCCCTCTCTCTCAATTTAAGTTTATTTGAACCAACAAAGGTAATACCCATGATCTTGCATCATTATCAATACGAAAGAAGGTCTAACATCAACGTTGTGGTGCATAAATGTCAAAATTTGATAATTCATTTATTCGATTATTTAATTACATTAAATATTAATGGATTTCTAATTCTAGATTTTATAGTTTATAATTATTCAGGGATTTGTGTTAGGCTTGGATTAAAGAATTAAGTATTGCATAAACATTAATGATTTATTAAAAATGGAAATGGAATAAAGAATTTTGAAAATGACTTTAGTTACTTTAATTAAATTAATTAAACAAACTTATTAAATTCATTTAATCTCATTTATTTCTTTTAAACTCTCTCTCTATTCCCATACCTTCCACCCCCACACAAGCCAACCCTTCCTCATCTTCTCTATTTCTTATATTTTTTCATGAAAAGAATCCTTCATTATTCTTTTGAAGGCACATGCAGACCAACAACAAGGTAACACTTTTTCTTCCTTTTCTTTGTGTGGACTAATATTACAGTGAATATAATAATTTCCATGTTAATAATCATTATTATTTTTCTTACTGATAGTTATTGAACTAAAATAATCAGATTTTTCAATTAGATTCAAATGATAAGCCTAAAAAATAGTTTTATGCTGATGAGATTTTTTTACCTTGTGACATATCATACCCAAGGTAGATTATCTCAACTCTTATCAAGTGTGTGGTGTATATGGGGTTTCAAGGGATTTGGTAAATATATTTATTTGGAAATAATGGATTAAGTAATTAAATAAAGTGTATGTGATGGTTTGGAAGAGTCATTTACATGATAATGATTTTTTTTGAGTTGATAGATTTTGTTACCATATAAAAGTGCTATTTTTTATCATTTCATTGGGTATATTTTTGATATAATGATTTTTCTAGGCATTTTTAGTGGTGTAATGACCATCTTAGAATTAATAATTATTATATGAGTAACATAGATATAAGAGATCACATCTCCCAGGATCGACCAGTTTAGTAGTCTTGAAGAACTAGATACATACATGGTTCACTTATTACATTGGTAATTAAACATAGAGAATAACAAAGTAAAATAAAACTAATTCCATGACACTTATTCAAAGGTTTCATTTTTGTAACCTGGGGAAGGAAAACAAATGAAAGGGGTGAGTTTAAATGCTCTGTAGGGGTTACATGAATCAATAAGTGAAGAAAATTCAATAAGGTATAATCATAATAACAAAGTAAATAACTGAAGAACACATGACATCAATAAAATAAGAATTTAAATGCATTCATATATTTTGTTATAGTGAAAATATCATAGAAAGTAATAACTGAATATTGAATGAAGAAGATGCTTAATCATTGGACATCATGTATCTCACACATGAAACATTATACTGACAAGACGATTTATGTTTGTGGGTAAAAACTCATCTGATTCTACTTGGAAATAAACATGAAGGGTTTTTCACTAACTATTTTGCCTCATGAGACCTATCGATGCATCGAGGGTCTATCTATAACTGGGCCCCATCTGTCACTGTAAGTCCAAAACATTATTTATATATAGATTTAATTCAATAACATCATTAAAAGAAAACACCTTATGTAAAAATGGTGTATGGATAAGTCAATGATAATATCCATGATACAAAAATATGGTTATTTAATAAAATTTTCAATAAATGATGATCATAAAAGAAAGGTAAGTATACATACACCACACATAAGGAATAAGTGGTTAATAAGGCATAACCAAAGGTAATATCTTAATGGTGTCCACAAAATAATGGATTAAACTCCTACTTGGACATTCATAAAGAAAAAATAGGCAAATATCATGATAAATTATGTCCAAATGAAATGAAAACATGTAAAAAGAGTGTTTAAGAAACTTTATAAATGATCCTCCTTAGTGCGGTTTAAGGAAAATATTAAAGTGACTTTCAAATGGATAAAGATATAATTGTTTGTATAAAACCAGAAATGAACAAGATATTTTCTCCTGATAAAATGAGTTTTTTTAGAAAAAATATTGGTAGCTTAAAACATTTTATGGATGATACTTTAAAATAGATATGAAATTGGAAAGTTCCCTTAAATGAGGTTTGCTTATCAGGAGGTATTGAATAGAGAACCTTATAAACCATGTATTTCCCCATAAAAGGATGATGAACTAATCAAGATACATGAGTTTGGAACATATACATAGAATTTAGAATAATTATATAAAAATAAATAAGAATTAAATTGGGGTAAAGAGAGAGAAAGTGTAACCTGAATGAAAAATGGAGATTTGGGGAGAGTCCCTTACCTTATGCTCGAAAGTGTTTTGCACTTATACTTAACATCCTAGGTAATGAAATTAGATTCATTAATAATTTAATTAAGAACCTATTAAACATGTATTTGATTTATTAGAAATTTATTAAGTTCATTTATGGAATATTAATTAGTTATAAGATTCAATTTTGTCATTTGGGAGTGTTTGTTTTCTTGGTTTTCATGATTGGTTCACTTGTATACATGTATGAAAGATCTTGTAAAATGGGAATATTTATCCAGAATTAAAATTATATGTTATTAATGAACATTCAGGATATTTAATGGTCTTAAATATCATTTTTTTTCTAACATGAGGATGATTCATTAGATAAAACCTTAATGATAACTGTTTATATTATTTTGGCGTTTTTCGATCATCACGATCTAGTTTTGTTTTATCAATTAATATTATGCATATATACTAGTTCCATAACATTATATAACTATAATATGTGTGATAAAATCTTATTTAACCATAATAATGGTTTTATAACCATCTTTGAAGGTGGTAATGGAAAATGACAACGCATCATCCACGTTGGCGGTAAATTGACACATCACAAACGATATTTTCTTTTTTAGAATAAAAGGGAGAGGAGGAGGGGTTTGATGATGGATTTTACATTAACATAATAAAATTCTAGTATATATAAGATACTGGAGTTATGATTCATGTTTTTATAGAGTATATGAGGTAAGGATGAGAAAATAAATTAAATTGAAATAAATTGAAAGAGAAGGATTAAGGGTTTTACCTCTTGAATTATTCTCATTGAGAACCCCCTTAAGACACTTGGGTTTGGTCTTTTATTGAGACCAAAAGCTCATGGATGTGAGAAAGAGACTTGGGAATATAATTGGGAAAAAATTATACAAACTTCAAGGCTTGGAAGGTGTGAGGAGGAAGGGTGGTGGGGGGTGGTTTTTATAGTAGAGGAGAGGGGCGTTTTTTGATTATTTTATTCATTAGTTTATTATTTTTTCTCAAAACTAAGAATAGTTTGAACATTATCACTAAATATATTAAATAATGAAGGATATTTCAATATTATGATGATTACATAATAAATTAATCAAGTAATAGAATATTTAACTTATAACATATATATACCGTAAATTATCGTATTTTATTAGTCACCAAAAATTCAACTATTTTTGAAAAATCAAAAAAATTAATCCTAACCATTTTATGATGTATAGAATTAAAAAAATGAAATATATTTTATGAAAATAATTTTCTAAATATGAGAAAATTAATTTTTAAATAAAAACATCATTTATTTAAAAAATACTGATTTTAATATTATAATCGATTTTTCAACACTTTGAAAATTTAATCAAGGTATCATAAAATTATCTTATAATAATAAGACAAGAAAATATTAATTTATGAATTCGTTTTATGAAAATAAAATTTCTTTTAAATTATTATATTAATTATAGAATTTTAAATGAACATTTATGCTTTATAAAAATACCAACACTTAATTTATCATTTTTAATAAATTTATTTACATATTACATGATATAAATATATCATATTTTCATTCATAAGATACCTAAATTTTATTTATAATTTCATAGGTGGGGTTATTATTTTAATGGTCACACTATTATTTCTAAGGGTCACATTAATATTCCTAAGAGTTACATTACTATTTCAACAGTCATGTTAATATTTAATCATTATTCATTTAAGCTCGTTGTTGTGTGGAACATAAACTATCAAATTAATTAAATTTATTTAAGAAGATACATACCATAAAATCTTAGGGTTCTATATTCTTCCCTCTTTCATAAATTTCATCCTCGAAATTTTTCATGAATATTGCCTTCTAAATAGATGAGGGTGGTTCTTCTTCATAATTTCCTCAGGTTCCCATGTTGCTTATTTTATTTTATGATTTCTCCAAATAACTTTTACTAGTCAGGTCATCCAATTTCTCAATACTTTCTCTCTTGTGTAAAGAATCTTGATAGAATATTCACAGTGAGACAAATCATCTTCCTATTCTATTTCTTTATAGGTGAGTACTTGCATTGGGTTAGTTATCTACTCATTTAATAATGATATGTGGAACACATCATGAACTTTGGAGAGACTTGGAGGCATTAATAATAGGTAAGCTATAGATCCAATTCCTTCTATAATTTCAAATGGTCTGATGTACATGGGGATCATTTTCCATTTCTTACCAAACCTTAAAACACAATTCCTTGAAGATACTTTCAGAAAGATATGATCTCTCACTTCAAATTCCAAATCTTTTCTTCAGTTGTCAGTACAACTCTTTTTCCTACTTTGAGTTTCTTTAATATGATCATGAATAGTCTTTACCATTGTCATTGTCTATTCAATAAGTTCTGAGCTTATAAGTTTCCTCTCACCAACTTCTTCCCAACAAGAAAGAACACAACATCTCTTCCCATATAATACTTCATATGATGCCATTTGAATACTATAATAGAAACTATTATTGTAGGAAAACTCTACAAAAGGTAAATATTGATCCCATATACCTTGAAATCCAAGTAATCATAATCTCAACATGACTTCTAATATTTGAATATTCATTTTAGGTTATTTGTTGGTTTGAGGGTGATAAGCAGTACTCAAATGAAGCTTAGTATCCAGATCCTTCTAAAGACACTTCCAAAATTTTGATGTAAAACAAGGATCTCAATCAGACACAATTTATATAGGTGAACCATGAATTCTTACAACTTCATTAATATATAGTCTTTCTAGGTGCTCAAGAGGTAAATATTCTCTTATAGCAAGAAAATGTGCTGATTTTGTAATGTGATTAACAATAAACCACATTATATCATTACTTTTAGATTTCCTTGGTAGTTATGTAGAAAATTCCATCGTAATGTCATCCCACTTCCACATAGGAATAACTATATGTTGCATGAATCCTCTAGGATGCTGTCTATCAACCTTCACTTGTTAAAAAACTAGACGCCTTGAGACATAGTCATCAATTTCCCAAATCATATTATACCATAAATTGTTTTCCTTCAGATCTCTATACATCTTGGTACTACTAGGGTGTATAGAGTAATTTGAGCTATGAGCATCATCTAATAGTTCCCTTTTTAGCTCTGATATTGATAGAACACATAACCTCCTTCCAAATTTCAGAATTCCATCCTCATACATGAAGTCTACCAATATTCCATCCTTAACGGATTTAATTTTATTTTAAAAATTATTATCATCGTATTGAGATCTTTTTATCTTCTCTAATAAATATGGTTTAATAATCATTTGAAAAATGAGTGATGCTTCCCTTTCCTTAATATTTCCCATATCCATCTTTACTAAATCCATGAATATAGAATCTTTCTCAATCCTCATTTTGGTTAAAAGACCATGATATTTCATGCTTAATGCATATTCCACCTTATTTTCTTATTCTTGTTGGTATTTTATTGATCAATCATAATATTTGTAACACCTATAGATTTTATGAGAAATAATCTTTTTAATTTCTTTGATGTCTTGTGTTGTATGCTACACCAAAATTAGCATGTGCTATACACAACAACAAGTATAGATTTTGATCAATGTATAAATGAACTATATTCTGATTAAGTTATATGCAACACCAAAGGATTTTTTCACTACACATAACCCTGACTTGGCTTTCATTACATGCAATAGTGACCTTCCTCGATATCGTGTGTTGTACGCAATACTGAGTTTCACTAAACAACGATATATTGTTTTAATATTATTATGAACTAGCCGTTATGAATAGTAGTGACTAAATTTTGAATTTTATGACATTATAATTCATATTACACATTTTATATAACATGGTATGATAACAAAATAAATTTTTCGGGTAAAATAAGTATTTTTAAAAAAATGCAGTTTTGCCGCCTTTTGATGGAGCACCTAATTTAAATCTAGTTTCTGAAACGTTTATAAGTTCAATTTGAAGAAATAAACTTATTCATTTTAATAAGGATATAAAAATTAAATTTGGATAATTTTTTAATATTTTTCTGTTAACTTTCATATTTTGACGAATAGTAAAAATACGCTAAATTTTAATTAAAAACAAAAATTTTCATCGAGATAAATTATATGGTTAAATTATAATATTTAATGGTTTTAAAGTATAAATAGAATATATTTTTATCATTTAATATAATTTAAGTCATTATCATTAATTTTACACTGAATTCATAGGTAAAACATTTCAATCTTTTGCAACATTTTAACTTTTAAAACCCATTTTCTTAAACATGAGATTAATTTTAAATTAATTACTGCAACTTCTGTGTTTTGAATTTTGAAAAATGGATTCCATATTTGGATTCAGTGGGTCCAAATTATGTTAATATGTTACTTTTATTTTTTTGATATTATGAATAGTAACTATGGTAATTTTTATTTACTTCAGTTAAAGATAAATCAGGTAATTAAGGGTAAAAATAAGATTATAAAATTACCCTAAGGCTTGAAAAAATTATATTTGATGAATAAAATTAGACCCATACGACTTAAGGGTAAGAATAGATTCATTTCATGGACTTTTTACCATGAAAATGATATAATTATTATTAAAACCAAAGAAAGTGACAACATGTCAATCTCTTATATCTTATAAGCGTAATAATTTTAATTCAGTGATAAACCTCATAAAACTTTAAATATAAATATTATCCATAAATATAATAAAATTATATATATTATGATAATTAATTTAGAATTTTTAGGGATTAAATAATTATCATTAATGATGACACAATAGTGATGTAGAAATTGTTTTATTGATTGAAATATCAAATAAATGGTTTTTAAAATATTAAAATAAATTTTATATTAACTAATTAATGTTCTCCACAAATTTTATAGATGAATATTACATTTTAGGATTCTATTAAATATTTTTTTTTCTAATATATCCTTTGTGTGGATTTTATTTAAATTCAAATAAATGAATAGTGTCAAAATTGACACTATTGTTATTTTATAAAAATAACATATTATAAAATTGTTTAAAAATTAAAAAAATATTTAAAAACTATAAATTGAAATTTATATGGTCTGAAATTCCATAAAGTATCCAATTATGTGCAATTCACAACACATAAGTATTTATTTATAACAATTTAAAATTTAGAATATTATTACCACAAATAAAATTAAATATATTAAATAAGGATAAATCAAGTTGATAAGGTTTAAAATAAATTAACAACATGTCTAAATATTATTGGTTGAGGATATTACAACCCTATCTCATCTAATATTTATATTTGAGTCATTTTTTGGGGTTTTAAGTGGGGTTTGATTTTATTATAAATTAATATTTTAGAGGTTTCCAAAAGTGCCCCTCCCCTCTCTTATAAAAGGGCACCTCCTCCCTCTCCTCCTCACACCACTTTGAGCCTTCAAGATCGGCCAAAACATGCCAATTTCTCTTCTCCACTTCCCTAGAAACATACTAGAGGTCCTGTTCTTCTTCAAAGACCGAATTTAGTGCCCTAAGAGTAGGTTTAGAAGAGGCACATCGAAGAAGAAGTAATATCCTTTACCGATTCTTTCAAATTTATTTATTCTTATACTTACTCTTATTTTTTTATTTCATTATAAATTAATAAAATAAGTATCACTAATATAATTATATGTTATTATAAATATTAAACAACCATATTTTACCTACTATTCATCCTACGAAAAATGAAATCACCGCGCGTGCGTACGTACGGAATATCATCTCCACGCTGTGGTGTAATTTGATTTTCCACCACCACCTTATTTGGATGGGTATAATGGTGTATAGAATAACTATATATGATTATTATAATATTATATTAATTCTAAGATATTATATCATCCACTTCAATTCCATTTAATAATTATGAGAACGATATCATCGCTCGTGCGTACGTACGAATTACCGTCTCCACGACACAATGAGATTCATTCTCTATGTTAACCATTCAAGAATGACTATAAAGTATATATAATATATAATCCTAAAAAATTTGACATAATAATGATATTGGATTTATGTATATGTTATTTACTTACTTCCATTAAATTTAATAAGGAAACAAAAACAACGTTTATTCGTACGTACGACCTACCGTCCCCATGAACAGTATATGTCATTCCAATTATCAATCTATCATTCCATTCGTATGTACGAACTACCATCCCCATGAACAGTGTATTCTTCCCGGCTTGAAGCCGTGTATTGGCCGTACCTGGGCCATACACACGGTGTGTAAGGCTGAGGTGGTGGCCGGTTTTTCGGAGTACGGAAAAATTTGAAGTACACGCCGTGTACTCTAGAAGTATACACCGTGTACTTTTTTTTTCTTTAAATAGAATGGGGTCGCATCTAACCCCCATATCCATCTTCTTCTTTAGTTTTCGACCGTCTGAGAGAGACCGTACGACCGGATATTCGACGGAGTCCTACCTCGCCGTCCATTCTATGATTTGATCACGGTCAGTTGTGTTGGAATCGCAGCGGTGAGTTCTTCCTTCTGCTCTATCCTCGTTTCTTGATTCCTCCTCCTTTCCAAGTTATCATGGGATGAACATTTTGTGCGTTTTATCAGATCTACATTGTTCTAAGGGGAATATGTCATTGAGGTTCACGTATATCGATCTCCTAGGATCGAGGTAGGTGGTTTGTGCCTTTCCGTAGAAAGTTGATGAATATTTTGTAAAATTCCCACCAATACCCTTGAACGGGGTATTGCGTGTTTCCTATTTTTCCCTTATTACTTGCCTGCTTTGATTGATTGCTTTAGTATAGGTTATTTCTTGTGATTAGAGTATTTTTTTTGTGCTCATTTTTCTTTGCCATGCCTAGTTGTAGGATTGTGGACTTTTGTTTTATTATTGATGTTGAGCCTTAGTTGATAGCCAAGTAGTTCTTGAGGTTTACTTGGACGATACACACACGCTGAGCATGTTTAGTTATACTCAGTACTGTGAGAACCTAGAGCAGCAGACCAAAGGGAGAATTAACGGAAGGGCTTCTCTAGAGTGTCTTTTAATCACGATGCGGGACCAAGGGGAGAATTGATGGAAGGGATTCTCCAGAGCGTCTTTAACCACGACGCGGGACACAAGGGGAATTGATGTTGAGTGCTTCCCCAGAGAGCCTTTAGCACGATACGAGACTATAAGGGGAATTGACAGTGAGTGCTTCCCCAGAGAGTCTGCTTATTTTACGTAGCTGAATCAGAGGGGTGAGACTGTGTGTGCCTCCCAGAGGGTTTCTAGTACTTAGAGGTTGAACCATAGGGGTTAGACTGTGAGAGCTACCCAGAGGGTTACCTGTTTTCTTCTTATTAATGACTGCTTACTTGTGTGCTTTACTTATGAGAACTGTGGATTGTAGCTGCTTGTGATTTTCTGTTTACTGCTTCTTGTTTTATTACTGCCATGTATTCATTGACTATTAGGCATAAATCTTTGGGTGATTGCCTACTAGGATTGTATATCACACCCTATTTGGGCCATGATTTTGGGCCCAAACAGACTATGTTGCTGCAGGTATAGATAAGGGTAAGCACCCTTCTACTTCAGGATCTTGACTGCATCAGGAGTTGGGGAGCGTGGGACCGATCCGTGGCTCGCGATGCTGAGGAGCTTTCTGTGTTTTTCTTTTTCACTTGGTTTCAGTTGTATTCCATCACGTTGTTGTGTTTGCTGCTTTCCATAGATACTTGTACCTACTGCATTATTGTCATCATTGTTAGATATCTGCATTGCTTCCGTTGTCTGGTTTCTTTTGTTATGCATGTTGATTACTACTTCCGCTATTTATTGTTGTTTTCTTACCTTTTATACCTTACCGAATGAGGGAATAGTTTCCCCCACCGACTCACCAAGGACCTCGCTTCTAGTCAGCAGCCTCTGGCATTCGGAGAAACGCGCTTGAGGTCATGTGGCGAACCGGGTACGGGGCACCAGTGGAGGGGCTCCGGACTTGGGACGTTACAAAGTGGTATCAGAGGAGTTCTTTTCTCTTGCTTTACTGTTTGGAGAGCTTAGCCAGGGATAGGACGGATTTAGTACTTGGCATTAAGCTGTGCTTGGGAGTAGCTAACCCGTGTACAGGGAAAAGCCATACTACCTCGTTAATTGCAGTTTCTGGTTTTGAGATTTTATGGTTGACCTGATTTCACCTAGAGTGATTCACATGGCTTGTGATATTGTTGTTTTTATATTTCTGTTCTATTTCTGTCACAACCTGATGAGATGAGGGCATTCCATCTCATGCATCATATAGGAACTTGTAAAAATCACATGTCATGCATTCTTGCCATGCCATCTAGGGTGCATTAGCGATTGCATGCTGTTGTGATAGGCCCTGTATAGATAATGCATGCTGTTGTGATAGATGCTTGATAGATTCTCAGCTGTTATGCTAGAAAACTATTTGTCTTGTTCCTTGCTTAAGAATGAACGCTAAATTTTGGTTTTTTGAGGTGTTATGGGCCTTCACGGATCGGAAATTGGCATCTTATTCCTTGTTTTTAGTGTTTCTGGAATTCTGCGTAGTTTTTGAGCTACTTCCCAGAAAACCCAAAATACACGACGTGTACTTTTTAGATACATGCCATGTAGTTTTCAGGCTGTGTCACTGACCGTGTGAGCCGAACACGGTGTCGTGGGAGTAACTTCAGGAACACGCCGTGTACCATTGGTACATGCCGTGTGAGTTCGGAGCCGTGTACCTGGCCGTGTCACTAACAGCATGGGCTGGGGAAGCTCGGGTAGAACACACCGTGTCTGTAGGGAACATGCCATGTGGTCTGGTCCAGGTACCCGGCCGTGTCACGAACAACACGAGCCAGCGTGAAATTCTTTTCCACACATTGTGTTTGTTCGGAACACGCCGTGTAGTCTTGCCCAGGTACCCGGCCGTGTCAAGAACAACATGGGACGGTGTCACCTTCGACTATACATGCCATGTTTGTTTGGAGAACGCCGTGTAAGGTTCAGCCGTGTAGACGGCTGTGTGCTTAACAACACGGGCCGCTGAAGCCTTGTCTAGTGCACGCCGTGTTTGTTTCGAACACGCCGTGTAGTATTGGGTTGAGTCGGACCGTGTGGGTTAGCCGTGTAAGGAGACTCGGGCAGGGGAATAGTTTTCAAGTACACGCCGTGTGTTGGGGTCAACACGCCATGTAGTTTGAAGTGTACACGACTTGTAGGGCAGGGGTACACGCCCATATCAGTGGTTTAAAAAGAAACTCCATGTAGTTTTATACACGCCGTGTTGTCTTGTTTTCCAATATTGTGTGTTTTTCTTCCCCTATTCCCATTTTGTGCTCTTGTGTTCTCTTTCCTTGTTTTTCTTGATCTGAGGTGTGCTTTTGATCTTTCAGAGCTATTCCTCTGAGACGTACTCCGGTCGTACGCTTGTCTTCAGGCAGTGATCAGACACCAGACAGGTCTGATCGAGAACTTCCTGTCGATCCCCCAGCCGAGCCAGCCTTAGCACTGGTGGTTGTACCAGTCGCGGGCGCTGATGCGTAGTTCAGGGAAGGTTTCATGAGGATGATACAAGCCTTCCAAGGGGAACCGCCTCCTGCCTCGTCTATGGCATACTTGATGTGGGTTTTCCAGTAGTAGCATCCTCCCACGTTCTCAGGGGAGGGAGGACCTCAGGCTGCAGAGTAATGGCTGGAAGCCATGCTGACTATCTTCGAGCATCTGGAGACGCCTCCAGAAAGGAGGGTCAAGCTCGCCAACTACATGCTCCGAGACTCCACCAAGAGGTGGTGGGACGGGATCTCACAGGCGAGTCAGCAGCAGGGACTTCAGAAGGCCTTGGGTACACAGGTACTCTTGAGTACAGTATACCATCCCTAGACTGATGGCTAGTTCGAGCGCATGATCCAGGTGCTTGAGGATATGCTCCAAGCTTGCATCCTTGAATTTGGAGGTTCTTGGGAGAAGCATATTCCTCTAGTGGAGTTCTCCTACAACAACATTTTCCAGGAGACCAATCAAATGGCACCATACGAGGCTTTGTACGGTAGGCTATGTCGATCACCCTTATGATGGCTGGAGGCTGGAGAGATAGATTTGCTGGGACCTCGTCTTGTTCAGGAGACTTCAGAGCAGATAGAGCTGATTCAGAAGAGGATGGCTACAGCGCAGTTTCGATAGAAGTCTTATGATGATCAGAGGAGATGACCTCTGAAGTTCAAGGTCGGTGATCAGGTTTTCTTACGTGTTGCACCGAGGTTGGGACACAAGAGTATTCAGAGATAGGGTAATATTTCACCATGGTATGTTGGGCCGTTTTAGGTCTTGGAGAGAGTGGGGTCGGTCGCCTATCGGTTGTAGCTACCTCATATGTATCGGGCCATGCACGACGTCTTCCACGTCTCTCAGCTTTGGCATTACTTTTCAGATCCATCTCATGTCTTTCAGCCTGAGGAAGTCGAGCTTGAAGCGGATGCATCATTCGAGGAGCATCCTATCCAGATTGTCGATTGTAGTACGAAGGTTCTCCGCGGGCAGTCTGTTCCTCTGGTACGGGTGCTATGGCAGCACGGGCGAGTACAGGACGAGACCTAGGAGAGGGAGGCCGATGTACGATTGCAGTGGCCAGATTTGTTCAGGGATTCTTCTTCTCCACCTCATTAGGGAAATTTGGGGATGAATTTCTTTAAGGGGGGAAGTATGTAAGAACCCGGATCTCTTTTCAGGTATGTTTTTCCTTTTTTCTGGAGTTTTTGAGAAAAATGAATTTTCTGGAAATTTAAAAAGTACACGCCATGTACTTTTGAAGTACGTGCCGTGTACTCTTCCCGGATCGAAGCCGTGTGTTGGCCATGCCCGGGCCACACACACGGTGTGTAAGGCTGAGGTGGAGGCCGATTTTTTAGAGTACAGAAAAATTTGAAGTACACGCCGTGTACTTTATTTTTTTTCGTTAAACGGACCGAGGTCGCGTCTAACCCCAATATCCATCTTCTTATTTAGTTTTAGACCGTTCGAGAGAGACCGTACAGCCGAATCTTCGACGGAGTCCTACCTTGTCGTCCGTTCTCTGATTCGAGCACGGTCAGTTTCATTGGAATCGCAGTAGTGAGTTCTTCCTTCTTCTCTAGCCTCGTTTCTTGATTCCTCCTCCTTTCCATGTTATCATGGGATGAACATTTTGTGCATTTTCTCAGATCTACATCGTTCTAAGGGGAATCTATCGTCAAGGTTCACGTATATCAATCTCCTATGATCGAGGTAGGTGGTTTGTGCCTTTCCGTAGAATGTTGATGAATATTTTGTGCAATTCCCACTAATACCCTTGAACGGGGTATTGCATGTTTCCTGTTTTTCCATTGTTACTTGCCTGCTTTGCTTGATTGCTTTAGTAGAGGTTATTTCTTGTGATTAGAGTATTTTTTTTGTGCTCAGTTTTCTTTTCCATGACTAGTTGTAGGATTGTGTAATGTTGTTTTATTATTGCTGTTGAGCCTTAGTTTATAGACAAGCAGTTCTTGAGGTTTACTTGGACAATAAACACGCGCTGAGCATGTTTAGTTATACTCAGGACTGTGAGAACCTAGAGTAGCAGAACAAAGGGAGAATTGACAGAAGGGCTTCTCCAGAGTGTCTTTAACCACGATGTGGGCCATAGGGGGAATTGACGTTGAGTGCTTCCCTATAGAGCCTTTAGCACGATACGAGACTATAGGGGGAATTGACGGTGAGTGATTCCCTAGAGAGTATGCTTATTTTACGTAGCTGAACCAGAGGGGTGAGACTGTGTGTGCCTCCCAGAGGGTTTCTAGTACTTAGAGGTTGTACCATAGGGGTTAGACTGTGAGAGCTACCCAGAGGGTTACCTGTTTTCTTCTTGTTGTTGACTGCTTACTTGTGTGCTTTACTTGTGAGAACTATGGATTGTAGCTGCTTGTGCTTTTTTGTTTACTACTTCTTGTTTTATTACTGCCATGTATTCATTGACTGTTAGGTATAAATCTTTGGGTGATTGCCTACTGGGATTGTATCTCAAACCCTATTTGGGCCATGCTTTTGGGCCCAAGCAGACTATGTTGCTGTAGGTATAGATAAGGGCAAGCGACCTTCTACTTCAGGATCCTGACTGCATTAGGAGTTGGGGAGTGTGGGACCGAGCCGTGGCTCGTGATGCTGAGGTGATTTCTGTGTTTTTCTTTTGTACTTGGTTTCATTTTTATTCCAGCACATTTTTGTGTTTGCTGCTTTCCATAGATACTTGTACCTACTGCATTATTGTCATCATTGTTAGATATCTGCATTGCTTCCGCTGTCTGGTTTCTTTTGTTATGCATGTTGATTACTGCTTCCACTGTTTATTGTTGTTTTATTACCTTGTATACCTTACTGAATGAGGGCATAGTTTCCCCACCGACTCACCAAGGCCCTCGCTGCTAGTCGGCAGCCTCTGGCGTTCGAGGAAACGCGCTTGAGGTCATGTGGCGAACCAGGTACGGGGCACCAGTGGAGGAGATCCGGACTCGGGACGTTACATATAATTATGATAACGATCATGAATAACCTAGGATTAAACCTAAGATGTTAGATATTGGAAGTACTCTCCTTGATTATGTTATTTTCCTAGTATGATTTTTGCCTCTCACACTATTATTTTTGGGTTTTAGATAATGGCTAGAACCCGAAGGAACCGTGTTAATGATCAATGCACTAGGAAATGCAATGATTTTCCTCCTGAACAACCAAATGTTATGGGAAATGGAGTGCAAAATATTATTGCTATACTTACAAAATCTATGAATCATTCTAGATTTCCAAATGAGCAGAGAAGGGAACAATATTCTATTGAGTCCTTCATGAGGAAATGTCCACCTTCTTTCAGTGAGTCTTCTGATCCTCTTTTTGCTGAATAATGGATCAGTACCATTGAAAAGATATTTTCCATACTTCACTATTCGGAACATGAAAAAGTCCTTCTGGATATTTACCATTTAGAAGGTGAAGCAGACCAGTGGTGGACTCTAATTAAGAATACGAGGCCCCAAGATGAAATTGAATCCATGGAATGAGATGAGTTCAAGAACTTATTTTTCAATAAGTACATTCCTCGTAGTCTTCGAACGAAGATGGAAAATTATTTCTTTGAGCTTAAGAAAAAGGATGATGACTCTGTTGGTATATATGAGGCAAATTTTACAAGTCTTACAAGGTATGCATCTGGCTTTATCATCCAACCTGAAAGTAAATTTGATCGATTCTTCAGTGGCTTAAAACCAAGTATTAGAAAGGCATTAACTATAAGAGACTTCAGTAGCTATGAATAGATTGTGTGTTGTGCTATCAAGGTAGAACTGGAAGTTGTTGTTACATATCCATCTCATAGTTTTGACAAGAAACGAAAGATGGAGTTCAAGGAAAAATCTCAAAACTATGGTGAAAAGAAGACAAATGTTTTGTTATGCTCAAAGTGTGGAAAGAAGCATGGTGGAGATTGTCTTAAAGGGAATATAAGATGTTTTAAGTGTGGAAAAGAAGGTCATCGAGCAGCTGAGTGCCTAAGTAATGGAAAAAAGGTAGCTAATGATGTGAATGGAGAAAAGACTGTAGAGAACGCACCACCAACACTTCAATGCTACAAGTGCAGGGAAATGGGGCATTATACTAACCAATGCCCTAATACAAGGGTTAATGATGATCGACATCAACAACCTCTTAAGGAAAAGGACAAAGGGAATTCACATGCGATCACTATTAGTGATATTGAATATGACAATGAAGTGGTGGAATGATTAAGTATATATGTAACGGGATTCCAAAATAGTGTTGTGGAATCTCATTTATAGTTTTATAGAATATTGGAATATCTATATATTGGTTTTCAATAATTATATGGTACTGGTAACCATGAAAAGTGATTTAAATATTTTTGGAAAGAACCCAATATGCGCATAATGAAGGGATAAGAAGATAATGAAAATTTTGATATTATTAATGAACTCATGACTGATATAAGGACAAAGTGATATCATGGTTTGAGTATATAGAAATTTTGGGATTTTGGTATGTGGAAAGAGTTAACTTTTGACAGCATTCATGTTTTCAAAAAGATTATATGGTAATTCATGTCTCAAGAGAATACATTATTAAGGAATTCACATGTTTGGAATGTAACCAACAAGATATATCTTATGATATACAGGGGACAAATGATGATATTCTCATGCTTGGTTGATGACATTTTTAGTAAAAGTTTTCTTTATACTATGAGCTTGGATAGAATTATTTTGGATAAGCCTAAAGATTTTAAATGGATTATGTTGGACATAAGATAATATTGTTTAAGGATAGAACCTTTTTTTGATATTATTTCTGGAATGTTATAATAGTGTAGTTTTAGAAAAAGGAAAACCTGCAGGATGGGCGACAACCCGTCGCGTCAGACAAGGTTGCGGGAATTGAACCCACAACTGAAGTGCGACAGGCCTTTATAGCCTACCACCGGCCTACAGGAAGTACCTGGTTAGTAGAAACTAGTTTTATTTTATTAAGAGGTATGATAGATGAAGTATAAGTCCATTTTTGAAACCATATATGATTAATCTCACCATAATATGGACTTATGTATATAACTTTTTCTAAACTTTTGTTTGATATGGATGGAATGACCTATAATTCTATCGCATGATCTGCTAACACTTCATAGAAGACAAATTCAACTTCATTTCTTTAAGAGATGAACTGGAAATTGTTCAAGGCACAAACAATAGTGAGATTGTACCAAAATCAAGTAAGTATTTATTTTAATTCAAAAATTCTTCAACATTAGGGAAATGATATTGAAAACCAAAAATGTTGTCACAGTGCCCTCATATCTGATGAATCAGATGATACCTTAGATCATCATAAATTTATGGCTTTGTGATTGTTGAATTTTTTATAGCCATGTTCTCTACCACTCTCCATCAGAACTTGATGGTTGGATTTCTCTTCCATATACATATTTTCACCTATATTCTTCTATGTGGAAACCCAGTGCTGAGTTACTTTGGGTGACCGTTATGTTTCTAACTTTCCTTTTTAAAATTAAGTTTTAGTATTCCATTTTATAATGTGGGTTTCTATGAAATAAAATTTCAAGTAGTAAATGATTTATAACCCCGACAAATTTTGAGGGTGAAATTCATTTTAAGGGGGGTAGAATGTAACACCCTAATATTTTATGAGAAATAATCTTTTTAATTTCTTTGATGTCTTGTGTTGTACGCTACACCAAAATTATCTTGCGCTATACACAACACCAAGTATAGATTTTGATCAACTTATAAATGAAATATATTTTTATTATGTTATACGCAACACCAAAGGAAGCTTGCACTACACAGAACCCTGACTTGGCTTGCAATACATGCAATAGTGACCTTCCTCGATAGCGTGTGTTGTACACAATACTGAGTTTCACTAAACAATGATATATTGTTATAATATTATTATGAACTAGCCGTTATGAATAGTAGTAACTAAATTTTGGATTTCATGACATTATTATTCATCTTACACATTTTATAGAGCATGGTATGAGAACAAAATAATTTTTTCGAGTAAAATAAGTATTTTTCAAAAAATGCAGTTTTGTCGCCTTTTGATGGCGCACCCACTTTAAATATAGTTTTTGAAACATTTATAGGTTCAATTAAACGAAATAAACTTATTAATTTCAATAAGGATATAAAAATTAACTTTGGATAATTTTTTAATATTTTTCTGTTAACTTTCATATTTTGTTGAATAGTAAAAATACGCTAAATTTTAATTAAAAACAACTTTTTTCATCAAGATAAATTATATGGTTAAATTATAATATTGAATATTTTTAAATTATAAATATAATATATTTTATCATTTAATATAATGTAGGTCATTAGCATTTATTTTATACTGAATTCATAGGTAAAAACATTTCAATATTTTGCAATGTTTTAACTTTTAAAACTCATTTTCTTAACAACGGGATTAATTTTAAATTAATTACCGCAACTTCTGTGTTTTGAATTTATAAAAATATATTCAATATTTGGATTAAGTGGGTCCAAATTATGTTAACATGTTACTTTTATTTTTTTGATATTATGAATAGTAACTATGGTAATTTTTATTTACTATAGTTAATGGTAAATCAGGTAATTAAGGGTAAAAATAAGATTATAAAATTACCCTAATACCTGAAAAAATTATATTTGATGAATAAAAGTCGACCCATATTACTTAAGGGTCAGAATAGATTCATTTCATGGACTTTTGACCATGACAATGATATAATTATTATTAAAACCAAAGAAAGTGACAACATGTCACTCTCTTATATCTTATAGGTGTAATAATTTTAATTTAGTGATAAAACTCATAAAACTTCGAATATAAATAGTCTACAGAATTATAATAAAATTATCTATATCATGAGAATTTACTTAAATTTTTTAGGGATTAAATAATTATCATTAATGTTGACACAATAGTGATGTAGAAATTATTTTATTGATTGAAATATCATATAAATGGTTTTAAAAATATTAAAATAAATATTATATGAACTAATTAATGTTGTCCAAAAATTTTATAGATGAATATGACATGTTATGAGTCTATTAAATATATTTTTTCAAATATATCCTTTGTGTGGATTTTATTTAAATTCAAATAAATGAATAGTGTCAAAATTGACACTATTGTTATTTTATAAAAATAACATATTATAAAATTGTTTAAAATTCACAAAAATATTTAAAAATTATAAATTAAAATTTATATGGTATAAAATTTCATAAAGTATCCAATTATGGACAATTCACAACACATAAGTAATTATTTATAACAATTTAAAATTTAGAATATTATTACCACAAATAAAATTAAATAGACTAAATAAGGATAAATCAAGTTGATAAGGTTTAAAATAAATTACCAACATGTATAAATATTATTGGTTGATTATATTACAACCCTATATAATCTAATATTCGTATTTGAGTCATTTTTGGTGGTTTTTAAGTGGGTTTTGAGTTTATTATAAATTAATATTTTAGAGGTTTCCAAAAGTGTCCCTCCCCTCTCTCATAAAAGGGAACCTCCTCCCTCTCCTCCTCACACAACTTTGAGCCTTCAAACTCAGCCAAAACCTACCAATTTCTCTTTTAAAATTCCCTAGAAACATACTAGAGGTCCTGATCTTCTTCAAAGACCAACTTTAGTGCCCTAAGAGTAGGTTTAGAAGAGGTGCATCGAAGAAGAGGTAATATCCTTTACCGATTCTTTCAAATTTATTTATTCTTATACTTCATCTTATTTATTTGTTTCATTATAAAGTAATAACATAAGTATCACTAATATATTGATATTTTATTATAAATATGAAACAACCCTATTTCACCTTCTATCCATCCTATGAAAAATGAAAGCATCACGTGTGCGTATGTACGAAATACCGTCTCTACGTTGTAGTGTAATATGTTTTTCCACCACCACCTTACTTGGATGGGTATAATAGTGTAAAGAATAAATATATATGATTATTATAATATGATACTATTTATGATATATTATATCATCCACTTCAATTCCATTCAATAATTATGATAACAATATCATCGCTCGTGCGTACGTACGGATTACCATCTCCACGATGTGATGAGATTCATTCTCTATGTTAACCATTAAAGAATGAATATAAAGTATATATAATAAATAATCATGAAAAATGTGGCATAATAATGATACTAGATTTATTTATATGTTATTTACTTACTTACATTAAATTTAATAAGGAAACGAAAACAACATTCATGCGTACGTACGGCCTACCGTCCCCATGAACGGTGTATTTCATTCCATTTATCGATCTATCATATATATTTATATTCTGAATATATATTATATATAAATCATGTTTTACATTATGGAATTAAGTAAATCAGGTTATAATTAATAATATCAAGTACAAAAAGTCCAAACACGTACGATAAATGAAACGATTTTACCCAAAATGTTTCTTTAACATGGAATTGACCAAAGAACGGGTAATATAAAGTCATAAGAGAATAATATATGATATCATAAATATTATTATGGTTCTGTTACAAGTAAATAATATGTTTAAACCCACTATACAAGAGTCTCATACATATACATAATAAATTGGACATAAGGTAAGGGATAATTTTGCAATCTCATTTTTATTTGAGATTGTTTACACGTAGGTATTTACTGGGGTTATATTTTTCATCCATTTCCATGTTTTAGAGAAATGTTTTCATAAAGTATTTAATATTATTCCATGTATGTTTAAAGTCATTTTTACCCCCTTTTTACTTTTACTATGTACTATGGAAGAAATCTTTCTTTTGTTTACCATACGAGGTACTTTTTGACTTTTCCAGAAAAAGTACAACAAGAATGTTTTTTTAACTTATACGGCGTGAATGGATTTTTACAGTTTCATAAAGACTTATTTCAATGAAGCTTACTCTACAAAATTTCATTATTATTTTCAACAAAATCCTTTTCTTTTAAAATTTAATGGCATTTTTAGAAAAGAAAATGATTTTGAAGAAGAAAGAATATTTTCCTCAAGAATTCATTTCAAGTGTTTTATCAAAACTATTTTCCATCTATGATGACATTATTTAGTATGTTTATGTTTCAAGTATAATTTATCTATTATTTACATGGTTTTATTTTTCTTATGATGAAATGATATCCATTTGTTTTATATGGATTATGTTATGATGGGATGATGTTTATGAAACCCTTTTTATTCTTTGGGTTATGATGAATGATTTATGTTGTGGAATAGGAAATAATGATTTCATTATGAGATGGGTGGGACCTATATCTCCCTCCAATGCATTGGGTAAAGATTTATATCTCATGAGATAGACATGGCTATAATGAAAAGTAAATCCAATTCAGTAATACAGGGCTGGAATGACAAGTAAACCCAGTTCAGTAATGGACATTGTATACTATGATGGTCTTGGAAGAAATTTCTTGGCTAATTTGGAAATCATATCATGTGATTAATATTTTTCCACAATTACATGTTTTATTACCATGATATTTTATCATTATTGATGTTCTATTATGATCTATGTCTTACGTACAGCCATGTTTTATGTCATTGCTCAAGATTTTGATGTTTAAACATTATATTCATGTTTTTAAGTTCAAATGTATATGGTTTGTTTTATTTTCTCCATGATTACCCTTAATGAGAATTTGAGCTCATCCTTTATATTTTTTCTTTTCTACAAGATATAAAGAAAGGTTTTAGGTAAGAAAACAAAAGTGGAAGATCATTATGGGAGATATTGAAGATCTTTCACCATGATTAGAAGATTATGTTCTGAGTTTCCAAATACACTAAAATATTACGGTCCTTGGGTGTCTGTTTTCATTATATATTAAGTATTCCGCAAAAGTAATGTAATTTCCATGTACATCAAGATTAGGTCTCTACAATATTTGAGTAAATCAAGACATCACCTTTGCCTCATGTTGAGTTCTTTCTGTATAAATATGTATTTCAAACTCTTATGATTTGTATATATATCACATATTTCACCATATAGATAGTGTCTCCATATATTCAGAGCAAAGATTACGACTGCTAACTCAAGATCATGAGTTAGATAATTTTGTTCACGAGTCTTCAACTACCTTGATGAATATGTAATAACTTTATCATTTTGCCTAAGGAAACAACCTAATCTATTCTTTTATGAATCATTATATATCAAAAAACCATAATTTCCTGATGGAAGAGTCAAAATTGGAGAACTGACCAATATTCTATTCAAGTATTCAAAACATTCTACACATTATTTTTTCCATATGAACTTAACCCCTTTACGTGTGAACTTGGTTAATGGGTTTTCCAATCGGGAAAAATTCTCGATGAAATATTGATAGTAACCTACTAAACCAATGAAACTACATTCCTTGGTTATGTTCATTGGCATAATCCATTCTTGGATTGCCTTTTTATTTATAGGATCAACTGAGATTCTATCCTTAGAGACCATATGGCTAAGAAAAGTAACTATTTGAAGCCAAAATTCACACTTATAAACTTCCCATATAACTATTTTTGTCTAAGATTCTTCAGAACAATCCACAAGTGATTCTCATGGTCTTTAAAGCTTTTAGAGTATACCAAGATATCATCAATAAATACCATAAAAATTATCAATAAATTCCTGGAATACTCTGATCATTAGATCCATGAAAACAAAGGGTACATTAGTCAGTCCAAATGTCATTACTATAAACTCATAATGTCCATACCTAGTTCAAAATGTTGTCTTTAGAATATATTTATTCTTTAAACACAATTGATGATATATAGAATGAAGGCCAATATTTGAAAAATATTGATATATGTGAATTTGATCAAATAAATCATCAATAGGAGGAAGAAGATACCTATTATTTATTATAATAGCATTTATTTCTCTATAGTCAATACACAGCCTCAAGGACCCATATTTCTTCTTAAAAAAGTGAATATGGGATCCCCAAGGAGAAATAATAGGGAGAATAAATCCCTTAATACTTAACTCCTATAGTTGTTTCTTTATCTCCACTAATTTCATAGTTTCCATTCTATAAGGAGTCTTTGATATCGGTCTTGAATTAGAGATTAGATCAATGGTAAATTTAACTTCATGCTCTAGGGGGTGTCCAAGTAATTCCTTGGGAAATACATCAATGTATTCCTTCATAATTTGTACATCCTAAATTTGAAGATTACTTTCCCCATCCCTAGATGCTATTTTCTCTTCCACCCCAAGAATTTCATTCAGTAGAGCTGCGGGGGGTCGATATAGATAAGAATCAAATGATGAAGTTTTTTTCTCTAAAAATATGGGATTCTTTATCTTCCTTACAAATCATAATTTCCTTCTTCTTGGAATAAATTTTCATATAATATTTTGAAATACGATTCATACCGAGGATTGTATCAAATTCAACCATAGGTATGATGATAAGGTCAGAAACTAAAGAACACTTATGTGTCATAAAAGGGACTGACCGTCACATTTTTTTGCAATGATACTTCCCTTAAGAGATTTGACTGAAAACTCCCTTATTAAATCAAAAGGAAAATGTCTTATTTTCTAGGAAACTTTGGTAGATATAAAATAGTGTGATGATCTAGACTCAAATAAGGCATTTTCTAGATTTGAATATAATATTAATATATCTTCCACCACATCATTGGGTACTTCCACCTCATCTCTAGTGATCACATAAGCTTGGATATATCACCTTGGCCTCTTCTATGGTAGATTCCATTGATGATTGGGAAATTGATTTGAATAATTACCCATTTAATTATAGTTGAAGCATTTAACATCATTTATTTTTTTCTTATGTTTGAAATCATTAGATCAATGACCCTTTTCTCTACACTTATAGAAAACTCCCATATCTTTCAAGAATTTACCAGGATTATTCTCTCTATAATTTCCACATAATAGAAATTTATTAATTACCTTATTATTATTTTATTCTTTACAATTTCCATGGTTATTAGAAGACCTATTCTTCTATTTATTTTCCATTAATATATAGGATCTGAAAAATTACTTCTTTGTTTTGATAGCACTTAATACTATTTAATCATATGATGATTTTTTTGAGAGACCAATTCCCTTCAGAGACCTGGCTTAAGACCTTCAAATAAATGATCAATATTGTCTTCTAAATCATGTTTGTAATCTATATCATACTTAGATAGTTTTGTAAAGGTAGCCTCATACTCTACAACAATCTATTATTCCCTTTTCTTTAAACTAAGTAATTTTCTCTTCATTTCTGTTTGTTGCTTTTGAGGGAAATATTTATCAAAAAACGTTTCTTTAAAAGTTCTCCTTAGTATTTTGGATCAATGACCACCATTGATCAACATATCCCTTAAGAAAATATACTACCAGTACTACCTTTTCTTTTTCATTACATCCCAATGCTGAAAATATCTTTTCAAGGGACTTGATCCATAGCTCAGCTACCACTGGATTAGTAGTCCCACTAAAATATGAGGGATTTTGTCACATGAAATGATATAAAATAGGTATAGTATGGTTATTCATCATAACCTAGGTAATATTTCTTATTATGGACATGATTAGATTAGTTCCAACACTAACTATGTTGACTTGCTCAGTAGGGAAATCCCTACATTGTCCGCAGGTATTGATTCCTTTACTTCAATTAGGTGGCATCAGTAAAATAATGGAATACACTAAGTTAACTCATAATCATCATGATTATTTATCCAAAAATTCACTAAAAGTAGTTATAATAATTCTTATGTTTACTTAACATCTAGTTTCTAATGTTTCTACTAAACTTGATATAATACCAATGATAACAACCCCAACCATAATATCCCAGAGTTAGTGGTTGTTTTATTACAATTATATAGATACAAGAGATCACATCAATAAGGATAATGAAGGACCCCAGGACACCCTGAGAGGGGAGGGGTGAATCATGGTGTCAAATTTTTCTTTTAAACTGAAGGATCTTGTTCCCACATTGGTAGAAACTAGTTTAACCTGTATGATGAATATGAGAATAAATAAAACATTCACATGCATAGATATGACATAACACTTTCTACTTGGTTCATCACTAAGGGCTATGTCCAAGGAGAATACATCGACAGGTTTTCGGTCATACCAAATTCCACTATTCTTCACTCGTGGATTACAAAGGTTTGGGAACAGTCACTCTATACCAGGCTCACTGCCTTTACAAATGTTTAGGGATAGCCTACTGCGTCCCTCAGGTCACTCATGTTGACTCACCCTGGCTCACTGCCCTTGGTGAAGTCCCACTCAGTTTATAGACGTGAAGGCCTCTTCATCATTGCAAAATAATGTATCCTCTGTTGTATGTAGATGCTCTGTTGAAGTCAGACTTCCACCTGTAGACTAATCTCACTTTGCACTGAAGGTATCGGGTAATCTTACAGCTTTCGTGCAGCTCCAAAAAGACCGGTGTGCTTTAAATACACCTGGCGCGCTTCTCCAAGACTAGCGAGCAAGTTTCAAGACGGCGCGCAAGTCTCAGTGTGCAAGTCCAAATCGGCACGCAAGTTCACCTAAACCACTTGCACGACACTCACTTCTTCTACCTAAAATTTGCGCGAATCAACCCCTTTCTCACCAAAACCACCTTGGACGCGCAGCTAACAACTGTCGTGCAACTTCAACTTGTGTGACCCACCACCACTTGCACGACCACTACACCAGCGTGACGGGAGCTCTGATTTTCTCTAATTCTGAACTTCGTCTTGAATGAGGAGGGGCCTGCCTGTATTTATAGGCATTTGGACACCCTGTGCAATGGCGCACAAGTCTACCCTCAGCGCGCAAGTTTTTCCGTGCAAGTCTCTGCCCCTGAAAAACACTTGCGCGACCAACTTCCAAACTTGGATGCCCTTCTCCCTTTGCCATATTTTCATGTTATGATCTTGAAAAACATTAGGCGTGCAAGTTTCCTCTCCTTCAAGTACTCAGAGCGTAAGCCCCTTTGCCAAAAACACTTTTCTCCATTTGTCAATGTTGAGGTCCAGAAATTTGGAAAACACTGGAAAACGGTGCCACCTTCAATACTATTATCTACTTGAACTGTAAGATCACTTTGCTGGCACATATTCTGAACTTCCACTGAGGATTGACAAAAAAAACCATACTTCAATTCATGCATAGAACTGCAATGGTTCCAATAATCACCCCCTTTCGGTTTGTTGGCAATTAGTAAATAAATTCTATAGAGCACCAGCCATAGGCAAACCACAAATGCAAGAATCAACTCATCCAACACTCTAAGTCTACATGAGCAATGCTCGGTGTAGAAAATAAGAGAGGAAGCTTTAATTGGTTTCTTGTCCAGTGTATTCCATCCCATCCTATCACCGAAACTGAAAACTCAATGTGTCACAAAAGAATTATATGCCTGAATTTATTTCTTTCTCCCCCATGGAAAATAAACCCAAAGACCGGTAATTTTTCATTATTCATCTCAAACCACACTCCCCCTGGATAGTGTCTCCCCCACAAACCTGCATCGCATCTATTAACATATAAAAAAAATTAATATAAATGGGGAGAGGGTAATTTCGTAACCTCATTATGCACTGGGAGGTCGCCGAACTCTGAGGTTCAACCGATGCTTCTCAAACACAGCCTCTGACAGTGGTTTGGTCAGAATATCAGCCACTTGCTCCTCAGTTCCCACATGATCCATTATAACCACCCCTTGCTCAACTTTTTCTTTGATAAAGTGTTACCTGATTTCAATATGTTTCGTATGAGAATGCTGAACAATATTCTTTGTAAGATCAATTGCGCTCTTGTTATCACAATAAATCACCATTGGCAGTTTCACCTTATCACTAATATCTGTTAGTTGTTGCTTTATTCATAGCAGTTGAGTGCATGACTTTGTGGAAGAGATATACTCAGCTTCAGCAGTACTAAGAGAAGTACTTTCTTGTTTCTTTCTCAACCAGCCAACACATTTATTCCCAATATAGAATGCACCACCACTGGTGGACTTTCTATCCACAACATCGCCAGACCAGTCAGCATCAAAAAATGCTAATAACTCACTTTCCCTTCCTGCAGCAAAGTATAAGCCACAATTGTGAGTACCTTGAATATACCTAATGATTCTTTTTACTACTTCCATTTGTTCCTCCTTTGGATTACTCTGAAATCAAGCTGCAAGACATGTGGCAAGGAAAATATCTGGACATGTCACTGTCAGGTACAGTAGGCTCCCAACGATCCTCCTGTACATGGTGGGATCTACAGAGGTCCCATCCTCATGCATTCCAAGTTTAGTTCCACCTGCAATCAGAGTCAACATTGGTTTGGAGTATTTCATATTAAACTTCTTCAGCAGTTCTCTTGCATAATTTTCCTGAGAAATGAATGTGTAATCCTTCTTTTGAATCACCTGTAGCCCCAAGAAATATGTGATCTCCCCAATCATAGAAATTTCAAATTTTATTTTCATTTGATTGGAAAATTCATCCATAGATTTCTGCCTGCTTCCACCAAATATGATATCATCAACATAGACTAGAACCATGAATTGATCTTTTGGATAATTCTTCAGATATAGATTTTGATCTACTCCTCCTCTTTTGAATTTTAGCTTCTTGAGATAAGAATCCAGCCGGGAGTACCATGCTCGTGGTGCCTGTTTCAATCCATAAAGTGATTTCCTTAGTTTGAAGACCTTTGTTTCATCATTACCAAGAAGAAAACCCACTGGTTGTTCAATGTAGACTTCTTATTTGAGTACACCATTTAAGAATGTTGTCTTGACATCCATTTGATATACTTTATATCCTATTTGGAAAGCCATGGCAAGGAACAATCTAATTGACTCCAATCTAGCCACTAGAGAAAAGGTTTCTTCAACATCAACACCTTCAACCTGGGAATATCCTTTACATACCAGTCGAGCCTTGTTTCTAATAACACTTCCATGCTCATAAAACTTGTTCTTAAAGATCCATTTTTTACTAATCACATTGTGACCTTCGGGTATCTGGATAAGATCCCATGTATGATTCTTGTCAATCTGATCTAACTCTTCATTCATGGATTTCACCCATGATTCATCCTTTGCAGCTTCTTCAAATGAGGATGGATCCACAACTGATAGAAATGCAGATTGCATGTTATTCCTCATCCTCCTTGTTTGAGTGGGTGCACTCCTATCCCAAATTATGTTAGATGGATCAATATCAGCTCTTCTATTTCTCCTGTGAGGTTCAGTTGCATTCTCTTCAGCCATAGTTTCTTCTTCAAATTCTTCTTCTGAGTCAACTTCATGATGTGACTACTAAGTGTTTTGTACAACTTCCTCTATTTCTGTATTTGTATTTTCTCCACGTTCACTTTCTTCCTCACTTTCTATCACATCATTATATGACGTCCTTGAATCATTTGTGGTTTTCTCTTCAATTATC
Source organism: Viscum album (assembly GCA_963277665.1). Lineage (NCBI taxonomy): Eukaryota > Viridiplantae > Streptophyta > Magnoliopsida > Santalales > Viscaceae > Viscum > Viscum album. The sequence continues at coordinate 162,894,471 of OY728159.1, forward strand.
TTAACATCACTGCTTTCCATAATCCTTCTTAATCACTTATTGAAACATTTGTAGGCTTTTCTGTTTATTGAGTATCTGAGGAAAATTCCTTCATCAGTATTATCACCATACTTCCCTTGATTTTATTCTTTGTTTATGATGAATCATTTACTTCCAAAAACACAAAATTATTTCAGAGAGGTCTTCCTTACATGCCAAAATTCATATGGTGTCTTTGTTTCACCCATATAACTTCTTGTTTGATTTTGAATATACACTGCAGCTTGAACAACCTCTTTCCAGTAATGTCATGGAATACGACTTTCAATCAGCATAGTTCATGCCATGTTGTTCACCTATCGATTCCTACATTCAAAAACTCCATTTTGTTGTGGAGTTCTCACAGCAGATACCTCATTTTGTATCCCATTCTTCTCTAGGTAATTTTCAAATTCAATGGATGTGTATTCCCCTCCATTGTCAGATCACAACACTTTGATTGTTCATCCAGTATCATTCTCGGCGATTTGCCGATATGTTTTCATGCAGTCAAGTACTTGTAATTTCATGTGAATGACCATTAAACATTCCATTCTACTATAATCATCAATGAAAAGGAAAAAGTACCTTTCTCCATGAGTTTCAGAAACATTTATCGGCCTGCATACATCTGTATGAATTAGATCAAGAAGATGATATGCCCTTTTCTTCTTTGGTCGATATGAACTGCAGACCAGCTTTCCATGAATGCAAGCATCACAAGATTTTTCACGCTCACGCTTCAGGTTGGGAATGTCCACGACAATTCTCAACTTTGATATTTTCTCCATGTATTGTTTATTGATGTGTCCCAGTCTCAGATGCCACAAATTGTTTTCTTCTTTAACAGTCATGTAACAAACATTTTCTTCACTATCAACCTGATACAAGTTGCCTTCTGTTCTACATCCCTTTATAAGTGAATTGCCTATCTTTCCCTTGATAGTGTAGTATTTCTGATTAAAAGTAACTATAAGTCCCGAGTCACACGGTTGACTCACACTGAGTAGATTATGACGTAATCCGTCTACATAAAGGAGTTCAGTCTTCTTTAGCTCTCCATTGGCTAATTCAGTACTTCCACTACATTTTATTTTCAAAGATCCATCATTACTAAATCGTACTGTACCATCAACCTTCCTTTTGATATCTATTAACAGGACTACATTACTTGTCATATGAGATGAACAACCGCTATCCAAAATCTAGGTGTTTTTTCTTTTTGTAGCTTTGAGGGCCACCTCTGTATGGTTGGATTTCTCAATTTTCTTCCTTTCTTTACATGGGACATTGGATTGAGTATAGAGCACTGATGGCATTTCAATTATCTCTTTCATGTACCTAGGTTCTTCGTAGTCGAAATCTTCTTTGAGAGGAGAAAACCTGTTTGAAAGAGAAACACTGTCTTGCTGATGAGACTTGAATTGTCTCAAACTTTGGTATGAGGTTTCCATGTCCCTTCTCTGCCTACAATTAATAGCCTTATGACCAAAGTTATAACATCAAAAACAATATCCATAGAAATTATTTCTTCTAAAAGAATTAGGATATGAATTTGTTCTCCTCTGTTGAACTCCTATATATTCTCCATTTAGATAGCTTCTTGCCTCTTTGCAATAAGACATGGTATGACCCAAATATCCAAAGAACTGACACTTCATGAGAGGAAATGTCTTCTCACTTCTATTTTTCCTCACTCCTTCTGTGGGATAGTATTACGATGGATCCTTTTTCCATGAGGCTTGAGGATAATCTTCTTTTCTTCTTTCATATTGAAATGGAGGTTTATATTTCATCACTTCAGAAGATTTTCCCACATCACCCACTTTCATATTGCCTTTATTTTGGTCACCTTTATTTGTAGCATTTGACGATTCTTCCTCACAACCAATTCCACTATTTCCCATGCAGGTAGGTCTTTGATCTTTTAAAATATTTTCAACTTTATTAGAGCCACATTTTTCTCTCTCCAATAGCTCAGCATCTGAGAACCTTCCAAACTATAATTTCTTCCTTGATTCTTTTGAAATTGAATCTTTTTAAAATTTACTTTTAATAGTAACAAATTCCTCCTCAAGATGCTCAGTAGTCTTGGACTTTTCCTCTAGTCTGAATGTGAGGTCATTGATGAACTTTGCCTGATCTTCAATTATTAGATTCAGATCCACTACATCATCATTTCTTTCAAGTATTTTAGACTGTACTTTCACCAATTCTTCCAGTCATTCAATTTCATCTTCAAGTTGATCAATATATTCAGTTGATTCTTCTAAAATTGATTTACACTTATTATAACTCTTAAATTTAATCTTGAGCTTACTAACAGCATCCTTAAGTTGAAACTTGGGATCAGCGCTAGTTTTCAACTGATTTTCTCCACCAGTATCTTCTGATTTTTCAACAGTGGCTATCATGGAAGCATGGTTCCTAGTTTTAAATTCTGGTTCTTCTTCATCATAGAATTTATTATCATATTTTTCCTCTTCACAGACAAAACTCTTCTTCAGAACTTTCTTTCTAGATTTGAAGTCTCCTTTCTTGGAAAACATTTTCTGAGGCTTCTCAATGTTTTCAGTATCACTATCATCATCATTGATCTTTCTTAATCACTTAGAAGCAATGTGATCGACTTTTCCACAACAAAAGAAAGCTAGAGGTAACTTCCCTTTGAATTTCCGTTTTCCCTTCTATAACTTCTTGGAAATGAGAGAAAGAATTTCTTTTTATTCATCGTCTTCACCACTACTATTTTTTTAGATTTTCAATTTCTCCATGGATTTGAATGACATTTCCTTGCTTACTCGGGTCGTAGCATCTTCTGGTTTGAACCTCATTTCATATGCCACCAGGCTGCTCAATAGATCTTCCAGATAAAGTTTGGAAAGATCTCTTTCCTAAAGGGCTGAAACCTTTGGCTTGTAAAGGGGTGGAAGTGTTATTAATATTTTCTTCACAATGTCTACGCCTTTGATTTCTTCACCTAGACCCTGAATTTCTCCAACCACCTTAGTGATTCGATTGAAGGAGTATGTGTTCTCACCAGGATGAATCTTTAGATCATCAAACCTATTGTGTAGGAATTGTAGTTTTGCCTCCTTCACTTTTCTATCTCCTTAATAAATATTTTCAATTTTATCCCAGATGGACTTTTCTGAGGTGTAACTCATCACCTTTAGGTATATCTGATCAGAAAGGGCTGCGGTGAGATCATTCTACGATTTAGCATCAGCATAAAGAATTTTCCTATCGACATCAGTCATAGCCAGCCCTGTTGGATCAGTAACATGTATACCTTGCATGGTGGAAAAGAGAACATCCATTCAAAGTGATCTTAGATGAGATTTCATTCTGTTCTTCCAAATCTGAAAATTACTTCCATCAAAGAGGGGAACTCCCCTAACACTAGATGAATTTTCCATGGCGGTATAAAATAGATCAAACACCAGTAACCTAGCTCTGATACCACTTGAAGGACCTCGGAACACCCTGAGAGGGGAGGGGTGAATCAGGGTGTCAAATTTTTCTTTTAAACTAAAGGATCTTATTACCAAATTGTTAGAAACTAGTTTAACCTATATGATGTATATGAGAATAAATAAAACATTCACATGCAAAGAGATGACACATCACTTTTTACTTGGTTCACCACTAAGGGCTACGTCCAAGGAGAATACGCTGACAGGTTTTCAGTCAAACCAAATTCCACTATTCTTCACTTGTTGTGCATTATAGATGTTTGGGAACAGTCACTCTGTCCCAGGCTCACTGCCTTTAAAAATGTTCAGGGATATCCTACTACATCCCTCAGGTTACTCTTGTTGACCCCCCTAGCTCACTGCCCTTAGTGAAGTCCCACTCAGTATAGACGTGAAGGTCTATTCATCATTGAAAAATAATGCATCCTATATTGTATGTAGATGCTCTGTTGAATTCCGACTTCCACCTGTAGACTAATCTCACTTTTCACCAAAGGTATCGAGCAATCTTCCAACTTTCGTACTGCTCCAAAAATACCGGCGTGCTTCAACTACACCTGGGGCACTTCTCCAAGGCTGGCGCGCAAGTTTCAAGACGACATGAAAGTCTCGGCGCGCAAGTCCAAATCGGTGCACAAGTTCACCTCAACCACTTGCACGACACTCACTTCTTCTACTTCAAACTTGCGTGACTCAACCCCTTTCTTTCCAAAACCACATTGGACGCGCAGCTAACAACTGTCGCGCAACTTCAACTTGCGTGACCCACCACCACTTGCGTGACCACTACACCTGCGCGACGGGAGCTATGATTTTCTCTAATTCTGAACTTCATATTGAATGAGGAGGGGTCGACCTGTATTTATAGGCATTTGGACACCCTGCGCGATGGCGCACAAGTCTACCCTCGACGCGCAAGTTTCAGCGCGCAAGTCTCTGCCCCTGAAAAACACTTGCACGACCAACTTCCAAACTTGGTCACCCTTATCCCTTTGCCATATTTTCATGTTCTGATCTTGAAAAACATTAGGCATGCAAGTTTCCTCTCCTTAAAGTACTCAGTATGCTAGTCCCTTTACCAAAAACACTTTTCTCCATTTGTCAATGTTGAGGTCCAGAAATTTGGAAAACACTGGAAAATGGTGCCACCTTCAATACTGTTATCTTCTTGAACTGTAAGATCACTTTTCTATCACATATTCTGAAATTACACTAATGATTGACAACCAACACAAACCATACTCCAATTCATGCATAGAACGACCATGGTTCCAAAGATAGATCAGTTTAGTATTCCTGAAGATATAGATACATGCATGGTTCCATTATTACATTATTAATTAAACATAGAACATAACAAACGAAAATAAAACCACTTCCATGAAACTTATTCAAAGGTTTCATATTTATAACCTGGGGAATGAAAACAAATGAAAGGGGTGAAATCAAATTCTCAACAACGGTTAAATTAATCAATAATTGAAGAAAAGTCAATAAGGCATAATCATAATGGAAAGTTAAATAACTTAAGAACACATTCCATTAATAAATTAAGAATGTAAATGTATCCATATATTTTTTCATAGTAAAAAACTCATGGAAAGTAATAAATGAATACTGAATGAAGAAAATTCTTAATCATTGGACTTCGTGTATCTGGCACATGAATAATTATAACATCAAGTGGGTTTAAGTCTATGGGTAAAAAACCATATGATTCTTATTGGAAACAAACATGAAGGGTTTGTCTCTAATTATTTTGTCTCATGAGACCTCTTGATGGATCAAGGGGCTATATATAAGTGGGTCCCACCCTCACTGCAAGTCTAAATCATTCTTCATACATAGATTCAATTCAATAACATCATTCAAAGAAAACACCACATGTAAAAATGTTATAAAAATAAGAAAATAATCATATCCATGATATAAGAAATATATATATTTAATGAAATTTTTAATCAATAATGATCATAAATAAAAGGTAAGTATACATACACTACACACAAGGAATAAGTGGTGAATAAGGCATAACCAAAGATAATATCACAATGTTTCCCAAGAAAGAGTGAATTTAAATCATAATTGTAAATTTATAAGGGAAAAATAGACATAGATCATGATAAATTATGTCCAAATGAAATTTAAACATATAAAAAGAGTGTTTAATAAACTTTAGAAATGAGCCTCTTTAGTGTAGTTTAAGGAAAATATTAAAGTCTTTAAAACAGAAAAAAGGAAAAATTGTTTATATAAAACGAGAAATAAAAAAAGATATTTTTTCATGATAAAATGAGTGATTTTATAAAAATATTGGTAGATTAAAACAAATTATGTATGGTACTGGAAAATGGGTATGAAATTGGAAAGTTCTCTTAAACCGGGATTGCTTTTCAGGAGGTATTGAAAAGATAACCTTATAAAACATGTATTTCCCATAAAAAGAAGATGAATTGATATATATACATGAGTTTGGAACATATAAATTTAATTTAGAGGAATTATATAAAAATAAATAATAATTACAATAGGGTAAAGAGCGATTAAGCATAACTCGAATGAAAAATGGTGATTCAGGGAGAATCCTTTACCTTATGTCCGAAAGTGTTCCGCACTTGCAATTAACATCCTGGGTAATGAAATTAAATTCATTATAATGTAATTAAGAATATATTAAACATTTATTTGATTTATTATAATTTTATTAAGTTCATTTATGGCCTTTTTGATGAGTTATAAGATTCAGTTTTGTTGCTCAGGAATGTTTATTTCCTTGATTTTCATGATTGGTTCACTTGTATACATGTATGAAAGATAATGTAAAACGGGAATCCTTATCCATAATTGAAATTATATGTTATTAATGAAATTTTAGGAGATATAATGTTATTATATATAATTTTTCCATACATGAGGATGATTCATTAGATAAAACGTTTATGATAACTGTTTAGATTATTTTGGCGTTTTTCGATCGTCACGAAATAGTTTTGTTTTATTAATTAATATTATGTATATATACTATTTACAAAAAATTATATAACTTATAATACATATGATAAAATCTTATTTAACCATAATAATGGTTTTTTTACTATACTTGAAGGTGATAATGGAAAATAAAAACGCATCATCCATGATGGAGGTAAATCGACACATCACGAATGATATTTTCATTTTTAGAATAAAAGGGAGAGGAGAAGGGGTTTGATGATGGATTTTACATTAAAATAATAAAATTATAGTATATATAAGATACTGGATTAATAATTCAGGTTTGGATAGATGAGTTGAGGGAAGTATAATAAAAGAAATGAAATTGAAATAAATTGAAAAAGAAGGATTAAGGGTTTTACCTCTTGAATTCTTCTCCTTGAGAACCTCCTTAAGGCACTTGGGTTAGCTATTTTATTGAGACCAAAGGATCCTGGATGTGGGGAATATAATTATAAATATTATTGGGTATAAATTGGAAAATATTCAAGGCTTGGAAGTTGTGAGAAGAAAGGGTGGTGAGGGGTGGTATTTATAGTGGATGAGATGAGTGTTTTTTGATTATTTTATTCATTAGTTTATTATTTTACCTCAAGACTAAGAATAATTTTAATATTATCACTAAATATATTAAATAATGAATGTGGGTTTTAGATTATGGTTATTGCATTAGAAATTAATCAATTAATAGTTTATTTAACTTATAACGTATATATACCATAAATTACCATATTTTACTATTCACCAAAAATTCAAGTATTTTAGAAAAATCTTAAAAAAATAACCCTAATAATTTTTCAATGTTTAGAATTAAAAAAAGAACTCGATTTTATGAAATTAATTTTCTAAAAATTATAAAATTAATTTTTAAATGAAAACATCATTTATTCGAAAAATACTAATTTTAATATTATAATCAAATTTTCAGCACTTTGAAAAAATAATTAAGGGCTCATAAAATTATATTATCATAGTAATAAAACAAAATATTAATTTATGAATATATTTTATGAAAATAAATTTTCTTTTAAGTTATTATATTAATTATAAACTTGTAAGTAAACATTTATGTTTTATAAAAATACTGACACTTAATTTATCATTTTTAATATATTTATTTACTTATTATATGATATAAATATATCATATTTTCATTCATAAGATACCTAAATTTTATTTATAATTTCATAGGTGTGTTTATTATTCTAATAGTCACACTAATATTCCTAAGGGTCACATTACTATTCATAAGAGTTACATTACTATTTCAATAGTCCTGTTAATATTTAATCATTGTTCGTTTAAGCTCAGTGTTGTGTCAAACTTAAGATACCAAATGAATTGAATTTATTTAATAAGATTCATATCATAAAATTTTGGGGTGTTATAATATATTATGTAATGATAAGATTTATGATGTGTTTTTGTTGAGTTTAATTTGTTAGAAAACTATTCCATTATGAACATCATATTTTATATCATTGATTTCATGATATTATTTCTATGATATGTAGTTTAATTAATTATATTATTTATTCATAATTAATACCATGATGTGAATTTAAATCAATGTCATGGTTTGTGATATATAATTTATTTTAACTAAAATTGTGTAGTAGTGGTAAGTAGTCAATAACTAGATCTAGTTTTTAGTGAAAATCCTTTAGTAAAAAACATGAAAAGGAAATGGTTCATATTATTTATTTTTTAGAGATAATGAAATAATTATTTAAGAAATTCACCAAAGATGGTTAGAGATAAGATGATCCACTTGCCTTCTTTTCTAGTGGTTACACTTTATGCTCGGTGTTCTCATGTGTCCCTATCTCTTATCCCGACACTCTCTACCCCTGTTTTCCTCCCCCCTCTTCTATTACCATTGAGATAATTGTTCTTGACCCCATATTGGTCAATCCTGGTGAGGTCTATGATGTTTTTGGATTGTGACGGTGGTTGCAACAGTGAAAGCTATCAACAATGCACCTTTGTGACTTGGGATAGGAACACAGAAGCTTGTAGCTATTTTCTATGTCATCTTTGGGTGGGTTATTTTTCATGGTTTTCATGGTTCATCATCCTATGTGTTTTACCTATCTTTTCCCATTCCATATCCCTAGGTTCATTCCTTAATTTGTGGTGTTGAGGGTTTTGATGAACTCTGGTAGTCGACGATCGTGTTGTTCATGATGATGCTTTGGGAAGACAATGGTTCTTTAACCCAAAAATGTTCTGTTAAATAATCAATGATGATTGGATATTGTCTTTGGTTGTCCTTGACATTGGTGCTCCTCATAAGTCTCTTCACTAGATCTTGAGGATCAAAGGGTCTGAGTAACATGATCTTGATGGCATTGGAAAATCTTCTTGGGCACCCCACCTCCAACCTGATGCAGTGAGTCTCTTCCCTGGGCTTTTTTGTGACGTGTTGTGGAAGGCATCATGTCACCTTATATATAGGTTTTTTCTATAGTACCTTTTCTTTGTTTTGGTTTATGACTATTGTTTGGATTCTACCCCATCCCTTCAAAATCGGGGGGGGGGTCATGCAGGTTCCTTCCATCCCTTGTTTTAATTGGAGGCTCGTGTAGGTTCCCCTCAACCATTTTAAAATGTTTTATTTGAAAAACATAAAAAATGGATTTCAAAAATGAGGTAAGTTTTTCACATATATTCTAGACATCATGGACCAATGAACATGGTTCTTGACCATATGGGACATTACATTCCAGGGAACACTATTATGTTTTTCCAAGGACATGAAAATTTATATGTTAATCCTATCACTATCATGGGAATGATGACTCAATAAGGATGGTCAATAAGTGTTGGGCATGAATAACTAAGAGGTAATTTATTGTTACACTTCTATTGATGTATCAATCATAATGACTCAAATGGATAATTTTTGTAAAATTTTATGTTTTTTTAGACATGTGGTAGTTTGAAGGTACACCCTTGGTGCTGACCAAGGGGATTATATACCCTCTTTTCTATTTTGAATATTTTGGTTTTATTGGAAAACTTTATTAATGGAAATACCAATTTCATATGATTATGGTGCTTTGTAGTATTGATTGTGACAAATTTTAAATACATTTCATGACTTTATATTCTGATAACATGTGTTTATGATGCGTTTTATTGGGTTGTATACTACCGATTATATACTCATGCACATGTATACACCAATACACACCCCTGCGAGAGGGTTGGATCATTAGGGGAAATTTTACTGATTGTTAAACTCACCCACTACATATAACAACCTAAAAATCATATATATATATATATATATATATATCATTATATCATTTTTTGTATAAAACTATATAACATTACACACCAAAAAACTATGAAGTTTAATGTAATTGGGATATTAAATACATAACACACAGTCTTTAAAAATATAACTATATTAAGATTTATTTTTCATCTTCACGATCGCCTCCTAAATCTCATCATACTCTTACTGTTTCATTTAAAACCCTAATGGCATATAAAAAATAAAGGGTGGGATAAAACCCTAGTAAGGAGGATAGTAAAAATAAGCATGAATAACATAATCTTGGTGAGATATCTTATAAAACATCAATCATTATAAGAAATGATAACACAGAAGATTAATAGAAACATTAAATAAGGATGATAGAAACATGGTAACCATACACACTTGATAATCATAAAAATGTTTCACAAACATAAATATGTCATCGTAAAAATGGTCTTGTTGAATAATATGACAAAGGGTGGTAAATTTTGAATAAAATGTACATATTGGATGTATCTATTTCACACTGTGGTATGAATTTGTCAGAGGCAATAATTCTCTAGCATATTATATAATACTTTATCTTTTTTTGAGGATATATTATTCGCATTAAAGTGTAAATGGGGTTTAAATGAATTTAATAGTGATAAGAGATATCCTAGGTCATGATGTAGAAGGTTGAGGGATTTCATATGCAGTATCACAGACTTGTAGTAAAGCATGAAGGAAAACACAACAAGAAACTAAATAAGTTGTTGGGAAATGGTAGTCAAAAAATGATATTGCAAGTGAAACTATTTAATATGTCACTAAGAGATATGTAATTTCAATTTTTTTATGTGGGATATATTACATAACATACCTAATTTAGAGGCCACTGATTAGTATTTCGACTGGTGGTGACATGTGACCTCATGAACACCTCCCCATTCTCAAAGCTTCCAACTAGTAGTGATGGTATATAGTGTTACCATGGGGAGATACACCCTTAAATCAGAGTAAAATAAAACCAAAATGACCAAAAATCATCCATAAAAAAAAATTAGAGTATGAAAAAGTAAATAAGCATAACAGTCCATATACAATGAAATATATAAGCATACAATCATACAAACACATGGTCATACCAGCATACAACACCTGATTTTCCATTGGCCCGATCACATTTACAAGGAAAATAAAAAAAATTATAGGGGTTCTACTACCATCCCCAAGCCTCATCACATCTCAGTCCCCTAGTACCTTTGATCTATCTTTCTGGATTATGCAATACTGGTTTTGTGCCATACCTAAACTTGAAATTAGTGAAGTCTTCTCAAGTACCCATGTGCTACTACCACCTAAGAAGGGGTTGAATACAACTCAATCAGTCACCATCATCAAGGTACCAAATATAAGTAGTTAATACTATGTATGCATAGGATATATTCTCATAATAAATAAAAATAATAATTGTGGAATTTTGAATAAATAACCACTATTGGTCCTCATATTCTAAAGTATCACCCAAGATCAATTACACCTACTTTAGTCAATGTCATATGCCTCTGAGAATGAAATATATCCTCAGGGGGATACAAGTCATACCCTAGGATCTCATGAACATTCCTACACAAAATTTATAACCACCGGATCCTATAAACCATCCTAGGTATCCCATATAATATCACCTAGTATCTCGTATAATATCACTTGGCATCCCATAATCATCTATAATCTCTTGATCCTAGGGAGGTAATCCCTATAATCCTATCATCACCCAACACTGTTGGATACTAGGTTGGTAATCACTGGTATCCCTTTATCATTAAACATACCTAGATCCTAGATAGGTAATACCTAACATCCCATCTTCTTAAAATATCCCTCAATCCTAGGGAGGTAATCCCTGATATTCCATCATCACCAACACCACTAGATCATAGGGAGGTAATCCCTAGAATCCTTTCATCTTTAAACATCCCCGGATCCTAGGAATGAAATCCTCAGCATCACATCATCATCAAACACCTATGGATCCTATAGTGGAAATCCATGGCACCCCATCATCAACCAACACATCTAGATCCTAGGGAGGTAATCCCTAACATCCCATCATCAAGAATCATCTCTATAAATTGGATCAATGCAATCAAACAAGAGTAATAATGCCAGAACCAGAGGTAAAATCATCAAATATTATTTATAATTAATTTAATTAGTTAAAGAATTACCTTTGTTGGAATTATTTCTTAATTGATGAATCCAGTGACAGATATGTGTTGCACTTTCGTTGTGTTGCAAGAATCAAAGAAGATTCCCTCTTGTGATGATCCACACATGTTCCCAAAATCTTCAAGCGTCACCGTAGGAATCTACGTGTGCTAGCATGATAGATCATTGTGCTTGCATCATCCACCTTTGATCGCTTCGAGAACTGCTTCCAAAGCATTCTCCTTGATCTGGTGGATAAAGATTGCTCTCCGTCCTTGGGAGCATTATTAGAGAATGAAGCTCTCTGGGGCTTGAGAAAATTCTCCAAATTCGTTGTGCACAACCAAGAAAAATAAATTGGATTATTGAGAAAATAATATAAATGGATTTATATATTCACTACCATAGAAATAGGTTTTCACAACATCATCCTTTAACATCGCTAAAAAAACACTAATAAAATAGGTACTTTTATTAGCGCTAAAAAATGTTGATTAAATGTATTTTTAACAGTACTAAAAAAAGCACTATTAAAAGTATCCCTTTATCAGTGATTTTTTAGCGGTGATAAATGTACCACTTTATCAGTGCTTTTTTTAACACTGTTAAATGGACCCCATTTATCAGCACTTTTTTAGTAGCATTGATAAAGGAGATTCTTTATCAGCATTTTTTTTACTAGAGCTGATAAAGGGTATATTTCAAAAAAAATCATTAAAAATAATATATTAATATATAAATATATTTATATTGATATAAATATAATATATATTTTTTAAATATGTTTTAGATAAGGATAAATAGTCATTTTCACATAATATATAAGATATTTAGTGAAAATGGCTAAAAAAATTAAAAAAAATATTTTTAATTAATAATTTGTTAATTATTATTGATTAACAGTCATTTAATAACAATTTTAAGATAAAAAAAAATCAAAAAATTAATAAAAGATCTAAAATAAGTTGAAAACATAATTTGAACTTCAAACAGCCATAACTTTTGATTCGGGTGTCCGTTTGAGCTCTACAACATATCAAATCGAAACCTGAGACAAGATCAACACACTAATGACATAAGAAAACCCTCTATAACATTTTTCGAGGCCAAACATGTCTCAGAATACCTCTAAAACTGTGTTTTTAGTTGGGAAACCCCAATTTTTTAACATTCAATGGAATTTCAACTTTATTTACTTTTTTACTATTTTCAATGAGAACTAAATTTATTCCTTGGGCTTACATTCATATTAAAATTATGGTTTTGAAATTTTATTGTTTTTCATAATGTACTGTTATTTATAATCCAATATTTAACAATACACACACACACACATATATATTATATCCACACATAAAAAATTAATTTTATAAATAAATAATTATACATATTTACATATAAAATATATTTCTCAATAAATAAAACTTATCTAAATAAAAAAATAATATCTATTTTATTTAAAATAAAAATGTATGAATATTTATATACATATACATTTAATGTATATATAATGTTTATATATATATAAATATATTTGTGTGTGTATTGACAAAAATATATATTTATATATATTTATCTACATATTCTAATATATGTATATAAATATTAATATACAATATATGAAAATAAATATAAATATGTATAATTATATGTATAGATGCACACACATATATATAAATATATATATGTGTGTATGTATTTATAAACATACATACACAGACAAACCATATTTTAGATATGCATTTAAATATATATATATATATATATGTGGATAAAAAATGTAATGAAATATATATAAATATACATATATATCATAAAATAAAGAGAAAAACAATATAGGTGAGTGACAAAGGTGCAAGATTATGAGGAGAGGTCTCAGGTCCAAAACTCACCAAAGCCTAGGCCCGTATAGGCAGGTGAGGCAGTTCATAACACTGTTTGGTGGTGGGGTCCTAGTGCTGTTAAAGGGGGGTCGAGTACACTGATAAAAGGGGGGTTGGTCCTCCCTTTGAATTTGCATAAAATAATTCATTTTAAAAATTAATTTTTTTTACTTTCATCAGCGCTGATAAAAGAGGCCCTCATCAGTGTTTTCTTAGCACTGATAAAAGTGACCACCTTTTAACAATACTTTGATTATCATTGTGTTTTTAGTGTTATAAATACCCTTTTTGCGTGATTTTAAAGGTTATATCTATAGTAGTGATTGGTAGGGTTAAAATAAAATAATAGCACAAGTGCCCTTGATTATTTATTTAATCTATGTGGAACCCCATGTTAAGTAATAACATTAATATTATTATTTCTTGACATGCGCTTAACTTGTGAATTATATTAAATATTATTTCTGTAAAAAATATTCAATATTTATAATTTCTCAATGGACCTAAAACCTTGATCTGTCATTCCTTCATATTTATCGGGTCTTGAATAATGACTATTTATTTATTAAATAAATATCAGTGCATTATTTTCTAATAAATAAATAAATATTATATTCAATAAAAAGAAAATAAATATTTATTAAATATTCCACTCACATTATATTCTCTCGAATAACTGGTGACAAAATATATGTGATCAAGAATACATGAATAATTATTAAACCACGTGCAGAAATAATATTTATTTTACTTGTTAAATAATAAATAATAATATTTTATTTAACTAAAATTCTAAATACACTTAGTGTGTGACCCTCTAGGCCTCTTTCTTAATGACATTAGAAAAATCTGTCTAAAGTCCAAGGTTAGTGTCTAGCAACACGCCAAGGCACTACAATGGAATGATATATCATACAGATGCTTACTGTGTAATATAGTCCATTTATCACAATATGTCAAATCAAACAGGCTGTATGCCAGTGCCATCAACCTATGTGTTCTATGTCTCTTTCTTTGGATTTCCAGAAATATAGATTTCCTATAGAACACCATGACCATAGATTTATTTAAGTTATATCATTTCCATAAAAGAGCCCGAGATATCAACTTCTGTTATAGAACATAAGAGATAAATCCTTTCTCATATTTTTCATTAATGTAACATTACTTATGATGAACCCAATGTATCATACCCCACCGCGAACATCTGTTATCAGAGTTTTCATCAATACATCAAAGTGAATGACTCATAATACTCATTAATAATAATCATAAAATCTATGGACCAATACACATGTTAGTAGATAGGAATATCCAATGACACATATAAATGTGGATTTCCTACTAATGAGTTTCATTCTCATAATATCTTACTAGATATTACCAAGGGCGTACATCATGAGAATGTGACTCAAAGTCCAATGAGTCTTCACCCATGATATCCTGTATCATTTGTGCCCCTCAAATGATATGATCTGACTATGTATCATATATTCAAGAATAGTGTCATAACACTTTCGGGTTCTCATCATAGCAGGGAACTGCTATGACCTTTTGGTACGACAACTACTATTAGAACATTGTCACATACTATGTCACATAGAAGAACAATCATGACATGATAAGTAGTTTATTAATATTTAAAATCATGGATATAAGTTATCATAAAGTACATAGGAGTTGGTTATAGGGAACCAACACTTGCACTAGAGCCAACTGCTAACAACCTTCATTCCACTAGCTCTCACATAATACTCATGTTTCTGCTAAGATAGGACTTTAGTCAAAGGGTCTGCCACATTATCTTATGTGGGTACTCTACTTACTATAACTTCACTCCTATGATAGAAATCCATCAAGAGGTGATACTTCTGGAGTATGTGGTTTTTCCATTGGCATGACCTTGACTCTTTCAAGAGTCACTACTATAGTATTATCACAATACGATGTGATAGGGTCTTTACTGTTAGGTACCACATCAAGATCTTGGAAAAAGTTTCAAAACCAAATGGATTCATTGACTATATCAAAAGTCGCTATATATTCAAACTCAACTGTAGAATCATCGACAACTGGGTTCTTTGAGCTCTTTTAGTTATAGGTTCCGGGTGTAGTGGAAGCGTGCGATGGGTAGTGGCCAAATTTTATTTTTTTTATAATCAATGATTAATCTTATATCTATATGATGATGAACTCTTTGATCCATGAAATTGATTCAAAGAAATAGATAAATAATAATTATGCTGGAACTAAGAGAGTGGAGATCAATACATATTGTTTATAATTAATTTAAATAGATAAAGAAGTACCTCCAAAGAATTATTTATTTGTTTATAAATCCGACAATAGATATGTGGTTCACCATAGTTGTGTTGTAGAAAAAAATTGTATATTTCCTCTAGTGGTGATCCACACATATTCCAGGAATCTTCATACGTCGTTGAAGGAGTCTTCGGGTGCTAGCACAGAAGATCCTTGTGCTTGTGTTGTCCACCTTGATCTCCTCGAGAATCACTTCCAAAACATTCTCCTTGATCCAGTGGAGGAATATTTCTCTCTATTCTTTGGAACATTCTTAGAGAAGGGATCTATCTAGGCTTGAGAGGATTATCCAAGATTCATTATACACAACTGAATTGGATCAAGAGAAAAAATTAAATAATTGGATATTTATATTTCTAGGGTTAAAATAAAATAATTTGACAAGTTCCCTTATTATTTATTTAATACTAGAAAAAACCCCATGTCAAATAATAATAGTAATATTATTATTTCTTGACATGCACTGAACTTGAAAATTATAATTAAATAATATTTAATATTATCATTTCTCACTGGACCACTAAACTCGGTCTGTCATTTATCCACAATTTTAATCGGTCCTTTAATAATGTCTATTTATTTATTAAATAAATATCACCACATTATTTGCTAACAAATAAAGAAATATTATATCCACTAAATATCAGATAAATATTTATTAAATATTCTACTCACAATATATTCTATTGAATAACTAGTGATGAAATAAATGTGATCAAGCATACATGAATAATTATTAAACCATGTATGAGAATAATATTTATTTAACCTATTAGATAATAAATAATAATATATTATTTAAATGATATTTTTAGATACATTTTGTGTGTGACCCTCTAGGCCTCGTTCTCAGTGGCATTAGGTGAAATAGCCTAAAGTCCAGGGTTAGTATCTAGAAACACGCCAAAGAACCCATAGAGAAATAATTTAATGCCACAACGACATGTCACATTATACAGATGATTACCATGTAATATAACCCCTTTATCATAATATCTCTAATTGAGCAAGTTGCATGCCAATGCCATCAACCTATATGCTCAATATCTCTTTCTTTAACTTTATGAAAATATAACTTGCCTATAGAACCCCATGGTTATGGATTTATTAGGCTATATCATTTCTATCAAATTTCATGTGATATTAACTTCAGTTAATTAAAAGAAGGGATAAATCCTTTCTCTCATTATTTATTAATTCAATATTACTCGTGACACACCAAATTTTTCCTAACTCACTGCGAACATTAGTCGTCATGGTTTTCATAAATACATCAAAGAACATGACACATAATATCTATTAATAATAATATTAAAGTCTAAGGACCAATACACACATCCACGTATAGGAACATCCAATGATATGTATAAATGTGGATTTCCTACTGGTGGGTCCTGTTATCATAATATCCTACTAGATATTACCAAGGGCGAACACCATGAGAAGGTGCCTCAAATTCCTATGAGTCTCCAACCTTTATAGACTATATCATTTGTGTCCCTTAAATGATATCATCCAACTTTAGAGCATATATTCAAGAATAGTGTCGTATCACTTCAAAGTTCTCATCATAGCAGGGAACTGCTATAACCTTTTAGTGTGATAGCTACTATTAGAACATTATCACATACTATGTCACGTAGAAGAATAATCATGACATGTTAAGTAGTTTATTAATATTCAAAGAAATTAATACATGTTTATCATAAAATATAAAGAAGTTGGTTTTAGGGAACAAACTCCAACACCAGCTAACAGCTCCTCCATTAAGATAGAAAATATATCCTGATTGTGATTTTAGATCATTCAGATATCTTTGAAAAGTATCATTAGTATAACCACTGATGACCAGCTCATCATATCCTCTATATACTAGGAACATATCCTTAGTTCTTCTCATATATTAAAGGACAAACTTAACAGTAGTCCAATACTGTTCTCTTGGATATGATTTATATCTTCCTATTATGCCCAATGCATAAGAAACATCAAGTCTAGTATATAACATGACATACATGATTGATCTTATCACTGAAGTATATGAGATCTTGATCATTCTCTCTTTCTCTTATTGTGTCTAAGGACTCATTTTCTTAGAAAGATATAAAGCATGAAACACTAGAACCAATCCCCTCTTGGATTGTTCCATACTAAGCCTTTTTACTATCTGGTCAACATATGTACTTTGTCTTAGTCCAAGAAGCCTCCTAGATCTATCATGATTGATCTTGATACCAATAATATAGGATTCTTCACCTAAGTCCTTCATGAAGAAATACTTGTTCAACCAATACTTAATAGACTGTAAGAACAGTATGTCATTTTAAATAAGTAATATGTCATCAACATATACTACTAAGATAACGACCACATTCCCACTAAACCTCATGTAAACACACTGCTCACATTCATTCTTAATGAAACCAAATTCTTTTATGGCTTCATCAAATCGAATGTTCCGTGACCAAGATGCTTACTTAAATACATAAATCGATCTTTGAAACTTTCAAATCATTTTGGAATCACCCAGAGTCACAAAACCTTTTGGTTGTGTCATATATATATATATCTCTTTCTGAAGGTTCACATTAAGGAATGCAGTTTTGACAACCATATTCTAAATCTTATACTCATTGTAAGATGTTATAGCAAGTAGAATTCTAATGGATTTAAATATAGAAACTAGTGAAAATGTTTCATCATATTCATTTTATTGATGTTGTTTAAATCCTTTAGCCACTAGCCTTGATTTATAGGTATTTAATTTAACTTCCATATCAAGTTTCCCCTTAAATACCCATTTTCACCCAATGAGATTTACATCAACTGGAACATCAACCAAAACCCAAAATTGGTTCTAATACATAGAATCCATTTCAGAATTCATGTCTTATTTCTATCTTATAGCTTCTGAGCTCTCTACTTCCTTATTATAGGAGAGAGGTTCATTATTGTCAACCAATAATGAGTCACCATCTTGGGTGACTAGAAAACCACATTGCTCTGGTTCTCATGACTCTCTTATGATCCTATGTAGTACTTGTGTTTCAGGAACTACTTCTTCCACAAGGACCTGTAGAACTTTTTCCTTCTCCAAATATTATGTGTCTTAAGCATCAACTTCATTGAAGTCAATCTTACCCCAACTATCCTTTTTGTGGATGTACTCCCTCTCAATAAAGGCAGATTGTCTGGCGATAGTCACTTTCCTATTTAAGGGGGTTTATAGGTAGTATCTCTTTGTATCCTTAGGATACCCTATAAAGATACACTTTGTGCCTAAGGGTGTTAGTTTGTTTCCTAAGAAGTCCTTAAAAAATGCTTCAAAACCCCATACATTTGTATGCGACAAAACAAGTTTATTTCCACTCTATAACTCAAAGGTGTTTTCATTTTCTGATTTAATTATAACTCGGTTTAATGTGTATGACACAATTTGTACCTTGGAGGCAACACAGTGAATACCCATCAGAATCTAAACAAAATGTATTATACTCGTATATAGCTTTACTTTTGTGACATATTACATACACGACTTATCACGTAGTTTCATGATGTGTACAATTACATGAATTACATAAATTTTCAGTCACATATTATGCTTCAATGTATGTAGAGTAACAACTATAATACGACTCATAAATGATATATAGATCTAAACATTACGTAGATATTAATTAAACATTTATATGTATATATATTAAAACACATAACATGGCGTGTCCTATCAAATTAATGACCACACGCAAGAACATGTCTCACGGTTTACATAATATAATAAATAAATTTAAATCTGCATAATTTGGTATAAGTACATGACATGTACATTGCATTACATGGCATGTATGTCTCTTGCTTCCAATCTGAGGTACATGCCTAGGGACTCGGCATATAAATATTACCTTGGAAAATTGGAGTGCACAACATGCATCATGGACTACGCAAAATGTCAACTCCATGTTACATGGTCACCAATTAGTTAGGCCATGTATGGAATAAATGGATCATCTGTGACTTAAAGGGATTATAAACCATGTACGTGGGCTATAGGGTGTGTAATCCGGCTAATTGTGTGCCAGTTTGTCCCATACAACACACATCGTAATAATTAACTACAACACATGTCACAAATGCACACGAATTGAGTAATTACCGAATTAGCTCATGGTGCATTGAACATAAGTACATGGTGTGTAACTTTGGTTACATAGTGTTTAATCCTTTTTTGTCCATCCAGAATCCTTGGAACCTCTAGATGAGTTACTCAATTTTATTTTAATCATAAAATTAATCATTTTGATTAGATCTATGAGAGAAAATGGAGGAAGAATCAGATATCACAATTTGGATTAAAATAACTATTAAACTTGAATTTAAAAACTAAATTATAAATGTGTAAATCACTAATGATATTTAAATAATTATAAATAATTATATGAACCCTATGATACCAATTTTAGGTTCTAGGTGTAGTGGAAGCATGTGATGGGTGATTCCCACCATGAATTTTTGTCAGGATTGATGATCAATCCAAGATCTACATGAAAATAAATGTTATGATCTACAGAATTGGATCAACAAAATCATACAGGAGTAATAATGCTAGAAACAGAGGGAGGATCATCACATATTATTTATAATTAATTTAATTGATTAAAGAATTACTTTTATTGAATTTTTTTATTCATTGATGAATCTGATAACATATATGTGTTGCACCTTCATTACGTTGTTGGAATCAAAGCATCTTCCCTTTAGCAGTGATCCACACGTGTTTCACAAATCTCTGGGCATATCCATAGGAATCTATGGGTGGTATCATGACAGATCTTTGCACTTGCATCATCCACCATTGATTGCTTTGAGAACCACTTCCAAAGCATTCTCCTTGATCTAGTGGAGGAAGATTACTCTCTTTTATTGGGAGTATTCTTGGAAAATATAACTCTCTAGGGATTGAGATAGTTCTCCAAATCCATTGTGCACAACCAAGACAAATGAATTGACTTATTGACAAAATAATATAAATGAGTCTATATATTGATAGGGTTAAAATAAAATAACACCATAAGTTACCTTCATTATTTATTTAATCCCTACAGAATCTCATGTCAGATAATAATATTAATATTATTATTTCTTGACATGCACTTAACTTGATATTTATATTAAATATTATTTAATTAAATAATAATCAATATTTATTATTTCTCACTGGACCTAAAGCCTTGGCCCGCCATTCCTCTATATTTATTGGGCCTTGAATAATGATTGTTTATTTATTAAATAAATATCATTGTATTATTCACCAATAAATAAATAAATATTATATCCACTGAATAGAAAATAAACATTTATTAAATATCCTACTCACATTATATTCTCTTGAATAAATGGTGATGGAATATATGTGTAAATCATACATGAATAATTATTAAACCATGTGCGGAAATAATATTTATTCAACTTGTTAAATAATAAATAATAATATATTATTTAACTGAGATTCTGGATACACTTAGTGTATGACCCTCTAGGCCTCTTTATCAGTGGAATTAGGTGAAGCAGCCTAAAGTACAAGGTTTGCATCTTGAAACACACCAAGGCACCCATAGAGAATGAAGTTAATGTCATGAAGACATGATATCTGATACAGATGCTTACTGTGTAATATAATCATTTTTATCACATTATCTCAAATCAAGTAGGTTGCATGTCAGTGCCATCGACCTATGTGCTCAATGTATCTTTATTTGGATTAATTGAAATTGAACTTTCCTATAAAACACCATGGCCATGAATTTATTTAGGCTATACCATTTCCATAAAAAGGCCTGAGATATTAACTTTCATTAAAGAACATAAGGGGTAAATCCTTTATCACATTATTCAATAATGCAATATTACTCGTGATGCACCCAATGTATCCTACCTTACCACAAACATTTATCTTCATGGTTTTCATAAATACATCAAAGTACATGACTCATAATACTCATTAATAATAATCTTAAATTCTGAGGACCAATACACATGTTCGCAGATAGGAACATCTAATGACACATATAAATTTGGATTTCCTACCAGTATGTCTCATTCTCACAATATCCTACTAGATATTACCAAAGTCGTACACCATGAAAAGGTGCCTCAAAGTCCTATGAGTCTCCACCCTTGATAGCATATATTATTTGTGTCCCTCAAATGATATCATTCGGCTATAGAACATATATTCAAGAATAGTGTCATAACACTTCTGGGTTCTCATCATAGTGGGGAAGTGTTGTGACCTTTTAGTGTGATAGTTACTCTTAGGACATCATCACATACTATGTCATGCAGAAGAATAATAATGATATGATAAATAGTTTATTAATATTCAAAACCATGAATAAAAGTTATCATAATGTACAAAGAATTTGGTTCTAGGGAACCGAATCCAACATTAATTTCATCAAATATTAATGGATTTATAATTCTAGATTTTATAGATTATAATTATTTATAGATTGGGGTTAGGCTTGGATCAATGAATTAAGTATGGTATGGGAATTACTAATAGATTGAAAAATTTATAAAAAGGTATTTAGTTACTTTAATTAATTTTATTAAAAAAGAACTTATTCAATTCATTTAATCTAAATTATTTTTTAAAGTCTCTCTCTTCCCATACCTTCCACCCCTGCACAAGAAAACCCTTCAACATTTTCTCCATTTCTTCTATTTTTTCATGAAAATCATCTTTCATTATTCTTCTGTGGGAACATGAAGACCAACAATAGGGTAACACTTCTTCTCCCTTTTCCTTGTGTGGACTAACCTTCCAGTGAAAATAAGGATTTCCATGTTAATTATCATTATTTTCCTTCTTACTAAAAGTTATGGACCTAAAATAATCATAGTTTTAGATTAGATTCAAATAAAGAGCCCACAAAAAGTGTTAATTTGATGATATTTTTTTACCTTGTGACATATCATACCCTAGGTAGATTATATCAATTATTATCAAGTGTGGTTTATATGGGGTTTACAAGGGATTTGGTAAATATGTTTATTTGGAGACACTGGATTAGGAAATTAAACAAAGTGTATATGATGGTTTTGAAGACTATTTTCCATTATAATGATATTGTTTTGAGTTGTTAGATTTTATTATCATATAAAAAAGTTATTTTTTAATGTTTCACTAGGTATATTTTCGATATAATGATTTTTTATGGGCGTTTTTAGTGGTGTAATAACCAAGTAAAAATTACTAATTATTATATGTTATGTAATGATATGATTTAGGATGTTTTTTGGAGTGGAATTTATTAGATAAATATTCCTTTATGAACGTCATAATTTATACCATGGTTGTCATGATAGTATTTCTATGATATGTAGTCTAATTAATTATATGCTTTATTCATAATTAATACCATGATGTGCATTTAATTTTTGTTGATTTTGTAGACATTGATCTTTATCTTACCAAGTCTTATAAGGAATGAGATTCTAATCCCAATGATGATGATTCTATTGAGATATTTTTAAGATCTTATGAGGACTTATCTGTGAGTCCAAAAATTCGAAGTGTCCCAAGGTATAAGGAAAAATGGGCATCATATTGGAGGGAGCATTCCCATAGATCTAAACTATTGGGAATTCACTACTCTAATTTTGAGATTAATAGTTATAATTATGATCCTCATGGAGTCAGTCCACTTGAGCATAGTGGACCTATCATCTCAATTTCTTAAATAGATCCCAAAGGCTCTTTGATTGAGAAAATTGATCGATGACAAAGAATCATGGTATCTCCTTCTAGATCTACATTATCAAAATGTAACACCAATTTATATATTGTACAAGTTTTCTATAAGGTGTTTAGTTGTAAACATATAAAATATATTGAGGATTCAGTCAGTAATGGTGAGACAGAACCTATTAAAGATGTTGAGAAAGAATTTTATATGAGATATGTGGATGAATCTCTTTGATAAGACCCTATATTGATTGAATATATATCAAGATGTGGGAAATTTACACTATAACCAACTATAGTAACACAATAAAGGTAAGTGGTATAAATGATTTACCTTAAAGTCTAGCCCTTGTATTGTATTTTGGGTTGTATAGTCTCACCAGATTATCAGAATATTTCCCTAACTAAATTTAAAATATTTAATTGCCATGATAGTGTCTTAGGAATCCCCTTAGTCCCAGTGAAGCATGTGTGATTAGGATTAGACCATTGTAAATACCTTAAATTGGTAAATTATATTTTTGCCTTCAATTTGGGAGAGTTTTTTGGGGTAGTTAGGGCTTTCTTTCATTAGATATGAAACCATAGCGATGAAATGGAACCTACTTAGACCTAGGAAGGTGGATTGGTTTGGGTAGACCCTTGTTGATCTAATTTTAGATGTGAGCCTTGTCTTATGCCTCATCTTTGGGTGAGCTAATGGGGGTATACTAGGGATTCCCATAGAAACTTCATAGTTTAATGTGGAAAGTGGGATGCCTAGGATGAATTCTAGGAACCACCTTCAATATTATGGCCTTAGGATACTTAAATAGAAATTTAAGTTGAACCTAAATGGTGATTTTTTTTTAAATTGTTTTTTTAAGAATTTTTTATTGTTTGATTTGTGAAATATTGGCATGTTAAGATTATAGAAAATGTTTATGTTTACAGAATTCCTTAGAGGAACTCCTTAGATTCCTAAGATTTTTAAGGACATATAATGTCATGGATGGGCTTAGGATTACATTAGGGGATGAATGTGAATGGCGGGGTGTGAAGGAACCTTTGGATTCAATGGGGTCTAATTTTAGAAATGCCTCAAGTGATCTAGTGGATTCTACATAGATTAATTACTGAAAATTCCATGGGGAAACTCCCCTTTGGATTTAAGTAATGTTTTTAATTGTCAAATTACATGGATAAATGTTGTGGATTCTTACGGGAGTACCTTGTTGAATGTCACAGGATGAGCTCCCCAAATTTTCATTGATTAGTATTGGTAACGAATTCCTTGGGAGTGATTTGATATTCTGATTGAGTCGTGATTCTGGATTCTAATGGTTTTCTATTGAGTTTAGACTGATCAGATGATTATTCCTGGGAACAAGTGTGAGGGAATGCCCATTTGAGCCATGTGGATTCCTCTTGAGCCACTTGATTATGGTTTCCTCGCTGATGTGCTTGGGAACTAGATTTAGACATGATTCTTACACCATGTTTAGAGACTGGTTTTTCTTGGGAACTATATTTACACATGATGCTTCCACCATGTTTAGAGACCAGTGCTGGTTGTAATGATAATGTCAGTTCAGTTTGTCTCCTTGAGACCCGAGGCTTGGCTCGATTCCTTTTATTTTCACATTCCATTATTTTTATTACTACTTTATTTATATATTGAAAAACAATATAATTTACATGTATAGACTATATTTTCATTATAAAGCATTGGTGGTGTCCTACTAATTTTTACTCACACCCTTATTAGGGCTCTGTGGCACTTGGGTACCCGAGAAGATACCCCTTGGTCACAAGTTGTAGTTTTAGAGCATGAACCGAGGTGATGATTGATGATTATTTGGATAGGTTAGACCTTTATAACAAGGATCTAGGCTAAATATTTGGGATTTTATATTTTGTGATATATTTGGGACTTTTTCCTTTCTTTATATGTTTTGGGTTATTGTATTTATTGGTTATTATGTATTACTTTATCTTTTATGTATGAAACATAATTTTGTTATTGTATGTATGTGACTTAGTATTTTAAAACATTTTTATTTATATGGGTTTGATTTTTTATTTTAATTCCCTTATTTCTACTTTTTTTTAACTATGGTGATGAGGTCATAGTCTCCTCATAATAACCTCACAAGTCCTTGCCTCTGGTCAGCAACCTCAGGCATGTAGAGAGGCACGCTTGATGCCTTGTGACGCACCGACTCGGGGCACCAGTTTAGTGGATCCTAGGTCAGGGTATTACAATAAACACTTTATATGTATTGAACTTGAGTGTGACAACCTGTTCTGTTGGTTAAATATAGTTGAGTGAGAATAAGAAGAGAAGAAGTGGGGTTAAGGAATAAGTATGACTTGAATGCAGTTCTAAAAAAGATTTATTGGTTTTCAAAGACCTTGAGATCGACTTTAGAGTTTATAGAAAGCATTTAATGAAGATCTTGAATCTAGGTATAAATATAAAGACTGAATTTCATGATTTATTCTTAATGATATAAAGGAAATAAAAGACTCTAATTGAAGAAGTATATCATATTTTGGATTCAATTACATCCTTGTGTAGCGCTTCGGTATACTTCAATAGGTTTGAAAATTGTTAAGAACTAATGATATTCCTGTATAAAGAACATATAAGATACAACTTATATTCACATGTATAATATTGTGAATGGCCATCTGTGTAATATGATGAACATGGTTTCAGGATGATCCCTGGAAAACCCACTATAATTTTATGATAACATTTATAATTGAAAATATGTAACCAGGACATCCCAAGCACAACAAGGATTAAGATTATTAGGAAGGGACAAACCTTGTAAAAATACATGCATTATACTTTAATTTTCATTTTATAATGTTTATAGGAGTATGCTAGGTTAAATAAGAAAATATTCATTTATCTTAACCGACAACATATGTTCAACATCCAAAAGGGTTAACAGGTTACAAGAATAAATTGGAATTTTATAAAAATTTGACCACATCTAATTCACCCCCTCCCCTATTAGGTGTTCATGCACCAAAACACTAGGTCCTACACACATTTCAAACCATTAATTATAGTTTAAAAATCATTTACTTAAAATACTACTATATTTCATAAGAAAAATGTTTTGGAGAACCTTTCATAAATCCTTTGGTTTTTTATAACTATAAGCCAATTACCATAAATACACGAATAAGGGAAAATAGAACATAACATTTTGAATATAGTATAACCATCATCATAAAATCAAAATAAATTAAAGGGAGCATAAATCATATCACTTCTCAATAAGAAAAACATATTCAACATGGGGCCCTAACCTTTGGTCCTAAAGGTAACCAGGACTCATTCAAGGATCACTAGTAAGCACACACGAGCTTAATAATTTTGGGAGCTCTTGAGGTCAAACTGGGGTCAAAATCTATAATTTTATCCCACTCAGTCTAATTGGGACACAATCTCTAGCCATTGTACAATCTATACTACGATATTACCCATCTAGGTTACCAATGCACACCCAAGGTCTCCCATGTGCCACACCATATATACCACTCAAGAAGTACAATCATTCATTTAATCACATAATCAAGAATATCATTTGTCACATTATCAAATGTAGAATAACCAAATAAATTATTTTTCAATACATCCTTTGAAAACTTTGTTTGGAGTTATAAACCTCTTTAAAACATTTTATCAAACACTTGGTCTTTAAAATACTATTTTTTCATGAAAAGCCCATGAAAACACACTTTTACTCCACATAAGTAAACAATTACAATGAAAAATTATAAATTAACCATTAATAATTCATTTAAAACATAATTTATCAATAAAATCATAGGAAAACTCAAGAACCCTAGGTATTCCAAAAAAATACACTTTATATAGAGACACTAACCTCAATTACATCACAAACTCATCACATTAAATTTAAACCACATGAGAAGAGGATATATAAGGCCCCGACCTTAAACATTACTTAATATTGAATTAAATTAATAATTACCATTGAGGATCTTTTCAGGTTTAGAGTTTTAGAGAATTAGATCATAACTATTACATCTCAAAATAATACATAGTAGATACTTCTACAAAGTTTCCTTTTTTTCAAAACATGAACTCAAAAGAAAAAGTCATTTCTAGTTCTAGGTTTAAGAAAGCATGACGTTTCCTTGATCCCATCCTTGACCCTATTCCACATTATGTCCTGTGAAAAACATTTCAAAAAAAACTTGGGGTGAGCATAAAAAGCTCAGTAAGGGATATACAAAGAAGGAAAACAAGTAAACCATGAATACTTTATCAAAGTAATACTTTTCACCTTTATGGAGTAGTAATTACTCTTCACAAAATAAAATATCATTACTTACCCTTTTGTAACCAAAGGATTACCATAAAACCCATATAATGAACACATAACATATAAAGGTAACTTGGGACATAAACATAATTAAATGGAATAACCATACGGTCGTCTTCCACACATATCACTTAATGGAATATCCATACGTATGACTTCCATACCCAATGCATTGGAGGTTATAATGTAAGCACCCGTCCTGGTATTCACGGCACCACCCGTCATATGGTTTATCACGTAACCACCCGTCAAATGTCCAAGTACCATTATAAAATCATAAGACATAAAACAAATATAATGGAAAGAAAAAATTTCCACACTTTGATCACAATATATCACTTAAATATATTGACATAACAAATCCATTATAAAAACCATTTTTAATACCAAAATACATAAAAGAGTATATGGTATTTATTTCATTTTAAAAACATTATGGCTTGTTGAGGAATCCAAAGACCAAATAATACTCGTGACAGCGGAAAAGGTCGTTGTCACTACGTATTTTAAAAAAACATTCCTTTTTTTCATTTTGTAAAATGCTTTGTAGAAAAATATTCCTTTTGTATAAAATTAAAATTCAAATGGGATTATACATCGTATAAAAGAAAGCCTTGTATTAGAACAAAATATGCCTCAATGAAAGAAGATTGAGATGAGGTCCCTTACAAAGATAATTTTTTAAATAAAATAGATCTATTATATGTATTCACTATAAGAACACATAAAGAAATTACAATAAAAGATAGGACATAATAATATCATGATATAATTTGAAAGTACGATATTAACCCAAAGAACGGAAATCGGTTTAAGAAGTTCCCTTACCTCATGTCGGACGTGACTCGACTGCTCTTTAATCTCCTAAATAATAAACTAAAGTTAATTTATACATTCTTAAGAACCTTTTTCAAGTTCATTATTCCTTTTATATAACTTATTTCCATGTTATAAATGTTATGTAATCATTTAAGTTAATAATGTTTGTTTTGTCGATATCTGGTTAATAAGTCAAAAATGGACTTCTTACAATTACATGTTGTTTATGTGTCAAAGGTTCATTATATCAAAAATTATATTCATGATTTGGATATCATATATATCATATATATCGAGCATATATATGTATTTATAATAGTACATAACATTTAGAGGTAAGAAATGAAATACATCATTCATGGAGACGGTAAGCCGTACGTACGCATGAACGCTACTTTCATTTCTATTTCGTATTTAATGGAGTGAAATCATAATTATATAACGGTATGTTATAATTCCAGTATAAAATCATATATAATAACATTAAATCCATCCTTTATACATCCCACATATGGCATTAACGAATCAAATCACTTTGAGGGGGCGGTAGTCCGTACTTCCTAAAATGAAATTATCGTGTTTACCCACAATGGAAACCATAAAGGTATGCCATACATTAAAAATACAGAAGCATAAGGAAAACAAAAACATAATATAAATCATATATAAATATAGTTACATCTTAATGGCCACTATGAAAGGTGTTAAAAGAATATTCAACAATCATCGTTTCGTGAGGCAGAAAATCACCAACCACAGAAACAATATGTTCTTTAACTATTAGACGAAGGTATGTGTAGGTGTAGATCTAATACTTCTAATAACAACATCCTATTATATTTAAGATACTGGTTTTGTTACAAAATAAAGGAATAAAAAGAGTTTAGTGGGTTGGAGAAGCAAAATAAAACATAAGAACACAAGAGAAGACACTACCTTTAAATCGGGTAACTCTTTTTGATTTGAGCTCAAAGGCTTCCTTGGAAAGACTTCTGCCCAAAGTGAGGATTCTAGGAGTAAGAGAGAGGTGTGGAGAGACAAAATGGGCAGGGTTTGGCTGATCCAAAGGCTTGAGAGGTGTGGGTAAGGTGGTAGAGGTGGGGGCCTTTTATAAGAGGAGAGGAGTGGCGCTCTTGAAAAGCTATAAAAGGTTACTTTATTATATAATGCTTTTCGGATTTTAAAGGTCCCAAAATTATATATTTCGAGGATAAGGTGATAATAGTTCGAAATCCACCCATCCAATAGGGTTTTTACAAGTGTAGGTCTTAGATTTTATATTATCTTTTCATTTTATTTAAATCGCTAAATAATGAGGTAATCGCTGCATCATCATGGTGTCATAAATAATTTAATTTATTTAATGTATAAAAATTATAAAAAAAATATCACGATGTAGGAAATATTTTTATATTTATAATGAATATTTATAGTAAAAAATATGACTTGTATAACCCCATTTAAAATTTGTTTTAGTAAAACAACACATGTTTGTGACATTTTTATTTTAACTTTAAATAAAAAGTTATTAATGTCATTTTCCTACCAAAGTGGCTCCATGGGGTCCCCAAGTTGACCCATGGATTTTATTGGTCGGCCAAGACACATCCAATAAGGGTAGGAAATGTTTCAAGGTCATTTCATATTATTAAAACATTATTTTTACCTTAAATTACACTAATTACCTCTAATCGCGATTAAAAACTTAAAAGTTACTATTCACCAAAAAATTATTTTAATCCCATTGAATCACATTTTACTTCATAATGACAACCATGAATGTCGGATTTTTGAAATTCAAAACACAGAGGTGGTAAATTTTCATTTAAACGAAAAATCAGTTTTTTAAGTACCACTTAGTGGTTTCACTATTCATCAAAAATTGAAGTTTTTCAGAAAAATAAAAAAACTTCACCCTAAGCTATATTTGATATTTCAAATTCAAAAATGATGTCTATTTTATAAAATTCAAAACATATAAGTTACATTAATTAATTTAATAATTAATTCTCGTTGTCCTAACAAATAGCGTGTTTTTATGAAACAATATATATCAAAAGATTGACACTAGTTTAAGTCCAATTTCAAAGTGAAATTAATTCCAATGACCACTATTGGATTAAATGGTAAAAATATATTCTAATTTTACTTTAAAATCAATTCAAAAGATAATCTTATCATAGTAATAATTTATATTAAAAAGAGGTTTTGAATTAAAATACAACATTTTCACTATTCATTAAAAAATGAACTTTATTAGAAAAATACCAAAAATTTACACAAAGTAAATTTTGATGTCCCGATTCTAAAGAAGAATTTTATTTGGTCCAATATAATATATAAGAGTGACCAAAAATATATTTAATAACGGTTCACCATCAAAAGGCGATAAGTGGACCTTTAGTGAAAATTAGAGTATATATGCCTAAAATTGAATTCTTTTCGTATTTTAAACCTTTATCCTTCATTGGATAAATGTAAAAAAAAAATAACAAACATATATAATCATATTTTAGTTATTTCTATTCATTCCTGCCAATAAAACGGCTACATGTTAACTACCATTTAAAATAATATTATTTTATTACTAGTGTGCAATGTAAGATTTCAAAGAAACTCTTTGTTGCGTATCGGGTACACTATTGAACATAGAAACCCCTTTAAAGTAAAATTAACATTTAATTCATAAATATTAATAAATATGAAAATGTTTTATTCTTTATTTACCTGGGATGTTACATCCTTCCCCACTTTTGTTAATTGCGTCCTCGCAATTTTATTCACTTATCAAAATAAGTGGGGGTATTTATCCCTTGTAGCATTTTCAGATTCCCTCATTGCCTCTTCAACCATATGGTTTTTCCACAAACCATTACCTGATGAATTACCTTATTCCGCAACACTTGCTCTCTATGGTCAAGAATCTGGACCGGTTGTTCTTCATAAGAGAGATTCTCTTCCAACCCAACTACCTTCGGGCTCAAAACATGAGATGGATCTGGCATATACTTTCTCAACATCGAAACATGAAAAAAATTGTGTACTTGAGATAAAATCGGAGGTAAAGCCACTCGGTAAGCAACTGATCCAACTCTCTCCAGAATTTCATATGGTTCAATGAACCTTGGACTCAGCTTTCCTTTCTTACCA
The DNA here is from genome assembly GCA_963277665.1 of Viscum album. Lineage (NCBI taxonomy): Eukaryota > Viridiplantae > Streptophyta > Magnoliopsida > Santalales > Viscaceae > Viscum > Viscum album. The sequence continues at coordinate 162,926,690 of OY728159.1, forward strand.
AATCGCATCACACTTTTCCATGGTGAAACTTTGAGAAAAACATGATCACCTATCTCGAAAGATAGATCCTTCCTCCTGTTGTCTGCATAACTTTTCTGTCTGCTCTGAGCTGTTCTCATGTGTTTCTGAATCAACTGAACTTTTTTTGTCATCTCTTCTACCAATTCTGGTCCCATCACCTTCCTTTCACCCACTTCATCCTAAAAAGCTGGAGTTTGACACCGTTTACCATATAATGCTTCAAACGGAGCCATTTGTATACTGGAATGAAAACTGTTATTATATGAAAATTCAACCAAAGAAAGATGTTGGTCCCAACTTCCCTGATTATCCATCGAACAAGCACATAGCATATCCTCCAAAGTCTGAATTGCTCATTATGATTGACCATCTGATTGAGGATGAAAATCTGTATTAAAATTTAATTCAGTACCCAACGACTTCTGAAGGCCTTTCCAAAAGTTAGAAGTAAACCTGGGATCACGATCAGATACAATGGATAGGGGAACTCCATGCAACCTGACTATCTCTTTAAGATACAATCGAGAAAGTTGATCTAGAGGGAAAGTATCTTGAATAGGAAGGAAATGAGCAGATTTAGTCAAGCGATCAACAATAAAACAGATTGCATTATTACCTCGAGATGTCTTCGGTAATCCCACAAAAAAATCCATGGATATATTTTCCCATTTCCACTCTGGCACTGGTAAAGGCTGAAGCATCCCTTTCGGTAACTGCCGCTCTGCTTTAACCTACTGACAAGTCAAACACTTCACAGTAAAATCAGCAATATCTATTTTCATTTCATCCCACCAGTAATACTCCCGCAGATCTCTGTACATCTTAGTACTGTCAGGATGAACTGAAAACGAGGAACTATGAGCCTCACATAACAACTCATTCTTCAAATGTGAATCACCAGCCACACATAATCTCTTCCCAAACCTCAAAACACAAGAATTATCAATATTAAATTCAGGAAACTTACCCTTCTGAACCATCTCTACCTTTTTCTACAACCCACTGTCTTTCTTCTGCACTTGCTTAATTCTGTCTGATAGAGATGATCTCACTGATACCTGAAACAAAACAGAATAACTTCCTGCACCAACAACTTCTATTCCAAAGTTCATCAAATCAAAAACCAAAGGATCTCATTCCAAACGTATCATGGTTAATGAAGCATTACTTTTTTGACTCAAAGCATCAGCCACTTTATTTGCTTTTCCCAGATGGTAATGAATTGTACAATCATAATCCTTTATTAATTCTATCCATATCCTCCATCTCATGTTCAATGTTTTTTGAGTGAATATATACTTTAAACTTTTGTGATCAGTATATATTTCACACTTTACTCCATACAAATGATGCCTCCAAATTTTTAGAGCAAAAACAACAGCAGCTAATTCCAAGTCATGTGTAGGGTAATTTACCTCATGAGTTTTCAACTGATGTGAAGCATATGCAATTACCTGATCATTATGCATAAAGACACAACCAAGTCCCTTCAACAAAGCATCACTGTATATAACAAACTCACCATTCCTGGAAGGAAGTGCCAAAACTGGAGCATTCACCAATCTTCTTTTCAACTCCTGAAAACAATCATCACATTATTTTGTCCAGATAAACTTAACACCCTTCCAAGTTAGCTTAGTCAGTGGACTAGATAACTGTGAAAAATTTTCAACAAACCTTCGGTAGTAACCTACCAAACCAAGAAAACTGATTCAACTGAGCCATCACTGCAGTAAACTTCTCAATTCTGATTCTGACCATCTCAGTATGCTGATTTGGAAGGTCATTTCCCTCAGTATGCATTCCTAAAAAAGATTCTCTGTTTCCTCTTTGAAAAACCATTCTTAACATTGAAATACCTTAGGTGAAGCAACATGGTAATCATTAAATGCTATATCATTTCAATCATACCATAAATTAATTTATAATTTAACAATTTTCTAACTCCCAAAGTTGTCTAAACCGACCTCTGATACCAACTATAAGGATCTGGCCTTAAACATTACTTAATATTGAATTAAATGAATAATTCCCATTGAGGATCTTTTCAGGTTTAGAGTTTTGGAGAATTAGATCATAACTATTACATCTCAAAAGATTACATAGTAGATACTTCTACAAAGTTTCCTTTTTTTTCAAAACATGAACTCAAAAGAAAAAGTCATTTCTAGTTCCATGTTTATGAAAGCATGACTTCTCCTTGATCCCATCCTTGAACCTATTCCACATTATGTCCTGTGAAAAACATTTCAAAAAAAAACTTGGGGTGAGCATAAAAAGCTCAGTAAGGGATATACAAAGAAGGAAAACAAGTAAACCATGAATACTTTATCAAAGTAATACTTTTCACCTTTATGGAGTAGTAATTACTCTTCACTGAATAAAATATCATTACTTACCCTTTTGTAACCAAAGTATTACCATAAAACCCATATAAAGAACACATAACATATAAAGGTAACTTGGGACATAAACATACTTAAATGGAATAACCATACGGTCGTCTTCCACACATATCACTTAATGAAATATCCATACAGATGACTTCCATATCCAATGCATTGGAGGTTATAACATAACCACCCGTCCTGGTATTCACGGCACCACCCGTCATATGGTTTATCACATTACCACTCGTCAAATGTCCAAGTACCATTATAAAATCATAAGACATAAAACAAATATAATGGAAAAAAAACATTTCCACACTTTGATCACAGTATATCACTTAAATATATTGACATAACAAATCCATTATAAAAACCATTTTCAATACCAAAATACATAAAAGAGTATATGGTATTTATTTCATTTTAAAAACATTATGTCTTGTTGAGGAAGCCAAATACCAAATAATACTCGCGGCGGAGGAAAAGGTCGTTGTCACCACGTATGTTAAAAGAAACATTCCTTTTTTCGTTCTGTAAAATAATTTATAGAAAAATATTCCTTTTTTATAAAATTAAAAGTCAAAGGGGTTTATACACCGTATAAAAGAAAACCTTGTATTAGAACAAAATATGCCTCAATGAAAGGAGATTGAGACGAAGTCTCTTAAAAGATAATTTTTTAAATAAAATAGATCTATTATGTGTATTCACTATAAGAACACATAAATAAATTACAAATACAAGATAATATATAATAATATCATGACATAATTTGAAAGTAGGAGATTAACCCAAAGAACGGAAATCGGGTTAAGAAGTTCCCTTACCTCGTGTCCGACGTGACTTGATTGCTCTTTAATCTCGTAAATAATATACTAAAGTTAATTTATACTTGCTTAAGAACTTTTTTCAAGTTCATTATTCCTTTTATATAACTTATTTCCATGTTATAAATGTTATGTAATCATTTAAGTTAATAATGTTCGTTTTGTCGATATCTGGTTAATAAGTCACAAATGGACTTCTTACAATTACATGTTGTTAATGTGGTCAAAGGTTCATTATATCCAGAATTATATTCATGATTTTAATATCATATATATCATATATATCCAGCATATACATGTATTTATAATAGTACATAACATTTATAGGTAAGAAATGAAATGCATTGTTCATGGAGACGGTAAGCCATACGTACGCATGAACGCTACTTTCATTTCTATTTCGTATTTAATGGAGTAAAATCATAAAGAAATAATGGTATATTATAATTCCAGTATAACATCATATATAATAACATTAACTCCATCCTTTATACGTCCCTCATATGGCATTAACGAATCAAATCACTTTGAGGGGGCGGTAGTCCGCACTTACTAAAATGAAATTATCGTGTTTACCCACAATGGAAACCATAAAGGTATGCCATAAATGAAAAATAAAGAAGCATAAGGAAAACATAAACATAATATAAATCATATAAAAATATAGTGACATCTTAATGGCCACCATGAAAGGTGTTAAAAGAAGATTGAACAATCATCGTTTCGTGAGGCAAAAAATCGCCAACCACAGAAACAATATGTTATTTAACAATTAGACGAAGGTGTGTGTAGGTTTAGCTCTAATACTTATCATAAAAACATCCTATTATATTGAAGATACTTGTGTTGTTACAAAATAAAGGAATAAAAAGATTTTAGGGGGTTGGAGAAGCAAAATAAAACATAAGAACACAAGAGAAGACACTACCTTTAAATCGGGTAACTCTTTTTGATTTGAGCTCAAAGGCTTCCTTGGAAAGACTTCTACCCAAAGTGAGGCTTCGAGGAGTAAGAGAGGGACGTGGAGAGACAAAATGGGTAGGGTTTGGCCGAGCCAAAGGCTTGAGAGGTGTGGGTAAGGTGGTAGAGGTGGGGGCCTTTTCTAAGAGGAGAGGAGGGGCACTCTTGGAAAGTTATAAAAGGTTACTTTATTATATAATGATTTTCGGATTTTAAAGGTCCAAAAATTATATATTTTGAGGATAAGGTGATAATAGTTCTAAATCCACTCATACAATAGGTTTTTGACAAGTGTAGGTCTTATATTTTACATTATCTTTTCATTTTATTTAAATTGTTAAATAATGAGGTAATCGCAGCATCATCATGGTGTCATAAATAATTTAATTTATTTAATGTATAAAAATTATAAAAAAAATATCATGATGTAGGAAATCTTTTTAGATTTATAATTAATATTTAAAGTCAAAAATATGACTTGTATAACCCCATTTAAAATTTGTTTTAGTAAAATAACACATGTTTGTGACATTTTTATTTTAACTTTAAATAAAAAGTTATTAATGTCATTTTCCTACCAAAGTGGCTCCATGGGGTCCCCAAGTTGACCCATGGATTTTATTGGTCGGCCATGACACATCCAATAAGGGTAGGACATGTGTCAAGGTCATTTCATATTATTAAAATATTATTTTTACCTTAAATTACACTAATTACCTCTAATCGCGATTAAAAACTTAAAAGTTACTAGTCACCAAAAAATTATTTTAATCCCATTAAACCACATTTTACTTCCTAATGACAGCCATGAATGTCAGATTTTTGAAATTTAAAACACAAAGGTGGTAAAATTTCATTTAAATGAAAAATCAGTTTTTTTAAGTATCACTTAGTGGTTTCACTATTCATCAAAATTGAAGTTTTTTAGAAAAATACCAAAACTTCACCCTAAGCTATATTTGATATTCTGAATTCAAAAATGATGTCTATTTTAAAAAATTCAAAACATATAAGTTACATTAATTAATTTAATAATTAATTCCCGATGTCATGACAAATAGCGTGTTTTTATGAAACAATATATATCAAAAGATTAACACTAGTTTAAGTCCAATTTCAAAGTGAAATTAATTCCAACGACCACTATTGGATTAAATGGTAAAAATATATTCTAATTTAACTTTAAAACCAATTCAAAAGATAATCTAATCATATTTATAAATTAGATTAAAAAGAGGTTTTGAATTAAAATACAACATTTTTCACTATTCATTAAAAAAATGAACTTTATCAGAAAAATACCAAAAATTTACACAAAGGCGATAAGTGGAACTTTAGTGAAAATTAGAGTATATATGCCTAAAATTGAATTCTTTTGGTATTTTAAACCTTTATCCTTTATTGGATAAATGTAAAAACATTTAACAAACATATATAATCATATTTTAGTTATTTCTATTCATTCCTGCCAATACAACGACTACGTATTAACTAACATTTAAAATAATATTATTTTATTACTAGTGTGCAATGTAAGATTTCAAATAAACTCTTTGTTGTGTATCGGGTATGCTATCGAACATAGAAACCCCTTTAAAGTAAAATTAACATTTAATTCGTAAATATTAATAAATATGAAAATGTTTTATTCTTTATTTACCTGAGATGTTACAGGATAAGGCATCCTCAAAAGCCTAAACATCCATGAAATTTTATTATCCATCCATCCCTAACCCTAAGTTTATCACCCATGGTCATCTAGGTCATGGGAAAATGGAAAAAGGAAAATAAGGTATTAGAAGATGTGAGGAGAGTAAATCCAATATAAATCGATACTAACCTTGTATATTTCCACCAAAAACCAAAATAGTTCACGAAGGAAGCAATGAGAAGAATGAACACACATTTGAGAGGGTTCTATGTCAAGTGAGATGAAAAAAATGTTAATTTGAACCCGGTCAGTTTGTTACAATGGATTTCATTCTTCAATATTTGTTAGAAATGTTTTGATTGGTAATTATAAATTATAATAAGAATAAGTTCAATAAATGTTTACCTAATCTCTTGAACATGTTAAGGATAGTTGATCAAGTAATGGGTTCTCCAGGATCAAGTTCCATGTTGATGGTACAAAGGGATAAGGGTAAATTTTTTGGATAAAAAGATAATAAAAGAGGTCATGGAGAGTCCACACCACCTACTAAGCCTAAAAAAGGTAATAAGGGACAATGGTTTCATTAAAAATAGTCTTTCCATTGGAGCGGATTTGGAGGATTTTCTTGAGAGAATCGTGTTGCGTCGAGGGTTGTGTTGTGGGGATGAGATGACGGAAGGGTGGGGTTTTAAGGGCGTTTCCCCGACGGGGGACCGAAGAGCGGGAAAAGTTTGGGAGAATGAAGGTCGTTGAGCGGTTTTCAATTGAGCCAACAAAAATACTAAAACGGGCATATTTTTGAATGTGTTACGTAACTTTTTGAATTCTTTATTAGAATAAAATTGTAATTTTGGTATCCTATTGTCATTTTATTTATTGAATTATGTGTTTCATTTATCTTAACATTAATAAGATACATTGATCCCCACTCTCTCAATGTCAGGTTATTTGAATCAACAAAGGTAATCCCCATAATATTGCATGATTATCAATATGAAAGAAGGTCTAACATATTAGAGCAACATTGCGGTGCATGAATGTCAAAATTTGATAATTCGTTTATTTGATTATTTAATTTCATTAAATATTAATGGATTTATAATTCAAGAGTTTATAGATTATAATTATTCACGGATTGGTTTTAGGCTTGGATCAATGAATCCAGTATTGTATGAGCATTACTGATAGATTTAAAATGGAAATGGAATAAAGAATTTAGAAATGGACTTTTGTTACTTTAATTAAATTTATTGAAAAACTTATTCAATTACTTTAATCTCACTTATTTCTTTTAAAGTCTCCCTCTTCTCATACCTTCCATCCCCACACCAGTCAACCCTTCCTCATTTTCTCTATTTCTTCTATTTTTTCAAGCAAAGCATCATTCGTTATTCTTCTGCGGGCACATGCAGACCAACAACAAGGTAACACTTCTTCTCCCTTTTCCTTGTGGGGATATGATTTGTAAGGGTTACACGAATCAATAAGTGAAGAAAAGTCAATAAGGTATAATCATAATGACAAGATAAATAAACTGAGAATGCAAATGTATCCATAGATTTTGTCATAGTGAAAATCTCATGGAAAGTAATAACTAAATATTGAAAGAAGAAAATGCTTAATCATTGGATGTCATGTATCTGACACATGAACCATTATACCGTCATGACAGTTTAAGTCTGTGGGTAAAAACCCATCTGATTCTACTTGGAAACAAACATGAAGGGTTTTTCGTCAACTATTTTTCCTCATGAGACCAGTCGATGCATCGAGAGGCTATCTATAACCGGGTGTCACCCGTTACTTTATGTCCAAAGCATTCTTCATACATAGATTCAATTCAATAACATCATTCAAAAAAAGCACCGTATGTAAAAATGGTGTGTCACGACCCGACCCTACCCGGGCTCGAGCCGCAACTACCCCAAGTCCGCCTCCATAGGTCAGGGGCTGGCGACCAGCGCCGAAGGCACAACAACTCGGGGAGGCCTTTGCCTAAGTACCTGTACACACACCCACGCAGCACACTCAATGCAAAAGTGCAGAGTAAAAAAAAAGAAAAGCAAAGGGAAACTGCTATAAATAAACCACAGAGTGCATCGACCTCTACAAGTACAAGGTACAAACTGAAAAGAAAATGGGCAAAACACGCGCCCAACCAAAAAGTGTCACAACCCGGCAACAGGTAAACAAAAGAAACAGCTGACGGGTCTCCCACCTGGAACCCGGCCACGACCACCGCACGCGGTCCAAGCTCCCAAGCTCCTACGCTCCACTGAAGTCACGCTCCACATGTCCGTCGTCTGCAAGGGCACACCAAGTGCGGGTAAAGCCCAAGCAGGGGTGAGTACAAAAATACTCAGTAGGATACTCTGAAGGCTCGAGGGAGCAACAGAAGGAGGTACCGAATGGTGAGCAGTAGAGCGAACAGGAGAAAGAAAAGGGACCCCGAGACCCCCGAAGGTCTCCCAAAATCCACAAAGGATAATCCACAAAGGAAAGATACAATCACGAAGTAACATCTGACACGGCTTAGGTATATGCTCATACATATACCTAAGTCATCAATTCTCGTTCGGCTCCAACGTCCGAGCCCAAGCACAACCCAGTCCACACAGGAAAGCAACGTATACCCACACAGGATAGCACAACACAATCCACAAAGGAGAGTACACAGTAAATCCACACAGGATAGCTCAACACAATCCACAAAGGAGAGTAGACAGTAAATCCACACAGGAAAGATCAACACAATCCACAAAGGAGAGTAACTCAAGATTCAGCTCACACAGGTATACTTCTTCGGATGACAATAAAGATGATCACTGATCCATCTAAGTCGTCGGACCCACAAAGGATCGATAGGTAACTAACCCCCGCAATGACCCACACAGGATCGGGCCCACACAGGACCTGTAGGCGCTGGCTCACACAGAACCGCTGAGCGTTGACCCACACAGGATTAGACCCACACAGGATCGAGCCCACACATGACCTATAACACTGATCCACGTAGGATCGCTGAGTGCAGTAGTCGTCGGAGTCCACTGAGGATCTCTGCATAGTCGTCGCCGCACTCCACTGAGGATCTCTGCACGGTCGTCGTTGGAGTCCACTGAGGATCTCTGCACAGTCGTCACTGTCGAAGAAGCAGTCGCAGCCAGCTCTAGGGTTCCCGCACACAACAAGCTCGTTCAGGAGGGTCCGCTCCACGAGCCGAGAGGCTGATACATCAACTATCACAAAGTCCGAAGTTGATGTATCCAAAAGTTACGTATCGTCAACAGGAACTTAACGTCGCAGACGGCGCGTCAATCGGACGTCCGGTCTGAGAGTTATTGGCTTTTTCGTCCCAGGGGCCCGGTTGGTTTTTAAGGCAAAACCAACCCGGCCGTACTCCACCTGCGTCCAAACCTCGGGCGGAGTAAGCCAAAAGATCCGTCTCACTTAGAGGAAAACAACAAAGCTGCGGCACGTCAATCGGACGTCCGTAGCTCAAGATATGAGCGTTTCCGCTCCGAGGGCCCGATTGGTTTCGTGTACGAACCAATCCGGCCGAACCCAAAGTATTCCGAAACCTTGAGTGCGATATACCGAAACGACCGTCTCGATCCAAGGATCGCGTTGCCACTGACGTCGAGTCGTTTGGAGGCCCGTACCTCAAGTTACGGGCGTTTGAACGAAAACCGTCCGAAGACGGGGGGTTCGGGCCCGGGCCGACCCGGGCCGACCCCCCCTGGGTCGGCTGAACCCGGTCCGACTCGGTCGGACCGGTCTGGCTCGGCCAGCCCGGCCCGGCTCGGCCAGCCCGGCCCGGCTCGGCCGAGCGGCCGAGCGGCCGACGCGAGGGGAGCCGCCGCCCCGCGTGACACCCCCGCGGCACCCGCGGGGTGTCGGCCAAACAACCGGACGCGGCTGAAGCTGCGTCCCAAGTGACGCGGGGGGGAGCCTCCGCCCCCGCGTGACACCCCCGCGACAACCGCGGGGTGTCTCCCTGGTGGCCGGACGCGGCTTCAGCCGCGTCCCGCGAGCGTCGCCGCAGCGGCCGGTGCCGCGGCGGTCTCGTCCGGCGACGCGCCGGGCGCCGCCGCCTTCGGGTGCCGGCGCCGCCGTACCGGCGACCCGCACCGCCGCCGGCTTCTGCGGGCCACCGGAGTCGCTCCCGTGGCCCGATTTTTTTCCGGTCTGCGCCGTTGCTCCTCCCGGGACTCGTTCTTCACTGCGGAACCAACAAACTTCTGTTGCGGCACGTTCCGTCGTCGCCCGTCAAATCCGCATAACAACGAAGAACGGCGGAGGGTCGTCGGGCCGTGTTCGTTTGGCCCGCACCCTCCGCGTTAGAGATAAATATCGGGAGAAACAAAATTCAACACATTAATTCAACAATTTTAATAAATTAAAATTGTTCTTATAGTCCGGTTCTTTACTTTTAAAAAAAAGAACGATCACGGGAAAAAGGAAAGAAATAATCTCAACAACCCCTACCTCGTTGGTCGTCGTCGCACGCACGTCCTTCGCGGAATCGCTCGTCGCGGAAGGAGGAGATCGTCGCGTCGTCGCGGAAGGGTGTCGCGTCGTCGCGGAAAGCGGCGTTGAGTCGGCGAACTCAACGGACCAAGAACAACAAATTTAATTTAATTATAATTAAATCCGTGTTTCAGTAAAAACCACAAAGGAGATTAAAAAAAAAGGAAATCTGAGACTCTTACCTCAAGCAGCCGATCGAAGATCCGTCGCGGAGGAAGAGACGTCGCAGAAGAACGTTGCAGGAAAGGAACGTCGGCGTCACGGATCACGACGTCCCGTCGTCGATTTTCGGGTTCGGCGTTCTTCGTCGGAGGCCGGCGTTCTTCGCGTTCTTCTCGTTCTTCGCGAAGAAGGTTGAAGGTTCAAGAACTCCTCTCAACGAGTAATCCTCCAAAAAGACATGTTGGTCTTATTTTATTATTACGCCAACAAACGAAAAAGGTAAGTAACGACCCATCAATTCGTCGTATTAATTCAACGAAAGAAACTGCCCATTTAATTACCGAAATAAACTGCCCAATTAAATGGTCTGTTAAGAATTTAAGAAAACGTGTCAGTTGACTTTCATGATGACGGGTTTTCGCGGGTGCGTTACTTAGCGGAAAGAAACGGCGGGGCTCGTGCGGGCCCCACCTCACAAATATCCTACCAAGGGGGTAGGATATTTCTGGATAGCATCCTATCCGGATCAACTCAGTTTAAGCCGTCTTTAAGTGGCTTCAAGTGGCTTCCAAGTGGCTTAAGTGAAATAAAATAAAGTTGTCGTAAAATTATTTTATTTCTTAACCTTAAGCCCGAAAATTAAGAACCACACCCGAGAAAACGCAACTCCGGAAGAGGCGTTTCTAAGAGAATACCGGCGCTGTGATTTCATCGGTGCCCTCAGAATTCGATTCCAGGCACCGGTTCAAAATTTAGAAAAACCCGCTCGTCCGTTCACTGAACGTACCCGAGCCAAACTTCGGAAAATGATTCCGGGCACACCGGGCCTCAGAATCAGGTGCCGTCAGAAACTTCGCTCTTGTAAAATTCCAAATAAAATTAAGAAAAAAAAAATTTCCTTGAAATTTACGGGCCTTTACACTACTCCCACCTCAGGACTTTACATCCCCGTAAAGATACATCATAAACTAGGGAAACAAATGTGGGTACTGAGCACGCATCTGAGCCTCCCGCTCCCATGTGCTCTCCTGGAGGTTCTCGTGCTGCCATCTGATGCGCACAAGAGGAATCGATCGCCCACGTAGGACCCGCTCCTGTCGATCCTCTATCTCCATCGGGACCTCCGCAAAAGTCGCCCCATCATCCACGTCTAGCTCCCTATAGTCAATGATGTGTGTCGGGTCGTGCACGTATCTCCTCAGCTGAGATACGTGGAAGACGTCGTGCACCCGGTGCAACTGAGGTGGTAGAGCCAGGTGATAAGCCACCTTGCCAACCCTGCTGAGGACCTGGAATGGTCCAATGAAGCGTGGAGACAACTTGCCGCCTCAGCCAAATCTCTGCAAACCACGTCGAGGTGAGACACGCAAGAAGACGTGGTCGCCATCCTGGAACTCTAGTGGCCTCCGCCTCCTGTCAGCATATAACTTCTGTCGGCTCTGAGCTGTCCTCATCCACTCCTCGATGTTCTGGACCTTCTCTGTCGTGGCCCGGACCATCTCTGGTCCCACAAGTGCTGACTCCACTGGGTCTGTCCATCACAAAGGAGATCTGTAAGGCCTACCGTACAACGCCTCGTATGGTGCCATCCCGATGGTGGAGTGGTAGCTGTTGTTGTACGCGAACTCCACCAAGGGTAGGTGGTCCTCCCAGCTATGACCAAAGTCGAGGACACATGCGCGGAGCATGTCCTCGAGAGTCTGAATGGTCCTCTCCGTCTGACCATCCGTCTGAGGGTGAAAGGCGGTGCTCAGACATAGCCGCGTCCCGAACGCCTCCTGCAACCCCTTCCAAATCCGGGAAGTAAAGCGAGTATCCCGATCGGAGACGATAGTCGATGGCACACCGTGAAGCCGTACAATCTCCTGAATGTAGAGACACCCCAAGATCTCCACTGAGCCCTGCTATCGGATGGGTAAGAAGTGTGCCGACTTGGTGAGTTGGTCAACAATCACCCAAATGGATTCGTGACCCCTGGAAGTGCGTGGAATTCCAGTCACGAAGTCCATAGATATCCCGTCCCACTTCCACTCTGGGACCTCCAAGGGCTATACCAAGCCTGCTGGTACCTGATGCTATGCCTTCACCTGCTGGCAGGTGAGGCACCGTGAAACGAACTCTTCCACAACCTTCTTCATGCCCGGCCACCAGTGCTGTCGTCTGAGATCCTGGTACATCTTCGCCACTCCTGGATGTACCGCCAAAGGAGAAGTGTGAAACTCTCTCAGCACCTCCTCTCGTAAAGCGACTGGTACCATGGTACGTCCTCTGAAAAGGACGTCGTGCTCTGCTCCAAGGGAGAAACCATCAGGTGCCTGTCCCGAGGATATCTGTGCACGCCGCGTCTCACAGTCAGCGTCCTCACGCTGAGCCTCTCTGACCCACTGTAGAAGTGGAGGAGAGACGGTGAGAGACTGAAGGAAGGCTGCTCCATCTCTATCCACGAAGGATATCTGCAAAGCAGCTAGCTGCTCTATCGCCTCCTCAAGTAGCTGGATGCCCATCCTCCTTCTGAGGGCATCGGCTACCACGTTCCCCTTCCCAGGAGTATATACTATCTCAAAGTCATAGTCCTGGAGGAACTCGAGCCATCGCCGCTGTCTCAGGTTCAGGTCCTTCTGAGAGAAGATGTACCTGAGACTCTGGTGGTCAGAAAAGACTGTAAAGCGCTCTCCCATCAGATAGTGCCGCCATGTCTTCAGAGCGAAGACCACTGCTGCCAACTCCAGGTCATGGGTAGCGTAGTTCTGCTCATGCGGCCTCAACTGACGTGATCCGTAGGCAATCACGGCCTGCTCCTGCATCAGGACACACCCAAGTCTGGTCCCTGATGCATCGCAGTAGACTACGTATCCAACTCCCTCCTCAGGCAACCTCAAGATAGGTGCGCTGGTCAATCTCTGCCTCAGCTCCTGGAAGCTCTGCTGACATCTGTCCGACCACACAAAGGGTTTCCCCTTCTTCATCAAAGCTGAGAGTGGCACCACAACTCTAGAGAAGTCCGGCACGAATCTCCGATAGTATCCGGATAGGCCCAAGAAACTCCGCACCTCTGTCACGCTCCTAGGTGGCTCCCAAGCTAGCACTGCCTCGATCTTCACGGGATCCACTGCAACTCCCACCTCAGAAATGACGTTCCCCAAGAAGTGGACCTCACGAAACCAGAACTGGAACTTCGAGAGCTTGCCATAAAGCTGGTGCTCTCGGAGTGTGTCTAGTACAACCCGCAAGTGGTAGACGTGCTCCTCCTCGGTGGTCGAGTACACAAAAATGTCGTCGATGAAGACCACGACAAAATGATCGAGGTATGGCTGGAAGATCCTGTTCATGAGGCTCATGAACACTGCTGGAGCGTTGGTTACGCCGAAGGGCATAACCAAGAACTCATAGTGGCCATACCGACACCTGAAGGCCGTCTTCTGCACGTCCTCGTCTCGAACTCTGAGCTGATGATAGCCTGACCTGAGGTATATCTTAGAGAACCACCGTGGTCCCTTGAGATGATCGAAGAGGTCATAAATCCTCGGTAGCGGATACTTGTTCCTCACTGTCACCTGGTTCAGGCGACGATAATCGACACACAGTCTCAAGCTCCCGTCCGCCTTCTTGGCGAACAAAATCGGCGAAGCCCAGGGTGAAACACTGGGTCGGATGAACCCCTTGCCCTGCAAGTCCTCCAACTGTACCCGTAGCTCTCAAAGCTCGGCAGGGGCCATCCGATATGATGGAGTGGATATCGGGGCTGTCCCGGGGTACAGATCAATATAAAAGTCTACCTCTCTGCGAGGAGGTAGTCCTGGAACGTCGTCGGGAAAGACGTCCGCATACTGATCCACTACTGCAGGAAAACTAGGACTCCACACGTCAACTGCTCCAAGGATGAGGCTAGCCAACTGATGTGTGATGGGCTGTCCACTCCTCTGCTTGAGTCCATCCTGTGCTGAAAAGGCTCCCTTCTCGCCTGTGAAGGTGAACCTGCACCCGTCGGTGCGCACACATCGCACCTTGCGCCTAAAGCAGTCAATCTGTGCATGGACCGTAGATAACCAATCCATGCCCAAGATGAAGTCGTAAGGCCTCGACGCCGCTATAAGAAGATCCCAACCGAAGCTCTCGCCTCCTAGAGTAAGCTCACACTGCCGGCACCAGTGCGTAATCATCGAGTCTGCTCCCGTAGGAGTCTCTAGCCGTAAGGATCGAGCCAACGGCTCTGTCGGAATCTCTGAGCTCCGAACAAGGGCATCAGCTATGAAAGAGTGACTCACTCCTGTGTCTATAAGAACTGCAGCAAGGGTGGAATAGACACAGATCGTACCTCGAATCATCTCTGGCGCGCCGTGGTCGTAGGCCTCTGCTGCCTGGAGCTGTGCCTGTCTCTGCCCGCCAGCTCCCTGTGGTCGGGGCGGGCCTCCTGGTGGTGGTGGTGGCAGAGCCTCAAAGCGTCTCCCACCACCCGCTGCTCGGCCAGCTCCTCTGCCTCGTCCGCCTCCTCCCTGCGGACCGCCACGGTCGACCCTCTGCCTCTGCCTGGGTGGCCCCTCCACCGTCTGCTGCTCCTCGGTACGGCGGGTCGGGCAGTCACGAGCCATGTGGCCCTGCCCGCCGCACGAGTAGCACTGCCTGCCTCTCGGAAGGTTGGCTCCGCGCTGTGTGACCCACACTGCTGAGCCAGTGTCCCGAGGTCGTCTGCCGGATGGCCTGGTCTGCCTGGAACCCTGAGTCATCCGTCGGCTACCAGCTGCCGAAGACTCTGCTACGTGCCGCCCTGCGGTAGGTCTCGCTGTGAACTCAGCCAGAAAGCTCTCGATCAGAAGGGCTCGCTCCAGCACTCCTGCCTGGGTCGGGATGCTGAGGGAGATCAGCGATGCCCTGATCTCGTGTCTCAAACCCTGCTCGAAGGTCCGGGCCCGAAAGAAGGGGTCCCGTACCATGTTTGTCGAGTAGCGAGAAAGGTCGGTGAACCTCGCCGCATACTGGGCGACCGTCAAGCTGCCCTACCGCAGCTGAAGAAGCTCCTGAATGCGCACCACACGGAGGGTGGCCGGGACGAACTCTAAGCGGAAGAGGCTCTCAAAGTCCGTCCAGATGAGGGAGGCCTCATCGTGTACCTAGAGCATCAAGCTCCACCATCGTCCTGCTGCTGCGTGCAGTAGACTCACCGCGAGGATCACCATGAGGTCTGCTGCTGTCCTCACTAGCCTGAAAACTCGGACGACCGCCTCCAGCCAGTCCTCGGCCGCCTGGGGGTCCGTCTCCCCACAGAACCTGGGTGGTCGCTGGCGCTGGAACTCGTGCAGAGCTCCGAGGCGTCGTGCATCATCAGCGATCGGCGCTGGAAGAATCGGGGGCTCGGCGGGTAAAGGTACCGCCGGTGCCTCTGCTGTCAACAGGCCCTGTACCGAGGCCTCGTCGCTCGGCGGGCTGTCGTCGCGCTCTACTCTCGGAACCCTAGCTGGATGCCATCGTGGGGCCATCCTGAAAAGGAAACAAGTGCGCCACGATCAGAACAGTATACCTGGTGAGCTGACACAAGTAATCACAAAGAAAACTTGAAACACACATGCAATCAATGTTTTCGTGCATTAAGTCGGAAATCAGAAGTCAGGGTCCTGGTGTACGGATATGTCGGCCGCCACACCAACACTGGACTCCCTGGACTGATAACCACACCCAATACGCTAAACACTATTGCTTCACATAGAAGAAAGATCAGGGTCTGCGGTAGAACCGACCGCCTCTGATACCAATTTGTCACGACCCGTCCTCGGGGCCCGTGCCATGACTACCCCAAGCCCGACTTCCATAGGCTAGAGGCTGGCGACTAGTACCAAGGCGTTAATCCCAACAAAAGGGAAGGAATTGCCTTTGAAAAGTAAACAAGCACCACAGAGTAAGCAAGCGGAAAAGTAAACACTACGTAAAAACTGTACAAGCTGTGCTGAATGTAAAAGGGTCCGGAAATATAATCCCAACTGTAAAGTACAACTGAAAGGGAAAAACAACAACTGAAAAGAAAAGCCGCAACGTCGAGCCGTCCTCTGGAAGTCCCACCTGAAGGGTGGGTACAGATAGCCTCCACTGCTCCCCGGGTCCACCTGACCGCTCCGAGTACGTCCCGCCCAGTGGTCCACCTCTAGGTACCGTCCTGCTCCGCACGCCTCCACCACGATCAGCGCTGTCCGTCGTCTCCAACTAACACCACGAAGTGCGGGCATAGCCCGTGCAGGGGTGAGTATAAGCTACTCAGTAGGGACCCCGAGACCCCCGAAGGTCTCCCGAAATCCACAAAGGATAATCCACAAAGGAAAGATACAATCACGAAGTAACATCTGACACGGCTTAGGTATATGCCCATACATATACCTAAGTCATCAATTCTCGTTCGGCTCCAACGTCTGAGCCCAAGCACAACCCAGTCCACACAGGAAAGCAACGTATACCCACACAGGATAGCACAACACAATCCAAAAAAGAGAGTAAACAGTAAATCCACACAGGATAGCTCAACACAATCCACAAAGGAGAGTAGATAGTAAATCCACACAGGAAAGATCAACACAATCCACAAAGGAGAGTAACTCAAGATTCAGCTCACACAGGTATACTTTTTCGGATGACGATAAAGATGATCACTGATCCATCTAAGTCGTCGGACCCACAAAGGATCGATAGGTAACTAACCCCCGCAATGACCCACACAAGATCGGGCCCACACAGGACCTGTAGGCGCTGGCTCACACAGAACCGCTGAGCGCTAACCCACACAAGATCAGACCCACATAGGATCGGGCCCACACAGGACCTGTAGCACTGATCCACATAGGATCGCTGAGTGCAGTAGTCGTCGCAGTCCACCGAGGGTCTCTGCACAGTCGTCGCCGCAGTCCACTGAGGATCTCTGCACGGTCGTCGTCGGAGTCCACTGAGGATCTCTGCACAGTCGTCACTGTCGAAGAAGCAGTCGTAGCCAGCTCTAGGGTTCCCGCACACACCAAGCTCGTTCGGGAGGGTCCGCTCCACGAGCCGAGAGGCCGATACATCAACTTTCACAAAGTCTGAAGTTGATGTATCCAAAAGTTCCGTATCGTTAACAGGAACTCAACGTCGCAGACGGCGCGTCAATCGGACGTCTGGTCTGAGAGTTATTGGCTTTTTCGTCCCAGGGGCCCAGTTGGTTTTTAAGGCAAAACCAACCCGACCGTACTCTACCTGCGTCCAAACCTCGGGCGGAGTAAGCCAAAAGATCCGTCTCACTTAGAGGAAAACAACAAAGCTGACGACACGTCAATCGGACGTTCGTAGCTCAAGATATGAGCGTTTCCGCTCCGAGGGCCCGGTTGATTTCGTGTACGAACCAATCCGGCCGAACCCACATTATTCCGAAACCTTGAGTGCGATATACCAAAACAACCGTCTCGATCCAAGGATCGCGTTGCCGCTGACGGCGAGTCGTTTGGAGGCATGTAGCTCAAGTTACGGGCGTTTGAACGAAAACCGTCCGAAGACGGGGGGTCCGGGCCCGGGCCGACCCGGCCCGACCCCCCCTGGGTCGGCCGAACCCGGTCCGACCCTGTCGGACCGTTCTGGCTCGGCCAGCCCGGCCCGGCTCGGCCGAGCGGCCGAGCGGCCGACGCGGGGGGAGCCGCCGCCCCGCGTGACACCCCCGCGGCACCCGCGGGGTGTCGGCCAGACAACCGGACGCAGCTGAAGCCGCGTCCCGAGTGACGCAGGGGGGGGGGGGGGGGAGCCGCCGCCCCCGCGTGACACCCCCGCGACAACCGCGGGGTGTCTCCCTGGTGGCCGGACGCGGCTTCAGCCGCGTCTCGCGAGCACCGCCGCCGCGGCCGGTGCCGCTGCGGTCTCGTCCGGCGGCGCGCCGGGCACCGCCGCCTCCGGGCGCCGGTGCCGCCGTACCGGTGACCCGCGCCGCCGCCGGCTTCTGCAGGCCGCCGGAGTCGCTCTGGTGGCCTGATTTTCTTCCCGTCTGCGCCGTTGCTCCTCCCGGGACTCGTTCTTCACTGCGGAACCAACAAACTTCCGTTGCGGCACGTTCCGTCATCGCCCGTCAAATCCGCATAACAACGAAGAACGACGGAGGGTCGTCGGGCCGTGTTCGTTTGGCCCGCACCCTCCACGTTAGAGATAAACATCGGGAGAAACAAAATTCAACACATGAATTCAACAATTTTAATAAATTAAAATTTTTCTTATAGTCCGGTTCTTTACTTTTAAAAAAAAGAACGATCAAGGGAAAAAGGAAAGAAATAATCACAACAACCCCTACCTCATTGGTCGTCGTCGCACACACATCCTTCGCGGAATCGCTCGTCGTGGAAGGAGGAGATCGTCGCGTCGTCGCGGAAGGGTGTCGCGTCGTCGCGGAAAGCGGTGTTGAGTCGGCGAACTCAACGGACCAAGAACAACAGATTTAATTTAATTATAATTAAATCCGTGTTTCGGTAAAAACCACAAAGGAGATTAAAAAAAAAGGAAATCTGAGACTCTTACCTCAAGCAGCCGATCGAAGATCCGTCGCGGAGGAAGAGACGTCGCAGAAGAACGTTTCAGGAAAGGAACGTCGGCGTCGCAGATCACGGCGTCGCGTCGTCGATTTCCTGGTTCGGCGTTCTTCATCGGAGGCCGGCGTTCTTCGCGTTCTTCGCGTTCTTCGCGAAGAAGGTTGAAGGTTCAAGAACTCCTCTCAACGAGTAATCCTCCAAAAAGACATGTTGGTCTTATTTTATTATTACGCCAACAAACGAAAAAGGTAGGTAACGACCCATCAATTCGTCGTATTAATTCAACGAAAGAAACTGCCCATTTAATTCACGAAATAAACCGCCCAATTAAATGGTCTGTTAAGAATTTAAGAAAACGCGTCAGTTGACTTTCATGATGACGGGTTTTCGCGGGTGCGTTACTTAGCGGAAAGAAACGGCGGGGCTCGTGTGGGCCCCACCTCACAAATATCCTACCAAGGGGGTAGGATATTTCTGGATAGCATCCTATCCGGATCAACTCAGTTTAAGACGTCTTTAAGTGGCTTCAAGTGGCTTCCAAGTGGCTTAAGTGAAATAAAATAAAGTTGTCGTAAAATTATTTTATTTGTTAACCTTAAGCCTGAAAATTAAAAACCACACCCGAGAAAACGCAACTCCGGAAGAGGCGTTTCTAAGTGAATACCGGCGCTGCGATTTCATCGGTGCCCTCAGAATTCGATTCCGGGCACCGGTTCAAAAGTTAGAAAAACCCGCTCGTCCGTTCACTGAACGTACCCGAGCCAAACTTCGGAAAATGATTCCGGGCACACCGGGGCTCGGAATCAGGTGCCGTCAGAAACTGCGCTCTTGTAAAATTCCAAAGAAAATTAAGAAAAAAAAAATTCCTTGAAATTTACGGGCCTTTACATCATATGACACCATTTGAATGCCAGAATGGAAACTATTATTGTAGGAAAACTATACCAAAGGTAAATATTGATCCCACATACCTTGAAAGTCAAGTGAGCATGATCTAAACATGTATTTTAATGTTTGAATAGTCCTTTTAGACTCTTATTCAGTTTGAGGGTGATAAGCAGTACTGAAATGAAGCTCAATATCCAGAGCCTTCTAAATACTCTTCTAGAATTTTGATGTAAAATGAGGATCTAGATTAGACGCAATTGATAGAGGTGCACCATGAAGTCTTAAAAATTCATTAATATGTAGTCTTTCTAGATTCTCAAGAGGTAAATCTTATCTTATAGCAAGAAAATGTGCCGATTTTGTAATATGATCAATAATAAACCACATTTTATCATTCCTTTTAGATGTCCTTGGTAGTCCTATGACAAATTCCATCATAATGACATCTCAATTCCACATAGTTATAATTATAGGTTGCATAAATCCTCTAGGATGTTGTCTCTCAGCCTTTATTTGTTGAAAAAATAGACACCTCGAGACATAGTCATCGATTTCCTACTTCATATTACGCCATAAAAAATATTCCTTCAGATATCTGTACATCTTGGTACTATAGGGGTGTATAGAGAAATTTGAGCTATGAGCATCATATAATAGTTTCCTTTTTTTCTTAGGTATTGATGGGACACAAAACCTCTTTCCAAATTTCATAATTCCATACTCATACATGAAGTCTACCAATATTCTATCCTTAACAGCTTTAATTTTATTTTGAAAATTATTATCATCAGATTAAGATATTTTTACCTTCTCCAGTAATGATGATTTAATAATAATTTGAAAAAGGAGTGATGTTTCCCTTTCCTTAACAATTCCCATATCCATCTTTACTAAATCCATGAATATAGGATCTTTATCAATCCTCATTTGGATTATAATACCATTATATTTCATGATTAATGCATATTTATCCTTATTTTCTTTTCCTAGATGGTAGTGTATTAAGAAATAATAATATTTGTGTAACTAAAGCCATTGCCTTTGCCTCATGTTGAGTTATTTCTATGTAAAGATGTATTTCAAAATCTTATGATCCATATATATCTCACACATTTTACTATATAGATAGTATCTCCATATATTCAAAGAAAATATTTTTGCTTTTAACTCAAGATCATGATTTTGATTCTTTTGTTCATGAGTCTTCAACTGCCTTGATGCATATGTAATGACTTTATCATTTTTCATAAGGACACAACCCAATATAAATCTTTTTTTCTAAGAGTATTCAGAACAATCTGAAAGTGATTCTCACGGTCCTTATATATTTTAGAGTATACAAAGATATCATCAATAAATTCCAAAAAAATATCAAGAAATTCCTTTAATACTCTATTCATTAGATCCATGAAAACAAAGGGTACATTAGTTAGTCCAAATGCCATTACTGTAAACTTGCAATGTCCATACCTTGTTCAAAATGCTATCTTTAGAATATCTTCCTTCTTTACACACAATTTATGATATCTAGAATGAAGGTCAATATTTTAAAAATATCGTGCTCTGTGAAGTTGATCAAATAAATCATCAATATGAGGAAAAAGATACTTTTTCTTTATTATAATAGCATTAATTTCTCTATAGTCAATACACGACCTCAAGGACCCATCTTTCTTCTTAACAAAGAGAACATGGGATCCCCATGGAGAAATCATAAGGTGAATAAATCCCTTATTACTAAACTACTCTAGGTGTTTCTTCATCTCCACTAATTGCATAGTTTTCATTCTATAACGAGTCTTTGAAATTGGTCTTGCATCAGAGATCAGATCAATGGTAAATTCAACTTCATGCTATGAGGGTGTCCTGGTAATTTATCAAGAAATACATCAATGTATTCCTTCATAATTGGTACATACTCAATTTGAAGATTATTGTCCCCACCCCAAGATATTGTTTTCTATTCCTCCCCAAGAATTTAATTAAGTAGAGCTTTGGGGGGTGGAACTAGATAAGAATTAGATGATGAAGTTATGGATATAAAAATAAGGGATTCTTCATCTTCATCACAAATCATAATTTCTTTCTTCTTGCAACAATTTTTCACATCATATCTTGAAATCCAATTCATACTGAGGATTATATGAAATTCAACCATAGGTATTATGATAAGGTCGACAACTAAATCATGTTTATGTGTCATAAAGGGGATTTAATGACACATTTTTGTTGTAATGATACTTCCCTTAAGAGTTTTGACTGAAAACTACCTTATTAAATAAAAAGGGAAATGAATTATTTTCTTGGAAAATTGGGTAGATATAAAATAGTGTGATGATCCAAAATCAAATAACACATTGACTAGGTTTTAATATAGTATTAATGTAACTACCACCACATCATTAGGTACTTACACCTTAGCTTTAGTGATCACATAAAATTGGTTATCTCCCCTTGGCCTCTTCTATAGTAGATTCCATTAATGCTTGGGACATTGATTTGAATAATTCCCCATTTCATTACAGTTGAAGCATTAAAAATCATTGATTTGTTTCTTCTCCTTATAATCATTATCTCAAGAACCCATTTCTCTACACTTATAGCAAACTCTCATGTATTTCAAGCATTTACTAGGATGATTCCTTTCATAATTTCCACATAATGAAAATTGATTCATTACCTTATTCTTCTTTGATGATTCACCTTTTCCAGGGTTATTAGAAGATCTCTTCTTCTCTTGATTTTCCTTAAACATATAATATCTAGAAAATTACTTCTCCATTTTTATGGAACTTAATACTATTTAATCATATGATGAAAATGTTTGAGAAGCCAGTTCCCTTTGAAGAATTGGATTAAGACCTTCAAAGAAATGGTCAATATTTTCTTTTGAATCACGTTTGTAATCTATAGAATACCTAGATAGTCTTGCGAAGGTAGCCTCATACTCCGCAACACTCTCTTATTCACTTTTCTTTAAGTTAAGGAATTTTATCTTCATTTATATTCATTTCTCATGAGGGAAATATTTATCAAAAAAGGTTTCTTTAAAATTTCTTCATTCCATGTATTCTATTTAATTTTTCTCCTTAGTATTTGGGAACAATGAACACCATTGATCAGTATCTACCTTGAGACAATATACTTGTAATACTAACTTTTCTTTTTAATTTCATCCCAATTCCAGAAATATCTTTTCAAGGGACTTGATCCATAGCTCAGCTACTGTTGGATTAGTAGTCCCACTAAAATATACTGGATTTTGTCAAATGAAATGATCCAACATAGGTGTAGTGTGGTTATTCATCATAACCTAGGAAAGTTTTCCTAATATGGACATGATCTTCTTAGATCCAACACTAACTGTGTTGACTTTCTCAGTAGGGAAATCCCTACATTATCTGTGGGTATTGATTCATTTTCTTCCATTAGGGACCATCACTAAATAATGACACACAATAATTTATCTCATAATCCTCATGATTATTTATCCAAAAATTTACTACAAGGAGTTATTATAATTCTCATGTTTACTTAACATCCATTTTTCAAAGTTTCTACTAAACTTGATCTGATACCAACTGTAACAACCCTGAACCTGGTAGCCTAGAGTCGGTGTTTGTTTCATTACAATGACATACATACAAGAGATCAAATAAAAAAGGATCGATTAGTTTATTAGTCTTGAAGAACATGTTACATACATGGTTCCCTTATTACATTGGTAATTAAACATAGAACATAACAAAGGAAAATAAAACCACTTCCATGACACTTATTCAAAGGTTTCATCTTTATAACCTGGGGAAGGAAAAAAAATGAAATGGGTGATCTCAAATGCTCAGTAATGGTTAAACAAATCAATAAGTGAAGAAAATTAAATAAGGCATAATCATAATGTAAAGGTAAATAACCGAATAAAACATTCCATCAATAAACTAAGAATTTAAATGTTTCCACATATTTTTTCATAGTGAAAATATCATGGAAAGTAATAACTGAATACTGAATGAAGAAAATGCTTAATCATTGGACATCATGTATCTGGAACATGGAAAATTATACTGTCAAGAAGGTTTAAGTCTGTAGGTAAAAACCCATCTGATTATTCTTGGAAACAAACATGAAGGGTTTTTTGCCAATTTTTTTGTCTTAAAAGACCTGTCAATGCATCAAGGGGATATCTATAACCTGGCCCCACCCACACTACAAGTCTAAATAATTCTTCATACATAGATTTAATTCAATAACATCATTCAAAGAAAGCACCGTATGTAAAAATGGTATATGGATAAGATAATAATCATATCCATGATATAAGAAATATGGATATTTAATGAAATTTTCAATGAATTGTGATCATAAATAAAAGGGAAGTATACATACACTACACATAAAAAATAAGTGGAGAATAAGGAATAACCAAAGGTAATATCATAATGGTATCTAAGAAAGTGTGAATTTAAATCATAATTGGACATTAATAAAGGAAAATAGGAATATATCATGATAAATGATGTCCAAATTAAATGAAAACTTGTAAAAAGAGTGTTTAAGAAACTTTAGAAATGAGCCTCTTTGGTGCAGTTTAAGGAAAATATTAAAGAATCTTTAAAACAAAAAAATGCATAATTGGTTGTATAAAACCAGAAATAAAAAAATATAGTTTTTCATGATAAAATGGGTGATTTTATAAAAATATTTTTAACTTAAAAAAATTATGGATGGTACTTGAAAATGGGTATGAAATTGGAAAGTTCCCTTAAACCGGGATTTCTTATCTGGAGGTACTGAAAAGAGAACCTTATAAAAAATGTATTTCCTCATTAAAAGAAGTTTAAATGATCTAGATACATGAGTTTAGAACATATAAATATAATGTAGAATAATTATATAAAAATAAATAATAATTACATTGGGGTAAAGAGAGAGAAATCATAACTCGAATGAAAAGTGGAGATTTGGGGAGAATCCTTTACCTTATGTCCGAAGGGGTTCTGTACTTGCACTTAAAATCCTTGGTAATGAAATTAGTTTAATTAATAATTTAATTAAGAACCTATTAATTTTTTTTGATTTATTATAATTTTATTAAGTTCATTTGTGGCCTTTTTGATGAGTTATAAGATTCAATTTTGTCATTTGGGAGTGTTCATTTCCTTGATTTTTATGATTGGTTCACTTGTATACATGTATGAAAGATCATGTAAAATGAGAATAGTTGTCCAAAATTGAAGATATATGTTATTAATGAACTTTCAGGAGATATAATGGTCTTATATAGCATTTATTCTAGACATGAGGATGATTCATTGGATAAAACGTTAATAATAACCGTTTAGATTATTTTGGCGTTTTTTGATCATCACGAACTAGTTTTGTTTTATTAATTAATATTATGTATGTATATTGGTTCCAAAACATTTTATAACTTATAATATTTATGATAAAATCTTATTTAACCATAATAATGGTTTTATTAACAAACTTAAAGGCTATAATAGAAAATGAAAATGCATCGTCCACGATGGCGGTAAATCGACACATCAGAGACAATATTTTCATTTTTAGAATAAAAGAGAGAGGAGAAGGGGTTTGATGACAGATTATACATTAATATAATAAAATTATAGTAAATATAAAATACTAGATTTATCATTCATTTTTGGATATAGGAGGTGAGGGAAGGATAAGAAAATAAATGAAATTGAAAGAAATTGAAAGATAAGGATTACGGGTTTTACCTATTGAATTATTCTCCTTGAGAACCTCCTTAAGGCACTTGGGTTTGGTATTTTATTAAAAAAAAGGATCATATATGTGGGGAAGAGACTTGGGAAGAGTATTGGATAGAAATTGGACAATATTAAAATATTGGAAGGTGTGAGGAGAAAAGGTGGTGAGGGGTGATATTTATCGTGGAAGAGAGGGGTGTTTTTTGATTATTTTATTCATTAGTTTATTATTTTGGCTCAAGACTAAGAATAGTTTAAAAATTATCACTAAATATATTAAATAATGAAGGGGGGGTTCTAGATTATGGTGATTACATCATAAATGAATCAAGGAACAATATATTTAACTTATAATGTATATATACTGTAAATTAATGTATTTTACTATTCACAAAATTCAACTATTTTATAAAAATCCTGAAAATTTACCCTAAACCTTTTTAAATGTGTAGAATTCAAAAATGAACTCAATTTTATGAAAGTAATTTTATAAAAATGATTAATTAATTTTTAAATAAAAACATCATTTATTCAAAAAATACTGATTTTAATATTATAATCAAAATTTCAGCACTTTAAAAATTAATTTAGGTCTCATAAAGTTGTCATATAATCACAATAAAACAAAATATTAATTTATGAATCTATTTTATGAAAATAAAATTTATTTTAAATTATTATATTAATTATGAAATTATAAATAAACATTTATGTTTTTATAAAAATACCAACAATTAATTTATCATTTTTAAAACATTTATTTACTTATTCCATGATATAAATGTTGAAAGTGGGTTCCCTAGACCCAACTTGTATTGTACTTTGATTACCACTACATGTATGCAGTTTTTTATAATACATGTGTTTATCTTTCCATAATAGTATAAATACTTCTGCACCCACTTTGCTTATGACAATGTCCATAGATTACATGTTGTATCAAGGGGGTATATCAGATCCCAGGATATAATGAGAACCCTGAGATACCATGAAAGTAATCTTAAAGTAATGTCATATGGTTCAGTTACATCATTCTGAAAGGACACAGATGATGTGTGACCATCAGGTGCTGGGGGCTCATAAGCATTGAGACTTTATCTCATGAAGTTCGCACTTGATGATCTCTAGTAGTTGAGATCATGAGGACAGATCCGCATAATATGAACACCACATGTTTTAGGTGTCATTGGTCATTTCTATCTACAGACATATGTAATGGTCTTCAGACTTGAGATCATTATCAGTGAATTCCATTTAATTATGTATATTTGATGCAAGGCGAAAACCATGGCGACAAAGTCATGGTGAGGTAGATTGAATTAGGTATGTCATTAATGGCATAGAATTGATTGAATGATCAAGAAAGGATTTGTCACTTCTGAGTTTAGGAAGATATATCTCAAGCCTGGTTGATTAGGATGGTTGCATATTCATTAAATCCATGGCCATGGTAGTGTAAGGTAAGACCATCTGGACAAATCAACAAATAAAATAAAGAAAGATAAAGGATGATGACACTAGTGTGCATTCTGCTTTATTGAGATATCGATGACGAAGAGATTATATTACACAGACCGTGTTCGTAGGAAGGTATTTGTTTCTTTGAAGTTACCTTATCTCTATAGGGGCCTCGATGGGATTCTAGACCCTACTCTTGGTTGGTGAATATTATTCACTGCTATTGAGGTAAGGGTCTAGAGGGTCACACACAATAGCACTTTGAGAATTTTCCCTATTCTAAGAATAGGAATGTAGAACTTTGTGGGCCTCACCTAAGGGTCTGATTACTATCCAAGTTCCATGGATCACCAAATAATAAAAAAATTCTTTAATTATTCAATCTTGGAATAATATGTTGAATTTATTTATAACATGTATTTACAAGTGATCAGTAAATACAAAGACAAAATATTATTCGAATGGATTTAAACATCCAGAGTTCATTTAATATTTTCAAGAGAAGTGAGTTGAGTTATAAAACTCAAGTTTATCACATAATATAAATTAATATATGTTATAATTAGTGATGAAATTGTAAATATTATTTATGGAATAATTTTATTTGACATAAATAAATATTTATAGTACTTATACAGAGGATATTTATTACACGGGGGCCAGGAACCCATACTGAGTATTTTAGATATCCCCTATATAAGTAAGAGAGAGGCTCTCCCCTTGTAACTATTCATGTACCATTTTAAGAGCCTCTCCATCCTTTTGGATTCTTGAGAGAGATCCTCTCAAGAAAGGAATAACTTCAAGAACTTCCTTCGAGGATAGAAGTTCCTTACCTTGTGGTGATCAGTGCTGTGTCGAGGAGATCATTGGTGTGCCGCACTAGCACCCAGATTCCAACTAACGACGTGCATGAAAATTCAAAAGGCATGTGGGGAAAATCTAAAAGACTTCGACATTGGATTCTTCAAGCAACGGTCACCGAGAACCAGCGGTGTACTTGCGCACGTCAGATCCGAACTTGGTACTTTTTCATTTTTTATTTCTGTGCTCTATCAAATCCACACATGGTCCTCGAACCATACCGGGATAGCTCACTGGAGTCAATGTCGTAACGTCGTTCCGGTAATGTGAAAAATTTTAACTTCTTGACCCACTGGCTTCCACTGCACGTCCCGGTACCTAACAGTGGTATCAGAGTGAGACACGTGATTTTTCAGAGTCAAAGAAAAAAATTAAATTGCAAAAAATTTAAGTACGAGGATTAAATTGGTTCCAATGTAACCGACTGCACATCGATCCATTTTTGAATGGCCAAGTTATGACTATTTAAAAAAATTTAATTGGATCGACTCGTTGGTTTAATTTTTCTTCAGATTAAATTTTTGATAAGAACACGTTTTAATTTTTTTAATGTGTTCTTCAAAAATTACCAAAATCTGACCACACTTTGGCCAGAATCCAGTAGCCGAAACTAATCCGGTGAGTTTAATTTTAGGAGATAAATAAAATAATATTATAACATAATATATTTTATTTTTCTCAAATAAAATATTATTTAAAGACTTGAGGTTAAGTCAAGTCTTGCTTTTATTTTATTTTTTAAAATAGAAGACCCAAATGGGGTCTTCTTCACGTGGCACACCTCCACCCTAAGGGGCCTCCTCCCCAGCTAGAACGTCACCCCGCACCGTCCCCAGCTGGACCGCCGCCTTGCGCCGCTCCCAGTCGGCCGCCTCTCTTCCAGGCCTTGTTGCCCGGTACCAGACACCCCAGTCGCCCCTATGTCTCACACAG
Source organism: Viscum album (assembly GCA_963277665.1). Taxonomy (NCBI): domain Eukaryota; kingdom Viridiplantae; phylum Streptophyta; class Magnoliopsida; order Santalales; family Viscaceae; genus Viscum; species Viscum album. Next base: position 162,955,628 of record OY728159.1, read on the forward strand.
GCCGAACCCCAACCGGACCAGCCCTCCTCCCTTCTGCCAGACTGTGCCGCCCCGCCTACCTTACACCGTCTCGGAAGGCCCAAGTCGCACCAGACCTCGCTGCTGCCGGACTGAGTACCCAACTTCCACCCTGCTACCGAAACCGTGCCGCCCCACTCACCCCGTGCCACTCACCACTGCCCGACCCCACCCTTGCCGTAGAAGCGGGCCACCGCCCATCACTACTACAATTTGGCCCTTTATCAGTGCTAAAAACTGGCATTAACAGCACTAGAAAAGCGCTGTTAATGTCGGCGTAGATAGGGGGGGGGGGGTCCCCTTTATCAGCGCTTCAAGAATCGCTGATATAGGAGACCTTTATCAGTGCTAAAAAAGCGCTGATAAAGGACCCCATTTATCAGTGCTTTTTTTAGCGCTGATAAAGGGTAACTTTATCAGTGCTCCTCTAGCGCTATTAAAGGTGTCCTTTATCAGTGCTCAAAAAAGCGCTGATAAAGGCACCATTGCCTGCACCTAGAAAATAGAACCTGCACACCTGAACACTAGAATACCTGCACAAAGTAGCACATGCACACCTGCACACCATATCACCCGCACACAATATTTTGACCGACAATGGTATATACATTTACTTAACATCATGAATACAAAAAACACGTTGCTATATACATTTCAAACATTTTTTTACATGGTTATAATTAAAATTATTCAACAAAAGTTATAAACATTCATGTTTTCATCCTTTGATATTCGTGATCCGCTCTCGACGGTATTTATTTCCGAACAAAGCATCCGAACTCAAGGAAAAAAATTCACCTATATAAGAAAACAAATATTATGTTAGTAATGCAATAATGAAAGAAATTAAAATAGTAATATGAAAGAATACATTAATATGGAAATGTGAAACTAAAATATGAAATTTTAAACTCAAATGTTTTCATTCTCATAACAATGAAAGGGAATAATGTAAAATCAATATGTTTTTGATTGATTTATCTCATTTAATAAATACTAATTCTTTATCTAATGAAAAGATTTACCGGTCACACTGTGCGTAGGATTGAGGTTTGGTCAATTCGTACACATCACAAATGACTCATGGATCATTTTCCTAAAGTTTCAAAACAATCCGAATGCATTTTATCGGTATTTCGTATGTCAGTAGTGTTGTTTTCTAAAGTTTATGTCATTTTCAAACTGATATCAGACACTTTTAGCCATACCGGTCACAACGTACGTCGGATTGAGGTGTAATCGATTCGTACATGTCAAAAATGACTCATGGATCGTTTTCCTAAAGTATCAAAACAATCCGAACGCGTTTTCTCGGTATTCCGTATGTCATTAGTGTTGTTTTCTAAAGTTTATCTCAATTTGAAACTGATATCAGTCACTTTTAGCCATACCGGTCACACCATGCATCGGATTGAGGTACGGTCAATTCGTACACATCAAAAATGATTCATGGATCGTTTTCCTAAAGTATCAAAACAATATGAACGTGTTTCCTTGGTATTATGTATGTCAGTAGTGTTGTTTTCCAAATTTTATCTCAATTTGAAACTGATATCAGACACTTTTAGCCATAACGGTCACACCGTGTGTCGGATTGAGGTGCAGTCAATTCGTATATGTCACAAATGATTCATGGATCATTTTACTAAAGTATGAAAACAATCCGAACACATTTTCTTGGTATTCTGTATGTCAGTAATGTTGTTTTCCAAAGTTTATCTCAATTTGAAACTGATATCAGACACTTTTAGCCATACCGGTCACACCGTGCGTCGGATTGAGGTGTGGTTGATTTTTACATGTCACAAATGACTCATGGATCGTTTTATTAAAGTTTAAAAACAATCCGAATGCATTTTATCTGTATTCCGTATGTCAGTAGTGTTGTTTTCTAAAGTTTATGTCATTTTCAAACTGATATCAGACACTTTTAGCTATACCAGTCACACCGTGCATCGGATTGAGGTGAGATCAATTCTTACAAGTCAAAAATGACTCATGGATCGTTTTACTAAAGTATCAAAACAATCCGAATGCGTTTTTCAGTATTCCGTATGTCATTAGTGTTGTTTTCTAAAGTTTATCTCAATTTGAAACTGATATCAGACACTTTTAGCCATACCGGTCACACCGTGCGTCGGATTGAGGTGCGGTCAATTTGTACAGGTCACAAATGATTCATGGATCGTTTTACTAAAGTATCAAAACAATCTGAACATTTTTTCTCATTATTTCGTATGTCAGTAGTGTTGTTTTCCAAATTTTATCTCAATTTGAAACTGATATCAGACAGTTTTAGCCATACCAGTCACACCATGCGTCAGATTGAGGTGAGGTCGATTCTTACACATCACAAATGATTCATAGATCATTTTCCTAAAGTATCAAAACAATACTAATGCGTTTGCTCAATATTCTGTATGTCAGTAGTGTTGTTTTCCAAAGTTTATCTCAATTTGAAACTGATATCAGGCACTTTTAGCCATACCGGTCACACCGTGCGTCAGATTGAGGTACGTTTGATTCATACATGTCAAAAATGACTCATGGATCATTGTAATAAAGTTTTAAAACAATAAGAATGCGTTTTATCAGTATTCTATATGTCAGTAGTGTTGTTTTCGAAAGTTTATGTCATTTTCAAACTGATATCATACACTTTTAGCCATACTGGTCACACCGTGCGTCAGATTGAGGTGAAGTCGATTCTTACACGTCAAAAATGACTCATGGATCATTTTCCTAAAGTATCAAAACAATCTGAACACGTTTTCTCGGTATTCCGTATGTCATTATTGATGTTTTCTAAAGTTTATCTCAATTTGAAACTGATATCAGGCACTTTTAGCCATACTGGTCACACCGTGCGTCGGATTGAGGTGCGATTGATTTTTACACGTCACAAATGATTCATGGATCATTTTCTTAAAGTATAAAAACATTATGAACGTGTTTTATCAGTATTCCGTATGTCAGTAGTGTTGTTTTCCAAAGTTTATCTCAATTTAAAACTGATATCAGACACTTTTAGCCATACCGGTCACACTGTGCATCGGATTGAGGTGCGTTCGATTCTTAAATGTCAAAAATGATTCATGGATTGTTTTCCTAAAGTATCAAAACAATCCTAATGCATTTGCTTGGTATTCTGTATGTCATTAGTGTTGTTTTCCAAAGTTTATCTCAGTTTCAAACTGATATTAGACACTTTTATCCATACCGGTCACACTGTGCATCTGAATGAGGTGTGGTCAATTCGTACACATCAAAAATGACTAATGGATCGTTTTCCTAAAGTATCAAAACAATCCGAATGCATTTGGTCGGTATTCCATATGTCAGTAGTCTTGTTTTCTAAAGTTTATCTCAATTTGAAACTGATATCTGACTCTATTAGCTATACCGGTCACACCGTGCGTTGGATCGAGGTGCGGTCAATTCTTACACGTCAAAAATGAATAATGGATCGTTTTCCTAAAGTATAAAAACAATCCGAACACGTTTGCTTGGTATTCCGTATGTCAGTATTGTTGTTTTCTAAAGTTTATCTCAATTTGAAACCGATATCAGACACTATTAGCCATACCGGTCACACCGTGCGTCAGATTAAGGTGCGGTCAATTCGTACACATCAAAAATGAATCATGTATCATTTTCGTAAAGTATCAAAACAATAAAAATGTGTTTGCTCGGTATTCCGTATGTCATTAGTGTTGCTTTCTAAAGTTTATCTCAATTTGAAACCGATATCAGAAACTTTTAGCCATACCGGTCACACTGTGCGTTGGATTGAGGTGAATTCAATTCTTACACGTCAAAAATGACTCAGGGATCATTTTCATAAAGTATGAAAACAATCCAAATGCATTTACTCGGTATTCTGTATGTCAGTAGTGTTGTTTTCTAAAGTTTATCTTAATTTGATACTGATATCAGACACTTTTAGCCATATCGGTCACACCGTGCTGTGGATTGATGTGAGGTAAATTCTTACACGTCTCAAATGACTCAGGGATCGTTGTCCTAAAGTATCAAAACAATACTAATGTATTTTCTCAGTTTGTCGTATGTCACTTGTGTTTTTTTCTAAAGTTTATCTCAATTTGAAACTGATATCAAACACTTTTAGCCATACCGGTCACACCGTGCGTCAGATTGAGGTGTGGTCGATTCATACACATCAAAAATGACTAATGGATCGTTGTCCTAAAGTATCAAAACAATCTGAATGCATTTTCTCAATATTCCATATGTCAGTAGTGTTGTTTTCTAAAGTTTATCTCAATTTGAAACTGATATCATACACTTTTAGCCATGCCAGTCACACTATGCGTCAGATTGAGGTTCAGTTGATTCGTACACATCACAAATGACTCATGGATCATTTTACTAATGTTTCAAAACAATTTGAATTCATTTTCTTGGTATTCCATATGTCAGTAGTGTTGTTTTCCAAAGTTTATCTCAATTTGAAACTGATATCAGACATGTTTAGCTATACCAGTCCCACCGTGCATCGGATTGAGGTGCGGTCATTTCATACATGTCACAAATGACTAATGGATCATTTTACTAAAGTATTAAAACAATAAAAACACGTTTCCTCGATATTCCTTATGTCAGTAGTGTTGTTTTCTAAAGTCTATCTCAATTTGAAATTGATATCAGACACGTTTATCCATAACAGTCACACCGTGCGTCGGATTGAGGTGAAGTCGATTCGTACACATCAAAAATGACTCAGGGATTGTTTTCCTAAAGTATCAAAACAATCCGAATGCATTTTCTTGGTTTTCCATATGTCACTTGTGTTGTTTTCTAAAGTTTATCTCAATTTAAAAATGATATCAGACACTTTTATCCATACCGGTCACACCATGCGTCATATTGAGGTGCAATCTATTTGTACACGTCAAAAATGACTAATGGATCGTTGTCCTAAAGTATCAAAACAATCCGAACGCGTTTGCTCGGTATTCCATATGTCACTTGTGTTGTTTTCCAAAGTTATGTCAATTTCAAATTGATATTAGACACTATTAGTCATGCCGGTCACACCATGCGTCTGATTGAGGTGCGGTTGATTCTTACATGTCACAAATGACTTATGGATCATTTTTCTAAAGTATCAAAACAATCCTAATGTGTTTGCTTCGTATTTCATATGCCAGTAGTGTTTTTTCCAAAGTTTATCTCAATTTGAAACTGATATCAGAAACGTTTAGCCATACCGGTCACACCGTGCGTCGAATTGAGGTGCGGTCGATTCGTACATGTCACAAATGACTATGGATCATTGTACTAAAGTATCAAAACAATCCGAACACGTTTGCTCAGTATTCTGTATGTCAGTAGTGTTTTTTTCTGAAGTTTATCTTAATTTGAAATTGATATCAGACATTTTTAGTCATACCGGTCACACCGTACGTCGGATTGAGGTGCGGTCGATTCGTACACGTCAAAAATGACTCAAGGATCATTGTCCTAAAGTATCAAACCAATCCGAATGCGTTTTCTCAGTTTGTCGTATGTCACTTATGTTGTTTTCTAAAGTTATGTCAATTTCAAACTGAGTAGTAGGAATTCACTAATCTAAGGATATGAAACATAAGAAAGGGAGAACATAGATGCTCAATAAGTGTAAAGGGATATATCAATGACCATATAAATATAACATAAGTATTAGGAATTCACCTTCATTGTCCTATTTGTTTACATTCTTCCATCAGGTACGCTGCCCATTCGTTTCTAAACACATTTATATCATCTTCTGAATAGGAGTTTTTGCGATAGTCATAGTAGTACTGAAAAAATATAAATACACAAAGTATTAATAATTATTTTAAATTAATTAGTAATTATTTTCAAAAATACCTCTTCAGGGATGCTAGTTTGTTCATGAAATATGATCTCTTTCATAAATTTACAAACATAATAACCGTAGTCCTTGTCGTTTGTTTGTTTCAGACACTGCAGAAACATCAAAAAAAATAAGTAATTTTTTTATATGTATTTGTATAGTGAAATATAATTATATATACCCAGATACTTCTCCATTTGTAGATCTTCTAGGCATTGTCGTCCTTATGCCCTGGATTCATTCCAGCCTTTAGACGATATTCATACACCACCCTATCATAACAAAATCATCATTAAAAGATAATATAAATTATATAACTAGATATTTAGTTCTAAAATGTTAGATCTAGTGTATTATAAATTGAAAATCTCCATCATGTGTGGTTGGTTAGTTTGATATCCATGCAGTGAATTCAGAAAATAAATCTTTGAAGTATCCAAATTGACTGCAATGAGCATCCAATGTTCCCTAAAAACACAAAAAGAAATAAGTACTGATAGAAATGAAAATATAATTGATATGATTAAAATGTATAGTTTTAACCCTGCAACGTTGGTATTAAAAAGAGTCTGTCAGTCGTAATTCTGCTTTGAAACGTTCTGAGCAGATTTGACATTAATTCAGCCTGAAAATCATAATCTATTTCTTCTCATTGTGTAGAAACGGTGTGAGGACTAACGAGTCCAAATTTGTATTCATGGGAAAATCCCTTCAATTTTTTTTCATATATACGCCTGTGAAAAATATGAGATGTATTTATCCATAATTATCAAAGTATATCATCTTCTGTAAAATCAAATCATGAAAACATACCTCATGTATACATTTATAACTAAGGCACCTAGCTAGTCGTATGTGATGATCTCAGCAACAATGTCTGCACTAACGAAATCTAATGTTTCCTCTCCGTACATATCCTTTTCACAAACAATTATATGACTCTTTCCGTCTTTCATTTTTGTATCCACATGAGCTTGCAATGATATTAAATGTGGATATATAACGGGCGGGGTGAACACGCTCTCAGTAAATCATTTTGATCGGTTGGTTGATCCAATGTTGGAGCCTCTCTTTCGTTTTAGATCCTCCATTTTGTCCTTATATAATAACATTCATCAGTTCATCCATTTTCTAATTTAATGTTAAAGGTTATGCTTGAAAAATGAATTAGAAATGAATACCTCCTGGTTGACATGTTTTTTTACAAGATTCGACGACCATGCAATGAATGTTCCAACAGATTTTTCCACCGTATGAATGTCGTCATCATCATTTGGCATGGGTAACTCGGCGCTCAGCTCATGAGCTACGTTAATCGACACTTTGACATGACCGGTTGGAAGTGGTCTGGAGTGTAGTGTGTCATTATACATATTTAACAGCATAGCCCTCGCTACAAGGCGATGGGTGGGAGTTGACAGATATAAATCACAGTCATTTTAACCCTGTATAATATCATTACAAGAAAGTTATCAGTGTCTATGTGATTCACATTTCATAGAAATGAATATTAGAACATTGATTACCTCGGTTAAGTCAGGTCTTTGAGGGTAATGGCTCAACTCAAAGCTGGTGGGGGGTGGATCTTCTCGCGCAGATTGTTCTTGAGTTGTTTGTTCTCTTCGCCTCTCCTCCATCAAAATCTTTAGCATCTCTCCCTGAGTTTGGAATTGTTCTTCAAGGGTAGATACTCTATCTCTCATTACATGAAATTATTTAGTTTGTTCATCCTCTTGTTTTTTTTTCTGAAAATATGCCTGGGGTGACACCCCAAAACCCACACCTCTAACACGACCATACTGTTCTGGCTGTTTCAAGGCCGCTGAAAGTATGTCGGCATCCGGTGCAGGTGTTGTTGATTCCTGTGACTATGTCAAATAGAAAATATGGAAAAATAAGTAATCATCATTATATAATAGTGATTTAAAGGAAAAAAAGTTTATATTATGTCATACTTACACATGTTTCCCACACTTTTTGTGTGTTTTCATCTATTAGTTTCCCCTCTTTATTAACACGAGCCTCCTTCCATAGCACATGGCGTGGAATGGAAGTGACTTGGGATTTTGCTTCATCAATCTGCATATAAACAGAGAAACATGGTTACAGTGTTGTTTTATGTCACATAAAATTATTACAGTACTTTTAAAATACGTACCAATTGTTTTTCAATTGAAGCGTACCCCAACCTTGCTTTATGGTAGGGGTACGCTAGTTTTGCTGCCTGTTCTTTATTTTCAGCACTTAGTTGCTGTTTCATAAATAAAAACCTGTCAATCAACGTGATGAATACAAGAAATGTTACACAATGTGTAACCAAACACAATGTACCTGAAAATTCTGTTCCGCACAATGGTTACAAAACGCATCCCACGTTCCTTGGGATATCAAGTGTGCATAAAGAGGAGGCGGGTGTGGATTGATTTTCCCTTTGGCATCTTTCAGATGATGTTTCGTTAAAATGGTGCGAAAGCCTCTATGAATCCTTCATGCCAGTCCTAAAACATATTCTTTGTGTGAAACATCTACTCTAAATGCACTCTGCATGAGATGATGAAGGGTTAGTCAATATTTCAGTATTTTATTTTATTTAATTTAATAAATTAAATAGATGATATCGTAATGTTACCATAATCTCTTCCCACATTAATGTTTTTAACCCGCTGACAACATGGTTCCACAACTCTACATCAATCGGTACGCATTGTTGAGTGACGATTCCAATGTAGCTAATAAACATGGATTTGTTGGGGTTTACATGATGGCCTAGTTTATTCCATCCCACCTCATATTTGATGCCTTTTGCTTTTGCCTTATGGATTTTGGCTTAAACTATCAAACTACGGCGCACCTGTTTTTTTTTGTGTCGCTGGGGTTTCATCGCCTACCATTTCCTCAGTTTCTTTATCATCATTATGTTTCTCCGAAGCGCTAGCATCGGCACTGGGACCAGCTGAAACAGGTTGAGAGACCTGTTGTACCTCAGCAGTGGGACCAGCTGTAATAGGTTGAGAGACCTGTTGTCTCTCAGCAGTGGGACCAGCTGCAACAGGTTGAGAGATGTGTTGTGTCTCGAGATTGGGTGCATCAGCAGGTGAAGAATTCATTATCTGCAGAAATGGTTTAACATTTAATTTAGATCACATAAAAGCAGTATCAAACAGATAATAACATAATGTAACACAATCTATATTACAATAAAAATCAATAACCTGATTATTGAACTCTTTTTTTTAAAGGCTGAAGGGATTTGACCCCTCTATCAACTATCCATATGCCTTCATTGTGGTCTCCTCTGACATACAAAATGTCATCTACATTGGGACCAATGCAAAATGATTGCGAAGTCCCAATGAAAGGGTCATCTTCCATTGTATTTTCATTTGACCCTTCAGTTGTTTTGGTCGATAACAGAATGATTGACCAGTTTCGGTTTATGGGATCTGGAACATAAAATACTTGCACTACCTGTGATGCCATTATAAACGGTTCATATTTCTCCCATTCCTTACTGAAATCAACTTTCATGAATCCCAAATCATCTATTTTATCATCACTCCTGTTATCAACCCACTTGCATTGAAATATCGGAACTTGAAATTCCATATAATCCAACTCTCATATTTGATTGATGATGCCAAAGTATGACATATTCGCATAAATTGGATTTGTTTCCTTAGCACCAGAAACATGCATCGATTCATCCACAAGTGTAACCCCACTATTTTTCATGGTACTGTCTTCATCATGTTCATTAGTATAAAATGTATAACCATTAACTACATAAGCATTGTAAGATAATGCATACACACTTGGTCCTCCGGCTAGCCATCGAAGTCGTTCCGAAATTGACTCTGGATTTTCATCTGACTTCTTAAAAATATGATCTCAAAACCATCCTATAAACTGTTGATTATGTGTATCTGATATCCATTTTTCATCACTAGATGGATTCAAATGCCTAATAATTTCTTTGTGGATTTCAACATATGGGTCAACGTCGAAACTGTTATGAAAAACATAAAGGTGGGTTTGCTCCCAATCTGTAATATTGATTGTGACAACCTGTCTTCCAGAAATTCCTTCACCCTCAAGCTGCCCAGTGTGACGAGATTTTGGTAAGCCAATGTTTTCCACACCAGACAAGTATTCGGTACATAATTCAATGGCTTCCTCAACAATATATCGCTCTGCAATAAAACCCTCTGGCCGACTTCGATTTTTGACATACCCTTTCAAAATCTTCATATACCGTTCAATGGGATACATCCATATGTAATGTACAGGACCACATAGGCGAATCTCTCTCACCAAGTGGACCATCAAATGAACAATCATATCAAAAAATGAAGGCGGGAAGAACATTTCTAATTCACATAATATGACGACAATTTCTTTTTCCATAGTTGGCAATTTCGTCAGGTCTATAACTTTACTGCATATAGATTTGAAGAAGAAACACAATTTCGATAATGTATGGTGGACATTCTTGGAAAAAATGCAACGTAAAGCAATTGGAATGAGATTTTGCATCAAAACATGACAGTCATGTGATTTCAGACCTTTTAACTTCAATTTTCTCATTCACACAAGGTTACTGATATTTGAAGAATACCCCTTTGGAACCTTTACATCATTAAAGAAGTTGAAAAACTGATATCTGTCCTGCCTGGAAAGAGTGTAAGCAGCAGGAGGAAGAAATGTTTGTTTTTCACCCTTCACTGGTGCCAACTCTTCTCGTATTCCCATCTCAACCATGTCCAACCTAGCCTTAATTCCATATTTTGTTTTGCCAGATGTATTTAGCAACGTGCCGATAACACTATCAAATACATTTTTTTCTACATGCATAACATCAAGAAAATGTCTTACATACAGACAATTCCAGTATTGTAATTCAAAAAAAACTGATCTCTTTTTCCAATCGATTTTCTTAAGGTTTTTTAAAGCCGATTTACCAAAATTAGTGTCCACATTTGTAACTTTCTCAAAAAATTGATCGCCTGTTAGTGGAGACAGTGCTGTACGTTCTTCTGAACTTCCATCAAATGATGTCGTCCAAGAACGGTACTTATGTCGTCGTGGTAGAAATCTGCGATGTCCTAGAAACACGGTTTTCGATGAATGTTTCAACCTAATTTATTGTGTACCTTCTTCACAAACAGTACATCCTTGAGTTCCTTTAATGCTATATCCTGAAAAATTTCCATAAGCAGAGAAGTCATTTATCTTCCCGTACAACATGAGTCTCAAAGTGAAATATTCCTTTCTGTAAGCATCATACAATGTTACACCTGAATCCCACAATAATTTCAAATATTTGATCAATGGAGCTAAATAAACATCAATATCATTACCCAGTTGTTTTGGTCCTGATATAAGCATGGATAACATGATGTATTTTTGTTTCATGCATAACCACGGTGGTAAGTTATAATTTATCAACATAACCGGCCATGTACTATGACTGTTGCTTTGAAAACTAAAAGGATTCACTCCATCTGTAGATAACATAAGATGAAGGTTTCTTGACTCGTTTCCAAATTCAGGATACTCATGATCGATTCTCTTCCACTGAGGAGAGTCTGGAGGGTGACGAAGTATCCCATCTTTAATTCTTGTATCTGCATGCCATGTTAATTGTTCTGCAGTCTCCTCACTTCCATATAGGCATCTAAACCTTGGAATGATTGGAAAGTACCATACAACTTTAGTAGGACTGGATTCATCTTTCTTGTATCGAGAAGAACCACACTTTGGGCATTCTTTATGTGATTTTTGGACCTTGAGAAACAGTATACAGTCATTCGGGCAAGCGTGTATTCTTTCAGAGATCATACCCATAGAGCGTAGCATTCGTTTGGCATCATATGTTCGGCTCAGGAGATCATTGTCTTCTGGGAGCATGTCATTCATGAGGGCAAGTAGTTTCGTAAAACTATCGTCAATCCACCCGTTGTCTGCTTTCAAATTATACAGTTTCAGTACGGCTGACAATGCTGTATATTTAGTGCAACCAACATACAATGGTGTCTTTGCACAACTTTTTAATTTCTCAAACAATTTTGGGCAATCACGAAGTTCATCTTCGAAGGTCCTTGTCATTTCCTCAATACGATCTTCATCATCATTCAAATATATAATCACATCCTCCATACGGTCATCTTCATTGTTCATGTTTGTAATCATATCAGATGATCCATAAAACGCAGTGTCATCCCAGTCACTACCTACATTCATTTTTTCCCTGTGTTTATTCCAAAATGTATAACTCTGATCTATTCCATGATAGATCAAGTGTTCTTATAACTCCTCTAAACTAATTTGTTTTGAATAAAAACCGCATAAACACAGACAAAGGATTTTAGAAGAGTCACATGCATGATCTTTTGCAAACTTGATAAACTCTTTCACGCCTTCTTCATACTCTTTTGTCAAACAATTGGCATTCATCCATTCTTTATTTATATTAATCATATTTTAAATCCATAGGATGATTATATAGGTTACGGGAGAAGGAATATGAGTATAATTTAGATAAAAAACAAGATACTTCAAAAATGGTAGGGGGCATGCTCATTAATAGCAAATCTTGGGTGGTTCTTGGGATTCATCCAATCTCTTCCTATCTTCGATCACCCCTGATGAGGGGTGGTTCTTGGGAGTTTTTTATAGTGTGTTAGTGGGGTTCACCACTATAGACATGGGTTAACCATACCTTTTGTGAGGAAATAGGATAATTAGTGAAACTTGTGGATCAATCTCATAGGGCGGTCTCTATAGGGTATCCGTACAAGGAAATACCTCATGGGTAAGGCCAATAGGTAGCCTAACATGTGCATCAAAAGTAAAAGTGTAGAAAGTTGATTGAAACACATGGGACCAAATGCATAAGTAAGAAGCAGTATATGTTTTCCACAAGGGCACCCATTGAAGTGGCCATAATGACCACCTTAGTCTATGTGATGGTTATGTGGGAGTCTCCCCATGCTATCCAGGCATGAACTAAGGCACAATGACTAATCCTTAGATAATAACCCTTGATCTGGGTGCTCTTGGATGTGGGAGGATCATGGATGCTCGTGGGATCATGAGTGATAAACACCCAACTATTTAGTGTATTTGTCTTGTTCAGATCAAGACACAAAGCAACATAGGTAGTGGATGTAGAAAAGTCAGAAGAATAAACCCCAAGATAACTCTGAACTCACCCAGTTTCAAATCCCAATCCCTACCACCTAGTTTTAAGGTGATACAAATTAATTCTATCTTTAAAGTTGTAAGGAACTCTAAAAATAGCTCCTAAAACTTCTCCTCAGGAAAATCAATAATTTGGGAGTGTTTCATTGATGCGAAGGGCTACCATAACATCCTTGTCGATGAGGACCTTGTGTATTATGACCAAATCCATGGATTTGTTGGTGAAAATTGACTTGGATTGAAAATGGTCCAAGCACATATAGTGTTGCATTTACTCAAAGTGAAAATAGGGATGGACATTGGTAGGTGGAACCACATCTTGTGAGTGGTGGGATGCAAAAGGAAAATCAAAACCCAACGATGTGGAATCTTCCAATGGTGGTGGAAAAGAAGAGGGAGAAGGAGATGGTGGAGTTAGAGTTTGGGTCTAATGCTTAGCTGCAATAGGCCACGATCCATAAGCTATGTGTTTGGATGGGGGAAGGCACCAACCCTTAGTTCAAATCATGGTGCTAGGAGGGAAGTGATTATGGGTGGAGGAAGGGGAGGAGGTTTAGTTAGAAGAGAGGGAAATGAGGGAGGAGGGAAGGCATGGATGAGGTGGGGAGAAGAGGGAGTAGTGGAGGGGGGGGGGCACAACAAACCCTAGGTTATAGCTTAAATAACTCAGTCATGAACTTTATTTCAACACATCCAATGTTGATATATTTTATTTCAAGAAGGGGACAAGGCTAAAAATAGTCAAAGGAGGTATAAATTAGTTTATCCCAAGGGAATATTTTTTAACTAAACTAACAAGCTTGGGGGGAGGGATCCTATGATGTTAAATATGGTACACATGTTACCTAGAGAGGGCTAAGTAGCCAGGAAATCAGTGACCTTCTTACCCTCTTTCTATGTATGAGATAGATCCATGTGGTTATTGAAAAACATTATGCATCTCATAGTGAATGGGACCTAGAAAATACTGGGTACCTCAAGCACACCCATGACACAACACCATGGATATGTTTTACCTCCACCCTATGCTTAGGTTCTCTATCTTCATCATCACATATCAAGTGTAGTACCCTACTAAGGGATATTAATTTCATGATGGTCCACTTCTTTGTTGTAAAACATATAAACACCATGCATGCTAACACACATACGAGGTGAATCATTCAAGTTGTAATGTCATATTATTACGAGTATATAATATAACACATAACATCATGTGATCACAATCCAAACTTAAAAATTACCCACAATAACAACACTCATAAAATACAAAAAACAATATAGGTATCTCTTTATACACATACCCACATGAAATCATAATCAATAATGGTGTAATTATATTCCACCATAAATACTCCTCACGGTATCATGTTTAAAGGAAAAACCAAGGGGTAAGGAACTTCCTACATACAATTTTTTTGAGTCAACATTGAGGTTTACCAAGGTTGTCATCATCCACCCTACATCCACACCAATTGTAAATTATTCACATCCAAACAAATCTTATAGCATCCAAGTATTCATACAATGGATTATATAGAAATGTTAGGAGGAAAAAGATAATGGCTATCAAATATTCATAATTTGGGATAGGATTCAAGGGGTCACCACAATGAAAACATAATTAATTCATGAAAATTCAATTTTAATCACCTTAAGGAGGAGGACCCGGTGGCGGAGGAGAAGGAGGCGTCGACAGCGGAGGCACCAGAGGTAGCGAAGGTAGCTCGGAGGCAGGGCGGAGGTAGCGGAGGCAGCCGAAGCAGTTCGGAGGCAGCGGAGGAGGAGGAGGAGGAGGAGGCCATGGTGGATGATCCATGGTGGAGAGGAGGCAGCAGAGTAGGCGAAGGAGGAGGAGGAGGATGAGGAGGTGCCGGTGGAGGAGGAGGAGGATGAAGCCGCGGAGTAGGCGGAGGAGGAGGAGGAGGAGGAGGCGCCGGTGGAGGAGGAGGAGGACGAGGCCACGGTGGAGAAGGAGGAGGAGGAGGAGCAGGCGCTGAGGAGGCGGAGGAGGCGGTAGCTGGAGGAGGAGGAGGTGGCGGCCAGAGGAGGAGGAGAAGGAGGAGGTGGAGACCGCGGTGGGGGAGGAGGAGAAGGAGGCGGCGGTAGCGGCGCAGAGGATGGCTTCCACGAGAGATTGACAGGGTGCAGGGAGGAGGAAGAGGACCTGATGGTTTTTATCAATCCCGCGTGGACCTTTATCAGTTCTAGTAAAAAGCGCTGATAAAGGGTGTATTTATCAGCACTAAAATGAAAAGCGCTGATAAATACCACCTTTATCAGCGCTTTTTTAGCGCTGATAAAGTCCAGATTTTATCAGCGCTTTTGTATCACTGATAAAGAGTGACTTTATCAGCGCTTTTCATTTTAGCGCTGATAAAGACACTCTTTATCAGCGCTTGTTTAGCGCTGATAAATACGTAGTTTATCAGCGCTAATAAAAGCACTGATAAAGGTATCAATTTAAGAATTTCTTTATATTATTATATATTTATTTAACTCTAAATATATATATCTTTATTTATACTTATAAAATTGTTTGAAAAGTATATTTATATATATATCATTGAAAATATAATAAAAAATATATATATTTTTTAAATGTAATTTAATTTTAAGTGTACATTTAATATATATATATATATATATATATTATATGGGTAACATAATGAATTAAAATATATAAATGAACATTATTCAATATGCACATATATATACGCATGTATGATATATTCATTGACCCCAATTCATTGAAAAACACATATATATAGACGCGCGCATGTATGATATTGATTGATCCCAATTCATTGGAAAACACATATATTCAATAATTTCAATTATACATATATATTAGAACACATTATATATTTATAAATAAAACAAATACATTAAATATAAAGAAATATAATAAATATATATTAAATACAATGAATTAATAAATCTAATAAATATATAATGAATTAATAAATCTAATAAATATATAATGAATTAATAAAAATAATAAATATATATTTAATTAATAAATATAATAAATATATTTAGTATTCATCTTATAATTATTTAATATATATATATATTTAGTTATAACATGTGTTTTTTATTTAATGTATACAATAAATATTATCAGCGCTAAGAAAAGCGCTGATAAATGTTACATTTATCAGCGCTAATAAAAGTGATGATAAAGGGATATTTAAAGCACTAATAAATAATCCCTTTATCAGCGCTAAAACAAGCGCTGATAAAGGGCACACCTTTATCAGTGCTTGTTTTAGCGTTGATAAAGTGGACCTTTATCAGTGCTTTTTTTAGCACTGATAAAGGCCCGAACCTTTATCAGTGCTTTTTTCGTTAGCGCTGATAAAGACAGGCGCATGCCTTTCCCAGTTTTGTGGTAGTGCATGCAGCTGGCTAGAGCAACGGGCATGATTATTGCTTGATCACACAGAATAGTAAACAAGAAAAAAAATGCATAAAGAATTGAAAAATATATTTCTATATCATGTTCAATTGTGAGCATGATAATATAGTTTAACACATAGATAGAAAATGATAATAAATTTTAAAAATCCATCATAGAGATATTAAGTCCATCAAAGAGATATTAAGTCCAAACGACTTCTATTTCTCACATAAAAAAAACGGCTGTTTGGGGTTCTCGTCAGCCATAGTTGAGAGTTCCTCTTACTATACCGATGCGTTTTCATGAGAGAAATGGGTCTACTTAACTAAAGTGAGTAGTCAAGGTTTATCCATAGCTAAATTGTTATCAATTTAGAGGAAAGATGTTGAGGGAATCAAGTTTGGATTCCAAAAATCTGGGACTTTACTCAACAACACAAGGAACCACAAGTCAAGTGGTTGGCCAGTCTAGTGCCTACCTTGAAACCCTCCAAGTAGTGGTATAGCCATAGCTTGTAGACTACAAGGGAGGTTTCGAGGATCCTTTCCACTAGAATACTCAAGCAACAGAGTATTCTGAATCTAATAGTGAGGGCTATTAAGGTATGTTAAAATAGTGGGAGACATTAAAATGATATAATAATTTATTAATCATAAATGTCAAAAGGTAATCAAGATAATGTACTAACTGCTAAATGTTTATCTAATGTATATTTAAGATAGCAATCACCAACACCACAAGTACTTTATCACTACGATCGATACTGGATAAAGAAAATATCTTGACCGGTAATAACTTCTAGGAGTGGTACAGGTGCTTGCGCATAGTACTACACCAAGAAAGGAAGTTGTATGTGCTGGAATCCCCAATTCCTACTAAGTCTCCTCAAGGAGAAAGCAAGATGAAAAAAGATAAATGGATAAATCATGTAGACGATGCGCTTGATGTATATTGCACCATGTTGTCATCTATGTCTATCCAATTGAAAAAAATGCATGAGGATGAGGACGCCTACAATATGCTTTCACATCTCCAAGAATTGTATCAGGAGAGGGAGATACAAGAAAGGTATGAGATCTCAAGTTCTCTTTATAAGTGCAGACTAGTAGAAGAGCATCAAGCTGGTTCTCACGTACTCAATATGATTGGGTATGTTGAGAGGCTTGAATCCCTTGAGTTAAAATTGAACCAAGAACTAGCAGTGGATCTCATTATTTCCTCTTTACCGTCAAGCTTCTCGACTTTTATTATCAATTATAATATGAATGATTTGACAAAGTCACTCTATGAACTTTTGGATTTAGTTTTCCAAGATGAAAAGGATATGAAAAATACCAATTCATCTGTCCTTATGGTGAATAAGAAAAACAAGGGCAAGGAAAATGGGTCTAAGGACAAGTTAAGGCTAAAGAAACCAATGCATCATCCTAAAAAGAAGAAAAAGATTCATAGGCAAATTAATGAGCAGGAAGCTATCTGCTTTGGATGTGGCAAGAAAGGCCACTGAAAGAAGAATTGTAAATTTGGGAAGAAGAAGAAAAATGATGATTCTACTTCAGGTATTTTTTCCATTTAATGCAATCTATCTTTATCTACAATTTGGGTATTAGATAAGATATGTGGCTCACACATTTGTATTCATATACAGGAACAAATTAGGTTCAAGAAGATTGAAAAAGGTCAAGTTGATCTCTGAGCTGCAAATGGTGCAAGTCTAGCAGCCTTGGAAGTGGGAGACTATCACTTAACCTTCTGGTTTGGTTTTAGTTTTAAACAATTTCTATTATGTACCTTATGTTTCTAGAAACATTATCTCTGTGTCGAGTCTAGACACTATGGGTTTTTATTTCAAGTTTGGAAATAAATGTTGTCTCTTTTATAGGGATTACATATGTTATGGTATGACACATCTTAACAATGGTTCATATATACTAGAACTAGAGAACCCAGTAATGGTAATCAATGAAAAAAACAATCAACATGAATCAAATATCACCTGCCTATGGAACTTCAGGCTTGGTCATGTAAACGAGAAGAAATTACAAAGATTACATCAAGAAGGGTATCTAGACTCGATGCAGTTAGAACCCTTAGATGTATGTCAAGCTTGTTTACAAGGAAAGATGACCAAAGCACCTTTCTCATGAAAGGGAGAAAGATCCAATGAAGTACTAGAATTAATACATACTAATGTATGTATTCCATTTCTAGTAGAGGCAAGGGGTGGTTTTTTATACTTCATTACTTTTACTAATGACTATAATAGGTATGGATATATCTACTTAATGCAGTATAAGTCAGATTCCTTTCAGATTTTTAAGGAATACCAAAATGAAGTAGAAAACCAACTTGGTAAGAAGATAAAAGCACTCCGCTCAGACTAAGGTGGAGAATATCTTAACCAAGATTTCATGGATCACTTGAAGGAGTGTGATATAGTATCCCGACTCACTCCTCCTTATACACCACAATAGAATGGTGTTAGTGAAAGGAGGAATATGACCTTGCTTGACATGGTCAGATCAATGATGAGTCATGCCATTCTTCCATTATTATTTTGGGGATACACCTTGCAGACAACAGCATATACCCTTAACTGAGTGCCAACTAAACTTTCAGATGGGATTCCATATCAATTATGGTATGAAAAGAAAGCCAGTCTGACACACATACGTGTATGGGAGTGTGAGGAATTTTTCAAAACTTTACTGAGTGACAAATTATCATCCAGAAGCACCAAGTGAATCTTTATAGGTTATTCTAAGGAAACTAGAGGATATTACCTATATAACCCTTTAGATAGAAAAGTCATTGTGGCAAGATATGCCACATTTCTAGAAAGGGAACACATTTCTATTGGAAATAGTGGGAGAAAGATTGACTTCGATGAAGTTAATGATTCATATGCATAAGAGTTGTTAGAGGAACAATCTCTACAAGAACAAGTGGAAGAAGAAGTTATTACTAAGACACAAATACCACATAGTTCTATGCGAGAGGTTAAAGAACCAGAGTGTTATGGTTTTCTTATCATTGATTCAGGTGACACATTAGTCCTTGAGGATGATAAACCTCTAACCTACAAGGAAGTAGTAGAAGGAAAAGAAGCTGTTAAATGGCAAGAATCCATGAATTCTGAGATAGAGTCCATGTACCAAAATCAAGTTTGGATTTTGGTAGACCCTCCAGTTGATGTAAATCCCATAGGATGTAAATGTGTTTTTAATAAGAAGCTGGACATGGATGGTGAGGTTAATACCTTTAAATAAAGACTGATAGCAAAGGGTTTCAGGAAACATCAAGGCATTGACTATGATGAAACCTTCTCACCAGTAGCAATGCTTAAATCCATTAGAATATTGCTTGCAATAACAACCTTTCATGATTATAAAATTTGGAAAATGGATGTCAAAACTAAATTTCTAAATGGGAAGTTGGTTGAAGACATCTATATGACTCAACCCTAAGGGTTTTTCAAGTCAAAGAATGCCAATAAGATATGCAAGCTGCAGAGACCCATTTATGGATTGAAGTAGGCATCATGGTCATGGAATTTTCAATTTGATGAGTCCATAAGAGATTTTGGTTTTGTCAAAAAGGAAAGCTAGCCTTGTGTCTATAAAAAGGTTTAAGGGAATGACATCGTTTTCCTAGTATTATATGTTGATGACATATTAATTATGGGAAATGAGGTGCAAGTCTTACAGTTAGTTATGACTTAGTTAAATGAATGCTTCTCCATGAAAGACTTAGGTGAAGCAAGCTACATTATAGGGATCAAGATCTATCAAGATAGATATCAAAGGCTGCTTGGGCTAAGTCAAAGTACATATATTGACAAGGTACTCAAAAGGTACAATATGGAACAATCCATGAGAGTATTGTTACCTATGTCACATGGTATAAATCTCTCCAAGAAAATGTGTCCTCAAACATAGGAGTAAATTGACTGAATGAGTAGAGTCCCTTATACCTCGACAATGGGTTCTATCATGTATGTCATGCTATGTACTAGGTTTGATGTTGCCTTTTCTTTAAGCATGATTGGTAGATATCAAGCCAATCCAGGAGATATTTATTGGATAATTGTTAAAACTATCCTAAAGTACTTGAGGCATACTAAAGATATGTTCCTAGTGTATGGAGGAGATGAGGAACTAGTAGTGAGGGGATACACTGATGCCAATTTCTAGACAGATCATGATGATCTAAAATCACAGTCAGGCTACATCTTTTGCTTGAATGGTGGTGCAGTGAGCTGGAGAAGCTCGAAGCAAGTAGTGGTTGCCGATTCTATAGCAGAGTCTAAATATATTGCAGCTTCTGATGAAGCAAAGGAAGCAGTCTAGATACATAGTTTTATCTCAGACATTGGTGTTGTGCCTAGTAGTATAGACCCTATTCCAGCATATTGCGATAATACTGCTGTAGTGGTGCTTTCCAAGGATCCCAGGTCTCACGAGAGGACAAAGCATATTCTTCATAAGTTTCATCTCTTGAGGGATTTTACTTAAAGTGGTGAAGTGATAGTAAGCAGAGTATCCATAGAGGACAACGTGGTAGCCCCCTGGCTAAAGCCATTTCTCAGCAGAAGCATGATTTTCCTGTGAGAGCTAGTGGATTGAAACATGTTAGCAGTTGGCTCTATTGCAAGTGGGAGTGTTGAAAGTGGGTGCCCTAGACCCAACTTGTATTTTACTTTTATTACCACTACATGTATACAATTTGTTATAATACATGTGTTTATCTTTCTATAATAGTGTAGATACTTCTGCATCCACTTTGCTTATGGAAATTTCCTTAGATTATATGTTGTATCAAGGGGGTATAACAGATCTCAAGCTATAATGAGAACCTTGAGATACCATGAAATTAATCTTAAAGTAATGTCTAATTTTCCAGTTAAATCATTCTGAAAGGACACAAATGATGTGTGACCATAAAGTGTTGGGGGCTCATAAGCATTAAGACTTCATCTCATGAAGTTCGAACTTGATGATATCTAGTAGTTGAGATCATGAGGATAGACCCACGTAATAGGAACACCAAATGTTTTAGGTGTCATTGGTCGTTTCTATCTATGAACATGTGTAATGGTCTCCAAACTTGAGATCATTATCAATGAATTCCATTTAATTATGTACATTTGATTCAAGGTGAAAACCATGGTGACAAAGTTATGGCGAGGTAGTTTGAATTGGGTTTGTCATTAATGGAATGACATTGATTGAATGATCAAGAAAGGATTTGTCACTTCCAAGTTCAAGAAGAGATATCTCGGGCTGGGTTGATTAGGATGGTTTCACCTTCATTAAATCCATATCCATGGTAGTAGAAGGTAATTTCGTCCAGAAAAATCAACAAATAAAATAAATCAAGATAAAGGATGATGACACTAGTGTGCATTCTTCTATATTGAGATATCGATGACGAAGAGATTATATTACACAGACCGTGTTCGTAGGAATGTAGTCATTTCTTTGACTTTACCTTATCTCTATAGGGGCCTCGATGAGTTTCTATACCCTACTCTTGGTCGGTGGATATTATTCACTGCTATTGAGGTAAGGACCTAGAGGGTCACACACAATAGCACTTTTAGAATTTTCCCTTTTCTGAGAATATGAATATAGAACTTGGTGGGCCCTGCCTAAGAGTCTGAGTACTATCCAAGTTCTATGTATCACCAAATAATAAATAAATTCTTTAATTATTCAAGCTTGGAATAATATGTCGAATTTATTTATAACAAATATTTACAAGTGATCTGTAAATACAAAGACAAAATATTATTCGAACAGATTTAAACATCTAGAGTTCATTTAATATTTTCAGGTGAAGTGAGTCAAGTTATAAGACTCAATTTTATCACACAATATAAATTAATATATATTGTAGTTAGTGATAAAATTGTAAATATTATTTATGTAATAATTTTATTTGACATAAATAAATATTTATAGTACTTATACAGAGGATATTTATTAAACGGGAGCTGGGAACCCATACTGGGTATTTTAGATATCCCCTATATAAGTAAGAGAGAGGATCTCCCCTTGTAACTATTCATGTACCATTTTGAGAGCCTCTCTCTCCTCCTAGATTCTAGAGATAGATCCTCTCAATAAAGAAAGAACTTAAATAAATTCCTTTGTGGATCTAAGTTCCTTGCCTTGTGGGGATCACCACTGCGTCAAGGAGATCGTTGGTGTGTCACGCTAGCACCTAGATTCCAATGAACGACGCATGTACAGATTTGAAAGGCGTGTGTGGAAGATCTAGAGGACTTCGACAACGGAGTCTTTGAGCAACAATTTCCGAAAACTAGCGACGCACTTGCGCACGTCAGATCCGAACAAGTTACTTGTTTGTTTTTTATTTTTGTGCTCTGTCAAATCCATGCAAGGTCCTTAGACCATACTGGGATAGCTCACCAGAGTCGACATCATAACGTCATTCTGGTGATGTGAAAAATTTTAACTTCCCGACCCACCATCTTCCACTGCGCGTCCTGGTACCTAACAATAAATATATTATATTTTCATTTATAAGATACCTAAATTTTATTTATAATTTCATAGGTGAGGTTACTATTTTAATGGCCACACTACTATTCCTAATGGTCACATTACTATTCATAAGGGTTACATTACTATTTCAACAGTCATGTTAATATTTAATCACTATTCCTTTTAGCTTGGTGTTGTGTCCAACATAATCTATCAAAAAAATTAAATTTATTTAAGAAGATACATACCATAAAATCTTGGAGTGTTGTAATATATTACGTAATGAGATGATTTATGATGCATTTTTTCTAAGTTTAATTTGTTATAAAACTATTCCATTACAAAAATCATATTTTATATCCTATATTTTTTTATAGTATTTCAATGATATGTAGTTTAATTAATAATACGATTTATTCATAATTAATACCATGTTGTGAGTTTAAATCAATGTTATGGTTTGTGATATATAATGGATTTAAATTGAAATTGTGTAGTAGTGGTAAGTAGTCAATAACTAGATCTAGTTTTTAGTGAAAATACTTAAATAAAAAAAATGAAAATGGAATGATTCATATTATTTATTTTTTAGAGATAAAAATAATGATTTAAGACATGCACCAAATATGGTTTGAGATAAGATGATCCAATTACCTGCTTTTCCAATGGTTACTCTTTATGATCGGTGTTCTCATGTGTTCCTATCTCTTAGCCTGACGCTCGATGCCCCTGTTCACCTCCCCCCTCTTCTATTACCACTGAGCTCATTGTGCTCGACCCCACATTGGTCAAGCATGGTGAGGTATGTGATGGTTTTGGATTGTGATAGTGGTTTCAGCAGTGGAAGCTCTCAACAATTCATCTTTGTGACTTGGGATGGGAATGCGGAAGTTTGCAATAGTTTTTCATGTCCTCTTTTGGCAGGTTCTTTTTCATGGTTTCCATGGTTCATCATTATATATGTTGTCCCTATATTTCCCCCTTCCATATCCCCTGGTTCATTCCTTGGGTGGTGGTGTAAAGGGTTTTGATGAACTCGGTGGTCAATGATTGTGTTTTGCATGATGGTACTTTGGGTAGACAATGGTGCTTCAACCCAAAGTTGTTCTATTCAAAAATCATCGATAGTTGGATTTAATCATTGTTTTTCCTTGAAATTGGTTCTCCTTAATAGTCTCTTCACTATATACTGAGAATCAAAGGGTCCGAGGCACATGATCTCGATGGTGCTGGAAAATATTCTTGGGCAACCCACCTCAAACCTGATGCAGTCAGTCTCTACCCCAGGCTTGTTCGTGATATGTTGTGGAAGGAATCATGTTACCCTATTTGTAGGATTTTTATAGGACTTTTTCTTTGTTTTGGTTCACAACTATTGTTTGGATTCTACACCATCCCTTCAAAATGGGGGGGGGGGGGGTGCATGTAGGTTCCTTCCACCCCTTATTTTAATTGGAGGCTCATGTAGGTTCCCCTCAACCATTTTAAAAGGGGTTATTTGAAAAATATAAAAAAATGGATTTCAAAAAAGGAGGAAAGTTTCATATCTATTATAGACATGATGGACCAAGGAACATGGTTATTGATCATATTGGACATTAAATTCCAGGGAACACTATTATGTTTTTCCTGGGACATGAAAATTTATATGGCAATCCTATCACTATCATGGGAATGATTACTCAATGAGGATGGTCGATAAGTGTTACGCATGGAGACATAAGAGGTAAGTTATTGCAAAACTTCTATTTATACATCAGTAATAATGACTCAAATAGATAATTTTTTAAGTGATTATGTTTGTTTAGACATATGGTAGTAGGAAGGTACACCCTTGGTGTTGACCAAGGGGATTATATACCCTCTATACTATTTTAGATATTTTGGGCTTGTTGGAAAACTTTCTTAATGGAAATACTAGTTTCACTTGATTATGGTGCTTTGTAGTATTGATTGCAATATATTTTAAGTACATTTAAGGACTATATATTCTAATAACATGTGTTTATGATGTGTTTTTTTGGGTTGTATACAATTTATTATATACTCATGAACATGTATACACCAATACACACCCATGAGTGAGGGTTGGATAATTAGGTGAAATTTTACTGATTGTTAAACTCACCCACTGCATATAAGGACTCGAAACTCATATATATATATATATATATATTATCATTACATGATTTTTTGTGTAAAACTATATAACATTACACACCAAAAATCTATGAAGTTTAAAGTAATTAGTATATTAGATACATAACACACAGTCTTTAAAAATATATATATATAACTACATTAAGATTTATTTTTCATCTTCATGATAGCCTCCTAAACCTCATCACACTCCTATTGTTGCATGTAAAACCCTAATGACATACACAAAAGAGAGGGTGGGATAAAATCCTAGTAAGGGGGATAATAATAATAAGCATGAATAACATAATCATGGAATGATATCTTATAAAACATCAATCATGATAAGGAATGACAACATATAAGATTAATAGAAACATTAAATACACATGAGCCTTAGCCTAGTTGGTGAGGTATCCGTAAGTGCATCCATGAGACCCAGGTTCAAAACTAGACAGAGGCCTATTTTCTGGGTACTGTAGCAGTATTGTAGAAGACACTCTAGTAGTTCTGTAGAAGGTACTATAGTAGGTACTATTCGGTACTGTAGTAGTAGGAAATGTTCACCTTGGGCCACTGATTTGGTCTTGGAGTCCTTAAGGCCTACGAACCACCCATGCCTTTAGGTCAATAGGGATTTTGGGCCACCTTTAAGGCCTTTGAGCCACCTCAATACCTTTGGGCCACATATAGTTTCCCCAGGAAGACTCTACAAAAAAGGAGCATCCCCAGAGGAGGATTCAAAGTAGGCACACTCACCAAAGTAAAACCAATGGATTTGGAAGAATGAGAGGGTATGACTATGCCATCGGGACCAACCTATACTTGGACGAGAATCTTAGCCAGACAACCATGTGAAGGTGGAGAGCTACCATCATGATGTAGATGCTGGGGAGGGGAAATTCCTTGTAGTTATAGTTTGGTTGAATTCCCTAAGACCTTTGGGTCATGTAATGTCTCTTTAGCCTATGGGTCATGTAATCACTAAGCCTAAAGGCCTTGTAAGGGTTCCCCCTCATCAGTTTAAAGGGAGGTTATCAAAAATCAATAAAAAAATGAAGGCCTTCGGGCCATTCAGGGTAATAGAAACATTAAATAAGAATGATATGAACATGGTAACCATACACACTTGAAAATATAACATATGGAATATAGCATAACCAACATCATAAAATGAGAATAATTATCCAAAATTTAAATTATATGTTATTAATTAACTTTAAAGAGATATAATGGACTTATATATCATTTTTTTCTTGACATGAGGATGATTTATTAGATAAAACGTTAATAATAATTGTTCAGATTATTTTGGCATTTTTTGATCATCACGAACTAGTTTTGTTTTATTAATTAATATTATGTAGATATACTGGTTCCAAAACATTATATAACTTATAATAAATATAATAAAATATTATTTAAACATAATAATGGTTTTATGACTAGACTTGAAGGCGATAATGGAAAATGAAAATGCATCATCCACGATGGCGGTAAATCGACATATCATAGACGATATTTTCATTTTTATAATAAAAGAGAGAGGAGAAGGGGTTTGATGAAAGATTTTACATTAACATAATAAAATTAAAGTATATATAATATAATAGATTTATAATTAATGTTTTGATAGAGGAGGTGAGGTAAGGATAAGAAAATAAATGAAATTGAAAGAAATTGAAAGAGAAAGATTAAGGGTTTGACCTCTTGAATTATTCTCCTTGAGAACCTCCTTAAGGCACTTGTGTTTAATATTATTTTGAGACCAAAGACTCATTAATGTGGGGAAGTAACTTGGGAAGAGGATTTGATATAAATTGGGAAATATTCAAGTATTGAAAGGTGTGAGGAGAAAGGGTGGTATTTATAGTGGAGGAGAGGGATGTTTTTTGATTATTTTATTCATTAGTTTATTATTTTGGCTCAAGACTAAGAATAATTTAAAACTTATCACTAAATATATTAAATAATGAAGGGGGGTTCGAGATTATGGTGATTACATCATAAATTAATCAAGGAATAGTGTATTTTACTTACAACGTATATATACGAAAAATTACCATATTGTACTATTCACTAAAAATTCAACTATTTTAGAAAAATACTAAAAATTCACCCTAACCATTTTTCAATGTTTATAATTCAAAAATTAACTAAATTTTATGAAATTAATTTTCTAAAAATGAGAAAATTAATTTTTAAATAAAAACATCATTTATTCGAAAAATACTGATTTTAATATTGTAATCAAATTTTCAGCACTTTGAAAATTAATTAAGGTCTCATAAAGTTATATTTTAATAATAATACAAAAAAATATTAATTTATCAATATATTTTATGAAAATAAATTTTCTTTTGAATTATTATATTAATTATAAAATTATAAATAAATATTTATGTTTTATAAAAATACCAACATTTAATTTATCATTTTTAATACATTTATTTACTTATTCCATGATATAAATATATCATATTTTCATTAATAATATACCTAATTTTTATTTATAATTTCATAGGTGATGTTATTATTATAATGGTCACACTACTATTCTAAAGGGTCACATTACTATCCATAAGGGTTGCATTACTCTTTCAACAGTCATGTTAATATTTAATCATTGTTTGTTTAAGCTCAGTGTTTTGTCCAATATAAGCTATCAAATGAATTAAATTTATTTAAGAATATACATACCATAAAATCTTGTGTTGTTATGATATACTATGTAATGAGATGATTTATGATGTGTTTTCGCTAAGTTTAATTTGTTAGAAAATTATTCCATTATGAACATCATATTTTATATCATATATTTCATGATAGTATTTCTACGATATGAAGTTTAATTAATTATATTATTTATTCATAATTAATACCATGATTTAAGTTTAAATCAATGTTATGGTTTGTGATATATAATGGATTTGAACTAAAATTGTGAAGTAGTGGTAAGTAGTCCATAACTAGATCTATTTTTTAGTTAAAACCCTTAAGTAAACAACATGAAAAGGGAATGATTCATATTATTTATTTTTTAGATATAAAAAAACGATTTAAGACATGCACCAAAGATTTTTGGAGATAAGATTATCCACTTTCCTACTTTTTGAGTGTTTACTCTTTATGCTCGATGTTCTCATGTGTCCCTATCTCTTAGCCCAATGCTCGCTGCCCCTGTTTGCCACCCACCTATTCTATTACCATTGAGATAATTGTTCTTGAAACCATATTGGCCAAGCATGGTGAGGTTTATAATGGTTTCTAATTGTGATGGTTGTTGTAGTGGTGGAAGCTCTCAACAATTCACCTTTGTGACTTGGGATGGGAACACGAAAGCTTGCAGCTATTTTCTGTTTCCTCTTTGGGTGGGTTATTTTTCATGGTTGTTGTGGTTCATTATCCTCTATGTTTTACCTATCATTTTACCTCCTAGCTACCCTGGTTCATTCCTCAAGTGGTGGTGTTGAGGGTTTCGATGAACTCTGGGGGTCAATGATCATGTTGTGCATGATAATGCTTTGGGTAGACAAGGTGCTTCAACCCAAATATGTTCTATAAAGTAGTCATAAATGGTTGGATTTATTCATTGGTTATCCTTGGAATTGGTGTTCCTCAAAAGTCTCTTCACTAGATCCTGAGGATCAAAGGGTTCAAGGCACATGATCTCGATGTAGTTTGAAAATCTTATTGGGCACCCCACCTACAACTTGATGTAGTCGGTCTCTTCGCTAGGATTTCTCATGATGTGTTGTGGAAGGAATCATGTCAACCTATCTGTAGGATTTTTTTTATTATCCTTTTTATTTGT
This sequence comes from Viscum album, assembly GCA_963277665.1. Taxonomy (NCBI): domain Eukaryota; kingdom Viridiplantae; phylum Streptophyta; class Magnoliopsida; order Santalales; family Viscaceae; genus Viscum; species Viscum album. Next base: position 162,984,571 of record OY728159.1, read on the forward strand.
TTTGGTTCATGAATATTTTTTGTATTCTACCCCATGCCTTCAAAATGATGGGGGGGGGGGGGGTGCATGCATGTTCTGTAATGACCCAAACTTTGGTTAATGAAAATCCATCTTGATCTAATTAAATGCCTTAATATGTGAAATGGTCATACAACATATGAATTTTTTTTTATGTTTTTGTATTTTAAAATACCATTAACAATTGTGATCTTTGCTAATATAGCCGTTGAAAAGTGATCACATGATTAGTATAAATATGGGATTTAACAATCTAATTTACTTAGAAAAAGGAAGCGATGACCTCATCAAGTAGAATTGCTCCATACGAAGCCCAATTGTCAGAGCTCAGAAAGGAGGTGGAATCATTGGTCTTTGTTCTTGACTAAGCCCAACCCAAGCTTCAACAGGTTAAGCTTGAATGGAACCGTCTACGGGAGAAGTAGAAGTTGATAGAGATCACCACACGTTCAATGTTATCTGAGCCACCCCAAGAGTCTGTCGCCATCACGCACCTCACCGTTTGGTCTTATGTGGGTGTTTTAAAGGGTTATTTAACAATACCCAAGTATTATTTTTATGTACATTATTTTTTATATAATAATGAATATACTTTCATTTTATTATTGTTACCTTGTAAATAGTTTTTAAAGAACAAATATTTTTTTAGTTAATGTTCAACTAAGAAATCTATTTTGATGAATTAATGGATTTTTGAATTAAATAATTTTTTAATAAAATAATAATAATAATATTAAATTAATTTTTATTAAATATAAATGATCATGTAATTTTATGAATGTAATTGTAATTTTTATTAAAGTTGAAAAGCCATTTTTGTCAAAACCAATGGATTTTCGATAAATGTCGGTTTTTATTTTAAAAGTGAAAATTAACATATTTAGAAAATTATTTAGATAAAATTAATATTATTTCTGGAATCAGGATGTTGAAATTATCCAATGGTGAATTTTTCATAATTTTCTGAGATAGTCAAATTTTGGGGTAAAAATTAAATACCGTTTAAATATATAATATTTTTTATGACATCATAATGACCCAATAGTGATGTAATAAAATACTATAAGCCTTATGTTCGGCCAATATATGTTTTAACATTAAAATAATGTTATTTAGGGTTTGTTTTACTTATTTTACAAAGCATTAATGAACCCTTCAAGATTTATTAAACATCTTGTCTTTTTAAATTGTTTTCCTTGGGAGTGTGACTCACCTCCACATAAGAAACCACATTATTTTAATAAGTTAATACTTTGGACTTATAATTTTTTTTCCACCTCCCTTTTCCCAAAACTATGGGATAATTTTTAGTTTGTATTAGTTTAAAGTGAGGTTCCCAAACCTAAATAATAAAGAATTCCTTCACCTTTACTATGTAAACTCACCCAAGATCCCACTTCCTCATCACTAAAATCCTTTTTAGTTCATCCAATATCTTCCATCCTCTTTCTATAATCCTCCCAAGGTTCCCTAAGCTCCCAAGAATCCTTTCTCAAGCCTCTCTCAATCCTTTGGAAGCACACTTCCAAGTAAGGGTTTTTCTTCTTTTCTCATTTTTATCCAATTTTCTTTAAGTTGTTATGACCTTTTAATTTCAATTACAAATGTTGGGATATGTGTTCACACCTCCCCTATAATTCCCTATTTATGTTTGAATTATGGTATACCCATTTCTCTCTCATTAAATGCCTCCCATGTACACCCATAACTATGCCGAAATTCCAAAAGGAATTTTCCTCTCCTCATTTACATTCAAGAAATTATTTTGTATCATGAATATAAATTCCATTAAATTTTTTGGAAATGAATCTAAATGACATATATTACTTTCCATGTCATGTAAATATTATGATACACCCCTTTCTCTCTCATCAACCATTTTTATAAGTTCTTATGTCACACCGTTATGCTGCCGAAATTGCACCGCATTTTTCCCAGCCAAAGTCATTGTATAGTGAATACCATGCCCATTTATCTATCAAGGGTATTCAACTTTTGAACATTTACTTGTTGTTTAAATAGTTTCATGTATGTATTCAACATACTTTTATCGTGTAATAAATTATTATGTTGAATGATTCAATGTTTTATGATCCATGTGGCACACTTATGCATGAAATTAAATGTTTAAATAAGGGTGCGCCCTAATAGTGCTCCAATGCATTGGGTAAAGTATAGTATCATGATACATTGTGTGAAATAAGGGTTTACTCATGATAATTCAAGTGCAATGAGGGTTTACTCGTGCTTCATGTGTAATGAGGGTTTACTCATGCTCTATGTGCAATGAGCCTTGGCTCATGCTAATTCCATGTTAAGTGTTGTTGCCACATTTCCATGTTATGATTATCATTATTAATCATACCTTTATGTTTATGCTTCTATTGTTCTATATTGATATGACTATTGTCTAACATGTATTGTATTCCTCATGCTATTCCATGTTTATTCTCATATTGGGCTTTATAGATCCCCATTTTCTTATGCATGTCCTCAGGTTATCCCATGAAATAATAAGTACGAGAGAATGTAGTAGTCATGTAAAGGAATTTTTCGATAAAGATGTTGCATGTTTTATGTTCTAAGATGTTATGTAATAATCCTAATCCCCAAATACACTAGACCTCTCGATCTTCTATGTTGTATCAAGTGAATGTTTTATGTAATAAATAAAGTTTAAGTTTGTAATAAAAGCAGGGTTGTTATATGTTCTTTCTATCCCCTTTTTTATAAAAGTGGTAACATGAATTGGCCTCCCAATTAATACCCAAAATGAATTTATTAAAATCAAGAGAAATAAAAAAAAATGAGGTGTAAATGAATTACACCAGCAGGGGATTGAGGGGGTTACAATATGTGATTTTAGGAAAAAAAAACAAAAGTTTAGATTGAAAAAGATATATTCAAGACGTATTTTCCTCAAACAGTGAAAAACTCCATGAAGGGAAATGGTAGCAAGCACGGCTTGAAGAAATATCCTTTAAAGGACACCAGATGCGACTCCAATGGGAGAAAACTGAAGATATTCTATCTATTATATACATGATGGACCAAGGAACACGATTATTTACCATATGGGACATTAAATTTCAGGGAACACTATTATATTTTTCCTAAGACATGAAAAATTATATGGTAATCCTATCACTATCATGATAATGATGACTCAATAAGGATGGTCGATAAGTGTTGGGCATGGAGACCTAAGAGGTAAGTTATTACAACACTTATATTTATGTATCAGTCATAATAGAGCATCTCCACTGGCATCTAGTAATTGGTGAAGAAGTGGTCGGTGAGCGTTGAGGTGGCGCTGCGGCTGGTGAGCTTGAAGGAGCTGTCAGAGTTCACCAGGATGTTGTTGGGATTGATGTCGTGGTGGAATTGGGACTTGTTGTGGAGGTACGCCAAAGCACGGAGGGCCTCCTAGAGGACGACGATGATGTAGGGTTCGAGGAGGCTATCGAGGAAGGTGGAGGTGAGGATGGATTCGAGAGATCCATCAGACATAAAAATCATAACGATCCAAAGGCGGCGGACGATGTTGAAAGAGCAGTGGGCGCAGAGGAGGTTGGGTTGGGTGAGGAGGTACATGTACTCAGCCTTGTGGCGGAGGGTGTCGAGGTCGGTGTCAGACTGGTCCAAGTCAATGGACTTGATGGCCACCACGGTGGAGTGGGATAAGGGGCACATGGCCTTGTAGACGACGACGGTGTCATCTCTGCCGATCTCGTGGAGGATCTCGTAGCAGTTGGGGTCCAGCAGGAATGAGATATTGTTGCCTTCTTGATCCGCCATTAGAGTGGATTTGGAAGATTTTCTTGATAGAATTGTCTTACATTGATGGTTGGGTTGTGGGGATGAGATGATGGAAGGGTGGGGTTTTAAGGGCATTTCCCCAATGGGGGATAAAAGAGTGGGAAAGGTTTGGGATAATGAAGGTAGTTGAGTGATTTTTAATTGAGAAAAAAAACTAAAACGGGCATATTTTTGAATGTGTTACATAAATTTTTGAATTGTTTATTAGAATAAAATTGTAATTTTGGTATCCTATTGTAATTTTATTTATTTAATTATGTGTTTAATTTAACTAAACATTGCTAAGATATATCAATCCCCTCTCTCTCAATGTAAGTTTATTTGAACCAACAAAGGTAATACCCATGATCTTGCATCATTATCAATACTAAAGAAGGTCTAACATCAACGTTGTGGTGCATAAATGTCAAAATTTGATAATTTGTTTATTCGATTATTTAATTACATTAAATATTAATGGATTTGTAATTCTAGATTTTATAGATTATAATTATTCAGGGATTTGTGTTAGGATTGGATTAAAGAATTAAGTATTGTATAAACATTAATGATTGATTTAAAATGGAAATGGAATAAAGAATTTAGAAAATGACTTTAGTTACTTTAATTAAATTAATTAAACAAACTTATTAAATTCATTTAATCTCATTTATTTCTTTTAAACTCTCTCTCTATTCCCATACCTTCCACCCCCACACAAGCCAACCCTTCCTCATATTCTCTATTTCTTATATTTTTTCATGAAAAGCATCCTTCATTATTCTTTTGAAGGCACATGCAGACCAACAACAAAGTAACACTTTTTCTTCCTTTTCTTTGTGTGGACTAATATTACAGTGAATATAATAATTTCCATGTTAATAGTCATTATTATTTTTCTTACTGATAGTTATTGAACTAAAATAATCAGATTTTTCAATTAGATTCAAACGATGAGCCTAAAAAATAGTTTTATGCTGATGAGATTTTTTTTACCTTGTGACATATCATACCCAAGGTATATTATCTCAACTCTTATCAAGTGTGTGGTGTATATGGGGTTTGCAAGGGATTTGGTAAATATATTTATTTGGAAATAATGGATTAAGTAATTAAATAAAGTGTATGTGATGGTTTGGAAGAGTCATTTACATGATAATGATTTTTTTGAGTTGATAGATTTTGGTACCATATAAAAGTGCTATTTTTTATCATTTCATTGGGTATATTTTTGATATAATGATTTTTCTAGGCATTTTTAGTGGTGTGATGACCATCTTAGAATTACTAATTATTATATGAGTAACATAGATATAAGAGATCACATCTCCCAGGATCGACCAGTTTAGTAGTCTTGAAGAACTAGATACATACATGGTTCCCTTATTACATTGGTAATTAAACATAGAGAATAACAAAGGGAAATAAAACTACTTCCATGACACTTATTCAAAGGTTTCATTTTCGTAACCTGGGGAAGGAAAACAAATGAAAGGGGTGAGTTTAAATGCTCTGTAGGGGTTACATGAATCAATAAGTGAAGAAAATTCAATAAGGTATAATCATAATAACAAAGTAAATAACTGAAGAACACATGACATCAATAAAATAAGAATGTAAATTCATTCATATATTTTGTCATAGTGAAAATATCATAGAAAGTAATAACTGAATATTGAATGAAGAAAATGCTTAATCATTGGACATCATGTATCTCACACATGAAACATTATACTGACAAGACGGTTTATGTTTGTGGGTAAAAACTCATCTGATTCTACTTGGAAATAAACATGAAGGGTTTTTCACTAACTATTTTGCCTCACGAGACCTATCGATGCATCGAGGGTCTATCTATAACTGGGCCCCATCTGTCACTGTAAGTCCAAAACATTATTTATATATAGATTTAATTCAATAACATCATTAAAAGAAAACACCTTATGTAAAAATGGTGTATGGATAAGTCAATAATAATATCCATGATACAAAAATATGGTTATTTAATAAAATTTTCAATAAATGATGATCATAAAAGAAAGGTAAGTATACATACACCACACATAAGGAATGAGTGGTTAATAAGGCATAACCAAAGGTAATATCTTAATGGTGTCCAAAAAATAATGGATTAAACTCCTACTTGGACATTCATAAAGAAAAAATAGTCAAATATCATGATAAATTATGTTCAACTGAAATGAAAACATGTAAAAAGAGTGTTTAAGAAACTTTATAAATGATCCTCCTTAGTGCGGTTTAAGGAAAATATTAAAGTGACTTTCAAATGGATAAAGACATAATTGTTTGTATAAAACCAGAAATGAACAAAATATTTTTTCATGATAAAATGAGTTTTTTTAGAAAAAATATTGGTAGCTTAAAACATTTTATGGATGATACTTTAAAATAGATATGAAATTGGAAAGTTCCCTTAAATGAGGTTTGCTTATCAGGAGGTATTGAATAGAGAACCTTATAAACCATGTATTTCCCCATACAAGGATGATGAACTAATCAAGATACATGAGTTTGGAATATATACATAGAATTTATAATAATTATATAAAAATAAATAAGAATTAAATTGGGGTAAAGAGAGAGAAAGTGTAACCTGAATGAAAAATGGAGATTTGGGGAGAGTCCCTTACCTTATGCTCGAAAGTGTTTTGCACTTATACTTAACATCCTAGGTAATGAAATTAGATTCATTAATAATTTAATTAAGAACCTATTAAACATGTATTTGATTTATTAGAAATTTATTAAGTTCATTTATGGAATATTAATTAGTTATAAGATTCAATTTTGTCATTCGGGAGTGTTTGTTTTCTTGGTTTTCATGATTGGTTCACTTGTATACATGTATGAAAGATCTTATAAAATGGGAATATTTATCCAGAATTAAAATTATATGTTATTAATGAAGATTCAGGATATTTAATGGTCTTAAATATAATTTTTTTTCTAACATGAGGATGATTCATTAGATAAAACCTTAATGATAACTGTTTATATTATTTTGGCGTTTTTCGATCATCACGATCTAGTTTTGTTTTATCAATTAATATTATGCATATATACTAGTTCCATAACATTATATAACTATAATATGTGTGATAAAATCTTATTTAACCATAATAATGGTTTTATAACCATCTTTGAAGGTGGTAATGGAAAATGACAATGCATCATCCACGTTGGCGGTAAATTGACACATCACAAACGATATTTTCTTTTTTAGAATAAAAGGGAGAGGAGGAGGGGTTTGATGATGGATTTTACATTAACATAATAAAATTACAGTATATATAAGATACTGGAGTTATCATTCATGTTTGTATAGAGGATATGAGGTAAGGATGAGAAAATAAATTAAATTGAAAGAAATTGAAAGAGAAGGATTAAGGGTTTTACCTCTTGAATTATTCTCATTGAGAACCCCCTTAAGACACTTGGGTTTGGTCTTTTATTGAGACCAAAAGCTCATGGATGTGATAAAGAGGCTTGGGAATATAATTGGGAAAAAATTATACAAACTTCAAGGCTTGGAATGTGTGAGGAGGAAGGGTGGTGGGGGGTGGTTTTTATAGTAGAGGAGAGGGGCGTTTTTTGATTATTTTATTCATTAGTTTATTATTTTTTCTCAAAACTAAGAATAGTTTGAACATTATCACTAAATATATTAAATAATGAAGGATATTTCAATATTATGATGATTACATAATAAATGAATCAAGTAATAGCGTATTTAACTTATAACATATATATACCGTAAATTATCGTATTTTATTAGTCACCAAAAATTCAACTATTTTTGAAAAATAAAAAAAATTAATCATAACCATTTTATGATGTGTAGAATTAAAAAAATGAAATATATTTTATGAAAATAATTTTATAAATATGAGAAAATTAATTTTTAAATAAAAACATCATTTATTTAAAAAATACTGATTTTAATATTATAATCGATTTTTCAACACTTTGAAAATTTAATCAAGGTATCATAAAATTATCTTATAATAATAAGACAAGAAAATATTAATTTATGAATTCGTTTTATGAAAATAAATTTTCTTTTAAATTATTATATTAATTATATAATTTTAAATAAACATTTATGCTTTATAAAAATACCAACACTTAATTTATCATTTTTAATAAATTTATTTACATATTACATGATATAAATATATCATATTTTCATTCATAAGATACCTAAATTTTATTTATAATTTCATAGGTGGGGTTATTATTTTAATGGTCACACTATTATTTATAAGGGTCACATTAATATTCCTAAGAGTTACATTAATATTTCAACAGTCATGTTAATATTTAATCATTATTCATTTAAGCTCGTTGTTGTGTGGAACATAAACTATCGAATTAATTAAATTTATTTAAGAAGATACATACCATAAAATCTTAGGGTTCTATATTCTTCCCTCTTTCAGAAATTTCATCCTCAAAATTTTTCATGAATATTGCCTTCTAAATAGATGAGGGTGGTTCTTCTTCATAATTTCCTCAGGTTCCCATGTTGCTTATTTTATTTTATGCTTTCTCCAAATAACTTTTACTAGTCAGGTCATCCAATTTCTCAATACTTTCTCTCTTGTGTAAAGAATCTTGATAGAATATTCACAGTGAGACAAATCATCTTCCTATTCTATTTATTTATAGGTGAGTACTTGCATTGGGTTAGTTATCTACTCATTTAATAATGATATGTGGAACACATCATGAACTTTGGAGAGACTTGGAGGAATTTATAATAGGTAAGCTATAGATCCAATTCCTTCTATAATTTCAAATGGTCTGATGTACATGGGGATCATTTTCCATTTCTTACCAAACCTTAAAACACAATTCCTTGAAGATACTTTCAGAAAGACATGATCTCTCACTTCAAATTCCAAATCCTTTCTTCAGTTTTCAGTACAACTCTTTTTCCTACTTTGAGTTTCTTTAGTATGATCATGAATAGTCTTTACCATTGTCATTGTCTATTCAATAAGTTCTGAGCTTATAAGTTTCCTCTCACCAACTTCTTCCCAACAAGAAAGAACACAACATCTCTTCCCATATAATACTTCATATGATGCCATTTGAATACTATAATAGAAACTATTATTGTAGGAAAACTCTACAAAAGGTAAATATCGATCCCATATACCTTGAAATCAAAGTAATCATAATCTCAACATGACTTCTAATATTTGAATATTCATTTTAGGTTATTTTTTGGTTTGAGGGTGATAAGCAGTACTGAAATGAAGCTTAGTATCCAGATCCTTCTAAAGACACTTCCAAAATTTTGATGTAAAACAAGGATCTCAATCAGACACAATTGATATAGGTGAACCATGAATTCTTACAACTTCATTAATATATAGTCTTTCTAGGTGCTCAAGAGGTAAATATTCTCTTATAGCAAGAAAATGTGATGATTTTGTAATATGATTAACAATAAACCACATTATATCATTACTTTTAGGTTTCCTTGGTAGTTATGTAGAAAAGACCATCGTAATGTCATCCCACTTCCACATAGGAATAACTATATGTTGCATGAATCCTCTAGGATGCTGTCTATCAACCTTCACTTGTTAAAAAACTAGACGCCTTGAGACATAGTCATCAATTTCCCAAATCATATTATTCCATAAATTTTTTTCCTTCAGATCTCTATACATCTTGGTACTACTAGGGTGTATAGAGTAATTTGAGCTATGAGAATCATCTAATAGTTCCCTTTTTAGCTCTGATATTGATAGAACACGTAACCTCCTTCCAAATTTCAGAATTCCATCCTCATACATGAAGTCTACCAATATTCCATCCTTAACGGATTTAATTTTATTTTAAAAATTATTATCATCATATTGAGATCTTTTTATCTTCTCTAATAAATATGGTTTAATAATCATTTGAAAAATGAGTGATTCTTCCCTTTCCTTAATATTTCCCATATCCATCTTTACTAAATCCATGAATATAGGATCTTTCTCAATCCTCATTTTGGTTAAAAGACCATGATATTTCATGCTTAATGCATATTCCACCTTATTTTCTTATTCTTGTTGGTATTTTATTGATCAATCATAATATTTGTAACACCTATAGATTTTATGAGAAATAATCTTTTTAATTTCTTTGATGTCTTGTGTTGTATGCTACACCAAAATTAGCATGTGCTATACACAACACCAAGTATAGATTTTGATCAATGTATAAATGAACTATATTCTGATTAAGTTATATGCAACACCAAAGGAATTTTTCACTACACATAACCATGACTTGGCTTTCATTACATGCAATAGTGACCTTCCTCGATAGCGTGTGTTGTACGCAATACTGAGTTTCACTAAACAACGATATATTGTTATAATATTATTATGAACTAGCTGTTATGAATAGTAGTAACTAAATTTTGAATTTTATGACATTATAATTCATCTTACACATTTTATATAACATGGTATGATAACAAAATAAATTTTTCGTGTAAAATAAGTATTTTTAAAAAAATGCAGTTTTGCCGCCTTTTGATGGAGCACCTAATTTAAATCTAGTTTCTGACACGTTTATAAGTTCAATTTGAAGAAATAAACTTATTAATTTTAATAAGGATATAAAAATTAAATTTGGATAATTTTTTAATATTTTTCTGTTAACTTTCATATTTTGATGAATAGTAAAAATACGCTAAATTTTAATTAAAAACAAAATTTTTTCATCGAGATAAATTATTTGGTTAAATTATAATATTTAATGGTTTTAAAGTATAAATAGAATATATTGTTATCATTTAATATAATTTAAGTCATTATCATTAATTTTACACTGAATTCATAGGTAAAACATTTCAATCTTTTGCAACATTTTAACTTTTAAAACCCATTTTTTTAACAACGAGATTAATTTTAAATTAATTACTGCAAATTCTGGGTTTTGATTTTTGAAAAATAGATTCCATATTTGGATTCATTGGGTCCAAATTATGTTAATATGCTACTTTTATTTTTTTGATATTATGAATAGTAACTATGGTAATTTTTATTTACTTCAGTTAAAGATAAATCAGGTAATTAAGGGTAAAAATAAGATTATAAAATTACCCTAAGGCTTGAAAAAATTATATTTGATGAATAAAATTAGACCCATACGACTTAAGGGTCAGAATAGATTCATTTCATGGAATTTTTACCATGAAAATGATATAATTATTATTAAAACCAAAGAAAGTGACAACATGTCAATCTCTTATATCTTATAAGCGTAATAATTTTAATTCAGTGATAAACCTCATAAAACTTTGAATATAAATATTATCCAGAAATATAATAAAATTATATATATTATGATAATTTATTTAGAATTTTTAGGGATTAAATAATTATCATTAATGATGACACAATAGTGATGTAGAAATTGTTTTATTGATTGAAATATCAAATAAATGGTTTTTAAAATATTAAAATAAATTTTATATGAACTAATTAATGTTCTCCACAAATTTTATAGATGAATATGACATTTTAGGAGTCTATTAAATATTTTTTTTCTAATATATCCTTTGTGTGTATTTTATTTAAATTCAAATAAATGAATAGTGTCAAAATTGACACTATTGTTATTTTATAAAAATAACATATTATAAAATTGTTTAAAAATTACAAAAATATTTAAAAATTATAATTTGAAATTTATATGGTCTGAAATGTCATAAAGTATCCAATTATGTGCAATTCACAACACATAAGTAATTATTTATAACAATTTAAAATTTAGAATATTATTACCACAAATAAAATTAAATATATTAAATAAGGATAAATCAAGTTGATAAGGTTTAAAATAAATTAACAACATGTCTGAATCTTATTGGTTGAGTATATTACAACCCTATCTCATCTAATATTTATATTTGAGTCATTTTTTGGGATTTTAAGTGGGGTTTGATTTTATTATAAATTAATATTTTAGAGGTTTCCAAAAGTGCCCCTCCCCTCTCTTATAAAAGGGCACCTCCTCCCTCTCCTCCTCACAACACTTTGAGCCTTCAAGATCGGCCAAAACATGCCAATTTCTCTTCTCCACTTCCCTAGAAACATACTAGAGGTCCTGTTCTTCTTCAAAGACCGAATTTAGTGCCCTAAGAGTAGGTTTAGAAGAGGCACATCGAAGAAGAAGTAATATCCTTTACCGATTCTTTCAAATTTATTTATTCTTATACTTACTCTTATTTTTTTATTTCATTATAAATTAATAAAATAAGTATCACTAATATAATTATATGTTATTATAAATATTAAACAACCATATTTTACCTACTATTCATCCTACGAAAAATGAAATCACCGCGCGTGCGTACGTACGGAATATCATCTCCACGCTGTGGTGTAATTTTTTTTCCACCACCACCTTATTTGGATGGGTATAATGGTGTATAGAATAACTATATATGATTATTATAATATTATACTAATTCTGAGATATTATATCATCCACTTCAATTCCATTCAATAATTATGAGAACGATATCATCGCTCGTGCGTACGTACGGATTACCGTCTCCACGACACAATGAGATTCATTCTCTATGTTAACCATTCAAGAATGACTATAAAGTATATATAATAAATAATCCTAAACAATTTGACATAATAATGATATTGGATTTATGTATATGTTATTTACTTACTTCCATTAAATTTAATAAGGAAACAAAAACAACGTTTATTCGTACGTACGACCTACCGTCCCCATGAACAGTATATGTCATTCCATTTATCGATCTATCATTCCATTCATACGTACGACCTAACATCCCCATGAACAGTGTACTCTTCCTAGCTTGAAGCCGTGTATTGGCCGTGCCTGGGCCATACACACGGTGTGTAAGGCTAAGGTGGAGGCCGGTTTTTCGGAGTACGGAAAAATTTAAAGTACACGCCATGTACTCTAGAAGTATACGCCGTGTACTTTCTTTTTTTTCTTTAAACAGACTGGGGTCGCATCTAACCCCCATATCCATCTTCTTCTTTAGTTTTCGACCGTCTGAGAGAGATCGTACGGCCGGATCTTCGACGGAGTCCTACCTCACCGTCCATTCTCTGATTCGAGCACGGTCAGTTGTGTTGGAATCGCAGCAGTGAGTTCTTCCTTCTGCTCTATCCTCGTTTCTTGATTCCTCCTCCTTTCCAAGTTATCATGGGATGAAAGTTTTGTTCGATTTATCAGATCTACATTGTTCTAAGGGGAATCTGTCATTGAGGTTCACGTATATCAATCTCCTAGGATCGAGGTAGGTGGTTTGTGCCTTTCCGTAGAAAGTTGATGAATATTTTGTGAAATTCCCACCAATACCCTTGAACGGGGTATTGCGTGTTTCCTGTTTTTCCCTTATTACTTGCCTTCTTTGATTGATTGCTTTAGTAGAGGTTATTTCTTGTGATTAGAGTATTTTGTTTGTGCTCATTTTTCTTTGCCATTCCTAGTTGTAGGATTGTGGACTTTTGTTTTATTATTGATGTTGAGCCTTAGTTGATAGCCAAGTAGTTCTTGAGGTTTACTTGGATGATACACACATGCTGATCATGTTTAGTTATAATCAGTACTGTGAGAACCTAGATTAGCATACCAAAGGGAGAATTAACGGAAGGGCTTCTCTAGAGTGTCTTTTAATCACGATGCGGGACCAAGGGGAGAATTGATGGAAGGGATTATCCAGAGCGTCTTTAACCACGATGCGGGACACAAGGGGAATTGACGTTGAGTGCTTCCCCAGAGAGCCTTTAGCAAGATACGAGACTATAGGGGGAATTGACGGTGAGTGCTTCCCTAGAGAGTCTTCTTATTTTACATAGCTGAATCAGAGGGGTGAGACTGTGTGTGCCTCCCAGAGGGTTTCTAGTACTTAGAGGTTGAACCATAGGGGTTAGACTGTGAGAGCTACCCAGAGGGTTACCTGTTTTCTTCTTATTGATGACTGCTTACTTGTGTGCTTTATTTATGAGAACTGTGTATTGTAGCTGATTGTGATTTTCTGTTTACTGCTTCTTGTTTTATTACTGCCATGTATTCATTGACTATTAGGCATAAATCTTTGGGTGATTGCCTACTAGGATTGTATATCACACCCTGTTTGGGCCATGATTTTGGGCCCAAGCAGACTATGTTGCTGCAGGTATAGATAAGGGTAAGCACCCTTCTACTTCAGGTTCTTGACTGCATCAGGAGTTGGGGAGCGTGGGACCGAGTCATGGATCGCGATGCTGAGGAGCTTTCTGTGTTTTTCCTTTTCACTTGGTTTCAGTTTTATTCCAGCAAGTTGTTGTGTTTGCTGCTTTCCATAGATACTTGTACCTGCTGCATTATTGTCATCATTGTTAGATATCTGCATTGCTTCCGCTGTCTGGTTTCTTTTGTTATGCATGTTGATTACTACTTCCGCTATTTATTGTTGTTTTCTTACCTTGTATACCTTACCGAATGAGGGCATAGTTTCCCCCACCGACTCACCAAGGCCCTCGCTTCTAGTCAGAAGCCTCTGGCATTCGGGGAAACGCGCTTGAGGTCATGTGGCGAACCGGGTACGGGGCACCAGTGGAGGGGCTCCGGACTTGGGACGTTACAAAGTGGTATCAGAGGGGTTATTTTCTCTTGCTTTACTATTTGGAGACCTTATCCAGGGATAGGATGGATTCATTACTTGGCATTAAGCTGTGCTTGGGAGTAGCTAACTCGTGTACAGGGAAAAGCCATACTACCTCGTTAATTGCAGTTTCTGGTTTTGAGATTTTATGGTTGACCTGATTTCACCTAGAGTGATTCACATGGCTTGTGATATTATTGTTTTGATATTTCTGTTCTATTTCTATCGAAACCTAATGATATGAGGGTATTCCATCTCAGGCATCATATAGGAACTTGTAAAAATCACATGTCATGCATTCTTTCCATGCCATCTAGGGTGCATTAGCGATTGCATGCTGTTGTGATAGGCCCTGTATAGATAATGCATGCTGTTGTGATAGATGCTTGATAGATTCTCTTCTTTTATGCTAGAAAACTATTTGTCTTGTTCCTTGCTTAAGAATGAACGCTAAATTTTGGTTTTTTGAGGTGTTATGGGCCTTCACAGATCGGAAATTGGCATCTTATTCCTTGTTTTTAGTGTTTCTGGAATTCTGCGTAGTTTTTGAGCTACTGCCCAGAAAACCCAAAATACACGACGTGTACTTTTTAGATACATGCCGTGTAGTTTTCAGGCTGTGTCACTGACCGTGTGAGCCGAACACGGTGTCGTGGGAGTAACTTCAGGAACATGCCGTGTACCATTGGTACATGCCGTGTGAGTTCGGAGTCGTGTACCCAGCTATGTCACTAACAACATGGGCTGGGGAAGCTCGTGTAGAACACACCGTGTCCGTAGGGAACACACCGTGTGGTCCGGTCCAGGTACCCGGCCGTGTCACGAACAACACGGGCCGACGTGAAATTCTTTTCCACACGCTGTGTTTGTTCGGAACAGGCCGTGTAGTCTTGCCCAGGTACCCAGCCGTGTCACGAACAACATGGGACGGTGTCACCTTCGACTATACATGCCATGTTTGTTTGGAGCACTCCGTGTAAGGTTCAGCCGTGTAGACGGCCGTGTGCTTAACAACACGGGTCGCTGAAGCCTTGTCTAGTGCACGCCGTGTTTGTTTCGAACACGCCGTGTAGTATTGGGTTGAGTCGGACCGTGTGGGTTAGCCGTGTAAGGAGACTCGGGCAGGGGAATAGTTTTCAAGTACACGCCGTGTGTTAGGGTCAAAACGCCATGTAGTTTGAAGTGTACACGACTTGTAGGGCAGGGGTACACACCCATGTCAGTGGTTTAAAAAGACACGCCGTGTAGTTTTATACACGCCGTGTTGTCGTGTTTTCCAATATTGTGCGTTTTTCTTCCCCTATTCCCATTTTGTGATCTTGTGTTCTCTGTCCTTATTTTTCTTGATATGAGGTGTGCTTTTGATCTTTCATAGCTATGCCTCCGAGACGTACTCCGGTCGTACGCTTGTCTTCAGGCAGTGATCAGACACCAGACAGGGCTGATCGAGAACTTCCGGTCGATCCCCCAGCCGAGCCAGCCTTAGCACCGGTGGTTGTACCAGTCGCGGGCGCTGATGCGCAATTCAGGGAAGGTTTCATGAGGATGATACAAGCCTTCCAAGGGGCACCACCTCCTGCCTCATCTATGGCAGACTTGATGTGGGTTTTCCAGCAGCAGCATCCTCCCACGTTCTCGGGGGAGGGAGGACCTCAGGCTGCAGAGTCATGGATGGAAGACATGCTGACTATCTTCGAGCATCTGGAGACGCCTCCAGAAAGGAGGGTCAAGCTCGCCAACTACATGCTCCGAGACTCCACCAAGAGGTGGTGGGACGAGATCTCACAGGTGAGTCAGCAGCAGGCTATGGCTTGGGAGGAGTTCCGACGCATGTTCTACGACTACTTCTACCCGGAGACCCTGAGGGCCGATCGAGCCTGGGAGTTCATGATCTTAGTGTAGGGTACTCTATCTGTCATGGAGTATTCCTCTCGTTTCACTGATCTGTAGAGTTTTACACCCCTTAGGGATGGGAGTGGGGTGTTCTTGGCGAGGAAGTTTGAGGATGGACTCAGACGGGAGATCCGCTCGCAGGTGAACATCTTCCAGCTGACTTCCATTACTTCCATCGTCAACCAAGAACTGATTGCAGAGCGCAATCTAAGAGACTTTGGAGCTGCGACCCAGGGTGGTTCTACTACCAGAGTTAGCTTTCCTTCAGATTACAATAAGAAGCATTGTAGGGAGCCTATGCGCGGTGATTCGAGGAAGCGAGACACATCATCAGGCAGCCAAGTGACGTGCTATCAGTGTGGTCGGACAGGGCACATGAGGACACAGTGCCAGAGAGACCCCGTGGAGTGCCGATCTTGCGGCAAGATGGGTCACCTTCAGCGGTTCGGCCAGGTTTTCTCACCAGTGGCTGGTGACTGGGGTTCTTCTATGACTCCTCGTTCAGGAGAAGCACCACCAGCTTCTCACCAGTCGGGGAACTGGAGTTCTTCCAGCCGTTTGGGCCGCGGTGGAGGTCGAGGTCATGGTATTCAGCCACCAGTTCCTCAGCACCATCAGGGAGGTTCAGCTCAGAGTGGTCAGCCAGGGGCGCAGGGCCGCGGAACGGGCCAGTCTTTCACCGTGGAGTAGACTTATCATGATCAGGATCCCGACCCTTCTACTATTCGAGGTACGATTTTAGTAGCCTCAGTTTTATCTTCAGCTCTTTTCGATACTGGTGCTACACATAGTTTTATCTCTGTTGCCGTTGTGGAGAGCCTTGGACTCTGCATCTTTTCTTCTTCCGACTCGTTGACACTGGACACACCTTTGAGAACGAGGACATCTAGTGTACGCCAGTGTAGAGAGTACCCTCTCGAGATTGCAGGGTATTGCTTCTTATGGTATCTCTATATCATAGAGATGACAGGCTATGATTTCATCCTTAGCATGGACTGGTTGATTCCCTTCCGGGCAGTCGTCGACTGGTATCGCCGCAGATTGAGTTTCGTTTCACTGAAGGGTGAATCTTTCCTTCATAGAGGCGAATGGGACGTTCGGGCGAGTCAGGCAGGACTTGAGCATCTTGGGCTAGGAGGGGTGATAGCCTAGATTGCTAGTCTCTATCTGGATGATCAGCTAACTCCACAGATGGACTTTCCTCCAGTGGTGGATCGCTTCAGGGATGTCTTTATAGAGGACTTTTTGGGTTTGAGTCTAGAGCGTGAGGTAGACTTCTCTATTGAGCTCATTCCACGAGCGGCACCAGTGTCCATTCCTCCCTATAGGATGGCCACACCTGAGTTGCAGGAGCTCAAGAAGCAGTTGGAGGAGCTACAGGCTAAGGGTTTCATTCGACCCAGTACTTCTCCTTGGGGTTCTCTTGTTCTGTTCGCGAAGAAGGAAGACGGTACCCTTCGGCTTTGTGTGGATTATCGGAAGCTGAACCAGTTGATGGTCAAGAACTGATATCCCTTGCCGCATATTGATGAACTTTTCGATCAACTTCGAGGAGCCCGGGTGTTCTCGAAGATTGACTTGAGGTCTGGTTATCATCAGTTGTGCGTTAGACCATCAGATATACCTCTGACAGCCTTCAGGAACCGGTATGGTCTATAGGAGTATAAAATCATGTCGTTCGGTCTCACAAACGCACTTGTAGTTTTCATGGAACTGATGAACCGAGTGTTCCATCCTTACTTGGATTCTTTCGTTGTGGTCTTCGTGGACGATATCTTGGTGCACTCTCACATTCGACATGACCATGCCACCCATCTCGAGATCGTTCTGAGTACACTGAGAGAGCAATAGATTTATGCTAAACTCTCGAAGTGCCACTTCTGGATGGACCAGATTCACTTCTTGGGTCACGTCATCTTAGAGGAAGGATTATATGTGGACCCAGAGAAAGTGAGAGCTGTAATTTCCTGGGAGCATCCGAAGAACGTTTTTGAGGTACGGAGATTACTAGGGTTGGCTGGATACTACAGACGCTTCATTCGGGACTTTTCCCATTTAGCAGCACCTTTGATAGGTCTGACCAAGAAGGGGGAGAAGTTCTTATTGTCAGATTCTTGTGAGTCAGCCTTTCAGGAGATGGAAGGGAAGTTGACGTTAGCACCGATACTAGTCTTGCCGGAGCCAGGAAAGAGCTACACTGTTTACTGTGATGCTTCAGGTATCGGGCTGGGAGCTGTGCTTATGCAGGGAGATGGAGTTGTTGTGTATGGGTCTCGGCAGTTGAGGCCACATGAGAGGAACTACCCTACGCACGATCTGGAGTTGGCAGCTGTTGTTCATGCCTTGCACTGTTGGAGACACTATATTCTGGGAGAGCACTTTGTGGTCTTCACTAACCACAATAGTCTCAAGTATATCTTCACTCAGCGTGATATGAATCTGAGGTAGCGCAGGTGGGTTGAGTATCTACAGTCTTTTGATTTCGAACTTTCCTATACGCCGGGAAAGGGAAACTCCGTGGCTGATGTGTTGAGCAGGAGAACTCAGATTCAGGCAGTTCAGGAGGCCAGTAGTGAGTGGCAGCTGATGGCTCTGTTCTCTGAGATGCATCTGAAGGTGCACGACAGATGGGGACAAACTTTTCTATCTTCTATAGCTATTACCTCCATGCTACTTGATCGGGTACGGATGAGGCAGCTATCAGACTCGGAAGGCTTACTCCTGTGGGAGAGTGTGTCAGGAGGGGACCCTCTTCCTGGATGGACAGTGGGCAAGGATGAGATCTTGCATTTACAAGGATTCATATGGGTGTCAGCGGACATACGCGAGGAGATGATGCGGGATTTCTATTCCTCTATTTGGGTTGTTCATCCTAGCATCACCAAGATGTATCAGGACCTTCATCGCCAATACTGGTGGCCAGGTATGAAGAATGATGTTGCTGGTTTTGTCATGAGATGTTCTACTTGTCAGTAAGTGAAAGCAGAGTATCAGTGACCAACGGGGCTTTTACAGCAATTACCCATTACGGAGTGGAAGTGGAACGATGTTGCTATGGACTTCATGACCGGGTTTCCGAGGTCACCTCGGGGAAACGACGCTATTTGGGTTACCGTTGACAGACTTACGAAGGTTGATCACTTCTTTCCAATCAAGGAGAACTTCAGTTTCGATGATCTGGGATGACTTTAAATCAGGGAGATCATTCGTCTACATGGAGTTCCGCGCTCTATTGTTTCAGACAGAGATGCTCGCTTTAAATCTTGGTTCTTGTAGGGACTTCAGAAGGCCTTGGGTACACAGGTACTCTTGAGTACAGTATACCATCCCTAGAATGATGGATAATTCGAGCGCATGATCCAGGTGCTTGAGGATATGCTCCAAGCTTGCATCCTTGACTTTGGAGGTTCTTGGGAGAAGCATATTCCTCTGGTGGAGTTCTCCTACAACAACATTTTCCATGCGACCAATCAGATGGCACCATACGAGGCTTTGTACGGTAGGCTATGTCGATCACCCTTATGCTGGCTGGAGGCTGGAGAGACAGCTTTGCTGGGACCTCGTCTTGTTTAGGAGACTTCAGAGCAGATAGAGCTGATTCGGAAGAGGATGGATACAGCGCAGTGTCGATAGAAGTCTTATGATGATCAGCAGAGACGACCTCTGGAGTTCAAGGTCGGTGATCAGGTTTTCCTACGTGTTGCACCGAGGTTGGGACACAAGAGGATTCAGAGACAGGGTAATCTTTCACCACGGTACGTTGGGCCGTTTGAGGTCTTGGAGAGAGTGGGGTCGGTCGCCTATCGGTTGTAGCTACCTCATAGGTATCGGGCCATGCACGACGTCTTCCACGTCTCTCAGCTTTGACGTTACTTTTCAGACCCATCTCATGTCTTTCAGCCCGAGGAAGTCGAGCTTGAAGAGGATGCATCATTCGAGGAGCATCCTATCCGGATTGTCGATTGTAGTACGAAGGTTCTCCGCGGGCAGTCTGTTCCTCTGGTACGGGTGCTATGGCAGCACGGGCGAGTATAGGATGAGACCTGGGAAAGGGAGGCCGATGTACGATTGCAGTGGCCAGAGTTGTTCGGGGATTCTTCTTCTCCACCTCATTAGGGAAATTTGGGGACGAATTTCTTTAAGGGGGGAAGTATGTAAGAACCCGGATCTCTTTTCAGGTATGTTTTTCCTTTTTTCTGGAGTTTTTGAGAAAAATGAATTTTCTAGAAATTTAAAAAGTACACGCCATGTACTTTCGAAGTACATGCCGTGTACTCTTCCCGGCTCAAAGCCGTGTGTTGGCCATGCCCGGGCCACACACACGGTGTGTAAGGCTGAGGTGGAGGCCGGTTTTTTAGAGTACAGAAAAATTTGAAGTACACGTCGTGTACTTTATTTTTTTTCGTTAAACGGACCGGGGTCGCGTCTAACCCCCATATCCATCTTCTTATTTAGTTTTAGACCGTCCGAGAGAGACCGTATAGCCAGATCTTCGACGGAGTCCTACCTTGTCGTCCGTTCTCTGATTCGAGCACGGTCAGTTTCATTGGAATCGCAGCAGTGAGTTCTTCCTTCTTCTCTAGCCTCGTTTCTTGATTCCTCCTCCTTTCGATGTTATCATGGGATGAACATTTTGTGCATTTTCTCAGATCTACATTGTTATAAGGGGAATCTATTGTCAAGGTTCACGTATATCAATATCCTAGGATCGAGGTAGGTGGTTTGTGCCTTTCCATATAATGTTGATGAATATTTTGTGCAATTCCCACCAATACCCTTGAACGGGGTATTGCATGTTTCCTGTTTTTCCATTGTTACTTTCCTGCTTTGCTTGATTGCTTTAGTAGAGGTTATTTCTTGTGATTAGAGTATTTTGTTTGTGCTCAATTTGCTTTTCCATTCCTAGTTGTAGGATTGTGGAATGTTGTTTTATTATTTCTGTTGAGCCTTAGTTGATAGACAAGTAGTTCTTGAGGTTTACTTGGACGATAAACACGCGCTGAGCATGTTTAGTTATACTCAGGACTGTGAGAACCTAGAGTAGCAGAACAAAGGGAGAATTGACAGAAGGGCTTCTCCAGAGTGTCTTTAACCACGATGTGGGCCACAGGGGGAATTGACATTGAGTGCTTCCCTATAGAGCCTTTAGCACGATATGAGAATATAGGGGGAATTGACGGTGAGTGATTCCCCAGAGAGTCTGCTTATTTTACGTAGCTGAACCAGAGGGGTGAGACTGTGTGTGCCTCCCAGAGGGTTTCTAGTACTTAGAGGTTGTACCATAGGGGTTAGACTGTGAGAGCTACCCAGAGGGTTACCTGTTTTCTTCTTGTTGTTGACTGTTTACTTGTGTGCTTTACTTGTGAGAACTATGGATTGTAGCTGCTTGTGCTTTTTTGTTTACTACTTCTTGTTTTATTACTGCCATGTATTCATTGACTGTTAGGCATAAATCTTTGGGTGATTGCCTACTGGGATTGTATCTCAAACCCTGTTTGGGCCATGCTTTTGGGCCCAAGCAGACTATGTTGTTGTAGGTATAGATAAGGGCAAGCGACCTTCTACTTCAGGATCCCGACTGCATCAGGAGATGGGGAGTGTGGGACCGAGCCGTGGCTCGTGATGCTGAGGAGATTTCTGTGTTTTTCTTTTGTACTTGGTTTCATTTTTATTCCAGCACATTGTTTTGTTTGTTGCTTTCCATAGATACTTGTACCTGCTGCATTATTGTCATCATTGTTAGATATCTGCATTGCTTCCGCTGTCTGGTTTCTTTTGTTATGCATGTTGATTACTGCTTCCACTGTTTATTGTTGTTTTCTTACCTTTTATACCTTACCAAATGAGGGCATAGTTTCCCCACCGACTCACCAAGGCCCTCGCTGCTAGTCGGCAGCCTCTGGCGTTGGAGGAAACGCGCTTGAGGTCATGTGGCGAACCAGGTATAGGACACCAGTGGAGGGGCTCCGGACTCGGGACGTTACATATAATTATTATAACGATCATGAATAACCTAGTATTAAACCTAAGATGTTAGATATTGTAAGTACTCTCCTTGATTATGTTATTTTCCTAGTATGATTTTTGCCTCTCACACTATTATTTTTGGGTTTTAGATAATGGCTAGAACCCGAAGGAACCGTGTTAATGATCAATGCACTAGGAAATGCAATGATTTTCCTCCTGAACAACCAAATGTTATGGGAAATGGAGTGAAAAATATTATTTCTATACTTACAAAAGCTATGAATCATTCTAGATTTCCAAATGAGCAGATAAGGGAACAATATTCTATTGAGTCCTTCATGAGGAAACGTCCACCTTCTTTCAGTGGGTCTTCTGATCCTCTTTTTACTGAATAATGGATCAGTACCATTGAAAAGATATTTTCCATACTTCACTATTCGGAACATGAAAAAGTCATTCTAGATATTTACCATTTAGAAGGTGAAGCAGACCAGTGGTGGACTCTAATTAAGAATACGAGGCCCCAAGATGAAATTGAATCCATGGAATGAGATGAGTTCAAGAAATTATTTTTCAATAAGTACATTCCTCGTAGTCTTCGAACGAAGATGGAAAATTATTTCTTTGAGCTTAAGAAAAAGGATGATGACTCTGTTGGTATATATGAGGCAAATTTTACAAGTCTTATAAGGTATGCATCTGGCTTTATCATCCAACCTGAAAGTAAATTTGATCGATTCTTCAGTGGCTTAAAACCAAGTCTTAGAAAGGCATTAGCTATAAGAGACTTCAGTAGCTATGAATAGATTGTGTGTTGTTCTATCAAGGTAGAACTGGAAGTTGTTGTTACATATCCATCTCATAGTTTTGACAAGAAACGAAAGATGGAGTTCAAGGAAAAATCTCAAAACTATGGTGAAAAGAAGACAAATGTTTTGTTATGCTCAAAGTGTGGAAAGAAGCATGGTGGATATTGTCTTAAAGGGAATAGAAGATGTTTTAAGTGTAGAAAAGAAGGTCATCGAGCAGCTGAGTGACTAAGTAATGGAAAAAAGGTAGCTAATGATGTGAATGAAGAAAAGACTGTAGAGAACGCACCACCAACACTTCAATGCTACAAGTGCAGGGAAATGGGGCATTATACTAACCCATGCCCTAATCCAAGGGTTAATGATGATCGACATCAACAACCTCTTAAGGAAAAGGAAAAAGGGAATTCACATGCAATCACTATTAGTGATATTGAATATGACAATGAAGTGGTGGAATGATTAAGTGTATATGTAACGGGATTCCAAAATAATGTTGTGGAATCTCATTTATAGTTTTATAGAATATTGGAATATCTATATATTGGTTTTCAATAATTATATGGTACTGGTAACCATGAAAAGTGATTTAAATATTTTTGGAAAGAACCCAATATGCGCATAATGAAGGGATAAGAGGATAATGAAAATTTTGATATTATTAATGAACTCATGACTGATATAAGGACAAAGTGATATCATGGTTTGAGTATATAGAAATTTTGGGATTTTGGTATGTGGAAAGAGTTAACTTTTGACAGCATTTATGTTTTCAAAAAGATTATATGGTAATTCATGTCTCAAGAGAATACATGATTAAGGAATTCACATGTTTGGAATGTAACCAACAAGATATATCTTATGATATATAGGGGAAAAATGATGATATTCACATGCTTGGTTGATGACATTTTTAGTAATAGTTTTCTTTATACTATGAGCTTGGATAGAATTATTTTGGATAAGCCTAAAGATTTTAAATGGATTATGTTGGACATAAGATAATATTTTTTAAGGATAGAACCTTTTTTCGATATTATTTCTGGAATGTTATAATAGTGTAGTTTTAGAAAAATAAAAACTTGCAGGACGGGCGACAACCCGTTACGTCAGACAAGGTTGCGGGAATTGAACCCACAACTGAAGTGCAATAGGCCTTTATAGCCTACCACTGGCCTACAGGAAGTCCCTGGTTAGTAGAAACTAGTTTTATTTTATTAAGAGGTATGATAGATGAAGTATAAGTCCATTTTTGAAACCATATACGATTAATCTCACCATAATATGGACTTATGTATATAACTTTTTCTAAAATTTTGTTTGATATGGATGGAATGACCTATCATTCTATCGCATGATCTGCTAACACTTCATAGAAGACAAATTCAACTTCATTTCTTTAAGAGATGAATTGGAAATTGTTCAAGGCACAAACAATAGTGAGATTGTACCAAAATCAAGTAAGTATTTATTTTAATTCAAAAATTCTTCAAGATTAGGGAAATGATATTGAAAACCAAAAATGTTGTCACAATGCCCTCATATCTGATGAATCAGATGGTACCTTAGATCATCATAAATTTATGGCTTTTTGATTGTTGAATTTTTTATAGCCATGTTCTCTACCACTCTCCATCAGAACTTGATGGTTGGATTTCTCTTCCATATCCACATTTTCACCTATATTCTCCTATGTGTAAAACCAGTGCTGAGTTACTTTGGGTGACCGTTATGTTTCTAACTTTCCTTTTTAAAATTAAGTTTTAGTATTACATTTTATAATGTGGGTTTCTATGAAAGAAACTTTCAAGTAGTAAATGATTTATAACCCCGACAAATTTTGAGGGTGAAATTCATTTTAAGGGGGGTAGAATGTAACACCCTAATATTTTATGAGAAATAATCTTTTTAATTTCTTTGATGTCTTGTGTTGTTCGCTACACCAAAATTATCTTGCGCTATACAAAACACCAAGTATAGATTTTGATCAATTTATAAATGAAATATATTTTTATTATGTTATACGCAACACCAAAGGAAGCTTGTACTACACAGAACCCTGACTTGGCTTGCAATACATGCAATAGTGACCTTCCTCGATAGCGTGTGTTGTACACAATACTGAGTTTCACTAAACAATGATATATTGTTATAATATTATTATGAACTATCCGTTATGAATATTAGTAACTACATTTTGGATTTCATGACATTATTATTCATCTTACACATTTTATAGAACATGGTATGAGAACAAAATAATTTTTTCGGGTAAAATAAGTATTTTTCAAAAAATGCAGTTTTGTCACCTTTTGATGGCGCACCCACTTTAAATCTAGTTTTTGAAACATTTATAGGTTCAATTAAACGAAATAAACTTATTAATTTCAATAAGGATATAAAAATTAACTTTGGATAATTTTTTAATATTTTTCTGTTAACTTTCATATTTTGTTGAATAGTAAAAATACGCTAAATTTTAATTAAAAACAACTTTTTTCGTCAAGATAAATTATATGGTTAAATTATAATATTGAATATTTTTAAATTATAAATATAATATATTTTATCATTTAATATAATGTAGGTCATTATCATTTATTTTATACTGAATTCATAGGTAAAAACATTTCAATATTTTGCAATGTTTTAACTTTTAAAACTCGTTTTCTTAACAATGGGATTAATTTTAAATTAATTACCGCAACTTCTGTGTTTTGAATTTATAAAAATATATTCAATATTTGGATTAAGTGGGTCCAAATTATGTTAATAGGTTACTTTTATTTTTTTGATATTATGAATAGTAACTACGGTAATTTTTATTTACTATAGTTAAAGGTAAATCAGGTAATTAAGGGTAAAAATAAGATTATAAAATTACCCTAATACCTGATAAAATTATATTTGATGAATAAAAGTCGACCCATATCACTTAAGGGTCAGAATAGATTCATTTCATGGACTTTTGACCATGACAATGATATAATTATTATTAAAACCAAAGAAAGTGACAACATGTCACTCTCTTATATCTTATAAGTGTAATAATTTTAATTTAGTGATAAAACTCATAAAACTTTGAATATAAATAGTCTCCAGAATTATAATAAAATTATCTATATCATGAGAATTTACTTAAAATTTTTAGGCATTAAATAATTATCATTAATGTTGACAGAATAGTGATGTAGAAATTATTTTATTGATTGAAATATCATATAAATGGTTTTAAAAATATTAAAATAAATATTATATGAACTAATTAATGTTATCCACAAATTTTCTAGATGAATATGACATGTTATGAGTCTATTAAATATATTTTTTCAAATATATCCTTTGTGTGGATTTTATTTAAATTCAAATAAATTAATAGTGTCAAAATTGACACTATTGTTATTTTATAAAAATAACATATTATAAAATTGTTTAAAAATCACAAAAATATTTAAAAATTATAAATTGAAATTTATATGGTATAAAATTTCATAAAGTATCCAATTATGGACAATTCACAACACATAAGTAATTATTTATAACAATTTAAAATTTAGAATATTATTACCACAAATAAAATTAAATAGACTAAATAAGGATAAATCAAGTTGATAAGGTTTAAAATAAATTACCAACATGTATAAATATTATTGGTTGATTAGATTACAACCCTATATAATCTAATATTCGTATTTGAGTCATTTTTGGTTGTTTTTAAGTGGGTTTTGAGTTTATTATAAATTAATATTTTAGAGGTTTCCAAAAGTGCCCCTCCCCTCTCTCATAAAAGGGAACCTCCTCCCTCTCCTCCTCACACCACTTTGAGACTTCAACCTCAGCCAAAACCTTCCAATTTCTCTTCTAAAATTCCCTAGAAACATACTAGAGGTCCTGATCATCTTCAAAGACCAACTTTAGTGCCCTAAGAGTAGGTTTAGAAGAGGCGCATCGAAGAAGAGGTAATATCCTTTACCGATTCTTTCAAATTTATTTATTCTTATACTTCATCTTATTTATTTGTTTCATTATAAAGTAATAACATCAGTATCACTAATATATTGATATGTTATTATAAATATGAAACAACCCTATTTCACCTTCTATCCATCCTACGAAAAACGAAAGCATCACGTGTGCGTATGTACGGAATACCGTCTCTACGTTGTAGTGTAATATGTTTTTCCACCACCACCTTACTTGGATGGGTATAATAGTGTAAAGAATAAATATATATTATTATTATAATATGATACTATTTCTGATATATTATATCATCCACTTCAATTCCATTCAATAATTATGAGAACAATATCATCGCTCGTGCGTACGTACGGATTACCATCTCCACGATGTGATGAGATTCATTCTCTATGTTAACCATTAAAGAATGAATATAAAGTATATATAATAAATAATCATAAAAAATGTGGAATAATAATGATACTAGATTTATTTATATGTTATTTACTTACTTACATTAAATTTAATAAGGAAACGAAAACAACATTCATGCGTACGTACAGCCTACCGTCCCCATGAACGGTGTATTTCATTCCATTTATCGATCTATCATATATATTTATATTCTGAATATATATTATATATAAATCATGTTTTACATTATGGAATTAAGTAAATAAGGTTATAAGTAATAATATCAAGAACAAAAAGTCCAAACACATACGATAAATGAAACGATTTTACCCAAAATGTTTCTTTAACATGGAATTGACCAAAGAACGGGTAATATAAAGTCATAATAGAATAATATATGATATCATAAATATTATTATGGTTCTGTTACAAGTAAATAATATGTTTAAACCCACTATACAAGAGTCTCATACATATACATAATAAATTGGACATAAGGTAAGGGATAATTTTGCAATCTCATTTTTATTTGAGATTGTTTACACGTAGGTATTTACTGGGGTTATATTTTTCATCCATTTCCATGTTTTAGAGAAATGTTTTCATAAAGTATTTAATATTATTCCATGTAGGTTTAAAGTCATGTTTACCCCCTTTTTACTTTTACTATGTACTATGGAATAAATCTTTCTTTTGTTTACCATACGAGGTACTTTTTGACTTTTCTAGAAAAAGTACAACAAGAATGTTTTTTTAACTTATACGGCGTGAATTAATTTTTACAGTTTCATAAAGACTTATTTCAATGAAGATTAATCTAAAAAATTTCATTATTATTTTCAACAAAATCCTTTTCTTTTAAAATTTAATGGCATTTTTAGAAAAGAAAATGATTTTGAAGAAGAAAGAATATTTTCCTCAAGAATTCATTTCAAGTGTTTTATCAAAACTATTTTCCATCTATGATGACATTATTTAGTATGTTTATGTTTCAAGTATAATTTATCTATTATTTACATGGTTTTATTTTTCTTATAATGAAATGATATCCATTTGTTTTATATGTATTATGTTATGATGGGATGATGTTTATGAAACCCTTTTTATTCTTTGGGTTATGATGAATGATTTATGTTGGGGAACAGGAAATAATGATTTCATTATGAGATGGGTGGGACCTATATATCCCTACAATGCATTGGGTAAAGATTTATATCTCATGAGATAGACATGGCTAGAATGAAAAGTAAATCCAATTCAGTAATACAGGGCTCGAATGACAAGTAAACCCAGTTCAGTAATGGACATTGTCTACTATGATGGTCTTGAAAGAAATGTATTGGCTAATTTGGAAATCATATCATGTGATTAATATTTTTCCACAATTACATGTTTTATTCCCATGATATTTTATCATTATTGATGTTCTATTATGATCTATGTCTTACGTACAAGCATGTTTTATGTCATTGCTCAAGATTTTGATGTTTAAACATTATATTCATGTTTTTAAGTTCAAATGTATATGGTTTGTTTTATTTTCTCCATGATTACCCTTAATGAGCATTTGAGCTCACCCTTTATATTTTTTCTTTTCTACAAGATATAAAGAAAGGTTTTAGGTAAGAAAACAAAAGTGAAAGATCATTATGGGAGATATTGAATATCTTTCACCATGATTAGAAGATTATGTTCTGAGTTTCCAAAGACACTAAAATATTACGGTCCTTGGGTGTCTGTTTTTGTTATATATTAAGTATTCTGCAAAAGTAATGTAATGTCCATGTACATCAAGATTAGGTCTCTACAATATTTGAGTAAATCAAGACATCGCCTTTGCCTCATGTTGAGTTCTTTCTGTATAAATATGTATTTCAAACTCTTGTGATTTGTATATATATCACATATTTCACCATATAGATAGTGTCTCCATATATTCAGAGCAAAGATTACGACTGCTAACTCAAGATCATGAGTTAGATAATTTTGTTCACGATTCTTCAACTACCTTGATGAATATGTAATAAATTTATCATTTTGCCTAAGGAAACAACCTAATATATTCTTTGATGAATCATTATATATCAAAAAACCATCATTTCCTGATGGAAGAGTCAAAATTGGAGAACTGACCAATATTCTATTCAAGTATTCAAAACATTCTACACATTATTTTTTCCATATGAACTTAACCCCTTTACGTGTGAACTTGGTTAATGGGTTTTCCAATCGGGAAAAATTCTCGATGAAATATTGATAGTAACCTACTAAACCAATGAAACTACATTCCTTGGTTATGTTCATTGGAATAATCCATTCTTGGATTGCCTTTGTATTTATAGGATCAACTGATATTGTATCCTTAGAGACCATATGGCTAAGAAAAGTAACTATTTGAAGCCAAAATTCACACTTATAAACTTCCCATATAACTATTTTTTTCTAAGATTATTCAGAAAAATCCACAAGTGATTCTCATGGTCCTTAGAGCTTTTAGAGTATACCAAGATATCATCAATAAATACCATAAAAATTATCAATAAATTCCCGGAATACTCTGATCATTATATCCATGAAAAAAAAGGGTACATTAGTCTGTCCAAATGTCATTACTATAAAATCATAATGTCCATACCTAGTTCAAAATGTTGTCTTTAGAATATATTTATTCTTTAAACACAATTGATGATATATAGAATGAAGGCCAATATTTGAAAAATATTGATATATGTGAATTTAATCAAATAAATCATCAATAGGAGGAAGAAGATACCTATTATTTATTATAATAGCATTTATTTCTCTATAGTCAATACATAGCCTCAAGGACCCATCTTTCTTCTTAAAAAAGTGAATATGGGATCCCCAAGGAGAAATAATAGGGAGAATAAATCCCTTAATACTTAACTCCTATAGTTTTTTCTTTATCTCCACTAATTTCATAGTTTCCATTCTATAAGGAGTCTTTGATATCGGTCTTGAATTAGAGATTAGATCAATGGTAAATTTAACTTCATGCTCTAGGGGGTGTCCAAGTAATTCCTTGGGAAATACATCAATGTATTCCTTCATAATTTGTACATCCTAAATTTGAAGATTACTTTCCCCATCCCTAGATTCTATTTTCTCTTCCACCCCAAGAATTTCATTCAGTAGAGCTGCGGGGGGTGGATCTAGATAAGAATCAAATGATGAAGTTTTTTTCTCTAAAAATATGGGATTCTTTATCTTCCTTACAAATCATAATTTCCTTCTTCTTGGAATAAATTTTCA
The DNA here is from genome assembly GCA_963277665.1 of Viscum album. NCBI lineage: Eukaryota > Viridiplantae > Streptophyta > Magnoliopsida > Santalales > Viscaceae > Viscum > Viscum album. The sequence goes on from OY728159.1 coordinate 163,015,372, forward strand.
TATAATATTTTGAAATACGATTCATACCGAGGGTTATATCAAATTCAACCATAGGTATGATGATAAGGTCAGAAACTAAAGAACACTTATGTGTCATAAAAGGGACTGACCATCACATTTTTTTGCAATGATACTTCCCTTAAGAGATTTGACTGAAAACTCCCTTATTAAATCAAAAGGAAAATATCTTATTTTCTAGGAAAATTTGGTAGATATAAAATAGTGTGATGATCTAGACTCAAATAAGTAATTTTCTAGATTTGAATATAATATTAATATATCTTCCACCACATCATTGGGTACTTCCACCTCATCTCTAGTGATCACATAAGCTTGGATATATCACCTTGGCCTCTTCTATGGTAGATTCCATTGATGATTGGGAAATTGATTTGAATAATTACCCATTTAATTATAGTTGAAGCATTTAACATCATTTATTTGTTTCTTATGTTTGAAATCATTAGATCAATGACCCTTTTCTCTACACTTATAGCAAACTCCCATATCTTTCAAGAATTTACCAGGATTATTCTCTCTATAATTTCCACATAATAGAAATTTATTAATTACCTTATTCTTATTTTATTATTTACAATTTCCATGGTTATTAGAAGACCTATTCTTCTATTTATTTTCCATTAATATATAGAATCTGAAAAATTACTTCTTTGTTTTGATAGCACTTAATACTATTTAATCATATGATGATTCTTTTGAGAGACCAATGCCCTTCAGAGACCTGGCTTAAGACCTTCAAATAAATGATCAATCTTGTCTTCTAAATCATGTTTGTAATCTATATCATACCTAGATATTCTTGTAAAGGTATACTCATACTCTACAACAATATATTATTCCCTTTTCTTTAAACTAAGTAATTTTCTCTTCATTTCTGTTCGTTGCTTTTGAGGGAAATATTTATCAAAAAAACGTTTCTTTAAAAGTTATCCTTAGTATTTTGGATCAATGACCACCATTGATCAACATATCCCTTGAGAAAATATACTACCAGTATTACCTTTTCTTTTTCATTACATCCCAATGCTGAAAATATCTTTTCAAGGGACTTGATCCATAGATCAGCTACCACTGGATTAGTAGTCCCACTAAAAGATGAGGGATTTTGTCATATGAAATGATAAAAATAGGTATAGTATGGTTATTCATCATAACCTCGGTAAGATTTCTTATTATGGACATGATTAGCTTAGTTCCAACACTAACTATGTTGACTTGCTCAGTAGGGAAATCCCTACATTGTCCGCAGGTATTGATTCCTTTACTTCAATTAGGTGGCATCACTAAATAATGGAATACACTAAGTTAACTCATAATCATCATGATTATTCATCCAAAAATTCACTAAAAGTAGTTATAATAATTCTTATGTTTACTTAACATCTAGTTTCTAATGTTTCTACTAAACTTGATATAATACCAATGATAACAACCCCAACCTTAATATCCTAGAGTTATTGGTTGTTTTATTACAATTATATAGATACAAGAGATCACATCAATAAGGATAATGAAGGACCCCAGGACACCCTGAGAGGGGAGGGGTGAATCATGGTGTCAACTTTTTCTTTTAAACTGAAGGATCTTGTTCCCACATTGGTAGAAACTAGTTTAACCTGTATAATGAATATGAGAATAAATAAAACATTCACATGCATAGATATGACATAACACTTTCTACTTGGTTCATCACTAAGGGCTATGTCCAAGGAGAATACATCGACAGGTTTTCGGTCATACCAAATTCCACTATTCTTCACTTGTTGTGGATTACAAAGGTTTGGGAATAATCACTCTATACCAGGCTCACTGCCTTTACAAATGTTCAGGGATAGCCTACTGCGTCCCTCAGGTCACTCATGTTGACTCACCCTGGATCACTGCCCTTGTTGAAGTCCCACTCAGTTTATAGACATGAAGACCTCTTCATCATTGCAAAAGAATGTATCCTCTGTTGTATGTAGATGCTCTGTTGAAGTCAGACTTCCACCTGTAGATTAATCTCACTTTGCACTGAAGGTATCGGGCAATCTTACAGATTTCGTGCAGCTCCAAAAAGACCAGCGTGCTTTAAATACACCTGGCGCGCTTCTCCAAGCCTAGCGAGAAAGTTTCAAGATGGCGCGCAAGTCTCAGCGCGCAAGCCCAAATCGGCGCGCAAGTTCACCTCAACCACTTGTGCGACACTCACTTCTTCTACCTAAAATTTGCGCGAATCAACCCCTTTCTCACCAAAACCACCTTGGACGCGCAGCTAACAACTGTCGTGCAACTTCAACTTGTGTGACCCACCACCACTTGCACGACCACTACACCTGTGTGACAGGAGCTTTAATTTTCTCTAATTCTGAACTTCGTCTTGAATGAGGAGGGGTCGACCTGTATTTATAGGAATTTGGACACCCTATGCAATGGCGCACAAGTCTACCCTCAGCGCGCAAGTTTTGGCGTGCAAGTCTCTGCCCCGGAAAAACACTTGCGCGACCAACTTCCAAACTTGGATGCCCTTCTCCCTTTGCCATATTTTAATGTTATGATCTTTAAAAACATTATGCGTGCAAGTTTCCTCTCCTTCAAGTAATCAGAGCGAAAGCCCCTTTTCCAAAAACACTTTTCTCCATTTGTCAATGTTGAGGTCCAGAAATTTGGAAAACACTAGAAAATGGTGCCACCTTCAATAATATTATCTACTTGAACTGTAAGATCACTTTGTTGGCACATATTCTGAACTTCCACTGAGGATTGACAACAAAAAAAAAACTATACTTCAATTCATGCATAGAACTAAAATGGTTCCAATAATCACCCCCTTTCAGTTTGTTGGAAATTAGTAAATAAATTCTACAGAGCACCAGCCATAGGCAAACCACAAATGCAAGAATCAACTCAGCCAACACTCTAAGTCTACATGAGCAATGCTCGGTGTAGAAAATAAGAGAGGAATCTTGAATTGGTTTCTTGTCCAGTGTATTCCATCCCATCCTATCACCGAAACTAAAAACTCAATGTGTCATAAAAGAATTACATTCCTGAATTTATTTCTTTCTCCCCCATGGACAATAAACCCAAAGACCGGTAATTTTTCATTATTTATCTCAAACCACACTCCCCCTAGATAGTGTCTCCCCCACAAACCTGCATCGCATCTATTAACATATATAAAAAAATTAATATAAATGGGGAGAGGGTAATTTCGTAACCTCATTATGCACTAGGAGGTGGCCGAACACTGAGGTTCAACCGATGCTTCTCAAACACAGCCGCTGATAGTGGTTTGGTCAGAATATCAGCCACTTGCTCCTCAGTTCCCATATGATCCATTATAACCACCCCTTGCTCAACTTTTTCTTTGATAAAGTGATACCTGATTTCAATATGTTTCGTATGAGAATGATGAACAAGATTCTTTGTAAGATCAATTGCGCTCTTGTTATCACAGTAAATCACCATTGGCAGTTTCAACTTATCACTAATATCTGTTAGTTGTTTCTTTATCCATAGCAGTTGAGTGCATGACTTTGTGGCAGAGATATACTCAGCTTCAGCAGTACTAAGAGAAGTGCTTTCTTGTTTCTTGCTCAACCAGCCAACACATTTATTCCCAATATAGAATGCACCACCACTGGTGGACTTTCTATACACAACATCGCCAGACCAGTCAGCATCAAAAAATGATGATAACTCACTTTCCCTTCCTGCAGAAAAATATAAGCCACAATTGTGAGTACCTTGAATATACCTAATGATTCTTTTTACTGCTTCCATTTATTCCTCCTTTGGATTACTCTGAAATCAAGCTGCAAGACATGTGGCAAGGAAAATATCTGGACGTGTCACTGTCAGGTACAGTAGGCTCCCAATGATCCTCCTGTATATGGTGGGATCTACAGAGGTCCCATCCTCATGCATTCCAAGTTTAGTTCCACCTGCAATCAGAGTCAACATTGGTTTGGAGTATTGCATATTAAACTTCTTCAGCAGTTCTCTTGTATAATTTTCCTGAGAAATGAAAGTGTAATCCTTCTTTTGAATCACCTGTAGCCCCAAGAAATAAGTGATCTCCCCAATCATAGAAATTTCAAATTCTGTTTTCATTTGATTGGAAAATTCATCCACATATTTCTACCTGCTTCCACCAAATATGATATCATCAACATAGACTAGAACTATGAATTGATCTTTTGGATAATTCTTCACATATAGATTGTGATCTACTCCTCCTCTTTTGAATTCCAGCTTCTTGAGATAAGAATCCAGCCGGGAGTACCATGCTCGTGGTGCCTGTTTCAAGCCATAAATTGATTTCCTTAGTTTGCAGACCTTTGTTTCATCATTACCAAGAAGAAAACCCACTGGTTGTTCAATGTAGACTTCTTATTCGAGTACACCATTTAAGAATTTTGTCTTGACATCCATTTGATATAATTTATATCCTATTTGGAAAGCCATGGCAAGGAACAATCTAATTGACTCCAATCTAGACACTAGAGAAAAGGTTTCTTCAACATCAACACCTTCAACCTGGGAATATCCTTTACATACCAGTCGAGCCTTGTTTCTAATAACACTTCCATGCTCATAAAACTTGTTCTTAAAGATCCATTTTTTACTAATCACATTGTGACCTTCAGGTCTCTGGATAAGATCCCATGTATGATTCTTGTCAATCTGATCTAACTCTTCATTCATGGATTTCACCCATGATTCATCTTTTGCAGCTTCTTCAAATGAGGATGGCTCCACAACTGATAGAAATGCAGATTGCATGTTATTCCTCATCCTCCTTGTTTGAGTGGGTGCACTCCTATCCCAAATTATGTTAGATGGATCAATCTCAGCTCTTCTATTTCTCCTGTGAGGTTCAGTTGCATTCTCTTCAGCCATAGTTTCTTCTTCAAATTCTTCTTCTGAGTCAACTTCATGATGTGACTACTAAGTGTTTTGTACAACTTCCTCTATTTCTGTATTTGTATTTTCTCCACGTTCACTTTCTTCCTCACTTTCTATCACATCATTATATGACGTCCTTGAATCATTTGTGGTTTTCTCTTCAATTATCTTAACATCACCGCTTTCCATAATCCTTATTAATAACTTATTGAAACATTTGTAGGCTTTTCTGTTCATTGAGTATCTGAGGAAAATTCCTTCATCAGTATTATCACCATACTTCCCTTGATTTTATTCTTTGTTTATGATGAAGAATTTACTTCCAAAAACACAAAATTATTTCAGAGAGGGCTTCCTTCCATGCCAAAATTCATATGGTGTCTTTGTTTCACCCATATAACTTCCTGTTTGATTTTGAATATACACTGCAGCTTGGACAACCTCTTTCCAGTAATGTCCTGGAATACGACTTTTAATCAGCATAGTTCATGCCATGTTGTTCACCTATAGATTCCTACATTCAAAAACTCCATTTTGTTGTGGAGTTCTCACAGCAGATACCTCATTTTGTATCCCATGATTCTCTAGGTAATTTTCAAATTCAATGGATGTGTATTCCCCTCCATTGTCAGATCACAACACTTTGATTGTTCGTCCAGTATCATTCTCGGTGATTTGCCGATATGTTTTCATGCAGTCAAGTACTTGTCATTTCATGTGAATGACCATTAAACATTCCATTCTACTATAATCATCAATGAAAAGGACAAAGTACCTTTCTCCATGAGTTTCAGAAACATTTATCGGCCTGCATACATCTGTATGAATTAGATCAAGAAGATGAGATGCCCTTTTCTTCTTTGGCCGATATGAACTGCAGACCAGCTTTCCATGAATGCAAGCATCACAAGATTTTTCACGCTCACGCTTCACGTTGGGAATGTCCATGAAAATTCTCAACTTTGATATTTTCTCCATGTATTGTTTATTGATGTGTCCCAGTCTCAGATGCCACAAATTGTTTTCTTCTTTAACAGTCATGTAACAAACATTTTCTTCATTATCAACCTGATACAATTTTCCTTCTGTTCTGCATCCCTTTATAAGTGAATTACCTATCTTTCCCTTGATAGTGTAGTATTTCTGATTAAAAGTAACTATAAGTCCCGAGTCACACGGTTGACTCACACTGAGTAGATTATGACGTAATCCATCTACATAAAGGAGTTCAGTCTTCTTTAGCTCTCCATTGGCTAATTCAGTACTTTCACTACATTTGATTTTCAGAGATCCATCATTACTAAATCGTACTGTACCATCAACCTTCCTTTTGATATCTGTTAACAGGCCTACATTACTTGTCATATGAGATGAACAACCTCTATCCAAAATCCAGGTGTTTTTTCTTTTTGTAGCTTTGAGGGCCACCTCTGCATGGTTGGATTTCTCAATTTTCTTCCTTTCTTTCCATGGGACATTGGATTGAATATAAAGCACTGATGGCATTTCAATTATCTATTTCATGTACCTAGGTTCTTCGTAGTCGAAATCTTCTTTTAGAGGAGAAAACCTGTTTGAAAGAGAAACACTGTCTTGCTGATGAGACTTGAATTGTCTCAAACTTTGGTATGAGGTTTCCATGTCCCTTCTCTGCCTACAATTAATAGCCTTATGACCAAAGTTAGAACATCAAAAACAATATCCATATAAATTATTTCTTCTAAAAGAATTAGGATATGAATTTGTTCTCCTCTGTTGAACTCCTATATCTTCTCCATTTAGATATCTTCTTGCCTCTTTGCAACAAGACATGGTATGACCCAAATATCCAAAGAACTGGCACTTCATGAGAGGAAATGTCTTCTCACTTCTATTTTTCCTCACTCCTTCTGTGGGATAGTATTACGATGGATCCTTTTTCCATGAGGCTTGAGGATAATCTTCTTTTCTTCTTTCATATTGAAATGGAGGTTTATATTTCATCACTTCAGAAGATTTTCCCACATCACCCACTTTCATCTTGCCTTTATTTTGGTCACCTTTATTTGTAGCATTTGACGATTCTTCCTCACAACCAATTCCACTATTTCCCATGCAGGTAGGTCTTTGATCTTTTAAAATATTTTCAACTCTATTAGAGCCACATTTTTCTCTCTCCAATAGCTCAGCATCTGAGAACCTTCCAAACTATAATTTTTTCCTTGATTCTTTTTAAATTGAATCTTTTTCAAATTTACTTTTAATAGTAACAAATTCCTCCTCAAGATGCTCAGTAGTCTTGGACTTTTCCTCTAGTCTGAATGTGAGGTCATTGATGAACTTTGCCTGCTCTTCAATTATTAGATTTAGATCCACTACATCATCATTTCTTTCAAGTATTTTAGACTGTACTTTCACTAATTCTTCCAGTCATTCAATTTCAGCTTCAAGTTGATCAATATATTCAGTTGATTCTTCTAAAATTGATTTACACTTATTACAACTCTTAAATTTAATATTGAGCTTACTAACATCATCCTTAAGTTGAAACTTGGGATTAGCGCTATTTTTCAACTGATTTTCTCCACCAGTATCTTCTGATTTTTCAACAGTGGCTATCATGGAAGCATGGTTCCTAGTTTTAAATTCTGGTTCTTCTTCATCATAGAATTCATTATCATCTTTTTCCTCTTCACAGACAAAACTCTTCTTCAGAACTTTCTTTCTAGATTTGAAGTCTCCTTTCTTGGAAAACATTTTCTGAGTCTTCTCAATGTTTTCAGTATCGATATCATCATCATTGATCTTTCTTAATCACTTAGAAGCAATGTGATCGACTTTTCCACAACAAAAGAAAGCTAGAGGTAACTTCCCTTTGAATTTCCATTTTCCCTTCTATAACTTCTTAGCAATGAGAGAAAGAATTTCTTTTTATTCATCGTCTTCACCACTACTATTTTTTTAGATTTTCAATTTCTCCATGGATTTGAATGACATTTCCTTGCTTACTCGGGTCGTAGCATCTTCTGGTTTGAACCTCATTTCATATGCCACCAGGTTGCTCAATAGATCTTCCAGAGAAAGTTTGGAAATATCTCTTTCCTAAAGGGCTGAAACCTTTGGCTTGTAAAGGGGTGGAAGTGTTCTTAATATTTTCTTCACAATTTCTACGTCTTTGATTTCTTCACCTAGACCCCGAATTGCTCCAACCACTTTAGTAATTCGATTGAAGAAGGAGTCTGTGTTCTCATCAGGATGAATCTTTAGATCATCAAACCTATTGTGTAGGAATTTTAGTTTTTCCTCCTTCACTTTTCTATCTCCTTAATAAATATTTTCAATTTTATCCCACATGGACTTTTCTGAGGTGTAACTCATCACCTTTAGGTAGATCTGATCAGAAAGGGCTGCGGTGAGATCATTCTATGATTTAGCATCAGCATGAAGAATTTTCCTATCGGCATCAGTCATAGCCATCCCTGTTGGATCAGTAACATGTATACCTTGCATGGTGGAAAAGAGAACATCCATTCAAAGGGATCTTAGATGAGATTTCATTCTGTTCTTCCAAATCTGAAAATTACTTCCATCAAAGAGGGGAACTCCCCTAACACTGCCTGAATTTTCCATGGCGGTATAAAATAGATCAAACACCAGTAACCTAGCTCTGATACCACTTGAAGGACCTCGGAACACCCTGAGAGGGGAGGGGTGAATCAGGGTGTCAACTTTTTCTTTTAAACTGAAGGATCTTAATACCAAATTGGTAGAAACTAGTTTAACCTATATGATGTATATGAGAATAAATAAAACATTCACATGCAAAGAGATGACACATCACTTTTTACTTGGTTCACCACTAAGGGCTACGTCCAAGGAGCATACGCTGACAGGTTTTCAGTCATACCAAATTCCACTATTCTTAACTTATTGTGGATTATAGATTTTTGGGAATAGTCACTCTGTCCCAGGCTCACTGCCTTTAAAAATGTTCAGGGATAGCCTACTACATCCCTCAGGTTACTCTTGTTGACCCCCCTGGCTCATTGCCCTTAGTGAAGTCCCACTCTGTTTATAGATGTGAAGGTCTATTCATCATTGCAAAATAATGCATCCTCTGTTGTATGTAGATGCTCTGTTGAATTCTGACTTCCACCTGTAGACTAATCTCACTTTTCACCAAAGGTATCGAGAAATCTTCCAGCTTTCGTACTGCTCCAAAAAGACCGGCGTGCTTCAACTACACCTGGGGAACTTCTCCATGGCTGGCGCGCAAGTTTCAAGACGACATGAAAGTCTCATCACGCAAGTCCAAATCGGTGCACAAGTTCACCTCAACCACTTGCGCGACACTCACTTCTTCTACTTCAAACTTGCGTGACTCAACCCCTTTCTTGCCAAAACCACATTGGACGCGCAACTAACAACTGTCGCACAACTTCAACTTGCGTGACCCACCACCACTTGCGTGACCACTACACCTGCGCTACGGGAGCTATGATTTTCTCTAATTCTGAACTTCATCTTGAATGAGGAGGGGTCGACCTGTATTTATAGGCATTTGGACACCCTGCGCGATGGAGCACAAGTCTACCCTCAACGCGCAAGTTTCAGCGCGCAAGTCTCTTCCCCCGAAAAACACTTGCACGACCAACTTCCAAACTTGGGCACCCTTCTCCCTTTGACATATTTTCATGTTCTGATCTTGAAAAACATTAGGCATGCAAGTTTCCTCTCCTTAAATTACTCAGTATACAAGTCCCTTTACCAAAAACACTTTTCTCCATTTGTCAATGTTGAGGTCCAGAAATTTGGCAAACACTGGAAAATGGTGCCACCTTCAATACTGTTATCTTCTTGAACTGTAAGATCACTTTTCTGTCACATATTCTGAACTTCCACTAAGGATTGACAACCAACACAAACCATACTCCAATTTATGCATAGAACGACCATGGTTCCAATAGATAGATTAGTTTAGTATTCCTGAAGATATAGATACATGCATGGTTCCATTATTACATTATTAATTAAACATAGAACATAACAAAGGAAAATAAAACCACTTCCATGACACTTATTCAAAGGTTTAATCTTTATAACCTGGGGAATGAAAACAAATGAAAGGGGTGAAATCAAATTCTCAACAACGGTTAAATTAATCAATAAGTGAAGAAAAGTCAATAAGGCATAATCATAATGGAAAGTTAAATAACTTAAGAACACATTCCATTAATAAATTAAGAATGTAAATGTATCCATATATTTTTTCATAGTAAAAAACTCATGGAAAGTAATAAATTAATACTGAATGAAGAAAATGCTTAATCATTGGACGTCATGTATCTGGCACATGAATAATTATAACATCAAGTGGGTTTAAGTCTGTGGGTAAAAAACCATATGATTCTTATTGTAAACAAACATGAAGGGTTTGTCTCTAATTATTTTGTCTCATGAGACCTCTTGATGGATCAAGGGGATATCTATAATTGGGTCCCACCCTCACTGCAAGTCTAAATCATTCTTCATACATAGATTCAATTCAATAACATCATTCAAAGAAAACACCACATGTAAAAATGTTATAAAAATAAGAAAATAATCATATCCATGATACAAGAAATATATATATTTAATGAAATTTTTAATCAATAATGATCATAAATAAAAGGTAAGTATACATACACTACACACAAGGAATAAGTGGTGAATAAGGCATAACCAAAGATAATATCACAATGTTTCCCAAGAAAGAGTGAATTTAAATCATAATTGTAAATTTATAAGGGAAAAATAGACATATATCAGGATAAATTATGTCCAAATGAAATTTAAACATATAAAAAGAGTGTTTAAGAAATTTTAGAAATGAGCCTCTTTAGTGTAGTTTAAGGAAAATATTAATGTCTTTAAAACAGAAAAAAGGAAAAAATGTTTATATAAAACCAGAAATAAAAAAAGATATTTTTTAATGATAAAATGAGTGATTTTATAAAAATATTGGTAGATTAAAACAAATTATGTATGGTACTGGAAAATGGGTATGAAATTGGAAAGTTCTCTTAAACCGGGATTGCTTTTCAGGAGGTATTGAAAAGATAACCTTATAAAACATGTATTTCCCATAAAAAGAAGATGAATTGATATATATACATGAGTTTGGAACATATAAATTTAATTTAGAGGAATTAAATAAAAATAAATAATAATTACAATAGGGTAAAGAGCGATAAAGCATAAATCGAATGAAAAATGGTGATTCAGGGAGAATCCTTTACCTTATGTCTGAAAGTGTTCCGCACTTGCAATTAACATCCTGGGTAATGAAATTAAATTCATTATAATTTAATTAAGAATATATTAAACATTTATTTGACTTATTATAATTTTATTAAGTTCATTTATGGCCTTTTTGATGAGTTATAAGATTCAGTTTTGTTGATCAGGAATGTTTATTTCCTTGATTTTCATGATTGGTTCACTTGTATACATGTATGAAAGATAATGTAAAATGGGAATCCTTATCCATAATTGAAATTATATGTTATTAATGAAATTTTAGGAGATATAATGTTCTTATATATAAATTTTCCATACATGAGGATGATTCATTAGATAAAACGTTTATGATAACTGTTTAGATTATTTTGGCGTTTTTCGATCGTCACGAACTAGTTTTGTTTTATTAATTAATATTATGTATATATACTATTTACAAAAAATTATATAACTTATAATACATATGATAAAATCTTATTTAACCATAATAATGGTTTTTTTACCATACTTGAAGGTGATAATGGAAAATAAAAACGCATCATCCATGATGGAGGTAAATCGACACATCACGAATGATATTTTCATTTTTAGAATAAAAGGGAGAGGAGAAGGGGTTTGATGATGGATTTTACATTAAAATAATAAAATTATAGTATATATAAGATACTGGATTAATAATTCAGGTTTGGATAGATGAGTTTAGGGAAGTATAATAAAATAAATGAAATTGAAATAAATTGAAAAAGAAGGATTAAGGGTTTTACCTCTTGAATTCTTCTCCTTGAGAACCTCCTTAAGGCAATTGAGTTAGCTATTTTATTGAGACCAAAGGATCCTGGATGTGGGGAATATAATTATAAATATTATTGGGTATAAATTGGAAAATATTCAAGGCTTGGAAGTTGTGAGAAGAAAGGGTGGTGAGGGGTGGTATTTATAGTGGATGAGAGGAGTATTTTTTGATTATTTTATTCATTAGTTTAATATTTTACCTCAAGACTAAGAATAATTTGAATATTATCACTAAATATATTAAATAATGAATGTGGGTTTGAGATTATGGTTATTACATTAGAAATGAATCAATTAATAGTTTATTTAACTTATAACATATATATACCATAAATTACCATATTTTACTATTCACCAAAAATTCAAGTATTTTAGAAAAATCTTAAAAAATAACCCTAAGAATTTTTCAATGTTTAGAATTAAAAAAGGAACTCAATTTTATGAAATTAATTTTCTAAAAATTATAAAATTAATTTTTAAATGAAAACATCATTTATTCAAAAAATACAAATTTTAATATTATAATCAAATTTTCAGCACTTTGAAAAAATAATTAAGGTCTCATAAAATTATATTATCATAGTAATAAAACAAAATATTAATTTATGAATATATTTTATGAAAACAAATTTTCTTTTAAGTTATTATATTAATTATAAACTTGTAAGTAAACATTTATGTTTTATAAAAATACCAACACTTAATTTATCATTTTTAATACATTTATTTACTTATTCTATGATATAAATATATCATATTTTCATTCATAAGATACCTAAATTTTATTTATAATTTCATAGGTGTGTTTATTATTCTAATGGTCACACTAATATTCCTAAGGGTCACATTACTATTCATAAGAGTTACATTACTATTTCAATAGTCCTGTTAATATTTAATCATTGTTTGTTTAAGCTCAGTGTTGTGTCAAACTTAAGATACCAAATGAATTGAATTTATTTAAGAATATTCATATCATAAAATTTTGGGGTGTTATAATATATTATGTAATGATAATATTTATGATGTGTTTTTGTTGAGTTTAATTTGTTAGAAAACTATTCCATTATGAACATCATATTTTATATCATTGATTTCATGATATTATTTCTATGATATGTAGTTTAATTAATTATATTATTTATTCATAATTAATACCATGATGTGAATTTAAATCAATGTCATGGTTTGTGATATATAATTTATTTTAACTGAAATTGTGTAGTAGTGGTAAGTAGTCAATAACTAGATCTAGTTTTTAGTGAAAATCCTTTAGTAAAAAACATGAAAAGGAAATGATTCATATTATTTATTTTTTAGAGATAATGAAATAATTATTTAAGAGATGCACCAAATATGGTTAGAGATAAGATGATCCACTTTCCTTCTTTTCTAGTGGTTACACTTTATGCTCGGTGTTCTCATGTGTCCCTATCTCTTATCCCGACACTCTCTACCCCTGTTTTCCTCCCCCCTCTTCTATTACCATTGAGATAATTGTTCTTGACCCCATATTGGTCAATCCTGGTGAGGTCTATGATGTTTTTGGATTGTGACGGTGGTTGCAACAGTGAAAGCTATCAACAATGCACCTTTGTGACTTGGGATGGGAACACAGAAGCTTGTAGCTATTTTCTATGTCATCTTTGGGTGGGTTATTTTTCATGGTTTTCATGGTTCATCATCCTATGTGTTTTACCTATCTTTTCCCCTTCCATATCCCTAGGTTCATTCCTTAATTGATGGTGTTGAGGGTTTTGATGAACTCTGGTAGTCGACGATCGTGTTGTGCATGATGATGCTTTGGGAAGACAATGGTTCTTTAACCCAAAAATGTTCTATTAAATAATCAATGATGATGGGATATTGTCTTTGGTTGTCCTTGACATTGGTGCTCCTCATAAGTCTCTTCACTAGATCTTGAGGATCAAAGGGTCTGAGGAACATGATCTTGATGGCATTGGAAAATCTTCTTGGGCACCCCACCTCCAACCTGATGCAGTGAGTCTCTTCCCTGGGATTTTTTGTGACGTGTTGTGGAAGGCATAATGTCACCTTATATATAGGTTTTTTCTGTAGTCCCTTTTCTTTGTTTTGGTTCATGAATATTGTTTGGATTCTACCCCATCCCTTCAAAAAATGAGGTAAGTTTTCACATATATTCTAGACATCATGGACCAATGAACATGGTTCTTGACCATATGGGACATTACATTCCAGGGAACACTATTATGTTTTTCCAAGGACATGAAAATTTATATGTTAATCCTATCACTATCATGGGAATGATGACTCAATAAGGATGGTCAATAAGTGTGGGGCATGAATAACTAAGAGGTAATTTATTGTTAAACTTCTATTGATGTATCAGTCATAATGACCCAAATGGATAATTTTTGTAAAATTTTATGTTTTTTTAGACATGTGGTAGTTTGAAGGTACACCCTTGGTGCTGACCAAGGGGATTATATACCCTCTTTTCTATTTTGGATATTTTGGTTTTATTAGAAAACATTCTTAATGGAAATACCAATTTCATATGATTATGGTGCTTTGTAGTATTGATTGTGAGAAATTTTAAATACATTTCATGACTTTATATTCTGATAACATGTGTTTATGATGCGTTTTATTGGGTTGTATACTACCGATTATATACTCATGCACATGTATACACCAATACACACCCATGCGAGAGGGTTGGATCATTAGGGGAAATTTTACTGATTGTTAAACTCACCCACTACATATAACAACCTAAAAATCATATATATATATATATATATATATATACATATATCATTATGTCATTTTTTGTATAAAACTATATAACATTACACACCAAAAATCTATGAAGTTTAATGTAATTGGGATATTAAATACATAACACACAGTCTTTAAAAATATAACTATATTAAGATTTATTTTTCATCTTCACGATCGCCTCCTAAATCTCATCATACTCTTATTGTTTCATTTAAAACCCTAATGGCATATAAAAAATAAAGGGTGGGATAAAACCCTAGTAAGGAGGATAGTAAAAATAAGCATGAATAACATAATCTTGGTGAGATATCTTATAAAACATCAATCATTATAAGAAATGATAACACATAAGATTAATAGAAACATTAAATAAGGATGATAGAAACATGGTAACCATACACACTTGATAATCATAAAAATGTTTCACAAACATAAATATGTCATCGTAAAAATGGTCTTGTTGAATAATATGACAAAGGGTGGTAAATTTTGAATAAAATATACATATTGGATGTATCTATTTCACACTGTGGTATGAATTTTTCAGAGGCAATAATTCTCTAGAATATTGTATAATACTTTATCTTTTTTTGAGGATATATTATTCGCATTAAAGTGTAAATGGGGTTTAAATGAATTTAATAGTGATAAAAGATATCCTAGGTCATGATGTAGAAGGTTGAGGGATTTTATATGCAGTATCACAGACTTGTGGTAAATCATGAAGGAAAACACAACAAGAAACTAAATAAGTTGTTGGGAAATGGTAGTCAACAAATGATATTGCAAGTGAAACTATTTAATATGTCACTAAGAGATATGTAATTTAAATTTTTTTTATGTGGGATATATTACATAACATACCTAAGTTAGAGGCCACTGATTAGTATTTCGACTGGTGGTGACATGTGACCTCATGCACACCTCCCCATTCTCAAAGCTTCC
This sequence comes from Viscum album, assembly GCA_963277665.1. Classification (NCBI taxonomy): domain Eukaryota; kingdom Viridiplantae; phylum Streptophyta; class Magnoliopsida; order Santalales; family Viscaceae; genus Viscum; species Viscum album. Next base: position 163,031,047 of record OY728159.1, read on the forward strand.
AACTAGTAGTGATGGTATATGGTGTTACCATGGGGAGCTACACCCTTAAATCAGAGTAAAATAAAACCAAAATAACCAAAAATCATCCATAAAAAAAAATTAGAGTATGTAAAAGTAAATAAGCATAACAGTCCATATAAAATGAAATATATAAGCATACAATCATACAAACACATGGTCATACCAGCATACAACACCTGATTTTCCATTGGCCCGATCACATTTACAAGGAAAATAAAAAAAAATTATAGGGGTTCTACTACCATCCCCAAGCCTCATCACATCTCAGTCCCCTAGTACCTTTGATCTATCTTGCTGGATTATGAAATACTGGTTTTGTGCCATACCTAAACTTGAAATTAGTGAAGTCTTCTCAAGTAACCAAGTGCTACTACCACCTAAGAAGGGGTTGAATACAACTCAATCAGTCACCATCATCAAGGTACCAAATATAAGTATTTAATACTATGTATGCATAGGATATAATCTCATAATAAATAAAATTAATAATTGTGGAATTCTGATTAAATAACCACTATTGGTCCTCATATTCTAAAGTATCACCCAAGATCAATTACACCTACTTTAGTCAATGTCATATGCCTCTGAGAATGAAATATATCCTCAGGGGGATACAAGTCATACCCTAGGATCTCATGAACATTCCTACACAAAATTTATAACCACCGGATCCTATAAACCATCATAGGTATCCCATATAATATCACCTAGTATCTCGTATAATATCACTAGACATCCCATAATCATCTATAATCTATTGATCCTAGGGAGGTAATCCCTATAATCCTATCATCACCCAACACTGTTGGATACTAGGTTGGTAATCACTGGTATCCCTTTATCATTAAACATACCTAGATCCTAGATAGGTAATACCTAACATCCCATCTTCTTAAAATATCCCTCGATCCTAGGGAGGTAATCCCTGATATTCCATCATCACCAACACCACTAGATCATAGGGAGGTAATCCCTAGAATCCTTTCATCTTTAAACATCCCCAGATCCTAGGAATTCAATCCTCAGCATCAAATCATCATCAAACACCTATGGATCCTATAGTGGAAATCCATGGCACCCCATCATCAACCAACACCTCTAGATCCTAGGGAGGTAATCCCTAACATCCCATCATCAAGAAACATCTCTATAAATTGGATCAATGCAATCAGACAAGAGTAATAATGCCAGAACCAGAGGTAAAATCATCAAATATTATTTATAATTAATTTAATTAGTTAAAGAATTACCTTTGTTGGAATTATTTATTAATTGATGAATCCAGTGACAGATATGTGTTGCACTTTTGTTGTGTTGCAAGAATCAAAGAACATTCCCTCTTGTGATGATCCACACATGTTCCCAAAATCTTCAAGCGTCACCGTAGGAATCTACGTGTGCTAGCAGGATAGATCATTGTGCTTGCATCATCCACCTTCGATCACTTCGAGAACTGCTTCCAAAGAATTCTCCTTGATCTGGTGGATGAAGATTGCTCTCCGTCCTTGGGAGCATTATTAGAGAATGAAGCTCTCTAGGGCTTGAGAAAATTCTCCAAATTCGTTGTGCACAACCAAGAAAAATAAATTGGCTTATTGAGAAAATAATATAAATGGATTTATATATTCACTACCATAGAAATAGGTTTTCGCAACATCATCCTTTAACATCGCTAAAAAAACACTAATAAAATAGGTACTTTTATTAGCGCTAAAAAATGTTGATTAAATGTATTTTTAACAGTACTAAAAAAAGCACTGTTAAAAGTATCCCTTTATCAGTGATTTTTTAGCGGTGATAAATGTACCACTTTATCAGTGCTTTTTTTAACATTGTTAAATGGACCCCATTTATCGGCACTTTTTTAGTAGCACTGATAAAGGAGATTCTTTATCAGCATTTTTTTACTAGAGCTGATAAAGGGTATATTTCAAAAAAAATCATTAAAAATAATATATTAATATATAAATATATTTATATTGATATAAATATAATATATATTTTTAAATATGTTTTAGATAAGGATAAATAGTCATTTTCACATAATATATAAGATATTTAGTGAAAATGGATAAAAAAAATTAAAAAAATATTTTTAATTAATAATCTGTTAATTATTATTGATTAACAGTCATTTAATAACAATTTGAAGATAAAAAAATCAAAAAATTAATAAAAGATCTAAAATAAGTTGAAAACATAATTTGAACTTCAAACAGCCATAACTTTTGATTCGGGTGTCCATTTGAGCTCTACAACATATCAAATCGAAACCTAAGACAAGATCAACACACTAATGACATAAGAAAACCCTCTATAACATTTTTTGAGGCCAAACATGTCTCAGAATACCTCTAAAACTGTGTTTTTAGTTGGGAAACCCCAATTTTTTAACATTCAATGGAATTTCAACTTCATTTACTTTTTTACTATTTTCAATGGGAACTAAATTTATTCCTAGGGATTACATTCATATTAAAATTATGGTTTATAAATTTTATTGTTTTTCATAATGTACTGTTATTTATAATCCAATATTTAACAATACACACACACACACACATATATATTATATCCACACATAAAAAATTAATTTTATAAATAAATAATTATACATATTTACATATAAAATATATTTCTCAATAAATAAAACTTATCTAAATAAAAAAATAATATCTATTTTATTTAAAATAAAAATGTATGAATATTTATATACATATACATTTAATGTATATATAATGTTTATATATATATAAATATATTTGTGTGTGTATTGAAAAAAATATATATTTATATATATTTATCTACATATTCTAATATATGTATATAAATATTAATATACAATATATGAAAATAAATATAAATATGTATAATTATATGTATAGATGCACACATATATATATAAATATATATATGTGTGTATGTATTTATAAACATACATACACAGACAAACCATATTTTATATATGCATTTAAATATATATATATATATATATGTGGACAAAAAATGTAATGAAATATATATAAATATACATATATATCATAAAATAAAGAGAAAAACAATATAGGTGAGTGACAAAGGTGCAAGATTATGAGGAGAGGTCTCAGGTCCAAAACTCACCAAAGCCTAGGCCCGTATAGGCAGGTGAGGCAGTTCATAACACTGTTTGGTGGTGGGGTCCTAGTGCTGTTAAAGGGGGGTCGAGCACACTGATAAAAGGGGGGTTGGTCCTCCCTTTGAATTTGCATAAAATAATTCATTTTAAAAATTAATTTTTTTACTTTCATCAGCGCTGATAAAAGAGGCCCTCATCAGTGTTTTTTTAGCACTGATAAAAGTGACCACCTTTTAACAATACTTTGATTATCAGTGTGTTTTTAGTGTTATAAATACCCTTTTTGCGTGATTTTAAAGGTTATATCTATAGTAGTGATTGGTAGGGTTAAAATAAAATAATAGCACAAGTGCCCTTGATTATTTATTTAATCTATGTGGAACCCCATGTTAAGTAATAACATTAATATTATTATTTCTTGACATGCGCTTAACTTGTGAATTATATTAAATATTATTTATGTAAAAAATATTCAATATTTATGACCAAAAACCTTGATCTGTCATTCCTTCATATTTATCGGGTCTTGAATAATGACTATTTATTTATTAAATAAATATCAGTGCATTATTTTCTAATAAATAAATAAATATTATATTCAATAAAAAGAAAATAAATATTTATTAAATATTCCACTCACATTATATTATCTCAAATAACTGGTGACAAAATATATGTGATCAAGAATACATGAATAATTATTAAACCACGTGCAGAAATAATATTTATTTTACTTGTTAAATAATAAATAATAATATTTTATTTAACTAAAATTCTAAATACACTTAGTGTGTGACCCTCTAGGCCTCTTTCTTAATGACATTAGAAAAATCTGTCTAAAGTCCAAGGTTAGTGTCTAGCAACACGCCAAGGCACTACAATGGCATGATATATCATACAGATGCTTACTGTGTAATATAGTCCATTTAACACAATATGTCAAATCAAACAGGTTGTATGCCAGTGCCATCAACCTATGTGTTCTATGTCTCTTTCTTTGAATTTACGGAAATATAGATTTCCTATAGAACACCATGACCATAGATTTATTTAAGTTATATCATTTCCATCAAATAGCCCGAGATATCAACTTCTGTTATAGAACATAAGAGATAAATCCTTTCTCATATTTTTCATTAATGTAACATTACTTATGATGAACCCAATGTATCATACCCCGCCGCGAACATTTGTTATCATAGTTTTCATCAATACATCAAAGTGCATGACTCATAATACTCATTAATAATAATCATAAAATCTAAGGACCAATACACATTTTAGTAGATAGGAATATCCAATGACACATATAAATGTGGATTTCCTACTAATGAGTTTCATTCTCCTAATATCTTACTAGATATTACCAAGGGCGTACATCATGAGAATGTGACTCAAAGTCCAATGAGTCTTCACCCATGATAGCCTGTATCATTCGTGCCCCTCAAATGATATCATCTGACTATGTATCATATATTCAAGAATAGTGTCATAACACTTTCGGGTTCTCATCATAGCAGGGAACTGCTATGACCTTTTGGTACGACAACTACTCTTAGAACATTATCACATACTATGTCACATAGAAGAACAATCATGACATGATAAGTAGTTTATTAATATTTAAAATCATGGATATAAGTTATCATAAAGTACATAGGAGTTGGTTATAGGGAACCAAATCCAACAGAATCCCACTTGCACTAGAGCCAACTGCTAACAACCTTCATTCCACTAGATCTCACATAATACTCATGTTTCTGCTAAGATAGGACTTTAGTCAAAGGGTCTGCCACATTATCTTATGTGGGTACTCTACTTACTACAACTTCACTCCTATGATAGAAATCCATCAAGAGGTGATACTTCTGGAGTATGTGGTTTTTCCATTGGCATGACCTTGACTCTTTCAAGAGTCACTACTATAGTATTATCACAATACGATGTGATAGGGTCTTTACTGTTAGGTACCACATCAAGATCTTGGAAAAAGTTTCAAAACCAAATGGATTCATTGACTATATCAAAAGTCTCTATATATTCAAACTCAACTGTAGAATCATCGACAACTGGGTTCTTTGAGCTCTTTTAGTTATAGGTTCCGGGTGTAGTGGAAGCGTGCGATGGGTAGTGGCCAATTTTTTTTTATAATCAATGATTAATCTTATATCTATATGATGATGAACTCTTTGATCCATGAAATTGATTCAAAGAAATAGATAAATAATAATTATGCTGGAACTAAGAGAGAGGAGATCAATACATATTGTTTATAATTAATTTAAATAGATAAAGAAGTACCTCCAAAGAATTATTTATTTGTTTATAAATCCGACAATAGATACGTGGTTCACCATAGTTGTGTTGTAGAAAAAAATTGTATATTTCCTCTAGTGGTGATCCACACATATTCCAGGAATCTTCATACGTCGTCGAAGGAGTCTTCGGGTGCTAGCACAGAAGATCCTTGTGCTTGCGTTGTCCATCTTGATCTCCTCGAGAATCACTTCCAAAACGTTCTCCTTGATCCAGTGGAGGAATATTTCTCTCTATTCTTAGGAACATTCTTAGAGAAGGGATCTCTCTAGGCTTGAGAGGATTATCCAAGATTCATTATACACAACTGAATTGGATCAAGAGAAAAAATTAAATAATTGGATATTTATATTTCTAGGGTTAAAGTAAAATATTTTGACAAGTTCCCTTATTATTTATTTAATACTAGAAAAAACCCCATGTCAAATAATAATAGTAATATTATTATTTCTTGACATGCACTGAACTTGAAAATTATAATTAAATATTATTTAATTAAATAATATTCAATATTATCATTTCTCACTAGACCACTAAACTCGGTCTGTCATTTATCCACAATTTTAATCGGTCCTTTAATAATGTCTATTTATTTATTAAATAAATATCACCACATTATTTGCTAATAAATAAAGAAATATTATATCCACTAAATATCAGATAAATATTTATTAAATATTCTACTCACAATATATTCTATTGAATAACTAGTGATGAAATAAATGTGATCAAGCATACATGAATAATTATTAAACCATGTATGAGAATAATATTTATTTAACCTATTATATAATAAATAATAATATATTATTTAAATGATATTTTTAGATACATTTTGTGTGTGACCCTCTAGGCCTCGTTCTCAGTGGCATTAGGTGAAATAGCCTAAAGTCCAGAGTTTGCATCTAGAAACACGCCAAAGAACCCATAGAGAAATAATTTAATGCCACAACAACATGTCACATTATACAGATGATTACCATGTAATATAACCCCTTTATCATAATATCTCTAATTGAGCAAGTTGCATGCCAATGCCATCAACCTATATGCTCAATATCTCTTTCTTTAACTTTCTGAAAATATAACTTGCCTATAGAACCCCATGGTTATGGATTTATTTAGGCTATATCATTTCTATCAAATTTCATGTGATATTAACTTCAGTTAATTAACAGAAGGGATAAATCCTTTCTCTCATTATTTATTAATTCAATATTACTCGTGACACACCAAATTTTTCCTAACTCACTGCGAACATTAGTCGTCATGGTTTTCATAAATACATCAAAGAACATGACACATAATATCTATTAATAATAATATTAAAGTCTAAGGACCAATACACACATCCACGGATAGGAACATCCAATGACATGTATAAATGTGGATTTCCTACTGGTGGGTCCTGTTATCATAATATCCTACTAGATATTACCAAGGGCGAACACCATGAGAAGGTGCCTCAAAGTCCTATGAGTCTCCAACCTTTGTAGACTATATCATTTGTGTCCCTTAAATGATATCATCCAGCTTTAGAGCATATATTCAAGAATAGTGTCGTATCACTTCAAAGTTCTCATCATAGTAGGGAACTGCTATAACCTTTTAGTGTGATAGCTACTATTAGAACATTATCACATACTATGTCACGTAGAATAATAATCATGAAATGTTAAGTAGTTTATTAATATTCAAAGAAATTAATACATGTTTATCATAAACTATAAAGAAGTTGGTTTTAGGGAACAAACTCCAACACCAGCTAACAGCTCCTCCATTAAGATAGAAAATATATCCTGATTGTGATTTTAGATCATTCGGATATCTTTGAAAAGTATCATTAGTATAACCACTGATGACCAGATCATCATATCCTCTATATACTAGGAACATATCCTTAGTTCTTCTCATATATTAAAGGAAAAACTTAACAGTAGTCCAATACTGTTCTCTTGGATATGATTTATATCTTCCGATTATGCCCAATGCATAAGAAACATCAAGTCTAGTATATAACATGACATACATGATTGATCTTATCACTGAAGTATATGAGATCTTGATCATTCTCTCTTTCTCTTGTTGTGTATAAGGACTCATTTTCTTAGAAAGATATAAAGCATGAAACACTAGAACCAATCCCCTCTTGGATTGTTCCATACTAAGCCTTTTTACTATCTGGTCAAAATATGTACTTTGTCTTAGTCCAAGAAGCCTCCTAGATCTATCATGATTGATCTTGATACCAATAATATAGGATTCTTCACCTAAGTCCTTCATGAAGAAATACTTGTTCAACCAATACTTAATAGACTGTAAGAACAGTATGTAATTTTAAATAAGTAATATGTCATCAACATATACTACTAAGATAACGACCACATTCCCACTAAACCTCATGTAAACACACTGCTCACATTCATTCTTAATGAAACCAAATTCTTTTATGGCTTCATCAAATCGAATGTTCCGTGACCAAGATGCTTACTTAAATCCATAAATCAATCTTTGAAACTTTCAAATCATTTTGGAATCACCCAGAGTCACAAAACCTTTTGGTTGTGTCATATATATATATATCTTTCTGAAGGTTCACATTAAGGAATGCAGTTTTGACAACCATATTCTAAATCTTATACTCATTGTAAGATGTTATAGAAAGTATAATTCTAATGGATTTAAATATAGAAACTAGTGAAAATGTTTCATCATAGTCATTTTATTGATGTTGTTTAAATCCTTTATCCACTAGCCTTGATTTATAGGTATTTAATTTAACTTCCATATCAAGTTTCCCCTTAAATACCCATTTTCACCCAATGAGATTTACATCAACTGGAACATCAACCAAAACCCAAAATTGGTTCTAATACATAGAACTCATTTCAGAATTCATGTCTTATTTATATATTATAGCTTCTGAGCTCTCTACTTCCTTATTATAGGAGAGAGGTTCATTATTGTCAACCAATAATGAGTCACCATCTTGGGTGACTAGAAAACCACATTGCTCTGGTTCTCATGCCTCTCTTATGATCCTATGTAGTACTTGTGTTTCAGGAACTACTTCTTCCACAAGGACCTGTAGAACTTTTTCCTTCTCCAAATCTTATGTGTCTTAAGCATCAACTTCATTGAAGTCAATCTTACCCCAACTATCCTTTTTGTGGATGTACTCCCTCTCAATAAAGGCAGATTGTCTGGCGATAGTCACTTTCTTATTTAAGGGGGTTTATAGGTAGTATCTCTTTGTATCCTTGGGATACCCTATAAAGATACACTTTGTGCCTAAGGGTGTTAGTTTGTTTCCTAAGAAGTCCTTAAAAAATGCTTCGCAACCCCATACATTTGTATGCGACAAAACAAGTTTATTTCCACTCTATAACTCAAAGGTGTTTTCATTTTCTGATTTAATTATAACTCGGTTCAATGTGTATGCCACAATTTGTACCTTGGAGGCAACACAATGAATACCCATAAGAATCTAAACAAAATGTATTATACTCGTATATAGCTTTACTTTTGTGACATATTACATACACGACTTATCTCGTAGTTTCATGATGTGTACAATTACATGAATTACATAATTTTTCAGTCACATATTATGCTTCAATGTATGTAGAGTAACAACTATAATACGACTCATAAATGATATATAGATCTAAACATTACGTAGATATTAATTAAACATTTATATGTATATATATTAAAACACATAACATGGCGTGTCCTATCAAATTAATGACCACACGCAAGAACATGTCTCACGGTTTACATAATATAATAAATAAATTTAAATCTGCATAATTTGGTATAAGTACATGACATGTACATTGCATTACATGGAATGTATGTCTCTTGCTGCCAATCTGAGGTACATGCCTAGGGACTTGGCATGTAAATATTACCTTGGAAAATTGGAGTGCACAACATGCATCATGGACTACGCAAAATGTCAACTCCATGTTACATGGTCACCAATTAGTTAGGCCATGTATGGAATACATGGATCATCTGTGACTTAAAGGGATTATAAACCATGTATGTGGGCTACAGGGTGTGTAATCCGGCTAATTGTGTGCCAGTTTGTCCCATAAAACACACATCGTAATAATTAACTACAACACATGTCACAAATGCACACGAATTAAGTAATTACCGAATTAGCTCATGGTGCATTGAACATAAGTACATGGTGTGTAACTTTGGTTACATAGTGTTTACTCCTTTTTTGTCTATCCAGAATCCTTGGCACCTCTAGATGAGTTACTCAATTTTATTTTAATCATAAAATTAATCATTCTGATTAGATCTATGAGAAAAAATGGAGGAAGAATCAGATATCACAATTTGGATTAAAAGAACTATTAAACTTGAATTGAAAAACTAAATTATAAATGTGTAAATCACTAATGATATTTAAATAATTATAAATAATTATATGAATCCTATGATACCAATTGTAGGTTCTAGGTGTAGTGGAAGCATGTGATGGGTGATTCCCACCATGAATTTTTGTCACGATTGATGATCAATCCAAGATCTACATGAAAATAAATGTTATGATCTACAGAATTGGATCAACAAAATCATACAGGAGTAATAATGCTAGAAACAGAGGGAGGATCATCACATATTATTTATAATTAATTTAATTGATTAAAGAATTACTTTTATTGAATTTTTTTATTCATTGATGAATCTGATAACATATATGTGTTTCACCTTCATTACGTTGTTGGAATCAAAGCATATTCCCTTTAGCAGTGATCCACACGTGTTTCACAAATCTCTGGGAATCGCCATAGGAATCTATGGGTGGTATCATGACAGATCCTTGCACTTGCATCATCCACCATTGATTGCTTTGAGAACCACTTCCAAAGCATTCTCCTTGATCTAGTGGAGGAAGATTACTCTCTTTTATTGGGAGTATTCTTGGAGAATATAACTCTCTAGGGATTGAGATAGTTCTCCAAATCCATTGTGCACAACCAAGACAAATGAATTGACTTATTGACAAAATAATATAAATGAGTCTATATATTGATAGGGTTAAAATAAAATAACAGCATAAGTTACCTTCATTATTTATTTAATCCCTATAGAATCTCATGTCAGATAATAATTTTAATATTATTATTTCTTGACATGCACTTAACTTGATATTTATATTAAATATTATTTAATTAAATAATATTCAATATTTATTATTTCTCACTGGACCTAAAGCATTGGCCCTCCATTCCTCTATATTTATTGGGCCTTGAATAATGATTGTTTATTTATTAAATAAATATCATTGTATTATTCACCAATAAATAAATAAATATTATATCCACTGAATAAAAAATAAACATTTATTAAATATCCCACTCACATTATATTCTCTTGAATAAATGGTGATGGAATATATGTGTAAATCATACATGAATAATTATTAAACCATGTGCGGAAATAATATTTATTCAACTTGTTAAATAATAAATAATAATATATTATTTAACTGAGATTCTGGATACACTTAGTGTATGACCCTCTAGGCCTATTTATCAGTGGCATTAGGTGAAGCAGCCTAAAGTACAAGGTTTGCATCTTGAAACACACCAAGGCACCCATAGAGAATGAAGTTAATTTCATGAAGACATGATATCTGATACAGATGCTTACTGTGTAATATAATCATTTTTATCACATTATCTCAAATCAAGTAGGTTTCATGTCAGTGCCATCGACCTATGTGCTCAATGTATCTTTATTTGGATTAATTGAAATTGAACTTTCCTATAAAACACCATGGACATGAATTTATTTAGGCTATACCATTTCCATAAAAAGTCCTGAGATATTAACTTTCATTAAAGAACATAAGGGGTAAATCCTTTATCACATTATTCAATAATGCAATATTACTCATGATGCACCCAATGTATCCTACCTTACCACAAACATTTATCTTCATGGTTTTCATAAATACATCAAAGTACATGACTCATAATACTCATTAATAACAATCTTAAATTCTAAGGACCAATACACATGTTCGCAGATAGGAACATCTAATGACACATATAAATTTGGATTTCCTACCAGTATGTCTCATTCTCACAATATCATACTAGATATTACCAAAGTGGTACACCATGAAAAGGTTCCTCAAAGTCCTATGAGTATCCACCCTTGATAGCATATATTATTTGTGTCCCTCAAATGATATCATTCGGCTATAGAATATATATTCAAGAATAGTGTCATAACACTTCTGGGTTCTCATCATAGTGGGGAAGTGTTGTGACATTTTAGTGTGATAGTTACTCTTAGGACATAATCACATACTATGTCATGCAGAAGAATAATAATGATATGATAAATAGTTTATTAATATTCAAAACCATGAATAAAAGTTATCATAATGTACAAAGAATTTGGTTCTAGGGAACCGAATCCAACATTAATTTCATCAAATATTAATGGATTTATAATTCTAGATTTTATAGATTATAATTATTTAGAGATTGGGGTTAGGCTTGGATCAATGAATTAAGTATGGTATGGGAATTACTAATAGATTGAAAAATTTATAAAAAGGTATTTAGTTACTTTAATTAATTTTATTAAAAAAGAACTTATTCAATTCATTTAATCTAAATTATTTTTTAAAGTCTCTCTCTTCCCATACCTTCCACCCCTGCACAAGAAAACCCTTCAACATTTTCTCCATTTCTTCTATTTTTTCATGAAAATCATCTTTCATTATTATTCTGTGGGAACATGAAGACCAACAATAGGGTAACACTTCTTCTCCCTTTTCCTTGTGTGGACTAACCTTCCAGTGAAAATAAGGATTTCCATGTTAATTATCATTATTTTCCTTCTTACTAAAAGTTATGGACCTAAAATAATCATAGTTTTAGATTAGATTCAAATAAAGAGCCCGCAAAAAGTGTTAATTTGATGATATTTTTTTACCTTGTGACATATCATAACCTAGGTTGATTATATCAATTATTATCAAGTGTGGTTTATATGGGGTTTACAAGGGATTTGGTAAATATGTTTATTTGGAGACACTGGATTAGGAAATTAAACAAAGTGTATATGATGGTTTTGAAGACTATTTTCCATTATAATGATATTGTTTTGAGTTGTTAGATTTTATTATCATATAAAAATGTTATTTTTTAATGTTTCACTAGTAAATTTTCGATATAATGATTTTTATGGGCGTTTTTAGTGGTGTAATAACCAAGTAAAAATTACTAATTATTTTATGTTATGTAATGATATGATTTAGGATGTTTTTTTGGAGTGGAATTTATTAGATAAATATTCCTTTATGAATGTCATAATTTATACCATGGTTGTCATGATAGTATTTCTATGATATATAGTCTAATTAATTATATGCTTTATTCATAATTAATACCATGATTTGCATTTAATTTTTGTTGATTTTGTAGACATTTATCTTTATCTTACCAAGTCTTATAAGGAATGAGATTCTAATCCCAATGATGATGATTCTATTGAGATATTTTTAAGATCTTCTAAGGACTTATCTGTGAGTCCAAAAATTCGAAGTGTCCCAAGGTAAGGAAAAATGGGCATCATATTGGAGGGAGCATTCCTATAGATCTAAACTATTGGGAATTCACTACTCTAATTTTGAGATTAATAGTTATAATGATGATCCTCATGGAGTCAGTCCACTTGAGCATAGTGGACCTATCATCTCAATTTCTTAAATAGACCCCAAAGGCTCTTTGATTGAGAAATTTGATCGATGAAAAAGAATCATGGTATCTCCTTCTAGATCTATATTATTAAAATGTAACACCAATTTATATATTGTACAAGTTTTCTATAAGGTGTTTAGTTGTAAACATATAAAATATATTGAGGATTCAGTCAGTAATGGTGAGACAGAACCTATTAAAGATGTTGAGAAAGAATTTTATATGAGATATGTGGATGAATCTCTTTGATAAGACCCTATATTGATTGAATATATATCAAGATGTGGGAAATTTACACTAGAACCAACTATAGTAACACATTAAAGGTAAGTGGTATAAATGATTTACCTTAAAGTCTAGCCCTTGTATTGTATTTTGGGTTGTATAGTCTCACCAGATTATCAAAATATTTCCCTAACTAAATTTAAAATATTTAATTGCCATGATAGTGTCTTAGGAATCCCCTTAGTCCCAGTGAAGCATGTGTGATTAGGATTAGACCATTGTAAATACCTTAAATTGGTAAATTATATTTTTTCCTTCAATTTGGGAGAGTTTTTTGGGGTAGTTAGGGATTTATTTCATTAGATATGAAACCATAGCGATGACATGGAACCTACTTAGACCTAGGAAGGTGGATTGGTTTGGGTAGACCCTTGTTGATCTAATTTTAGATGCGAGCCTTGTCTTATGCCTCATCTTTGGGTGAGCTAATGGGGGTATACAAGGGATTCCCATAGCAACTTCATAGTTTAATGTGGAAAGTGGGATGCCTAGGATGAATTCTAGGAACCACCATCAATGTTATGGCCTTAGGATACTTAAATAGAAATTTAAGTTGAACCTAAATGGTGATTTTTTCTTAAATTGTATTTTTTAGAATTTTTTATTGTTTGATTTGTGAAATATTGGCATGTTAAGATTATAGAAAATGTTTATGTGTACAGAATTCCTTAGAGGAACTCCTTAGATTCCTAATATTTTTAAGGACATATAATGTCATGGATGGGCTTAGGATTACATTAGGGGATGAATGTGAATGGCGGGGTGTGAAGGAACATTTGGATTCAATGGGGTCTAATTTTAGAAATGCCTCAAGTGATCTGGTGGATTCTACATAGATTAATTAATGAAAATTCCATGGGGAAACTCCCCTTTGGATTTAAGTAATGTTTTTAATTGTCAAATTACATGGATAAATGTTGTGGATTCTTATGGGAGTACCTTGTTGAATGTCACAGGATGAGCTCCCCAAATTTTCATTGATTAGTATTGGTAAGGAATGCCTTGGGAGTGATTTGAGATTCTGATTGAGTCGTGCTTCTGGATTCTAATGGTTTTCTATTGAGTTTAGACTGATCAGATGATTATTCTTGGGAACAAGTGTGAGGGAATTCCCATTTGAGCCATGTGGATTCCTCTTGAGCCACTTGATTATGGTTTCCTCGCTGATGTGCTTGGGAACCAGATTTAGACATGATTCTTACACAATGTTTAGAGACTGGTTTTTCTTGGGAACTATATTTACACATGATGCTTCCACCATGTTTAGAGACCAGTTCTGGTTGTAATGATAGTGTCAGTTCAGTTTGTCTCCTTGAGACCCGAGGCTTGTCTCGATTCCTTTTATTTTCACATTCCATTATTTTTCTTACTACTTTATTTATATATTGAAAAACAATATAATTTACATGTATAGACTATATTTTCATTATAAAGCATTGGTGGTGTCCTACTAATTTTTACTCACACCCTTATTGGGGCTTCGTGGCACTTGGTTACCCGAGAAGATACCCCTTGGTCACAAGTTGTAGTTTTAGAGCATGAACCGAGGTGGTGATTGATGATTATTTGGGTAGGTTAGACCTTTAGAACAAGGAGATAGGCTAAATATTTGGGCTTTTATATTTTGTGATATATTTGGGACTTTTTCCTTTCTTTATATGTTTTGGGTTATTGTATTTATTGGTTGTTATGTATTACTTTATCTTTTATGTATGAAACATAATTTTGTTATTGTATGTATGTGACTTAGTATTTTAAAACATTTTTTTATATGGGTTTGATTTTTTATTTTAATTCCCTTATTTCTACTTTTTTTTAACTATGGTGATGAGGTCATAGTATCCTTATAATAACCTCACAAGTCCTTGCCTCTGGTCAGCAACCTCAGGCATGTAGAGAGGCACGCTTGATGCCTTGTGACGCACCGACTTGGGGCACCAGTTTAGTGGATCCTAGGTCAGGGTATTACAATAAACACTTTATATGTATTGAACTTGAGTGTGACAACCTGTTCTGTTGGTTAAATATAGTTGAGTGAGAATAAGAAGAGAAGAAGTGGGGTTAAGGAATAAGTATGACTTGAATGCAGTTCTAAAAAAGATTTATTGGTTTTCAAAGACCTTGAGATCGACTTGAGAGTTTATAGAAAGCAGTTAATGAAGATCTTGAATCTAGGTATAAATATAAAGACTGAATTTCATGATTTATTCTTAATGATATAAAGGAAATAAAAGACTCTAATTGAAGAAGTATATCATATTTTGGATTCAATTACATCCTTGTGTAGCGCTTCGGTATACTTCAATAGGTTTGAAAATTGTTAAGAACTAATGATATTCCAGTATAAAGAACATATAAGATACAACTTATATTCACATGTATAATATTGTGAATAGCCATCTGTGTAATATGATGAACATGGTTTCGGGATGATCCCTGGAAAACCCACTATAATTTTATGATAACATTTATAATTGAAAATATGTAACTGGGACATCCCAAGCACAACAAGTATTAAGATTCTTAGGAAGGGACAAACCTTGTAAAAATACATGCATTATACTTTAATTTTCATTCTATAATGTATATAGGAGTATTCTAGGTTAAATAAGAAAATATTCATTTATCTTAACCGACAACATATGTTCAACATCCAAAAGGGTTAACAGGTTACAAGAATAAATTGGAATTTTATAAAAATTTGACTACATCTAATTCACCCCCCCTATTAGGTGTTCATGCACCAAAACACTAGGTCCTACACACATTTCAAACCATTAATTATAGTTTAAAAATCATTTACTTAAAATTCTACTATATTTCATAAGAAAAATGTTTTGGAGAACCTTTCATAAATCCTTTGGTTTTTTAAAACTACAAGCCAATTACCATAAATACACGAATAAGGGAAAATAGAACATAACATTTTGAATATAGTATAACCATCATCATAACATCCAAATAAATTAAAGGGAGCATAAATCATATCACTTCTCAACAAGAAAAACATATTCAACATGGGGCCCTAACCTTTGGTCCTAAAGGTAACCAGGACTCACTCAAGGATCACTAGTAAGCACACACGAGATTAATAATTTTGGGAGCTCTTGAGGTCAAACTGGGGTCAAAATCTATAATTTTATCCCACTCAGTCTAATTGGGACACAATCTCTAGCCATTGTAAAATCTATACTACGATATTACCCATCTAGGTTACCAATGCACACCCAAGGTCTCCCATGTGCCACACCATATATACCACTCAAGAAGTAAAATCATTCATTTAATCACATAATCAAGAAGATCCTTTGTCACATTATCAAATGTAGAATAACCAAATAAATTATTTTTCAATACATCCTTTGAAAACTTTGTTTGGAGTTATAAACCTCTTTAAAACATTTTATCAAACACTTGGTCTTTAAAATACTATTTTTTCATGAAAATCCCATGAAAACAAACTTTTACTCCACATAAGTAAACAATTACAATGAAAAATTATAAATTAACCATTAATAATTCATTTAAAACATAATTTATCAATACAATCATAGGAAAACTCAAGAACCCTAGGTATTCCAAAAAAATACACTTTATATAGAGACACTAACCTCAATTACATCACAAACTCATCACATTAAATTTAAACCACATGAGAAGAGGATATATAAGGCCCCAACCTTAAACATTACTTAATATTGAATTAAATTAATAATTCCCATTGAGGATCTTTTCAGGTTTAGAGTTTTAGAGAATTAGATCATAACTATTACATCTCAAAATAATACATAGTAGATACTTCTACAAATTTTCCTTTTTTTCAAAACATGAACTCAAAAGAAAAAGTCATTTCTAGTTCTAGGTTTAAGAAAGCATGACGTTTCCTTGATACCATCCTTGACCCTATTCCACATTATGTCATGTGAAAAACATTTCAAAAAAAACTTGGGGTGAGCATAAAAAGCTCAGTAAGGGATATACAAAGAAGGAAAACAAGTAAACCATGAATACTTTATCAAAGTAATACTTTTCACCTTTATGGAGTAGTAATTACTCTTCACTAAATAAAATATCATTACTTACCCTTTTGTAACCAAAGGATTACCATAAAACCCATATAATGAACACATAACATATAAAGGTAACTTGGGACATAAACATAATTAAATGGAATAACCATACGGTCGTCTTCCACACATATCACTTAATGGAATATCCATACGGCTGAATTCCATACCCAATGCATTGGAGGTTATAATGTAACCACCCGTCCTGGTATTCACGGCACCACCCGTCATATGGTTTATCACGTAACCACCCGTCAAATGTCCAAGTACCATTATAAAATCATAAGACATAAAAAAATATAATGGAAAGAAAAAATTTCCACACTTTGATCACAATATATCACTTAAATATATTGACATAGCAAATCCATTATAAAAACCATTTTTAATACCAAAATACATAAAAGAGTATATGTTATTTATTTCATTTTAAAAACATTATGGATTGTTGAGGAATCCAAAGACCAAATAATACTCGCGGCGGCGGAAAAGGTCGTTGTCACTGCGTATGTTAAAAAAAACATTCCTTTTTTTCATTTTGTAAAATTCTTTGTAGAAAAATATTCCTTTTGTATAAAATTAAAATTCAAATGGGATTATACATCGTATAAAAGAAAGCCTTGTATTAGAACAAAATATGCCTCAATGAAAGAAGATTGAGATGAGGTCCCTTAAAAAGATCATTTTTTAAATAAAATAGATCTATTATGTGTATTCACTATAAGAACACATAAAGAAATTACAATAAAAGATAGGACATAATAATATCATGATATAATTTGAAAGTACGATATTAACCCAAAGAACGGAAATCGGTTTAAGAAGTTCCCTTACCTCGTGTCTGACGTGACTCGACTGCTCTTTAATATCCTAAATAATAAACTAAATTTAATTTATACGTGCTTAAGAACCTTTTTCAAGTTCATTATTCCTTTTATATAACTTATTTCCATGTTATAAATGTTATGTAATCATTTAAGTTAATAATGTTTGTTTTGTCGATATCTGGTTAATAAGTCAAAAATGGACTTCTTACAATTACATGTTGTTTATGTGTCAAAGGTTAATTATATCCAAAATTATATTCATGATTTGGATATCATATATATCATATATATCGAGCATATATATGTATTTATAATAGTACATAACATTTAGAGGTAATAAATGAAATGCATCATTCATGGAGACGGTAAGCCGTACGTACGCATGAACGCTACTTTCATTTCTATTTCGTATTTAATGGAGTGAAATCATAATTATATAACGGTATGTTATAATTCCATTATAACATCATATATAATAACATTAAATCTATCCTTTATACATCCCACATATGGCATTAACGAATCAAATCACTTTGAGGGGGCGGTAGTCCGTACTTCCTAAAATGAAATTATTGTGTTTACCCACAATGGAAACCATAAAGGTATGCCATAAATTAAAAATACAGAGGCATAAGGAAAACAAAAACATAATATAAATCATATATAAATATAGTTACATCTTAATGGCCACCATGAAAGGTGTTAAAATAATATTCAACAATCATCGTTTCGTGAGGCAGAAAATCACCAACCACAGAAACAATATGTTCTTTAACTATTAGACGAAGGTATGTGTAGGTGTAGATCTAATACTTCTAATAACAACATCCTATTATATTTAAGATACTGGTTTTGTTACAAAATAAAGGAATAAAAAGAGTTTAGTGGGTTGTAGAAGCAAAATAAAACATAAGAACACAAGAGAAGACACTACCTTTAAATCGGGTAACTCTTTTTGATTTGAGCTCAAAGGCTTCCTTGGAAAGATTTCTGCCCAAATTGAGGATTCTAGGAGTAAGAGAGAGATGTGGAGAGACAAAATGGGTAGGGTTTTCCTGATCCAAATGCTTGAGAGGTGTGGGTAAGGTGGTAGAGGTGGGGGCCTTTTATAAGAGGAGAGGAGTGGCGCTCTTGAAAAGTTATAAAAGGTTACTTTATTATATAATGCTTTTCAGATTTTAAAGGTCCCAAAATTATATATTTCTAGGATAAGGTGATAATAGTTCTAAATCCACCCATCCAATAGGTTTTTTACAAGTATAGGTCTTAGATTTTATATTATCTTTTTATTTTATTTAAATCGTTAAATAATGAGGTAATCGCTGCATCATCATGGTGTCATAAATAATTTAATTTATTTAATGTATAAAAATTATAAAAAAAATATCATGATGTAGGAAATATTTTTAGATTTATAATAAATATTTATAGTCAAAAATATGACTTGTATAACCCCATTTAAAATTTGTTTTAGTAAAACAACACATGTTTGTGACATTTTTATTTTAACTTTAAATAAAAAGTTATTAATGTCATTTTCCTACCAAAGTGGCTCCATGGGGTCCCCAAGTTGACCCATGGATTTTATTGGTCGGCCATGACACATCCAATAATGGTAGGACATGTTTCAAGGTCATTTCATATTATTAAAACATTATTTTTACCTTAAATTACACTAATTACCTCTAACCGTGATTAAAAACCTAAAAGTTACTATTCACCAAAAAATTATTTTAATCCCATTGAATCACATTTTACTTCCTAATGACAACCATGAATGTCGGATTTTTGAAATTCAAAACACAGAGGTGGTAAATTTTCATTTAAATGAAAAATCGGTTTTTTTAAGTACCACTTAGTGGTTTCACTATTAATCAAAAATTGAAGTTTTTCAGAAAAATACAAAAACTTCACCCTAAGATATATTTGATATTCCGAATTCAAAAATGATGTCTATTTTATAAAATTAAAAACATATAAGTTACATTAATTAATTTAATAATTAATTCTCATTGTCCTAACAAATAGCGTGTTTTTATGAAACAATATATATCAAAAGATTGGCACTAGTTTAAGTCCAATTTCAAAGTGAAATTAATTCCAATGACCACTATTGGATTAAATGGTAAAAATATATTCTAATTTCACTTTAAAACCAATTCAAAAGTTAATCTAATCATATTAATAAATTAGATTAAAAAGAGGTTTTGAATTAAAATACAACATTTTTCACTATTCATTAAAAAATGAACTTTATTAGAAAAATACCAAAAATTTACACAAAGTAAATTTTGATGTCCCAATTCTAAAGAAGAATTTTATTTGGTCCAATAGAATATATAATAGTAACCAAAACTATATTTAATAATGGTTCACCATCAAAAGGCGATAAGTGGACCTTTAGTGAAAATTAGAGTATATATGCCTAAAATTAAATTCTTTTCGTATTTTAAACCTTTATCCTTCATTGGATAAATGTAAAAAAAATTAACAAACATATATAACCATATTTTAGTTATTTATATTCATTACTACCAATAAAACGACTACATGTTAACTACCATTTAAAATAATATTATTTTATTACTAGTGTGCAACGTAAGATTTCAAAGAAACTCTTTGTTGCGTATCAGGTACACTATTGAACATAGCAACCCCTTTAAAGTAAAATTAACATTTAATTCGTAAATATTAATAAATATAAAAATGTTTTATTCTTTATTTACCTGGGATGTTACATCCTTCCCCCCTTTTGGGAATTGCGTCCTCGCAATTTTATTCACTTATCAAAATAAGTGGGGGTATTTATCCCTTGTATCATTTTCAGATTTCCGCATTACCTCTTCAACCATATGGTTTTTCCACAAAACCATTACCTGATGAATTACCTTATTCCGCAACACTTTCTCTCTATGGTCAAGAATCTGGACCGGTTGTTCTTCATAAGAGAGATTCTCTTCCAACCCAACTACCTTCAGGCTCAAAACATGAGATGGATCTGGCATATACTTTCTCAACATCGAAACATGAAAAAAATTGTGTACCTGAGATAAAATCGGAGGTAAAGCCACTCGGTAAGCAACTGATCCAACTCTCTCCAGAATTTCATATGGTTCAATGAACCTTGGACTCAACTTTCCTTTCTTACCAAATCGCATCACACTTTTCCATGGTGAAACTTTGAGAAAAACATGATCACCTACCTCGAAAGATAGATCCTTCCTCCTGTTGTCTGCATAACTTTTCTGTCTGCTCTGAGCTGTTCTCATGTGTTTCTGAATCAACTGAACTTTTTTTGTCATCTCTTCTACCAATTCTGGTCCCATCACCTTCCTTTCACCCACTTCATCCTAAAAAGCTGGAGTTCGACACCGTTTACCATATAATGCTTCAAACGGAGCCATCTATATACTGGAATGAAAACTGTTATTATATGAAAATTCAACCAAAGAAAGATGTTGGTCCCAACTTCCCTGATTATCCATCGAACAAGAACATAGCATATCCTCCAAAGTCTGAATTTCTCATTCTGACTTCCCATCTGATTGAGGATGAAAAGCTGTATTAAAATTTAATTCAGTACCCAACGACTTCTGAAGGCCTTTCCAAAAGTTAGAAGTAAACCTGGGATCACGATCAGATACAATGGATAGGGGAACTCCATGCAACCTAACTATCTCTTTAAGATACAATCGATAAAGTTGATCTAGAGGGAAAATATCTTGAATAGGAAGGAAATGAGCAGATTTAGTCAAGCGATCAACAATAACACAGATTTCATTATTACCTCGAGATGTCTTCGGTAATCCCACAAAAAAGTCCATGGATATATTTTCTCATTTCCACTCTGGCACTGGTAAAGGCTGAAGAATCCCTTTCGATAACTGCCGCTCTGCTTTAACCTACTGACAAGTCAAACACTTCACAGTAAAATCAGCAATATCTCTTTTCATTTCATCCCACCAGTAATACTCTCGCAGATCTCTGTACATCTTAGTACTGCCAGGATGAACTGAAAACGAGGAACTATGAGCCTCACATAACAACTCATTCTTCAAATGTGAATCACCAGGCACACATAATCTCTTCCCAAACCTCAAAACACAATCATTATCAATATTAAATTCAGGAAACTTACCCTTCTGAACTAGCTCTACCTTTTTCTGCAACCCACTGTCTTTCTTCTGCACTTGCTTAATTCTGTCTGATAGAGATGATCTCACTGATACCTGAAACAAAACAGAAGAACTTCCTGCACCAACAACTTCTATGCCAAAGTTCATCAAATCAAAAACCAAAGGATCTCGTTCCAAACGTAGCATGTTTAATGAAGCATTACTTTTTTGACTCAAAGTATCAGCCACTTTATTTTCTTTTCCCAGATGGTAATGAATTGTAAAATCATAATCCTTGATTAATTCTATCCATATCCTCCATCTCATGTTCAATTCTTTTTGAGTGAATATATACTTTAAACTTTTGTGATCAGTATATATTTCACACTTTACTCCATACAAATGATGCCTCCAAATTTTTAGAGGAAAAAAAACAGCAGCTAATTCCAAGTCATGTGTAGGGTAATTTACCTCATGAGTTTTCAACTGATGTGAAGCATATGCAATTACCTGATCATTATGCATAAAGACACAACCAAGTCCCTTCAACGAAGCATCACTGTATATAACAAACTCACCATTCCTGGAAGGAAGTGCCAAAACTGGAGCATTCACCAATCTTCTTTTCAACTCCTGAAAACAATCATCACATTATTTTGTCCAGATAAACTTAACACCCTTCCGAGTTAGCTTAGTCAGTGGACTAGATAACCGTGAAAAATTTTCAACAAACCTTCGGTAGTAACCTACCAAACCAAGAAAACTGATTCAACAGAGCCATCACTGCAGTAAACTTCTCAATTCTGATTCTGACCATCTCAGTATGCTGATTTGGAAGGTCATTTCCCTCAGTATGCATTCCTAAAAAAGCTTCTCTGTTTCCTCTACGAAAAACCATTCTTAACATTGAAATACATTAGGTGAAGCAACATGGTAATCTTTAAATGCTATATCATTTCAATCATACCATAAATTAATTTATAATTTAACAATTTTCTAAATCCCAAAGTTGTCTAAACTGACCTCTGATACCAACTATAAGGCTCTGGCCTTAAACATTACTTAATATTGAATTAAATGAATAATTCCCATTGAGGATCTTTTCAGGTTTAGAGTTTTAGAGAATTAGATCATAACTATTACATCTCAAAAGATTACACAATAGATACTTCTACAAAGTTTCCTTTTTTTTCAAAACATGAACTCAAAAGAAAAAGTCATTTCTAGTTCCATGTTTAAGAAATCATGACTTCTCCTTGATCCCATCCTTGAACCTATTCCACATTATGTCCTGTGAAAAACATTTCAAAAAAAAAACTTGGGGTGAGCATAAAAAGCTCAGTAAGGGATACACAAAGAAGGAAAACAAGTAAACCATGAATACTTTATCAAAGTAATACTTTTCACCTTTATGGAGTAGTAATTACTCTTCATTGAATAAAATATCATTACTTACCCTTTTTTAACCAAAGGATTACCATAAAACCCATATAAAGAACACATAACATATAAAGGTAACTTGGGACATAAACATACTTAAATGGAATAACCATACGGTCGTCTTACACACATATCACTTAATGGAATAGCCATACAGATGACTTCCATATCCAATGCATTGGAGGTTATAACGTAACCACCCGTCCTGGTATTCACGGCACCACCCGTCATATGGTTTATCACATTACCACTCGTCAAATGTCCAAGTACCATTATAAAATCATAAGACATAAAACAAATATAATGAAAAAAACATTTCCACACTTTGATCGCAATATATCACTTAAATATATTGACATAAAAAATCCATTATAAAAACCATTTTCAATACCAAAATACATAAAAGATTATATGGTATTTATTTCATTTTAAAAACATTATGTCTTGTTGAGGAAGCCAAAGACCAAATAATACTCGCGGCGGAGGAAAATGTCATTGTCACCACGTATGTTAAAAGAAACATTCCTTTTTTCTTTCTATAAAATGATTTATAGAAAAATATTCCTTTTGTATAAAATTAAAAGTCAAAGGGGTTTATACACCGTATAAAAGAAAGCCTTGTATTAGAACAAAATATGCCTCAATGAAAGGAGATTGAGACGAAGTCTCTTACAAAGATCATTTTTAAAATAAAATAGATCTATTATGTGTATTCACTATAAGAACACATAAATAAATTTCAAATACAAGATAAGATATAATAATATCATGACATAATTTGAAAGTAGGAGATTAACCCAAAGAACGGAAATCGGGTTAAGAAGTTCCCTTACCTCGTGTCCGACGTGACTTGATTGCTCTTTAATCTCCTAAATAATATACTAAAGTTAATTTATACTTGCTTAAGAACTTTTTTCAAGTTCATTATTCCTTTTATATAACTTATTTCCATGTTATAAATGTTATGTAATCATTTAAGTTAATAATGTTCGTTTTGTCGATATCTGGTTAATAAGTCAGAAATGGACTTCTTACAATTACATGTTGTTAATGTGGTCAAAGGTTAATTATATCCAGAATGATATTCATGATTTTTATATCATATATATCATATATATCCAGCATATACATGTATTTATAATAGTACATAACATTTATAGGTAAGAAATGAAATGCATTGTTCATGGAGACGGTAAGCCATACGTACGCATGAACGCTACTTTCATTTCTATTTCGTATTTAATGGAGTAAAATCATAATGAAATAATGGTATATTATAATTCCAGTATAACATCATATATAATAATATTAACTCCATCCTTTATACATCCCTCATATGGCATTAACGAATCAAATCACTTTGAGGAGGCGGTAGTCCGCACTTACTAAAATGAAAATATCGTGTTTACCCACAATGGAAACCATAAAGGTATGCCATAAATGAAAAATACAGAAGCATAAGGAAAACATAAAAATAATATAAATCATATAAAAATATATTGATATCTTAATGGCCACCATGAAAGGTGTTAAAAGAAGATTGAACAATCATCGTTTCGTGAGGCAAAAAATCGCCAACCACAGAAACAATATGTTATTTAACAATTAGACGAAGGTGTGTATAGGTGTAGCTCTAATCCTTATCATAACAACATCATAGTATATTGAATATACTTGTGTTGTTACAAAATAAAGTAATAAAAAGAGTTTAGGGGGTTGGAGAAGCAAAATAAAACATAAGAACACAAGAGAAGACACTACCTTTAAATCGGGTAACTCTTTTTGATTTGAGCTCAAAGGATTCCTTGGAAAGACTTATACCCAAAGTGAGGCTTATAGGAGTAATAGAGGGATGTGGAGAGACAAAATGGGTAGGTTTTGGCCGAGCCAAAGGCTTGAGAGGTGTGGGTAAGGTGGTAGAGGTGGGGGCCTTTTATAAGAGGAGAGGAGGGGCACTCTTGGAAAGTTATAAAAGGTTACTTTATTATGTAATTATTTTCGAATTTTAAAGGTCCAAAAATTATATATTTCGAGTATAAGGTGATAATAGTTATAAATCCACTCATACAATAGGTTTTTGACAAGTGTAGGTCTTAGATTTTACATTATCTTTTCATTTTATTTAAATGGTTAAATAATGAGGTAATCGCAGCATCATCATGGTGTCATAAATAATTTAATTTATTTAATGTATAAAAATTATAAAAAAATATCATGATGTAGGAAATATTTTTATATTTATAATTAATATTTACAGTCAAAAATATGACTTGTATAACCCCATTTAAAATTTGTTTTAGTAAAATAACACATGTTTGTGACATTTTTATTTTAACTTTAAATAAAAAGTTATTAATGTCATTTTCCTACCAAAGTGGATCCATGGGGTCCCCAAGTTGACCCATGGATTTTATTGGTCGTCCATGACACATCCAATAAGGGTAGGACATGTGTCAAGGTCATTTCATATTATTAAAACATTATTTTTACCTTAAATTACACTAATTACCTCTAATCGCGATTAAAAAATTAAAAGTTACTAGTCACCAAAAAATTATTTTAATCCCATTAAACCAAATTTTACTTCCTAATGACAGCCATGAATGTTGTATTTTTGAAATTTAAAACACAAAGGTGGTAAAATTTCATTTAAATGAAAAATCAGTTTTTTTAAGTATCACTTAGTGGTTTCACTATTCATCAAAATTGAAGTTTTTTAGAAAAATACCAAAACTTCACCCTAAGCTATATTTGATATTCTGAATTCAAAAATGATGTCTATTTTAAAAAATTCAAAACATATAAGTTACATTAATTAATTTAATAATTAATTCCCGATGTCATGACAAATAGTGTGTTTTTATGAAACAATATATATCAAAAGATTGACACTAGTTTAAGTCCAATTTCAAAGTGAAATTAATTCCAACGACCACTATTGGATTAAATGGTAAAAATATATTCTAATTTAACTTTAAAACCAATTCAAAAGATAATCTAATCATATTAATAAATTATATTAAAAAGTGGTTTTGAATTAAAATACAACATTTTTCACTATTCATTAAAAAAATGAACTTTATCTGAAAAATACCAAAAATTTACAAAAAGGCGATAAGTGGACCTTTAGTGAAAATTAGAGTATATATGCCTAAAATTGAATTCTTTTCGTATTTTAAACCTTTATCCTTTATTGGATAAATGTAAAAACATTTAACAAACATATATAATCATATTTTAGTTATTTCTATTCATTCCTGCCAATACAACGACTACGTATTAACTACCATTTAAAATAATATTATTTTATTACTAGTGTGCAACGTAAGATTTCAAAGAAACTCTTTGTTGCGTATTGGGTATGCTATCGAACATAAAAACCCCTTTAAAGTAAAATTAACATTTAATTCGTAAATATTAATAAATATGAAAATGTTTTATTCTTTATTTACCTGGGATGTTACAGGATAAGGCATCCTCAAAAGCCTAAACATCCATGAAATTTTATTATCCATCCATCCCTAACCCTAAGTTTATCAACCATGGTCATCAAGGTCATGGGAAAACGGAAAAAGCAAAATAAGGTATTAGAAGATGTAAGGAGAGTAAATCCAATATAAATCAATACTAACCTTGTATATTTCCACCAAAAACCAAAATAGTTCACGAAGGAAGCAATGAGAAGAATGAACACACATTTGAGAGGGTTCTATGTCAAGTGAGATGAAAAAAATGTTAATTTGAACCCGGTCAGTTTGTTACAATGGATTTCATTCTTCAATATTTGTTAGAAATGTTTTGATTGGTTATTATAAATTATAATAAGAATAAGTTCAATAAATGTTAACCTAATCTCTTGAACATGTTAAGGATAGTTGATCAAGTAATGGGTTCTCCAGGATCAAGTTCCATGTTGACGGTACAAAGGGATAAGGGTAAATTTTTTGGATAAAAAGATAATAAAAGAGGTCATGGAGAGTCCACACCACCTACTAAGCCTAAGAAAAGTAATAAGGGACAATGGTTTCATTAAAAATAGTCTTTCCATTAGAGAAGTAATTTTATAGATTTCATGAAAGGTTGTAAGAATCCATGTGGAGATTCGACTTTAGATATTAATGTTATATAATTCAATTATTTTATTATGAATGATATATGATACCAACTATATATTTTACAAAAGTTTTAAATATATATAAAGACATAAGTAAAGTAAGAATCAAATATGGTTGCTCAATTTTTTCTTTCATGTAATGGATCAAAGGAGTTGCTGCATTGAGATCTTATATGTAAGAAATACTTCGAATCTAGGATGAATTTTTCAAAATATTTTTATTTTTTTCATCATTTTTATCTTGAGAAGATCTTGTAAAAAATAATTGTTTGAAAAAATCTGATTGAATTTTTTTATACAGATGGTTTATGATTCATCCAGTTTTGTAACATGCTTGAAAAGAAAACAAGGATAAAAGTATTTTTATGTAGTTTAAAGTGTTTATCTAAGAATGTAAAAGAATAGGATTCCACCACCAACAGTGGGATATTTTTTAAAGTCTTCTTTATAGTAAAATTACCAAATACATCAAATACCATATATAATATGGAAACAATAGTTTATTTGTTAAATATTTACACTAAAATTAAATAAGTGTTATTTCCTAAATAAAATGGAGTTTGTGTATCTTATCATGATATAATGAAAAAGAAATAGTTTCTAAGATGTTAGTGGGAGTATAATTGGACATGAGAAGTTCAAAGTTAATAAATAAAATATTATGTTATTCAACTTTCAATGAAAATTTCACTTGATATACTAAAAGTTTTAGGATATAATCATAAATAAAATATGTAAAAGTTGCATTTTTTATCGTGAAAAAGTAATTTTTACATGTTATCCTAGAATGTTTAGGATATGATGTAAAAAAATGATTTAGTTACCAAAATATTTCATTGAAAAAATTTTATGGAAAGAGTTTCAAGGATGATGATGATGTACATAGAAATTTTCTAAGAATATAATAAAATTTATTAACATCCTAACATTAGATGTTGTGAATTTAAGGAGTATAAATATGTTCAAAGAGTTAAAAATTAGGAATATGATTCCTAAGTCTCACTATTATTCAAAATTTCTCGCTTTATAGATGTTACTCACTAAATATTTTAGCATGAGGGTTTTATGAGATGGTTATACAGAGATGTGATAAGGATTACATATAGATGTGATGAGTTAACAAAACCCCGAAAAGTTCAGAGAACATAAGGCTAATTTGATTGTATATCATATGTGGTACTTTAGATAGGCCCTTTTGTAGGGTTTTTTCTATATTCTTAAAAGATTTTAAGAATATAATATATATCATAAAAATACAATCTCTAATTTATCATTCTTTCATGTTGGTTGCCTAAATGTAGATACTCATATACATATCATGAAGTTCAATGATAACTAACATCTCAAAGTGAAACTTTGAGTTATCCCTAACCGATGTTCTTTATGGAGTATTATAGGTTATGATGAAATGGTAAGGTTAATGTGGGTATGATTCTTGTATTGAGATAAGAAATATACTCATGGGGTACAAAAGTGTTATGTGCACTAGATAACCGATGAAGTATACCACATGGAGTGTCATAAACTATGTATTTCGTATACTAAGGGTGCATTGTTCATATTTGGTGTCCTCGCTCCCTGATGTTGGTGAGATGCCTAGCTTGGGAAGCTTCATACTTCATTACCTTTCTTACACAAGCAGTGAGGCTTAGCAAATCAGGGTTTATTAGGTATGTTGTTGATCATGTCATCGGGTAGAGCTCTACAAAGACAAGATTTAACCCTTCATATGTTGAGTATGAAATTTAGTCCCTTGATTGAGATAGACTGAGGAAATGTATGACCATACCTAAAAGGTACATATAATGTTCTTATCTATATGGACACAGGGCATGTAATGTAATCATATTCTAGATGAATTACATGTGATGTATTAATCAAACTGGTCTGTCTATACTTGAAGAGTCGAGAATTTATGGGGAGTTTATATGGGATTAACATTTACATGGTCTCATGGTCACTCAATGTCTTGGATAAAGAAAACACATAAAAATTCATGCTAATGAAATGTGATTTCAAGATATTTCCCCCTACAATTGTAAGGTATGATTAGGTGAATATCGTAAGGTTCCATTGCATCGGGTTTGAGATTACATTACCAACAAACCTAAACTTTAGTAGAGACTTGAGCATACATGAGTGTCAATGTAACATGATATGCATACAATGAATATCTTGAGACTATGTTGCCCATAATTTATCATGGGCTCACAATTTACTACAGTTGAACGTTAAGTGTTAACATTCATGGAGTCTTCCATGATTAGTTATCATTGATTAGTTGTTTCATGGGATCAAACAGATGGTAGAGTTAAGGAAGAGAGTAACATGCAATGTAACACAAGAAAATACTTGTATGTTAATGAAACGTATGAGTAAATTCTTGGTGCAGTTTAATGGATCAGGGAGTGTCCTCGTAAACTATATAAAGAAGGCCAAGCCCTTAGACATCTTGTGTGCAATCCTCTTGAGAAACCTCTACTTGGAAACTCTCCCTCCTGAAGCTCTCACTTCAACCTTTTTTTCTTTTGAGATATTGACATATCATGAAGGTTTGAAGAATCTCACCCAAAGAGTTTGGGGGATTCGATGATTCTTGTGGATAAACCTAGGAGGGAAGGACCATTTGGTTGTTCCTTTGGTGGTCGCCATCAAACACAAAAAATTGGCATAGCAATAGCATTTCAAAAGTGAAAGGTTCAGATGTTCTTCATTTCCGGTTTTGTATGATTTTTGTTTCATATGCATGGTGATCTTGGTTCACGGTTTCTTTATCATCATTGCTACTTTAATGAGTGGTTAATTTCTGTTAATAAACCTTCCAGTGTGGGGTTTGTTAAGATCTATTTAATGTTTTTGGTTGGATTACAATGTTTTCTGAGCATGTTTTGATGGTTTTAGATGAGATGATAGGGGCAGACAAGTGCCACTATGAAACATGCTAAAGGATAATCAAACTAGGATGATGAATTTCGTTGAGCGGTTTTCAATTGAGCCAACAAAAATACTAAAACGGGCATATTTTTTAATGTGTTACGTAACTTTTTGAATTCTTTATTAGAATAAAATTGTAATTTTGGTATCATATTGTCATTTTATTTATTGAATTATGTGTTTCATTTTTCTTAACATTAATAAGATACATTGATCCCCACTCTCTCAATGTCAGGTTATTTGAATCAACAAAGGTAATCCCCATAATATTGCATGATTATCAATATGAAAGAAGGTCTAACATATTAGAGCAACATTGCGGTGCATGAATGTAAAAATTTGATAATTCGTTTATTTGATTATTTAATTTTATTAAATATTAATGGATTTATAATTCAAGAGTTTATAGATTATAATTATTCACGGATTGGTTTTAGGCTTGGATCAATGAATCCAGTATTGTATGAGCATTACTGATAGATTTAAAATGGAAATGGAATAAAGAATTTAGAAATGGACTTTTGTTACTTTAATTAAATTTATTGAAAAACTTATTCAATTACTTTAATCTCACTTGTTTCTTTTAAAGTCTCCCCCTTTTCATACCTTCCATCCCCACACGAGCCAACCCTTCCTCATTTTCTCTATTTCTTCTATTTTTTCAAGCAAAGCATCATTCGTTATTCTTTTGCAGGCACATGCAGACCAACAACAAGGTAACACTTCTTCTCCCTTTTCCTTGTGTGAATATGCTTTGTAAGGGTTACACGAATCTATAAGTGAAGAAAAATCAATAAGGTATAATCATAATGACAAGATAAATAATCTGAGAATGAAAATGTATCCATAGATTTTGTCATAGTGAAAATCTCATGGAAAGTAATAACTAAATATTGAAAGAAGAAAATGCTTAATCATTGGATGTCATGTATCTGACACATGAACCATTATACCGTCATGACAGTTTAAGTCTGTGGGTAAAAACCCATCTGATTCTACTTGGAAACAAACATGAAGGGTTTTTCATCAACTATTTTTCCTCATGAGACCTGTTGATGCATCGAGAGGCTATCTATAACCAGGTGTCACCCGTTACTTTATGTCCAAAGCATTCTTCATACATAGATTCAATTCAATAACATCATTCAAAAAAAAGCATCGTATGTAAAAATGGTGTGTCACGACCCGACCCTACCCGGGCTCGAGCCGCAACTACCCCAAGTCCGCCTCCATAGGCCAGGGGCTGGCGACCAGCGCCGAAGGCACAACAACTCGTGGAGGCCTTTGCCTAAGTACCTGTACACACACCCACGCAGCACACTCAATGCAAAAGTGCAGAGTAAAAAAAAGAAAAGCAAAGGGAAACTCCTATAAATAAACCACAGAGTGCATCGACCTCTACAAGTACAAGGTACAAACTGAAAAGAAAATGGGCAAAACACGCGCCCAACCAAAAAGTGTCACAACCCGGCAACAGGTAAACAAAAGAAACAGCTGACGGGTCTCCCACCTGGAACCCGACCACGACCACCGCACGCGGTCCAAGCTCCCAAGCTCCTACGCTCCACTGAAGTCACGCTCCACCTTTCCATCGTCTGCAAGGGCACACCAAGTGCGGGCAAAGCCCAAGCAGGGGTGAGTACAAAAATACTCAGTAGGATACCCCGAAGGCTCGAGGGAGCAACAGAAGGAGGTACCGAATGGTGAGCAGTAGAGCGAACAGGAGAAAGAAAAGGGACCCCGAGACCCCCGAAGGTCTCCCGAAATCCACAAATGATAATCCACAAAGGAAAGATACAATCACGAAGTAACATCTTACAAGGCTTAGGTATATGCCCATACATATACCTAAGTCATCAATTCCCGTTCGGCTCCAACGTCCGAGCCCAAGCACAACCCAGTCCACACAGGAAAGCAACGTATACCCACACAGGATAGCACAACACAATCCAAAAAGGAGAGTACACAGTAAATCCACACAGGATAGCTCAACACAATCCACAAAGGAGAGTAGACAGTAAATCCACACAGGAAAGATCAACACAATCCACAAAGGAGAGTAACTCAAGATTCATCTCACACAGGTATACTTCTTCGGATGACGATAAAGATGATCACTGATCCATCTAAGTCGTCGGACCCACAAAGGATCGATAGGTAACTAACCCCCGCAATGACCCACACAGGATCGGGCCCACACAGGACCTGTAGGCGCTGGCTCACACAGAACCGCTGAGCGCTGACCCACACAGGATCAGACCCACACATGATCGGGCCCACACATGACCTGTAGCACTGATCCACGTAGGATCGCTGAGTGCAGTAGTCGTCGTAGTCCACTGAGGATCTCTGCATAGTCGTCGCCGCACTCCACTGAGGATCTCTGCACGGTCGTCGTCAGAGTCCACTGAGGAACTCTGCACAGTCGTCACTGTCGAAGAAGCAGTCGCAACCAGCTCTAGGGTTCCCGCACACAGCAAGCTCGTTCAGGAGGGTCCGCTCCACAAGCCGAGAGGCCGATACATCAACTGTCACAAAGTCCTAAGTTGATGTATCCAAAAGTTCCGTATCATCAACAGGAACTCAACGTCGCAACCGGCGCGTCAATCAGACGTCCGGTCTGAGAGTTATTGGCATTTTCGTCCCAGGGGCCCGGTTGGTTTTTAAGGCAAAACCAACCCGACCGTACTCCACCTGCGTCCAAACCTCGGGCGGAGTAAGCCAAAAGATCCATCTCACTTAGAGGAGAACAACAAAGCTGCGGCACGTCAATCGGATGTCCGTAGCTCAAGATATGAGCGTTTCCGCTCCGAGGGCCCGGTTGGTTTCGTGTACGAACCAATACGGCCGAACCCAAAGTATTCCGAAACCTTGAGTGAGATATACCGAAACGACCGTCTCGATCTAAGGATCGCGTTTCCGCTGACGACGAGTCGTTTGGAGGCCCGTAGCTCAAGTTATGGGCGTTTGAACGAAAACTGTCCGAAGACGGGGGGTCCGGGCCTGGGCCGACCCGGCCCGACCCCCTGGGTCGGCCGAACCCGGTCGGACCGGTCTGGCTCGGCCTGCCCAGCCCGGCTCGGCCGAGCGGCCGAGCGGCCGACGCGAGGGGAGCCGCCGCCCCGCGTGACACCCCCGCGGCACCCGCGGGGTGTCGGCCAGACAACCGGACGCGGCTGAAGCCGCGTCCCAAGTGACGCGGGGGGGAGCCGCCGCCCCCGCGTGACACCCCCGCGACAACCGTGGGGTGTCTCCCTGGTGGCCGGATGCGGCTTCAGCCGCGTCCCGCCAGTGCCGCCGCCGCGGCCGGTGCCGCGAAGGTCTCGTCCGGCGACGCGCCGGGCGCCGCCGCCTCCGGGCGCCGGCGCCGCCGTGCCGGCGACCCGCGTCGCCGCCGGCTTCCGCGGGCCGCCAGAGTCGCTCCCGTGGCCCGATTTTCTTCCCGTCTGCACCGTTGCTCCTCCCGGGACTCGTTCTTCACTGCGGAACCAACAAACTTCCGTTGTGGCACATTCCGTCGTCGCCCGTCAAATCCGCATAACAACGAAGAACGGCGGAGGGTCGTCGGGCCGTGTTCGTTTGGCCCGCACCCTCCGTGTTAGAGATAAACATCGGGAGAAACAAAATTCAACACATGAATTCAACAATTTTAATAAATTAAAATTTTTCTTATAGTCCAGTTCATTACTTTAAAAAAAAGAACAATCACGAGAAAAAGGAAAGAAATAATCACAATAACCCCTACCTCGTTGGTCGTCGTCGCATGCACGTCCTTCGTGGAATCGCTCGTCGCGGAAGGAGGAGATCGTCGCGTCGTCGCGGAAGGGTGTCGCATCGTCGCGGAAAGCGGCGTTGAGTCAGCGAACTCAACGGACCAAGAACAACAGATTTAATTTAATTATAATTAAATCCGTGTTTCAGTAAAAACCACAAAGGAGATTAAAAAAAAGGAAATCCGAGACTCTTACCTCAAGCAGCCGATCGAAGATCCGTCGCGGAGGAAGAGACGTCGCAGAAGAACGTTGTAGGAAAGGAACATCGGCGTCGCGGATCACGGCGTCGCGTCGTCGATTTCAGGGTTCGGCGTTCTTCGTCGAAGGCCGGCGTTCTTCGCGTTCTTCGCGTTCTTCGCGAAGAAGGTTGAAGGTTCAAGAACTCCTCTCAACGAGTAATCCTCCAAAAAGACATGTTGGTCTTATTTTATTATTACGGCAACAAACGAAAAAGGTAAGTAACGACCCATCAATTCGTCGTATTAATTCAACGAAAGAAACTGCCCATTTAATTACCAAAATAAACCGCCCAATTAAATGGCCTGTTAAGAATTTAAGAAAACGTGTCAGTTGACTTTCATGATGACAGGTTTTTGCGGGTGCGTTACTTAGCGGAAAGAAACGGCGGGGCTCGTGCGGGCCCCACCTCACAAATATCCTACCAAGGGGGTAGGATATTTCTGGATAGCATCCTATCCGGATCAACTCAGTTTAAGCCGTCTTTAAGTGGCTTCAAGTGGCTTCCAAGTGGCTTAAGTGAAATATAATAAAGTTGTCGTAAAATTATTTTATTTCTTAACCTTAAGCCCGAAAATTAAGAACCACACCCGAGCAAACGCAACTCCGGAAGAGGCGTTTCTAAGCGAAAACCGGCGCTGCGATTTCATCAGTGCCCTCAGAATTCAATTCTGGGCACCGGTTCAAAAGTTAGAAAAACCCGCTCGTCCGTTCACTGAACTTACCCGAGCCAAACTTCAGAAAATGATTCCGGGCACACTGGGCCTCGGAATCAGGTGCCGTCAGAAACTACGCTCTTGTAAAATTACAAATAAAATTAAGAAAAAAAAATTTCCTTGAAATTTACGGGCCTTTACATTACTCCCACCTCAGGAATTTACGTCCCCATAAAGATACATCATAAACTAGGGAAACAAATGTGGGTATTGAGCACGCATCTGAGCCTCCCGCTCCCATGTGCTCTCCTGGAGGTTCTCGTGCTGCCATCTGATGCGCACAAGAGGAATCGATCGCCCACGTAGGACCCGCTCCTGTCGATCCTCTATCTCCACCGGGACCTCCGCAAAAGTCGCCCCATCATCCATGTCTATCTCCCCATAGTCAATGATGTGCGTCGGGTCGTGCACGTATCTCCTTAGCTGAGATACATGGAAGACGTCGTGAACCCGGTGCAACTGAGGTGGTAGAGCCAGGTGATAATCCACCTCGCCAACCCTACTGAGGACCTGGAATGGTCCAATGAAGCGTGGAGACAACTTGCCGCCTTGGCCAAATCTCCGCAAACCACGTCGAGGTGAGACACGCAAGAAGACGTGGTCGCCATCCTCGAACTCTAGTAGCCTCCGCCTCCTGTCAGCATATGACTTCTGTCGGCTCTGAGTTGTCCTCATCCGCTCCTGGATGACCTGGACCTTCTCTGTCGTGGCCCGGACCATCTCTGGTCCCACAAGTGCTGACTCCACAGGGTCTGTCCAGCACAAAGGAGATCTGCAAGGCCTGCTGTACAACGCCTCATATGGTGCCATCCCGATGGTGGAGTGGTAGCTGTTGTTGTACGCGAACTCCACCAAGGGTAGGTGGTCCTCCCAGCTACGACCAAAGTCGAGGACACATGCGCAGAGCATGTCCTCGAGAGTCTGAATGGTCCTCTCCGTCTGACCATCCGTCTGAGGGTGAAAGGCGGTGCTCAGACGTAGCCGCGTCCCGAACGCCTCCTGCAACCCCTTCCAAAGCCGGGAAGTAAAGCGAGCATCCCGATCGGAGACGATAGTCAATGGCACATCGTGAAGCCTTAAAATCTCCTGAACGTCGAAACGCCCCAATATCTCCACTGAGCCCTGCTCTTGGATGGGTAAGAAGTGTGCCGACTTGGTGAGTTGGTCAACAATCACCCAAATGGAGTTGTGACCCCTGGAAGTGCGTGGAAGTCCAGTCACGAAGTCCATAGATATCCCATCCCACTTCCACTCTGGGACCTCCAAGGGCTGTACCAAGCCTGCTGGTACCTGATGCTCTGCCTTCACCTACTGGCAGGTGAGGCACCGTGAAACGAACTCTGCCACAACCTTCTTCATGCCCGAACACCAGTGCTGTCGTCTGAGATCCTGGTACATCTTCGCCACTCCTGGATGTACCGCCAAAGGAGAAATGTGAAACTCTCTCATCACCTCCTCTCGTAAAACGACTGGTACCAAGGTACGTCCTCTAAAAAGGACGTCGTGATCTGCTCCAAGGGAGAAACCATCAGGTGACTATCCCGAGGATATCTGTGCACGCCGCGTCTCATAGTCAGCGTCCTCATGATGAGCCTCTCTGACCCTCTATAGAAGTGGAGGAGAGACGGTGAGATACTGAAGGAAGGCTGCTCCGTCTCTATCCACGAAGGATATCTGCAAAGCGGCTAGCTTCTCTATCACCTCCTCAAGTAGCTGGATACCCATCCTCCTACTGAGGGAATCGGCTACCACGTTCCCCTTCCCAGGAGTATAGACTATCTCAAAGTCATAGTCCTGGAGGAACTCGAGCCATCGCCGCTGTCTCAGGTTCAGGTCCTTCTGAGAGAAGATGTACCTGAGACTCTGGTGGTCAGAAAAGACTGTAAAGCGCTCGCCCATCAGATAGTGCCGCCATGTCTTCAGAGCGAAGACCACTGCTGCCAACTCTAGGTCATGGGTAGCATAGTTCTGCTCATGCGGCCTCAACTGACGTGATCCTTAGGCAATCACGGCCCTCTCCTACATCAGGACACACCCAAGTCCGGTCCCTAATGCATCACAGTAGACTACGTATCCAACTCCCTCCTCAGGAAACCTCAAGATAGGTGCACTGGTCAATCTCTGCCTCTGCTCCTGGAAGCTCTGCTGACATCTGTCCGACCACACAAAGGGTTTCCCCTTCTTCGTCAAAGCTGAGAGTGGCACCGCAACTCTAGAAAAGTCTGGCACGAATCTCCGATAGTATCCGGCTAGGCCCAAGAAACTCCGCACCTCCGTCATGCTCCTGGGTGGATCCCAAGCTAGAACTGCCTCGATCTTCACGGGATCCACTGCAACTCCCGCCTCAGAAATGTTGTGCCCCAAGAAGTGGACCTCACGTAACCAGAACTGGCACTTCGATAGCTTTCCATAAATCTAGTGCTCTCGGAGTGTGTCTAGTACAACCCGCAAGTGGTAGGCATGCTACTCCTTGGTTGTCGAGTACACAAAAATGTCGTCGATGAAGACCACGACAAAACGATCGAGGTATGGCTGGAAGATCCTGTTCATGAGGCTCATGAACATTGCTGGAGCGTTGGTTACGCCGAAGGGCATAACCAAGAACTCATAGTGGCCATACCGACACCTGAAGGCCGTCTTCTGCACGTCCTCGTCTCGAACTCTGAGCTGATGATAGCCTGCACTGAGGTCTATCTTAGAGAACCACCGTGCTCCCTTGAGCTGATCGAAGAGGTCATCAATCCTCGGTAGCGGATACTTGTTCCTCACTATCACCTGGTTCAGGCGACGATAATCGACACACAGTCTCAAGCTCCCGTCCGCCTTCTTGGCGAACAAAATCGGCGAAGCCCAGGGTGAAACACTGGGTCGGATGAACCCCTTGCCCTGCAAGTCCTCCAACTGTACCCGTAGCTCTCGAAGCTCGGAGGGGGCCATACGATATGCTGGAGTGGATATCGGGGCTGTCCCAGGGTACAGATCAATATAAAAGTCTACCTCTTTGCGAGGAGGTAGCCCTGGAACATCGTCGGGGAAGACGTCCGCATACTGATCCACCACTGCAGGAAAACTAGGACTCCACACGTCAACTGCTCCAAGGATGAGGCTAGCCAACTGATGTGTGATGGGCTGTCCTCTCCTCTGCATGAGTTCATCCTGTGCTGAAAAGGCTCCCTTCTCACCGGTGAAGGTGAACCTGCACCCGTCGGTGCGCACACATCGCACCTTGCGCCTAAAGAAGTCAATCTGTGCATGGACTGTAGATAACCAATCCATGCCCAAGATGACGTCGTAAGGCCTCGACGCCGCTACAAGAAGATCCCAACCGAAGCTCTCGCCTCCTAGAGTAAGCTCACACTACCAGCACCAGTGCGTAATCGTCGAGTCTGCTCCCGTAGGAGTCTCTAGCTGTAAGGATCAAGCCAACGGCTCTGTCGGAATCTCTGAGCTCCGAACAAGGGCAGCAGATATGAAAGAGTGACTCGCTCCTGTGTCTATAAGAACTACAGTAAGGGTGGAATAGACACAGATCGTACCTCGAATCATCTCTGCCGTGCCGTGGTCGTAGGCCTCTGCTGCCTGGAGCTGTGCCTGTCTCTGCCCGCCAGCTCCCTGTGGTCGGGGCGGGCCTCCTGGTGGTGGTGGTGGCAGAGCCTCAAAGCGTCGCCCACCACCCGCTACTCGGCCAGCTCCTCTTCCTCGTCTGCCTCCTCCCTGCGGACCGCCACAGTCGACCCTCTGCCTCTGCCTGGGTGGCCCCTCCACCGTCTGCTGCTCCTCGGTACGGCGGGTCGGGCAGTCACGAGCCATGTGGCCCTGCCCGCCGCACGAGTAGCATTGCCTGCCTCTCGGAAGGCTAGCTCCACGCTGTGTGCCCTGAACTGCTGAGCCAGTGTCCCGAGGTCGTCTGCCGGATGGCCTGGTCTGCATAGAACCCTGAGTCATCCGTCGGCTACCAGCTGCCGAAGACTCTGCTACCTGCCGCCCTGCGGTATGTCCCGCAGTGGACTCAGCCAGAAAGCTCTCGATCAGAAGGGCTCGCTCCAGCACTCCTGCCTGGGTCGGGATGCTGAGGGAGATCAACGATGCCCTGATCTCATGTCTCAAACCCTGCTCGAAGGTCCGGGCCCAGAAGAAGGGGTCCCGTACCATGTCTGTCGAGTAGCGAGAAAGGTCGGTGAACCTCGCCGCGTACTAGGCGACCGTCAAGCTGCCCTGCCGCAGCTGAAGAAGCTCCTGAATGCGCACCGCACGGAGGGTGTCCGGGACGAACTCTGAGCGGAAGAGGCTCTCGAAGTCCGTCCAGATGAGGGAGGCCTCATCGTGTACCTGGAGCATCAAGCTCCACCATCGTCCTGCTGCTGCGTGCAGTAGGCTCGCCGCGAGGATCACCATGAGGTCTGCTGCAGTCCTCACTAGCCTGAAAACTCATAAGACCGCCTCCAGCCAGTCCTCGGCCGCCTGGGGGTCCGTATCCCCACGAAACCTGGGTGGTCGCCGGCACTGTAACTCGTGCAGAGCTCCGAGGCGTCGTGCATCGTCAGCGATCGGCGCTGGAAGCATCGGGGGCTCGGCGGGTAAAGGTACCGCCGGTGCCTCTGCTGTCAACAGGCCCTGTACCGAGGCCTCGTCGCTCGGCGGGCTGTCGTCGCGCTCTACTCTCAGAACCCTAGCTGGCTGCCGTCGTGGGGCCATCTTGAAAAGGAAACAAGTGCGCCACGGTCAGAACAGTATACCTGGTGAGCTGACACAAGTAATCACAAAGAAAACTTGAAAAACAAATGCAATCAATGTTTTCGTGCATTAAGTCGGAAATCAGAAGTCAGGGTCCTGGTGTACGGATACATCGGCCGCCGCACCAACACTGGACTCCCTAGACTGATAACCACACCCAATACGCTAAACACTATTTCTTCACATAGAAGAAAGATCAGGGTCTGCGGTAGAACCGACCGCCTCTGATACCAATTTGTCACGACCCGTCCTCGGGGCCCGTGCCATGACTACCCCAAGCCCGCCTTCCATAGGCCAGGGGCTGGCGACTAGCACCAAGGCGTAAATCCCAACAAAAGGGAAGGAATTGCCTTTGAAAAGTAAACAAGCACCACAGAGTAAGAAAGCGGAAAAGTAAACACTAAGTAAAAACTGTACAAGCTGTTCTGAAAGTAAAAGGGGCCGGAAATACAAGCCCAACTGTAAAGTACAACTGAAAGGGAAAAACAGCAACTGAAAAGAAAATCCACAGCGTCGAGCCGTCCTCTGGAAGTCCCACCTGAAGGGTGGGTACAGATAGCCTCCACTGCTCCCCGGGTCCACCTGACTGCTCCGAGTACGTCCCGCCCAGTGGTCCACCTCCAGGTACCGTCCTGCTCCGCACGCCTCCACCACGATCAGCGCTGTCCGTCGTCTCCAACCAACACCACGAAGTGCGGGCATAGCCCGTGCAGGGGTGAGTATAAGCTACTCAGTAGGGACCCCGAGACCCCTGAAGGTCTCCCGAAATCCACAAAGGATAATCCACAAAGGAAAGATACAATCACGAAGTAACATCTGACACGGCTTAGGTATATGCCCATACATATACCTAAGTCATCAATTCCCGTTCGGCTCCAACGTCCGAGCCCAAGCACAACCCAGTCCACACAGGAAAGCAACGTATACCCACACAGGATAGCACAACACAATCCAAAAAGGAGAGTAAATAGTAAATCCACACAGGATAGCTCAACACAATCCACAAAGGAGAGTAGACAGTAAATCCACACAGGAAAGATCAACACAATCCACAAAGGAGAGTAACTCAAGATTCAGCTCACACAGGTATACTTTTTCAGATGACGATAAAGATGATCACTGATCCATCTAAGTCGTCGAACCCACAAAGGATCGATAGGTAACTAACCCCCGTAATGACCCACATAGGATCGGGCCCACACAGGACCTGTAGGCGCTGGCTCACACAGAACCGCTGAGCGCTGACCCACACGAGATCGGACCCACACAGGACCTGTAGCACTGATCCACATAGGATCGCTGAGTGCATTAGTCGTCGCAGTCCACTGAGGGTCTCTGCACAGTCGTCGTCGCAGTCCACTGAGGATCTCTGCACGGTCGTCGTCGGAGTCCACTGAGGATCTCTGCACAGTCGTCACTGTCGAAGAAGCAGTCGCAGCCAGCTCTAGGGTTCCCGCACACAGTAAGCTCGTTCGAGAGGGTCCGCTCCACGAGCCGAGAGTCCGATACATCAACTGTCACAAAGTCCGAAGTTGATGTATCCAAAAGTTCCGTATCGTCAACAGGAACTCAACGTCGCAGACAGCGCGTCAATCGGACGTCCGGTCTGAGAGTTATTGGCTTTTTCGTCCCAGGGGCCCAGTTGGTTTT
Source organism: Viscum album (assembly GCA_963277665.1). Taxonomy (NCBI): domain Eukaryota; kingdom Viridiplantae; phylum Streptophyta; class Magnoliopsida; order Santalales; family Viscaceae; genus Viscum; species Viscum album. Next base: position 163,073,133 of record OY728159.1, read on the forward strand.
TAAGGCAAAACCAACCCGACCGTACTCCACCTGTGTCCAAACCTCGGGCGGAGTAATCCAAAATATCCGTCTCACTTAGAGGAAAACAACAAAGCTGACAGCACGTCAATCGGACGTCCGTAGCTCAAGATATGAGCGTTTCCGCTCCGAGGGCCCGGTTGGTTTTGTGTACGAACCAATCCGTCTGAACCCAAAGTATTCTGAAACCTTGAGTGTGATATACCGAAACGACCGTCTCTATCCAAGAATCATGTTTCCGCTGACGGCGAGTCATTTGGATTCCCGTAGCTCAAGTTACGGGCGTTTGAACGAAAACCGTCCGAAGACGGGGGGTCCGGGCCCGGGCCGACCCGGCCCGACCCCCCCTGGGTCGGCTGAACCCAGTCCGACCCGGTCGGACCGGTCTGGCTCGGCCAGACCGGCCTGGCTTGGCCGAGTGGCCGAGCGGCCGACGCGGGGGGAGCCGCCGGCCCGCGTGACACCCCCACGGCACCCGCGGGGTGTCGGCCAGACAACCGGACGCGGTTGAAGCCGCGTCCCGAGTGACGCGGGGGGGGGGGGGGGGGGGGAGCCGCCGCCCCCGCGTGACACCCCCGCGACAACCGCGGGGTGTCTCCCTGGTGGCCGGACGCGGCTTCAGCCGCGTCCCACGAGCGCCGCCACCGCGGCCGGTGCCACTGCGGTCTCGTCCGGCGGCGCGCCGGGAGCCGCCGCCGGCTTCCGCGGGCCGCCGGAGTCGCTCCGGTGGCCCGATTTTCTTCCCGTCTGCGTCGTTGCTCCTCCCGGGACTCGTTCTTCACTGTGGAACCAACAAACTTCTGTTGCGGCACGTTCCATCGTCTCCCGTCAAATCCGCATAACAACGAAGAATGGCAGGGGGTCGTCGGGCCGTGTTCGTTTGGCCCGCACCCTCCGCGTTAGAGATAAACATCGGGAGAAACAAAATTCAACACATGAATTCAACAATTTTAATAAATTAAAATTGTTCTTATAGTCCGGTTCTTTACTTTTAAAAAAAATAACGATCAAGGGAAAAAGGAAAGAAATAATCACAACAACCCCTACCTCGTTGGTCGTCGTCGCACGCACGTCCTTCACGGAATCGCTCGTCGCGGAAGGAGGAGATCATCGCGTCGTCGCGGAAGGGTGTCGCGTCGTCGCGGAAAGCGGCGTTGAGTCAGCGAACTCAACGGACCAAGAAAAACTGATTTAATTTAATTATAATTAAATCCGTGTTTCGGTAAAAACCACAAAAGAGATTAAAAAAAGGAAATCCGAGACTCTTACCTCAAGCAGCCGATCGAAGATCCGTCACGGAGGAAGAGACGTCGCAGAAGAACGTTGGAGGAAAGGAACGTCGGCGTCGCGGATGACGGCATCGCGTCATCGATTTCCGAGTTCGGCATTCTTCGTCGGAGGCCGGCGTTCTTCGCGTTCTTCGCGTTCTTCGTGAAGAAGGTTGAAGGTTCAAGAACTCCTCTCAACGAGTAATCCTCCAAAAAGACATGTTGGTTTTATTTTATTATTACGCCAACAAACGAAAAAGGTAAGTAACAACCCATCAATTCGTCGTATTAATTCAACGAAAGAAACTGCCCATTTAATTCACGAAATAAACTGCCCAATTAAATGGTCTGTTAAGAATTTAAGAAAATGCGTCCGTTGACTTTCATGATGACAGGTTTTCGCGGGTGCGTTACTTAGCGGAAAGAAACGGCGGGGCTCGTGTGGGCCCCACCTCACAAATATCCTACCAAGGGGGTAGGATATTTCTGGATAGCATCCTATCTGGATCAACTCAGTTTAAGCCGTCTTTAAGTTGCTTCAAGTGGCTTCCAAGTGGCTTAAGTGAAATAAAATAAAGTTGTCGTAAAATTATTTTATTTCTTAACCTTAAGCCCGAAAATTAAAAACCACACCCGAGCAAACGCAACTCCGGAAGAGGCGTTTCTAAGTGAATACCGGCACTGTGATTTCATCGGTGCCCTCAGAATTCGATTCTGGGCACCGGTTCAAAAGTTATAAAAACCCGCTCGTCCGTTCACTGAACGTACCCGAGCGAAACTTCGGAAAATGATTCTGGGCACATCGGGCCTCGGAATCAGGTGCTGTCAGAAACTACGATCTTGTAAAATTCCAAAGAAAATTATGAAAAAAAAATTTCCTTGAAACTTACGGGCCTTTACATCATATGACACCATTTGAATGCCAGAATGGAAACTATTATTGTAGGAAAACTATACCAAAGGTAAATATTGATCCCACATACCTTGAAAGTCAAGTGAGAATGATCTAAACATGTCTTTTAATGTTTGAATAGTCCTTTTAGACTCTTATTCAGTTTGAGGGTGATAAGCAGTACTCAAATGAAGCTCAATATCCAGAGCCTTCTAAAAACTCTTCTAGAATTTTGATGTAAAATGAGGATCTAGATTAGACGCAATTGATAGAGGTGCACCATGAAGTCTTAAAAATTCATTAATATATAGTCTTTCTAGATTCTCAAGAGGTAAATCTTATCTTATAGCAAGAAAATGTGCCGATTTTGTAATATGATCAATAATAAACCACATTTCATCATTCATTTTAGATGTCCTTGGTAGTCCTATGACAAATTCCATCATAATGACATCTCAATTACACATAGTTATAATTATAGGTTGCCTAATCCTCTAGGATGTTGTCTCTCATCCTTTATTTGTTGAAAAAATAGACACCTCGAGACATAGTCATTGATTTCCTACTTCATATTACGCCATAAAAAATATTCCTTCAGATATCTATACATCTTGGTACTATAGGGGTGTATAGAGAAATTTGAGCTATGGGCATCATATAATAGTTCCCTTTTTTGCTTAGGTATTGACGGGACACAAAACCTCTTTCCAAATTTCATAATTCCATACTCATACATGAAGTCTACCAATATTCCATCCTTAACAGCTTTAATTTTATTTTGAAAATTATTATCATCAGATTAAGATATTTTTACCTTCTCCAGTAATGATGATTTAATAATAATTTGAAAAAGGAGTGATGTTTCCCTTTACTTAACAATTCCCATATCCATCTTTACTAAATCCATGAATATAGGATCTTTATCAATCCTCATTTGGATTATAATACCATTATATTTCATGATTAATGCTTATTTATCCTTATTATCTTTTCCTAGATGGTAGTGTATTAAGAAATAATAATATTTGTGTAACTCAAGCCATTGCCTTTGCCTCATGTTGAGTTATTTCTATGTAAAGATGTATTTCAAAATCTTATGATCCATATATATCTCACACATTTTACTATATAGATAGTATCTCCATATATTCAAAGAAAATATTTTTGCTTTTAACTCAAGATCATGATTTTGATTCTTTTGTTTATGAGTCTTCAACTGCCTTGATGCATATGTAATGACTTTATCATTTTTCATAAGGACACAACCCAATATAAATCTTTTCTTCTAAGAGTATTCAGAACAATCTGAAAGTGATTCTCACGGTCCTTATATATTTTAGAGTATACAAAGATATCATCAATAAATTCCAAAAAAATATCAAGAAATTCCTTGAATACTCTATTCATTAGATCCATGAAAACAAAGGGTACATTAGTTAGTCCAAATGCCATTACTGTAAACTCGCAATGTCCATACCTTGTTCAAAATGCTATCTTTAGAATATCTTCCTTCTTTACACGCAATTTATGATATCTAGAATGAAGGTCAATATTTTAAAAATATCGTGCTCTGTGAAGTTGATCAAATAAATCATCAATATGAGGAAAATGATACTTTTTCTTTATTATAATAGCATTAATTTCTCTATAGTCAATACACGACCTCAAGGACCCATCTTTCTTCTTAACAAAGAGAACATGGGATCCCCATGGAGAAATCATAAGCTGAATAAATCCCTTATTACTAAACTACTCTAGGTGTTTCTTCATCTCCACTAATTGCATAGTTTTCATTCTATAACGAGTCTTTGAAATTGGTCTTGCATTAGAGATCAGATCAATGGTAAATTCAACTTCATGCTATGAGGGTGTCCTGGTAATTTATCAAGAAATACATCAATGTATTCCTTCATAATTGGTACATCCTCAATTTAAAGATTATTGTCCCCACCCCTATATATTGTTTTCTATTCCTCCCCAAGAATTTAATTAAGTAGAGCTTTGGGGGTGGAACTAGATAATAATTAGATGATGAAGTTATGGATCTAAAAATAAGGGATTCTTCATCTTCCTCACAAATCATAATTTCTTTCTTCTTGCAACAATTTTTCGCATCATATCTTGAAATCCAATTCATACTGAGGATTATATCAAATTCAACCATAGGTATTATGATAAGGTCGACAACTAAATCATGTTTATGTGTCATAAAGGGGATTTAATGAATCATTTTTGTTGTAATGATACTTCCCTTAAGAGTTTTGACTGAAAACTACCTTATTAAATAAAAAGGGAAATGAATTATTATCTTGCAAAATTGGGTAGATATAAAATAGTGTGATGATCCAAAATCAAATAACGCATTGACTAGGTTTTAATATAGTATTAATGTACCTACCACCACATCATTAGTTACTTCCACCTTATCTTTAGTGATCACATAAAATTGGTTATCTCCCCTTGGCCTCTTCTATAGTAGATTCCATTAATTCTTGGGACATTAATTTGAATAATTCCCCATTTCATTACAGTTGAAGCATTAAACATCATTGATTTGTTTCTTCTCCTTGTTATCATTATCTCAAGAACCCATTTCTCTACACTTATAGCAAACTCTCATGTCTTTCAAGCATTTACTAGGATGATTCCTTTCATAATTTCCACATAATGAAAATTGATTTATTACCTTATTCTTATTTGATGATTCACCTTTTCCAGGGTTATTAGAAGATCTCTTCTTCTCTTGATTTTCCTTAAACATATAATATCTAGAAAATTACTTCTCCATTTTTATGGAACTTAATACTATTTAATCATATGATGAAAATGTTTGAGAAGCCAGTTCCCTTTGAAGAATTGGATTAAGACCTTCAAAGAAATGGTCAATATTTTCTTTTGAATCACGTTTGTAATCTATAGAATACCTGGATAGTCTTGCGAAGGTAGCCTCATACTCCGCAACACTCTCTTATTCACTTTTCTTTAAGTTAAGGAATTTTGTCTTCATTTATATTCATTTCTCATGAGGGAAATATTTATCAAAAAATGTTTCTTTAAAAGTTTTTCATTCCATGTATTCTATTTCATTTTTCTCCTTAGTATTTGGGAACAATGAACACCATTGATCAGTATCTACCTTGAGACAATATACTTGTAATACTAACTTTTCTTTTTAATTGCATCCCAATTCCAGAAATATCTTTTCTAGGGACTTGATCCATAGCTCAGCTACTGTTGGATTAGTAGTCCCACTAAAATATGGGGGATTTTGTCAAATGAAATGATCCAACATAGGTGTAGTGTGGTTATTCATCATAACCTAGGAAAGTTTTCCTAATATGGACATGATCTTCTTAGATCCAACACTAACTGTGTTGACTTTCTCAGTAGGGAAATCCCTACATTATCTGTGGGTATTGATTCATTTTCTTCCATTAGGGACCATCACTAAATAATGACACACAATAATTTATCTCATAATCCTCATGATTATTTATCCAAAAATTTACTACAAGGAGTTATTATAATTCTCATGTTTACTTAACATCCATTTTTCAAAGTTTCTACTAAACTTGATCTGATACCAACTATAACAACCCTGAACCTGGTAGCCTAGAGTCGGTGTTTGTTTTATTACAATGACATACATACAAGAGATCAAATAAAAAAGGATCGATTAGTTTATTAGTCTTGAAGAACTAGTTACATACATGGTTCCCTTATTACATTGGTAATTAAACATAGAACATAACAAAGGAAAATAAAACCACTTCCATGACACTTATTCAAAGGTTTCATCTTTATAACCTGGGGAAGGAAAAAAAATTAAATGGGTGATCTCAAATGCTCAGTAATGCTTAAACAAATCAATAAGTGAAGAAAATTAAATAAGGCATAATCATAATGTAAAGGTAAATAACCGAATAAAACATTCCATCAATAAACTAAGAATTTAAATGTTTCCACATATTTTTTCACAGTGAAAATATCATGGAAAGTAATAACTGAATACTGAATGAAGAAAATGCTTAATCATTGGACATCATGTATCTGGAACATGAAAAATTATACTGTCAAGAAGGTTTAAGTCTGTAGGTAAAAACCCATCTGATTATTCTTGGAAACAAACATGAAGGGTTTTTTGCCAATTTTTTTGTCTTAAAAGACCTTTCAATGCATCGAGGGGCTATCTATAACCTGGCCCCACCCACACTGCAAGTCTAAATAATTCTTCATACATAGATTTAATTCAATAACATCATTCAAAGAAAGCAATGTATGTAAAAATGGTATATGACTAAGATAATAATCATATCCATGATACAATAAATATGGATATTTAATGAAATTTTCAATGAATTGTGATCATAAATAAAAGGGAAGTATACATACACTACACATAAAAAATAAGTGGAGAATAAGGAATAACCAAAGGTAATATCATAATGGTGTCTAAGAAAGTGTGAATTTAAATCATAATTGGACATTAATAAAGGAAAATAGGAATATATCATGATAAATTATGTCCAAATGAAATTAAAACATGTAAAAAGAGTCATTAAGAAACTTTAGAAATGAGCCTCTTTGGTGTAGTTTAAGGAAAATATTAAAGAGTCTTTTAAACAAAAAAACGAATAATTGGTTGTATAAAATCAGAAATAAAAAAAGATAGTTTTTCATGATAAAATGGGTGATTTTATAAAAATATTTTTAACTTAAAAAAATTATGGATGGTACTTGAAAATGGGTATGAAATTGGAAAGTTCCCTTAAACCGGGATTTCTTATCTGGAGGTACTGAAAAGAGAACCTTATAAAACATGTATTTCCTCATTAAAAGAAGTTGAAATGATCTAGATACATGATTTTAGATCATATAAATATAATTTAGAATAATTATATAAAAATAAATAATAATTACATTGGGTTAAAGAGAGAGAAATAATAACTCGAATGAAAAGTGGAGATTTGGGGAGAATCCTTTACCTTATGTCTGAAAGTGTTCTGTACTTGCACTTAAAATCCTTGGTAATGAAATTAGTTTCATTAATAATTTAATTAAGAACCTATTAATTTTTGTTGATTTATTATAATTTTATTAAGTTCATTTGTGGCCTTTTTGATGAGTTATAAGATTCAATTTTTTCATTTGGGAGTGTTCATTTCCTTGATTTTTATGATTGGTTCACTTGTATACAAGTATGAAAGATCATGTAAAATGATAATAGTTGTCCAAAATTGAAGATATATGTTATTAATGAACTTTCAGGAGATATAATGGTCTTATATAGCATTTATTCTAGACATGAGGATGATTCATTGGATAAAACGTTAATAATAACCGTTTAGATTATTTTGGCGTTTTTTGATCATCGCGAAATAGTTTTGTTTTATTAATTGATATTATGTATGTATATTGGTTCCAAAACATTATATAACTTATAATATGTATGATAAAATCTTATTTAACCATAATAATGGTTTTATGAACAGACTTAAAGGCTATAATAGAAAATGAAAATGCATCGTCCACGATGGCGGTAAATCGACACATCAAAGACAATATTTTCATTTTTAGAATAAAAGAGAGAGGAGAAGGGGTTTGATGACAGATTATACATTAATATAATAAAATTATAGTAAATATAAAATACTAGATTTATCATTCATTTTTGGATATAGGAGGTGAGGGAAGGATAAGAAAATAAATGAAATTGAAAGAAATTGAAAGATAAGGATTACGAGTTTTACCTCTTGAATTATTCTCTTTGAGAACCTCCTTAAGGCACTTGGGTTTGGTATTTTATTGAAAAAAAGGATCATATATGTGGGGAAGAGACTTGGGAAGAGTATTGGATAGAAATTGGACAATATTAAAATATTGGAAGGTGTGAGGAGAAAAGGTGGTGAGGGGTGATATTTATCGTGGAAGAGAGGGGTGTTTTTTGATTATTTTATTCATTAGTTTATTATTTTGGCTCAAGACTAAGAATAGTTTAACAATTATCACTAAATATATTAAATAATTAAGGGGGGGGTTCTAGATTATGGTGATTACATCATAAATGAATCAAGGAATAATATATTTAACTTATAATGTATATATACTGTAAATTAATGTATTTTACTATTCACAAAATTCAACTATTTTAGAAAAATCCTGAAAATTTACCCTAAAACTTTTTAAATGTGTAGAATTAAAAAATGAACTCAATTTTATGAAAGTAATTTTATAAAAATGATTAATTAATTTTTAAATAAAAACATCATTTATTCAAAAAATACTGATTTTAATATTATAATCAAAATTTCAGCACTTTAAAAATTAATTTAGGTCTCATAAAGTTGTCATATAATCACAATAAAACAAAATATTAATTTATGAATCTATTTTATGAAAATAAAATTTATTTTAAATTATTATATTAATTATGAAATTATAAATAAACATTTATGTTTTTATAAAAATACCAACAATTAATTTATCATTTTTAAAACATTTATTTACTTATTCCATGATATAAATGTTGAAAGTGGGTTCCCTAGACCCAAATTGTATTGTACTTTGATTACCACTACATGTATGTAGTTTTTTATAATACATGTGTTTATCTTTCCATAATAGTATAGATACTTCTGCACCCACTTTGCTTATGACAATGTCCATAGATTACATGTTGTATCAAGGGGGTATAGAAGATACCAGGATATAATTAGAACCCTAAGATACCATGAAAGTAATCTTAAAGTAATGTCATATGGTTCAGTTACATCATTCTGAAAGGACACAGATGATGTGTGACCATCAGGTGCTGGGGGCTCATAAGCATTGAGACTTTATCTCATGAAGTTCGCACTTGATGATCTCTAGTAGTTAAGATCATGAGGAAAGATCTGCATAATATGAACACCACATGTTTTAGGTGTCATTGGTCATTTCTATCTACAGACATATGTAATGGTCTCCAGACTTGAGATCATTATCAGTGAATTCCATTTAATTATGTATATTTGATGCAAGGCGAAAACCATGGCGACAAAGTCATGGTGAGGTAGATTGAATTAGGTATGTCATTAATGGCATAGAATTGATTGAATGATCAAGAAAGTATTTGTCACTTCTGAGTTTAGGAAGAGATATCTCGAGCCTGGTTGATTAGGATGGTTGCATATTCATTAAATCCATGGCCATGGTAGTGGAAGGTAAGACCGTCTGTACAAATCAACAAATCAAATAAAGAAAGATAAAGGATGATGACACTAGTGTGCATTCTGCTTTATTGAGATATCGATGACGAAGAGATTATATTACACAGACCGTGTTCGTAGGAAGGTATTTGTTTCTTTGAAGTTACCTTATCTCTATAGGGGCCTCGATGGGATTCTAGACCCCACTCTTGGTTGGTGAATATTATTCACTGCTATTGAGGTAAGGGCCTAGAGGGTCACACACAATAGCACTTTGAGAATTTTTCCTATTCTAAGAATAAGAATGTAGAACTTGGTGGGCCTCACCTAAGGGTCTGATTACTATCCAAGTTCCATGGATCACCAAATAATAAAAAAATTCTTTAATTATTCAATCTTGGAATAATATGTTGAATTTATTTATAACATGTATTTACAAGTGATCAGTAAATACAAAGACAAAATATTATTCGAATGGATTTAAACATCCAGAGTTCATTTAATATTTTCAAGAGAAGTGAGTTGAGTTATAAAACTCAAGTTTATCACATAATATAAATTAATATATGTTATAATTAGTGATAAAATTGTAAATATTATTTATGGAATAATTTTATTTGACATAAATAAATATTTATAGTACTTATACAGAGGATATTTATTACACGGGGGCCAGGAACCCATACTGGGTATTTTAGATATCCCCTATATAAGTAAGAGAGAGGCTCTCCCCTTGTAACTATTCATGTACCATTTTAAGAGCCTCTCCATCCGTTTGGATTCTTGAGAGAGATCCTCTCAAGAAAGGAAGAACTTCAAGAACTTCCTTCGAGGATAGAAGTTCCTTACCTTGCGGTGATCAGTGCTGTGTCGAGGAGATCATTGGTGTGCTGCGCTAGCACCTAGATTCCAACTAACGACGTGCATGAAAATTCAAAAGGCATGTGGGGACAATCTAAAGGACTTCGACATTGGATTCTTCAGGCAACAGTCACCGAGAACCAGTGGTGTACTTGCACATGTTAGATCCGAACATGGTACTTTTTCATTTTTTATTTCTGTGATCTATCAAATCCATACATGGTCCTCGAACCATACCGGGATAGATCACTGGAGTCAATGTCGTAACGTCGTTCCGGTAATGTGAAAAATTTTAACTTCTTGAACCACTGGATTCCACTGCGCGTCCCGGTACCTAACAGTGGTATCAGAGTGAGACACGTGATTTTTCAGAGTAAAAGATTAAAATTAAATTGCAAAAAATTTAAGTACGGGGATTAAATTGGTTCCAATGTAACCGACTGCACATCGATCCATTTTTGAATGGCCAAGTTATGACTATTTAAAAAAATTTAATTGGATCGACTCGTTGGTTTAATTTTTCTTTAGATTAAATTTTTGATAAGAACACGTTTTAATTTTTTTAATGTGTTCTTCAAAAATTACCAAAATTTGATCACACTTTGGCCAGAATCCAGTAGCCGAAACTAATCCGGTAAGTTTAATTTTAGGAGATAAATAAAATAATATTATAACATAATATATTTTATTTTTCTCAAATAAAATATTATTTAAAGACTTGAGGTTAAGTCAAGTCTTGCTTTTATTTTATTTTTTAAAATAGAAGACCCAAATGGGGTCTTCTTCACATGGCGCACCTCCACCCTAAGGGGCCTCCTCCCCAACTAGAACGTCACCCCGCACCGTCCCCAGCTGGACCGCCACCTTGCGCCGCTCCCAGTCGGCCGCCTCTTTTCCAGGCCTTGTTGCCCGGTACCCGACACCCCAGTCGCCCCTATGTCTCACACAGGCCGAACCCCAACCGGACCAGCCCTCCTCCCTTCTGCCAGACTGTGCCGCCCCGCCTACCTTACACCATCCCGGAAGGCCCAAGTTGTACCATACCTCACTGCTGCCAGACTGAGTACCCAACTTCTACCCTGCTACCGAAACCGTGCCGCCCCACTCACCCCGTGCCACTCACCACTGCTCGACCCCACCCTTGCCGTAGAAGCGGGCCGCCGCCCATCACTACTACAATTTGGCCCTTTATCAGTGCTAAAAACTGGCATTAACAGCACTAGAAAAGCCTGTTAATGTCGGCATAGATAAGGGGGGGGGGGGGGGTCCCCTTTATCAGCGCTTCGAGAATCACTGATATAGGAGACCTTTATCAGTGCTAAAAAAAGCGCTGATAAAGGACCCCATTTATCAGTGCTTTTTTAGCGCTGATAAAGGGTTACTTTATTAGTGCTCCTCTAGCGCTGTTAAAGGTGTCCTTTATTAGTGCTCAAAAAAGCGCTGATAAAGGCACCATTGCCTGCACCTAGAAAATAGAACCCGCACACCTCCACACTAGAATACCTGCACAAAGTAGCACATGTACACCTGTACACCATATCACCCGCACACAATATTTTGACCGACAATAGTATATACATTTACTTAACATCATGAATACAAAAAAAACATTGCTATATACATTTCAAACATTGTTTTACATGGTTATAATTAAAATTATTTAGCAACAGTTATAAACATTCATGTTTTCATCCTTTGATATCCGTGATCCGCTCTCGACGGTATTTATTGCCGAACAAAGCATCCGAACTCAAGGAAAAAAATTCACCTATATAAGAAAACAAATATTATGTTAGTAATGCAATAATGAAAGAAATTAAAACAGTAATATAAAAGAATACATTAATATGGAAATGTGAAACTAAAATATGAAATTTTAAACTCAAATGTTTTCATTCTCATAACAATGAAAGGGAATAATGTAAAATCAATATGTTTTTGATTGATTTATCTCATTTAATAAATACTAATTCTTTATCTAATGAAAAGATTTACCGGTCACACTGTGCGTCGGATTGAGGTTTCGTCGATTCGTACACGTCACAAATGACTCATGGATCATTTTCCTAAAGTTTCAAAACAATCCGAATGCATTTTATCGGTATTCCGTATGTCAGTAGTGTTGTTTTCTAAAGTTTATGTCATTTTCAAACTGATATCAGACACTTTTAGCCATACCGGTCACACCGTACGTCGGATTGAGGTGCAATCGATTCGTACACGTCAAAAATGACTCATGGATCGTTGTCCTAAAGTATCAAAACAATCCGAACACGTTTTCTCGGTATTCCGTATGTCATTAGTGTTGTTTTCTAAAGTTTATCTCAATTTGAAACTGATATTAGACACTTTTAGCCATACCGGTCACACATTGCATCGGATTGAGGTACGGTCAATTCGTACACATCAAAAATGATTCATGGATCGTTTTCCTAAAGTATAAAAACAATCCGAACGCGTTTCCTTGGTATTACGTATGTCAGTAGTGTTGTTTTCCAAATTTTATCTCAATTTGAAACTAATATCAGACACTTTCAGCCATAACGGTCACACCGTGCGTTGGATTGAGGTGCGGTCAATTCGTACACGTCACAAATGATTCATGGATCATTTTACTAAAGTATTAAAACAATCCGAACACATTTTCTTGGTATTCTGTATGTCAGTAGTGTTTTTTTCCAAAGTTTATCTCAATTTGAAACTGATATCAGACACTTTTAGCCATACCGGTCACACCGTGCGTCGGATTGAGGTGCGATTGATTTTTACATGTCACAAATGACTCATGGATCATTTTATTAAAGTTTCAAAACAATCCGAACGCATTTTATCGGTATTCCGTATGTCAGTAGTTTTGTTTTCTAAAGTTTATGTCATTTTCAAACTGATATCAGACACTTTTAGCTATACCGGTCACACCGTGCGTCGGATTGAGGTGCGATCAATTCTTACACGTCAAAAATGACTCATGGATCGTTTTACTAAAGTATCAAAACAATCTGAATGCGTTTTCTCGGTATTCCGTATGTCATTAGTGTTGTTTTCTAAAGTTTATCTCAATTTAAAACTGATATCAGACACTTTTAGCCATACCGATCACACCGTGCATCGTATTGAGGTGCGGTGAATTCGTAAACATCACAAATGATTCATGGATCGTTTTCCTAAAGTATCAAAACAATATGAACATTTTTTCTCAGTATTTCGTATGTTAGTAGTGTTGTTTTCCAAATTTTATCTCAATTTGAAACTGATATCAGATAGTTTTAGTCATACCAGTCACACCATGTGTCAGATTGAGGTGAGGTCGATTCTTACACATCACAAATGATTCATGGATCATTGTCCTAAAGTATCAAAACAATACTAATGCATTTTCTCAATATTATGTATGTCAGTAGTGTTGTTTTCCAAAGTTTATCTCAATTTGAAACTAATATCAGACACTTTTAGCCATACCGGTCACACCATGCGTCGGATTGAGGTACGGTTGATTCATACATGTCAAAAATGACTCATGGATCATTGTACTAAAGTTTTAAAACAATACGAATGCGTTTTCTCGGTATTCTGTATGTCAGTAGTGTTGTGATAAAACACTATTTTATTGAATATTTTATTGATAATAAATGAAATAATTTCCTCACATTGTGTTAAATATGTTTATTTATAAAATATTTGGGATTTGATCATTCATTTGAAAATTTGGTGAAAATTCCAGTTTTACCCTTAATAGTGCACTGTAGTATTTCGAAGATAAATATTTTTATATTTATTATTTGAATTTGAAATTTTGTAATAGTGTTCCTAAGTTCATCTTACACAACTTTCATTCAGGACACTAGAGCTAAAGAGTGCATTTGTATGGAGTAAATGAGCCATTAATCCAATGGTGGGCTGGACTCGGCAGAATGGAAATGGGTTCTGTATGTGGGCCATATCTTCTACATACGGGCTTTGATTGAGCCCAAATTTTGAGGAAAGCTCTGGGACATGATGTGGCACAAATTATCCTCCTGGAAGGCCGGTCCATTCACGCGTTTTGGAGGTCAAATGAGCGGTGCAATTTGGAATAAAATATTTGGCCGAGTTTTTCATTTCACACTTAAAAAGTTATGTATCCCTAGCCCTCACAAACTCTATTTAAAGGGGGTTTTAACTCTTTGAGAGGACTGTTCGAGTCTTTGGGAAGGTGTGGCCGAAAGGGTGTCTCTTGGGATCCCCTCAAAACTCTTGGAAGAAGTAAGTCTTTGTGCAAACCTCTCTTCCAAAAAAGGTTCTCCTCTCTCACCTCTTCTTTGTATTTCTTTTCTTTCATGTTTGTTTCTTGAATTTTTCTTCAAATAATATTCTGTGTTCATCCCTCTTATTCTTCTATTAATCTTCTTAATTGGGTTAAAATCAAGAGTGGAGACAAGATTGGGTTCTACCCTTTCAATCCATTGCTTATGCAAAACGTCTCCATGATGACTACACCACCCATGGAAGAGTAGTTCTTTTTAGTAATCAATCGACCTCTATAATTATTCATTAATTTATTTTGAATCAATGAGCTACTGTAATTCACATATTATGATCTATTAATTGAGTTTTTAATTTAAATGAAACTAAGAAAGCAATTTAATAGTTAACACAAAACACGCGAGGTCGGGAATTGTGTGAACTGTGAGAGCGCAACCTTAACCGGTAATTCAAAACCACATGGGATCAATTTGTATAGTTCAAATATAATCCATAAACTCAATTAATCCTAATTTCCAGAGTGGTTATGTGCCTTAATTTACCACTGACCATAAGCTAATTTTAGAACATCAATCAAAGCAGGGTGTTGCGATTGCATGTTCCGAAGTTAGCCTAAGGTTAAAATTCACTTCAATCTTCGTGGTAAAGTTAATTCTCGTAGGGTTTGGGATTTAAAAAATTAAGGGATCATAATTAAGTGACTATTAATTTAAATGATAATTATTAATAAATGATTGAAGAGGTAGAGTTAGATCGATTACGCCTTTTAAAATAGATTTCTAAAAAAAACATCTTCTTGTTGTGTCATTCTGATCGAAACTTCATTTCAAAATTAAAAACAAAAAAAAAATGCAATCTTCTTCCAGCAAACTTCTTCTAGGTTCATAAACTATAACAAAAAAACCACCCCCATCCTTTCAAGTATTTATTTTATTCTCTTTTATTTTATTTTTAGAATACCTCTAATAAGTAGTTAAATTCACTTCCTCCTTTGAGAGACGACCTTGGTCAGCCACTCTGCTGCACCTAAGTACCCCAAATTACACTAATCATTTGAGGGCACCCACGACAGCGGTCTTTAAAATTGGCACCGTTTCCGGGGAGGCAAGTAATTATTTCAACCAATTAGAGTTATTTATTTTATCTTACATTTTATTCTCTTCCTCTCTTCTTTCTTCCTTCTTTACCCAATCTGATTTTTCTTCTTCTTCTTTTAATTTCTTCTACTTCTCTTTGGACCATCAACTCAAACTTCTCATTTTTATTTTACTATGTTCCACCTTATTTCTTTTCATTTTTATTTGATCTATGACACGAACTAATCCCAAAGATCTCTTAGATCTTGACCCTGAGATTGAACGTAGCCTTAGGGCACGAATCAGACATTCTCAATCTACGGGAAGTTTCAATATTCAACCAGTTGGTGAATTCCTCTCTTCTAGAAACATTGAAATTGGAAGAAATTCAAATTCAAACATAAAAGAGGAACCAATGGATGAAAATAATGGAAATGAACTTAATAGAACCATTCGAGAATTGGCTGCACCTGATATTAACTATCAACCAAATTGTATTGCATACCCAAATCTCGAATCGGACTTTGAATTGAAATCTGGATTAATTCACCTTTTTCCAAAGTTTCATGGCTTATCTGGTGAGGATCCCAACAAACACCTTAAGGAATTTAATGTGGTTTGCTCAACTTTAAAACCAAGAAATGTTTCTGAAGATCAAATTAAATCAAGAGCATTCCCATTCTCACTTGATGGAGCTGCAAAAGATTGGATGTATTATTTGAAACCTGAAGATGTAACATGTTGGAATGATTTGAAACGTCTTTTATTGCAAAGATTTTTTCCAGCATCAAGGACCACATCCATTCGAAAGGAGATATCGGGGATCAAGCAAGCACAAGGGGAGTCAATGTATGAGTATTGGGAGCGATTCAAGAAGTTGTGTGCAAGCTGCCCACATCACCAAATCAGTGAGCAACTACTCATCCAGTACTTCTATGAAGGACTCACACCCATGGAGAGGATCATGGTGGATGCTGCTGCTGGAGGAGCATTGGTGGACAAGACACCAGTAGCTGCACGAGCACTGATCGACAAAATGGCCCAAAACTCTCAACAATTCGGTGATAGAGGTACACCACATGTTCGAGGAGTACATCAAGTAAGTCCTTCTTCTCTTGAAAGTCATTTGATTGATACTAAGTTAGAAGAATTGACAACTATGGTGAGGCAGATTTCATTGGCTCAAAAGACATCCCAACCCCCTTCTTCGAGGCCATGTGGTATTTGCACTGAGACAAGACACCCAACTGACTGTTGCCCACAACTACAAGAGACAGAAGATTGTGCAGTAGTGTTCCCTGGGAGACCATTTCAGCAACAACAACAACCATATCCCCAAAAGAAGTTTGATTCATTTTCTCCAACATACAACCAAGGGTGGAAAGATCAACCGGACATGAGGTATGGCTCTGGACAACAACAAAGGCCCCCTTTTCAACCAAACTTCCAGCAGCCTCCGCCTTACCAGCAGGGTTTCCAACAACCCCAAAGGAGATTTGAAGCCCAAGCATCAACAAGCCAACAACAAGGGAATCCCCCACCAAAGGTAGATTCTAATACTGATGATCTTTTGAAGCAAATTGTTCTTAATCAACAGAATGAGCTGAAGAGTGAAAGTTCAGAGCTGAGGGAGTTAAAGACTCAAATGAGCCAGATTGCCACCGCCCTCCATGAACTTGTAAGTAAGAATTCCGGAAATCTACCTTCCCAACCCACTCCAAATCCAAAGGGGAATGTTAGTTCCATCACATTGAGAAGTGGGAAGCAAATGAACGATACATCTATACCTACCATTCCACCGGGATTCACCTCAACTCCAGAGAATCCACATTCCATACCTACTGATGAGAAATCCAAGGAGAAAGATAAAGGTAAGAAAAAGATTGATGATGTACCTCCTAAACCCCTTCCTTTTCCAAATAGGGTTGTTCAAACCAAGAATATGGTTGAAGAAGCAATGCAAAAGGAGGTTTTGGACACATTCAAGCGTTTGGAGATCAAAATTCCTCTACTTGAAGCCATTAAGCAAATCCCAAGGTATGCCAAATTCTTAAAAGAACTCTGTATCAATCGAAGAGGGCTCAAGGGGAATGAGAGGATCAACCTTGGAAGGAATGTCTCGGCACTCATTACACCAAATCTAGCAATGCCAACAAAGTGCAAGGATCCTGGGACATTCACCATCCCATGTACCATAGGGGATTTGCACTTCTCTGATGCTCTTTGTGATTTAGGAGCTTCAATAAATGTGATGCCTCACTCTGTATTCTCTTCCTTGCAGGTTGGTGAGTTGAAGCCAACAAGAGTAGTGGTGAAATTGGCAAATAGATCTACGGCATATCCAGCGGGAGTCCTTGAGGATGTACTTGTCCGGGTAAGAGACATGATCTTTCCAGTGGATTTCTATGTTCTTAACATGGAGGATGATCAGGTAAGTTCTCATGCCCCCATTATCTTAGGTAGACCCTTCCTCAAAACTGCAAAAACTATCATAAATGTCAATGGGGGTACACTTTCCATGGAGTTTGGAGATGAAGTTGTGATATTTAATGTTATGGATTCCATGAAGTACCCCTCAGAGGACCATTCTGCTTTTGTTATCTCCCATTTTGAACCACCAAATAAAAACTCCATAGAATTTGATTGTCCTATTCTTAGGGAGATTATGAGTATTGGTTCGAGTTTGATGTCTAAGAGCACTTCCACACATGTTTCTGATACACAATCCTATCTTGGATTTGATTTGATGTGGATTCATATTCTGATTTTAATCATGTTCACTCTGATTATGAAATGGCTGTTGAGTATGCTGATGGATTTGATGCTTTATTCTATGATTTTGATGATGTATATTCTGATACTGATGCTCTTTGTGCACATATTTTAGTTCCTTCAATGTCTCCATCCATACTACACCCTCCTTCATTAGAACTCAAGCCATTGCCACCAAATCTGAAATACTCATACTTGTTGAGTGGTGATAAATTACCTGTTATCATTTCTAACAATATCCCTTTTGAACATGAAGAAAAGCTTTTGAATATTTTGAGGGAGAACATCAGGGCGATTGGGTGGACCTTGGCTGACATATCAGGTATTAGCCCCTCCATTTTCATGCATAGGATTCTCTTGGAGGATGGGGCTAAACCGGTGAGACAACCACAAAGGAGACTCAATCTCACCCTCCTGGAAGTTGTTAAAAAGGAAGTTGAGAAATTGCTCGAGGTAGGTATAATCTTTCCCATTTCAGATTCACAGTGGGTAAGTCCAATTCAGGTTGTGCCTAAGAAAACTGGTTTTACTATTGTTAAAAATGAGAAAGATGATTTAGTTCCAATGAGGGTGAAAAAAAGTTGGTGTGTGTGTATTGATTATAGGAAACTAAATCAGACCACTCGCAAGGACCATTTCCCCCTCCCATTTATTGATCAAATGCTCGAGAGACTAGCTGGGAAAACACACTATTGTTTCTTGGATGGATTTTCTGGATATTTTCAGGTTCCTATAGCTCCAGAGGATCAGGAGAAGACTACATTAACCTGTCCCTTTGGCACATTTGCCTACCGGAGGATGCCATTTAGACTTTGCAACGCCCCAGGTACCTTCCAGAGATGTATGGTGAGTATTTTTTCTGATTTTATTGAGACCTGCATGGAGGTATTTATGGATGATTTTACAGTGTATGGGTCTTCATTTGATGAATGTCTAATTAGTTTGGGAAAGGTGTTGAATCGTTGTATTGAGAAGAATCTGGTCCTGAACTTTGAAAAGTGTCATTTCATGGTAGAGCATGGAATTGTCTTAGGGCATGTACTGTCAAAACATGGGATAGAGGTTTATAGATCTAAGATAGACATTATTTCATCCTTACCATATCCTTCATGTGTGCGTGATGTTAGATCTTTCCTAGGGCATGCAGGATTTTATCGGCGCTTCATCAAAGATTTTAGTAAGCTTGCTCTTCCTATGTCAAGATTACTTCAAAAGGATTCTGATTTTGTGTTTGATGTTTCTTGCAGGAATTCATTCGATGAGCTAAAACAACGTCTGACCACTCCACCTATCATACAACCCCCAAGGTGGGAGATTCCTTTTGAGATTATGTGTGACGCCTCCAACTTCGCGGTCGGAGCTGTCTTATCTCAGAGGGTGGAGGGGCGTTCACATGTGATCGCCTATGCATCGAGGACACTAGATTCATCCCAATCAAACTACACTACCACAGAAAAGGAGTTTCTTGATGTCATATTTGCTTTAGATAAATTCCGTTCATATTTATTGGGCTCTAAAGTAGTTGTTTTTTCTGACCATGCAGCTTTGAGGTACCTATTAAAGAAGCCAGATTCAAAGCCATGACTTATCCGTTGGATGCTCCTTCTTCAAGAGTTTGACCTTGAGATAAAGGACAAGAAGGGGTTAGAGAATTTGGTGGCAGACCACATGAGTAGGCTTACTCACACACTAGAGGATGACACCTTGGATCAGGTACCACTTCGGGACACTTTCCCTGATGAGCATCTCTATACCATCTCAGGTACGCATCCTTGGTATGCTAATTTAGTTAACTACATTGTTGCTTCTGAAATCCCTACAAATTTAAAGAAACATCAAGTCCAAAAATTAAAAAGTGAGTCTAGGTTTTATGTGTGGGATGATCCTTACCTCTGGCGCATGTGTAGTGACCAAGTCATTAGGAGGTGTGTTCCCGATCATGAGTTTGAGTCTGTTTTGCATTTCTGTCATACACTTGCATGTGGTGGACACTTTGGACCCCAACAGACAGCTAGGAAAGTTTTGGACTCTGGATTATATTGGCCTAGTTTATTCCATGATGCCCATGTGTTTTGTAAGTCATGCTCTTGTTTCCAACACACTGGTAATATTTCTAGGAGACATGAGATGCCACAACAACCCATACTATTCTGTGAGATTTTTGATGTGTGGGGCATTGATTTTATGGGTCCTTTTCCAAGTTCATATGGTTTCTTGTATATTTTGGTTGCTGTTGATTATATGAGTAAATGGGTGGAGGCCAAGGCCACCAGGACTGACGATTCTCATGTTGTTGTGGAGTTTGTCAAAGCACAGATTTTTTGCAGGTTTGGAGTACCAAAGGCCATCATCAGTGACCAAGGGACACACTTTTGCAATAGGAATTTTGCTTCCCTCCTTCGGAAGTATGGGGTGACACACAAAACATCAACACCATACCACCCCCAAACAAATGGCCAGGATGAGGTTTCAAATCGTGAGTTGAAACAAATCTTGGAGAAAACTGTGCAGCCAAATAGGAAGGATTGGAGCAAGCGCTTGGATGATGCACTGTGGGCTTATAGGATAGCATACAAGACCCCCATTGGTATGTCCCCATTTCGGATTGTTTTTGGGAAAGCGTGTCATCTCCCCGTGGAATTTGAGCATCGGGCATATTGGGCTATAAAGAAATGTAACATGGATTTGGCCCAAGCTGGAATTCAAAGGAATTTGCAAATTCAAGAGCTTGAGGAGATTCGATTGTCATCATATGAGAACTCAAGGCTCTACAAGGAAAGATCAAAAGCATCTCATGACAAAATGATCCAACAAAGGGAGTTTCATGTTGGAGAGAAATTCCTTCTCTATAGTTCACAACTGAAGTTGATGCCTGGTAAGTTGCGTTCCAGATGGTTAGGTCCTTATATTGTGTATAATGTTTTTCCTTATGGTGCAGTGGAGATCACACAAGAGGACACTAGAAGGAGCTTTACAGTCAATGGGAAACGTTTGAAGAGATACATTGAGGGACATCCTACTGATGCAGTGGATTTTATCACACTGCATGACCCCATCATCACTTGATCACATCAGGCTGTTCCTAACCCTTTCACTTTTATATTATTTGTCCTATTTAAAAATTCTACATTTCATGTGTATATATCATCTCATAGGTTCACATTGAGGACAATGCAATATTTTAAGTGTGGGGGAGGGAACCTTTTAGTTTAGTAATTTCAATTACTTTCCTGTTCAAAAAAAAACCAAAAAAATAAAAATAAAAAAAAATTGTGTGTTTTTCAAAATTTGTGTGTTTATTTTACAATTTTCTTTGTGTTTTTGAAACTTTTGGGCTGAAATGATTCTCATAACCATTTTTAAATCCATATCAATAAGTGAAACAATTTACTCCTTGAAACTAAGCTTAAATGAATGCTGAAATGACTTTGTTTCAAGTTCAAACATTTAGTAATTTCATGAAAAGTACGCTGAATTTTGAATCCCATGCCAATATCACTGTCTTTATATTTGAAATCACTTTCCTGTGAGGCTTCTAAACCATTATTTTCATATTCTTTACATTCACCTCACTTCTTGAGAGAACCAAACCATACTTGATTTAACCAGAATTTGATCTATTCCTGTCAAAACTTGAGGGTTTGAGGTACTTATGTTTAAATGATTGAGGCATTTGTTTGGTATTAAAGCCCCTATTTCAAAGAATCCTTTTTTATAATGGCCTACCATGAATATTTAATACTTGTAGCCCTTAGAAGCCATGCATAGCCTGTTAGGTTAAGCCACATTACAATCCAATTTTCCCTATCCAACCAACTCTTGAAGTGAAATTGCATAATCTAGTTGAGCTTAAGTGTGGGGGAAGCTGTCTTGTGTTGTGCCACCACATTATGTGATACTTTGGGTGGAAAAGTAAATTCTTAATAGACGTGTTTGCTGCTAAATAAAGTCATTATATTGAAAGCTGTGCCTTTTTTGGAGCTTTCATGACAAGTGAATCTGTGCCTTTTCTGGAGCTTCTAATTGAGGTGGAAAGCTGTGCCCATCTAGAGCTTTCAAGAAAATCATGTTTGAGAAGATTAACTTTTTTTTATGCTGAAATGATGAATGGTGTAAACCTTTCATGACTTCTCATGATGATGGAGCTGAATTGATACTATGGGGATTGAAGAGAAGACCATATTTAAGTGAAAATTAGATTAATGCAATTTTGATTCAAAAGAGTCAAGCCCTCCTCATTCAGCCTCAGAGTTTTTCACATCTTAATCCTACCAACCGAAAGCCACAGAACAACCCTAAAAAGTCCTCATGATTAAAATATGTCATTGACTCACATCAGGTAGCGATGTAGGAATCTATCAAGCCTATGGTGACCCTTGTATGAGTTTGGATGAGAAAGACATTGCAAAAAAAATTGATATTTGAGTGATGAGAGAAAATTCAAGCGAGGTAAGTGTTTTGTGCATGAGAGGATAAATGAAGTGGAAATATATTGAATGATATAAATGGAGAACTTTAAATAAGGTTTTTTATGATGCATGATATCTTTTTATTCTTGGTGTGAAATTGATTGATCTTAAGGATATGTGTCTTAAAATTGGTTTTGATTTGATATTGATGTTTACTTGATATGAGGTTTTTCCCAGGTGTGCAAAAGGGTAAGTGTGGGGGAGTTGATAAAACACTATTTTATTGAATATTTTATTGATAATAAATGAAATAATTTCCTCACATTGTGTTAAATATGTTTATTTATAAAATATTTGGGATTTGATCATTCATTTGAAAATTTGGTGAAAATTCCAGTTTTACCCTTAATAGTGCACTGTAGTATTTCGAAGATAAATATTTTTATATTTATTATTTGCATTTGAAATTTTGTAAAAGTGTTCCTAACTTCATATTATACAACTTTCATTCAGGACACTAGAGATAAAGAGTGCATTTGGATGGAGTAAATGAGCCATTAATTCAATGGTGGGCTGGACTCGGCAGAATGGACATGGGTTATGTATTGGGGCCATATCTTCTACATACGGGATTGGATTGAGCCCAAATTTTGAGGAAAGCTCGGGGACATGATTCGGCACAAATCATCCTTCTGGAAGGCCGGTCAATTCACGCGTTTTGGAGGTCAAATGGTCGGTTCAAGTTGGAATAAAATATTTGGCCGAGTTTTTCATTTCACACTTAAAAAGTTATGTATCCCTAGCCCTCACAAAATCTATTTAAAGGGGGTTTTAACTCTTTGAGAGGGCTGGTAGAGGATTTGGGAAGGTGTTTCCAAAAGGGTGTCTCTTGGGAGACCCTCAAAACTCTTGGAAGAAGTAAGCCTTTGTGCAAACCTCTCTTCCAAAAAAGGCTCTCCTCTCTCACCTCTTCTTTGTATTTCTTTTCTTTCATGTTTGTTTCTTGAATTTTTCTTCAAATAATCTTCTGTGTTCATCCCTCTTCTTCTTCTCTTAATCTTCTTAATTGGGTTGGAATCAAGAGTGGAGACAATATTGGGTTCTACCCTTTCAATCCATTGCTTATGCAAAACGTCTCCACGATGACTACACCACCCATGGAAGAGTAGTTCTTTTTAGTAATCGATCGACATCTATCATTCTTCATTCATTTATTTTGAATCAATGAGCTACTGTAATTCACATATTATGATCTATTAATTTAGTTTTTAATTTAAATGAAACTAAGAAAGCAATTGAATAGTTAACACAAAACACGCGAGGTCGGGAATTGTGTGAACTGTGAGAGCGCAACCTTAACCGGTAATTCAAAACCACATGGGATCAATTTGTATAGTTCAAATATAATCCCTAAACTCAATTAATCCTCATTTCCAGAGTGGTTATGTGCCTTAATTTACCACTAACCATAATCTAATTTTAGAACATCAATCAAAGCAGGGTGTTGCGATTGCATGTTCCGAAGTTAGCCTAAGGTTAAAATTCACTTCAATCTTCGTGGTAAAGTTAATTCTCGTAGGGTTCGGGACTTAACAAATTAAGGGATCATAATTAAGTGAATATTAATTTAAATTATAATGATTAATAAATGATTGAAGAGGTAGAGTTAGATCGATTACGCCTTTTAAAATAGATTTCTAAAAAAAACATCTTCTTATTGTGTCATTCTGATCGAAACTTCATTTCAAAATTAAAAACAAAAAAAAAATGCAATCTTCTTCTAGCAAACTTCTTCTAGGTTCATAAACTATAACAAAAAAACAACCCCCATCCTTTCAAGTAGTTATTTTATTCTCTTTTATTTTATTTTTAGAATACCTCTAATAAGTAGTTAAATTCACTTCCTCCTTTGAGAGACGACCTTGGTCAGCCACTCTGCTGCACCTAAGTACCCCAAATTACACTAATCATTTGAGGGCGCCCACGACAGCGCTCTTTCATGTTGTTTTCGAATGTTTATGTCATTTTCAAACTGATATAAGACACTTTTAGCCATACTGGTCACACTGTGCGTCAGATTGAGGTGCAGTCAATTCTTACACGTCAAAAATGACTCATGGATCGTTTTCCTAAAGTATCAAAACAATCTGAACACGTTTTCTCGGTATTCCGTATGTCATTAGTGATGTTTTCTAAAGTTTATCTCAATTTGA
The DNA here is from genome assembly GCA_963277665.1 of Viscum album. Taxonomy (NCBI): domain Eukaryota; kingdom Viridiplantae; phylum Streptophyta; class Magnoliopsida; order Santalales; family Viscaceae; genus Viscum; species Viscum album. Next base: position 163,098,071 of record OY728159.1, read on the forward strand.
AACTGATATCAGACACTTTTAGCCATACCGGTCACACCGTGCATCTGATTAAGGTGCGATCGATTTTTACACGTCACAAATGATTCATGGATCATTTTCCTAAAGTATAAAAACATTCTGAACGTGTTTTCTCAGTATTCCGTATGTCAGTAGTGTTGTTTTCCAAAGTTTATCTCAATTTGAAACTGATATCAGACACTTTTAGCCATACCGGTCACACCGTGCATCGGATTGAGGTGCGGTCGATTCTTAAATGTCAAAAATGATTCATGGATTGTTGTCCTAAAGTATCAAAACAATCCTAATGCGTTTGCTTGGTATTCTGTATGTCATTAGTGTTGTTTTCCAAAGTTTATCTCAGTTTGAAACTGATATCAGACACTTTTATCCATACCGGTCACACTATGCATCTGAATGAGGTGTGGTCAATTCGTACACATCAAAAATGACTAATGGATCGTTTTCCTAAAGTATCAAAACAATCCGAATGCGTTTGGTCGGTATTCCATATGTCAGTAGTCTTGTTTTCTAAAGTTTATCTCAATTTGAAACTGATATCTGACTCTATTAGCTATACCGGTCACACCGTTCATCGGATTGAGGTGCGGTCAATTCTTACACGTCACAAATGAATAATGGATCGTTTTCCTAAAGTATAAAAACAATCTGAACACGTTTGCTCAGTATTACGTATGTCAGTAGTGTTGTTTTCTAAAGTTTATCTCAATTTGAAACTGATATCAGACACTATTAGCCATACCGGTCACACCGTGCGTTAGATTAAGGTGCGTTCAATTCGTACACATCAAAAATGACTCATGTATCATTTTCGTAAAGTATCAAAACAATAAAAATGTGTTTGCTTGGTATTCCGTATGTCATTAGTGTTGTTTTCTAAAGTTTATCCCAATTTGAAACCGATATAAGAAACTTTTAGCCATACCGGTCACACCGTGCGTTGGATTGAGGTGCATTCAATTCGTACACGTCACAAATGACTCAGGGATCATTTTCCTAAAGTATGAAAACAATCCAAATGCGTTTACTCGGTATTCCGTATATCAGTAGTAGTGTTTTCTAAAGTTTATCTCAATTTGATACTGATATCAGACACTTTTAGCCATACCGGTCACACCGTACTGCGGATTTATATGAGGTAAATTCTTACACGTTACAAATGACTCAGGGATCGTTGTCCTAAAGTATCAAAACAATCCTAATGCGTTTTCTCAGTTTGTCGTATGTCACTTGTGTTTTTTTATAAAGTTTATCTCAATTTGAAACTGATATCAAACACTTTTAGCCATACCGGTCACACCGTGCGTCAGATTGAGGTGTGGTCGATTCATACACATAAAAAATGACTAATGGATCATTTTCCTAAAGTATCAAAACAATCCGAATGCATTTTCTCCGTATTACGTATGTCAGTAGTGTTGTTTTCTAAAGTTTATCTCAATTTGAAACCGATATCATACACTTTTAGCCATGCTAGTCACACTATGCGTCAGATTGAGGTTCGGTCGATTCGTACACATCACAAATGACTCATGGATCATTGTACTAATGTTTCAAAACAATTTGAATGCATTTTCTTGGTATTCCGTATGTCAGTAGTGTTGTTTTCCAAAGTTTATCTCAATTTGAAACTGATATCAGACATGTTTAGCTATACCGGTCACACCGTGCGTCAGATTGAGGTGTGGTCGCTTCATACATGTCACAAATGACTAATGGATCGTTTTCCTAAAGTATTAAAACAATACAAACACGTTTCCTCAATATTCCTTATGTCAGTAGTGTTGTTTTCTAAAGTTTATCTCAATTTGAAATTGATATCAGACACGTTTAGCCATAAAAGTCACATCGTGCGTCGGATTGAGGTGCAGTCGATTCATACACATCAAAAATGACACAAGGATTATTTTCCTAAAGTATCAAAACAATACGAATTCATTTTCTTGGTTTTACATATGTCACTTGTGTTGTTTTCTAAAGTTTATCCCAATTTAAAAATGATATCAGACACTTTTATCCATACCGGTCACACCATGCGTCAGATTGAGGTGCAGTCTATTTGTACACGTCAAAAATGACTAATGGATCGTTGTCCTAAAGTATCAAAACAATCCGAACGTGTTTGCTCGGTATTCCGTATGTCACTTGTGTTGTTTTCCAAAGTTATGTCAATTTCAAACTGATATTAGACACTATTAGTCATGCCGGTCACACCATGCGTCTGATTGAGGTGCGATTGATTCTTACATGTCACAAATGACTTGTGGATCATTTTCCTAAAGTATCAAAACAATCCGAATGTGTTTTCTTGGTATTTCATATGTCAGTAGTGTTTTTTTCCAAAGTTTATCTCAATTTGAAACTGATATCAGACAGGTTTAGCCATACCGGTCACACCGTGCGTCGAATTGAGGTTCAGTCGATTCGTACATGTCACAAATGACTATGGATCATTGTACTAAAGTATCAAAACAATCCGAACACGTTTTCTCAGTATTCTGTATGTCAGTAGTGTTTTTTTTCTGAAGTTTATCTCAATTTGAAACTGATATCAGACATTTTTAGTCATACCGGTCACACCGTACGTCGGATTGAGGTGAGGTCGATTCGTACACGTCAAAAATGACTCAAGGATCATTGTCCTAAAGTATCAAACCAATCTGAATGTGTTTTCTCAGTTTGTCGTATGTCACTTATGTTGTTTTCTAAAGTTATGTCAATTTCAAACTGAGTAGTAGGAATTCACTAATCTAAGGATATGAAACATAAGAAAGGGAGATCATAGATGCTCAATAAGTGTAAAGGGATATATCAATGACCATATAAATATAACATAAGTATTAGGAATTCACCTTCATTGTCCTATTTCTTTACATTCTTCCATCAGGTACGCTGCCCATTCGTTTCTAAACACATTTATATCATGTTCTGAATAGGAGTTTTTGCGATAGTCATAGTGGTACTGAAAAAATATAAATACACAAAGGATTAATAATTATTTTAAATTAAGTAGTAATTATTTTCAAAAATACCTCTTCAGGGATGCTAGTTTGTTCATGAAATATGATCTCTTTCATAAATTTACAAACATAATAACCGCAGTCCTTGTCGTTTGTTTGTTTCAGACACTACAGAAACATCGAGAAAAATAATTTTATTTTTTTATATGTATTTTTATAGTGAAATATAATTATATATACCCAGATACTTCTCCATTTGTTGATCTTGTGGGCATTGTTGTCCTTATGCCCTGGATTCATTCCAGCCTTTAGACGATATTCATACACCACCCTATCATAAAAAAATCATCATTAAAAGATAATATAAATTATATAACTAGATATTTAGTTCTAAAATGTTAGATCTAGTGTATTATAAATTGACAATCTCCATCATGTGTGGTTGGTTAGTTTGATATCCATGCAGTGAATTCAGAAAATAAATCTTTGAAGTATCCAAATTGACTGCAATGAGCATCCAATGTTCCCTAAAAACACAAAAATAAATAAGTACTGATAGAAATTAAAATATAATTGATATGATTAAAATGTAGAGTTTTAACCCTGCAACGTTGGTATTAAAAAGAGTCTGTCAGTCGTAATTCTGCTTTAAAACATTCTGAGCAGATTTGACATTAATTCAGCCTGAAAATCATAATCTATTTCTTCTCATTGTGTAGAAACGGTGTGAGGACTAACGAGTCCAAATTTGTATTCATGGGAAAATCCCTTCAATTTTTTTTTCATATATACGCCTGTGAAAAATATGAGATATATTTAGCCATAATTATCAAAGTATATCATCTTCTGTAAAATAAAATCATGAAAACATACCTCATGTATACATTTATAACTGAGGCGCCTAGCTAGTCGTATGTGATGATCTCAGCAACAGTGTATACACTAATGAAATCTAATGTTTCCTCTCCGTACATATCCTTTTCACAAACAATTATATGACTCTTTCCGTCTTTCATTTTTGTATCCACATGAGCTTGCAATGATATTAAATGTGGATATATAACGGGCGGGGTGAACACGCTCTCAGTAAATCATTTTGATCGGTTGGTTGATCCAATGTTGGAGCCGCTCTTTCGTTTTAGATCCTCTATTTTGTCCTTCTATAATAACATTCATCGGTTCAGCCATTTTCTAATTTAATGTTAAAGGTTCTGCTTGAAAAATGAATTATAAATGAATACCTCCTGGTCGACATGTTTTTTTACAAGATTCGACGACCATGCAACGAATGTTCCAACAGATTTTTCCACCGTATGAATGTCGTCATCATCATTTGGCATGGGTAACTTGGCGCTTGGCTCATGAGCTACGTTAATCGACACTTTTACATGACCGGTTGGAAGTGGTCTGGAGTGTAGTGTGTCATTCTACATTTTGAACACCGTAGCCCTCGCTACAAGGCGATGGGTGGGAGTTGACAGATATAAATCACAGTCATTTTAACCCTGTATAATATCATTACATGAAAGTTATCAGTGTCTATGTGATTCAAATTTCATAGAAATGGATATTAGAACATTGATTACCTCGGTTAAGTCAGGTCTTTGAGGGGAATGGCTCAACTCAAAGCTGGTGGGGGGTGGATCTTCTCGCGCAGGTTGTTCTTGAGTTGTTTGTTATCTTCGCCTCTCCTCCATCAAAATCTTTAGCATCTATCCCTGAGTTTGGAATTGTTCTTCAAGGGTAGCTACTCTATCTCTCATTACATGAAATTATTTAGTTTGTCCATCCTCTTGTTTTTTTTCTGAAAATATGCCTGGGGTGACACCCCAAAACCCACACCTCTGACGCGACCATACTGTTCTGGCTGTTTCATGGCCGCTGAAAGTATGTCGGCATCCGGTGCAGGTTTTGTTGATTCCTGTGACTATGTCAAATAGAAAATATGGAAAAATAAGTAATCATCATTATATAATAGTGATTTAAAGCAAAACAAGTTTATATTGTGTCGTACTTACACATGTTTCCCACACTTTTTGTGTGTTTTCATCTATCAGTTTCCCCTCTTTATTAACACGAGCCTCCTTCCATAGCACATGGCGTGGAATGGAAGTGACTTGGGATTTTTCTTCATCAATCTACATATAAATAGAGAAACATGGTTACAGTGTTGTTTTATGTCACATAAAATTATTACAGTACTTTTAAAATACGTACCAATTGTTTTTCAATTGAAGCGTACCCCAACCTTGCTTTATGGTAGGGGTACACTAGTTTCGCTGCCTGTTCTTTATTTTCAGCACTTAGTTGATGTTTCATAAATAAAAACCTGTCAATCAACGTGATGAATACAAGAAATGTTACACAATGTGTAACCAAACACAATGTACCTGAAAATTCTGTTCCGCATGACGGTTACAAAACGCATCCCACGTTCCTTGGGATATCAAGTGTGCATAAAGAGGAGGCGGGTGTGGCTTGATTTTCCCTTCGGCATCTTTCAGATGATGTTTCGTTAAAATGGTGCGAAAGCCTCTATGAATCCTTCCTGCCAGTCCTAAAACATATTCTTTGTGTGAAACATCTACTCTAAATGCACTCTGCATGAGATGATGAAGGGTTAGTCAATATTTCAGTATTTTATTTTATTTAATTTAATAAATTAAATAGATGATATCGTAATGTTTCCATAATCTCTTCCCATATTAATGTTTTTAACCCGCTGACAACATGGTTCCACGACTCTACATCAATCGGTACGCGTTGTCGAGTGACAATTCCAATGTAGCTAATAAACATGGATTTGTTGGGGTTTACATGATGGCCTAGTTTATTCCATCCCACCTCATATTTGATGCCTTTTGCTTTTTCCTTATGGATTTTGGCTTAAACTATCAAACTACGGCGCACCTGTTTTTTTTGTGTCGCTGGGGTTTCATCGCCTACCATTTCCTCAGTTTCTTTATCATCATTATGTTTCTCCGAAGCGCTAGCATCGGCACTGGGACCAGCTGAAACAGGTTGAGAGACCTGTTGTACCTCAGCAGTGGGACCAGCTGTAACAGGTTGAGAGACCTGTTGTCTCTCAGCAGTGGGACCAGCTGCAACAGGTTGAGAGATGTGTTGTGTCTCGAGTTTGGGTGCATCAGCAGGTGAAGAATTCATTATCTGCAGAAATGGTTTAACATTTAATTTAGATCACATAAAAGCAGTAGCAAACAGATAATAACATAATGTAACACAATCTATATTACAATAAAAATCAATAACCTGATTATTGAACTCTTTTTTTTAAAGGCTGAAGGGATTTGACCCCTCTATCAACTATCCATATCCCTTCATTGTGGTCTCCTCTAACATACAAAATTTCATCTACATTGGGACCAATGCGAAATGATTGCGAAGTCCCAATGAAAGGGTCATCTTCCGTTGAATTTTCATTTGACCCTTCAGCTGTTTTGATCGATAACAGAATGATTGACCAGTTTCGGTTTGCGGGATCTGGAACATAAAATACTTGCACTACCTGTGATGCCATTATAAACGGTTCATCTTTCTGCCATTACTTACTGAAATCAACTTTCATGAATCCCAAATCATCTATTTTATCATCACTCCTGTTATCAACCCACTTGCATTGAAATATCGGAACTTGAAATTCCGTATAATCCAACTCTCATATTTGATTGATGATGCCAAAGTATGACATATTCACATAAATTGGATTTCTTTCCTTAGCACCAGAAACATGCATCGATTCATCCACAAGTGTAACCCCACTATTTTTCATGGTACTGTCTTCATCATGTTCATTAGTATAAAATGTATAACCATTAAATACATAAGCATTGTAAGATAATTCATACACACTTGGTCCTCCGGCTAGCCATCGAAGTCGTTCCGAAATTGACTCTGGATTTTCATCTGACTTCTTAAAAATATGATCTCAAAACCATCCTATAAACTGTTGATTATGTGTATCTGATATCCATTTTTCAGCCCTAGATGGATTCAAATGCATAAGAATTTATTTGTGGATTTTAACATATGGGTCAACGTCGAAACTGTTATGAAAAACATAAAGGTGGGTCTGCTCCCAATCTGTAATATTGATTGTGACAACCTGTCTTCCAGAAATTCCTTCACCCTCAAGCTGCCCAGTGTGACGAGATTTCGGTAAGCCAATGTTTTCCACACCAGAAAAGTATTCGGTACAGAATTCAATGGCTTCCTCAACAATATATCGCTCTACAATACAACCCTCTGGCCGACTTCGATTTTTGAAATACCCTTTCAAAATCTTCATATACCGTTCAATGGGGTACATCCCTATGTAATGTACAGGACCACATAGTCGAATCTCTCTCACCAAGTGGACCATCAAATGAACAATCATATCAAAAAATGAAGGCGGGAAGAACATTTCTAATTCACATAATATGACGACAATTTCTTTTTCCATAGTTGGCAATTTCGTCAGGTCTATAAATTTGCTGCATATAGATTTGAAGAAGAAACACAGTTTCGATAATGTATGGTGGAAATTCTTAGAAAAAATGCAACGTAAAGCAATTGGAATGAGATTTTGCATCAAAACATGACAGTCATGTGATTTCAGACCTTTTAACTTCAATTTGCTCATTCACACGAGGTTACTGATATTTGACGAATACCCCTCTAGAACCTTTAAATCATTAAAGAAGTTTCAAAACTGATATCTATCCTGCCTGGAAAGAGTGTAAGCAGTAGGAGGAAGAAATGTTCGTTTTTCACCCTTCACTGGTGCCAACTCTTCTCATATTCCCATCTCAACCATGTCCAACCTAGCCTTAATTCCATCTTTTGTTTTGCCAGATGTATTTAGCAACGTGCCGATAACACTATCAAATACATTTTTTTCTACATTCATAACATCAAGAAAATGTATTACATACAGACAATTCCAGTATTGTTATTAAAAAAAACTGATCTATTTTTCCAACCGATTTTCTTAAGGTTTTTCGAAGCCGATTTACCAAAATTAGTGTCCACATTTTTAACTTTCTCAAAAAATTGATCGCCTGTTAGTGGAGACAATGTTGTACGTTCTTCTGAACTTCCATCGAATGATGTCGTCCAAGAACAGTACTTATGTCGTCGTGGTAGAAATCTGCGATGTCCTAGAAACACAGTTTTTGATGAATGTTTCAACCTAATTTATTGTGTACCTTCTTCACAAACAGGACATCCTTGAGTTCCTTTAATGCTATATCCTGAAAAATTTCCATAAGCAGGGAAGTCATTTATCGTCCCGTACAACATGAGTCTCAAAGTGAAATATTCCTTTCTGTAAGCATCATACAATGTTACACCTGAATCCCACAATAATTTCAAATCTTCGATCAATGTAGCTAAATAAACATCAATATCATTACCCAGTTGTTTTGGTCCTGATATAAGCATAGATAACATGATGTATTTTTGTTTCATGCATAACCACGGTGGTAAGTTATAATTTATCAACATAACCGGCCATGTACTATGACTGTTGCTTTGAAAACCAAAAGGATTCACTCCATCTGTAGATAACGTAAGATGAAGTTTTCTCGACTCGTTTCCAAATTCAAGATAATCATGATCGATTCTCTTCCACTGAGGAGAGTCTGCAGGGTGACGAAGTATCCCATCTTTAATTCTTGTATCTGCATGCCATATTAATTGTTCTGTAGTCTCCTCACTTCCATATAGGCGTCTAAACCTTGGAATGATTGGAAAGTACCATACAACTTTAGTAGGACTGGATTCGTCTTTCTTGTATCGAGAAGCACCACACTTTGGGCATTCTTTAAGTGATTTTTGGACCTTGAGAAACAGTATACAGTCATTCGGGCAAGCGTGTATTCTTTCAGAGATTATACCCATAGAGCGTAGCATTCGTTTGGCATCATATGTTCGGCTCAGGAGATCATTGTCTTCTGGGAGCATGACATTCATGAGGGCAAGTAGTTTCGTAAAACTATCGTCAATCCACCCATTGTCTGCTTTCAAATTATACAGTTTCAGTACGGCTGACAATGCTGTATATTTAGTGCAACCAGCATACAATGGTGTCTTTGCACAACTTTTTAATTTCTCAAACAATTTTGGGAAATCACGAAGTTCATCTTCGACGGTCCTTGTCATGTCCTCAATACGATCTTCATCATCATTCACATCTATAATCACATCCTCCATACGGTCATCTTCATTGTTCATGTTTGTAATCATATCAGATGATCCATAAAACGCAGTGTTATCCTAGTCACTACCTACATTAATTTTTTCCCTGTGTTTATTCCAAAATTTATAACTCTGATCTATTCCATGATAGATCAAGTGTTCTTACAACTCCTATGAACTAATTTGTTTTGAATAAAAACAGCATAAACACAGACAAATGATTTCAGAAGAGTCACATGCATGATCTTTTGCAAACTTGATAAAATCTTTCACGCCTTCTTCATACTCTTTTGTCAACCAATTGGCATTCATCAATTATTTATTTATATTCATCATATTTTAAATCCATAGGATGATTATATAGGTTACGGGAGAAGGAATATGAGTATAATTTAGATAAAAAACAAGATACTTCAAAAATGGTAGGGGGCGTGCTCATTAATAGCAAATCTTGGGTGGTTCTTGGGATTCATCCAATCTCTTCCTCTCTTCGATCACCCCTGATGAGGGGTGGTTCTTGGGAGTTTTTTATAGTGTGTTAGTGGGGTTCACCACTATAGACATGGGTTAACCATACCTTTTGTGAGGAAGTAGGATAATCAGTGCAACTTGTGGATCAATCTCATAGGGCGGTCTCTATAGGGTATCCGTACAAGGAAATACCTCATGGGTAAGGCCAATAGGCAGCCTTACATGTGCATCAAAAGTAAAAGTGTAGAAAGTTGATTGAAACACATGGGACCAAATGCATAAGTAAGAAGCAGTATATGTTTTCCACAAGGGCACCCATTGAAGTGGCCATAATGGCCACCTTAGTCTATGTGATGGTTATGTGGGAGTCTCCCCATGCTATCCAGGTATGAGCTAAGGCACAATGACTAATACTTAGATAATAACCCTTGATCTGGGTGCTCTTGGATGTGGGAGGATCATGGATGCTCGTGGGATCATGAGTGATAAACACCCAACTATTTAGTGTATTTGTCTTGTTCAGATCAAGACACAAAGCAACATAGGTAGTGGATGTAGAAAAGTCAGAAGAATAAACCCCAAGATAACTCTGAACTCACCCAGTGTCAAATCCCAATCCCTACCACCTAGTTTGAAGGTGATACAAATTAATTCTATCTAGAAAGTTGTAAGGAACTCTAAAAAGAGCTCCTAAAACTTCTCCTCAGGAAAATAAATAATTTGGGAGTGTTTCATTGATGCAAAGGGCTACCATAACATCCTTTTCGATGAGGACCTTGTGTATTATGACCAAATCCATGGATTTGTTGGTGAAAATTGACTTGGATTGAAAATGGTCCAAGCACATATAGTGTTGCATTTACTCAAAGTGAAAATAGGGATGGACATTGGTAGGTGGAACCACATCTTGTGAGTGGTGGGATGCAAAAGGAAAATAAAAACCCAACGATATGGAATCTTCCAATGGTGGTGGAAAAGAAGAGGGAGAAGGAGATGGTGGAGTTAGAGTTTGGGTCTAGTGCTTAGCTGCAATAGGCCACAATCCATAAGCTATGTGTTTGGATGGGGGAAGGAACCAACCCTTAGTTCAAATCATGGTGCTAGGAGGGAAGTGATTGTGGGTTGAGGAAGGGGAGGAGGTTTAGTTAGAGGAGAGGGAAATGAGGGAGGAGGGAAGGCATGGATGAGGTGGGGAGAAGAGGGAGTAGTGGAGGGGGGGGGCACAACAAACCCTAGGTTATAGATTAAATAACCGAGTCATGAACTTTATTTCAACACATCCAATGTTGATATATTTTATTTCAAGAAGGGGACAAGGCTAAAAAATAGTCAAAGGAGGTATAAATTAGTTTATACCAAGGTAATATTTTTTAACTAAACTAACAAGCTTGGGGGGAGGGATCCTATGATGTTAAATATGGTACACAGGTTACCTAGAGAGGCCTAAGTAGCCAGGAAATCAGTGACCTTCTTACCCTCTTTCTATGTATTAGATAGATCCATGTGGTTATTGAAAAAAATTATGCATCTCATAGTGAATGGGACCTAGAAAATACTGGGTACCTCAAGCACACCCATGACACAACACCATGGATATGTTTTACCTCCACCCTATGCTTAGGTTCTCTATCTTCATCATCACATATCAAGTGTAGTACCCTACTAAGGGATATTAATTTCATGATGGTCCACTTCTTTGTTGTAAAACATATAAACACCATGCATGCTAACACACATACGAGGTGAATCATTCAAGTTGTAATGTCATATTATTACGAGTATATAATATAACACATAACATCATGTGATCACAATCCAAACATAACAATTACCCACAATAAAAACACTCATAAAATCCAAAAAACAATATAGGTATCTCTTTATACACACACCCACATGAAATCATAATCAATAATGGTGTAATTATATTCCACCATAAATACTCCTCACGGTATCATGTGTAAAGGACAAACCAAGGGGTAAGGAACTTCCTACATACAATTTTTTTTGAGTCAACATTGAGGTTTACCAAGGTTGTCATCATCCACCCTACATCCACACCAATTGTAAATTGTTCACATCCAAACAAATATTATAGCATCCAAGTATTCATACAATGGATTATATCGAAATGTTAGGAGGAAAAAGATAATGGCTATCAAATATTCATAATTTGGGATAGAATGCAAGGGGTCACCACAATGAAAACATAATTAATTCATGCAAATTCAATTTTAATCACCTTAAGGAGGAGGACCCGGTGGCGGAGGAGAAGGAGGCGTCGACAGTGGAGGCACCAGAGGTAGCGAAGGTAGCACGGAGGCAGGGCGGAGGCAGGGCGAAGGTAGCGGAGGCAGCTGAAGCAACTCGGAGGCAGCAGAGGAGGAGGAGGAGGAGGAGGCCATGGTGGAGGATCCATGGTGGAGAGGAGGCAACAGAGTAGGCGAAGGAGGAGGAGGAGGAGGAGGAGGTGCCGATGGAGGAGGAGGAGGATGAGGCCGTAGAGTAGGCGGAGGAGGAGGAGGAGGAGGAGGCGCCGGTGGAGGAGGATGAGGACGAGGCCACGGTGGAGGAGGAGGAGGAGGAGGAGTAGGCGCTGAGGAGGAGGAGGAGGCGGCAGCTGGAGGAGGAGGAGGCGGCGGCCAGAGGAGGAGGAGGAGGAGGAGGCGGCGACCGCGGTGGGGGAGGAGGAGAAGGAGGCGGCAGTAGCGGCGCAGAGGATGGCTTCCACAAGATCTTGACAGGGTGCAGGGAGGAGGAAGAGGACCTGAGGGTTTTTATCAATCCCGCGTGGACCATTATCAGTGCTAGTAAAAAGCGTTAATAATGGGTGTATTTATCAGCACTAAAATAAAAAGCGCTGATAAATACCACCTTTATCAACGCTTTTTTAGCGCTGATAAAGGCCAGACTTTATCAGCGCTTTTGTAGCACTGATAAAGAGTGACTTTATCAGCGCTGATAAAGACACTCTTTATCAGCGCTTGTTTAGCACTGATAAATACGTAGTTTATCAGCGCTAATAAAAGCACTGATAAATGTATCAATTTAAGAATTTCTTTATATTATTATATATTTATTTAACTCTATATATATATATCTCTATTTATACTTATAAAATTGTTTGAAATGTATATTTATATATATATCATTGAAAATATAATAAAATATATATTTATTTTTTAAATGTAATTTAATTTTAAGTGTACATTTAATATATATATATATATATATATTATATATGGGTAACATAATGAATTAAAATCTATAAATGAACATTATTCAATATGCACATATATATACGCATGTATGATATATTCATTGACCCCAATTCATTGAAAAACACATATATATAGACGCGCACATGTATGATATTGATTGATCCCGATTCATTGGAAAACACATATATTCAATAATTTCAATTATACATATATATCAGAACACATTATATATTTATAAATAAAACAAATACATTAAATATAAAGAAATATAATAAATATATATTAAATATAATGAATTAATAAATCTAATAAATATATAATGAATTAATAAATCTAATAAATATATAATGAATTAATAAAACTAATAAATATATATTGAATTAATAAATCTAATAAATATATTTAGTATTAATCTTATAATTATTTAATATATATATATATATATTTAGTTATAACATGTGTTTTTTATTTAATGTATACAATAAATATTATCAGCGCTAAGAAAAGCGCTGATAAATGTTACATTTATCAGTGCTAATAAAAGTGATGATAAAGGGATATTTAAAGCACTGATAAATAATCCCTTTATCAGCACTAAAATAAGCGCTGATAAATAATCCCTTTATCAGCGCTAAAAAAAGCGCTGATAAAGGGCACACCTTTATCAGTGCTTGTTTTAGCGCTGATAAAGTGGACCTTTATCAGTGGTTTTTTTAGCACTGATAAAGGCCCGAACCTTTATCAGTGATTTTCCGTTAGCGCTGATAAAGACAGGCGCATGCCTTTCCCAGTTTTGTGGTAGTTCATGCAGCTGGCTGGAGCAATGGGCATGATTATTGCTTGATCACACAGAATAGTAAACAAGAAAAAAATGCATAAAGAATTGAAAAATATATTTCTATATCATGTTCAATTGTGAGCATGATAATATAGTTTAACACATAGATAGAAAATGATAATAAATTTTAAAAATCCATCATAGAGATATTAAGTCCATCAAAGAGATATTAAGTCCAAACGACTTCTATTTCTCACATCTAAAAAAAACAGGCTGTTTGGGGTTCTCGTCAGCCATAGTTGAGAGTGAATCTTACTAGACCGATGCGTTTTCATGAGAGAAATGGGTCTACTTAACTAAAGTGAGTAGTCAAGGTTTATCCATAGCTAAATTGTTATCACTTTAGAGGAAAGATGTTGAGGGAATCAAGTTTGGATTCCAAAAAATCTGGGACTTTACTCAACAACACAAGGAACCACAAGTCAAGTGGTTGGCCAGTCTAGTGCCTACCTTGAAACCCTCCAAGTAGTGGTATAGCCATAACTTGTAGACTACAAGGGAGGTTTCGAGGATCTTTTCCACTAGAATACTCAAGCAACAGAGTATTACGAATCTAATAGTGAGGGCTATTAAGGTACGTTAAAATAGTGGGAGACATTAAAATGATATAATAATTTATTAATCATAAATGTCAAAAGGTAATCAAGATAATGTACTAACTGCTAAATGTTTATCTAATGTATATTTAAGATGGAAATCACCAACAACACAAGTACTTTATCACTACGATCGATACTGGATAAAGAAAATATCTTGACCGGTAATAACTTCCAGGAGTGGTACAGGTGCTTGCGCATAGTACTATGCCAAGAAAGGAAGTTGTATGTGCTGGAATCCCCAATTCCTACTGAGTCTCCTCAAGGAGCAAGCAAGATGAAAAAAGATAAATGGATAAAGCATGTAGAAGATGCGCTTGATATATATTGCACCATGTTGTCATCTATGACTATCCAATTGCAAAAAATGCATGAGGATGAGGACGCCTACAATATGCTTTCACATCTCCAAGAATTGTATCAGGAGAGGGATATACAAGAAAGGTATGAGATCTCAAGTGCTCTTTATAAGTGCAGTCTAGTAGAAGAGCATCAAGCTGGTTCTCACGTATTCAAGATGATTGGGTATGTTGAGAGGCTTGAATCCCTTGGGTTCAAATTGAACCAAGAACTAGCAGTGGATCTCATTATTTCCTCTTTACCGTCAAGCTTCTCGACTTTTATTATCAATTATAATATGAATGATTTGACAAAGTCACTCTCTGACCTTTTGGATTTAGTTTTCCAAGATGAAAAGGATATGAAAAATACCAATTCATCTGTCCTTATGGTGAATAAGAAAAACATGGGCAAGGAAAATGGGTCTAAGGACAAGTTAAGGCTAAAGACACCAATGCATCATCCTAAAAAGAAGAAAAAGATTCATAGGCAAATTAATGAGCAGGAAGCTGTCTGCTTTGGATGTGGCAAGAAAGGCCCCTGAAAGAAGAATTGTAAATTTGGGAAGAAGAAGCAAAATGATGATTCTACTTCAGGTATTTTTTCCATTGAATGTAATCTATCTTTATCTACAATTTGGGTATCAGATAAGATATGTGGATCACACATTTGTATTCATATACAGGAACAAATTAAGTTCAAGAAGTTTGAAAAAGGTCAAGTTGATCTCTGAGCTGCAAATGGTGGAAGTCTAGCAGCCTTGGAAGTGGGAGACTATCACTTAACCTTCTGGTTTGGTTTTAGTTTTAAACAATTTCTATTATGTACCTTATGTTTCCAGAAACATTATCTCTGTGTCAAGTCTAGACACTACGGGTTTTTATTTCAAGTTTGGAAATAAATGTTGTCTCTTTTATAGGGATTACATATGTTATGGTATGACACATCTTAACAATGGTTCATATATACTAGAACTAGAGAACCCAGTAATGGTAATCAATGACAAAAACAATCAACATGAATCAAATATCACCTGCCTATGGAACTTCAGGCTTGGTTATGTAAACGAGAAGAAATTACAAAGATTACATCAAGAAGGGTATCTAGACTCGATGCAGTTAGAACCCTTAGATGTATGTCAAGCTTGTTTACAAGGAAAGATGACCAAAGCACCTTTCTCATGAAAGGGAGAAATAGCCAATGCAGTACTGGAATTAATACATACTAATGTATGTATTCCATTTCTAGTAGAGGCAAGGGGTGGTTTTTTATACTTCATTACTTTTACTGATGACTATAATAGGTATGGATATATCTACTTAATGTAGTATAAGTCAGATTCCTTTCAGATTTTTAAGGAATACCAAAATGAAGTAGAAAACCAACTTGGTAAGAAGATAAAAGCACTCCTCTCAGACTAAGGTGGAGAATATCTTAACCAAGATTTCATGGATCACATGAAGGAGTGTGCGATAGTATCCCGACTCACTCCTCCTTATAAACCACAATAGAATGGTGTTAGTGAAAGGAGGAATATGACCTTGCTTGACATGGTCAGATCAATGATGAGTCATGCAATTCTTCCATTATTATTTTGGGGATAAACCTTGCAGACAACAGCATATACCCTTAACCGAGTGCCAACTAAACTTTCAGATGGGATTCCATATCAATTATGGTATGAAAAGAAAGCCAGTCTGACACACATACGTGTATGGGAGTGTGAGGAATTTTCCAAACTTTACCGAGTGACAAATTATCATCCAGAAGCACCAAGTGAATCTTTATAGGTTATTCTAAGGAAACTAGAGGATATTACCTATATAACCCTTTAGATAGAAAAGTCATTGTGGCAAGATATGCCACATTTCTAGAAAGGGAACACATTTCTATTGGAAATAGTGGGAGAAAGATTGAATTCGATGAAGTTAATGATTCATATGAATAAGAGTTGTTAGAGGAACAATCTCTACAAGAACAAGTGGAAGAAGAAGTTATTCCTAAGACACAAATACCACATAGGTCTATGTGAGAGGTTAAAGAACCAGAGTGTTATGGTTTTCTTATCATTGATTCAGGTGACACATTAGCCCTTGAGGATGATGAACCTCTAACCTACAAGGAAGTAGTAGAAGGAAAAGAAGCTGCTAAATGGAAAGAATCCATGAATTCTAAGATAGAGTCCATGTACCAAAATCAAGTTTGGATTTTGGTAGACCCTCCGGTTGATGTAAATCCCATAGGATGTAAATGTGTTTTTAATAAGAAGCTGGACATGGATGGTGAGGTTAATACCTTTAAAGAAAGACTGATAGCAAAGGGTTTCAGGAAACATCAAGGCATTGACTATGATGAAACCTTCTCACCAGTAGCAATGCTTAAATCCATCAGAATATTGCTTGCAATAACAACCTTTCATGATTATAAAATTTGGAAAATGGATGTCAAAACTAAATTTCTAAATGGGAAGTTGGTTGAAGACATCTATATGACTCAACCCTAAGGGTTTTTCAAGTCAAAGAATGCCAATAACGTATGCAAGCTATAGAGACCCATTTATGGATTGAAGCAGGCATCATGATCATGGAATTTTCAATTTCATGAGGCCATAAGAGATTTTGGTTTTGTCAAAAAGGAAAGCTAGCCTTGTGTCTATAAAAAGGTTGAAGGGAATTCCATCGTTTTCCTAGTATTATATGTTGATGACATATTAATTATGGTAAATGAGGTGCAAGTCTTACAGTTAGTTATGACTTAGTTAAATGAATGATTCTCCATGAAAGACTTAAGTGAAGAAAGCTACATTACAGGGATCAAGATCTATCGAGATAGATATCAAAGGCTGCTTGGGCTAAGTCAAAGTACATATATTGACAAGGTACTCAGAAGGTACAATATGGAACAATCCATGAGAGTATTGTTACCTATGTCACATGGTATAAATCTCTCCAAGAAAATGTGTCCTCAAACATAGGAGTAAATTGACTAAATGAGTAGAGTCCCTTATACCTCGACAATGGGTTCTATCATGTATGTCATGCTATGTACTAGGTTTGATGTTCCCTTTTATTTAATCATGATGGGTAGATATCAAGCCAATCCAGGAGAGCTTTATTGGATAATTGTTAAAACTATCCTAAAGTACTTGAGGCATACTAAAGATATGTTC
Organism: Viscum album; assembly: GCA_963277665.1. NCBI lineage: Eukaryota > Viridiplantae > Streptophyta > Magnoliopsida > Santalales > Viscaceae > Viscum > Viscum album. Next base: position 163,115,881 of record OY728159.1, read on the forward strand.
CTGGTGTATGGAGGAGATGAGGAACTAGTAGTGAGGGGATACACTGATGCCAATTTCCAGACAGATCATGATGATCTAAAATCACAGTCAGGCTACATCTTTTGCTTGAATGGTGGTGCATTGAGCTGGAGAAGCTCGAAGCAAGTAGTGGTTGCCGATTCTATAGAAGAGTCTAAATATATTGCAGCTTCCGATGCATCAAAGGAAGCAGTCTAGATACATAGTTTTATCTCAGACATTGGTGTTGTGCCTAGTAGTATAGACCCTATTCCAGCATATTGCGATAATACTGCTGCAGTGGTGCTTTCCAAGGATCCCAGGTCTCACGAGAGGACAAAGCATATTCTTTAGAAGTTTCATCTCTTGAGGGATTTTACTTAAAGTGGTGAAGTGATAGTAAGCAGAGTAGCCATAGAGGACAATGTGGTAGCCCCCTGGCTAAAGCCATTTCTCAGCAGAAGCATGATTCTCCTGTGACCATCAAGTGTTGGGGGCTCATAAGCATTAAGACTTCATCTCATGAAGTTCGAACTTGATGATATCTAGTAGTTGAGATCATGAGGACAGACCCACATAATAGGAACACCAAATGTTTCAGGTGTCATTGGTCATTTCTATCTATGAACATGTGTAATGGTCTCCAAACTTGAGATCATTATCAATGAATTCCATTTAATTATGTACATTTGATTCAAGGCGAAAACCATGGTGACAAAGTTATGGCGAGGTAGTTTGAATTGGGTTTGTCATTAATGGAATGACATTGATTGAATGATCAAGAAAGGATTTGTCACTTCCAAGTTCAAGAAGAGATATCTCGGGCTAGGTTGATTAGGATGGTTTCACCTTCATTAAATCCATATCCATGGTAGTAGAAGGTAATTTCGTCCAGAAAAATCAACAAATAAAATAAATCAAGATAAAGGATGATGACACTAGTGTGCATTCTTCTATATTGAGATATCGATGACGAAGAGATTATATTACCCAGACTGTGTTCGTAGTAATGTAGTCATTGCTTTGACTTTACCTTATCTCTATAGGGGCCTCAATGAGTTTCTATACCCTACTCTTGGTCGGTGGATATTATTCACTGCTATTGAGGTAAGGACCTAGAGGGTCACACACAATAGCACTTTGAGAATTTTCAATTTTTTGAGAATATGAATATAGAACTTGGTGGGCCCTGCCTAAGAGTCTGATTACTATCCAAGTTCTATGGATCACCAAATAATAAATAAATTATTTAATTATTCAAGCTTGGAATAATATGTTGAATTTATTTATAACAAATATTTACAAGTGATCTGTAAATACAAAGACAAAATATTATTCGAACAGATTTAAACATCCAGAGTTCATTTAATATTTTCAGGGGAAGTGAGTCAAGTTATAAGACACAATTTTATCACACAATATAAATTAATATATATTGTAGTTAGTGATAAAATTGTAAATATTATTTATGTAATAATTTTATTTGACATAAATAAATATTTATAGTACTTATACAGAGGATATTTATTAAACGGGAGCTGGGAACCCATACTGGGTATTTTAGATATCCCCTATATAAGTAAGAGAGAGGCTCTCCCCTTGTAACTATTCATGTACCATTTTGAGAGCCTCTCTCTCCTCTTAGATTCTAGAGATAGATCCTCTCAATCAAGAAAGAACTTAAATAAATTCCTTTGTGGATCTAAGTTCCTTGCCTTGTGGTGATCACCGCTGCGTCAAGAAGATCGTTGGTGTGTCGCTCTAGCACCTAGATTCCAATGAACGACGCACATATAGATTTGAAAGGCGTGTGTGGAAGATCTAGAGGACTTCGACAACGGAGTCTTTGATCAACAATTGCCGAAAACTAGCGACGCACTTGCGCACGTCAGATCCGAACAAGTTACTTGTTTGTTTTTTATTTTTGTGCTCTGTCAAATCCATGCAAGGTCCTTAGCCCATACTGGGATAGCTCACCAGAGTCGACATCATAACGTCATTCCGGTGATGTGAAAAATTTTAACTTCCCGACCCACCATCTTCTACTGCGCGTCCTGGTACCTAACAATAAATATATTATATTTTCATTTATAAGATACCTAAATTTTATTTATAATTTCATAGGTTAGGTTACTATTTTAATGGCCACACTACTATTCCTAATGGTCACATTACTATTCATAAGGGTTACATTACTATTTCAACAGTCATGTTAATATTTAATCACTATTCCTTTTAGCTTGGTGTTGTGTCCAACATAATCTATCGAAAAAATTAAATTTATTTAAGAAGATACATACCATAAAATCTTGGAGTGTTGTAATATATTACGTAATGAGATGATTTATGATGCATTTTTTCTAAGTTTAATTTGTTATAAAACTATTCCATTATAAAAATCATATTTTATATCCTATATTTTTTATAGTCTTTCTATGATATATAGTTTAATTAATAATACGATTTATTCATAATTAATACCATGATGTGAGTTTAAATCAATGTTATGGTTTGTGATATATAATGGATTTAAACTGAAATTGTGTAGTAGTGGTAAGTAGTCAATAACTGGATCTAGTTTTTAGTGAAAATACTTAAATAAAAAAAATGAAAATGGAATGATTAATATTATTTATTTTTTAGAGATACAAATAATGATTTAAGACATGCACCAAATATTTTTTGAGATAAGATGATCCAATTACCTGCTTTTCCAGTGGTTACTCTTTATGCTCGGTGTTCTCATGTGTTCCTATCTCTTAGCCTGACGCTCGCTGCCCCTGTTCACCTCCCCCCTCTTCTATTACCACTGAGCTCATTGTGCTTGACCCCATATTGGTCAATCATGGTGAGGCATGTGATGGTTTTGGATTGTGATTGTGGTTTCAGTAGTGGAAGCTCTCAACAATTCATCTTTGTGACTTGGGATGGGAATGTGGAAGTTTGCAATAGTTTTTCATGTCCTCTTTTGGTAGGTTCTTTTTCATGATTTCCATGGTTCATCATTATATATGTTGTCCCTATATTTACCCCTTCCAGCTCCCCTGGTTCATTCCTTGGGTGGTGGTGTAAAGGGGTTTGATGAACTCGGTGGTCAATGATTGTGTTTTGCATGATGGTACTTTGGGTAGACAATGGTGCTTCAACCCAAAGTTGTTCTATTCAATAGTCATAGATATTTGGATTTAATCATTGTTTTTCCTTGACATTGGTGCTCCTTAATAGTCTCTTCACTAGATACTGAGAATCAAAGGGTCCGAGGCACATGATCTCGATGGTGCTGGAAAATCTTCTTGGGCAACCCACCTCAAACCTGATGCAGTCAGTCTCTACCCCAGGCTTGTTCGTGATGTGTTGTGGAAGGAATCATGTTACCCTATTTGTAGGATTTTTTATAGGACTTTTTCTTTGTTTTGGTTCACAACTATTGTTTGGATTCTACACCATCCCTTCAAAATGGGGGGGGGGGTGCATGTAGGTTCCTTCCACCCCTTGTTTTAATTGGAGGCTCATGTAGGTTCCCCTAAACCATTTTAAAAGGAGTTATTTGAAAAATATAAAAAATGGATTTCAAAAAAGGAGGAAAGTTTCATATCTATTATAGACATGATGGACCAAGGAACATGGTTATTGATCATATTGGACATTAAATTCCAGGGAACACTATTATGTTTTTCCTGGGACATGAAAATTTATATGGCAATCCTATCACTATCATGGGAATGATTACTCAATGAGGATGGTCGATAAGTGTTAGGCATGGAGACATAAGAGGTAAGTTATTGCAAAATTTCTATTTATACATTAGTAATAATGACTCAAATAGATAATTTTTTAAGTGATTATGTTTGTTTAGACATATGGTAGTAGGAAGGTACACCCTTGGTGTTTACCAAGGGGATTATATACCCTCTATACTATTTTAGATATTTTGGGCTTGTTGGAAAACTTTATTAATGGAAATACTAGTTTCACTTGATTATGGTGCTTTGTAGTATTGATTGCAATATATTTTATGTACATTTCAGGACTATATATTCTAATAACATGTGTTTATGATGTGTTTTTTTGGGTTGTATACAATTTATTATATACTCATGCACATGTATACACCAATACACACCCATGAGTGAGGGTTGGATAATTAGGTGAAATTTTACTGATTGTTAAACTCACCCACTGCATATAAGGACTCGAAACTCATATATATATATATATATTATCATTACATGATTTTTTTGTGTAAAACTATATAACATTACACACCAAAAATCTATGAAGTTTAAAGTAATTAGTATATTAGATACATAACACACAGTCTTTAAAAATATATATATATAACTACATTAAGATTTATTTTTCATCTTCATGATAGCCTCCTAAACCTCATCACACTCCTATTGTTGCATGTAAAACCCTAATGGCATACACAAAAGAGAGGGTGGGATAAAATCCTAGTAAGGGGGATAGTAATAATAAGCATGAATAACATAATCATGGCATGATATCTTATAAAACATCAATCATGATAAGGAATGACAACATAGAAGATTAATAGAAACATTAAATACACATGAGCCTTAGCCCAGTTGGTGAGGTATCCGTTAGTGCATCCATGAGACCTAGGTTCAAAACTAGACAGAGGCCTATTTTCTAGGTACTGTAGCAGTATTGTAGTATACACTCTAGTAGTTCTGTAGAAGGTACTATAGTAGGTACTATTCGGTACTGTAGCAGTAGGAACTGTTCACCTTGGGCCACTGATTTGGTCTTGGAGTCCTTAAGGCCTACGAACCACCCATGCCTTTAGGTCAATAGGGATTTCGGGCCACCTTTAAGGCCTTTGAGCCACCTCAATACCTTTGGGCCACATATAGTTTCCCCAGGAAGACTCTACAAAAAAGGAGCATCCCTAGAGGAGGATTCAAAGTAGGCGCACTCACCAAAGTAGAACCAATGGATTTGGAAGAATGAGAGGGTATGACTATGCCATCGGGACCAACCTATACTTGGACGAGAATCTTATCCAGACAGCCATGTGAAGGTGGAGAGCTACCATCATGATGTAGATGCTGGGGAGGGGAAATTCCTTGTAGTTATAGTTTGGTTGAATTCCCTAAGACCTTTGGGTCATGTAATGTCTCTTAAGCCTATGAGTCATGTAATCACTAAGCCTAAAGGCCTTGTAAGGGTTCCCCCTCATCATTTTAAAGGGGGGTTATCAAAAATCAATAAAAAAATGAAGGCCTTCGGGCCATTCAGGGTAATAGAAACATTAAATAAGAATGATATGAACATGGTAACCATACACACTTGAAAATATAACATATGGAATATAGCATAACCAACATCGTAAAATGAGAATAATTATCCAAAATTTAAATTATATGTTATTAATGAACTTTCAAGAGATATAATGGACTTATATATCATTTTTTTCTTGACATGAGGATGATTTATTAGATAAAACGTTAATAATAATTGTTCAGATTATTTTGGCATTTTTTGATCATCACGAACTAGTTTTGTTTTATTAATTAATATTATGTAGATATACTGGTTCCAAAACATTATATAACTTATAATAAATATAATAAAATCTTATTTAAACATAATAATGGTTTTATGACTAGACTTGAAGGCGATAATGGAAAATGAAAATGCATCATCCACGATGGCGGTAAATCGACATATCATAGACGATATTTTCATTTTTATAATAAAAGAGAGAGGAGAAGGGGTTTGATGAAAGATTTTACATTAACATAATAAAATTAAAGTATATATAAGATAATAGATTTATCATTAATGTTTTGATAGAGGAGGTGAGGTAAGGATAAGAAAATAAATGAAATTGAAAGAAATTGAAAGAGAAAGATTAAGGGTTTCACCTCTTGAATTATTCTCCTTGAGAACCTCCTTAAGGCACTTGTGTTTAATATTATTTTGAGAACAAAGACTCATTAATGTGGGGAAGTAACTTTGGAAGAGGATTTGATATAAATTGGGAAATATTCAAGTATTGAAAGGTGTGAGGAGAAAGGGTGGTATTTATAGTGGAGGAGAGGGATGTTTTTTGATTATTTTATTCATCAGTTTATTATTTTGGCTCAAGACTAAGAATAATTTAAAACTTATCACTAAATATATTAAATAATGAAGGGAGGTTCGAGATTATGGTGATTACATCATAAATTAATCAAGTAATAGTGCATTTTACTTACAACGTATATATACGAAAAATTACCATATTGTATTATTCACTAAAAATTCAACTATTTTAGAAAAATACTAAAAATTCACCCTAACCATTTTTAAATGTTTATAATTCAAAAATTAACTAAATTTTATGAAATTAATTTTCTAAAAATGAGAAAATTAATTTTTAAATAAAAACATCATTTATTCGAAAAATACTGATTTTAATATTGTAATCAATTTTTCAGCACTTTGAAAATTAATTAAGGTCTCATAAAGTTATATTTTAATAATAATACAAAAAAATATTAATTTATCAATATATTTTATGAAAATAAATTTTCTTTTAAATTATTATATTAATTATAAAATTATAAATAAATATTTATGTTTTATAAAAATACCAACATTTAATTTATCATTTTTAATACATTTATTTACTTATTCCATGATATAAATATATCATATTTTCCTTAATAATATACCTAAGTTTTATTTATAATTTCATAGGTGATGTTATTATTCTAATGGTCACACTACTATTCTAAAGGGTCACATTACTATCCATAAGGGTTGCATTACTATTTCAACAGTCATGTTAATATTTAATCATTGTTTGTTTAAGCTCAGTGTTGTGTCCAATATAAGCTATCAAATGAATTAAATTTATTTAAGAATATACATACCATAAAATCTTGTGTTTTTGTGATATACTATGTAATGAGATGATTTATGATGTGTTTTCGCTAAGTTTAATTTGTTAGAAAATTATTCCATTATGAACATCATAATTTATATCATATATTTCATGATAGTATTTCTACGATATGCAGTTTAATTAATTATATTATTTATTCATAATTAATACCATGATTTAAGTTTAAATCAATGTTATGGTTTGTGATATATAATGTATTTGAACTAAAATTTTGAAGTAGTGGTAAGTAGTCCATAACTAGATCCATTTTTTAGTTAAAACCCTTAAGTAAACAACATGAAAAGGGAATGATTCATATTATTTATTTTTTAGATATAAAAAAACGATTTAAGATATGCACCAAAGATTTTTGGAGATAAGATTATCCACTTTCCTACTTTTTGAGTGTTTACTCTTTATGCTCGATGTTCTCATGTGTCCCTATCTCTTAGCCCAATGCTCGCTGCCCCTGTTCGCCACCCACCTATTCTATTAGCATTGAGATAATTGTTCTTGAAACCATATTGGCCAAGCATGGTGAGGTTTATAATGGTTTTTGATTGTGATGGTGGTTGTAGTGGTGGAAGCTCTCAACAATTCACCTTTGTGACTTGGGATGGGAACACAAAATCTTGCAGCTATTTTCTGTTTCCTCTTTGGGTGGGTTATTTTTCATGGTTGTTGTGGTTCATCATCCTCTGTGTTTTCCCTATCATTTTACCTCCTAGCTACCCTGGTTCATTCCTCAGGTGGTGGTGTTGAGGGTTTCGATGAACTCTGGGGGTCAATGATCATGTTGTGCATGATAATGCTTTGGGTAGACAAGGTGCTTCAACCCAAATATGTTCTATAAAATAGTCATAAATGGTTGGATTTATTCATTGGTTATCCTTGGAATTGGTTTTCCTCAACAGTCTCTTCACTAGATCCTGAGGATCAAAGGGTTCAAGGCACATGATCTCGATGGAGTTTGAAAATCTTATTGGGCACCCCACCTACAACTTGATGTAGTCGGTCTCTTCGCTAGGATTTCTCATGATGTGTTGTGGAAGGAATCATGTCAACCTATCTGTAGGATTTTTTTTATTATCCTTTTTATTTGTTTTGGTTCATGAATATTTTTTGTATTCTACCCCATGCCTTCAAAATGATGGGGGGGGGGGGGTGCATGCATGTTTTGTAATGACCCAAACTTTGGTTAATGAAAATCCATCTTGATCTAATTAAATGCCTTAATATGTGAAATGGTCATACAAAATATGCAATTTTTTTTATGTTTTTGTATTTTAAAATACCATTAACAATTGTGATCGTTGCTAATATAGCCATTGAAAAGTGATCACAAGATTAGTATAAATATGGGATTTAACAGTATAATTTACTCAGACAAAGGAAGTGATGACCTCATCAAGTAGAATTGCTCCATACGAAGCCCAATTGTCAAAGCTCATAAAGGAGGTGGAATCATTGGTCTTTGTTCTTGACTAATCCCAATCCAAGCTTCAACAGGTTAAGCTTGAATGGAACCGTCTACGGGAGAAGTAGAAGTTGATAGAGATCACCACGCGTGCAATGTTATCTGATCCACCCCAAGAGTCTGTCGCCATCACGCACCTCACCATTTGGTCTTATGTGGGTGTTTTAAAGGGTTATTTAAAAATACCCTAGTATTATTTTTATGTACATTATTTTTTATATAATAATGAATATACTTTCATTTTATTATTGTTACCTTGTAAATAGTTTTTAAAGCACAAATATTTTTTTAGTTAATGTTCAACTAAGAAATCTATTTTGATGAATTAATGGATTTTTGAATTAAATAATTTTTTAATAAAATAATAATAATAATATTAAATTAATTTTTATTAAATATAAATGATCATGTAATTTTATGAATGTAATTGTAATTTTTATTAAAGTTCAAAAGCCATTTTTGTCAAAACCAATGGATTTTCGATAAATGTCGGTTTTTATTTTAAAAGTGAAAATTAACATATTTAGAAAATTATTTAGATAAAATTAATATTATTTCTGGAATCAGGACGTTGAAATTATCCAATGGTGAATTTTTCATAATTTTCTGAGAGTCAAATTTTGGGGTAAAAATTAAATACCGTTTAAATATATAATATTTTTTATGACATCATAATGACCCAATAGTGATGTAATAAAATACTATAAGCCTTATGTTCGGCCAATATAAGTTTTAACATTAAAATAATGTTATTTAGGTTTTGTTTGACTTATTTTACAAAGCATTAATGGACCCTTCAAGATTTATTAAACATCTTGTCTTTTTAAATTGTTTTCCTTGGGAGTGTGACTCACCTCCACATAAGAAACCACATTATTTTAATAAGTTAATACTTTGGACTTATAATTTTTTTCCACCTCCCTTTTCCCAAAACTATGGGATGGTTTGTAGTTTTTATTAGTTTAAAGTGAGGTTCCCAAACCTAAATAATAAAGAATTCCTTCACCTTTCCTATATAAACTCACCCAAGATCCCACTTCCTCATCACTAAAATCCTTTTTAGTTCATCCAATATCTTCCATCCTCTTTCTATAATCATCCCAAGGTTCCCCAAGCTCCCAATAATCCTTTCTAAAGCCTCTCTCAATCCTTTGGAAGCACACTTCCAAGTAAGGGTTTTTCTTCTTTTCTCATTTTTATCCAATTTTCTTTAAGTTGTTATGACCTTTTAATTTCAATTAAAAATGTTGGGATATGTGTTCACACCTCCCCTATACTTCTCTATTTATGTTTTAATTATGGGATACCCATTTCTCTCTCATTAAATGCCTCCCATATACACCCATAACTATGCCGAAATTCCGAAAGGAATTTTCCTCTCCTCATTTACATTCAAGAAATTATTTTGTATCATGAATATAAATTCCATTAATTTTTTTTTGGAAATGAATCTAAATGACATATATTACTTTCCATGTCATGTAAATATTATGATACACCCCTTTCTCTCTCATCAACCATTTTTATAAGTTCTTATGTCACACCGTTATGCTGCCGAAATTGCACCGCATTTTTCCCAGCCAAAGTCATTGTATAGTGAATACCATGCCCATTTCTCTATCAAGGGTATTCAACTTTTGAACATTTACTTATTGTTTAAATATTTTCATGTATGTATTCAACATACTTTTATCGTGTAATAAATTATTATGTTGAATGATTCAATGTTTTATGATCCATGTGGCACACTTATGCATGAAATTAAATGTTTAAAGAAGGGTGCGCCCTAATAGTGCTCCAATGCATTGGGTAAAGTATAGTATCATGATACATTGTGTGAAATGAGGGTTTACTCATGATAATTCAAGTGCAATGAGGGTTTACTCGTGATTCATGTGTAATGAGGGTTTACTCATGCTCTATGTGCAATGAGCCTTGGATCATGCTAATTCCATGTTAAGTGTTGTTGCCACATTTCCATGTTATGATTATCATTATTAATCATACCTTTATGTTTATTCTTCTATTGTTCTCTATTGATATGACTATTGTCTAACATGTATTGTATTCCTCATGCTATTCCATGTTTATTCTCATATTGGGCTTTATAGCTCACCATTTTCTTATGCATGTCCTCAGGTTATCCCATGAAATAATAAGTACGAGAGAATGTAGTAGTCATGTAAAGGAATTTTTCGATAAAGATGTTGCATGTTTTATGTTCTAAGATGTTATGTAATAATCCTAATCCCCAAATACACTAGACCTCTCGATCTTCTATGTTGTATCAAGTGAATGTTTTATGTAATAAATCAAGTTTAAGTTTGTAATAAAAGCAGGGTTGTTGTATGTTCTTTCTATCCCTTTTTTTATAAAAGTGGTAACATGAATTGGCCTCCCAATTAATACCCAAAATGAATTTATTAAAATCAAGAGAAATAATAAAAAAATGAGGTGTAAATGAATTACACCAGCAGGGGATTGAGGGGGTTACAATATGTGATTTTAGGAAAAACAAATAAAATTTTAGATTGAAAAAGACATATTCAAGACGTATTTTCCTCAAACAGAGAAAAACTCCATGAAGGGAAATGGTAGAAAGCACGGCTTGAAGAAATATCCTTTAAAGGACACCAGATGCGACTCCAATGGGAGAAAACTGAAGATATTCTATCTATTATATACATGATGGACCAAGGAACACGATTATTTACCATATGGGACATTAAATTTCAGGGAACACTATTATATTTTTCCTAAGACATGAAAAATTATATGGTAATCCTATCACTATCATGATAATGATGACTCAATAAGGATGGTCGATGAGTGTTGGGCATGGAGACCTAAGAGGTAAGTTATTACAACACTTATATTTTTGTATCAGTCATAATAGAGCATCTCCACTGGCATCTAGTAATGGGTGAAGAAGTGGTCGGTGAGCGTTGAGGTGGCGCTGCGGCTGGTGAGCTTGAAGGAGCTGTCAGAGTTCACCAGGATGTTGTTGGGATTGATGTCGTGGTGGAATTGGGCCTTGTTGTGGAGGTATGCCAAATCGCGGAGGGTCTCCTAGAGGACGACGACGATGCAGGGTTCGAGGAAGCTATCGAGGAAGGTGGAGGTGAGGATGGATTCGAGAGAGCCATCAGACATGAAAATCATAAAGATCCAAAGGCAGAGGACGATGTTGAAAGAGTAGTGGGCGCAGAGGAGGTTGGGTTGGGTGAGGAGGTACATGTACTCAGCCTTGTGGCGGAGGGTGTCGAGGTCGGTGTCGGACTGGTCCAAGTCAATGGACTTGATGGCCACCACGGTGGAGTGGGATAAGGGGCACATGGCCTTGTAGAAGACGACGGTGTCGTCTCTGCCGATCTCGTGGAGGATCTCGTAGCAGTTGGGGTCCAGCAGGAATGAGATCTTGTTGCCTTCTTGATCTGCCATTAGATTGGATTTGGAAGATTTTCTTGATAGAATTGTCTTACATTGATGGTTGGGTTGTGGGGATGAGATGATGGAAGGGTGGGGTTTTAAGGGCATTTCCCCAATGGGGGATAAAAGAGTGGGAAAGGATTGGGAGAATGAAGGTAGTTGAGTGTTTTTTAATTGAGAAAAAAAACTAAAACGGGCATATTTTTGAATGTGTTACATAACTTTTTGAATTATTTATTAGAATAAAATTGTAATTTTGGTATCCTATTGTCATTTTATTTATTTAATTATGTGTTTCATTTAACTAAACATTGCTAAGATATATCAATCCCCTCTCTCTCAATGTAAGTTTATTTGAACCAACAAAGGTAATACCCATGATCTTGCATCATTATCAATACGAAAGAAGGTCTAACATCAACGTTGTGGTGCATAAATGTCAAAATTTGATAATTCATTTATTATATTATTTAATTACATTTAATATTAATGGATTTGTAATTCTAGATTTTATAGATTATAATTATTCAGGGATTTGTGTTAGGCTTGGATTAAAGAATTAAGTATTTTATAAACATTAATGATTGATTTAAAATGGAAATGGAATAAAGAATTTAGAAAATGACTTTAGTTACTTTAATTAAATTAATTAAACAAACTTATTAAATTCATTTAATCTCATTTATTTCTTTTAAACTCTCTCTTTATTCCCATACCTTCCACCCCCACACAAGCCAACCCTTCCTCATCTTCTCTATTTCTTATATTTTTTCATGAAAAGCATCCTTCATTATTCTTTTGAAGGCACATGCAGACCAACAACAAAGTAACACTTTTTCTTCCTTTTCTTTGTGTGGACTAATATTACAGTGAATATAATAATTTCCATATTAATAGTCATTATTATTTTTCTTACTGATAGTTATTGAACTAAAATAATCAGATTTTTCAATTAGATTCAAACGATGAGCCTAAAAAATAGTTTTATGCTGATGAGATTTTTTTTACCTTGTGACATATCATACCCAAGGTATATTTTCTCAACTCTTATCAAGTGTGTGGTGTATATGGGGTTTGCAAGGGATTTGGTAAATATATTTATTTGGAAATAATGGATTAAGTAATTAAATAAAGTGTATGTGATGGTTTGGAAGAGTCATTTACATGATAATGATTTTTTTTGAGTTGATATATTTTGTTACCATATAAAAGTGCTATTTTTTATCATTTCATTGGGTATATTTTTGATATAATGATTTTTATAGGCATTTTTAGTGGTGTAATGACCATATTAGAATTACTAATTATTATATGAGTAACATAGATATAAGAGATCACATCTCCCAGGATCGACCAGTTTAGTAGTCTTGAAGAACTAGATACATACATGGTTCCCTTGTTACATTGGTAATTAAAAATATAGCATAACAAAGGAAAATAAAACTACTTCCATGACACTTATTCAAAGGTTTCATTTTCGTAACCTGGGGAAGGAAAACAAATGAAAGGGGTGAGTTTAAATGCTCTGTAGGGGTTACCTGAATCAATAAGTGAAGAAAATTCAATAAGGTATAATCATAATAACAAAGTAAATAACTTAAGAACACATGACATCAATAAAATAAGAATGTAAATTCATTCATATATTTTGTCATAGTGAAAATATCATAGAAAGTAATAACTGAATATTGAATGAAGAAAATGCTTAATCATTGGACATCATGTATCTCACACATGAAACATTATACTGACAAGACGATTTATGTTTGTGGGTAAAAACTCATCTGATTCTACTTGGAAATAAACATGAAGGGTTTTTCACTAACTATTTTGCCTCATGAGACCTATCGATGCATCGAGGGTCTATCTATAACTGGGCCCCATCTGTCACTGTAAGTCCAAAACATTATTTATATATAGATTTAATTCAATAACATCATTAAAAGAAAACACCTTATGTAAAAATGGTGTATGGATAAGTCAATGATAATATCCATGATACAAAAATATGGTTATTTAATAAAATTTTCAATAAATGATGATCATAAAAGAAAGGTAAGTATACATACACCACACATAAGGAATGAGTAGTTAATAAGGCATAACCAAAGGTAATATCTTAATGGTGTCCACAAAATAATGGATTAAACTCCTACTTGGACATTCATAAAGAAAAAATAGGCAAATATCATGATAAATTATGTCCAACTGAATTAAAAACATGTAAAAAGAGTGTTTAAGAAACTTTATAAATGATCCTCCTTAGTGCGGTTTAAGGAAAATATTAAAGTGACTTTCAAATGGATAAAGACATAATTGTTTGTATAAAACCAGAAATTAACAAGATATTTTTTCCTGATAAAATGAGTTTTTTTAGAAAAAATATTGGTAGATTAAAACATTTTATGGATGATACTTTAAAATAGATATGAAATTGGAAAGTTCCCTTAAATGAGGTTTGCTTATCAGGAGGTATTGAATAGAGAACCTTATAAACCATGTATTTCCCCATACAAGGATGATGAACTAATCAAGATACATTAGTTTGGAACATATACATATAATTTAGAATAATTATATAAAAATAAATAAGAATTAAATTGGGGTAAAGAGAGAGAAAGTGTAACCTGAATGAAAAATGGAGATTTGGGGAGAGTCCCTTACCTTATGCTCGAAAGTGTTTTGCACTTATACTTAACATCCTAGGTAATGAAATTAGATTCATTAATAATTTAATTAAGAACCTATTAAACATGTATTTGATTTATTAGAAATTTATTAAGTTCATTTATGGAATATTAATTAGTTATAAGATTCAATTTTGTCATTCGGGAGTGTTTGTTTTTTGGTTTTCATGATTTGTTCACTTGTATACATGTATGAAAGATCTTGTACAATGGGAATATTTATCCAAAATTAAAATTATATGTTATTAATAAACATTCAGGATATTTAATGGTCTTAAATATCATTTTTTTTCTAACATGAGGATGATTCATTAGATAAAACCTTAATGATATCTGTTTATATTATTTTGGCGTTTTTCGATCATCACGATCTAGTTTTGTTTTATCAATTAATATTATGAATATATACTAGTTCCATAACATTATATAACTATAATATGTGTGATAAAATCTTATTTAACCATAATAATGGTTTTATAACCATCTTTGAAGGTGGTAATGGAAAATGACAACGCATCATCCACGTTGGCGGTAAATTGACACATCACAAACGATATTTTCTTTTTTAGAATAAAAGGGAGAGGAGGAGGGGGTTTGATGATGGATTTTACATTAACATAATAAAATTCCAGTATATATAAGATACTGGAGTTATCATTCATGTTTGTGTAGAGGATATGAGGTAAGGATGAGAAAATAAATTAAATTGAAAGAAATTGAAAGAGAAGGATTAAGGGTTTTACCTCTTGAATTATTCTCATTGAGAACCCCCTTAAGACACTTGGGTTTGGTCTTTTATTGAGACAAAAAGCTCATGGATGTGAGAAAGAGACTTGGGAATATAATTGGGAAAAATTATACAAACTTCCAGGCTTGGAAGGTGTGATGAGGAAGGGTGGTGGGGGTGGTTTTTATAGTAGAGGAGAGGGGCGTTTTTTGATTATTTTATTCATTAGTTTATTATTTTTTCTCAAAACTAAGAATAGTTTGAACATTATCACTAAATATATTAAATAATGAAGGATATTTCAATATTATGATGATTACATAATAAATAAATCAAGTAATAGCGTATTTAACTTATAACATATATATACCGTAAATTATCGTATTTTATTAGTCACCAAAAATTCAACTATTTTTGAAAAATCAATAAAATTAATCCTAACCATTTTATGATGTGTAGAATTAAAAAAATGAAATATATTTTATGAAAATAATTTTCTAAATATGAGAAAATTAATTTTTAAATAAAAACATCATTTATTTAAAAAATACTGATTTTAATATTATAATCGATTTTTCAACACTTTGAAAATTTAATCAAGGTATCATAAAATTATCTTATAATAATAAGACAAGAAAATATTAATTTATGAATTCGTTTTATGAAAATAAATTTTCTTTTAAATTATTATATTAATTATAGAATTTTAAATAAACATTTATGCTTTATAAAAATACCAACACTTAATTTATCATTTTTAATAAATTTATTTACATATTACATGATATAAATATATCATATTTTCATTCATAAGATACCTAAATTTTATTTATAATTTCATAGGTGGGGTTATTATTTTAATGGTCACACTATTATTTCTAAGGGTCACATTAATATTCCTAAGAGTTACATTACTATTTCAATAGTCATGTTAATATTTAATCATTATTCATTTAAGCTCGTTGTTGTGTGGAACATAAACTATCGAATTAATTAAATTTATTTAAGAAGATACATACCATAAAATATTAGGGTTCTATATTCTTCCCTCTTTCAGAAATTTCATCCTCGAAATTTTTCATGAATATTGCCTTCTAAATAGATGAGGGTGGTTCTTCTTCATAATTTCCTCAGGTTCCCATGTTGCTTATTTTATTTTATGCTTTCTCCAAATAACTTTTACTAGTCAGGTCATCCAATTTCTCAATACTTTCTCTCTTGTGTAAATAATCTTGATAGAATATTCACAGTGAGACAAATCATCTTCCTATTCTATTTCTTTATAGGTGAGTACTTGCATTGGGTTAGTTATCTACTCATTTAATAATGATATGTGGAACACATCATGAACTTTGGAGAGACTTGGAGGCATTTATAATAGGTAATCTATAGATCCAATTCCTTCTATAATTTCAAATGGTCTGATGTACATGGGGATCATTTTCCATTTCTTACCAAACCTTAAAACACAATTCCTTGAAGATACTTTCAGAAAGACATGATCTCTCACTTCAAATTCCAAATCCTTTCTTCAGTTGTCAGTACAACTCTTTTTCCTACTTTGAGTTTCTTTAATATGATCATGAATAGTCTTTACCATTGTCATTGTCTATTCAATAAGTTCTGAGCTTATAAGTTTCCTCTCACCAACTTCTTCCCAACAAGAAAGAACACAACATCTCTTCCCATATAATACTTCATATGATGCCATTTGAATACTATAATAGAAACTATTATTGTAGGAAAACTCTACAAAAGGTAAATATTGATCCCATATACCTTGAAATCCAAGTAATCACAATCTCAACATGACTTCTAATATTTGAATATTCATTTTAGGTTATTTGTTGGTTTGAGGGTGATAAGCAGTACTCAAATGAATCTTAGTATCCAGATCCTTCTAAATACACTTCCAAAATTTTGATGTAAAACAAGGTTCTCAATCAGACACAATTGATATAGGTGAACCATGAATTCTTACAACTTCATTAATATATAGTCTTTCTAGGTGCTCAAAAGGTAAATATTCTCTTATAGCAAGAAAATGTGCTGATTTTGTAATATGATTAACAATAAACCACATTATATCGTTACTTTTAGGTTTCCTTGGTAGTTATGTAGAAAAGTCCATCGTAATGTCATCCCACTTCCACATAGGAATAACTATATGTTGCATGAATCCTCTAGGATGCTGTCTATCAACCTTCACTTGTTAAAAAACTAGATGCCTTGAGACATAGTCATCAATTTCCCAAATCATATTATACCATAATTTTTTTCCTTCAAATCTCTATACATCTTGGTACTACTAGGGTGTATAGAGTAATTTGAGCTATGAGCATCATCTAATAGTTCCCTTTTTAGCTCTGATATTAATAGAACACATAACCTCCTTCCAAATTTCAGAATTCCATCCTCATACATGAAGTCTACCAATATTCCATCCTTAACGGATTTAATTTTATTTTAAAAATTATTATCATCATATTGAGATCTTTTTATCTTCTCTAATAAATATTGTTTAATAATCATTTGAAAAATGAGTGATGCTTCCCTTTCCTTAATATTTTCCATATCCATCTTTACTAAATCCATGAATATAGGATCTTTCTCAATCCTCATTTTGGTTAAAAGACCATGATATTTCATGCTTAATAAATATTCCACCTTATTTTCTTATTCTTGTTGGTATTGTATTGATCAATCATAATATTTGTAACACCTATAGATTTTATGAGAAATAATCTTTTTAATTTCTTTGATGTCTTGTGTTGTATGCTACACCAAAATTAGCATGTTCTATACACAACACCAAGTATAGATTTTGATCAATGTATAAATGAACTATATTCTGATTAAGTTATATGCAACACCAAAGGAATTTTTCACTACACATAACCCTGACTTGGCTTTCATTACATGAAATAGTGACCTTCCTCGATAGCGTGTGTTGTATGCAATACTAAGTTTCACTAAACAACGATATATTGTTATAATATTATTATGAACTAGCTGTTATGAATAGTAGTAACTAAATTTTGAATTTTATGACATTATAATTCATCTTACACATTTTATATAACATGGTATGATAACAAAATAAATTTTTCGGGTGAAATAAGTATTTTTTAAAAAATGCAGTTTTGCCGCCTTTTGATGGGGCACCTAATTTAAATCTAGTTTCTGACACGTTTATAAGTTCAATTTTAAGAAATAAACTTATTCATTTTAATAAGGATATAAAAATTAAATTTGGATAATTTTTTAATATTTTTCTGTTAACTTTCATATTTTGACGAATAGTAAAAATACGCTAAATTTTAATTAAAAACAAATTTTTTCATCGAGATAAATTATATGGTTAAATTATAATATTTAATGGTTTTAAAGTATAAATAGAATATATTGTTATCATTTAATATAATTTAAGTCATTATCATTAATTTTACACTGAATTCATAGGTAAAACATTTCAATCTTTTGCAACATTTTAACTTTTAAAACCCATTTTCTTAACAACGAGATTAATTTTAAATTAATTACTGCATCTTCTGTGTTTTGAATTTTGAAAAATCGATTCCATATTTGGATTCAGTGGGTCCAAATTATGTTAATATGTTACTTTTATTTTTTTGATATTATGAATAGTAACTATGGTAATTTTTATTTACTTCAGTTAAAGATAAATCAGGTAATTAAGGGTAAAAATAAGATTATAAAATTATCCTAAGGCTTGAAAAAATTATATTTGATGAATAAAATTAGACCCATACGACTTAAGGGTCATAATAGATTCATTTCATGGACTTTTTACCATGAAAATGATATAATTATTATTAAAACCAAAGAAAGTGACAACATGTCAATCTCTTATATCTTATAAGCGTAATAATTTTAATTCAGTGATAAACCTCATAAAACTTTGAATATAAATATTATACAGAAATATAATAAAATTATATATATTATGATAATTTATTTATAATTTTTAGGGATTAAATAATTATCATTAATGATGACACAATAGTGATGTAGAAATTGTTTTATTGATTGAAATATCAAATAAATGGTTTTTAAAATATTAAAATAAATTTTATATGAACTAATTAATGTTCTCCACAAATTTTATAGATGAATATGACATTTTAGGAGTCTATTAAATATTTTTTTTTTCTAATATATCCTTTTTTTGGATTTTATTTAAATTCAAATAAATGAATAGTGTCAAAATTGACACTATTGTTATTTTATAAAAATAACATATTATAAAATTGTTTAAAAATTACAAAAATATTTAAAAATTTTAAATTGAAATTTATATGGTCTGAAATGTCATAAAGTATCCAATTATGTGCAATTCACAACACATAAGTAATTATTTATAACAATTTAAAATTTAGAATATTATTACCACAAATAAAATTAAATATATTAAATAAGGATAAATCAAGTTGATAAGGTTTAAAATAAATTAACAACATGTCTAAATCTTATTGGTTGAGTATATTACAACCCTATCTCATCTAATATTTATATTTGAGTCATTTTTTGGGATTTTAAGTGGGGTTTGATTTTATTATAAATTAATATTTTAGAGGTTTCCAAAAGTGCCCCTCCCCTCTCTTATAAAAGGGCACCTCCTCCCTCTCCTCCTCACACCACTTTGAGCCTTCAAGATCGGCCAAACCATGCCAATTTCTCTTCTCCAATTCCCTAGAAACATACTAGAGGTCCTGTTCTTCTTCAAAGACCGAATTTAGTGCCCTAAGAGTAGGTTTAGAAGAGGCACATCGAAGAAGAAGTAATATCCTTTACCGATTCTTTCAAATTTATTTATTCTTATACTTACTCTTATTTTTTTATTTCATTATAAATTAATAAAATAAGTATCACTAATATAATTATATGTTATTATAAATATTAAACAACCATATTTTACCTACTATTCATCCTACAAAAAATGAAATCACCGCGCGTGCGTACGTACAGAATATCATCTCCACGCTGTGGTGTAATTTGTTTTTCCACCACCACCTTATTTGGATGGGTATAATGGTGTATAGAATAACTATATATGATTATTATAATATTATAATAATTCTGAGATATTATATCATCCACTTAAATTCCATTCAATAATTATGAGAACGATATCATCGCTCGTGCGTACGTACGAATTACCGTCTCCACGACATAATGAGATTCATTCTCTATGTTAACCATTCAAGAATGACTATAAAGTATATATAATAAATAATCCAAAAAAATTTGACATTATAATGATATTGGATTTATGTATATGTTATGTACTTACTTCCGTTAAATTTAATAAGGAAACAAAAACAACGTTTATTCGTACGTACGACCTACCGTCCCCATGAACAGTATATGTCATTCCATTTATCGATCTATCATTCCATTCGTACGTACGACCTAACATCCCCATGAACAGTGTAATCTTCCCGGCTTGAAGCCGTGTATTGGCCGTGCCTGGTCCATACACACGGTGTGTAAGGCTGAGGTGGAGGCCGGTTTTTCGGAGTACGGAAAAATTTGAAGTACACGCCGTGTACTCTAGAAGTATACGCCGTGTACTTTCTTTTTTTTCTTTAAACAGACTGGGGTCGCATCTAACCCCCATATCCATCTTCTTCTTTAGTTTTCGACCGTCTGAGAGAGACCGTACGACCAGATCTTCGACGGAGTCCTACTTCACCGTCCATTCTCTGATTCGAGCACGGTCAGTTGTGTTGGAATCGCAGCGGTGAGTTCTTCCTTCTGATCTATCCTCGTTTCTTGATTCCTCCTCCTTTCCAAGTTATCATGGGATGAACGTTTTGTGCATTTTATCAGATCTACGTTGTTCTAAGGGGAATCTATCATTGAGGTTCACGTATATCGATCTCCTAGGATCGAGGTAGGTGGTTTCTGCCTTTCCGTAGAAAGTTGATGAATATTTTGTGAAATTCCCACCAATACCCTTGAACGGGGTATTGAGTGTTTCCTGTTTTTTCCTTATTACTTGACTGCTTTTATTGATTTCTTTAGTAGAGGTTATTTCTTGTGATTAGAGTATTTTGTTTGTGCTCATTTTTCTTTGCCATGCCTAGTTGTAGGATTGTGGACTTTTGTTTTATTATTGATGTTGAGCCTTAGTTGATAGACAAGTAGTTCTTGAGGTTTACTTGGATGATACACACATGCTGAGCATGTTTAGTTATACTCAGTACTGTGAGAACCTAGAGTAGCAGACCAAAGGTAGAATTAACGGAAGGGCTTCTCTAGAGTGTCTTTTAATCACGATGTAGGACCAAGGGGAGAATTGATGGAAGGGATTCTCCAGAGCGTCTTTAACCACGATGCGGGACACAAGGGGAATTGACATTGAGTGCTTCCCCAGAGAGCCTTTAGCACGATACAAGACTATAGGGGGAATTGACGGTGAGTGCTTCCCCAGAGAGTCTGCTTATTTTACGTAGCTGAATCAGAGGGGTGAGACTGTGTGTGCCTCCCAGAGGGTTGCTAGTACTTATAGGTTGAACCATAGGGGTTAGACTGTGAGAGCTACCCATAGGGTTACCTGTTTTCTTCTTATTGATGACTGCTTACTTGTGTGCTTTACTTATGAGAACTGTGGATTGTAGCTGCTTGTGATTTTCTGTTTACTGCTTCTTGTTTTATTACTGCCATGTATTCATTGACTATTAGGCATAAATCTTTGGGTGATTGCCTACTAGGATTGTATATCACACCCTTTTTGGGCCATGATTTTGGGCCCAAGCAGACTATGTTGCTGCAGGTATAGATAAGGGTAAGCACCCTTCTACTTCAGGTTCTTGACTGCATCAGGAGTTGGGGAGCGTGGGACCGAGCCGTGGCTCGTGATGCTGAGGAGCTTTCTGTGTTTTTCTTTTTCACTTGGTTTCAGTTGTATTCCAGCACGTTGTTGTGTTTGCTGCTTTCCATAGATACTTGTACTTGCTGCATTATTGTCATCATTGTTAGATATCTGCATTGCTTCCGCTGTCTGGTTTCTTTTGTTATGCATGTTGATTACTACTTCCGCTATTTATTGTTGTTTTCTTACCTTTTATACCTTACCAAATGAGGGCATAGTTTCCCCCACCGACTCACCAAGGCCCTCGCTTCTAGTCAGCAACCTCTGGCATTCGGGGAAATGTGCTTGAGGTCATGTGGCGAACCGGGTACGGGGCACCAGTGGAGGGGCTCCGGACTTGGGACGTTACAAAGTGGTATCAGAGGGGTTCTTTTCTCTTGCTTTACTGTTTGGAGACCTTATCCAGGGATAGGATGGATTCAGTACTTGGCATTAAGATATGCTTGGGAGTAGCTAACCCGTGTACAGGGAAAAGCCATACTACCTCGTTAATTGCAGTTTCTGATTTTGAGATTTTATGGTTGACCTGATTTCACCTAGAGTGATTCACATGGCTTGTGATATTATTGTTTTGATATTTCTGTTCTATTTCTATCGCAACCTGATGATATGAGGGTATTCCATCTCATGCATCATATAGGAACTTGTAAAAATCACATGTCATGCATTCTTTCCATGCCATCTAGGGTGCATTAGCGATTGCATGCTATTGTGATAGGCCCTGTATAGATAATGCATGCTGTTGTGATAGATGCTTGATAGATTCTCTGCTGTTATGCTATAAAACTATTTGTCTTGTTCCTTTCTTAAGAATGAACGCTAAATTTTGGTTTTTTGAGGTGTTATGGGCCTTCACAGATCGGAAATTGGCATCTTATTCCTTGTTTTTAGTGTTTCTGGAATTCTGCGTAGTTTTTGAGCTACTGCCCAGAAAACCCAAAATACACGACGTGTAATTTTTAGATACATGCTGTGTAGTTTTTAGGCTGTGTCACTGACCGTGTGAGCCGAACACGGTGTCGTGGGAGTAACTTCAGGAACACGCCGTGTACCATTGGTACATGTCGTGTGAGTTCGGAGCCGTGTACCCGGCCGTGTCACTAACAACATGGGCTGGGGAAGCTCGGGTAGAACACACCGTGTCCATAGGGAACACGCCGTGTGGTCCGGTCCAGGTACCCAGCCGTGTCACGAACAACACGGGCCGGTGTGAAATTCTTTTCCACACACTGTGTTTGTTCGGAACACGCCGTGTAGTCTTGCCCAGGTACCCGGCCGTGTCACGAACAACATGGGACGGTTTCACCTTCGACTATACATTCCATGTTTGTTTGGAGCACGCCGTGTAAGGTTCAGCCGTGTAGACGGCCGTGTGCTTAACAACACGGGCCGCTGAAGCCTTGTCTAGTGCACGCCGTGTTTGTTTCGAACATGCCGTGTAGTATTGGGTTGAGTCGGACCGTGTGGGTTAGCCGTGTAAGGAGACTCGGGCAGGGGAATAGTTTTCAAGTACACGCTGTGTGTTAGGGTCAACCCGCCATGTAGTTTGAAGTGTACACGACTTGTAGGGTAGGGGTACACGCCCATGTCAGTGGTTTAAAAAGACACGCCGTGTAGTTTTATACACGCCGTGTTGTCATGTTTTCCAATATTGTGTGTTTTTCTTCCCCTATTCCCATTTTGTGCTCTTGTGTTCTCTGTCCTTGTTTTTCTTGATCTGAGGTGTGCTTTTGATCTTTCATAGCTATGCCTCCGAGACGTACTCCGGTCGTACGCTTGTGTTCAGGCAGTGATCAGACACCAGACAGGGCTGATCGAGAACTTCCTGTCGATCCCCCAGCCGAGCCAGCCTTAGCACCGGTGGTTGTACCAGTCGCGGGCACTGATGTGCAGTTCAGGGAAGGTTTCATGAGGATGATACAAGCCTTCCAACGGGCACCTCCTCCTGCCTCATCTATGGCAGACTTGATGTGGGTTTTCTAGCAGCAACATCCTCCCACGTTCTCGGGGGAGGGAGGACCTCAGGATGCAGAGTCATGGCTGGAAGCCATGCTGACTATCTTCGAGCATCTGGAGACGCCTCCAAAAAGGAGGGTCAAGCTCGCCAACTACATGCTCCGAGACTCCACCAAGATTTGGTGGGACGGGATCTCATAGGCGAGTCAGCAGCAGGCTATGGCTTGAGAGGAGTTCCAGTGCGTGTTCTATGACTACTTCTACCCGGAGACCCTGAGGGCCGATCGAGCCTTGGAGTTCATGATCTTAGAGCAGGGTACTCTATCTGTCATGGAGTATTCCTATCGTTTCACTGATCTGTAGAGTTTTACACCCCTTCGGGATGGGAGTGGGGTGTTCTTGGCGAGGAAGTTTGAGGATGGACTCAGACGGGAGATCCGCTCGCAGGTGAACATCTTCCAGCTGACTTCCATTACATCCATCGTCAACCAGGAACTGATTGCAGAGCGCAATCTGAGAGACTTTGGAGCTGCGACCCAGGGCATTTCTACTACCAGAGTTAGCTTTCCTTCAGATTACAATAAGAAGCGTTGTAGGGAGCCTACGCGCGGTGATTCGAGGAAGCGAGACACATCATCAGGCAGCCAGGTGACGTGCTATCAGTGTGGTCGGATAGGGAACATGAGGACACAGTGCCAGAGAGACCCCGTGGAGTGCCGATATTGCGGCAATATGGGTCACCTTCAGTGGTTCGGCCAGGTTTTCTCACCAGTGGCTGGTGACCGGGGTTCTTCTATGACTCCTCGTTCAGGAGAAGCACCACCAGCTTCTCACCAGTCGGGGAACTGGAGTTCTTCCGGCCGTTTGGGCCGAGGTGGAGGTCGAGGTCATGGTAGTTAGCCACCAGTTCCTCAGCACCAGCAGGGAGTTTCAACTCAAAGTGGTTAGCCAGGGGAGCATGGCCGCGGAACGGTCCAATCTTTCACCGTGGAGTAGACTTATCATGAGCACGATCCCGACCCTTCTACTGTTCGAGGTACGATTTTAGTAGCCTCAGTTTTATCTTCAGCTCTTTTCGATACTGGTGCTACACATAGTTTTATCTCTATTGCCGTTGTGGAGAGCCTTGGACTCTGCATCTTTTCTTCTGCTGACTCGTTGACACTAGACACACCTTTGGGAACGAGGACATCTAGTGTACGCCAGTGTAGAGAGTGCCCTCTCGAGATTGCAGGGTATTTCTTCTTATGGGATATCTATATCCTAGAGATGACAGGCTATGATTTCATCCTTAGCATGGACTGGTTGATTCCTTTCTGGGAAGTCGTCTACTGCTATCGCCGCATATTGAGTTTCGTTTCACCGAAGGGTGAATCTTTCCTTCATAGAGGCGAATGGGACGTTTGGGCGAGTCAGGCAGGACTCGAGCATCTTGGGCTAGGAGGGGTGATAGCCCAGATTGCTAGTCTTTATCTGGATGATCAGGGAACTCCACAGATGGACTTTCCTCCAGTGGTGGATCGCTTCAAGGATGTCTTTATAGAGGACTTTTTGGGTTTGAATCTGGAGCGTGAGGTAGACTTCTCTATTGAGCTCATTCCACGAGCGGCACCAGTGTCCATTCCTCCCTATAGGATGGCCACACCTGAGTTGCAGGAGCTCAAGAAGCAGTTGGAGGAGCTACAGGCTAAGGGTTTCATTCGAACCCGTACTTCTCCTTGTGGTTCACCTGTTCTGTTCGCGAAGAAGGCAGACGGTACCCTTCGGCTTTGTGTGGATTATCAGAAGCTGAACCAGTTGACGGTCAAGAACTGATATCCCTTGCCGCAGATTGATGAACTTTTCGATCAACTTCGAGGAGCCCGGGTGTTCTCGAAGATCGACTTGAGGTCCGGTTATCATCAGTTGTGCGTTAGACCATCATATATACCTCTGACAGCCTTCAGGAGCAGGTATGGTCTATAGGAGTATACAATCATGTCGTTCGGTCTCACAAACGCACTTGTAGTTTTCATGGCACTGATGAACCGAGTGTTCCATCCTTACTTGGATTCTTTCGTTGTGGTCTTCGTGGACGATATCTTGGTGCACTCTCACATTCAACATGACCATGCCACCCATCTTGAGATCGTTTTGAGTACACTGAGAGAGAAACAGATTTATGCTAAACTCTCGAAGTGCCACTTCTGGATGGATCAGATTCAATTCTTGGGTCACGTCATCTCAAAGGAAGGATTATCTGTGGACCCAGAGAAAGTGAGAGCTGTAATTTCCTGGGAGCATCTGAAGAACGTTTTTGAGGTACGGAGCTTACTAGGGCTGGCTGGATACTACAG
The DNA here is from genome assembly GCA_963277665.1 of Viscum album. NCBI lineage: Eukaryota > Viridiplantae > Streptophyta > Magnoliopsida > Santalales > Viscaceae > Viscum > Viscum album. The sequence goes on from OY728159.1 coordinate 163,142,283, forward strand.
ACGCTTCATTCGGGACTTTTCCCATTTAGCAGCACCTTTGATAGGTCTGACCAAGAAGGGGGAGAAGTTCTTATGGTCAGATTCTTGTGAGTCAGCCTTTCAGCAGATGAAAGGGAAGTTGACGTCAGCATCGATACTAGTCTTTCCAGAGCCAGGAAAGAGCTACACTATTTACTATGATGCTTCGGGTATCGGGCTGGGAGCTGTGCTTATGCAGGGAGATGGAGTTGTTGTGTATGGGTCTCGGCAGTTAAGGCCACATGAGAGGAAATACCCTACGCACGATCTGGAGTTGGCAGCTGTTGTTCATGCCTTGCACTGTTGGAGACACTATCTTCTGAGAGAGCACTTTGTGGTCTTCACTAACCACAATAGTCTCAAGTATATCTTCACTCAGCGTGATATGAATCTGAGGCAGCACAGGTGGGTTGAGTATCTACAGTCTTTTGATTTCGAGATTGCCTATACGCCGGGAAAGGGAAACGCCGTGGCTGATGTGTTGAGCAGGAGAACTCAGATTCAGGCAGTTCAGGAGGCCAGTAGTGAGTGGTAGCTGATGGCTCTGTTCTCTGAGATGCATCTAAAGGTACATGACAGACAGGGAAAGACTTTTCTATCTTCTATAGCTATTACCTCCATGCTACTTGATCGGGTACAGATGAGGCATCTATCAGACTCGGAAGGCTTACTCCTGCAGGAGAGTGTGTCAGGAGGGGACCCTCTTCCTGGATGGACAGTGGGCAAGGATGAGATCTTGCATTTACAAGGACGCATATGGGTGTCAGCGGACATACGCGAGGAGCTAATGCGGGATTTCTATTCCTCTATTTGGGTTGTTCATCCTAGCATCACCAAGATGTATCGGGACCTTCATCACCAATACTGGTGGCCAGGTATGAAGAATGATGTTGCTGGTTTTGTCATGAGATGTTCTACTTGTCAGCAAGTGAAAGTAGAGTATCAGTGACCAACGGGGCTTTTACAGCAATTACCCATTCCGGAGTGGAAGTGGAACAATGTTGCGATGGACTTCATGACCGGGTTGCCGAGGTCACCTCGGGGAAACGACGCTATTTGGGTTACCGTCGACAGACTTACGAAGGTTGATCACTTCTTTCCAATCAAGAAGAACTTCAGTTTCGATGATCTGGGATGACTTTACATCAGGGAGATCATTCTTCTACATGAAGTCCCGCGCTCTATTGTTTCAGACAGAGACGCTCGCTTTAAATCTTGGTTCTGGCAGGGACTTCAGAAGGCCTTGGGTACACAGGTACTCTTGAGTACAGTATACCATCCCTAGACTGATGGATAGTTCGAGCGCATGATCCAGGTGCTTGAGGATATGCTCCAAGCTTGCATCCTTGACTTTGGAGGTTCTTGGGAGAAGCATATTCCTCTGGTGGAGTTCTCCTACAACAACATTTTCCAGGAGACCAATCAGATGGAACCATACGAGGCTTTGTACGGTAGGCTATGTCGATCACCCATATGCTGGCTGGAGGCTGGAGAGACAGCTTTGCTGGGACCTCGTCTTGTTCAGGAGACTTCAGAGCAGATATAGCTGATTCGGAAGAGGATGGCTACAATGCAGTGTCGATAGAAGTCTTATGATGATCAGCGGAGACAACCTCTAGAGTTCAAGGTCGGTGATCAGGTTTTCCTACGTGTTGCACCGAGGTTGGGACACAAGAGGATTCAGAGAAATGGTAATCTTTCACCACAGTACGTTGGGCCGTTTGAGGTCTTGGAGAGAGTGGGGTCGGTCGCCTATCGGTTGTAGCTACCTCATAGGTATCGGGCCATGCACGACGTCTTCCATGTCTCTTAGCTTTGACGTTACTTTTCAGACCCATCTCATGTCTTTCAGCCCGAGGAAGTCGAGCTTGAAGCGGATGCATCATTCGAGGAGCATCCTATCCGGATTATCGATTGTAGTACGAAGGTTCTTCACGGGCAGTCTATTCCTCTGGTACGGGTGAGTACAGGAGGAGACCTGGGAGAGGGAGGCCGATGTACGACTGCAGTGGCCAGAGTTGTTCGGGGATTCTTCTTCTCCACCTCATTAGGGAAATTTGGGGACAAATTTCTTTAAGGGGGGAAGTATGTAAGAACCCGGATCTCTTTTCAGGTATGTTTTTCCTTTTTTCTGGAGTTTTTGAGAAAAATGAATTTTCTGGAAATTTAAAAAGTACACGCCATGTACTTTCGAAGTACGTGCCGTGTACTCTTCCCAGCTCGAAGCCGTGTGTTGGCCATGCCCGGGCCACACACACGGTGTGTAAGGCTGAGATGGAGGCCGGTTTTTTAGAGTACAGAAAAATTTGAAGTACACGCCGTGTACTTCATTTTTTTCGTTAAATGGACCGGGGTTGCATCTAACCCCCATATCCATCTTCTTATTTAGTTTTAGACTGTCCGAGAGAGTCCGTAAAGCCGGATCTTTGATGGAGTCCTACCTTGTTGTCTGTTCTCTGATTCGAGCACGGTCAGTTTCATTGGAATCACAACAGTGAGTTCTTCCTTCTTCTCTAGCCTCGTTTCTTGATTCCTCCTCCTTTCCATGTTATCATGGGATGAACATTTTGTGCATTTTCTCAGATCTACATCGTTATAAGGGGAATCTATCATCATGGTTCACGTATATCAATATCCTAGGATTGAGGTAGGTGGTTTGTGCCTTTCCGTAGAATGTTGATGAATATTTTGTGCAATTCCCACCAATACCCTTGAACGGGGTATTGCATGTTTCCTGTTTTTTCATTGTTACTTGCCTGCTTTGCTTGATTTCTTTAGTAGAGGTTATTTCTTGTGATTAGAGTATTTTGTTTGTTCTTAGTTTGATTTTTCATGCCTAGTTGTAGGATTTTGGAATGTTGTTTTATTATTGCTGTTGAGCCTTAGTTGATAGACAAGTAGTTCTTGAGGTTTACTTGGACGATAAACACGCGCTGAGCATGTTTAGTTATACTCAGGACTGTGAGAACCTAGAGTAGCAGAACAAAGGGAGAATTGATAGAAGGGCTTCTCCAGAGTGTCTTTAACCACGATTTGGGCCACAGGGGGAATTGACGTTGAGTGCTTCCCTATAGAGCCTTTAGCACGATACGAGACTATAGGGGGAATTGGCGGTGAGTGATTCCCCAGAGAGTCTGCTTATTTTACGTAGCTGAACCAGAGGGGTGAGACTGTGTGTGCCTCCCAGAGGGTTTCTAGTACTTAGAGGTTGTACCATAGGGGTTAGACTGTGAGAGCTACCCAGAGGGTTACCTGTTTTCTTCTTGTTATTGACTGCTTACTTGTGTGTTTTACTTGTGAGAACTATGGATTGTAGCTTCTTGTGCTTTTTTGTTTACTACTTCTTGTTTTATTACTATCATGTATTCATTGACTGTTAGGCATAAATCTTTGGGTGATTGCCTACTGGGATTGTATCTCAAACCCTGTTTGGTCCATGCTTTTGGGCCCAAGCAGACTATGTTGCTGTAGGTATAGATAAGGGCAAGCGAACTTCTACTTCAGGATCCCGACTGCATCTGGAGCTGGGGAGTGTGGGACTGAGCCGTGGCTCGTGATGTTGAGGAGCTTTCTGTGTTTTTCTTTTGTACTTGGTTTCATTTTTATTCCAGCACATTGTTGTGTTTGCTGCTTTCCATAGATACTTGTACCTGCTGCATTATTGTCATCATTGTTAGATATCTGCATTGCTTCCACTGTCTGGTTTCTTTTGTTATGCATGTTGATTACTGCTTCTGCTATTTATTGTTGTTTTCTTACCTTGTATACCTTACCGAATGAGGGCATAGTTTCCCCACCAACTCACCAAGGCCCTCGCTGCTAGTCGGCAGCCTCTGGCGTTCGAGGAAACGTGCTTGAGGTCATGTGGCGAACCAGGTACGGGGCACCCGTGGAGGGGCTCCGGACTCGGGACATTACATATAATTATGATAACGATCATGAATAACCTAGGATTAAACCTAAGATTTTAGATATTGGAATTACTCTCCTTGATTATGTTATTTTCCTAGTATGATTTTTACCTCTCACACTATTATTTTTGGGTTTTAGATAATGGCTAGAACCCGAAGGAACCGTGTTAATGATCAATGCACTAGGAAATGCAATGATTTTCCTCCTGAATAACCAAATGTTATGGGAAATGGAGTGCAAAATATTATTGCTATACTTAAAAAAGCTATGAATCATTCTAGATTTCCAAATGAGCAGAGAAGGGAACAATATTCTATTGAGTCCTTCATGAGGAAACGTCCACCTTCTTTCAGTGGGTCTTCTAATCCTCTTTTTGCTGATTAATGGATCAGTACCATTGAAAAGATATTTTCCATACTTCACTATTCGGAACATGAAAAAGTCATTGTAAATATTTACCATTTAGAAGGTGAAGCAGACCAGTGGTGGACTCTAATTAAGAATACGAGGCCCCAAGATGAAATTGAATCCATGGAATGAGATGAGTTCAAGAACTTATTTTTCAATAAGTACATTCCTCGTAGTCTTCGAACGAAGTTGGAAAATTATTTCTTTGAGCTTAAGAAAAAGGATGATGACTCTGTTGGTATATATGAGGCAAATTTTACAAGTCTTACAAGGTATGCATCTGGCTTTATCATCCAACCTGAAAGTAAATTTGATCGATTCTTCAGTGGCTTAAAACCAAGTCTTAGAAAGGCACTAGCTATAAGAGACTTCAGTAGCTATGAATAGATTGTGTTTTGTGCTATCAAGGTAGAACTGGAAGTTGTTGTTACATATCCATCTCATAGTTTTGACAAGAAACGAAAGATGGAGTTCAAGGAAAAATCTCAAAACTATGGTGAAAAGAAGACAAATGTTTTGTTATGCTCAAAGTGTGGAAAGAAGCATGGTGGATGTAACGCCCCGACCCCAGCTACCCAGAGCCGGTGCATTACTTCGTAACATTGGCATGATCACAAAAGATCAAGTCTCAAAAGACCGATTAGTTTAGTAGCCTTGGAAACACTAGATACATTCATAAATGTTACATTACATCACAAAGTGAAAAACTATAATAACATAGTCTCCATAGTCCACACTTCTATCCTCTTCAGACTATCCCTACAGGTCATTCATAAAATACTTCTTCACATCCTGGAAAATATTAAAACATTGAAAGGGGTGAGCTCGGATGCTCAGTAAGGTTAACAATATAGCGGAAGCTTTCATAAATAAACATTAACATTTAAGGCAATGTATAACTAAAACAAAAGCCTTTTAAACTTGAACTTCAACATAATATGGAAAAATTAAAATGAGATAATGCCATTCACTTCTTCACATGGATATTCTACTGGTCGAATAATCACATGCAATATCAATAACCACTTTCATAATGATGGAATGCATAATACCAGACTATCATAACCACGTAGCCAAGACCAAAAATAAGATTTTGTCAAGGCCTCGTGCCAAGACACTAGTTTGTCTCATGAGACCTACCGATGCATCAAGGAGCTATAGCGGGCTCCACCCGTCACTTATTAAGTCCAATGCATTCCTCATATGAATAGGTTTAAACATATCATAAACCATAACATAATCGTATCACATAAAACATGCATAAAGGAAACATAACATTTCCACATTTCAATCACAAGATATCAATACAACACATTGATATAATAAAAATGCTTTCAAAACCATTTTCAATACCAAAATAAAAGAAAGTTAAAACTTTGTATTTATTTTTCATTAAAAAAAATGATGGCTTTTAGAGGAAGCCGAAACTCAAATAATGGTCACGGCGGCGGAGAAGTCGTTGTCGCCGCATAAGTACAGAAATAAAAACATTCCCTTTTTGTCATTTAGTAAAACGCTTCGTATAAAAAAGATTCCTTTTGAATAAACGTAAAAGTCAAAGGGGTTTATACACCGTATAAAAGAAAGTTGTGTATAAAACCAAATATACCTCAATGAAAGGGGATTGAGACGGAGTCCTTAAAAATATCATTTTTAAAATAAAATAGATATATTATGTGTATTAACTATAGTTACACATAAAGAATACAAAATAAGACATAATAATATCATGACATAATTTTAAAGTAGGAGATTAACCCAAAGAATGGAAGTTGGGTTAAGAAATTCCCTTACCTTGCGTCTTGTCCTGACTTGACCGTTCTTTCACCTCCTGAATAATAAACTAGAGTTAATTTCTATTTACTTAAGAACCTTTTCATGTTAATTATTCATTTTATATCCCTTACTACCATGTTATGAACATTATTTAATTATTTAAGTTAATAACGGTCGTTTTGTCGATCTTTGGTACTTGAGTCAAAAATAAACTTCTTATAATTACAAGTTGTTCATGTGGTGAAATATCCATTATATCCAGAATTATATTCATGATGTAGATATCATATATATCATATATACAGTATATACATTCATTCATAATGTCACGTACCATTTAGAGGTAAGAAATGAAATGCACCGTTCATGGAGACGGTAAGCCGTACGTACGCATGAATGCTACTTTCATTTCTATTTCGTATTTAATGGAATGAAATAATAATGATATAAATTTATAATATAATTACAGTATAATATAGTGTATAATACCATTTAATCCATCCTTTATACATCCCACATATGGAATTAACGATTCAAATCACTTTGAGGGGGCGGTAGTCCGCACTTCCTAAAATGAAATTATCGCGTTTTACCCATAATGGAAATCATAAAGTATACCATAAATGAGAAATACAGAAGCATAATTAAAACATAAACATATTTTATATCATATATAAATATAGTTACATCTTAATGGCCACCTTTTAAGGTGTTATATGAGTGTTGAACAATCATCGTTTCGTGAGGCAGAAATTGGCCATCCACAGAAACCGTATGTTCTTTAACCATTAGATGTAGGTTTGTGTAAGTGTAGCTCGAATCCTTCTTATAACAACATCCTAGTATATTGCGGATACTGGTGTTGTTACAAAAGTAATGAATAAAAAGAGTTTAGGGGGTTGGAGAAGAAAAATAAAACAAAACAACATTAGAGAAGACATTACCTCGAAATCGGGTAACTCTTTTTGATTTGAGCCAAAGGCTTACTTGAGAAGAGTTATGCCCAAAGTGAGGTTTCTAGGAGTAAGAGGGGGAAGTTGGGAGAGTATTTGGGCAGAGTTTGGCCAATCCAAATGGCTTGAATGTGTGAATAAGGTGGGAGAGGTGGGGGACTTTTATAAGTGGAGAGGAGGGGCTCTTTTGGAAAGATTGAAATGTTACATTATTACACAATGATTTTCGGATTCTAAAGGTCCCACACTTATATAATTCGTGGATAAGGTGATAAGGGTTCTAAATCTACCCATCCAATAGTCTTTGTACAAGTGTAAGCCTTGGATTTTACATTATCTTTTCATTTTATTAAAATCGTTAAATAATGAGGTCATCGCTGCATCATAATGATGTCATAAATAATTTAATTTATTTAAGGTCTAAAAATTATAAAAAAAAATACTATGATGTAGTAAATCCTTTTAGATTTCTAATGAATATTTATAGTCAAAATTTGGACTTGTGTAACCCCACTTAAAAACTTTTTTAGTAAAATAACTCATGTTTGTGTCAATTTAATTTTAACATTAAATAAATATATATTAATGTCATTTTCCAACTAAAGTGGCTCCATGGGGTCCCCAAGTTGACCCATGGGTTGTATTGGTCGGCCATGACTCATCCAATAGGATTAAGACAAGTTTCATGCTCATCTCATATTATTAAAACATTATTTGTACCTTAAACTACACTAATTACCTCTAATCGCGATTAAGAACTTAAAAGTTACTATTCACCAAAAAATTATTTTAATCTCATTGAACCACATTTTACTTCTTAATGACAACCATGTATGTCGGATTTTTGAAAATCAAATCACAGAAGTGGTAATATTTCATTTAAACGAAAAATCAGTTATTTAACTACCACTTAGTGGTTTCACTATTCATCAAAAATTGAAGTTTTTCAGAACAAGGCCAAAATTTCACCCTAAGCTATAATTGATATTCTGAATTCAAAAATGATTTCTATTTTAAAAAATTACAAACATATAAGTTGCATTAATTAATTTTATAATTAATTCCCGCTGTTACGACAAATAGCGTGTTCTTAAGAAACAATTTATATCAAAAGATTGACAATTGTTTATGTCCAATTTCAATGTTAAATTAATTCTAATGACCACCATTGGATAAAATGGTAAAAATATATTCTAATTATACCTTAAAACCACTAAATAGTATAATTTATCACAATAAATTATTTTGATTAAAAAGTTGTTTTAAGTATTTTTCACTATTCATAAAAAATTAGAAGTTCTCAGAAAAATACCAAAAATTCAACATAGGCTAATTTCGATATTCCGAATCCAAAAATGAAGTCCATTTTGAAATATAAAATTTCTATAATTTTAAAAAGTGGTTATTACTATTCATAACGGCTACTTTGATTAGTCGCGGTGTTTTAGAACTCGAAGTTGCGTACAATGCAAGCTATTGCATTATTGAATGAGAAGCATATCGTGGAATATCGGGGTGTTACATTCTCCCCTCCTTCAATAAATTGTGTCCTCGCAATTTGAAATTTTTCTTTGAAATTAAAAGGTTGAAAAGAGAAAATACCTTTGAGGAAATCCCACATCAGAAAGAAGGTTAATAAATATATAACATTAAAAGAAAGCAAGATAAGTACAAAAGTCACCCGATATAGCCCATTCTAGGATTCTATGAAAATATGGATATGGAGGTGAAAAAAACCATCAAGGTCTGATGGAGAGTTATAGAAAACAGGATTAGGAGAAAGTTTAACCACAAGAAAATCACAAACTTGTGATTGGTTAAATGGTCATTGAATCCCCAATTGGAAAAGTTAACCGACAACATTTTTGTTTTAAGTTACCTTTTATAATGTTGAGGAATTTATTTAGGAGATTTACTAAGAAAGTAAGGGAATATACATACTTGTTATGTATACTTTCATTCGTTAATAATTTTTTACCACAAACCCAACTTTTACTCCAAATGGTAACGGAACTCAAAAATATTCTATTTATCCTAATTTTATAAGGTTCCAAATGTTAACACATACCATTTAGATTAGTAAAACTATTTTGTAATAACTAGGGACTTCCTGTAGGCTAGTGGTAGGAAATAAAGGCTTGTCGCACTATGGTTTTGGGTTCGATTCCTGCAGCTTTGTCCGACGCGATGGGTTATTCACCACCCTGCAGGTTGTCCTTTTCCTAAAACTATAGTATTATAATATTCCAAAAATAATCTTCAGAAATGATTTAACCTTAAACAATACTATCCATGGTTCAACTTAATCCATTCCAACCTTAATAGTTATCCAAAATACCTCCGTCCAGACTTTCTCAAAAAGGTCTCTAAATTCCAAAATCAATTGTAACATCAGATTCCCCAAACAAAGAAAAGTTTCTCTTATTGTCACATACTAAAAATATGATTACCTTAATCATATTAAAACCTTACTGAAATCAAAAAGTACTTCAGTACATTCTTTATATATATCACATTATTCTTATAACCAAAATATAATCCTTGAGTCCAAAAGCACCAATACATTAATTATCCTGCTTCAACTGTAGTCACAACATAAGATTGGCCTTGATCCCTTGGCCATTTCTGAGGTAAGTTTCCTTGACGCTTAGGACATTCATTTGCATAATGCCCCATTTCCCTACAATTGTAGCATTCAACTTTGACAGCCTCTTTCTTTCCCTTGCAATCACGAGCCTGGTGACCCTTTTCTCCACATTTATAACAAACTCCCATTTCTTTTAGGCACGTACTAGGGTGATTCTTCCCACAATTATCACATAATGGAAAATCCTTCTTTCCCTTTTTCCCTTTATCTGTCTCTTGTTCCACCGTTCTCTTCTTCTCTTGCTTTACTTTGTTGTCATAAGACTTAGAGAATTCCTTTTCTGTCTTGATAGCACACGAGACAATATCTTCGTATGATGAGAAGGATTGTGATACTAAAGATCGACGGAGAAATGGTTTTAAACCATCAAAGAAACGATCAATCTTACTCCTTGGGTTACGTATATAATCGGCAGCATGCCTCGCTAACCTTGTAAATTTAGCCTCATACTTTGCAACATTCTCATCCTCCTTCTACCTCAGACTCAGAAATTGCCTTTCCATATCTGCTCGATGGTCACGAGGAAAGTATTTTTCTAAGAAAATCTCTTTGAACTCCCTCTATTCCATATTCGATACGTCATCATCTTCCTTTGTGTTTTGAATCAGCAACCACCACTGATCGGCATCTCCAGTGAGGCGGTAAACTGCCATGACAACCTTCTCCCTTTCACTACTCCCCAAGGCATGGAATATTTTCTCTAAGGAATTTATCCATTGCTCAACTACTATAGGATTTGTACTCCCATTGAAGGTTGGTGGTTGTTGCCTCATGAAGCGGTCTAACAATGATCCTCCACGTTGCGGATCAGGGTGCTCCATACGATTAAGGTTATTATTCATAACCTGCGTGAGTTGTCCCAGTACGGTGAGAAGCTGATCAACACCAGTTGTATCACTAGCTCCACCATAATTATCTTGAGCAGGAGGGAAATCCCTACACGGAGTGCGTGCATTGATACAGTTTTCATTCCTTCCACCAGGCGCCATTTATAAACAATGGCATAAACTATATTATTTTATAAATCAAAATACATAATTCCATACTTGTAAGATACTTAACATAAATTGAACTATTTATGGATATAATCCATAAAAATGTTTTCTTTGAGGAAGTATATACTCATAACCCTTCATAGTAGTTTATAAAGAAAATGAGAATTATCCAAAGCATATCCCCTGGGAGTGTCGTAACCAAGAGTGCAGCAAGGCCCGTTGTCGTGCACCAGTTCCCGTTCGAGTCTAGCTCAAAGCGGAGTTTTCGGGTTTTACCCCTAGGTACATCTGTGCCAGAGCCGCCTCTACGTGCTCGTATCCAGACAGGGATGTATTGCTCGGAAAACTCACAAAATCTCTACAATAACAAAATTCTAGGAAGTTCTTCTATACTAATCCTCAAAGTCTATCTTCGGGCTATGTGCTCTAATCAGAGTTTATCTAAATCTAGCTTCCAAGGTTAGTACTAAACTGCCTCTGATACCAACTGTAACGCCCCGACCCCAGCTACCCAGAGCCGGTGCATTACTTCGTAACATTGGCATGATCACAAAAGATCAAGTCTCGAAAGACCGATTAGTTTAGTAGCCTTGGAAACACTAGATACATTCATAAATGTTACATTACATCACAAAGTGAAAAACTATAATAACATAGTCTCCATAGTCCACACTTCTATCCTCTTCGGACTATCCCTGTAGGTCATTCATAAAATACTTCTTCACATCCTGGAAAATATTAAAACATTGAAAGGGGTGAGCTCAGATGCTCAGTAAGGTTAACAATATAGCGGAAGCTTTCATAAATAAACATTAACATTTAAGGCAATGTATAACTAAAACAAAAGCCTTTTAAACTTGAACTTCAACATAATATGGAAAATGTAAAATGAGATAATGCCATTCACTTCTTCACATGGATATTCTACTGGTCGAATAATCACATGCAATATCAATAACCACTTTCATAATGATGGAATGCATAATGCCAGACTATCATAACCACGTAGCCAAGGCCTCGTACCAAGACCAAAAATAAGATTTTGTCAAGGCCTCGTACCAAGACACTAGTTTATCTCATGAGACCTGCCGATGCATCGAGGAGCTATAGCGGGCTCCACCCGTCACTTATTAAGTCCAATGCATTCCTCATATGAATAGGTTTAAACATATCATAAACCATAACATAATCGTATCACATAAAACATGCATAAAGGAAACATAAAATTTCCACATTTAAATCAGAATATATCAATACAACACATTGATATAATAAAAATGCTTTCAAAACCATTTTCAATACCAAAATAAAAGAAAGTTAAAACTTTGTATTTATTTTTCATTAAAAAAAATGATGGCTTGTAGAGGAATCCGAAACTCAAATAATGGTAACGGCGGCGGAGAAGTCTTTGCCGCCGCATAAGTACAGAAAGAAAAACAATCCCTTTTTGTCGTTTAGTAAAACGCTTCATATAAAAAATATTCCTTTTGAATAAACGTAAAAGTCAAAGGGGTTTATACACCGTATAAAAGAACGTTGTGTATAAAACCAAATATGCCTCAATGAAAGGGGATTGAGACGGAGTCCTTAAAAAGATCATTTTTAAAATAAAATAGATATATTATGTGTATTCACTATAGGTACACATAAAAAATACAAAATAAGACATAATAATATCATGACATAATTTGAAAGTAGGATATTAACCCAAAGAATGGAAGTTGGGTTAAGAAATTCCCTTACCTTGCGTCTTGTCCTGACTCGACCGTTCTTTAACCTCCGGAATAATAAACTAGAGTTAATTTATATTTACTTAAGAACCTTTTTCATGTTCATTATTCCTTTTATATCCCTTATTACCATGTTATGAACATTATTTAATTATTTAAGTTAATAACGGTCGTTTTGTCGATCTTTGGTACTTGAGTCAAAAATAAACTTCTTATAATTACAAGTTGTTCATGTGGTGAAATATCCATTATATCCAAAATTATATTCATGATGTAGATATCATATATATCATATATACAGTATATACATTCATTCATAATGTCACGTAACATTTAGAGGTAAGAAATGAAATGCATCGTTCATGGAGACGATAAGCCGTACGTACGCATGAACGCTACTTTCATTTCTATTTCGTATTTAATGGAATGAAATCATAATGATATAAATTTATAATATAATTACAGTATAATATAGTGTATAATACCATTTAATCCATCCTTTATACATCCCACATATGGCATTAACGATTCAAATCACTTTGAGGGGGCGGTAGTCCGCACTTCCTAAAATGAAATTATCGCATTTTACCCATAATGGAAATCATAAAGTATACCATAAATGAGAAATACAGAAGCATAATTAAAACATAAAAATATTTTATATCATATATAAATATAGTGACATCTTACTGGCCACCTTTGAAGGTGTTATATGAGTGTTGAACAATCATCGTTTCGTGAGGCAGAAATTCGCCATCCATAGAAACCGTATGTTCTTTAACCATTAGATGTAGGTGTGTGTAAGTGTAGCTAGAATCCTTATTATAAAAACATCCTAGTATATTGAGGATACTGGTGTTGTTACAAAAGTAATGAATAAAAAGAGTTTAGGGGGTTGGAGAAGAAAAATAAAACAAAACAACATTAGAGAAGACATTACCTCAAAATCGGTTAACTCTTTTGATTTGAGCCAAAGGATTCCTTGAGAAGAGTTCTGCCCAAAGTGAGTCTTCTAGGAGTAAGAGGGGGAAGTTGGGAGAGTATTTTGGCAGAGTTTGGCCGAGCCAAATGGCTTGAAGGTGTGAATAAGGTGGGAGAGGTGGGGGCCTTTTATAAGTGGAGAGGAGGGGCTCTTTTGGAAAGATTGAAATGTTACATTATTACACAATGCTTTTCGGATTCTAAAGGTCCCACACTTATATAATTCATGGATAAGGTGATAAGGGTTAGAAATATACCCATCCAATAGTCTTTGGACAAGTGTAAGCCTTGGATTTTACATTATCTTTTCATTTTATTAAAATCGTTAAATAATGAGGTCATCGCTGCATCATAATGATGTCATAAATAATTTAATTTATTTAATGTCTAAAAATTATAAAAAAATACTATGATGTAGGAAATCGTTTTAGCTTTATAATGAATATTTATAGTCAAAATTTGGACTTGTGTAACCCCACTTAAAAACTGTTTTAGTAAAATAACTCATGTTTGTGTCAATTTAATTTTAACATTAAATAAATATATATTAATGTCATTTTCCAACTAAAGTGGCTCCATGGGGTCCCCAAGTTGACCCATGGGTTTTATTGGTCGGCCATGACTCATCCAATAGGATTAGGACAAGTTTCATGCTCATCTCATATTATTAAAACATTTTTTGTACCTTAAACTACACTAATTACCTCTAATCGCGATTAAGAACTTAAAAGTTACTATTCACCAAAAAATTATTTTAATCTCATTGAACCACATTTTACTTCTTAATGACAACCATGTATGTCGGATTTTTGAAAATCAAATCACAGAAGTGGTAATATTTCATTTAAACGAAAAATCAGTTATTTAACTACCACTTAGTGGTTTCACTATTCATCAAAAATTGAAGTTTTTCAGAACAAGGCCAAAATTTCAACCTAAGCTATAATTGATATTACGAATTCAAAAATGATGTCTATTTTACAAAATTCCAAACATATAAGTTGCATTAATTAATTTTATAATTAATTCCCGCTGTTACGACAAATAGCGTGTTTTTAAGAAATAATTTATATCAAAAGATTGGCAACTGTTTATGTCCAATTTCAATGTTAAATTAATTATAATGACCACCGTTGGATAAAATGGTAAAAATATATTCTAATTATACCTTAAAACCACTAAATAGTATAATTTATTACAATAAATTATTTTGATTAAAAAGTTGTTTTAAGTATTTTTCACTATTCATAAAAAATTAGAAGTTCTCAGAAAAATACCAAAAATTCAACATAGGCTAATTTCGATATTCCGAATCCAAAAATGAAGTCCATTTTGAAATATAAAATTTCTATAATTTTAAAAAGTGGTTATTACTATTCATATCGGCTACTTTGATTAGTCGCGGTGTTTTAGAACTCGAAGTTGCGTACAATGTAAGCTATTGCATTATTGAATGAGAAGCGTATCGTGGAAGCTCGGGGTGTTATAGTGGAGATTGTCTTAAAGGGAATAGAATATGTTTTAAGTGTGGAAAAGAAGGTCATCGAGCAGCTGAGTGCGTAAGTAATGGAAAAAAGGTAGCTAATGATGTGAATGGAGAAAAGACTGTAGAGAACGCACCACCAACACTTCAATGCTACAAGTGCAGGGAAATGGGGAATTATACTAACCAATGCCCTAATCCAAGGGTTAATGATGATCGAAATAAACAACCTCTTAAGGAAAAGGAAAAAGGGAATTCACATGTGATCACTATTAGTGATATTGAATATGACAATGAAGTGGTGGAATGATTATGTGTATATGTAACGGGATTCCAAAATAGTGTTGTGGAATCTCATTTATAGTTTTATAGAATATTGGAATATCTATATATTGGTTTTCAATAATTATATGGTACTGGTAACCCTGAAAAGTGATTTAAATATTTTTGGAAAGAACCCAATATGCGCATAATGAAGGGATAAGAAGATAATGATAATTTTGATATTATTAATGAACTCATGACTGATATAAGGACAAAGTGATATCATGGTTTGAGTATATAGAAATTTTGGGATTTTGGTATGTGGAAAGAGTTAACTTTTGACAGCATTCATGTTTTCAAAAAGATTATATGGTAATTCATGTCTCAAGAGAATACATGATTAAGGAATTCACATGTTTGGAATGTAACCAACAAGATATATCTTATGATATACATGGGACAAATGATGATATTCACATGCTTGGTTGATGACATTTTTAGTAATAGTTTTCTTTATACTATGAGCTTGGATAGAATTATTTTGGATAAGCCTAAATATTTTAAATGGATTATGTTGGACATATGATAATATTGTTTATGGATAAAACCTTTTTTCGATATTATTTCTGGAATGTTATAATAGTTTAGTTTTAGAAAAAGGAAAACTTGCAGGACGAGAGACAACCCGTCGCGTCAGACAAGGTTGTGGGAATTGAACCCACAACTGAAGTGCGACAGGACTTTATAGCCTACCACTGGCCTACAAGAAGTCCCTGGTTAGTAGAAACTAGTTTTATTTTATTAAGAGGTATGATAGATGAAGTATAAGTCCATTTTTGAAACCATATACGATTAATCTCACCATAACATGGACTTATGTATATAAATTTTTCTAAACTTTTGTTTGATATGGATGGAATGACCTATCATTCTATCGCATGATCTGCTAACACTTCATAGAAGAAAAATTCAACTTCATTTCTTTAAGAGATGAACTGGAAATTGTTCAAGGCAAAAACAATAGTGAGATTGTACCAAAATCAAGTAAGTATTTATTTTAATTCAAAAATTCTTCAACATTATGGAAATGATATTGAAAACCAAAAATGTTTTCATAGTGCCCTCATATCTGATGAATCAGATGGTACCTTAGATCATCATAAATTTATGGCTTTGTGATTGTTGAATTTTTTATAGCCATGTTTTCTACCACTCTCCATCAGAACTTGATGGTTGGATTTCTGTTCCATATCCATATTTTCACCTATATTCTCCTATGTGGAAACCCAGTGCTGAGTTACTTTGGGTGACCGTTATGTTTCTAACTTTCCTTTTTAAAATTAAGTTTTAGTATTCCATTTTATAATGTGGGTTTCTATGAAAGAAACTTTAAAGTAGTAAATGATTTATAACCCTGACAAATTTTGAGGGTGAAATTCATTTTAAGGTGGGTATAATGTAACACCCTAATATTTTATGAGAAATAATCTTTTTAATTTCTTTGATGTCTTGTGTTGTACGCTACACCAAAATTATCTTGCGCTATACACAACACCAAGTATATATTTTGATCAATTTATAAATGAAATATATTTTTATTATGTTATACGCAACACCAAAGGAAGCTTGCACTACACAGAACCCTGACTTGGCTTGCAATACATGCAATAGTGACCTTCCTCGATAGCGTGTGTTGTACACAATACTGAGTTTCACTAAACAATGATATATTGTTATAATATTATTATGAACTAGCCGTTATGAATAGTAGTAACTACATTTTGGATTTCATGACATTATTATTCATCTTACACATTTTATAGAACATGGTATGAGAACAAAATAATTTTTTCGGGTAAAATAAGTATTTTTCAAAAAATGTAGTTTTGTCGCCTTTTGAAGGCGCACCCACTTTAAATCTAGTTTTTGAAACATTTATAGGTTAAATTAAACGAAATAAACTTATTAATTTCAATAAGGATATAAAAATTAACTTTGGATAATTTTTTAATATTTTTCTGTTAACTTTCATATTTTGTTGAACAGTAAAAATACGCTAAATTTTTATTAAAAACAACTTTTTTCATCAAGATAAATTATATGGTTAAATTATAATATTGAATATTTTTAAATTATAAATATAATATATTTTATCATTTAATATAATGTAGGTCATTAGCATTTATTTTATACTGAATTCATAGGTAAAAACATTTCAATATTTTGCAATGTTTTAACTTTTAAAACTCATTTTCTTAACAATGGGATTAATTTTAAATTAATTACCGCAACTTCTGTGTTTTGAATTTAGAAAAATATATTCAATATTTGGATTAAGTGGGTACAAATTATGTTAATAGGTTACTTTTATTTTTTTGATATTATGAATAGTAACTACGGTAATTTTTATTTACTATAGTTAAAGGTAAATAAGGTAATTAAGGGTAAAAATAAGATTATAAAATTACCCTAATACTTGAAAAAATTATATTTGATGAATAAAAGTCGACCCATATCACTTAAGGTTCAGAATAGATTCATTTCATGGAATTTTGACCATGACAATGATATAATTATTATTAAAACCAAAGAAAGTGACAACATGTCACTCTCTTATATCTTATAAGTGTAATAATTTTAATTTAGTGATAAAACTCATAAAACATCGAATATAAATAGTCTCCAGAATTATAATAAAATTATCTATATCATGAGAATTTACTTAAAATTTTTAGGGATTAAATAATTATCATTAATGTTGACACAATAGTGATGTAGAAATTATTTTATTGATTGAAATATCATATAAATGGTTTTAAAAATATTAAAATAAATATTATATGAACTAATTAATGTTATCCACAAATTTTCTAGATGAATATGACATGTTATGAGTCTATTAAATATATTTTTTTCAAATATATCCTTTGTGTGGATTTTATTTAAATTCAAATAAATGAATAGTGTCAAAATTGACACTATAGTTATTTTATAAAAATAACATATTATAAAATTGTTTAAAAATCACAAAAATATTTAAAAATTATAAATTGAAATTTATATGGTATAAAATTTCATAAAGTATCCAATTATGGACAATTCACAACACATAAGTAATTATTTATAACAATTTAAAATTTAGAATATTATTACCACAAATAAAATTAAATAGACTAAATAAGGATAAATCAAGTTGATAAGGTTTAAAATAAATTACCAACATGTATAAATATTATTGGTTGATTAGATTAAAACCCTATATAATCTAATATTCGTATTTGAGTCATTTTTGGTGGTTTTTAAGTGGGGTTTGAGTTTATTATAAATTAATATTTTAGAGGTTTCCAAAAGTGCCCCTCCCCTCTCTCATAAAAGGGAACCTCCTCCCTCTCCTCCTCACACCACTTTGAGCCTTAAACCTCAGCCAAAAACTTCTAATTTCTCTTCTAAAATTCCCTAGAAACATACTAGAGGTCCTGATCTTCTTCAAAGACCAACTTTAGTGCCCTAAGAGTAGGTTTAGAAGAGGCGCATCGAAGAAGAGGTAATATCCTTTACCGATTCTTTCAAATTTATTTATTCTTATACTTCATCTTATTTATTTGTTTCATTATAAAGTAATAACATCAGTATCACTAATATATTGATATGTTATTATAAATATGAAACAACCCTATTTCACCTTCTATCCATCCTACGAAAAACGAAAGCATCACGTGTGCGTATGTACGAAATACCGTCTCTACGTTGTAGTGTAATATGTTTTTTCATCACCACCTTACTTGGATGGGTATAATAGTGTAAAGAATAAATATATTATTATTATAATATTATACTATTTCTGATATATTATATCATCCACTTCAATTCCATTCAATAATTATGAGAACAATATCATCGCTTGTGCGTACGTACGGATTACCATCTCCACGATGTGATGAGATTCATTCTCTATGTTAACCATTAAAGAATGAATATAAAGTATATATAATAAATAATCATGAAAAATGTGGCATAATAATGATACTAGATTTATTTATATGTTATTTACTTACATTAAATTTAATAAGGAAACAAAAACAACATTCATGCGTACGTACAGCCTACCGTCCCCATGAACGGTGTATTTCATTCCATTTATTGATCTATCATATATATTATATATAAATCATGTTTTACATTATGGAATTAAGTAAATCGGGTTATAAGTAATAATATCAAGAACAAAAAGTCCAAACACGTACGATAAATGAAATGATTTTACCCAAAATGTTTCTTTAACATGGAATTGACCAAAGAACGGGTAATATAAAGTCATAAGAGAATAATATATGATATCATAAATATTATTATGGTTCCGTGACAAGTAAATAATATGTTTAAACCCACTATACAAGAGTCTCATACATATACATAATAAATTGGACATAAGGTAAGGGATAATTTTGCAATCTCATTTTTATTTGAGATTGTTTACACGTAGGTATTTACTGGGGTTATATTTTTCATCCATTTCCATGTTTTAGAGAAATATTTTCATAAAGTATTTAATATTATTCCATGTATGTTTAAAGTCATGTTTACCCCCTTTTTACTTTTACTATGTACTATGGAAGAAATCTTTCTTTTGTTTACCATACGAGGTACTTTTTTGACTTTTCTAGAAAAAGTACAACAAGAATGTTTTTTTAACTTATACGGCGTGAATGGATTTTTACAGTTTCGTAAAGACTTATTTCAATGAATCTTAATATAAACAATTTCATTATTATTTTCAACAAAATCCTTTTCTTTTAAAATTTAATGGCATTTTTAGAAAAGAAAATGATTTTGAAGAAGAAAGAATATTTTCCTCAAGAATTCATTTCAAGTGTTTTATCAAAACTATTTTCCATCTATGATGACATTATTTAGTATGTTTATGTTTCAAGTATAATTTATCTATTATTTACATGGTTTTATTTTTCTTATGATGAAATGATATCCATTTGTTTTATATGGATTATGTTATGATGGGATGATGTTTATGAAACCCTTTTTATTCTTTGGGTTATGATGAATGATTTATGTTGTGGAACAGGAAATAATGATTTCATTATGAGATGGGTGGGACCTATATCTCCCTCCAATGCATTGGGTAAAGATTTATATCTCATGAGATAGACATGTCTAGAATGAAAAGTAAATCCAATTCAGTAATACAGGGCTGGAATGACAAGTAAACCCAGTTCAGTAATGGACATTGTCTACTATGATGGTCTTGGAAGAAATTTCTTGGCTAATTTGGAAATCATATCATGTGATTAATATTTTTCCACAATTACATGTTTTATTCCCATGATATTTTATCATTATTGATGTTCTATTATGATCTATGTCTTACGTACAGCCATGTTTTATGTCATTGCTCAAGATTTTGATGTTTAAACATTATATTCATGTTAAGTTCAAATGTATATGGTTTGTTTTATTTTCTCCATGATTACCCTTAATGAGCATTTGAGCTCACCCTTTATATTTTTTCTTTTCTACAAGATATAAAGAAAGGTTTTAGGTAAGAAAACAAAAGTGGAAGATCATTATGGGAGATATTGAATATCTTTCACCATGATTAGAAGATTATGTTCTGAGTTTCCAAAGACACTAAAATATTACGGTCCTTGGGTGTCTGTTTTTGTTATATATTAAGTATTCTGCAAAAGTAATGTAATGTCCATGTACATCAAGATTAGGTCTCTACAATATTTGAGTAAATCAAGACATCGCCTTTGCCTCATGTTGAGTTCTTTCTGTATAAATATGTATTTCAAACTCCTATGATTTGTATATATATCACATATTTCACCATATAAATAGTGTCTCCATATATTCAGAGAAAAGATTACGACTGCTAACTCAAGATCATGAGTTAGATAATTTTGTTCACGAGTCTTCAACTACCTTGATGAATATGTAATAACTTTATCATTTTTCCTTAGGAAACAACCTAATCTATTCTTTGATGAATCATTATATATCAAAAAACCATCATTTCATGATGGAAGAGTCAAAATTGGAGAACTGACCAATATTCTATTCAAGTATTCAAAACATTCTACACATTATTTTTTCCATATGAACTTAACCCCTTTACGCGTGAACTTTGTTAATGGGTTTTCCAATCAGGAAAAATTCTCGATGAAATATTGATAGTAACTTACTAAACCAATGAAACTACATTCCTTGGTTATGTTCATTGGCATAATCCATTCTTGGATTGCCTTTGTATTTATAGGATCAACTGAGATTCTATCCTTAGAGACCATATGGCTAAGAAAAGTAACTATTTGAAGCCAAAATTCACACTTATAAACTTCCCATATAACTATTTTTGTCTAAGATTCTTAAGAAAAATCCACAAGTGATTCTCATGGTCCTTAGAGCTTTTAGAGTATACCAAGATATCATCAATAAATACCATAAAAATTATCAATAAATTCCTAGAATACTCTGATCATTAGATCCATGAAAACAAAGGGTACATTAGTCAGTCCAAATGTCATTAATATAAACTCATAATGTCCATACCTAGTTCAAAATGTTGTCTTTAGAATATATTTATTGTTTAAACACAATTGATGATATATAGAATGAAGGCCAATATTTGAAAAATATTGATATATGTGAATTTGATCAAATAAATCATCAATAGGAGGAAGAAGATACCTATTATTTATTATAATAGCATTTATTTCTCTATAGTCAATACACAGCCTCAAGGACCCATCTTTATTCTTAAAAAAGTGAATATGGGATCCCCAAGGAGAAATAATAGGGAGAATAAATCCCTTAATACTTAACTCCTATAGTTGTTTCTTTATCTCCACTAAATTCATAGTTTCCATTCTATAAGGAGTCTTTGATATCGGTCTTGAATTAGAGATTAGATCAATGGTAAATTTAACTTCATGCTCTAGGGGGTGTCCAAGTAATTCCTTGGGAAATACATCAATGTATTCCTTCAAAATTTGTACATCCTAAATTTGAAGATTACTTTCCACATCCCTAGATGCTATTTTCTCTTCCACCCCAAGAATTTCATTCAGTAGAGCTGCGGGGGGTGGATCTAGATAAGAATCAAATGATGAAGTTTTTTTCTCTAAAAATATGGGATTCTTTATCTTCCTTACAAATCATAATTTCCTTCTTCTTGGAATAAATTTTCATATAATATTTTGAAATACGATTCATACCGAGGATTATATCAAATTCAACCATAGGTATGATGATAAGGTCAGAAACTAAAGAACACTTATGTTTCATAAAAGGGACTGACCGTCAAATTTTTTTGCAATGATACTTCCCTTAAGAGATTTGACTGAAAACTCCCTTATTAAATCAAAAGGAAAATGTCTTATTTTCTAGGAAAATTTGGTAGATATAAAATAGTGTGATGATATAGACTCAAATAAGGCATTTTCTAGATTTGAATATAATATTAATATATCTTCCACCACATCATTGGGTACTTCCACCTCATCTCTAGTGATCACATAAGCTTGGATATATCACCTTGGCCTCTTCTATGGTAGATTCCATTGATGATTGGGAAATTGATTTGAATAATTACCCATTTAATTATAGTTGAAGCATTTAACATCATTTATTTGTTTCTTATGTTTGAAATAATTAGATCAATGACCCTTTTCTCTACACTTATAGCAAACTCCCATATCTTTCAAGAATTTACCAGGATTATTCTCTCTATAATTTCCACATAATAGAAATTTATTAATTACCTTATTCTTATTTTATTCTTTACAATTTCCATGGTTATTAGAAGACCTATTCTTCTATTTATTTTCCATTAATATATAGGATCTGAAAAATTACTTCTTTGTTTTGATAGCACTTAATACTATTTAATCATATGATTATTTTTTTGAGAGACCAATACCCTTCAGAGACCTGGCTTAAGACCTTAAAATAAATGATCAATCTTGTTCTCTAAATCATGTTTGTAATCTATATCATACCTAGATAGTCTTGTAAAGGTATCCTCATACTCTAAAACAATCTTTTATTCCCTTTTCTTTAAACTAAGTAATTTTCTCTTCATTTCTGTTCGTTGCTTTTGAGGGAAATATTTATCAAAAAAACGTTTCTTTAAAAGTTATCCTTAGTATTTTGGATCAATGACCACCATTGATCAACATATCCCTTGAGAAAATATACTACCAGTACTACCTTTTTTTTCATTACATCCCAATGCTGAAAATATCTTTTCAAGGGACTTGATCCATAGCTCAGCTACCACTGGATTAGTAGTCCCACTAAAAGATAAGGTATTTTGTCACATGAAATGATATAAAATAGGTATAGTATGGTTATTCATCATAACCTAGGTAAGATTTCTTATTATGGACATGATTATCTTAGTTCCAACACTAACTATGTTGACTTGCTCAGTAGGGAAATCCCTACATTGTCCGCAGGTATTGATTCCTTTACTTCAATTAGGTGGCATCACTAAATAATGGAATACACTAAGTTAACTCATAATCATCATGATTATTCGTCCAAAAATTCACTAAAAGTAGTTATAATAATTTTTATGTTTACTTAACATCTAGTATCTAATGTTTCTACTAAACTTGATATAATACCAATGATAACAACCCCAACCTTAATATCCCAGAGTTAGTGGTTGTTTTATTACAATTATATAGATACAAGAGATCACATAAATAAGGATAATGAAGGACCCCAGGACACCCTGAGAGGGGAGGGGTGAATCATGGTGTCAACTTTTTCTTTTAAACTGAAGGATCTTGTTCCCACATTGGTAGAAACTAGTTTAACCTGTATGATGAATATGAGAATAAATAAAACATTCACATTCATAGATATGACATAACACTTTCTACTTGGTTCATCACTAAGGGCTATGTCCAAGGAGAATACATCGATAGGTTTTAGGTCATACCAAATTCCATTATTCTTCACTCGTTGTGGATTACAAAGGTTTGGGAACAGTCACTCTATACCAGGCTCACTGCCTTTACAAATGTTCAGGGATAGCCTACTGCATCCCTCAGGTCACTCATGTTGACTCACCCTGGCTCACTGCCCTTGGTGAAGTCCCACTCAGTTTATAGACGTGAAGGCCTCTTCACATTGCAAAAGAATGTATCCTCTGTTGTATGTAGATGCTCTGTTGAAGTCAGACTTCCACCTGTAGACTAATCTCACTTTGCACTGAAGGTATCGGGCAATCTTACGGATTTCGTGCAGCTCCAAAAAGACCGATGTGCTTTAAATACACCTGGCGCGCTTCTCCAAGCCTAGCGAGCAAGTTTCAAGACGGCGCGCAAGTCTCAGCGCGCAAGTCCAAATCGGCACGCAAGTTCACCTCAACCACTTGCGCGACACTCACTTCTTCTACCTAAAATTTGCACGAATCAACCCCTTTCTCACCAAAACCACCTTGGACGCGCAACTAACAACTGTCGTGCAAGTTCAACTTGTGTGACCCACCACCACTTGCACGACCACTACACCTGCGTGATGGGAGCTCTAATTTTCTATAATTCTGAACTTCGTCTTGAATGAGGAGGGGCCGGCCTGTATTTATAGGCATTTGGACACCCTGTGCAATGGCGCACAAGTCTACCCTCAGCGCGCAAGTTTTGGCGTGCAAGTCTCTGCCCCTGAAAAACACTTGCGCGACCAACTTCCAAACTTGGACGCCCTTCTCCCTTTGCCATATTTTCATGTTATGATCTTGAAAAACATTAGGCGTGAAAGTTTCCTCTCCTTCAAGTACTCAGAGCGCAATCCCCTTTGCCAAAAACACTTTTCTCCATTTGTCAATGTTGAGGTCTAGAAATTTGGAAAACATTGGAAAACGGTTCCACCTTCAATACTATTATCTACTTGAACTGTAAGATCACTTTGCTGGAACATATTCTGAACTTCCACTGAGGATTGACAACAAACAAAAACCATACTTCAATTCATGCATAGAACTACAATGGTTCCAATAATCACCCCCTTTCGGTTTGTTGGCAATTAGTAAATAAATACTATAGAGCACCATCCATAGGCAAACCACAAATGCAAGAATCAACTCAGCCAACACTCTAAGTGTACATGAGCAATACTCGGTGTAGAAAATAATAGAGGAAGCTTGAATTGGTTTCTTGTCCAGTGTATTCCATCCCATCCTATCACCGAAACTGAAAACTCAATGTGTCACAAAAGAATTACATGCCTGAATTTCTTTCTTTCTCCCCCATGGACAATAAACCCAAAGACCGGTAATTTTTCATTATTCATCTCAAACCACACTCCCCCTGGATAGTGTCTCCCCCACAAACCTGCATCGCATCTATTAACATATATAAAAAAATTAATATAAATGGGGAGAGGGTAATTTCGTAACCTCATTATGAACTGGGAGGTGGCCGAACACTGAGGTTCAACCGATGCTTCTCAAACACAGCCGCTGACAGTGGTTTGGTCAGAATATCAGCCACTTGCTCCTCAGTTCCCACATGATCCATTATAACCACCCCTTGCTCAACTTTTTCTTTGATAAAGTGATACCTGATTTCAATATGTTTCGTATGAGAATGCTGAACAAGATTCTTTGTAAGATTAATTGCACTCTTGTTATCACAGTAAATCACCATTGGCAGTTTCACCTTATCACTAATATCTGTTAGTTGTTGCTTTATCCATAGCAGTTGAGTGCATGACTTTGTGGAAGAGATATACTCAGCTTCAGTAGTACTAAGAGAAGTACTTTCTTGTTTCTTGCTCAACCAGCCAACACATTTATTCCCAATATAGAATGCACCACCACTGGTGGACTTTCTATCCACAACATCGCCAGACCAGTCAACATAAAAAAATGACGATAACTCACTTTCCCTTCCTGCAGCAAAGTATAAGCCACAATTGTGAGTACCTTGAATATACCTAATGATTCTTTTTACTGCTTCCATTTGTTCCTCCTTTGGATTACTCTGAAATCAAGCTGCAAGACATGTGGCAAGGAAAATATCTGGACGTTTCACTGTCAGGTACAGTAGGCTCCCAATGATCCTCCTGTACATGGTGGGATCTACAGAGGTCCCATCCTCATGCATTCCAAGTTTAGTTCCACTAGGAATCAGAGTCAACATTGGTTTGGAGTATTGCATATTAAACTTCTTCAGCAGTTCTCTTGCATAATTTTCCTGAGAAATGAAAGTGTAATCCTTCTTTTGAATCACCTGTAGCCCCAAGAAATATGTGATCTCCCCAATCATAGAAATTTCAAATTCTGTTTTCATTTGATTGGAAAATTCATCCACAAATTTCTGCCTGCTTCCACCAAATATGATATCATCAACATAGACTAGAACCATGAATTGATCTTTTGGATAATTCTTCATATATAGATTGTGATATACTCCTCCTATTTTGAATTCTAGCTTCTTGAGATAAGAATCCAGCCGGGAGTACCATGCTCGTGGTTCCTGTTTCAATCCATAAAGTGATTTCTTTAGTTTGCAGACCTTTGTTTCATCATTACCAAGAAGAAAACCCACTGGTTGTTCAATGTAGACTTCTTATTCGAGTACACCATTTAAGAATGTTTTCTTGACATCCATTTTATATACTTTATATCCTATTTGGAAAGCCATGGCAAGGAACAATCTAATTAAATCCAATCTATCCACTAGAGAAAAGGTTTCTTCAACATCAACACCTTCAACCTGGGAATATCATTTACATACCAGTCGAGCCTTGTTTCTAATAACACTTACATGATCATAAAACTTGTTCTTAAAGATCCATTTTTTACTAATCACATTGTGACCTTCGGGTCTCTGGATAAGATCCCATGTATGATTCTTGTCAATCTGATCTAACTCTTCATTCATGGATTTCACCCATGATTCATCCTTTGCAGCTTCTTCAAATGAGGATGGATCCACAACTGATAGAAATACAGATTGCATGTTATTCCTCATCCTCCTTATTTGAGTGGGTGCACTCCTATCCCAATTTATGTTAGATGGATCAATATCAGCTCTTCTATTTCTCCTGTTAGGTTCAGTTGCATTCTCTTTAGCCATAGTTTCTTCTTCAAATTCTTCTTCTGAGTCAACTTCATGATGTGACTACTAAGTGTTTTGTACAACTTCCTCTATTTATGTATTTGTATTTTCTCCACGTTCACTTTCTTCCTCACTTTCTATCATATCATTAAATGACGTCCTTGAATCATTTGTGGTTTTATCTTCAATTATCTTAACATCACTGCTTTCCATAATCCTTCTTAATCACTTATTGAAACATTTGTAGGCTTTTCTGTTCATTGAGTATCTGAGGAAAATTCCTTCATCAGTATTATCACCATACTTCCCTTGATTTTATTCTTTGTTTATGATGAAGCATTTACTTCCAAAAACAAAAAATTATTTCAGATAGGGCTTCCTTCCATGCCAAAATTCATATGGTGTCTTTGTTTCACCCATATAACTTCCTGTTTGATTTTGAATATACACTGCAGCTTGAACAACCTCTTTCCAGTAATGTCATGGAATACGACTTTCAATCAGCATAGTTCATGCCATGTTGTTCACCTATCGATTCCTACATTCAAAAACTCCATTTTGTTGTGGAGTTCTCACAGCAGATACCTCATTTTGTATCCCATACTTCTCTAGGTAATTTTCAAATTCAATGGATGTGTATTCCCCTCCATTGTCAGATCACAACACTTTGATTGTTCGTCCAGTATCATTCTCGGCGATTTGCCGATATGTTTTCATGCAGTCAAGTACTTGTCATTTCATGTGAATGACCATTAAACATTCCATTCTACTATAATCATCAATTAAAAGGACAAAGTACCTTTCTCCATGAGTTTCAGAAACATTTATCGGCCTACATACATCTGTATGAATTAGATCAAGAAGATGAGATGCCCTTTTCTTCTTTGGCCGATATGAACTGTAGACCAGCTTTCCATTAATGCAAGCATCAAAAGATTTTTCACGCTCACGCTTCAGGTTGGGAATGTCCATAAAAATTATCATCTTTGATATTTTCTCCATGTATTGTTTATTGATGTGTCCCAGTCTCAGATGCCACAAATTGTTTTCTTCTTTAACAGTCATGTAACAAACATTTTCTTCACTATCAACCTGATACAAGTTACCTTCTGTTCTACATCCCTTTATAAGTGAATTGCCTATCTTTCCCTTGATAGTGTATTATTTCTGATTAAAAGTAAATATAAGTCCCGAGTCACACGGTTGACTCACACTGAGTAGATTATGACGTAATCCATCTACATAAAGGAGTTCGGTCTTCTTTAGCTCTCCATTGGCTAATTCAGTACTTCCAATACATTTGATTTTCAGAGATCCATCATTACTAAATCGTACTATACCATCAACCTTCCTTTTGATATCTGTTAACAGGCATACATTACGTGTCATATGAGATGAACAACCGCTATCCAAAATCCAGGTGTTTTTGCTTTTTGTAGCTTTGAGGGCCACCTCTGCATGGTTGGATTTCTCAATTTTCTTCCTTTCTTTCCATGGGACATTGGATTGAGTATAGAGCACTGATGGAATTTCAATTATCTCTTTCATGTACCTAGCTTCTTCGTAGTCGAAATATTCTTTTAGAGGAGAAAACCTGTTTGAAAGAGAAACACTGTCTTGCTGATGAGACTTGAATTGTCTCAAACTTTGGTATGAGGTTTCCATGTCCCTTCTCTGCCAACAATTAATAGCCTTATGACCAAAGTTAGAACATCAAAAACAATATCCATAGAAATTATTTATTCTAAAAGAATTAGGATATGAATTTGTTCTCCTCTGTTGAACTCCTATATCTTCTACATTTAGATAGATTCTTGCCTCTTTGCAATAAGACATGGTGTGACCCAAATATCCAAAGAACTGACACTTCATGAGAGGAAATGTCTTCTCACTTCTATTTTTCCTCAATCCTTCTGTGGGATAGTATTACGATGGATCCTTTTTCCATAAGGCTTGAGGATAATCTTCTTTTCTTATTTCATATTGAAATGGAGGTTTATATTTCATCACTTCAGAAGATTTTCCCACATCACCCACTTTCATCTTGCCTTTATTTTGGTCACCTTTATTTGTAGCATTTGACGATTCTTCCTCACAACCAATTACACTATTTCCCATGCAGGTAGGTCTTTGATCTTTTAAAATCTTTTCAACTCTATTAGAGCCACATTTTGCTCTCTCCAATAGCTCAGCATCTGAGAACCTTCCAAACTATAATTTCTTCCTTGATTCTTTTGAAATTGAATCTTTTTCAAATTTACTTTTAATAGTAAAAAATTCCTCCTCAAGATGCTCATTAGTCTTGGACTTTTCCTCTAGTCTGAATGTGAGGTCATTGATGAACTTTGCCTGCTCTTCAATTATTAGATTCAGATCCACTACATCATCATTTCTTTCAAGTATTTTAGACTGTAATTTCACCAATTCTTCCAGTCATTCAATTTCAGCTTCAAGTTGATCAATATATTCAGTTGATTCTTCTAAAATTGATTTACACTTATTACAACTCTTAAATTTAATCTTGAGCTTACTAACAGCATCCTTAAGTTGAAACTTGGGATCAGCGCTAGTTTTCAACTGATTTTCTCCACCAGTATCTTCTGATTTTTCAACAGTGGCTATCATGGAAGCATGGTTCCTAGTTTTAAATTCAGGTTCTTCTTCATCATAGAATTCATTATCATATTTTTCCTCTTCACAGACAAAACTCTTCTTCAGAACTTTCTTTCTAGATTTGAAGTCTCCTTTCTTGGAAAACATTTTCTGAGGCTTCTCAATGTTTTCAGTATCGCTATCATCATCATTGATCTTTCTTAATCACTTAGAAGCAATGTGATCGACTTTTCCACAACAAAAGAAATCTAGAGGTAACTTCCCTTTCAATTTCCATTTTCCCTTCTATAACTTCTTGGCAATGAGAGAAAGAATTTTTTTTATTCATCGTCTTCACCACTACTATTTTTTTAGATTTTCAGTTTCTCCATGGATTTGAATGATATTTCCTTGCTTACTCGGGTCGTAGCATCTTCTGGTTTGAACCTCATTTCATATGCCACCAGGATTCTCAATAGATCTTCCAGAGAAAGTTTGGAAAGATCTCTTTCCTAAAGGGCTGAAACCTTTGGCTTGTAAAGGGGTGGAAGTGTTCTTAATATTTTCTTCACAATGTCTACGTCTTTGATTTCTTCACCTAGACCCCGAATTGCTCCAACCACTTTAGTAATTCAATTGAAGGAGTTTGTGTTCTCATCAGGATGAATCTTTAGATCATCAAACCTATTGTATAGGAATTGTAGTTTTGCCTCCTTCACTTTTCTATCTCCTTAATAAATATTTTCAATTTTATCCGACATGGACTTTTCTGAGGTGTAACTCATCACCTTTAGGTAGATCTGATCAGAAAGGGCTGCGGTGTAACGACCCAATCTTTTTGAGTAGTGTATTAACTTACTCTTAATGATTTAATAAGATGTTAATGGTTAATGCAGAAAGAGGAGGCGATGGCTTCATCCAGTAGACTTGAACCTTATTAAGCCCACTTATCAGAGCTTGGGAAGGAGGTAGCATCTGTGGGCTTCGCTTTGGACCAAGCCCAAGCCGAACTCCAGCGTGTCAAGATTGAACGGAAACGCCTACGGGAGAAGTTCAAGTTAGTAGAGATCACTACTAGGGCAATGTTATCTGAGCCTCCCTCAGATTCTCTCACCATAGCACACCTTACACTTAGGTCATATGCCGGTGTTATAAGGGGCTATGTGACGAGACCCTAGCTTCTTTGTGTAATCCTTTGAGACGAATGAATTGAGATTTCTTCCTTTAGTGATGTTTGTGAAATTTCAAATGCCCGGATAATTTTAGAATGTATTTTATTGATGAATTTCGAAAAAAGGATATTTTAAAATATTTATGTAAACCCTAAATAACTACTGATGTGTAATGATTTTCAAAAAATGGTCTTCTACAAAAGTGTTCAGTAAGGAATTTGGAGTCTAATAAGATCAACTTAATTTTTGATGAATAGTAAATTATGAATAGTGATTTTACGCTTAGGATTAGTAATGTGACCAAATGGATTAGTAATTTCACTCAAAGAAAGTTTTAATATAATTTAGACACCTAGATTAAGTAATGTGATTCAATAAAATAGGTAAATAACAGCTTCATAAATTATTATTCAAGTATTAGTTTTTTCGGATGAATAGTTTTTTTTAATTAAAAATTTAATTAAAAATAATTAGAAAATTATTTTTATAAAAATGACTTTATTTTTGAACTCAGAGCATCGATATTATGTTATGGTAATTTTTGGGGTTTTTTCTGAAAAAAATGAATTTTCGATGAATAGTGTTTTTATTTAAAAATTAATTTAAAAATATTTAGAAAATTATTTTTATAAAATGGATTTCATTTTTGAAATCAGAGCATTGATATTTGGTTAAGGTGAAATTTTGGGATTTTTCTGAGAAAGTTGAATTTTCAGTGAATAGTAAAAATACAGTTTTAGGGTTTCGGTATGTTTAATGACATCATAACTGTGTCATGATGATGTCATGAGATCTTTTAAGGGTTGGCCGGCCAAGGGTGATGTATTATTGTTTTGGGGGCCCCATGTGGCCTAACTCCTTGATAAATGCCAAGGGAGAGCACATGGGTTTGAGAAAAGCACATGTGAGGTGTCCCTTGGCCATTATTGCCTTGTCCCCTCACTTTCTCTATAAATACCCACCCTTTCCTCCTTTAGTTTTCACTCCCAACTCTCCCCCAACTAAGTTCTGGTCTTCTTACCTTCCAAGGAGTCCTCCCAAGGTGCCCCCAAGCCCTCAAGGTCCAAAACTTTGAGTTTCAAGAGTCACGTTTTAAGGTAAGGGATCCGACCTCTCTCTTTCTTTTCATGTAATCTCTTTTATGTCATTCCTTTTATGCTACATGTTCTTATGTGAGAGGATGTTCTTTTATATTCCTCTTACTTCCCTTTTCATGTTTATATGATGAGAGATCCACTCTTACTCTCAACATTTCATTTTATGAAAGTTTAAGTGACGTCGTTAGGCTGCCGAATTTTTAAGGGATCCTTTCACCCTTCTCATTTTTCAAGTTCGATTTTCATATCAAGTCTTTCAAGTTCCTTTTTTATTATGTTGGGGTATGATCTCTATACCTATCATACTAATCTCTTATTATCATATGATGAGAGACCCTATTTGATCTTGTCAATTCATTTTTATTGAAGTTTAAGTGACGTCGTTAGGCTGCCGAATTTTCATAAGAGAAATCTAATTTTTTTCTTCCTTCCATGTTTTTCATTTCAAATGGTATGTCCTCCAAATTTCATTACGATGTCCATATATCCTTCTTATTTCGTCCCCCTACTATTTTATGGATCATTTATGAGTGGGTGAACCATGTCCTCTCTCTTTTCAATGTTTTCTAAAACCCCGAAACATAGCCGTTATGCTGCAGAATTTTCGTCTCAAAATGCCTCTCTCTTTTCTCAAAATTATTTTATGTTATAAAGTGAATACTCAAAGCTCTTATTTATACAAGGGTATTCACATATATATCAAAATGTTCTATTTTAAATTCTGGGATTTACATACATGAGACCCACTTTCCCTTTTCGTGGGATTAAAGTGACGTAAAGATCATGTCTTTAAAGCAGTTTTTAAAACGTTATGATTATGAAATGAAACCCATTTATTTTTTGCTATGTGGGTTATTTATGAAATGTTTGATGATGATATATGTGGCTCACATGATAATAAAGGCAAATTTAAGGGTGCGCCCTGATAGCGCTCCAATGCATTGGGTAATGATGTAACCACTAGAGATTACAATTTTCACAATACCTTGGTGAATAACCTTGGTAATTTTCAAATGACACCTTGGGGATGGACCTTGGTGATATGTTCACGATTGTCTATGTTAAATTATGTAGCCACATCTTCAAGTTATGAAAAATGTTATTTTTATTATGAAATGCCTCATGATTTCTTTCTCATGCCTTAAAGTTCTTTTCATGTCCTTATTGAAGTATATCAGGTTCACATGTAAAATGTTCCTCTTGTTTCCCTTACTAGGCCTTCTGCTCACCCTTCTTTTGATGTATGTCCCCAGGTTATGAGATGCAGTAATGAACCTAGGATGAACTTAAGGAGAAGCCTTTCAAGTGTTTAATAAGAATGATTTATGTTGCTTTCATGTATTTTGTTCCTGGTTTCCAAGACACTAGACCTTAAAGATCCTCAGTTTTGTGTAATGTAATGAAAGTTTATGTTAGAAAAAAGGCGGGATGCTATATGCGGTGAGATCATTCTACGATTTAGCATCAGCATGAAGAATTTTCCTATCGGCATCAGTCATAGCCAGCCCTGTTGGACCAGTAACATATATACCTTGCATGGTGGAAAAGAGAACATCCATTCAAAGGGATCTTAGATGAGATTTCATTCTGTTCTTCCAAATTTGAAAATTACTTCCATCAAAGAGGGGAACTCCCCTAACACTGGCTGAATTTTCCATGGCGGTATAAAATAGATCAAACACCAGTAACCTAGCTCTGATACCACTTGAAGGACCTCGGAACACCCTGAGAGGGGAGGGGTGAATCAGGGTGTCAACTTTTTCTTTTAAACTGAAGGATCTTATTACCAAATTGGTAGAAACTAGTTTAACCTATATGATGTATATGATAATAAATAAAACATTCACATGCAAAGAGATTACACATCACTTTTTACTTGGTTCGCCACTAAGGGCTACGTCCAAGGAGCATACACTGACAGGTTTTCAGTCATACCAAATTCCACTATTCTTAACTTGTTGTGGATTATAGATGTTTGGGAACAGTCACTCTGTCCCAGGCTCACTACCTTTAAAAATGTTCAGGGATATCCTACTACATCCCTCAGGTTACTCTTGTTGACCCCCCTGGCTCACTGCCCTTAGTGAAGTCCCACTCAGTTTATAGACGTGAAGGTCTATTCATCATTGCAAAATAATGCATCCTCTGTTGTATGTAGATGCTCTGTTGAATTCAAACTTCCACCTGTAGACTAATCTCACTTTTCACCAAAGGTATCAAGCAATCTTCCAGCTTTCGTATTGCTCCAAAAAGACCGGCGTGCTTCAACTACACCTGGGGCACTTCTCCAAGGCTGGCGCGCAAGTTTCAAGACGGCATGAAAGTCTCGGCGCGCAAGTCCAAATCGGTGCACAAGTTCACCTCAACCACTTGCACGACACTCACTTCTTCTACTTCAAACTTGCGTGACTCAACCCCTTTCTTGCCAAAACCACATTGGACGCGCAACTAACAACTATCGCGCAAATTTAACTTGCGCGACCCACCACCACTTGCGTGACCACTACACCTGCGCGATGGGAGCTATGATTTTCTCTAATTCTGAACTTCATATTGAATGAGGAGGGGTCGACCTGTATTTATAGAAATTTGGACACCCTGCGCGATGGCGCACAAGTCTACCCTCGACGCGCAAGTTTCAGCGCGCAAGTCTCTGCCCCCGAAAAACACTTGCACGACCAACTTCCAAACTTGGGCACCCTTCTCCCTTTGCCATATTTTCATGTTCTGATCTTGAAAAACATTCGGCATGCAAGTTTCCTCTCCTTAAAGTACTTAGTATGCAAGTCCCTTTACCAAAAACACTTTTCTCCATTTGTCAATGTTGAGGTCCAGAAATTTGGCAAACACTGGAAAATGGTGCCACCTTCAATACTGTTATCTTCTTGAACTGTAAGATCACTTTTCTGTCACATATTCTGAACTTCCACTAAGGATTTACAACCAACACAAACCATACTCCAATTCGTGCATAGAATGACCATGGTTCCAACAGATAGATCAGTTTAGTATTCCTGAAGATATAGATACATGCATGGTTCCATTATTACATTATTAATTAAACATAGAACATAACAAAGGAAAATAAAACCACTTCCATGACACTTATTCAAAGGTTTCATCTTTATAACCTGGGGAATGAAAAAAAATGAGAGGGGTGAAATAAAATTCTCAACAACGGTTAAATTAATCAATAAGTGAAGAAAAGTCAATAAGGCATAATCATAATGGAAAGTTAAATAACTTAAGAACACATTACATTAATAAATTAATAATGTAAATGTATCCATATATTTTTTCATAGTAAAAAACTCATGGAAAGTAATAAATGAATACTGAATGAAGAAAATGCTTAATCATTGGACGTCGTGTATCTGGCACATGAATAATTATAACATCAAGTGGGTTTAAGTCTGTGGGTAAAAAACCATATGATTCTTATTGGAAACAAACATGAAGGGTTTGTCTCTAATTATTTTGTCTCATGAGACCTCTTGATGGATCAAGGGGCTATCTATAATTGGGTCCCACCCTCACTGCAAGTCTAAATCATTCTTCATACATAGATTCAATTCAATAACATCATTCAAAGAAAACACCACATGTAAAAATGTTATAAAAATAAGAAAATAATCATATCCATGATACAAGAAATATAGATATTTAATGAAATTTTTAATCAATAATGATCATAAATAAAAGGTAAGTATACATACACTACACACAAGGAATAAGTGGTGAATAAGGCATAACCAAAGATAATATCACAATGTTTCCCAAGAAAGAGTGAATTTAAATCATAATTGTAAATTTATAAGGGAAAAATAGACATAGATCATGATAAATTATGTCCAAATGAAATCTAAACATATAAAAAGAGCGTTTAAGAAACTTTAGAAATGAGCCTCTTTAGTGTAGTTTAAGGAAAATATTAAAGTCTTTAAAACAGAAAAAAGGAAAAATTGTTTATATAAAACCAGAAATAAAAAAAGATATTTTTTCATGATAAAATGAGTGATTTTATAAAAATATTGGTAGATTAAAACAAATTATGTATGGTACTGGAAAATAGGTATGAAATTGGAAAGTTCTCTTAAACCGGGATTGCTTTTCAGGAGGTATTGAAAAGATAACCTTATAAAACATGTATTTCCCATAAAAAGAAGATGAATTGATATAGATACATGAGTTTGGAACATATAAATTTAATTTAGAGGAATTATATAAAAATAAATAATAATTACAATAGGGTAAAGAGCGATAAAGCATAACTCGAATGAAAAATGGTGATTCAAGGAGAATCCTTTACCTTATGTCCGAAAGTGTTCCGCACTTGCAATTAACATCCTGGGTAATGAAATTAAATTAATTATAATTTAATTAAGAATATATTAAACATTTATTTGATTTATTATAATTTTATTAAGTTCATTTATGGCCTTTTTGATGAGTTATAAGATTCAGTTTTGTTGCTCAGGAATGTTTATTTCCTTGATTTTCATGATTGGTTCACTTGTATACATGTATGAAAGATAATGTAAAACGGGAATCCTTATCCATAATTGAAATTATATGTTATTAATGAAATTTTAGGAGATATAATGTTCTTATATATAATTTTTCCATACATGAGGATGATTCATTAGATAAAACGTTTATGATAACTGTTTAGATTATTTTGGCGTTTTTCGATCGTCACGAACTAGTTTTGTTTTATTAATTAATATTATGTATATATACTATTTACAAAAAATTATATAACTTATAATACATATGATAAAATCTTATTTAACCATAATAATGGTTTTTTTACCATACTTGAAGGTGATAATGGAAAATAAAAACGCATCATCCAGGATGGAGGTAAATCGACACATCACGAATGATATTTTCATTTTTAGAATAAAAGGGAGAGGAGAAGGGGTTTGATGATGGATTTTAAATTAAAATAATAAAATTATAGTATATATAAGATACTGGATTAATAATTCAGCTTTGGATAGATGAGTTGAGGGAAGTATAATAAAAGAAATGAAATTGAAATAAATTGAAAAAGAAGGATTAAGGGTTTTACCTCTTGAATTCTTCTCCTTGAGAACCTCCTTAAGGCACTTGGGTTAGCTATTTTATTGAGACCAAAGGATCCTGGATGTGGGGAATATAATTATAAATATTATTGGGTATAAATTAGAAAATATTCAAGTCTTGGAAGTTGTGAGAAGAAAGGGTGGTGAGGGGTGGTATTTATAGTGGATGCGAGGAGTGTTTTTTGATTATTTTATTCATTAGTTTATTATTTTACCTCAAGACTAAGAATAATTTGAATATTATCACTAAATATATTAAATAATGAATGTGGGTTTGAGATTATGGTTATTACATTAGAAATGAATCAATGAATAGTTTATTTAACTTATAACTTATATATACCATAAATTACCATATTTTACTATTCACCAAAAATTCAAGTATTTTAGAAAAATCTTAAAAAATAACCCTAAGAATTTTTCAATGTTTAGAATTAAAAAAGGAACTCAATTTTATGAAATTAATTTTCTAAAAATTATAAAATTAATTTTTAAATGAAAACATCATTTATTCGAAAAAAACTAATTTTAATATTATAATCAAATTTTCAGCACTTTGAAAAAATAATTAAGGTCTCATAAAATTATATTATCATAGTAATAAAACAAAATATTAATTTATGAATATATTTTATGAAAATAAATTTTCTTTTAATTTATTATATTAATTATAAACTTGTAAGTAAACATTTATGTTTTATAAAAATACCGACACTTAATTTATCATTTTTAATACATTTATTTACTTATTCTATGATATAAATATATCATATTTTCATTCATAAGATACCTAAATTTTATTTATAATTTCATAGGTGTGTTTATTATTCTAATGGTCACACTAATATTCCTAAGGGTCACATTACTATTCATAAGAGTTACATTACAATTTCAATAGTCCTGTTAATATTTAATCATTGTTCGTTTAAGATCAGTGTTGTATCAAACTTAAGATACCAAATGAATTGAATTTATTTAAGAAGATTCATATCATAAAATTTTGGGGTGTTATAATATATTATGTAATGATAAGATTTATGATGTGTTTTTTTTGAGTTTAATTTGTTAGAAAACTATTCCATTATGAACATCATATTTTATATCATTGATTTCATGATATTATTTCTATGATATGTAGTTTAATTAATTATATTATTTATTCATAATTAATACCATGATGTGAATTTAAATCAATGTCATGGTTTTTGATATATAATTTATTTTAACTGAAATTGTGTAGTAGTGGTAAGTAGTCAATAACTAGATCTAGTTTTTAGTGAAAATCCTTTAGTAAAAAACATGAAAAGGAAATGATTCATATTATTTATTTTTTAGAGATAATGAAATAATTATTTAATAGATGCACCAAAGATGGTTAGAGATAAGATGATCCACTTGCCTTCTTTTCTAGTGGTTACACTTTATGCTCGGTGTTATCATGTGTCCCTATCTCTTATCCCGACACTCTCTACCCCTGTTTTCCTCCCCCCTCTTCTATTACCATTGACATAATTGTTCTTGACCCCATATTGGTCAATCCTGGTGAGGTCTATGATGTTTTTGGATTGTGACGGTGGTTGCAACAGTGAAAGCTATCAACAATGCACCTTTGTGACTTGGGATGGGAACACAGAAGCTTGTAGCTATTTTCTATGTCATATTTGGGTGGGTTATTTTTCATGGTTTTCATGGTTCATCATCCTATGTGTTTTACCTATATTTTCCCCTTCCATATCCCTAGGTTCATTCCTTAATTGGTGGTGTTGAAGGTTTTTATGAACTCTGGTAGTCGACGATCATGTTGTGCATGATGATGCTTTGGGAAGACAACGGTTATTTAAACCAAAAATGTTCTATTAAATAATCAATGATGATTGGATATTGTCTTTGGTTGTCCTTGACATTGGTGCTCCTCATAAGTCTCTTCACTAGATCTTGAGGATCAAAGGGTCTGAGGAACATGATCTTGATGGCATTGGAAAATCTTCTTGGGCACCCCACCTCCAACCTGATGCAGTGAGTCTCTTCCCTGGGCTTTTTTGTGACGTGTTGTGGAAGGCATCATGTCACCTTATATATAGGTTTTTTCTAGAGTCCCTTTTCTTTGTTTTGGTTCATGACTATTGTTTGGATTCTACCCCATCCCTTCAAAATCGGGGGGGGGGGGTCATGTAGGTTCCTTCCATCCCTTGTTTTAATTGGAGGCTCGTGTAGGTTCCCCTCAACCATTTTAAAATTGTTTATTTGAAAAACATAAAAAATGGATTTCAAAACATGAGGTAAGTTTTCACATATATTCTAGACATCATGGACCAATGAACATGGTTCTTGACCATATGGGACATTACATTCCAGGGAACACTATTATGTTTTTCCAAGGACATGAAAATTTATATGTTAATCCTATCACTATCATGGGCATGATGACTCAATAAGGATGGTCAATAAGTGTTGGGAATGAATAACTAAGAGGTAATTTATTGTTACACTTCTATTGATGTATCAGTCATAATGACTCAAATGGATAATTTTTGTAAAATTTTATGTTTTTTTAGACATGTGGTAGTTTGAAGGTACACCCTTGGTGCTGACCAAGGGGATTATATACCCTCTTTTCTATTTTGGATATTTTGGTTTTATTGGAAAACTTTCTTAATGGAAATACCAATTTCATATGATTATGGTGCTTTGTAGTATTGGTTGTGACAAATTTTAAATACA
Source organism: Viscum album (assembly GCA_963277665.1). Taxonomy (NCBI): domain Eukaryota; kingdom Viridiplantae; phylum Streptophyta; class Magnoliopsida; order Santalales; family Viscaceae; genus Viscum; species Viscum album. Next base: position 163,182,208 of record OY728159.1, read on the forward strand.
TTTCATGACTTTATATTCTGATAACATGTATTTATGATGCGTTTTATTGGGTTGTATACTACCGATTATATACTCATGCACATGTATACACCAATACACACCCCTGCGAGAGGGTTGGATCATTAGGGGAAATTTTACGGATTGTTAAACTCACCCACTACATATAACAACCTAAAAATCATATATATATATATATCATTATATCATTTTTTGTATAAAACTATATAACATTACACACCAAAAATCTATGAAGTTTAATGTAATTGGGATATTAAATACATAACACACAGTCTTTAAAAATATAACTATATTAAGATTTATTTTTCATCTTCACGATCGCCTCCTAAATCTCATCATACTCTTATTGTTTCTTTTAAAACCCTAATGGCATTTAAAAAATAAAGGGTGGGATAAAACCCTAGTAAGGAGGATAGTAAAAATAAGCATGAATAACATAATCTTGGTGAGATATCTTATAAAAAATCAATCATTATAAGAAATGATAACACATAATATTAATAGAAACATTAAATAAGGATGATAGAAACATGGTAACCATACACACTTGATAATCATAAAAATGTTTCACAAACATAAATATGTCATCGTAAAAATGGTCTTGTTGAATAATATGACAAAGGGTGGTAAATTTTGAATAAAATATACATATTGGATGTATCTATTTCACACTGTGGTATGAATTTGTCAGAGGCAATAATTCTCTAGCATATTGTATAATACTTTATCTTTTTTTGAGGATATATTATTCGCATTAAAGTATAAATGGGGTTTAAATGAATTTAATAGTGATAAGAGATATCCTAGGTCATGATGTAGAAGGTTGAGGGATTTCATATGCAGTATCACAGACTTGTAGTAAAGCATGAAGGAAAACACAACAAGAAACTAAATAAGTTGTTGGGAAATGGTAGTCAACAAATGATATTGCAAGTGAAACTATTTAATATGTCACTAAGAGATATGTAATTTCAATTTTTTTATGTGGGATATATTACATAACATACCTAAGTTAGAGGCCACAAATTAGTATTTCGACTGGTGGTGACATGTGACCTCATGCACACCTCCCCATTCTCAAAGATTCCAACTAGTAGTGATGGTATATGGTGTTACCATGGGGAGCTACACCCTTAAATCAGAGTAAAATAAAACCAAAATAACCAAAAATCATCCATAAAAAAAATTAGAGTATGAAAAAGTAAATAAGCATAACAGTGCATATAAAATGAAATATATAAGCATACAATCATACAAACACATGGTCATACCAGCATACAACACCTGATTTTCCATTGGCCCGATCACATTTACAAGGAAAATAAAATAAAATTATAGGAGTTCTACTACCATACCCAAGCCTCATCACATCTCAGTCCCCTAGTACCTTTGATCTATCTTGCTGGATTATGCAATACTGGTTTTGTGCCATACCTAAACTTGAAATTAGTGAAGTCTTCTCAAGTACCCAAGTGCTACTACCACCTAAGAAGGGGTTGAATACAACTCAATCAGTCACCATCATCAAGGTACCAAATATAAGTAGTTAATACTATGTATGCATAGGATATATTCTCATAATAAATAAAAATAATAATTGTGGAATTTTGAATAAATAACCACTATTGGTCCTCATATTCTAAAGTATCACCCAAGATCAATTACACCTACTTTAGTCAATTTCATATGCCTCTGAGAATCAAATATATCCTCAGGGGGATACAAGTCATACCCTAGGATCTCATGAACATTCCTACACGAAATTTATAACCACCGGATCCTATAAACCATCCTAGGTATCCCATATAATATCACCTAGTATCTCGTATAATATCACTAGGCATCCCATAATCATCTATAATATCTTGATCCTAGGGAGGGAATCCCTATAATCCTATCATCACCCAACATTGTTGGATACTAGGTTGGTAATCACTGGTATCCCTTTATCATTAAATATAACTAGATCCTAGATAGGTAATACCTAACATCCCATCTTCTTAAAATATCCCTCGATCCTAGGGAGGTAATCCCTGATATTCCATCATCACCAACACCACTAGATCATAGGGAGGTAATCCCTAGAATCCTTTCATCTTTAAACATCCCCGGATCCTAGGAATTCAATCCTAAGCATCAAATCATCATCAAACACCTATGGATCCTATAGTGGAAATCCATGGCACCCCATCATCAACCAACACCTCTAGATCCTAGGGAGGTAATCCCTAACATCCCATCATCAAGAAACATCTCTATAAATTGGATCAATGCAATCAGACAAGAGTAATAATGCCAGAACCAGAGGTAAAATCATCAAATATTATTTATAATTAATTTAATTAGTTAAAGAATTACCTTTGTTGGAATTATTTCTTAATTGATGAATCCAATGACAGATATGTGTTGCACTTTCGTTGTGTTGCAAGAATCAAAGAAGATTCCCTCTTGTGATGATCCACACATGTTCCCAAAATCTTCAAGCGTCACCGTAGGAATCTACGTGTGCTAGCACGATAGATCATTGTGCTTGCATCATCCACCTTCGATCGCTTCGAGAACTGCTTCCAAAGCATTCTCCTTGATCTGGTGGATGAAGATTGCTCTCCGTCCTTGGGAGCATTATTAGAGAATGAAGCTCTCTAGGGCTTGAGAAAATTCTCCAAATTTGTTGTGAACAACCAAGAAAAATAAATTGGCTTATTGAGAAAATAATATAAATGGATTTATATATTCACTACCATAGAAATAGGTTTTCGCAACATCATCCTTTAACATCGCTAAAAAAACACTAATAAAATAGGTACTTTTATTAGCGCTAAAAAAATGTTGATTAAATGTATTTTTAACAGTACTAAAAAAAGCACTGTTAAAAGTATCCCTTTATCAGTGATTTTTTAGCGGTGATAAATGTACCACTTTATCAGTGCTTTTTTTAACATTGTTAAATGGACCCCATTTATCAGCACTTTTTTAGTAGCACTGATAAAGGAGATTCTTTATCAGCATTTTTTTTACTAGAGCTGATAAAGGGTATATTTCAAAAAAAATCATTAAAAATAATATATTAATATATAAATATATTTATATTGATATAAATATAATATATATTTTTTAAATATGTTTTAGATAAGGATAAATAGTCATTTTCACATAATATATAAGATATTTAGTGAAAATGGAAAAAAAATTAAAAAAATATTTTTAATTAACAATATGTTAATTATTATTGATTAACAGTCATTTAATAACAATTTGAAGATAAAAAAAATAAAAAAATCAATAAAAGATCTAAAATAAGTTGAAAACATAATTTGAACTTCAAACAGCCATAACTTTTGATTCGGGTGTCCGTTTGAGCTCTACAACATGTCAAATTGAAACCTGAGACAAGATCAACACACTAATAACATAAGAAAACCCTCTATAACATTTTTCGAGGCCAAAAATGTCTCAGAATACCTCTAAAACTGTGTTTTTAGTTGGGAAACCCCAATTTTTTAACATTCAATGGAATTTCAACTTCATTTACTTTTTTACTATTATCAATGGGAACTAAATTTATTCCTAGGTCTTACATTCGTATTAAAATTATGGTTTATAAATTTTATTGTTTTTCATAATGTACTGTTATTTATAATCCAATATTTAACAATACACACACACACACACACACACATATATATATATTATATCCACACATAAAAAATTAATTTTATAAATAAATAATTATACATATTTACATATAAAATATATTTCTCAATAAATAAAACTTATCTAAATAAAAAAATAATATCTATTTTATTTAAAATAAAAATGTATGAATATTTATATACATATACATTTAATGTATATATAATGTTTATATATATATAAATATATTTGTGTGTGTATTGACAAAAATATATATTTATATATATTTATCTACATATTCTAATATATGTATATAAATATTAATATACAATATATGAAAATAAATATAAATATGTATAATTATATGTATAGATGCACACATATATATATAAATATATATATGTGTGTATGTATTTATAAACATACATACACAGACAAACCATATTTTATATATGCATTTAAATATATATATATATATATGTGTGTGTGTGGATAAAAAATGTAATGAAATATATATAAATATACATATATATCATAAAATAAAGAGAAAAACAATATAGGTGAGTGACAAAGGTGAAAGATTATGAGGAGAGGTCTCAGGTCCAAAACTCACCAAAGCCTAGGCCCATATAGGCAGGTGAGGCAGTTCATAACACTGTTTGGTGGTGGGGTCTTAGTGCTGTTAAAGGGGGGGTTGAGCACACTGATAAAAGGGGGGTTGGTCCTCCCTTTGAATTTGCATAAAATAATTCATTTTAAAAATTATTTTTTTTACTTTCATCAGCGCTGATAAAAGAGGCCCTCATCAGTGTTTTTTTAGCACTGATAAAAGTGGCCACCTTTTAACAATAATTTGATTATCAGTGTGTTTTTAGTGTTATAAATACCCTTTTTGCGTGATTTTAAAGGTTATATCTATAATAGTGATTTCTAGGGTTAAAATAAAATAATAGCACAAGTGCCCTTGATTATTTATTTAATCTATGTGGAACCCCATGTTAAGTAATAACATTAATATTATTATTTCTTGACATGCGCTTAACTTTTGAATTATATTAAATATTATTTCTGTAAAAAATATTCAATATTTATATTTTATCAATGGACCTAAAACCTTGATTTGTCATTCCTTCATATTTATCGGGTCTTGAATAATGACTATTTATTTATTAAATAAATATCAGTGCATTATTTTCTAATAAATAAATAAATATTATATTCAATAAAAAGAAAATAAATATTTATTAAATATTCCACTCACATTATATTCTCTCGAATAACTGGTGACAAAATAAATGTGATCAAGAATACATGAATAATTATTAAACCACGTGCAGAAATAATATTTATTTTACTTGTTAAATAATAAATAATAATATTTTATTTAACTAAAATTCTAAATACACTTAGTTTGTGACCCTCTAGTCCTCTTTCTTAATGACATTAGAAAAATCTGTCTAAAGTCCAAGGTTAGTGTCTAGCAACCCGCCAAGGCACTACAATGGCATGATATATCATACAGATGCTTACTGTGTAATATAGTTCATTTATCACAATATGTCAAATCAAACGGGTTGTATGCCAGTGCCATCAACCTATGTGTTCTATGTCTCTTTCTTTGAATTTCCGGAAATATAGATTTCCTATAGAACACCATGACCATAGATTTATTTAAGTTATATCATTTCCATCAAAGAGCCCGAGATATCAACTTCTGTTATAGAACATAAGAGATAAATCCTTTCTCATTTTTTTCATTAATGTAACATTACTTATGATGAACCCAATGTATCATACCCCGCCACGAACATCTGTTATCACAGTTTTCATCCATACATCAAAGTGCATGACTCATAATACTCATTAATAATAATCATAAAATCTAAGGACCAATACACATGTTAGTAGATAGGAATATCCAATGACACATATAAATGTGGATTTCCTACTAATGAGTTTCATTCTCCTAATATCTTACTAGATATTACCAAGGGCGTACATCATGAGAATGTGACTCAAAGTCCAATGAGTCTTCACCCATGATATCCTGTATCATTCGTTCCCCTCAAATGATATCATCTGACTATGTATCATATATTCAAGAATAGTGTCATAACACTTTCGGGTTCTCATCATAGCAGGGAACTGCTATGACCTTTTTGTACGACAACTACTCTTAGAACATTATCACATACTATGTCACATAGAGGAACAATCATGACATGATAAGTAGTTTATTAATATTTAAAATCATGGATATAAGTTATCATAAAGTACATAGGAGTTGGTTATAGGGAACCAAATCCAAAAGAATCCCACTTGCACTAGAGCCAACTGCTAACAACCTTCATTCCACTAGATCTCACATAATACTCATGTTTCTTCTAAGATAGGACTTTAGTCAAAGGGTCTGCCACATTATCTTATGTGGGTACTCTAATTACTACAACTTCAATCCTATGATAGAAATCCATCAAGAGGTGATACTTCTGGAGTATGTGGTTTTTCCATTGGCATGACCTTGACTCTTTCAAGAGTCACTACTATAGTATTATCACAATACGATGTGATAGGGTCTTTACTGTTAGGTACCACATCAAGATCTTGGAAAAAGTTTCAAAACAAAATGGCTTCATTGACTATATCAAAAGTCGCTATATATTCAAACTCAACTGTAGAATCATCGACAACTGGGTTCTTTGAGTTCTTTTAGTTATAGGTTCCGGGTGTAGTGGAAGCGTGCGATGGGTAGTGGCCAAATTTTATTTTATTTTTTATAATCAATGATTAATATTATATCTATATGATGATGAACTCTTTGATCCATGAAATTGATTCAAAGAAATAGATAAATAATAATTATGCTGGAACTAAGAGAGAGGAGATCAATACATATTGTTTATAATTAATTTAAATAGATAAAGAAGTACCTCCAAAGAATTATTTATTTGTTTATAAATCCGACAATAGATATGTGGGTCACCATAGTTGTGTTGTAGAAAACAATTGTATATTTCCTCTAGTGGTGATTCACACATATTCCAAGAATCTTCATACGTCGTTGAAGGAGTCTTTGGGTGCTAGCACAAAAGATCCTTGTGCTTGCATTGTCCACCTTGATCTCCTCGAGAATCACTTCCAAAACATTCTCCTTGATCCAATGGAGGAATATTTCTCTATATTCTTAGGAACATTATTAGAGAAGGGATCTCTCTAGGCTTTAGAGGATTATCCAAGATTCATTATACACAACTGAATTAGATCAAGAGAAAAAATTAAATAATTGGATATTTATATTTCTAGGGTTAAAATAAAATAATTTGACAAGTTCCCTTATTATTTATTTAATACTAGAAAAAACCCCATGTCAAATAATAATAGTAATATTATTATTTCTTGACATGCACTGAACTTGAAAATTATAATTAAATATTATTTAATTAAATAATATTCAATATTATCATTTCTCACTGGACCACTAAACTCGGTCTGTCGTTTATCCACAATTTTAATCGGTCCTTTAATAATGTCTATTTATTTATTAAATAAATATCACCGCATTATTTTATAATAAATAAAGAAATATTATATCCACTAAATATCAGATAAATATTTATTAAATATTCTACTCACAATATATTCTATTGAATAACTAGTGATGAAATAAATGTGATCAAGCATACATGAATAATTATTAAACCATGTATGAGAATAATATTTATTTAACGTATTAGATAATAAATAATAATATATTATTTAAATGATATTTTTAGATACATTTTGTGTGTGACCCTCTAGGCCTCGTTCTCAGTGGCATTAGGTGAAATAGCCTAAAGTCCAGGGTTAGCATCTAGAAACACGCCAAAAAACCCATAGAGAAATAATTTAATGCCACAACGACATGTCACATTATACAGATGATTACCATGTAATATAACCCCTTTATCATAATATCTCTAATTAAGCAAGTTGCATGCCAATGCCATCAACCTATATGCTCAATATCTCTTTCTTTAACTTTCTGAAAATATAACTTGCCTATAGAACCCCATGGTTATGGATTTATTTAGGCTATATCATTTCTATAAAATTTCATGTGATATTAACTTCAGTTAATTAACAGAAGGGATAAATCCTTTCTCTCATTATTTATTAATTCAATATTACTCGTGACACACCAAATTTTTCCTAACTCACTGCGAACATTAGTCGTCATGGTTTTCATAAATACATCAAAGAACATGACACATAATATCTATTAATAATAATATTAAAGTCTAAGGACCAATACACACATCGACGGATAGGAACATCCAATGACATGTATAAATTTGGATTTCCTACTGGTGGGTCCTGTTATCATAATATCCTACTAGATATTACCAAGGGCGAACACCATGAAAAGGTGCCTCAAAGTCCTATGAGTATCCAACCTTTATAGACTATATCATTTGTGTCCCTTAAATTATATCATCCAGATTTAGAGCATATATTCAAGAATAGTGTCGTATCACTTCAAAGTTCTCATCATAACAGGGAACTGCTATAACCTTTTAGTGTGATAGATACTATTAGAACATTATCACATACTATGTCACGTAGAAGAATAATCATGACATGTTAAGTAGTTTATTAATATTCAAAGAAATTAATACATGTTTATCATAAAATATAAAGAAGTTGGTTTTAGGGAACAAACTCCAACACCAGCTAACAGCTCCTCCATTAAGATAGAAAATATATCCTGATTGTGATTTTAGATCATTCGGATATCTTTGAAAAGTATCATTAGTATAACCACTGATGACCAGCTCATCATATCCTCTATATACTAGGAACATATCCTTAGTTCTTCTCATATATTAAAGGACAAACTTAACAGTAGTCCAATACTGTTCTCTTGGATATGATTTATATCTTCCTATTATGCCCAATGCATAAGAAACATCAAGTCTAGTATATAACATGACATACATGATTGATCTTATCACTGAAGTATATGAGATCTTTATCATTCTCTATTTCTCTTATTGTGTCTAAGGACTCATTTTCTTAGAAAGATATAAATCCTGAAACACTAGAACCAATCCCCTCTTGGATTGTTCCATTATAAGCCTTTTTACTATCTGGTCAACATATGTACTTTGTCTTAGTCCAAGAAGCCTCCTAGATCTATCATGATTGATCTTGATACCAATAATATAGGATTCTTCACCTAAGTCCTTCATGAAGAAATACTTGTTCAACCAATACTAAATAGACTATAAGAACAATATGTCATTTTAAATAAGTAATATGTCATCAACATATACTACTAAGATAACGACCACATTCCCACTAAACCTCATGTAAACACACTGCTGACATTCATTCTTAATGAAACCAAATTCTTTTATGGCTTCATCAAATCGACTGTTCCATGACCAAGATGATTACTTAAATCCATAAATCGATATTTGAAACTTTCAAATCATTTTGGAATCACCCAGAGTCACAAAACCTTTTGGTTGTGTCATATATATATATATCTTTCTGAAGGTTCACATTAAGGAATGCGGTTTTTACAACCATATTCTAAATCTTATACTCATTGTAAGATGTTATAGCAAGTAGAATTCTAATGGATTTAAATATAGAAACTAGTGAAAATGTTTCATCATAGTCATTTTATTGATGTTGTTTAAATTCTTTAGCCACTAGCCTTGATTTATAGGTATTTAATTTAACTTCCATATCAAGTTTCCCCTTAAATACCCATTTTCACCCAATGAGATTTACATCAACTTGAACATCAACCAAAACCCAAAATTGGTTCTAATACATAGAATCCATTTCATAATTCATGTTTTATTTCTATATTATAGCTTCTGAGCTCTCTACTTCCTTATTATAGGAGAGAGGTTCATTATTGTCAACCAATAATGAGTCACCATCTTGGTTGACTAGAAAACCACATTGATCTGGTTCTCATGCCTCTCTTATGATCCTATGTAGTACTTGTGTTTCAGGAACTACTTCTTCCACAAGGACCTGTAGAAATTTTTCCTTCTCCAAATCTTATGTGTCTTAAGCATCAACTTCATTGAAGTCAATCTTACCCCAACTATCCTTTTTGTGGATGTACTCCCTCTCAATAAAGGCAGATTGTCTGGCGATGGTCACTTTCTTATTTAAGGGGGTTTATAGGTAGTATCTCTTTATATCCTTGAGATACCCTATAAAGATACACTTTTTGCCTAAGGGTGTTAGTTTGTTTCCTAAGAAGTCCTTAAAAAATGCTTGGCAACCCCATACATTTGTATGCGACAAAACAAGTTTATTTCCACTCTATAACTCAAAGGTGTTTTCATTTTCTGATTTAATTATAACTCGGCTTAATGTGTATGCCACAATTTGTACCTTGGAGGAAACACAATGAATACCCATCAGAATCTAAACAAAATGTATTATACTCGTATATAGCTTTACTTTTGTGACATATTACATACACAACTTATCACGTAGTTTCATGATGTGTACAATTACATGAATTACATAATTTTTCAGTCACATATTATGCTTCAATGTATGTAGAGTAACAACTGTAATATGACTCATAAATGATATATAGATCTAAACATTACGTAGATATTAATTAAACATTTATATGTATATATATTAAAACACATAACATGGCGTGTCCTATCAAATTAATGACCACACGCAAGAACATGTCTCACGGTTTACATAATATAATAAATAAATTTAAATCTGCATAATTTGGTATAAGTACATGACATTTACATTGCATTACATGGCATGTATGTCTCTTGCTGCCAATATGAGGTACATGCCTAGGGACTCGGCATGTAAATATTACCTTGGAAAATTGGAGTGCACAACATGCATCATGGACTACGCAAAATGTTAACTCCAAGTTACATGGTCACCAATTAGTTAGGCCATGTATGGAATACATGGATCATCTGTGACTTAAAGGGATTATAAACCATGTACGTGGGCTACAGGGTGTGTAATCCGGCTAATTGTGTGCCAGTTTGTCCCATACAACACACATCGTAATAATTAACTACAACACATGTCACAAATGCGCACGAATTGAGTAATTACCGAATTAGCTCATGGTTCATTGAACATAAGTACATGGTGTGTAACTTTGGTTACATAGTGTTTACTCCTTTTTTGTCCATCCAAAATCCTTGGCACCTCTAGATGAGTCACTCAATTTTATTTTAATCATAAAATTAATCATTTTGATTAGATCTATGAGAAAAAATGGAGGAAGAATCAGATATCACAATTTGGATTAAAAGAACTATTAAACTTGAATTTAAAAACTAAATTATAAATGTGTAAATCACTAATGATATTTAAATAATTATAAATAATTATATGAACCCTATGATACCAATTGTAGGTTCTAGGTGTAGTGGAAGCATGTGATGGGTGATTCCCACCATGAATTTTTGTCAGGATTGAGGATCAATCCAAGATCTACATGAAAATAAATGTTATGATATACAGAATTGGATCAACAAAATCATACAGGAGTAATAATGCTAGAAACAGAGAGAGGATCATCACATATTATTTATAATTAATTTAATTGATTAAATAATTACTTTTATTGAATTTTTTTATTCATTGATGAATCTGATAACATATATGTGTTGCACCTTCATTACGTTGTTGGAATCAAATCATATTCCCTTTAGCAGTGATCCACACGTGTTTCACAAATCTCTGGGCATCGCCATAGGAATCTATGGGTGGTATCATGACAGATCCTTGCACTTGCATCATCCACCATTGATTGCTTTGAGAACCACTTCCAAAGCATTCTCCTTGATCTAGTGAAGGAAGATTACTCTCTTTTATTGGGAGTATTCTTGGAGAATATAACTCTCTAGGGATTGAGATAGTTCTCCAAATCCATTGTGCACAACCAAGACAAATGAATTGACTTATTGACAAAATAATATAAATGAGTCTATATATTGATAGGGTTAAAATAAAATAACAGCATAAGTTACCTTCATTATTTATTTAATCCCTACAGAATCTCATGTCAGATAATAATATTAATATTATTATTTCTTGAAATGAACTTAACTTGATATTTATATTAAATATTATTTAATTAAATAATATTCAATATTTATTATTTCTCACTGGACCTAAAGCCTTGGCCCGCCATTCCTCTATATTTATTGGGCCTTGAATAATGATTGTTTATTTATTAAATAAATATCATTGTATTATTCACCAATAAATAAATAAATATTATATCCACTGAATAGAAAATAAACATTTATTAAATATCCCACTCACATTATATTCTCTTGAATAAACGGTGATGGAATATATGTGTAAATCATACATGAATAATTATTAAACCATGTGCGGAAATAATATTTATTCAACTTGTTAAATAATAAATAATAATATATTATTTAACTGAGATTCTGGATACACTTAGTGTATGACCCTCTAGGCCTCTTTATCAGTGGCATTAGGTGAAGCAGCCTAAAGTACAAGGTTTGCATCTTGAAACACACCAAGGAACCCATAGAGAATGAAGTTAATTTCATGACGACATGATATCTGATACAGATGCTTACTGTGTAATATAATCATTTTTATCACATTATCTCAAATCAAGTAGGTTGCATGTCAGTGCCATCGACCTATGTGCTCAATGTATCTTTATTTGGATTAATTGAAATTGAACATTCCTATAAAACACCATGGCCATGAATTTATTTAGGCTATACCATTTCCATAAAAAGGCCTGAGATATTAACTTTCATTAAAGAACATAAGGGGTAAATCCTTTATCACATTATTCAATAATGCAATATTACTCGTTATGCGCCCAATGTATCCTACCTTACCACAAACATTTATCTTCACGGTTTTCATAAATACATCAAAGTACATGACTCATAATACTCATTAATAATAATATTAAATTCTAAGGACCAATACACATGTTCGCAGATAGGAACATCTAATGACACATATAAATTTGGATTTCCTACCAGTATGTCTCATTCTCACAATACCCTACTAGATATTACCAAAGTCGTACACCATGAAAAGGTGCCTCAAAGTCCTATGAGTCTCCACCCTTGATAGATTATATTATTTGTGTCCCTCAAATGATATCATTCGGCTATAGAACATATATTCAAGAATAGTTTCATAACACTTCTGGGTTCTCATCATAGTGGGGAAGTGTTGTGACCTTTTAGTGTGATAGTTACTCTTAGGACATCATCACATACTATGTCATGCAGAAGAATAATAATGATATGATAAATAGTTTATTAATATTCAAAACCATGAATAAAAGTTATCATAATGTACAAAGAATTTGGTTCTAGGGAACCGAATCCAACATTAATTTCATCAAATATTAATAGATTTATAATTCTAGATTTTATAGATTATAATTATTTAGAGATTGGGGTTAGGCTTGGATCAATGAATTAAGTATGGTATGGGAATTACTAATAGATTGAAAAATTTATAAAAAGGTATTTAGTTACTTTAATTAATTTTATTAAAAAAGAACTTATTCAATTCATTTAATCTAAATTATTTTTTAAAGTATCTCTCTTCCCATACCTTCCACCCCTGCACAAGAAAACCCTTCAACATTTTCTCCATTTCTTCTATTTTTTCATGAAAATCATCTTTCATTATTCTTCTGTGGGAACATGAAGACCAACAATAGGGTAACACTTCTTCTCCCTTTTACTTGTGTGGACTAACCTTCCAGTGAAAATAAGGATTTCCATGTTAATTATCATTATTTTCCTTCTTACTAAAAGTTATGGACCTAAAATAATCATAGTTTTAGATTAGATTCAAATAAAGAGCCCGCAAAAAGTGTTAATTTGATGATATTTTTTTACCTTGTGACATATCATAACCTAGGTAGATTATATCAATTATTATCAAGTGTGGTTTATATGGGGTTTACAAGGGATTCAGTAAATATGTTTATTTGGAGACACTGGATTAGGAAATTAAACAAAGTGTATATGATGGTTTTGAAGACTATTTTCCATTATAATGATATTGTTTTGAGTAGTTAGATTTTATTATCATATAAAAATGTTATTTTTTAATGTTTCACTAGGTATATTTTCGATATAATGATTTTTATGGGCGTTTTTAGTGGTGTAATAACCAAGTAAAAATTACTAATTATTATATGTTATGTAATGATATCATTAAGGATGTTTTTTTGGAGTGGAATTTATTAGATAAATATTCCTTTATGAACGTCATAATTTATACCATGGTTGTCATGATAGTATTTCTATGATATGTAGTCTAATTAATTATATGCTTTATTCATAATTAATACCATGATGTGCATTTAATTTTTGTTGATTTTGTAGACATTGATCTTTATCTTACCAAGTATTATAAGGAATTAGATTCTAATCCCAATGATGATGATTCTATTGAGATATTTTTAAGATCTTCTGAGGACTTATCTGTGAGTCCAAAAATTCGAAGTGTCCCAAGGTATAAGAAAAAATGGGCATCATATTGGATGGAGCATTCCCATAGATCTAAACTATTGGGAATTCACTACTCTAATTTTGAGATTAATAGTTATAATGATGATCCTCATGGAGTCAGTCCACTTGAGCATAGTGGACCTATCATCTCAATTTCTTAAATAGACCCCAAAGGCTCTTTGATTGAGAAAATTGATCGATGACAAAGAATCATGGTATCTCCTTCTAGATCTACATTATCAAAATGTAACACAAATTTATATATTGTACAAGTTTTCTATATGGTGTTTAGTTGTAAACATATAAAATATATTGAGGATTCAGTCAGTAATGGTGAGACAGAACCTATTAAAGATGTTGAGAAAGAATTTTATATGAGATATGTGGATGAATCTCTTTGATAAGACCCTATATTGATTGAATATATATCCAGATGTGGGAAATTTACACTAGAACCAACTATAGTAACACATTAAAGGTAAGTGGTGTAAATGATTTACCTTAAAGTCTAGCCGTTGTATTGTATTTTGGGTTGTATAGTCTCACCAGATTATCAGAATATTTCCCTAACTAAATTTAAAATATTTAATTGCCATGATAGTGTCTTAGGAATCCCCTTAGTCCCAGTGAAGCATGTGTGATTAGGATTAGACCATTGTAAATACCTTAAATTGGTAAATTATATTTTTGCCTTCAATTTGGGAGAGTTTTTTTGGGGTAGTTAGGGCTTTCTTTCATTAGATATGAAACCATAGTGATGACATGGAACCTACTTAGACCTAGGAAGGTGTATTGGTTTGGGTACACCCTTGTTGATCTAATTTTAGATGTGAGCCTTGTCTTATGCCTCATCTTTGGGTGAGCTAATGGGGGTATACTAGGGATTCCCATAGCAACTTCATAGTTTAATGTGGAAAGTGGGATGCCTAGGATGAATTCTAGGAACCACCATCAATCTTATGGCCTTAGGATACTTAAATATAAATTTAAGTTGAACCTAAATGGTGATTTTTTCTTAAATTGTATTTTTAAGAATTTTTTATTGTTTGATTTGTGAAATATTGGCATGTTAAGATTATAGAAAATGTTTGTGTACAGAATTCCTTAGAGGAACTCCTTAGATTCATAAGATTTTTAAGGACATATAATGTCATGGATGGGCTTAGGATTACATTAGGGGATTAATGTGAATGGCGGGGTGTGAAGGAACCTTTGGATTCAATGGGGTCTAATTTTAGAAATGCCTCAAGTGATCTGGTGGATTCTACATAGATTAATTACTGAAAATTCCATGGGGAAACTCCCCTTTGGATTTAAGTAATGTTTTTAATTGTCAAATTACATGGATAAATGTTGTGGATTCTTACGGGAGTACCTTGTTGAATGTCACAGGATGAGCTCCCCAAATTTTCATTGATTAGTATTGGTAAGGAATGTCGTGGGAGTGATTTGAGATTCTGATTGAGTCGTTCTTCTGGATTCTAATGGTTTTCTATTGAGTTTAGACTGATCAGATGATTATTCTTGGGAACAAGTGTGAGGGAATGCCCATTTGAGCCACGTGGATTCCTCTTGAGCCACTTGATTATGGTTTCCTCGCTGATGTTCTTGGGAACCAGATTTAGACATGATTCTTACACCATGTTTAGAGACTGGTTTTTCTTGGGAACTATATTTACACATGATGCTTCCACCATGTTTAGAGACCAGTGCTGGTTGTAATGATAGTGTCAGTTCAGTTTGTCTCCTTGAGACCCGAGGCTTGGCTCGATTCCTTTTATTTTCACATTCCATTATTTTTCTTAATACTTTATTTATATATTGAAAAACAATATAATTTACATGTATAGACTATATTTTCATTATAAAGCATTGGTGGTGTCCTACTAATTTTTACTCACACCCTTATTGGGGCTCCGTGGCACTTGGGTACCCGAGAAGATACCCCTTGGTCACAAGTTGTAGTTTTAGAGAATGAACCAAGGTGATGATTGATGATTATTTGGATAGGTTAGACCTTTAGAACAAGGAGCTAGGATAAATATTTGGGCTTTTATATTTTGTGATATATTTGGGACTTTTTCCTTTCTTTATATGTTTTGGGTTATTGTATTTATTGGTTATTATGTATTACTTTATCTTTTATGTATGAAACATAATTTTGTTATTGTATGTATGTGACTTAGTATTTTAAAACATTTTTATTTATATGGGTTTGATTTTTTATTTTAATTCCCTTATTTCTACTTTTTTTAACTATGGTGATGAGGTCATAGTCTCCTCATAATAACCTCACAAGTCCTTGCCTCTGGTCAGCAACCTCAGGCATGTAGAGAGGCACGCTTGATGCCTTGTGATGCACCGACTCTGGGCACCAGTTTAGTGGATCCTAGGTCAGGGTATTACAATAATCACTTTATATGTATTGAACTTGAGTGTGACAACCTGTTCTGTTGGTTAAATATAGTTGAGTGAGAATAAGAAGAGAAGAAGTGGGGTTAAGGAATAAGTATGACTTGAATGCAGTTCTAAAAAAGATTTATTGGTTTTCAAAGACCTTGATATCGACTTGAGAGTTTATAGAAAGCAGTTAATGAAGATCTTGAATCTAGGTATAAATATAAAGACTGAATTTCATGATTTATTCTTAATGATATAAAGGAAATAAAAGACTCTAATTGAAGAAGTATATCATATTTTGGATTCAATTACATCCTTGTGTAGCGCTTTGGTATACTTAAATAGGTTTGAAAATTGTTAAGAACTAATGATATTTCAGTATAAAGAACATATAAGATACAACTTATATTCACATGTATAATATTGTGAATGTCCATCTTTGTAATATGATGAACATGGTTTCGGGATGATCCCTGGAAAACCCACTATAATTTTATGATAACATTTATAATTGAAAATATGTAACCGGGACATTCCAAGCACAACAAGGATTAAGATTCTTAGGAAGGGACAAACCTTGTAGAAATACATGCATTATACTTTAATTTTCATTCTATAATTTATATAGGAGTATTCTAGGTTAAATAAGAAAATATTCATTTATCTTAACCGACAACATATGTTCAACATCCAAAAGGGTTAACAGGTTACAAGAATAAATTGGAATTTTATAAAAATTTGACCACATCTAATTCACCCCCCTCTTAGGTGTTCATGCACCAAAACACTAGGTACTACACACATTTCAAACCATTAATTATAGTTTAAAAATCATTTACTTAAAATACTACTATATTTCATAAGAAAAATGTTTTGGAGAACCTTTCATGAATCCTTTGGTTTTTTATAACTACAAGCCAATTACCATAAATACACGAATAAGGGAAAATAGAACATAAAATTTTGAATATAGTATAACCATCATCATAACATCCAAATAAATTAAAGGGAGCATAAATCATATCACTTCTCAACAAGAAAAACATATTCAACATGGGGCCCTAACCTTTGGTCCTAAAGGTAACCAGGACTCACTCAAGGATCACTAGTAAGCACACACGAGCTTAATAATTTTGGGAGCTCTTGAGGTCAAACTGGGGTCAAAATCTATAATTTTATCCCACTCAGTCTAATTGGGACACAATCTCTAGACATTGTACAATCTATACTATGATATTACCCTTCTAGGTTACCAATACACACCCAAGGTCTCCCATGTTCCACACCATATATACCACTCAAGAAGTACAATCATTCATTTAATCACATAATCAAGAAGATCCTTTTTCACATTATCAAATGTAGAATAACCAAATAAATTATTTTTCAAGACATCCTTTGAAAACTTTTTTTAGAGTTATAAACCTCTTTAAAACATTTTATCAAACACTTGGTCTTTAAAATACTATTTTTTCATGAAAAGCCCATGAAAACACACTTTTACTCCACATAAGTAAACAATTACAATGAAAAATTATAAATTAACCATTAATAATTCATTTAAAACATAATTTATCAATAAAATCATAGGAAAACTCAAGAACCCTAGGTATTCCAAAAAAATACACTTTATATAGAGACACTAACCTCAATTAAATCACAAACTCATCACATTAAATTTAAACCACATGAGAAGAGGATATATAAGGCCCTGACCTTAAACATTACTTAATATTGAATTAAATTAATAATTCCCATTGAGGATATTTTCAGGTTTAGAGTTTTAGAGAATTAGATCATAACTATTACATCTCAAAATAATACATAGTAGATACTTCTACAAAGTTTCCTTTTTTTCAAAACATGAACTCAAAAGAAAAAGTCATTTCTAGTTCTATGTTTTAGAAAGCATGATGTTTCCTTGATCTCATCCTTGACCCTATTCCACATTATGTCCTGTGAAAAACATTTCAAAAAAAAACTTGGGGTGAGCATAAAAAGCTCAGTAAGGGATATACAAAGAAGGAAAACAAGTAAACCATGAATACTTTATAAAAGTAATACTTTTCACCTTTATGGAGTAGTAATTACTCTTCACTAAATAAAATATCATTACTTACCCTTTTGTAACCAAAGGATTACCATAAAACCCATATAATGAACACATAACATATAGAGGTAACTTGGGACATAAACATACTTAAATGGAATAACCATACGGTCGTCTTCCACACATATCACTTAATGGAATATCCATACGGCTAACTTCTATACCCAATGCATTGGAGGTTATAATGTAACAACCCGTCCTGGTATTCACGGCACCACTCGTCATATGGTTTATCACGTAACCACCCGTCAAATGTCCAAGTACCATTATAAAATCATAAGACATAAAACAAATATAATGGAAAGAAAAATTTCCACACTTTGATCACAATATATCAATTAAATATATTGACATAACAAATCCATTATAAAAACCATTTTTAATACCAAAATACATAAAAGAGTATATGGTATTTATTTCATTTTAAAAACATTATGGCTTGTTGAGGAATCCAAAGACCAAATAATACTCGCGGCGGCGGAAAAGGTCGTTGTCACTGCATATGTTAAAAAAAACATTCCTTTTTTTCATTTTGTAAAATTATTTGTAGAAAAAGATTCCTTTTGTATAAAATTAAAAATCAAATGGGATTATACATCGTATAAAAGAAAGCCTTGTATTAGAACAAAATATGCCTCAATAAAAGAAGATTGATATGAGGTCCCTTACAAATATCATTGTTTAAATAAAATAGATCTATTATGTGTATTCACTATAAGAACACATAAAGAAATTACAATACAAGATTGGACATAATAATATCATGATATAATTTGAAATTAGGATATTAACCCAAAGAACGGAAATCGGTTTAAGAAGTTCCCTTACCTCGTGTCCGACGTGACTCGACTGCTCTTTAATCTCCTAAATAATAAACTAAAGTTAATTTATACATGCTTAAGAACCTTTTTCAAGTTCATTATTCCTTTTATATAACTTATTTCCATGTTATAAATGTTATGTAATCATTTAAGTTAATAATGTTTGTTTTGTCGATATCTAGTTAATACGTCAAAAATGGACTTCTTACAATTACATGTTGTTTATGTGTCAAAGGTTCATTATATCCAAAATTATATTCATGATTTGGATATCATATATATCATATATATCGAGCATATATATGCATTTATAATAGTACATAACATTTAGAGGTAAGAAATGAAATGCATCATTCATGGAGACGGTAAGCCGTACGTACGCATGAACGCTACTTTCATTTCTATTTCGTATTTAATGGAGTGAAATCATAATTATATAATGGTATGTTATAATTCCAGTATAACATCATATATAATAACATTAAATCCATCCTTTATACATCCCACATATGGAATTAACGAATCAAATCACTTTGAGGGGGCGGTAGTCCGTACTTCCTAAAATGAAATTATCGTGTTTACCCACAATGGAAACCATAAAGGTATGCCATAAATGAAAAATACAGAAGCATAAGGAAAACAAAAACATAATATAAATCATATATAAATATAGTTACATCTTAATGGCCACCATGAACGGTGTTAAAAGAATATTCAACAATCATAGTTTCATGAGGCAGAAAATCACCAACCACAGAAACAATATGTTCTTTAACTATTAGACGAAGGTATGTGTAGGTGTAGATCTAATAATTATAATAACAACATCCTATTATATTTAAGATACTGGTTTTGTTACAAAATAAAGGAATAAAAAGAGTATAGTGGGTTGGAGAAGCAAAATAAAACATAAGAACACAAGAGAAGACACTACCTTTAAATCGGGTAACTCTTTTTGATTTGAGCTCAAAGGCTTCCTTGGAAAGACTTCTGCCCAATGTGAGGATTATAGGAGTAAGAGAGAGATGTGGAGAGACAAAATGGGAAGGTTTTGGCTGATCCAAAGGCTTGAGAGGTGTGGGTAAGGTGGTAGAGGTGGGGGCCTTTTATAAGAGGAGAGGAGTGGCGCTCTTGAAAAGTTATAAAAGGTTACTTTATTATATAATGCTTTTCGGATTTTAAAGGTCCCAAAATTATATATTTCTATGATAAGGTGATAATAGTTCGAAATACACCCATCCAATAGGTTTTTTACAAGTGTAGGTCTTAGATTTTATATTATCTTTTCATTTTATTTAAATCGTTAAATAATGAGGTAATCGCTGCATCATCATGGTGTCATAAATAATTTAATTTATTTAATGTATAAAAATTATAAAAAAAATATCATGATGTAGGAAATATTTTTAGATTTATAATGAATATTTATAGTCAAAAATATGACTTGTATAACCCCATTTAAAATTTGTTTTAGTAAAACAACACATGTTTGTGACATTTTTATTTTAACTTTAAATAAAAAGTTATTAATGTCATTTTCCTACCAAAGTAGCTCCATGGGGTCCCCAAGTTGACCCATGGATTTTATTGGTCGTCCATGACACATCCAATAAGGGTAGGACATGTTTCAAGGTCATTTCATATTATTAAAACATTATTTTTACCTTAAATTACACTAATTACCTCTAATCGCGATTAAAAACTTAAAAGTTACTATTCACCAAAAAATTATTTTAATCCCATTGAATCACATTTTACTTCCTAATGACAACCATGAATGTCGGATTTTTTAAATTCAAAACACAGAGGTGGTAAATTTTCATTTAAACGAAAAATCAGTTTTTTTAAGTACCACTTAGTGGTTTCACTATTCATCAAAAATTGAAGTTTTTCAGAAAAATACAAAAACTTCACCCTAAGCTATATTTGATATTCCGAATTCAAAAATGATGTCTATTTTATAAAATTAAAAACATATAAGTTACATTAATTAATTTAATAATTAATTCTCGTTGTCCTAACAAATAACGTGATTTTATGAAACAATATATATCAAAAGATTGACACTAGTTTACGTCCAATTTCAAAGTGAAATTAATTACAATGACCACTATTGGATTAAATGGTAAAAATATATTCTAATTTTACTTTAAAACCAATTAAAAATATAATCTAATCATATTAATAAATTAGATTAAAAAGAGGTTTTGAATTAAAATACAACATTTTTCACTATTCATTAAAAAATGAACTTTATTAGAAAAATACCAAAAATTTACACAAAGTAAATTTTGATTTCCCGATTCTAAAGAAGAATTTTATTTGGTCCAATAGAATATATAAGAGTGACCAAAACTATATTTAATAACGGTTCACCATCAAAAGGCGATAAGTGGACCTTTAGTGAAAATTAGAGTATATATGCCTAAAATTGAATTCTTTTCGTATTTTAAACCTTTATCCTTCATTGGATAAATGTAAAAAAATTAACAAACATATATAATCATATTTTAGTTATTTCTATTCATTCCTTCCAATAAAACGGCTACATGTTAACTACCATTTAAAATAATATTATTTTATTACTAGTGTGCAATGTAAGATTTCAAAGAAACTCTTTATTGCGTATCGGGTACACATTGAACATAGTAACCCCTTTAAAGTAAAATTAACATTTAATTCATAAATATTAATAAATATGAAAATGTTTTATTCTTTATTTACCTGGGATGTTACATCCTTCCCCCCTTTTGGGAATTGCGTCCTCGCAATTTTATTCACTTATCAAAATAAGTGGGGGTATTTATCCCTTGTAGCATTTTCAGATTCCCGCATTGCCTCTTCAACCATATGGTTTTTCCACAAAACCATTACCTGATGAATTACCTTATTCCGCAACACTTGCTCTCTACCAATTCTGGTCCCATCACTTTCCTTTCACCCACTTCATCCTAAAAAGCTGGAGTTCGACACCGTTTACCATATAATGCTTCAAACGGAGCCATCTGTATACTGGAATGAAAACTGTTATTATATGAAAATTCAACCAAAGAAAGACGTTGGTCCCAACTTCCCTGATTATCCATCAAACAAGCACATAGAATATCCTCCAAAGTCTGAATTTCTCATTCTGACTGCCCATCTGATTGAGGATGAAAAACTGTATTAAAATTTAATTCAGTACCCAACGACTTCTGAAGGCCTTTCCAAAAGTTAGAAGTAAACCGGGGATCACGATCAGATACAATGGATAGGGGAACTCCATGCAACCTGACTATCTCTTTAAGATACAATCGAGAAAGTTGATCTAGAGGGAAAGTATCTTGAATAGGAAGGAAATGAGAAGATTTAGTCAAGCGATCAACAATAACACAGATTGCATTATTACCTCGAGATGTCTTCGGTAATCCCACAAAAAAGTCCATGGATATATTTTCCCATTTCCACTCTGGCACTGGTAAAGGATGAAGCATCCCTTTCGGTAACTGCCGCTCTGCTTTAACCTACTGACAAGTCAAACACTTCACAGTAAAATCAGCAATATCTCTTTTCATTTCATCCCACCAGTAATACTCCCGTAGATCTCTGTACATCTTAGTACTGCCAGGATGAACTGAAAACGAGGAACTATGAGCCTCACATAGCAACTCATTCTTCAAATGTGAATCACCAGGAACACATAATCTCTTCCCAAACCTCAAAACACAATCATTATCAATATTAAATTCCGGAAACTTACCCTTCTGAACCAGCTCTACCTTTTTCTGCAACCCACTGTCTTTCTTCTGCACTTGCTTAATTCTGTCTAATAGAGATGATCTCACTGATACCTGAAACAAAACAGAAGAACTTCCTGCACCAACAACTTCTATGCCAAAGTTCATCAAATCAAAAACCAAAGGATCTTGTTCCAAATGTAGCATGGTTAATGAAGCATTACTTTTTTGACTCAAAGAATCAGCCACTTTATTTTCTTTTCTCAGATGGTAATGAATTGTACAATCATAATCCTTGATTAATTCTATCCATATCCTCCATCTCATGTTAAATTCTTTTTGAGTGAATATATACTTTAAACTTTTGTGATCATTATATATTTCACACTTTACTCCATACAAATGATGCCTCCAAATTTTTAGAGAAAAAACAACAACAGCTAATTCCAAGTCATGTGTAGGGTAATTTACCTCATGAGTTTTCAACTGATGTGAAGCATATGCAATTACCCGATCATTATGCATAAAGACACAACCAAGTCCCTTCAACGAAGCATCACTGTATATAACAAACTCACCATTCCTGGAAGGAAGTGCCAAAACTGGAGCATTCACCAATCTTCTTTTCAACTCCTGAAAAAAATCATCACATTATTTTGTCCAGATAAACTTAACACCCTTCCGAGTTAGCTTAGTCAGTGGAATAGATAACCGTGAAAAATTTTCAACAAACCTTCGGTAGTAACCTACCAAACCAAGAAAACTGATTCAATTGAGCCATCACTGCAGTAAACTTCTCAATTCTGATTCTGACCATCTCAGTATGCTGATTTGGAAGGTCATTTCCCTCAGTATGCATTCCTAAAAAAGCTTCTTTGTTTCCTCTATGAAAAACCATTCTTAACATTGAAATACCTTAGGTGAAGCAACATGGTAATCTTTAAATGCTATATCATTTCAATCTTAACATAAATTAATTTATAATTTAACAATTTTCTAACTCCCAAAGTTGTCTAAACCGACCTCTGATACCAACTATAAGGCTCTGGCCTTAAACATTACTTAATATTGAATTAAATGAATAATTCCCATTGAGTATCTTTTCAGGTTTAGAGTTTTATAGAATTAGATCATAACTATTACATCTCAAAAGATTACACAGTAGATACTTCTACAAAGTTTCCTTTTTTTTCAAAACATGAACTCAAAAGAAAAAGTCATTTCTAGTTCCATGTTTAAGAAAGCATGACTTCTCCTTGATCCCATCCTTGAACCTATTCCACATTATGTCCTGTGAAAAACATTTCAAAAAAAACTTGGGGTGAGCATAAAAAGCTCAGTAAGGGATACACAAAGAAGGAAAACAAGTAAACCATGAATACTTTATCAAAGTAATACTTTTCTCCTTTATGGAGTAGTAATTACTCTTTATTGAATAAAATATCATTACTTACCCTTTTTTAACCAAAGGATTACCATAAAACCCATATAAAGAACACATAACATATAAAGGTAACTTGAGACATAAACATACTTAAATGGAATAACCATACGGTAGTCTTCCACACATATCACTTAATAGAATAGCCATACAGATGACTTCCATATCCAATGCATTGGAGGTTATAACATAACCACCCGTCCTGGTATTCACGGCACCACCCTTCATATGGTTTATCACATTACCACTCGTCAAATGTCCAAGTACCATTATAAAATCATAAGACATAAAACAAATATAATGGAAAAAAACATTTCCACACTTTGATCACAATATATCACTTAAATATATTGACATAACAAATCCATTATAAAAACCATTTTCAATACCAAAATACATAAAAGAGTATATGGTATTTATTTCATTTTAAAAACATTATGTCTTGTTGAGGAAGCCAAAGACCAAATAATACTCGCGGCGGAGGAAAAGGTCGTTGTCACCACGTATGTTAAAAGAAACATTCCTTTTTTCGTTCTATAAAATGATTTATAGAAAAATATTCCTTTTTTATAAAATTAAAAGTCAAAGGGGTTTATACACCGTATAAAAGAAAGCCTTGTATTAGAACAAAATATGCCACAATGAAAGGAGATTAAGACGAAGTCTATTACAAAGATCATTTTTAAATAAAATAGATCTATTATGTGTATTCACTATAATAACACATAAATAAATTTCAAATACAAGATAAGATATAATAATATCATGACATAATTTGAAAGTAGGAGATTAACCCAAAGAACGGAAATCGGGTTAAGAAGTTCCCTTACCTCGTGTCCGACGTGACTTGATTGCTCTTTAATCTCCTAAATAATATACTAAAGTTAATTTATACTTGCTTAAGAACTTTTTTCAAGTTCATTATTCCTTTTATATAACTTATTTCCATGTTATAAATGTTATGTAATCATTTAAGTTAATAATGTTCGTTTTGTCGATATCTGGTTAATAAGTCAAAAATGGACTTCTTACAATTACATGTTGCTAATGTGGTCAAAGGTTCATTATATCCAGAATGATATTCATTATTTTTATATCATATATATCATATATATCCATAATATACATGTATTTATAATAGTACATAACATTTATAGGTAAGAAATGAAATGCATTGTTCATGGAGACGGTAAGCCATACGTACGCATGAACGCTACTTTCATTTCTATTTAGTATTTAATGGAGTAAAATCATAATGAAATAATGGTATATTATAATTCCAATATAACATCATATATAATAACATTAACTCCATCCTTTATACGTCCCTCATATGGCATTAACGAATCAAATCACTTTGAGGGGGCGGTAGTCCGCACTTACTAAAATGAAATTATCGTGTTTACCCACAATGGAAACCATAAAGGTAATCCATAAATGAAAAATACAGAAGCATAATGAAATAAACATAATATAAATCATATAAAAATATAGTGACATCTTAATGGCCACCATTAAAGGTGTTAAAAGAAGATTGAACAATCATCGTTTCGTGAGGCAAAAAATCGCCAACCACAGAAACAGTATGTTATTTAACAATTAGACGAAGGTGTGTGTAGGTGTAGCTCTAATAATTATCATAAAAAAATACTAATATATTTAAGATACTTTTTTGTTACAAAATAAGGGAATAAAAAGAGTTTAGGGGGTTGGAGAAGCAAAATAAAACATAAGAACACAAGAGAAGACACTACCTTTAAATTGGGTAACTCTTTTTGATTTGAGCTCAAAGGATTCCTTGGAAATACTTCTACCCAAAGTGAGGCTTCTAGGAGTAATAGAGGTATGTGGAGAGACAAAATGGATAGGGGTTGGAAGAGCCAAAGGCTTGAGAGGTGTGGGTAAGGTGGTAGAGGTGGGGGCCTTTTATAAGAGGAGAGGAGGGGCACTCTTGGAAAGTTATAAAAGGTTACTTTATTATATAATGATTTTCGGATTTTAAAGGTCCAAAAATTATATATTTCTAGGATAAGGTGATAATAGTTATAAATACACTCATACAATAGGTTTTTTACAAGTGTAGGTCTTAGATTTTACATTATCTTTTCATTTTATTTAAATTGTTAAATAATGAGGTAATCGCAGCATCATCATGGTGTCATAAATAATTTAATTTATTTAATGTATAAAAATTATAAAAAAATATCATGATTTAGGAAATCTTTTTATATTGATAATTAATATTTACAGTCAAAAATATGACTTGTATAACCCCATTTAAAATTTGTTTTAGTAAAATAACACATGTTTGTGACATTTTTATTTTAACTTTAAATAAAAAGTTATTAATGTCATTTTCCTACCAAAGTGGCTCCATGGGGTCCCCAAGTTGACCCATGGATTTTATTTTTCGGACATGACACATCCAATAAGGGTAGGACATGTGTCAAGTTCATTTCATATTATTAAAACATTATTTTTACCTTAAATCACACTAATTACCTCTAATCACGATTAAAAACTTAAAAGTTACTAGTCACTAAAAAATTATTTTAATCCCATTAAACCACATTTTACTTCCTAATGACAGCCATGAATGTTGTATTTTTGAAATTTAAAACAAAAAGGTGGTAAAATTTCATTTAAATGAAAAATCAGTTTTTTTAAGTATCACTTAGTGGTTTCACTATTCATCAAAATTGAAGTTTTTTAGAAAAATACCAAAACTTCACCCTAAGCTATATTTGATATTATGAATTCAAAAATGATGTCTATTTTAAAAAATTCAAAACATATAAGTTACATTAATTAATTTAATAATTAATTCCCAATGTCATGACAAATAGCATGTTTTTATGAAACAATATATATCAAAAGATTGACACTAGTTTAAATCCAATTTCAAAGTGAAATTATTTCCAATGACCAATATTGGATTAAATGGTAAAAATATATTCTAATTTAACTTTAAAACCAATTCAAAAGATAATATAATCATATTAATAAATTAGATTAAAAAGAGGTTTTGAATTAAAATACAAAATTTTTCACTATTCATTAAAAAAATGAACTTTATCGGAAAAATACCAAAAATTTACACAAAGGAGATAAGTGGACCTTTAGTGAAAATTAGAGTATATATGCCTAAAATTGAATTCTTTTCGTATTTTAAACCTTTATCCTTTATTGGATAAATGTAAAAACATTTAACCAACATATATAATCATATTTTAGTTATTTCTATTCATTCCTGCCAATACAACGACTATGTATTAACTACCATTTAAAATAATATTATTTTATTACTAGTGTGCAACGTAAGATTTCAAAGAAACTCTTTGTTGCGTATCGAGTATGCTATCGAACATAGAAACCCCTTTAAAGTAAAATTAACATTTAATTCGTAAATATTAATAAATATGTAAATGTTTTATTCTTTATTTACCTGGGATGTTACAGGATAAGGCATCCTCAAAAGCCTAAACATCCATGAAATTTTATTATCCATCCATCCCTAACCCTAAGTTTATCACCCATGGTCATCTAGGTCATTAGAAAACGGAAAAAGGAAAATAAGGTATTAGAAGATGTGAGGAGAGTAAATCCAATATAAATCGATACTAACCTTGTATATTTCCACCAAAAACCAAAATAGTTCACGAAGGAAGCAATGAGAAGAATGAACACACATTTGAGAGGGTTCTATGTCAAGTGAGATGAAAAAAATGTTAATTTGAACCCGGTTAGTTTGTTACAATGGATTTCATTCTTCAATATTTGTTAGAAATGTTTTGATTGGTTATTATAAATTATAATAAGAATAAGTTCAATAAATGTTTACCTAATCTCTTGAACATGTTAAGGATTGTTGATCAAGTAATGGGTTCTCCAGGATCAAGTTCCATGTTGATGGTACAAAGGGATAAGGGTAAATTTTTTGGATAAAAAGATAATAAAAGAGGTCATGGAGAGTCCACACCACCTACTAAGCCTAAGAAAAGTAATATGGGACAATGGTTTCATTAAAAAAAAGTCTTTCCATTAGAGAAGTAATTTTATAGATTTCATGAAAGGTTGTAAGAATCCATGTGGAGATTCGAATTTAGATATTAATGTTATATAATTCAATTATTTTATTATGAATGATATATGATACCAACTATATATTTTAAAAAAGTTTTAAATATATATAAAGGCATAAGTAAAGTAAGAATAAAATATGGTTGCTCAATTTTTTCTTTCATGTAATGGAGCAAAGGAGTTGCTGCATTGAGATCTTATATGTAAGAAATACTTCGAATCTAGGATGAATTTTTCAAAATATTTTTATTTTTTTCAACATTTTTATCTTGAGAAGATCTTGTAAAAAATAATTGTTTAAAAAAATATGATTGAATTTTTTTATACAGATGGTTTATGATTCATCCAGTTTTGTAACATGCTTGAAAAGAAAACAAGGATAAAAGTATTTTTATCTAGTTTAAAGTGTTTATCTAAGAATGTAAAAGAATAGGATTCCACCACCAACAGTGGGATATTTTTTAAAGTCTTCTTTATAGTAAAATTACCAAATACATCAAATACCATATATGATATGGAAAAAATAGTTTATTTGTTAAATATTTACACTAAAATTAAATAAGTGTTATTTACTAAATAAAATGGAGTTTGTGTATCTTATCATGATATAATGAAAAAGAAATAGTTTCTAAGATGTTAGTGGGAGTATAATTGGACATGAGAAGTTCAAAGTTATTAAATAAAATATTATGTTATTCAACTTTCAATGAAAATTTCACTTGATATACTAAAAGTTTTAGGATATAATCATAAATAAAATATGTAAAAGTTACATTTTTTATCGTGAAAAAGTAATTTTTACATGTTATCCTAGAATGTTTAGGATATGATGTAAAAAAATGATTTAGTTACCAAAATATTTCATTGAAAAAATTTTATGGAAAGAGTTTCAAGGATGATGATGATGTACATAGAAATTTTCTAAGAATATAATAAAATTTATTAACATCCTAACATTAGATGTTGTGAATTTAAGGAGTATAAATATGTTCAAAGAGTTAAACATTAGGAATATGATTCCTAAGTCTCACTATTATTCAAAATTTCTCGCTTTATAGATGTTACTCACTAAATATTTTAGCATGAGGGTTTTATGAGATGGTTATACAGAGATGTGATAAGGATTACATATAGATGTGATGAGTTAACAAAACCCCGAAAAGTTCAGAGAACATAAGGCTAATTTGATTGTATATCATATGTGGTACGTTAGATAGGCCCTTATATAGGGTTTTTTATATATTCTTAAAAGAGTTTAAGAATATAATATATATCATAAAAATACAATCTCTAATTTATCATTCTTTCATGTTGGTTGCCTAAATGTAGATACTCATATACATATCATGAAGTTCAATGATAACTAACATCTCAAAGTGAAACTTTGAGTTATCCCTAACCGATGTTCTTTATGGAGTATTATAGGTTATGATGAAATGGTAAGGTTAATGTGGGTATGATTCTTGTATTGAGATAACAAATATACTCATGGGGTACAAAAGTGTTATGTGCACTAGATAACCGATGAAGTATACCACATGGAGTGTCATAAAATATGTATTTCGTACACTAAGGGTGCATTTTTCATATTTGGTGTCCTCGCTCCCTGATGTTGGTGAGATGCCTAGCATGGGAAGCTTCATACTTCATTAACTTTCTTACACAAGCAGTGAGGCTTAGCAAATCAGGGGTTGTTAGGTATGTTGTTGATCATGTCATCGGGTAGAGCTCTACAAAGACGAGATTTAACCCTTCATATGTTGAGTATGAAATTTAGTCCCTTGATTGAGATAGACTGAGGAAATGTATGACCATACCTAAAAGGTACATATAATGTTCTTATCTATATGGACACAGGGCATGTAATGTAATCATCTTCTAGATGAATGACATGTGATGTATTAATCGAACTGGTCTTTCTATACTTGAAGAGTCGAGAATTTATGGGGAGTTTTTATGGGATTAACATTTACATGGTCTCATGGTCACTCAATGTCTTGGATAAAGAAAACGCATAAAAATGCATGCTAATGAAATGTGATTTCAAGATATTTCCCCCTACAATTGTAAGGTATGATTAGGTGAATATCGTAAGGTTCCATTGCATCGGGTTTGAGATTACATTACCAACAAACCTAATCTTTAGTAGAGACTTGAGCATACATGAGTGTCAATGTAACATGATATGCATACAATGCATATCTTGAGACTATGTTGCCCCTAATTTATCATGGGCTCACAATTTACTACAGTTGAACGTTAAGTGTTAACAGTCATGGAATCTTCCATGATTAGTTATCATTGATTAGTTGTTTCATGGGATCAAACAGATGGTAGAGTTAAGGAAGAGAGTAACATGAAATGTAACATAAGAAAATACTTGTATGTTAATGAAATGTATGAGTAAATGATTGGTGCAGTTTCATGGATCGGGGAGTGTCCTCGTAAACTATATAAAGAAGGCCAAGCCCTTAGGCAGCTTGTGCGCAATCCTCTTGAGAAACCTCTACTTGGAAACTCTCCCTCCCGAAGCTCTCACTTCAACCTTTTTTACTTTTGAGATATTGACATATCATGAAGGTTTGAAGAATCTCACCCAAAGAGTTTGTGGGATTCGATGATTCTTGTGGATAAACCTAGGAGGGAAGGACCATTTGGTTGTTCCTTTGGTGGTCGTCATCAAACACAAAAAATTGGCATAGCAATAGCATTTCAAAAGTGAAAGGTTCGGATGTTCTTCATTTCCTGTTTTGTATGATTTTTGTTTCATATGCATGGTGATCTTGGTTCACGGTTTCTTTATCATCATTGCTACTTTAATGAGTGGTTAATTTCTGTTAATAAACCTTCCAGTGTGGGGTTTGTTAAGATCTATTTAATGTTGTTGGTTGGATTACAATGTTTTTTGAGCATGTTTTGATAGTTGTAGATGAGATGATAGGGGTAGACAAGTGCCACTATGAAACATGCTAAAGGATAATCAAACTGGGATGATTTTGATAGTGTTTTATGTTGGATTTAAAAATGTTTTAAACTGGTGATAGGGTAGGATAGAGTAGTTTGAATTCTAGTACTGTTGTCTTATCAAAAAAAATTCATGCAAATTTGTCCGCCTGTAACCTAGTAAGGTGATTCAGAGAAGCAGAGAAGCAGAGAAGAATGGGAAAGATGATGAGGATGGTGAACTGAAACTCCACTGAATCCTCTCTCACAATACTCACTCTAATCTAAACACCAAGGCATTACCCCGATGCGTTGGCCGGCGTAAGATGCAACTTCAGGAACTCCACCTCCACCTCCAAGTCCGCGTTCCGCTTCTGCCTCTGCTCCAGCTCCATCCGCAGCTTCTCCACTGTTCGCAGTAGCACCACCTCAGACGATTCTTCTACGCCGCCGGAGAGCACCTCAATCAGCTCCTTCACCATCCGAAGCGATCCCTCCAAGCTCCCCCACAGCCACATTAAGCTCTCCATCATCACCTCCATGTCCTGGCCGTCGCCACCGCCGCCCATGATTACACCATCCCTACCTTCCCCTGTTTCGTCAACTTCGCCCACGGCTTCCCGTTCCACACCATCCTCTTCTTTCTGGATACTTGCGTTCTGGACCAGACCCATCCATCACCTTCATCGACAACCCCTGTTATTGGGTCCCCTGTTCCCGCCCCTACCGCCATGGCTTCACGATCGCTTCCGCCCTCTGTTTTCCGGTCCCCTCCGACGATTGACTCAGTATCTTTCCCATACCCGGGATGTTCCTCGGCGGATTTCTTCACCCAATCAGTCCCGATCCACAATAATACCTTACCCGGCTCGAGTTCCAACCCGTTGAAACTCCAGCCGTTGATCCAATACTTCTTCATGTCCTCTTCTTGTTCTTCATCGTCGTTCTTGGAGGGCACCATTGGAAGCATGCTGTCCCTGAACCTCTGCTCCATGCTGGGCAGCCCCTGCAGCAGGTTACTCACCAAGAAATCCGTGCCCTCGTTGCAGTTATTGAAGAAAGAATGTTTCAGCAGCTTCTCCGCGGAGGGCCTCTTGGCGAGTTCCACATCCAGGCAGCAGTCCACGAGATCCTTGAAGGTCTTGGAAAGTTTCTTGTTGCAGTTCTTTCCTTTCTCCGTCCACTCGCAGCCCAAGAACTTGAACCACATCATCATAGTCTTGATGAGGGATTTGGAGGGCGGGAGTTCCGATAGTGGCGGCCGGCCGTGGTCCAGCTCCAGTGCCGTGATCCTGAAGAGCGGGAAAGGTTTGGGAGAATGAAGGTCGTTGAGCGGTTTTCAATTGAGCCAAAAAAATACTAAAACGGGCATATTTTTGAATGTGTTACGTAACTTTTTGAATTCTTTATTAGAATAAAATTGTAATTTTGGTATCCTATTGTCATTTTATTTATTGAATTATGTGTTTCATTTATCTTAACATTAATAAGATAATTCGTTTATTTGATTATTTAATTTCATTAAATATTAATGGAATTATAATTCTAGAGTTTATAGATTATAATTATTCACGGATTGGTTTTAGGCTTGGATCAATGAATCCAGTATTGTATGAGCATTACTGATAGATTTAAAATGGAAATGGAATAAGGAATTTAGAAAAGGACTTTTGTTACTTTAATTAAATTTATTGAAAAACTTATTCAATTACTTTAATCTCACTTATTTCTTTTAAAGTCTCCCTCTTCCCATACCTTCCATCCCCACACGAGCCAACCCTTCCTCATTTTCTCTATTTCTTCTATTTTTTCAAGCAAAGCATCATTCATTATTCTTCTTCGGGCACATGCAGACCAACAACAAGGTAACACTTCTTCTCCCTTTTCCTTGTGTGGATATGCTTTGTAAGGGTTACACGAATCAATAAGTGAAGAAAAGTCAATAAGGTATAATCATAATGAAAAGATAAATAAACTGAGAATTCAAATGTATCCATAGATTTTGTCATAGTGAAAATCTCATGGAAAGTAATAACTAAATATTGAAAGAAGAAAATGATTAATCATTAGATGTCATGTATCTGACACATGAACCATTATACCGTCATGATAGTTTAAGTATGTGGGTAAAAACCCATCTGATTCTACTTGGAAACAAACATGAAGGGTTTTTCATCAACTATTTTTTCTCATGAGACCTGTCGATGCATCGAGAGGCTATCTATAACCGGACCCCACCCGTCACTTTATGTCCAAAGCATTCTTCATACATAGATTCAATTCAATAACATCATTCAAATAAAACACCATATGTAAAAATGGTGTATGGACAAGACAGTAATAATATCCATGATACAAGAAATATGGATATTTAATGAAATTTTTAATGAATGATGATCATAAAAGAAATGGAAGTATGCATATACCACACACAAGGAATAAGTGGTGAATAATGCATAACCAAAGGTAATATCATAATGGTGTCCACAAAAGAATGAATTTAAATAATACTTGGACATTCATAAGTGAAAAATAGGCAATGATCATGATAAATGATGTCCAACTAAAATGAAAACATGTAAAAAGAGTGTTCAAGAAACTTCAGAAATGAGCCTCTTTTGTACAGTTTAAGGAAAATATTAAAGTGTCTTTAAAATGGAAAAAAAATAATTGTTTGTATAAATCCATAAATGAATAAAGATAGTTTTTCATGATAAAATGTGTGTTTTTAGAAAAATATTTGTAGTTTAAGACAGATTATGGATGATACTTGAAAATGGGTATGAAATTGAACAGTTCCCTTAAATTAGGTTTGCTTATCAGGAGATATTGAATAGAGAATCTTATAAAACATGTATTTCCCCATCAAAGGTTAATGAACTGATATAGATACATGAGTTTGAAAAATATATATAGAATGTAGAATAATTATATAAAAATAAAGAAAAATTACATTGAGGTAAAGAGAGAGAAAGCGTAACCTGAATGAAAAATGGAGATTCGGGGAGAATCCCTTACTTTATGTCCGAAAGTGTTCAACAATTGCACTTAACATCCTGGGTAACGAAATTATTTTCATTAATAATTTAATTAAGAACCTATTAAACATTTATTTTATTTAATATAACTTTATTAAGTTTATTTATGATTTTTTGATGAGTTATAAGATTAAATTTTATCATCCGGGATTATTCGTTTCTTTGGTTTTCATGATTGGTTCACTTGTATACATGTATGAAAGATCATGTAAAATGGTAATAGTCATCAAGAATTGAAATTATATGTTATTAATGAAATTTTAGGATATTTAATGGTCTTAAATATCATTTTTCCTTGACATGAGGATGATTCATTAGATAAAACCTTAATGATAACCGTTTATATTATTTTGGTGTTTTTCGATCATCACGAACTAGTTTTGATTTATTAATTAATATTATGTATATATACTGGTTCCAAAACATTATATAACTTATAATATTTATTATAAAATCTTATTTAATCATAACAATGGTTTTATGACCAGCATTGAAAATGGTAATGGAAAATGAAAACACATCATCCACGTTGGTGGTAAATCGACACACCACAGATGATATTTTCATTTTTAGAATAAAAGGGAGAGGGGAAGGGTTTTGATGATAGATTTTACATTAACATAATAAAATTACAATATATATAAGATACTGTAGTTATCATGTATATTTGGATAGAGGAGGCGAGGGAAGGATAAGAAAAGAAATGAAATTGAAAGAGAAGGATTATGGGTTTTACCTCTTGAATTCTTCTCATTGAGAACCTCCTTAAGGAACTTGGGTTTGGTCTTTTATTGAGACCAAAGGCTCATGGATGTGGGGAAGAGAATTGGGAATAGGATTGTGTGGAAATTAGATAAGCTTCAAGGCTTGGAAGGTGTGAGTAGAAAGGGTGGTGAGAGGTGATATTTATAGTGGAGGAGAGGGGTGTTTTTTGATTATTTTATTCATTACTTTATTATTTTGGCTCAAGACTAATAATAGATTGAACATAATCACAAAATATATTAAATAATGAAGGTGAATTAAAGATTATGTTTATTACATCAAAAATGAATCATGGAATAGTGTATTTAACTTATAATGTATATATACCGTAAATTACTATATTTTATTATTAAAAAAATAAACTATTTTAAAAAAATCCTAAAAATTCATCCTAACCATTTTTTGACGTGTAGAATTAAAAAATAAAATCTATTTTATACAAATAATTTTCTAAATATGAGGAAATTAATTTTTAAATAAAAAAATCATTTATTAAAAAAACCCAATTTTAATATTATAATCGTTTTCTCTGCACTTTGAAAAATTAATTAAGGTATCATAAAATTATCTTATAATCATAAGACAAGAAAATATTAATTTATCAATATATTTTATGAAAATAAATTTTCTTTTAAATTAGTATATTAATTATAAAATTGTAAATAAACATTTATGTTTTATAAAAATACCAACACTTGATTTTTCATTTTTAATACATTTATTTACATATTACATGATATAAATATATCATATTTTCATTCATAAGATACATAAATTTTATTTATAATTTCATAGGATAGGTTATTATTCTAATGGTCATACTACTATTTATATGGGTCACACTACCGTTCATAAGAGTTACATTACTATTTCAACAGTCACGTTAATATTTAATCATTGTTAATTTAAGCTCAATGTTGTGTGAAACATAATTTTTCAGATGAATTGAATTTATTTAAGAAGATACATACCATAAAATCTTAGGGTTCTATATTCTTCCCTACTTTAAAAATTTCATCCTCAGAATTTTTCATGAATATTTCCTTCTAAACAGATGAGGGTGGTTTTTCTTTATAACATGCTCAGGTTCCCACATTGCTTCTTCCATTTAATGGGTTTTCCAAAGAACTTTTACTAGTAAAGTCATTCAATTTATCAATACTTTCTATCTTGTGTCAATAATCTCAACAGGCTCTTCATAATAAGACAAATCAGGTTCTTGTTCTATTTCTTTATAGGTGAGTACATGCATTGGGTCAGACATGTACTTCTTTAATAATGATATGCAGAACATATCATGAACTTTGGTGAGACTTGGAGGAATTTCTAATCGGTAATATATAGATCCAATTCTTTCCAAAATTTTAAATGATCTGATATACTTGGGGCTCATTTTCCATTTCTTATATAACCTTAACACACCCTTCCATGGAGATAGTTTCAGAAAGACATGATCTCCCACTTCAAATTCCAAATCCTTTATCTGGTTGTCAGTATAACTCTTTTTCCTACTTTTGAGTTGCTTTAATATGAGACTGAATAGTCTTTACCATTGTCATTGTCTCTTCAATAAGTTATGGGCGTATAAGTTTCCTCTATCCAACTTCATCCCAACAAGTTGGAGCATGACATCTCTTTCCATATAATGCTTCATATGACACCATTTGAATGCCAGAATGGAAACTATTATTGTAGGAAAACTATACCAAAGTTAAATATTGATCCCACATACCTTGAAAGTCAAGTGAGCATGATCTAAACATGTCTTTTAATGTTTGAATAGTCCTTTTAAACTCTTCTTCAGTTTGAGGGTGATAAGAAGTACTCAAATGAAGCTCAATATCCAGAGCCTTCTAAATACTCTTCTAGAATTTTGATGTAAAATGAAGATCTAGATCAGACGCAATTGATAGAGGTGCACCATTAAGTCTTACAAATTCATTAATATATAGTCTTTATAGATTCTCAAGAGGTAAATCTTATCTTATAGCAAGAAAATGTGCTGATTTTTTAATATGATCAATAATAAACCACATTTCATCATTCCTTTTAGATGTCCTTGGTAGTCCTATGACAAATTCCATCATAATGACATCTCAATTCCACATAGTTATAATTATAGGTTGCATAAATCCTCTAGGATGCTGTCTCTCAGCCTTTATTTGTTGAAAAACTAGACACCTCGAGACATAGTCATCGATTTCCTACTTCATATTACGCCATAAAAAATATTCCTTCAGATATCTATACATCTTGGTACTGCAGGGGTGTATAGAAAAATTTGAGTTATGAGAATCATATAATAGTCCCTTTTTTTCTTAGGTATTGATGGGAAACAAAACCTCTTTCCAAATTTCATAATTCCATACTCATACATGAAGTCTACCAATATTCCATCCTTAACAGCTTTAATTTTATTTTGAAAATTATTGTCATCAGATTAAGATATTTTTACCTTCTCCAGTAATGATGATTTAATAATAATTTGAAAAAGGAGTGATGTTTCCCTTTCCTTAACAATTCCCATATCCATCTTTACTAAATCCATGAATATAGGATCTTTATCAATCCTCATTTGGATTATAATACCATGATATTTCATGATTAATGCATATTTATCCTTATTTTATTTTCCTAGGTGGTAGTGTATTAAGAAATAATAATATTTGTGTAACTCAAGCCATTGCCTTTGCCTAATGTTGAGTTATTTCTATGAAAAGATGTATTTCAAAATCTTATGATCCATATATGTCACAAACCAGCCCGAGTCGACCCTGAACCGGTCACCCAGGCCAGCCCGCGACAAGTTCCGAGAGGCGTTCCCGATCCTTCCGGGATGGTTACAAGCACCAAGGGCATCAATGGAGTACACAAGGGAACAATTTCTCCCATATATAAACAATCAAACAAACAGCGGAAATAAACGGATAGCCCAAAATGAATTTATAAAAAAATTGAACTAAATATTATTTGTACAATAAACTAAAATTAGAACAAAACCAAAAACTCAACTGAACAATCCCGATGAAAAAAAATAACTCCATGTGACACTTCTGTTCACTCTCCAACATAATCATAAAAAGTCTCCCAAGGTGATCGAACTAAAGATGAAACCTGCACAAGGGCTAAAAAAAGAAGAAGACTATAGGCGCGAGTATTAAAACTCAGTAGGTTAGCCCGGTATTCTATTCCCAATGCACATTACTTTAAAATAAAAGAAAAATCAATTTATAGTTTTAAAATCAAGATTTGAAAGTATGTTTTTCAAATGAGGTTCCATGCTATAATAATTATCAGACAAAAACATGCATGTTTAATAAACAAAAATGCAAGTAACAATTATTTTCAAAGAGGTGAAACTTCAAAATGAAAATAGTTTTCAAGAGGACTGATTTAAAGAATTTTAACATTCAAATAAATAACACATACTACTTAATTTACCAACCAAACACACCGTATGCCGACGGTGAGTACAAAATAACCAATGAGCACTAGTCACGGGAATACCCCTAGGCACTAGTTAGTTGTGAGCCCGAGGTACCTCGTATCTCGGTGAAAGTAACCATAATAAATATCCATTCTCGTGCACGAGCCACTAGTAGGGAACATACCCATAACCTAGTGGTCCCCAATCATCATCATCATCATAGTTTAGTTAGTGTTGTCATTGTCAAACTTGCTACGTGAAATAGGGGCCAACCCCCACAGAATCACTAGCATACTAGTACACGTCCACCCACCTAGATACCCGGGATTCCCTTTAGTGCTAAATCAAGTTACACATATTATCAAATACACATTTCACATCCACATTCCATTCCAAAACCATAAAAACACAAATATCCC
This sequence comes from Viscum album, assembly GCA_963277665.1. Lineage (NCBI taxonomy): Eukaryota > Viridiplantae > Streptophyta > Magnoliopsida > Santalales > Viscaceae > Viscum > Viscum album. The sequence continues at coordinate 163,221,557 of OY728159.1, forward strand.
ATAATCATTCTTCACATTTCTTACACTAATCAACAAACCGCTAAATATTTCGGTAAAACAATTTCATGAAGTGTATTGAGGCTTTGCACATAAAACTCTTTCAAAAACACTCTTTAAATTATAAACACACATAATAACCAAACCAAATCATATTTGGAAGCCCAATAAACATTTAATAAAATCATTTAATGGACTATAAAACAATCCCAATTGCACAAATTGTTATATACAAGTAAAACACTCCTTCATTTCTAGGAAATGCCAAACGGGCCTTTAATTATTTTCTCAAAACTATCCTTTGACGAAGGTATGAATTTTAATTATATTAAGGATATGTATAAACACAATTTACAGCAGAAAACCACATTCATAAATCTCTTATAATACTCAGGTTACATATTCAAAACACAACCATTTTCATAAAGATGTGAAACAATCAATTTTTGGGCAACTCGGGCCAAAATATGTTGTAAATCAAAACCCACTTGATTGTAAAAACAAATACAAATAGGAAATCCATATAAGTACCCAAAAATAACATTTATCATTATTCCAATTCCTTTATAAATCCAAACAAATAAATTTTAAATCACACATCACACATAAAAGCCAACCGGGCAATTTACCGAACACATGACATGCCCTTTTTAAACAAAACAATTTATTTTAAGTACATGAAAAGGAATAAAACACCAATTTAAAGCCATATTTTCATTAAATATATTGTAACATGTTAAAAATACCATATACCAGATTATAAACCTCACAAAATATTTGAAAAAGATAACGGAGCATTTAAACAAACACTTGTTGAGAACTTTCATGACAAAACAACACTACCGTTCACAAACCAATGATTAAACAACCACTTTGAACACCAATAAAATTTTCCAAAGGATGAAAAAAATAATAAACATATATATCTGGTGTTAAATATAATAAAATTATGAAACTTAAATAATAAATTCATGTGCAAGGGGTATCCTACCTCAAATCTTTGGCGTAATTGAAACGCACACCCGAAATCACCCGCCGCGGGTTTATAAACCATAAAACTATAAATATCAGACCTAAACAAACAGAAACCCCATCAAAAAACATGTTATAACAAAACCCTAGGTCGATCAAGACTAGGGTACAATATAAAACAATGAAATAATGAAAGGAGGGGGAAGAGGAAGAAGAAAGGACAAGGAATCTCACCTTTCATCCTAGAAAACTATTCATCTTCCATTAGATCTGAAGCCCTAGAGAAAATGGAATGTCTTGGAAATTCTTGGAGAGACTCCTAATGTCTGGAATAACCAGGGTAAGATGATTGGGGGCCAAAATAGTACTAAATGAGTGATTTATGAATGATAAAATTTACCTTGGCAAATCTGGGCGATTTCAGGTTTCCTGAGAATTTTATCCCTAATTCGGGACCCACATGAGCTCCAAAGAGGTAAAATAGATTATGAGGGTTAGTATAGGGTTATTGGCTTCGAGGGGGAGGTGGAATCACAGAAAAATAGTAAACAATGAAAAAGATATAAACGAAACAATTTATTTTTTTTAAACAGGAAATGGGCCCATGGGATGGCCCAATACCTAAATGAGTAACCCAAATTCACCCGACCTATGAATGTATAATGGGTCCAAAAGGATAAATAAGTTTTAATATATCAGTATAGGACAATTGGGAAGTTTAATGGGTGAAAAATGATGAAAAAAAAGAGTTATAAAAGAAACAAATTCGGTTTTTAAAACTGGGAATGAGCTCACGGTTGGCCCAAATCATGAAGTAACCACCCTTTCTTCAAAAACTACTAAACAAACAATGGGGATCCCAAATTAGGGTGGTTAGACATATATGAAACTTCAAAACTCAATATTTATCTCATAAAATACCCATGAAAAGGATCGGTATTTCTAATGGGCCGGATCAATACAATGACAGAAAAGAAAAAAAACCGTGTGTGACAATTCTCCCCACCATTAAAGCTTTCCGCCCCCGGAGAGCCATAACACTTTCCGACTGAAAAAAAATAACACCTAAGGATTCCAAAATGTACTACCCACCATTAAAAATCAACTATAACTAGGAATGTTCTTAGGATGAAAATCCAGGAGACCCATGGTGGGTCTCCCCACCATTAGAAACCAACTAGCAATGAATAGACAAGAATTGAACATGAGCTAGAGTTGGGACTCACTCACACAAGCCCAAAAAAAACCATCCTACAAAAAAAACTACTATACCAAGTTAATAGAGTTACAACATGAACATATAAACCACCCACTCCCGAATGGAGGGGACAATAACTTGGTCGACACATTCAGCACAATTCTGGACCCCCGTCACTTGGGGATGGGAGGGAAGAGGACCCAATAATTTGGCCACTTAAACAACAAAAGAAACAAAGAAACTACCCAAAACTCTCCCCCTATGAATATTTAACACCAAGACTTCATCTGATTTTTACAGGCGGTCCACACAGGGACATTGATTGAAAACCCACATCCATGAAGGAATAACCATAGACACTATGTGAGGGGTTAAGTCCACCACACTTGTTACGAAAAAGGGAAATTCATAGAAATGAAGAAACAAAACATTGACATAGAAAATAACTTAACAAAACAGAGGAGTAAGGGTCATAATCGAGCACTCCACACCTCTGTCGATTTTCTGACTGCGTGAAAAGCTTCACTCCGAGGCCTATGGCTGGAGCCCTGATTCTTGAAGCATTTTTTGCACCGCAGTCAGGTGATAAGGATCACACCACTCAAAAAAACCACACTTGATCACAAAAAAAAACCTTAATCTAAATAGGAACTCATAGATACATATCAAAATTCTATCTCACTCCAAACGAGGGGTAGAATGGACAAGGAATACGACGAAACACATCAACATCACCGAACACAACTGCTCTGTACAAAAGAATTATCATGACCTAGAAACACTTTTAATAGATCCCAAACAGCTCTCTATTCCAACAAGCAAGTTGAGGCATCATCAAAATAGGTGGATTTAAAATTTTAAAGGAATCCTTAGGTTTATCAGCAGGAAATATTTCCAACGCAGAACTATCCATGGCCACATCACAACATCAAACACATTTTTAGAAACCCAATGAAAATTACTCCAAAACCGAGCCACCAACAAGATCTCATCACTAGATAGAACAAGAGTATGAATTATAGATCACATAGAAGCTAACCAAATAAACAACTCTTCTAAGACATAGAAAAATCAAGCCACATAACCATTGGTTTTTAAAAAAGGCCATAATTTTTAGCTCAAAGCAATTTTGAAAAAACAAACTAACTTGGTGGGTTTACACATTCACCAATGGTGTTTCATCAAGTCTCACCCACATGCACATTTTGTAGAGACCCGAAGCTTGACGTACATGGAATTTACATTACTTTTGCGGAATACTTAGTACATAACAAAAAAAACACAAACACACAAGGATCGTAATAGTTTAGTGTCTTTGGAAACTCGGAACGTAATCTTCTAATCGTGGTGAAAGATCTTCAACATCTCCCATAAAGATCTTATTTTTTTTATACCTAAAACATTTCTTTAAATCTTGGGGAAAAGAAAACATAAAAGGGTGAGCTCAAATGCTCAGTAAGGGTAAACAAAAGAAATATCAATCACATCATATACATAATCACATAACTTTTGGAAATCTTAACCTGCAAAAGAGATCATAATTTCATAACATGGGGTAAATCATGGCAGTGAAATGTAATCACAATAATCATAACTTAAAACTTGAAACTTTGTGGTATTCACACATAATCATAGAGAATCATTTATTGTTAGTCAAGACTCATTGCCAAGACTATCTTAGTGGACAAAGTCCCTTTCTGAATCGAGTAACCCTCGTTTCAGTCCTGTTTCACTGAACCGGTATAACCTACCGTTCCATCCCTGTCTATCTCATGAGATATAAAATCTTTACCCAATGCATTGGAGGGAGATATAGGTCCCACCCATCTTATAATGAATCCTTTCTTATGTGTGCCACATAATCATAAACCATACATCATAGCGTAACCCATGTAATAAAAATGGGATTCTTAAACAACATGACATCATAAAACAATTCATATAAGATAAAGGAATTCATAAAAATATTTCCATCATAACATAATCAAAACAATGTAATAATAGGGATTAAAACAGAACCCTTTATTATCTTAGATGGAAAATAATTTTGATAAAACACTTGAACTCCATTCTTGAGGAAAATATCCTTTCTTCTTCAAAAACATTTTTCCTTTCATAACATGTCATACGACTTTAAAATAAAAGAAGTTGATTAAAAATAAACTTGAAAACTTGTAAAGGAATATTCTTGGAATTTTTTTTTAAAAAATCCATTCATGCCGTATAAGTTAAAAAAAACATTCTTCGTACTTTTTTCGGAAAAGTCAAAAAGTACCTCATACGAAAAACGACAAAAGATTCCTTTCATACATATTACTAAAAACTCACCGAAGGGTAAAAATGGATTTAAAAAATTGTAGGTGGATGGAAATAATATTACATATTGATGAAACATGGATGTGGATGATAAAATACACCCCAGTAAATACTAAAGTATAAACAATCTCGGATAAAAATGAGATTGTGATATTTCACTTACCTTAGGTCCGATTTGCTTCGTATGTGTCCGAACCTCCTGTATAATGATTTAAATAATTTCATTGACTTATTACAGAATCATATTCATTGTTATGATATCATATATGGTTCACTTATGACATTATATTACCCGTTCTTTTGTAAATTCCATGTTAAAGAAGCGTTTTGGGTAAAATCGTTTCATTTATCGTAGGTGTTTTGACTTGTTGTTCTTGACATTATTATTACTTATATCATGTTTTAATTACTTCCAGAATATAAAATATGATTTATATTTCATATATATTCAGTATATATATATATATATATATATATATATAATATAGATAAATGAAATGAAAAACACCGTTCATGGAGACGGTAGTCCGTGCGTACGCATGAACGCTATTTTCCTCTCCTTATTGTCTTGAATGGAAGTAAGTAGATGACATACATATATATATATATATATATATATATATATATATACATAAATCCAGTAGCTTTATAATGTCATATATTTCATTATTATTTCTTATATATAGTTTATAATCATTCTTAAATGATTAACATGGAGAATGAATCTCATCGCGTCGTGGAGACGGTAGTCCGTATGTACGCACGAGCGATGATATCATTTCCATAAATATTGAATTGAATTGGAGTGGATTATACAATATATCAGAATCAATATGATGTTGTAATAACTATGTATAGTTATTCTTTACACCATTATACCCATCCATGTAAGGTGGTGGTGGAAAATAGATTACACCACGGCGTGGAGACAGTATTCCGTACGTACGCACGCGCGGTGATTTCTTTTTCCGTAGGATGGATAGATGGTGAAATAGGGTTGTTTCATACTTATAATAACATATCAGTATATGAGTGATACTGATGTTATTACATCATAATGAAACAACCTAAGAAGAAGAAGTGGAAGAAGAAATAAAGATGAAAGAATTGGTAATGGTAATTACCTCTTCTTTGAAGCGCCTCTTTGAGACCTCCTCTTAGGGCACTAAAATTGGTCTTTGAGGAAGACCAGAACCTCTAGGATGTTTCTAGGGAAGTGGAGAAGAGATTTTGGCAGGGTTTGGCCGAGCTTGAGTGCTCAAATTGGTGTGAGGAGGAGGGGGAGGAGGTGTCCTTTTATAAGGGAGGAGAGGAGCACCTTAGGAATATCTCAAAATATTATTTTATATTAAAGTCAAAATCGGTTTATAATGGTTCCAAAGGGTCTTATTTTGAAGCTAAAGTAGGGATTGGTCGAAATCCTATCATCCAATAGGATTTAGACAAGTTTACGGTATTATTTTAACCTTATCAATTAGATTTAACTCTAAGTTAAATAATTTAACTTTTACCATGTCTTTTTGTTTTCTTTCACTATATGGTTAATACACTTACTATAACATGCCAAAAGAATCCCCAAATTGTATATTATTAATACATATATCCTTATCTATGTCATTTGGCTGAACCTTAGATTTTTAGGAATAAAATAACAATTAATAATATAATATTTGATTTAAAAACTATTTTGTGTCAATTTTGACACTATTTGATATATGATTTTTGTGAAAGTCATAACAGAATTATATGTTAGAACCAATTTGATTAAATCAACACTAATTTATCATAGTAACCTAGAAAATTAGTGGAATTCATAAAAAGTCTCAAATTACATTCATTTGAGCATTTATAACATCAATTATGTTAATATTTCCTTAAAAGGGTAATTACTGCATCATCGTTGTGTCATAAATAAATTAATTTATTTAAAGTCTAAAAATTATAAATAAACTATCATTATGTAGGAAATCTTTTTATCTTTCTAATGAATATTTACAATCTAATTTATCTTATGTACAACCCTATATTAATTTTTTTTTAGTAAATATACTTTGATTTTAACTCTTTTAACACTTCTTTGAATTAAATAATAATAAATGTCCTAATCTAATCCAAGTGGGCCTAAATGATAATATTTTACACTTAAGGTTGTTTTTGGTCGAGATACACTTGTCCAATAGAATTAGGACATGTGTTAGGGTAATATTAATATCATTCTTACCCTTAATTACCCTATTTACTTTTAACCGTGGTAAATAAAAGTAAAAAGTTACTATTCACCAAAAATTATTTTCATCTCATTGAACCACATTTTACTTACTGACATCAACTGTGTCTCTCGGATTTTTGAAATTCTATTCACAGAAGCGGTAAAATTAAGTTTTATGAAAAATTCAGTTTTTTAACTACTACTTAGTAGTTTCACTATTCATAAAAAATTGATGTTTTTCAGAACAATGCCAAAATTTCATCCTAAGCTATATTTCATATTTCGAATTCATAAATGAAGTCTATTTTACCAAATTCATAACATAGAAGTTGCATTAATTAATTTTATAATTAAATCCCGCTGTTAAAACAAATAGCGTGTTTTTAAGAAACAATATCTATCAAAAGATTGACACTTGTTTATGTCTGGTTTAAATGTGAAATTACATCCAATGAACAAAATTGTATTAAATTGTAAAAATGTATTCTAAATATACTTTAAAACCACTCAAATTAATAATTTATCACTATTAATTATTTTGATTAAAAAAGTTGTTTTTAATTATAATTTAGTAATTTTCACTATTCATCAGAATATGAAAGTTATCCGAAAAGTACCAAAATTTCACCTTAGGCTAAATTCGATACTCCGAATCCAAAAATGAAGTCCATTTTGAGAGCTAAAATTTATAAAATTTAAAAAGTGGTTATTACTATTCATAACGGCTAGTTTTAATAGTATAACATATCGTTGTTTCGTGAAACTTAGTATTGCGTACTACACACGCTATCGAGGAAGGTTGCGATTGCGTGTAATGAAAGGCAAGTCAAAGATGCGTGTTGTGCAAGCTCCTTTTGGTGTAGCGTACAACACAAGACATTAATAAAATTAAAAAGAATATTTTTCATAAAATCTCGGGTTGTTACATTCTACCCCCCTTAAAATGAATTTCTCCCTCGAAATTCGTCGGGGTTATAAATAGAAACCCACATCGTAAAAAGGAACACCAAAACTTGGCTTTAAAAACTAAAGTATGAAATGTAACGATTACCCAAATAAACTAATCACTGGGTTTCCACATAGGTGAAAATATGGATATGGAAGAGAAATCTAACCATCATGTTCTGATGGAGAGTGGTAGAGAACATGGCTATGGAAAATCCAGTAATCACAAATCCATAAATTTGTGATGATCTAATGTACCATATGATTCATCAGGTATAAGATCACTAGGACAACATTTTTGGTTTTCAAGATCATTTCCCTAAAGTTAAAGAATTTGAATTAGAATAAATACTTACTTTATTTTGGTACAATCTCACTGTTGTTCGTGCCTTTAACAATTTCCACTTCATCTCTTAAATAAATGAAGTTGAATTTGTTATTCGTGAAGTGTTAGCAGATCATGTGATAGAATGACGGGTCATTCCATCTGTCTCAAAAGGTTAGAAAAAATTATATACATAAGTCGATCTATAGTGATATTAATCATATATGGTTCCTAAAATGGACTTATACTTCATATATCATACTGCTTAATATAATAAAACTAGTTTCTACTAAACAGGGAATTCCTGTAGGCCAGTGGTAGGCGATAAAGGCCAGTCGCACTTCGGTTGTGGGTTCGATTCCCACAGCCTTGTCCGAAGCGATGGGCTGTCGCCCGTCCTGCAGGTTGTCCTTTTTCTAAAACTACATTACTATAACATCCCATAAATAATATCGAAAAAAAACTTCTATCCTTAAACAATACTCACTTATGTCCAACATAATCCGTTTCAATCTTTAGGCTTATCCATAATACTGCAGTCCACTCTCATAACATAGTGAAAATGATTACCAGAGATTTAATACCATCGTTGATCCCCATATATCATAAGATATGTTTTGTTGGTCACATTCCAAACATTCAAAGTCCTTAATCATGTATTCTCTTGAATACCTTAGTGAAAACATGAATGCAGTTAAAATTTAACACTTTCCACATACCAAAATCCTCAAAATTCTATATACTCAAACCATGATATCACTTAGTCCTTATATCAATCATGAGCTCATGAATACTGTCAAAAATTTCATTTTCTCATTATCCCTTAATTATGCGTATATCATCTGCTTTCCAAAATATTTGAATCACTTTTCATGGTTACCGGTACCTTAAAATTATTGAAAACCACAATAATACAAAAATATTATAATAAACAATAAAAGTACCTCAACAACATTATTCTTGAATACCAATACATAAACACTTCAATCCATCCTCTTCAATTATTGTCCTGGAATAAGTCCTTCCATGATTTAGAAGTAACTTTTTAGGTCCGGGCATTGAGTTGGGTAATGCCCATGTTCTCCACAAATAATACATTGAACTCCATAACAGTCTGTCACTCTATGACCCTTATCTCCACACAAATAACATCGGTCCCTCCATTTGAGGTATTCTTCAAGGTTTTTCTTCCCTTCTTTAGAAATCTCAATCTTCCTTTCTTTATGCTTCTCAACATGCGAACATGCATAATAGTCTATCTTCCTCTTCTTTGATGAATTAGGTATACCACTAAATTTCACCTTGTTAATCATATATCGCGATGACTGATTCAGAATAATCACAATATCTTTCTCTCTAGGAATTACATAATTTTGTTGCTTATAGTCACCAATTTGTCCATTGGATTCAATGTTAACTGAATTCCGTCTGGTTCCCTCCATTAACTAAAACACAAAAAGAATTCGTTGAGAGGAAAAAATCATGCTAGAGAAAACAACATAGTAAAGGGGGAGTACCCTCAATATCTAACATCTTAGGTTAAATTCTAAGATCGTTACCGTAGTTCTAGGATTATATCCTATATGTATACTTATCCTTAGGGACATCCCTAGACATACCTTAGAAATATCTCTAGGGATCTCACTAACGTTTTCGCATCCTAGTTTCCAAAGGTTGACTAAACCTTTCCTCTGATACCAACTGTAGAGACCCGAAGCTTGACGTACATGGAATTTACATTACTTTTGCGGAATACTTAGTACATAACAAAAAAACACAAACACACAAGGATCGTAATAGTTTAGTGTCTTTGGAAACTTGGAATGTAATCTTCTAATCGTGGTGAAAGATCTTCAACATATCCCATAAAGATCTTCTTTTTTTTATACCTAAAACATTTCTTTAAATCCTGGGGAAAAGGAAACATAAAAGGGTGAGCTCAAATGCTCAGTAAGGGTAAACAAAAGAAATATCAATCACATCATATACATAAGCACATAACTTTTGGAAATCTTAACCTGAAAAAGAGATCATAATTTCATAACATGGGGTAAATCATGGCAGTGAAATGTAATCACAATAATCATAACTTAAAACATGAAACTTTGTGGCATTCACACATAATCATAGAGAATCATTTCTTGTTAGTCAAGACTCATTGCCAAGACTATCTTAGTGGACAAAGTCCCTTTCTGAATCGAGTAACCCTCGTTTCAGTCCTGTTTCACTGAACCGGTATAACCTACCGTTCCAGCCCTGTCTATCTCATGAGATATAAAATCTTTACCCAATGCATTGGAGGAAGATATAGGTCCCACCCATCTTATAATGAATCCTTTCTTATATGTGCCACATAATCATAAACCATACATCATAGCGTAACCCATGTAATAAAAATGGGATTCTTAAACAACATGACATCATAAAACAATTCATATAAGATAAAGGAATTCATAAAAATATTTCCATCATAACATAATCAAACCAATGTAATAATAGGGATTAAAACAGAACCCTTTATTATCTTAGATGGAAAATAATTTTGATAAAACACTTGAACTCCATTCTTGAGGAAAATATCCTTTCTTCTTCAAAAACATTTTTCCTTTCATAACATGTCATACGACTTTAAAATAAAAGAAGTTGATTAAAAATAAACTTGAAAACTTGTAAAGGAAGATTCTTGGAAATTTTGTTTTAAAAATCCATTCATGCCGTATAAGTTAAAAAAAACATTCTTCGTACTTTTTTCGGAAAAGTCAAAAAGTACCTCATACGAAAAACAACAAAAGATTCCTTACATACATATTACTAAAAACTCACCGAAGGGTAAAAATAGATTTAAACAATTGTAGGTGTATGGAAATAATATTACATATTGATGAAACATGGATGTGGATGATAAAATACACCACAGTAAATACTAAAGTATAAACAATCTCGGATAAAAATGAGATTGTGATATTTCCCTTACCTTAGGTCCGATTTGCTTCGTATGTGTCCTAACCTCCTGTATAATGATTTAAATAATGTCATTGACTTATTACAGAATCATATTCATTGTTATGATATCATATATGGTTCACTTATGACATTATATTACCCGTTCTTTTGTAAATTCCATGTTAAAGAAGCGTTTTGGGTAAAATCGTTTCATTTATCGTAGGTGTTTTGACTTGTTGTTCTTGACATTATTATTACTTATATCATGTTTTACTTACTTCCAGAATATAAAATATGATTTATATTTCATATATATTCAGTATATATATATATATAATAGATAGATAAATGAAATGAAAAATACCATTCATGGAGACGGTAGTCCGTACGTACGCATGAACGCTATTTTCCTTTCCTTATTGTCTTGAATGGAAGTAAGTAGATGAAATACACATATATATATATATATATATATATACATAAATCCAGTAGCTTTATAATGTCATATATTTCATTATTATTTCTTATATATACTTTATAATCATTCTTAAATGGTTAACATGGAGAATGAATCTCATCGCGTCGTGGAGACGGTAGTCCGTACGTACGCACGAGCGATGATATCATTTCCATAAATATTGAATTGAATTGGAGTGGATTATACAATATATCAGAATCAATATGATGTTGTAATAAATATGTATAGTTATTCTTTACACCATTATACCCATCCATGTAAGGTGGTGGTGGAAAATAGATTACACCACGGCGTGGAGACGGTATTCCGTACGTACGCACGCGCGGTGATTTCTTTTTCCGTAGGATGGATAGATGGTGAAATAGGGTTGTTTCATACTTATAATAACATATCAGTATATGAGTGATACTGATGTTATTACTTCATAATGAAACAACCTAAGAAGAATAAGTGGAAGTAGAAATAAAGATGAAAGAATTGGTAATGGTAATTACCTCTTCTTTGAAGCGCCTCTTTGAGACCTCCTCTTAGGGCACTAAAATTGGTCTTTGAGGAAGACCAGAACCTCTAGGATGTTTCTAGGGAAGTGGAGAAGAGATTTTGGCAGGGGTTGGCCGAGCTTGAGTGTAACACCCCGAGCTTCCATGATACGCTTCTCATTCAATAATGTAATAGCTTGCATTGTACGCAACATCGAGTTCTAACACACTGCAACTAATCAAAGTAGCCGTTATGAATAGTAATAACCACTTTTTAAATTTATAGAAATTTTATATTTCAAAATGGACTTCATTTTTGTATTCCTAATATTAAAATTAGCCTATGTTGAATTTTTTGTAATTTTCTGAGAACTTCAAAATTTTTATGAATAGTGAAAAATACTTAAAACAACTTTTTTAATCAAAATAATTTATAGTGATAAGTTATACTATTTAGTGGTTTTAAAGTATAATTAGAATATATTTTTACAATTTTATCCAATGGTGGTCATTAGAATTAATTTAACATTGAAATTGGACATAAACAATTGCCAATCTTTTGATATAAATTGTTTCTTAAAAACACGCTATTTGTTGTGACAACGGGAATTAATTATAAATTTAATTAATGAAACTTATATGTTTGGAATTTTGTAAAATAGACATCATTTTTGAATTCGTAATATCAATTATATTTAGGGTGAAATTTTGGCATTGTTCTGAAAAACATCAATTTTTGATGAATAGTGAAACCACTAAGTGGTAGTTAAATAACTGATTTTTCGTTTAAATGAAATATTACCACTTCTGTGATTTGATTTTCAAAAATCCGACATACATGGTTGTCATTAAGAAGTAAAATGTGGTTCAATGAGATTAAAATAAATTTTTGGTGAATAGTAACTTTTATGTTCTTAATCGCGATTAGAGGTAATTAGTGTAGTTTAGGGTACAAATAATGTTTTAATAATATGAGATGAGCATGACACTTGTCCTACTCCTATTGGATGAGTCATGGCCGACCAAGAAAACCGATGGGTAAACTTGGGGACCCCATGGAGCCACTTTAGTTGGAAAATGACATTAATATATATTTATTTAATGTTAAAATTAAATTGACACAAACATGAGTTATTTTACTAAAACAGTTTTAAGTGGGGTTACACAAGTCCAAATTTTGACTATAAATATTCATTAGAAAGCTAAAAAGATTTCCTACATCATAGTATTTGTTTTATAATTTTTAGACATTAAATAAATTAAATTATTTATGACATCATTATGATACAGCGATGACCTCATTATTTAACGATTTAAATAAAATGAGAAGATAATGCAAAATCTAAGGCTTACACTTGTCCAAAGCCTATTGTATGAGGATATTTCGAAACCTTATCACCTTAGCCTCTAATTATATAAGTGTGGGACCTTTAGAATCCGAAAATCATTGTGAAATAATGTAACATTTCAATCTTTCCAAAAGTGCCCCTCCTCTCCACTTATAAAAGGCCCCCGCCTCTCCCACCTCATTTACACTTTCAAGCCATTTGGCTCGGCCAAACTCTGCCCAAATACTCTACCAACTTCCCCCTATTACTCCTAGAAGCCTTACTTTGGGCAGAACTCTTCCCAAGGAAGCCTTTGGCTCAAATCAAAAAGAGTTACCCGATTTTGAGGTAATGTCTTTTCTAATGTTGTTTTGTTTTATTTTTCTTCTACAACCCCCTAAACTCTTTTTATTCATTTCTTTTGTAACAACACCAGTATCCTCAATATACTAGGATGTTGTTATAAGAAGTATTCGAGCTACACTTACACACACCTACATCTAATGGTTAAAGAACATACGGTTTCTGTGGATGGAGAATTTCTGCCTCACGAAATGATGATTGTTCAACACTCATATAACACCTTCAAAGGTGGCCATTAAGATGTCACTATTTTTATATATGATATATAATATGTTTATGTTTTACTTATGCTTCTTTATTTCTAATTTATGGCATACTTTATGATTTCCATTATGGGTAAAACGCGATAATTTCATTTTACGAAGTGCGGACTACCGCCCCCTCAAAGTGATTTGAATCGTTAATGCCATATGTGGGATGTATAAAGGATGGAGTAAATGGTATTATACACTATATTATACTGTAATTATATTATAAATTTATATCATTATAATTTAATTCCATTAAATACGAAATAGAAATGAAAGTAGCGTTCATGCGTACGTACGGCTTACCGTCTCCATGAACGGTGCATTTCATTTCTTACCTCTAAATGTTACGTGACATTATGAATGAATGTATATACTGTATATATATTATATATATGACATATAAATCATGAATATAATTCTGGATATAATGGATATTCTACCACATGAACAACTTGTAATTATAAGAAGTTTATTGTTGACTCAAGTACCAAAGATCGACAAAACGACCGTTATTAACTTAAATAATTACATAATGTTCATATAATTGTAATAAGTGATATAATAAGGATAATAAAATTGAAAATGGTTCTTAATAAGGTGTATATTAACTCTAGTTTATTATTCAGAAGGTTAAAGAACGGTTGAGTCAAGTCAGACACGAGGTAAGGGAATTTCTTAACCCAACTTCCATTCTTTGGGTTAATCTTTTACTTTCAAATTATGTCATGATATTATTATGTCCTATTTTGTATTTTTACTTTCTTTATGTGTACCTATAGTGAATACACATAATAGATCTATTTTATTTTAAAAATGATCTTTTAAGGACTTCGTCTCAATCCCCTTTCATTGAGGCATATTTGGTTTTATACACAACTTTATTTTATACGGTGTATAAACCCCTTTGACTTTTACATTTATTCAAAAGGAATCTTTTTTATACGAAGCGTTTTACTAAATGACAAAAGGGAATGTTTTTCTTTCCGTACTTATGCGGCGACAACGACTTCTCCGCCACCGTAACCATTATTTGAGTTTCGGCTTCCTATACAAGCCATCTTTTTTTTAATGAAAAATAAATACAAAGTTTTAACTTTCTTTTATTTTGGTATTGAAAATGGTTTTGAAAGCGTTTTTATTATATCAATGTGTTGTATTGATATCTTGTGATTGAAATGTGGAAATGTTATGTTTCCTTTATGCATGTTTTATGTGATACGATTATGTTATGGTTTATGATATGTTTAAACCTATTCATATGAGGAATGTATTGGACTTAATAAGTGATGGGTGGAGCCCGCTATAGCTCCTCGATGCATCGGTAGGTCTCATGAGACAACTAGACGTGGAATTGGCTGAGGCCCTTTCCCAATTTGATTTATGATTTTGGCCGAGGCCTTAATCATTTTAGACGTCTTGGCCGAGGCCTTGACAAAGTGTTTCAGAATGTCTGGCATTATACATTCCCTCATTATGAAAGTGGTTATTGATATTTCATGTGATTATTCGACCAGTAGAATATCCATGTGAAGAAGTGAATGGAATTATCTCATTTTACTTTTTCCATATTATGTTGAAGTTCATGTTTAAAAGGCTTTTGTTTTATTTATACATTGCCTTAATTGTTAATGATTATTTATGAAAGCTTCCGCATTATTGTTATCCTTAATGAGCATCTGAGCTCACCCCTTTCAATGTTTTAATATTTTCCAGGATGTGAAGAAGTATTTTAGGAATGACCTGCAGGGATAGTCAGAAGAGGATATGAGTGTGGACTATGAAGACTTTGTTATTAGTTTTTCACTTTATGATGTAATGTAAGACTTATGAGTGTATCTAGTGTTTCCAAGGCTACTAAACTAATCGGTCTTTCGAGACTTGATCTTTCGTGATCATGCCAATGTTACGAAGTAACGCACCGACTCTGGGTAGCTGGGGTCAGGGTGTTACAGTTGGTATCAGAGGCAGTTTAGTACTAACCTTGGAAGCTAGATTTAGATAAACTCTGATTAGAGCACATATCCTGAAGATAGACTTTGAGGATTAGTATAGAAGAACTTCCTAGAATTTTGGTATTGTAGAGATGTTGTGAGTTTTCCGAGCAATACATCCTTGTCTGGATACGAGCAGGTAGAGGCGGCTCTGGAACAGATGTACCTAGGGGTAAAACCCGAAAACACCACTTTGAGCTAGACTCGAACGGGAACTGGTGCACGACAACGGGCCTTGCTGCACTCTTGGTTACGACACTCCCGGGGGATATGCTTTGGATAATTCCCATTTTCTTTACAAACCACTATGAAGGGTTACGAGTATATACTTCCTCAAAGAAAACATTTTTATAATTATGGATTATATCCATAATTAGTTCAATTTATGTTAAGTGTTTTACAAGTATGGAATTATGTATTTTGATTCATGAACTAATCTAGTTTATGCCATTATTTAGAAATGGCGCCTAGTGGAAGGAATGGAAACCGTATCAATGCACGCACTCCGTGTAGGGATTTCCCTCCTGCTCAGGATAATTATGGTGGAGCTAGTGATACAACTGGTGCTGATCAGCTTCTCACCGTACTGGGACAACTCATGCAGGTTATGAATAACAACCTTACTCATATGGAGCACCCTGATCCGCAACGTGGAGGATCAATGCTAGACCGTTTCATGAGGCAACAATCGCCAACCTTAAATGGGAGTACAAATCCTATAGTAGCTGAGCAATGGATAAATTCCTTAAAGAAAATATTCCATGCCTTGGGGAGTAGTGAAAGGGAGAATGTTGTCATGGCAGTTTACCGCCTCACTGGAGATGCCGATCAATGGTGGTCACTAATTCAAAACACAAAGGAAGATGATGAATTAACAAACATGGAATGGTAGGAGTTCAAAGAGATTTTCTTAGAAAAATACTTTCCTCGTGACCATCGAGCAGATATGGAAAGGCAATTTCTGAGTCTGAGGCAGAAGGATGATGAGAATGTCGCAAAGTATGAGGCTAACTTTACAAGGTTAGCGAGGCATGCTTCCGATTATATACGTAACCCAAGGAGTAAGATTGATCGTTTCTTTGATGGGTTAAAACCATTTATCCATCGAGCTTTAGTATCACAATCCTTCTCATCATACGAAGATATTGTCTCGTGTGCTATCAAGACAGAAAAGGAATTCTCTAAGTCTTATGACAACAAAGTAAAGCAAGAGAAGAAGAGAACGGTGGAACAAGAGACAGATAAAGGGAAAAAGGGAAAGAAGGATTTTCCATTATGTGATAATTGTGGGAAGAATCACCCTGGTATGTGCCTAAAAGGAATGGGAGTTTGTTATAAATGTGGAGAAAAGGGTCACCAGGCTCGTGATTGCAAGGGAAAGAAAGAGGCTATCAAAGTTGAATTCTACAATTGTAGAGAAATGGGTCATTATGCAAATGAATGTCCTAAGCGTCAGGGAAACTTACCTCAGAAAAGGCCAAGGGATCAAGGCCAATCTTATGCTGTGACTATAGTTGAAGCAGAATAACTAATGTATTGGTGCTTTTGGACTGATGGATTATATTTCGGTTATTAGAATAATGTGATTGTACTACAGTACTTGTTGATTTTAGTAAGGTTTTAATATGATGAAGGTAATTATATTTTTAGTATGTGACAATAAGAGAAACTTTACTTTGTTTGGGGAATCTGATAAATTGATTTTGGAATTTAGAGACCTTTTAGAGAAAGTCTGGACAGAGGTATTTTGGATAACTATAAAGGTTGGAGTGGATTAAGTTGATCTTTGGATAGTATTGTTTAAGGTTAAAAAATTTATGAAGATTATTTTTGGAATATTATAATACTATAGTTTTAGGAAAAGGACAACCTTCAGGGTGGGGAATAACCCGTCGTGTCGGACAAAGCTGCAGGAATCGAACCCACAACCATAGTGCGACAGGCCTTTATTTCCTACCACTAGCCTACAGGAAGTCCCTGGTTATTACAAAATAATTTTACTAATCTAAATGGTATGTGTTAATATTTGGAACCTTATACAATTAGGATAAAAAGAATATTTTTGAGTTCCGTTACCATTTGGAGTAAAAGATGGGTTTGTGGTAAAAATTTATTAACGAATGAAAGTATACATAACAAGTATGTATATTCCCTTACGTTCTTAGTAAATCTCCTAAATAAATTCCTCAACATTATAAAAGGTAACTTAAAATAAAAATGTTGTCGGTTAACGTTTCCAACTGGGGATTCAATGACCGTTTAACCAATCACAAGTTTGTGATTTTCTTGTGGTTAAACTTTCTCCTAATCCTATTTTCTATAACTCTCCATCAGACCTTGATGGTTTGTTTTTCTTCCATATCCATATTTTCATAGAATCCTAGAATGGGCTATATCGGGTGACCTTTGTACTTATCTTGCTTTCTTTTAATGTTATATATTTATTAACCTTATTTCCGATGTGGGTTATCCTCAAAGGTATTTTATCTTTTCAACCTTTTATTTTCAAAGAAAAATTTCAAATTGTGAGGACGCAATTTATTGAAGGAGGGGAGAATGTAACACCCCGAGCTTCCATGATACGCTTCTCATTCAATAATGTAATAGCTTGCATTGTACGCAACATCGAGTTCTAACACACTGCAACTAATCAAAGTAGCCGTTATGAATAGTAATAACCACTTTTTAAATTTATAGAAATTTTATATTTCAAAATGGACTTCATTTTTGTATTCCTAATATTAAAATTATCCTATGTTGAATTTTTTGTAATTTTCTGAGAACTTCAAAATTTTTATGAATAGTGAAAAATACTTAAAACAACTTTTTTAATCAAAATAATTTATAGTGATAAGTTATACTATTGAGTGGTTTTAAAGTATAATTAGAATATATTTTTACAATTTTATCCAATGGTGGTCATTAGAATTAATTTAACATTGAAATTGGACATAAACAATTGCCAATCTTTTGATATAAATTGTTTCTTAAAAACACGCTATTTGTTGTGACAACGGGAATTAATTATAAATTTAATTAATGCAACTTATATTTTTGGAATTTTGTAAAATAGACATAATTTTTGAATTCGGAATATCAATTATAGCTTAGGGTGAAATTTTGGCATTGTTCTGAAAAACATCAATTTTTGATGAATAGTGAAACCACTAAGTGGTAGTTAAATAACTGATTTTTCGTTTAAATGAAATATTACCACTTCTGTGATTTGATTTTCAAAAATCCGACATACATGGTTGTCATTAAGAAGTAAAATGTGGTTCAATGAGATTAAAATAAATTTTTGGTGAATAGTAACTTTTATGTTCTTAATCGCGATTAGAGGTAATTAGTGTAGTTTAGGGTACAAATAATGTTTTAATAATATGAGATGAGCATGACACTTGTCCTACTCCTATTGGATGAGTCATGGCCGACCAAGACAACCCATGGGTCAACTTGGGGACCCCATGGAGCCACTTTAGTTGGAAAATGACATTAATATATATTTATTTAATGTTAAAATTAAATTGACACAAACATGAGTTATTTTACTAAAACAGTTTTTAAGTTGGGTTACACAAGTCCAAATTTTGACTATAAATATTCATTAGAAAGCTAAAAATATTTCCTACATCATAGTATTTGTTTTATAATTTTTAGACATTAAATAAATTAAATTATTTATGACATCATTATGATACATCGATGACCTCATTATTTAACGATTTAAATAAAATGAGAAGATAATGCAAAATCCAAGGCTTACACTTATCCAAATCCTATTGGATGAGGAGATTTCGAAACCTTATCACCTTAGCCTCTAATTATATAAGTGTGGGACCTTTAGAATCCGAAAATCATTGTGAAATAATGTAACATTTCAATCTTTCCAAAAGTGCCCCTCCTCTCCACTTATAAAAGGCCCCCGCCTCTCCCACCTCATTTACACTTTCAAGCCATTTGGCTCGGCCAAACTCTGCCCAAATACTCTACCAACTTCCCCCTATTACTCCTAGAAGCCTTACTTTGGGCAGAACTCTTCCCAAGGAAGCCTTTGGCTCAAATCAAAAAGAGTTACCCGATTTTGAGGTAATGTCTTTTCTAATGTTGTTTTGTTTTATTTTTCTTCTACAACCCCCTAAACTCTTTTTATTAATTTCTTTTGTAACAAAACCAGTATCCTCAATATACTAGGATGTTGTTATAAGAAGTATTCGAGCTACACTTACACACACCTACATCTAATGGTTAAAGAACATACGGTTTCTATGGATGGAGAATTTCTGCCTCACGAAATGATGATTGTTCAACACTCATATAACACCTTCAAAGGTGGCCATTAAGATGTCACTATTTTTATATATGATATATAATATGTTTATGTTTTACTTATGCTTCTTTATTTCTAATTTATGGCATACTTTATGATTTCCATTATGGGTAAAACGCGATAATTTCATTTTACGAAGTGCGGACTACCGCCCCCTCAAAGTGATTTGAATCGTTAATGCCATATGTGGGATGTATAAAGGATGGAGTAAATGGTATTATACACTATATTATACTGTAATTATATTATAAATTTATATCATTATTATTTAATTCCATTAAATACGAAATAGAAATGAAAGTAGCGTTCATGCGTACGTACGGCTTACCGTCTCCATGAACGGTGCATTTCATTTCTTACCTCTAAATGTTACGTGACATTATGAATGAATGTATATACTGTATATATATTATATATATGACATATAAATCATGAATATAATTCTGGATATAATGGATATTCTACCACATGAACAACTTGTAATTATAAGAAGTTTATTGTTGACTCAAGTACCAAAGATCGACAAAACGACCGTTATTAACTTAAATAATTACATAATGTTCATATAATTGTAATAAGTGATATAATAAGGATAATAAAATTGAAAATGGTTCTTAATAAGGTGTATATTAACTCTAGTTTATTATTCAGAAGGTTAAAGAACGGTTGAGTCAAGTCAGACACGAGGTAAGGGAATTTCTTAACCCAACTTCCATTCTTTGGGTTAATCTTTTACTTTCAAATTATGTCATGATATTATTATGTCCTATTTTGTATTTTTACTTTCTTTATGTGTACCTATAGTGAATACACATAATAGATCTATTTTATTTTAAAAATGATCTTTTAAGGACTTCGTCTCAATCCCCTTTCATTGAGGCATATTTGGTTTTATACACAACTTTATTTTATACGGTGTATAAACCCCTTTGAATTTTACATTTATTCAAGAGGAATATTTTTTATATGAAGCGTTTTGCTAAACGACAAAAGGGAATGTTTTTCTTTCCGTACTTATGCGGCGACAACGACTTCTCCGCCGCCGTGACCATTATTTGAGTTTTGGCTTCCTATACAAGCCATCTTTTTTTTAATGAAAAATAAATACAAAGTTTTAACTTTCTTTTATTTTGGTATTGAAAATGGTTTTGAAAGCGTTTTTATTATATCAATGTGTTGTATTGATATCTTGTGATTGAAATGTGGAAATGTTATGTTTCCTTTATGCATGTTTTATGTGATACGATTATGTTATGGTTTATGATATGTTTAAACCTATTCATATGAGGAATGTATTGGACTTAATAAGTGACGGGTGGAGCCCGCTATAGCTCCTCGATGCATTGGTAGGTCTCATGAGACAACTAGACGTGGAATTGGCCGAGGCCCTTTCCCAATTTGATTTATGATTTTGGCCGAGGCCTTAATCATTTTAGACGTCTTGACCGAGGACTTGACAAAGTGTTTCAGAATGTCTGGCATTATACATTCCCTCATTATGAAAGTGGTTATTGATATTGCATGTGATTATTCGACCAGTAGAATATCCCTGTGAAGAAGTGAATGGAATTATCTCATTTTACTTTTGCCATATTATGTTGAAGTTCATGTTTAAAAGGCTTTTGTTTTATTTATACATTGCCTTAATTGTTAATGATTATTTATGAAAGCTTCCGCATTATTGTTATCCTTACTGAGCATCTGAGCTCACCCCTTTCAATGTTTTAATATTTTCCAGGATGTGAAGAAGTATTTTAGGAATGACCTGAAGGGATAGTCAGAAGAGGATATGAGTGTGGACTATGAAGACTTTGTTATTAGTTTTTCACTTTATGATGTAATGTAAGACTTATGAGTGTATCTAGTGTTTCCAAGGCTACTAAACTAATCGGTCTTTCGAGACTTAATCTTTCGTGATCATGCCAATGTTACGAAGTAACGCACCGACTCTGGGTAGCTGGGGTCGGGGCGTTACATTGAGTGCTCAAATTGGTGTGAGGAGGAGGGGGAGGAGGTGTCCTTTTATAAGGGAGGAGAGGGGCACCTTAGGAATATCTCAAAATATTATTTTATATTAAAGTCAAAATCGGTTTATAATGGTTCCAAAGGGTCTTATTTCGAAGCTAAAGTGAGGATGGGTCGAAATAATATCATCCAATAGGATTTAGACAAGTTTAGGGTATTATTTTAACCTTATCAATTAGATTTAACTCTAAGTTAAATAATTTAACTTTTACCATGTCTTTTTGTTTTCTTTCACTATATGGTTAATACACTTACTATAACATGCCAAAAGAATCCCCAAATTGTATATTATTAATACATATATCCTTATCTAAGTCATTTGGCCGAACCTTAGATTTTTAGGAATAAAATAACAATTAATAATATAATATTTGATTTAAAAACTATTTTGTGTCAATTTTGACACTATTTGATATATGATTTTTGTGAAAGTCATAACAGAATTATATGTTAGAACAAAGTTGATTAAATCAAAACTAATATATAATAGTAACCTAGAAAATTAGTGGAATTCATAAAAAGTCTCAAATTACATTCATTTGAGCATTTATAACATCAATTATGTTAATATTTCCCTAAAAGGGTAATTACTGCATCATCGTTGTGTCATAAATAAATTAATTTATTTAAAGTCTAAAAATTATAAATAAAATATCATTATGTAGTAAATCTTTTTATCTTTCTAATGAATATTTACAATCGAATTTATCTTATGTACAACCCTATATTAAAAATGTTTTAGTAAATATACTTTGATTTTAACTCTTTTAACTCTTCTTTGAATTAAATAATAATAAATGTCCTAATCTAATCCAAGTGGGCCTAAATGATAATATTTTACACTTAAGGTTGTTTTTGGTCGAGATAAACTTGTCCAATAGAATTAGGACATGTGTTAGGGTAATATTAATATCATTCTTACCCTTAATTACCCTATTTACTTTTAACCGTGGTAAATAAAAGAAAAAAGTTACTATTCACCAAAAATTATTTTCATCTCATTGAACCACATTTTACTTACTGATATCAACTGTGTCTCTCGGATTTTTGAAATTCTATTCAAAGAAGCAGTAAAATTAAGTTTTATGAAAAATTCAGTTTTTTAACTACCACTTAGTAGTTTCACTATTCATCAAAAATTGATGTTTTTCAGAACAATGCCAAAATTTAATCCTAAGCTATATTTCATATTCCGAATTCAAAAATGAAGTCTATTTTACCAAATTCATAACATAGAAGTTGCATTAATTAATTTTATAATTAAATCCCGTTGTTAAAACAAATAGCGTGTTTTTAAGAAACAATATCTATCAAAAGATTGACACTTGTTTATGTCTGGTTTAAATGTGAAATTACATCCAATGACCAAAATTGTATTAAATTGTAAAAATATATTCTAAATATACTTTAAAACCACTCAAATTAATAATTTATCACTATTAATTATTTTGATTAAAAAAGTTTTTTTTAATTATAATTTAGTAATTTTCACTATTCATCAGAATATGAAAGTTATCCGAAAAGTACCAAAATTTCACCTTAGGCTAAATTCGATACTCCGAATCCAAAAATGAAGTCCATTTTGAGAGCTAAAATTTATAAAATTTAAAAAGTGGTTATTACTATTCATAACGGCTAGTTTTAATAGTATAGCATATCGTTGTTTCGTGAAACTCAGTATTGCGTACTACACACGCTATCGAGGAAGGTTGCGATTGCGTGTAATGCAAGGCAAGTCAAAGATGCGTGTTGTGCAAGCTCCTTTTGGTGTAGCGTACAACACAAGACATTAATAAAATTAAAAAGAATATTTTTCATAAAATCTCGGGTTGTTACACATTTCCATGCCACCCCTGGCACCCAACCACCATACCATATAGTCCATACTTCTAGATATAAATAAAACCATGCATGTGAGCACCCATGAAAACACTAAAGGCTAAAATTAAACATCATAATTCAAAAAAAAAATTTACCTTCAAAAGGAACACCAACCACCAAGTCAAAAAAACATTTTCATGTTTCACAAAAAAAAAACACAATTAATTAAGAACCATTTTCTTGAAAACCTACCCCTTTTCATTTTTAAAAACTTTTTAAATAACTAAGACACTCCAAACAACCCCTTCCCATTATTTTTTTAAAAAAAATCTGCAATGTATATTTTCATAATCCGAGGTCCATTGAGACCAATAACGTTTCTAGTAAAACACCAACCGATCAAAACTAATTTCTGAAACTAATTTATCCGATTCAAAAACTTTATAACATCCTAAAATACCCCATTTAAAAAAAATCCAGAATCACTTTAAAATGACTCACAATTTCAAAACATTTTATTTCAACAAACCAAAAGTTTAGATTATGGATAATTCAATCCCTTTAAATCATTTCTACTTCCCTCTATTTTTTTTCACAAACACACAACCTTCCAAAACCATTCTTATATTTAATTATTGAAAACCCCATTTTTTCACTTTTCAAAATATAATCCTTACATTAAAACCCATTTCCACAATTCTCACACAAGGATTTTAAAAACAAAAATTCATAATTCATGAAAGGTTCAAGAGACCCAAAAAAAGGGAACTAGTTTCGGTGGGTGACTTGACCATATGGTTGGCGGCCATATGCCAAACACAACACCAACATAGAGAGACTTATTAGAACTATTCACCAGCTCCACATGGCTTGCCAGGCCCTGTGAGCTCACAAAGGCCATTGGTCAGACTCCCCTTGTCATATCCCAATACCAAAAAATCAACTAGAACAATGGACACTAATAAAACCGGACTTCCATGGAAACCTGAGGATTAGAACAAGAAAGAGTTCGCGACGCTCTTCTTGCACTTACCCTTCAAGTCCCAACAATCCTACTCCATCTACCTTGACATCCCCAAAATAACAAGGTCGCTCTAAAAAGAAAGGTCCGTTAATAGCCGACCTGCTCTGATACCATTTTTTCACGAACCAGCCCGAGTCGACCCTGAACCAGTCACCCAGGCCAGCCCGCAACAAGTCCCGAGAGGCGTTCCCGATCCTTCCGGGATGGTGAAAAGCACCAAGGGCATCAATAGAGTACACAAGGGAACGATTTCTCCCATATATAAACAATCAAACAAACAGCGGAAATAAACGGACAGCCCAAAATGAATTTATATAAAAATTGAACTAAATATTATTTGTACAATAAACTAAAATTAGAACAAAACCAAAAACTCAACTGAACAATACCGATGAAAAAAAAATAACTCCATGTGACACTTCTGGTCACTCTCCAACACAATGATAAAAAGTCGCCCAAGGTGATCGAACTAAAGATGAAACCTGCACAAGGGCTAAAAAAAGAAGAAGACTATAGGCGTGAGTATTAAAACTCAGTAGGTTAGCCCGATATTCTATTCCCAATGAACATTACTTTAAAATAAAAGAAACATCAATTTATAGTTTTTAAATCAAGATTTGAAAGTATGTTTTTCAAATGAGGTTCAATGCTATAATAATTATCAGACAAAAACATGCATGTTTAATAAACAAAAATGCAAGTAACAATTATTTTCAAAGAGGTGAAACTTAAAAATGAAAATAGTTTTCAAGAGGGATGCTTTAAAGAATTTTGACATTCAAATAAATAACACATACTACTGAATTTACCAACCAAACACACCGTATGCCGACGGTGAGTACAAAATAGCCAATGAGCACTAGTCACGGGAATACCCCTAGGCACCAGTTAGTTGTGAGCCCCAGGTACCTCGTATCTCGGTGAAAGTAACCATAATAAATATCTGTTCTCATGCACGATCCACTAGAATGGAACATACCCATAACCTAGTGGTCCCCAATCATCATCATCATCATAGTTTAGTTAGTGTTGTCATCGTCAAACTTGCTACGTGAAATAGGGGCCAACCCCCACAGAATCACTAGCATACTAGTACACATCCACCCACCTAGATACCCGGGATTCCCTTTTGTGCTCAATCAAGTTACAAATATTATCAAATACACATTTCACATCCCCATTCCATTCCAAAACCATAAAAACAAAAACATCCCATAATCATTCTTCACATTTCTTACACTAATCAACAAACCGCTAAATATTTCGATAAAACAATTTCATGAAGTGTATTGAGGCTTTGCACATAAAACTCTTTCAAAAACACTCTTTAAATTATAAACACACATCATAACCCAACCAAATCATATTTGGAAGCCCAATAAACATTTAATAAAATCATTTAATGGACCATAAAACAATCCCAATTGCACAAATTGTTATATACAAGTAAAACACTCCTTCATTTCTAGGAAATGCCAAACGGGCCTTTAATTATTTTCTCAAAATTATCCTTTGACGAAGGTATGAATTTTAATTATATTAAGGATCTGTATAAACACAATTTATAGAAGAAAACCACATTCATAAATCTCTTATAATACTCAGGTTACATATTCAAAACACAACCATTTTCATAAAGATGTGAAACAGTCAATTTTTGGGCAACTCGGGCCAAAATATGTTGTAAATCAAAACCCACTTGATTATAAAAACAAATACAAATAGGAAATCCATATAAGTACCCAAAAATACCATTTATCATTATTCCAATTCCTTTATAAATCAAAACAAATAACTTTTAAATCACACATCACACATAAAATCCAACCGGGCAATTTACCGAACACTTGACATGCCCTTTTTAAACAAAACAATTTATTTTAAGTACATGAAAAGGAATAAAACACCAATTTAAAGCCATATTTTCATTCAAGATACTGTAACATGTTAAAAATACCATAGACCAGATTATAAACCTCAGAAAATATTTGCAAAAGATAACGGAGCATTTAAACAAACACTTGTTGAGAACTTTCATGACAAAACAACACTACCGTTCACAAACCAATGATTAAACAACCACTTTGAACACCAATAAAATTTTCCAAAGGATGAAAAACAATAATAAACATATATATCTGGTGTTAAATATAATTAAATGATAAAACTTAAATAATAAAGTCATGTGTAAGGGGTATCCTACCTCAAATCTTTTGCGTAATTGAAACGCACACCCGAAATCACCCGCCGCGGGTTTATAAACCATAAAACTATAAATATCAGACCTAAAAAAACAGAAACCCCATAAAAAACATGTTATAACAAAACCCTAGGTCGATCAAGACTAGGGTACAATATAAAACAATGAAATAATGAAAGGAGGGGGAAGAGGAAGAAGAAAGGAGAAGGAATCTCACCTTTCATCCTAGAAAACTATTCATCTTCCATTAGATATGAAGCCCTAGAGAAAAGGGAATGGCTTGGAAATTCTTGGAGAGACTCCTAATGTCTGGAATAACCAGGGTAAGAAGATTTGGGGCCAAAGGAGTACGAAATGAGTGATTTATGAATGATAAAATTTACCTTGGTAAATCTGGGCGATTTCAGGTTTCCTGAGAATTTTCGCCCTAATCCGCGACCCACATGAGCTCCAAAGAGGTAAAATCTATTATGAGGGTTAGTATAGGGTTATGGGCTTCTAGGGGGAGGTGTAATCACCGAAAACTAGTAAAAAATGAAAAATATATAAACGAAACAAATTATTTTTTTAAACAGGAAATGAGCCCATGGGCTGGCCCAATACCTAAATGAGTAACCCAAATTCACCCGACCTATGAATTTATAATGGGTAAAAAAGGATAAATAAGTTTTAATATATCAGTATAGGACAAGTGTGAAGTTTAATGGGTGAAAAAGGATGAAAAACAAAAGAGTTATAAAAGAAACAAATTCGGTTTTTAAAACTGGGAATGAGCTCACGATTGGCCCAAATCATGAAGTAACCACCCTTTATTCAAAAACTACTAAACAAACAATGGGGATCCCAAATTAGGGTGGTTAGACATATATGAAACTTAAAAACTCAAGATTTATCTCATCAAATACCCATGAAAAGGATCAGTATTTCTAATGGGCCGGATCAATACAATGACAGAAAAGAAAAAAAACCGTGTGTGACAATATATATCTCACACATTTTACTATATAGATAGTATCTCCATATATTCAAAGAAAATATTTTTGCTTTTAACTCAAGATAATGATTTTGATACTTTTTTTCATGAGTCTTCAACTGCCTTGATGCATATGTAATGAATTTATCATTTTTCATAAGGACACAATCCAATATAAATCTTTTTTTCTAAGAGTATTCAGAACAATCCGAAAGTGATTCTCATGGTCCTTATATATTTTGGAGTATACAAAGATATCATAAATAAATTCCAAAAAAATATCAAGAAATTCCTTGAATACTCTATTCATTAGATCCATGAAAACAAAGGGTACATTAGTTTGTCCAAATGTCATTACTGTAAACTCGCAATGTTCATACCTTGTTCAAAATGCTATCTTTAGAATATCTTCCTTCTTTACACGCAATTTATGATATCTAGAATGAAGGTAAATATTTTAAAAATATCATGCTCTGTGAAGTTGATCAAATAAATCATCAATATGAGGAAAAAGATACTTTTTCTTTATTATAATAGCATTAATTTCTCTATAGTCAATACACGACCTCAAGGACCCATCTTTCTTCTTAACAAAGAGAATATGGGATCCCCATGGAGAAATCATAAGGTGAATAAATCCCTTATTACTAAACTGCTCTAGGTGTTTCTTCATCTCCACTAATTGCATAGTTTCCATTCTATAACGAGTCTTTGAAATTGGTCTTGCATCAGAGATCAGATAAATGGTAAATTCAACTTCATGCTATGAGGGTGTCCTGGTAATTTATCAAGAAATACATCAATGTATTCCTTCATAATTGGTACATCCTCAATTTAAAGATTATTGTCCCCACCCCTAGATATTGTTTTCTATTCCTCCCCAAGAATTTAATTAAGTAGAGCTTCGGGGGGTGGAACTAGATAAGAATTAGATGATGAAGTTATGGATCTAAAAATAAGGGATTCTTCATCTTCCTCACAAATCATAATTTCTTTCTTCTTGCAACAATTTTTCGCATCATATCTTGAAATCCAATTCATACTAAGGATTATATCAAATTCAACCATAGGTATTATGACAAGGTCGACAACTAAATCATGTTTATGTGTCATAAAGGGGATTTAATGACACATTTTTGTTGTAATGATACTTCCCTTAAGAGTTTTGACTGAAAACTACCTTATTAAATAAAATGGGAAATGAATTATTTTCTTGGAAAATTGGGTAGATATAAAATAGTGTGATGATACAAAATCAAATAACGCATTGACTAGGTTTTAATATAGTATTAATGTACCTACCACCACATCATTAGGTACTTCCACCTCAGCTTTAGTGATCACATAAAATTGGTTATCTCCCCTTGGCCTCTTCTATAGTAGATTCCATTAATGCTTGGGACATTGATTTGAATAATTCCCCATTTCATTACAGTTGAAGCATTAAACATCATTGATTTGTTTCTTCTCCTTGTAATCATTATCTCAAGAACCCCTTTCTCTACACTTATAGCAAACTCTAATGTCTTTCAAGAATTTACTAGGATGATTCCTTTCATAATTTCCACATAATGAAAATTGATTCATTAACTTATTCTTCTTTGATGATTCACCTTTTCCAGGGTTATTAGAAGATCTCTTCTTCTCTTGATTTTCCTTAAACATATAATATCTAGAAAATTACTTCTCCATTTTTATGGAACTTAATACTATTTAATCATATGATGAAAATTTTTGAGAAGCCAGTTCCCTTTAGAGAATTGGATTAAGGCCTTCAAAGAAATGGTCAATATTTTCTTTTGAATCACGTTTTTAATCTATAGAATACCTGGATAGTCTTGCGAAGGTAGCCTCATACTCCGAAACACTCTCTTATTCACTTTTATTTAAGTTAAGGAATTTTATCTTCATTTATATTCATTTCTCATGAGGGAAATATTTATCAAAAAATGTTTCTTTAAAAGTACTTAATTCCATGTATTATATTTCATTTTTCTCCTTAGTATTTGGGAATAATGAACACCATTGATCAGTATCTACCTTGAGACAATATACTTGTAATACTAACTTTTCTTTTTAATTACATCCCAATTCCAGAAATATCTTTTCAAGGGACTTGATCCATATCTCAACTACTGTTGGATTAGTAGTCCCACTAAAATATGGGGGATTTTGTCAAATGAAATGATCCAACATAGGTGTAGTGTGGTTATTCATCAAAACCTAGGAAATGTTTCCTAAGATGGACATGATCTTCTTAGATCCAACACTAACTGTGTTGACTTTCTCAATAGGGAAATCCCTACATTATCTGTGGGTATTGATTCATTTTCTTCCATTAGGCACCATCACT
This sequence comes from Viscum album, assembly GCA_963277665.1. Lineage (NCBI taxonomy): Eukaryota > Viridiplantae > Streptophyta > Magnoliopsida > Santalales > Viscaceae > Viscum > Viscum album. The sequence goes on from OY728159.1 coordinate 163,252,078, forward strand.
AAATAATGACACACAATAATTTATCTCATAATCCTCATGATTATTTATCCAAAAATTTACTACAAGGAGTTATTATAATTATCATGTTTACTTAACATCCATTTTTCAAAGTTTCTACTAAACTTGATCTGATACCAACTGTAAAAACCCTGAACCTGGTAGCCTAGAGTCGGTGTTTGTTTTATTACAATGACATACATACAAGAGATCAAATAAAAAAGGATCGATTAGTTTATTATTCTTGAAGAACTAGTTACATACATGGTTCCCTTATTACATTGGTAATTAAACATAGAACATAACAAAGGAAAATAAAACCAGTTCCATGACACTTATTCAAAGGTTTCATCTTTATAACCTGGGGAAGGAAAAAAAATGAAATGGGTGATCTCAAATGCTCAGTAATGGTTAAACGAATCAATAAGTGAAGAAAATTAAATAAGGCATAATCATAATGTAAAGGTAAATAACCAAATAAAACATTCCATCAATAAACTAAGAATTTAAATGTTTCCACATATTTTTTCACAGTGAAAATATCATGGAAAGTAATAACTGAATACTAAATGAAGAAAATGCTTAATCATTGGACATCATGTATCTGGAACATGAAAAATTATACTGTCAAGAAGGTTTAAGTATGTAGGTAAAAACCCATATGATTTTTCTTGGAAACAAACATGAAGGGTTTTTTGCCAATTTTTTTGTCTTAAAAGACCTGTCAATGCATCGAGGGGCTATCTATAACCTGGCCCCACCCACACTGCAAGTCTAAATAATTCTTCATACATAGATTTAATTCAATAACATCATTCAAAGAAAGCACCATATGTAAAAATGGTATATGACTAAGATAATAATCATATCCATGATACAAGAAATATGGATATTTAATGAAATTTTCAATGAATTGTGATCATAAATAAAAGGGAAGTATACATACACTACACATAAAAAATAAGTGGAGAATAAGGAATAACCAAAGGTAATATCATAATGGTATCTAAGAAAGTGTGAATTTAAAATCATAATTGGACATTAATAAAGGAAAGTAGGAATATATCATGATAAATGATGTCCAAATGAAATGAAAACATATAAAAAGAGTGTTTAAGAAACTTTAGAGATGAGCCTCTTTGGTGCGGTTTAAGGAAAATATTAAAGAGTCTTTAAAACAAAAAAATGCATAATTGGTTGTATAAAACCAGAAATAAAAAAAGATAGTTTTTCATGATAAAATGGGTGATTTTATAAAAATATATTTAACTTAAAAAAATTATGGATGGTACTTGAAAATGGGTATGAAATTGGAAAGTTCCCTTAAACCGGGATTTTTTATCTAGAGGTACTGAAAATAGAACCTTATAAAACATGTATTTCCTCATCAAAAGAAGTTGAAATGATCTAGATACATGAGTTTAGAACATATAAATATAATTTAGAAGAATTATATAAAAATAAATAATAATTACATCGGGGTAAAGAGAGAGAAATCATAACTCGAATGAAAAGTGGAGATTTGGGGAGAATCCTTTACCTTATGTCCGAAAGGGTTCTGTACTTGCACTTAAAATACTTGGTAATGAAATTAGTTTCATTAATAATTTAATTAAGAACCTATTAATTTTTTTTTGATTTATTATAATTTTATTAAGTTCATCTGTGGCCTTTTTGACGAGTTATAAGATTCAATTTTGTCATTTGGGAGTGTTCATTTCCTTGATTTTTATGATTGGTTCACTTGTATACATGTATTAAAGATCATGTAAAATGAGAATAGTTGTCCAAAATTGAAGATATATGTTATTAATGAACTTTTAGGAGATATAATGGTCTTATATAGCATTTATTCCAAACATGAGGATGATTCATTGGATAAAACGTTAATAATAACCGTTTAGATTATTTTGGCGTTTTTTGATCATCACGAACTAGTTTTGTTTTATTAATTAATATTATGTATGTATATTGGTTCCAAAACATTATATAACTTATAATATGTATGATAAAATCTTATTTAACCATAATAATGGTTTTATGAACAGACTTAAAGGCTATAATAGAAAATGAAAATGCATCGTCCACGATGGCGGTAAATCGACACATCAAAGAAAATATTTTCATTTTTAGAATAAAAGAGAGAGGAAAAGGGGTTTGATGACAGATTATACATTAATATAATAAAATTATAGTAAATATAAAATACTATATTTATCATTCATTTTTGGATATAGGAGGTGAGGTAAGGATAAGAAAAGAAATGAAATTGAAAGAAATTGAAAGATAAGGATTATGGGTTTTACCTCTTGAATTATTCTCCTTGAGAACCTCCTTAAGGCACTTGGGTTTGGTATTTTATTGAAAAAAAGGATCATATATGTGGGGAAGAGGCTTGGGAAGAGTATTGGATAGAAATTGGACAATATTAAAATATTGGAAGGTGTGAGGAGAAAAGGTGGTGAGGGGTGATATTTATCGTGGAAGAGAGGGGTGTTTTTTGATTATTTTATTCATTAGTTTATTATTTTGGCTCAAGACTAAGAATAGTTTAAAAATTATCACTAAATATATTAAATAATGAAGGGGGGTTCTATATTATGGTGATTACATCATTAATGAATCAAGGAATAATATATTTAACTTATAATGTATATATACTGTAAATTAATGTATTTTACTATTCACAAAATTCAACTATTTTAGAAAAATCCTGAAAATTTACCCTAAACCTTTTTAAATGCGTAGAATTAAAAAATGAACTCAATTTTATGAAAGTAATTTTATAAAAATGATTAATTAATTTTTAAATAAAAACATCATATATTCAAAAAATACTGATTTTAATATTATAATCAAAATTTCAGCACTTTAAAAATTAATTTAGGTCTCATAAAGTTGTAATATAATCACAATAAAACAAAATATTAATTTATGAATCTATTTTATGAAAATAAAATTTATTTTAAATTATTATATTAATTATGAAATTATAAATAAACATTTATGTTTTTATAAAAATACCAACAATCAATTTATCATTTTTAAAACATTTATTTACTTATTCAATGATATAAATGTTGAAAGTGGGTGCCCTAGACCCAACTTGTATTGTACTTTGATTACCACTACATGTATGCAGTTTTTTATAATACATGTGTTTATCTTTCCATAATAGTATAGATACTTCTGCACCCACTTTGCTTATGACAATGTCCATAGATTACATGTTGTGTCAATGGGGTATAGCAGATCTCAGGATATAATGAGAACCCTGAGATACCATGAAAGTAATCTTAAAGTAATGTCATATGGTTCAGTTACATCATTCTGAAAGGACACAGATGATGTGTGACCATCAGGTGCTGGGGGTTCATAAGCATTGAGACTTTATCTCATGAAGTTCGCACTTGATGATCTCTAGTAGTTGAGATCATGAGGACAGATCCGCATAATAGGAACACCACATGTTTTAGGTGTCATTGGTCATTTCTATCTACAGAAATATGTAATGGTCTCCAGACTTGAGATTATTATCAGTGAATTCTATTTAATTATGTATATTTGATGCAAGGAGAAAACCATGGCGGCAAAGTCATGGTGAGGTAGATTGAATTAGGTATGTCATTAATGGAATAGAATTGATTGAATGATCAAGAAAAGATTTGTCACTTCTGTGTTTAGGAAGAGATATCTCGAGCCTGGTTGATTAGGATGGTTGCATGTTCATTAAATCCATGGCCATGGTAGTGGAAGGTAAGACCATCTGGACAAATCAACAAATAAAATAAAGAAAGATAAAGGATGATGACACTAGTGTGCATTCTTCTTTATTGAGATATCGATGACGAAGAGATTATATTACATAGACCGTGTTCGTAGGAAGGTATTTTTTTCTTTGAAGTTACCTTATCTCTATAGGGGCCTCGATGGGATGCTAGACCCCACTCTTGGTTGGTGAATATTATTCACTTCTATTGAGGTAAGGTCCTAGAGGGTCACACACAATAGCACTTTGAGAATTTTCCCTATTCTAATAATAGGAATGTAGAACTTGGTGGGCCTCACCTAAAGGTCTGATTACTATCCAAGTTCCATGGATCACCAAATAATAAACAAATTATTTAATTATTCAATATTGGAATAATATGTTGAATTTATTTATAACATGTATTTACAAGTGATCAGTAAATACAAAGACAAAATATTATTCGAATGGATTTAAACATCCAGAGTTCATTTAATATTTTCAAGAGAAGTGAGTTGAGTTATAAAACTCAAGTTTATCACATAATGTAAATTAATATATGTTATAATTAGTGATAAAATTGTAAATATTATTTATAGAATAATTTTATTTGACATAAATAAATATTTATAGTACTTATACAGAGGATATTTATTACACGGGGGCCAGGAACCCATACTGGGTATTTTAGATATCCCCTATATAAGTAATAGAGAGGCTCTCCCCTTGTAACTTTTCATGTACCATTTTAAGAGCCTCTCCCTCCTTTTGGATTCTAGAGAGAGATCCTCTCAAGAAAGGAAGAACTTCAAGAACTTACTTCGAGGATAGAAGTTCCTTACCTTGCGGTGATCAGCACTGTGTCGAGGAGATCATTGGTGTGCCGCGCTAGCACCCAGATTCCAACGAACGACATGCATGAAAATTGAAAAGGCGTGTGGGGACAATCTAAAGGACTTTAACATTGGATTATTCAAGCAAATGGCGCCGACAACCAGCGGTGTACTTGCGCACGTCAGATCCGAACATGGTACTTTTTCATTTTTTATTTCTGTGCTCTATCAAATCCACACGTGGTCCTAAAACCATACCGGGATAGCTCACTGGAGTCAATGTCGTAACGTTGTTCCGGTAATGTGAATAATTTTAACTTCTTGACCCACTGGATTCCACTGCGCGTCCTGGTACCTAACAGTGGTATCAGAGTGAGACACGTGATTTTTCAGATTCAAAGAAAAAAATTGAATTGCAAAAAATTTATGTACGGGGATTAAATTGGTTCCAATGTAACCGACTGCACATCGATCCATTTTTGAATGGCCAAGTTATGACCATTTAAAAAAATTTAATTGGATCGACTCGTTGGTTTAATTTTTCTTCAGATTAAATTTTTGATAAGAACACATTTTAATTTTTTTAATGTGTTCTTCAAAAATTACCAAAATCTGACCACACTTTGGCCGGAATCCAGTAGCCGAAACTAATCCGGTAAGTTTAATTTTAGGAGATAAATAAAATAATATTATAACATAATATATTTTATTTTTCTCAAATAAAATATTATTTAAAGACTTGGGGTTAAGTCAAGTCTTGCTTTTATTTTTTTTTTTAAAATAGTACACCCAAATGGGGTCTTCTTCACGTGGCGCACCTCCACCCTAAGGGGCCTCCTCCCCAGCTAGAACGTCGCCCCGCACCGTCCCCAGCTGGACCGCCGCCTTGCACCACTCCTAGTCGGCCGCCTCTCTTCTAGGCCTTGTTGCCCGGTACCCGACACCCCAGTCACCCCTATGTCTCACACTGGCCGAACCCCAACCGGACCAGCCCTCCTCCCTTCTGCCAGACTGTGCCGCCCCGCCCACCTTACACCGTCCCGGAAGGCCCAAGTCGCACCAGACCTCGCTGCTGCCGGACTGAGTACCCAACTTCCACCCTGCTACCGAAACCGTGCCGCCCCACTCACCCCGTGCCACTCACCACTGTCCGACCCCACCCTTGCCGTAGAAGCGGGCCGCCGCCAATCACTACTACAACTTGGCCCTTTATCAGTGCTAAAAACTGGCATTAACAGCACTAGAAAAGCGTTGTTAATGTCAGCGTAGATAAAGGGGGGGGGGGTCCCCTTTATCAGCTCTTCGAGAATCGCTGATATAGGAGACCTTTATCAGTGCTAAAAAAAGCGCTGATAAAGGACCCCATTTATCAGTGCTTTTTTTTAGCGCTGATAAAGGGTTACTTTATCAGTGCTCCTCTAGCGCTGTTAAAGGTGTCCTTTATCAGTGCTCAAAAAAGCACTGATAAAGGCACCATCACCTGCACCTAGAAAATAGAACCCGCACACCTGCACACTAGAATACCTGCACAAAGTAGCACATGCACACCTGCACACCATATCACCCGCACACAATATTTTGACCGACTATGGTATATACATTTACTTAACATCATGAATACAAAAAAACATTGCTATATACATTTAAAACATTGTTTTACATGGTTATAATTAAAATTATTCAACAACAGTTATAAACATTCATGCTTTCATCCTTTGATATCCGTGATCCGCTCTCGACGGTATTTATTGCCGAACAAAGCATCCGAACTCAAGGAAAAAAATTCACCTATATAAGAAAACAAATATTATGTTAGTAATGCAATAATGAAAGAAATTAAAACAGTAATATGAAAGAATACATTAATATGGAAATGTGAAACTAAAATATGAAATTTTAAACTCAAATGTTTTCATTCTCATAACAATGAAAGGGAATAATGTGAAATCAATATGTTTTTGATTGATTTATCTCATTTAATAAATACTAATTCTTTATCTAATGAAAAGCTTTACCGGTCACATTGTGCATCGGATTAAGGGGTGGTCGATTCGTACACGTCACAAATGACTCATGGATCATTTTACTAAAGTTTCAAAACAATCCGAATGCATTTGATCGGTATTCCGTATGTCAGTAGTGTTGTTTTCTAAAGTTTATGTCATTTTCAAATTGATATCAGAAACTTTTAGCCATACCAGTCACACCGTACGTCGGATTGAGGTGCAGTCGATTTATACACGTCGAAAATGACTCATGGATCGTTGTCCTAAAGTATCAAAACAATCCGAACGCGTTTGCTCGGTATTCCGTATGTCATTAGTGTTGTTTTCTAAAGTTTATCTCAATTTGAAACTGATATCTGACACTTTTAGCCATACCGGTCACACCGTGCATCGGATTGAGATACGGTCAATTCGTACATATCACAAATGATTCATGGATCATTTTCCTAAAGTATCAAAACAATCCGAACGCGTTTGCTTGGTATTACATATGTCAGTAGTGTTGTTTTCCAAATTTTATCTCAATTTGAAACTGATATCAGACACTTTTAGCCATAACGGTCACACCGTGCATCGGATTGAGGTACGGTCAATTCTTACATGTCACAAATGATTCATGGATAATTTTACTAAAGTATGAAAACAATACGAACGCGTTTTCTTGGTATTCTGTTTGTTAGTAGTGTTGTTTTCCAAAGTTTATCTCAATTTGAAACTGATATCAGACACTTTTAGCCATATCGGTCACACCGTGCGTCGGATTGAGGTGTGGTTGATTTTTACATGTCACAAATGACTCATGGATCGTTTTATTAATGTTTCAAAACAATCCGAACGCATTTTATCGGTATTCCATATGTCAGTAGTGTTGTTTTCTAAAGTTTATGTCATTTTCAAACTGATATCAGACACTTTTAGCTATACCGGTCACACCGTGCATCGGATTGAGGTGCGATCAATTCTTACACATGAAAAATGACTCATGGATCGTTTACCTAAAGTATAAAAACAATCCGAATGCGTTTTCTCGGTATTCTGTATGTCATTAGTGTTTTTTTCTATAGTTTATCTCAATTTGAAACTGATATCAGAAACTTTTAGCCATACCGGTCACACCGTGCGTCGGATTGAGGTGCGGTCAATTCGTACACGTCACAAATGATTCATGGATCGTTTTCCTAAATTATCAAAACAATATGAACATTTTTTCTCAGTATTCCGTATGTCAGTAGTGTTGTTTTCCAAATTTTATCGCAATTTGAAACTGATATCAGACAGTTTTAGACATACCGGTTACACCGTGCGTCAGATTGAGGTGAGGTCGATTCTTACACGTCACAAATGATTCATGGATCGTTTTCATAAAGTATCAAAACAATACTAATGCCTTTGCTCAATATTATGTATGTTAGTAGTGTTGTTTTTCAAAGTTTATCTCAATTTGAAACTGATATCAGACACTTTTAGCCATACCAGTCACACCGTGCGTCAGATTGAGGTACGGTTGATTCATACATGTCAAAAATGACACATGGATCATTTTACTAAAGTTTTAAAACAATAAGAATGTGTTTTCTCGGTATTATGTATGTCAGTAGTGTTGTTTTCAAAAGTTTATGTCATTTTCAAACTGATATCAGACACTTTTAGCCATACCGGTCACACCGTGCGTCGGATTGAGGTGCAGTCGATTCTTAAACATCAAAAATGACTCATGGATCGTTTTACTAAAGTATAAAAACAATCCAAAAACATTTTCTCGGTATTCCGTATGTCATTAGTGATGTTTTCTAAAGTTTATCTCAATTTGAAACTGATATCAGACACTTTTAGCCATACCAGTCACACCGTGCGTCGGATTGAGTTGTAGTCGATTTGTACACGTCCATTATGATTCATGGATCGTTTTCCTAAAGTATAAAAACAATATTAACGTGTTTTCTCAGTATTCCGTATGTCAATAGTGTTGTTTTCCAAAGTTTATCTCAATTTTAAACTGATATCAGACACTTTTATCCATACCAGTCACACCGTGCATCGGATTGAGGTGTGGTCGATTCTTAAACATCAAAAATTATTCATGGATTGTTTTACTAAAGTATCAAAACAATCCAAATGCTTTTTCTTGGTATTATGTATGTAATTAGTGTTGTTTTCCAAAGTTTATCTCAATTTTAAACTGATATCAAACACTTTTATCCATACCGGTCACACTGTGCATCTGAATGAGGTGCGGTCAATTCGTACACATCACAAATGACTAATGGATCGTTTTCCTAAAGTATAAAAACAATCCGAATGCATTTGGTCAGTATTCTGTATGTCAGTAGTCTTGTTTTCTAAAGTTTATCTCAATTTGAAACTGATATCTGACTCTATTAGCCATACCGGTCACACCATGCATCGGATTGAGGTACGGTAAATTCTTACACGTCACAAATGAATAATGGATCATTTTCCTAAAGTATAAAAACAATCCGAACACATTTTCTCGGTATTCCGTATGTCAGTAGTGTTGTTTTCTAAAGTTTATCTCAATTTGAAACCGATATCAGACACTATTAGCCATACCGGTCACACCGTGCGTCAGATTGAGGTGAGGTCAATTCGTACACATCACAAATGACTCATGTATCATTTTAGTAAAGTATCAAAACAATCAAAATGTGTTTTCTCGGTATTCTGTATGTCATTAGTGTTGTTTTCTAAAGTTTATCTCAATTTGAAACCGATATCATAAACCTTTAGCCATACCGGTCACACCGTGTGTTGGATTGAGGTTCATTCAATTCGTACACGTCACAAATGACTCAGGGATCATTTTCCTAAAGTATGAAAACAATCCAAATGCGTTTACTCGATATTCCGTATGTCAGTAGTGTTGTTTTCTAAAGTTTATCTCAATTTGATACTGATATCAGACACTTTTAGCCATACCGGTCACACCGTGCTGCGGATTGATGTGAGGTCAATTCTTACACGTCACAAATGACTCAGGGATCGTTGTCCTAAAGTATCAAAACAATACGAATGCGTTTGCTCAGTTTTTCATATGTCACTTTTGTTTTTTTCTAAAGTTTATCTCAATTTGAAATTGATATCAAACACTTTTAGCCATACCTGTCACACCGTGCGTCGGATTGAGGTGTGGTCGATTCGTACACATCAAAAATGACTAATGGATCGTTGTCCTAAAGTATGAAAACAATATGAACGCATTTTCTCAGTATTCCGTATGTCAGTAGTGTTGTTTTCTAAAGTTTATCTCAATTTGAAACTGATATCATACACTTTTAGCCATGCCAGTCACACTGTGTGTCGGATTGAGGTTCGGTCGATTTGTACACATCACAAATGACTCATGGATCATTGTACTAATGTTTCAAAACAATTTGAATGAATTTTCTTGGTATTCTGTATGTCAGTAGTGTTGTTTTCCAAAGTTTATCTCAATTTGAAACTGATATCAGACATGTTTAGCTATACCGGTCACACCGTGCGTCGGATTGAGGTGCGGTCGCTTCATACATGTCACAAAGGACTAATGGATCATTTTCCTAAAGTATTAAAACAATACAAACGCATTTTCTCAATATTCCTTATGTCAGTAGTTTTGTTTTCTAAAGTTTATCTCAATTTGAAATTGATATCAGAAACATTTAGCCATAACAGTCACACTGTGCGTCGGATTGAGGTACAGTTAATTCGTACACGTAAAAAAAGACTCAGGGATCATTTTACTAAAGTATCAAAACAATCCGAATGCGTTTTCTTGGTTTTCCATATGTCACTTGTGTTGTTTTCTAAAGTTTATCTCAATTTAAAAATGATATCAGACACTTTTATCCATACCGGTCACACCATGTGTCATATTGGGGTGCAATCTATTTTTACACGTCAAAAATGACTAATGGATCGTTGTCCTAAAGTATCAAAAAAATCCGAACATGTTTTCTCGGTATTTCGTATGTCACTTGTGTTGTTTTCCAAAGTTATGTAAATTTTAAACTGATATTGGACACTATTAGTCATACCGGTCACACCATGCGTCTGATTGAGGTACGGTTGATTCTTACATGTCACAAATGATTTGTGGATTGTTTTCCTAAAGTATCAAAACAATCCGAATGTGTTTTCTTGGTATTTCATATGTCAGTAGTGTTTTTTTCCAAAGTTTATCTCAATTTGAAACTGATATCAGACACGTTTAGCCATACCGGTCACACCGTGCGTCAAATTGAGGTGAGGTCGATTTTTACATGTCACAAATGACTATGGATCATTGTACTAAAGTATCAAAACAATCCAAACATGTTTGCTCAGTATTCTGTATGTCAGTAGTGTTTTTTTATAAAGTTTATCTCAATTTGAAACTGATATCAGACATGTTTAGTCATACCGGTCACACCGTATGTCAGATTGAGGTGTGGTCGATTCGTACACGTCAAAAATGACTCAGGGATCATTTTCCTAAAGTATCAAAACAATCCGAATGCGTTTTATCGGTTTGTCGTATGTCACTTATGTTGTTTTCTAAAGTTATGTCAATTTCAAACTGAGTAGTAGGAATTCACTAATCTAAGGATATGAAACATAATAAAGGGAGATCATAGATGCTCAATAAGTGTAAAGGGAGATATCAATGACCATATAAATATAACATAAGTATTAGGAATTCACCTTCATTGTCCTATTTGTTTACATTCTTCCATCAGGTACGCTACCCATTCGTTTCTAAACACATTTATATCATCTTCTGAATATGAGTTTTTGCGACAGTCATAGTAGTACTGAAAAAATATAAATAAACAAAGTATTAATAATTATTTTAAATTAAGTAGTAATTATTTTCAAAAATACCTCTTCAGGGATGCTAGTTTGTTCATGAAATATGATCTCTTTCATAAATTTACAAACATAATAACCGCAGTCCTTGTCGTTTGTTTGTTTCGGACACTGCAGAAACATCGAGAAAAATAAGTAATTTTTTTTATATGTATTTGTATAGTGAAATATAATTATATATACCCATATACTTCTCCATTTGTAGATCTTGTGGGAATTGTCGTCCTTATGCCCTGGATTCATTCCAGCCTTTAGACGATATTCATACACCACCCTATCATAACAAAATCATCATTAAAAGATAATATAAATTATATAACTAGATATTTAGTTCTAAAATGTTGGATCTAGTGTATTATAAATTGACAATCGCCATCATGTGTGGTTGGTTAGTTGTATATCCATGTAGTGAATTCAGAAAATAAATCTTTGAAGTATCCAAATTGACTGCAATGAGCATCCAATGTTCCCTAAAAACACAAAAAGAAATAAGTACTGATAGAAATGAAAATATAATTGATATGATTAAAATGTAGAGTTTTACCCCTGAAACGTTGGTATTAAAAAGAGTCTTTTAGTCGTAATTCTTCTTTGAAACGTTCTGAGCAGATTTGACATTAATTCAGCCTGAAAATCATAATCTATTTCTTCTCATTGTGTAGAAACAGTGTGAGGACTAACGAGTACAAATTTGTATTCATGGGAAAATACCTTCAATTTTTTTCATATATACGCCTGTGAAAAATATGAGATGTATTTAGCCATAATTATCAAAGTATATCAACTTCTGTACAATCAAATCATGAAAAAATACCTCATGTATACATTTATAACTGAGGTGCCTAGCTAGTCGTATGTGATGATCTCAGCAACATTGTCTGCACTAACGAAATCTAATGTTTCCTCTCCGTACATATCATTTTCACAAAAAATTATATGACTCTTTCCGTCTTTCATTTTTGTATCCACATGAGCTTGCAATGATATTAAATGTGGATATAGAACGGGCGGGGTGAACACACTCTCAGTAGATCATTTTGATCGGTTGGTTGATCCAATGTTGGAGCCGCTCTTTCATTTTAGATCCTCCATTTTTTCCTTCTATAATAACATTCATCGGTTCATCCATTTTCTAATTTAATGTTAAAGGTTCTACTTGAAAAATGAATTGGAAATGAATACCTCCTGGTCGAAATGTTTTTTTACAAGATTCAACGACCATGCAACGAATGTTCCAACAGCTTTTTCCACCGTATGAATGTCGTCATCATCATTTGGCATGTGTAACTCGGCGCTCGGCTCATGAGATACGTTAATCGACACTTTGACATGACCGGTTGGAAGTGGTCTGAAGTGTAGTGTGTCATTCTACATATTGAACATCGTAGCCCTCACTACAAGGCGATGGGTGGGAGTTGACAGATATAAATCACAGTCATTTTAACCCTGTAGAATATCATTACATGAAATTTATCAGTGTCTATGTGATTCACATTTCATAGAAATGGATATTAGAACATTTATTACCTTGGTTAAGTCAGGTCTTTGAGGGGAATGGCTCACCTCAAAGCTGGTGGGGGGTGGATCTTCTCGCGCGGGTTGTTCTTGAGTTGTTTGTTCTCTTCGCCTATCCTCCATCAAAATCTTTAGCATCTCTCCCTGAGTTTGGAATTGTTCTTCAAGGGTAGCTACTCTATCTCTCATTACATGAAATTATTTAGTTTGTTCATCCTCTTGTTTTTTTTTTCTGAAAATATGCCTGGGGTGACACCCCAAAACCCACACCTCTGACGCGACCATACTGTTCTGGCTGTTTCAAGGCCGCTGAAAGTATGTCGGCATCCGGTGCAGGTGTTGTTGATTCCTGTGACTATGTCAAATAGAAAATATGGAAAAATAAGTAATCATCATTATATAATAGTGATTTAAATCAAAACAAGTTTATATTATGTCGTACTTACACATGTTTCCCACACTTTTTGTGTGTTTTCATCTACCAGTTTCCCCTCTTTATTAACACGAGCCTCCTTCCATAGCACATGGCATGGAATGGAAGTGACTTGGGATTTTACTTCATCAATCTGCATATAAACAGAGAAACATGGTTACACTGTTGTTTTATGTCACATAAAATTATTACAGTACTTTTAAAATACGTACCAATTGTTTTTCAATTGAAGCGTACCTCGGCCTTGCTTTACGGTAGGGGTATGCTAGTTTTGCTGCCTGTTCATTATTTTCAGCACTTAGTTGTTGTTTCATAAATAAAAACCTGTCAATCAATGTGATGAATACAAGAAATGTTTCACAATGTGTAACCAAACACAATGTACCTGAAAATTTTGTTCCGCACGACGGTTACGAAACGCATCCCACGTTCCTTGGGATATCAAGTGTTCATAAAGAGGAGGCGGGTGTGTCTTGATTTTCCCTTCGGCATCTTTCAGATGATGTTTCGTTAAAATGGTGCGAAAGCCTCTATGAATCCTTCCTGCCAGTCCTAAAACATATTCTTTGTGTGAAACATCTACTCTAAATTCACTCTGTATGAGATGATGAAGGGTTAGTCAATATTTCAGTATTTTATTTTATTTTATTTTAATAAATTAAATAGATGATATCGTAATGTTACCGTAATCTCTTCCCACATTAATGTTTTTAACCCGCTGACAACATGGTTCCACGACTCTACATCAATTGGTACACGTTGTCGAGTGACGATTCTAATGTAGCTAATAAACATGGCTTTGTTGGGGTTTACATGATGGCCTAGTTTATTCCATCCCACCTCAAATTTTATGCCTTTTTCTTTTGCCTTATGGATTTTGGATTAAACTGTCAAACTATGGCGCACCTGTTTTTTTTTGTGTCGCTGGGGTTTCATCGCCTACCATTTCCTCAGTTTCTTCATCATCATTATGTTTCTCTGAAGTTCTAGCATCGGCACTAGGACCAGATGAAACAGGTTGAGAGACCTGTTGTACCTCAGTAGTGGGACTAGCTGTAACAGGTTGAGAGACCTGTTGTCTCTCAGCAGTGGGACCAGCTGTAACAGGTTGAGAGATGTGTTGTGTCTCGAGATTGGGTGCATCAGCAGGTGAAGAAGTCATTATCTGCAGAAATGGTTTAACATTTAATTTAGATAAAATAAAAGCAGTAGCGAATAGATAATAACATAATGTAACACAATCTATATTACAATAAAAATCAATAACCTGATTATTGAACTATTTTTTTAAAGGCTGAAGGGATTTGACCCCTCTATCAACTATACATATCCCTTCATTGTGGTCTCCTATGACATAAAAAATGTCATCTACATTGGGACCAATGCGAAATGATTGCGAAGTCCCAATGAAAGGGTCATCTTCCGTTGAATTTTCATTTGACCCTTCAGCTGTTTTGGTCGATAACATAATGATTGACCAGTTTCGGTTTGCGGGATCTGGAACATAAAATACTTGCACTACCTGTGATGCCATTATAAAGGGTTCATCTTTCTCCCATTCCTTACTGAAATCAACTTTCATGAATCCCAAATCATCTATTTTATCATCACTCCTGTTATCAACCCACTTGCATTGAAATATCAGAACTTGAAATTCCGTATAATCCAACTCTCATATTTGATTGATGATGCCAAAGTATGACATATTCGCATAAATTGGATTTCTTTCCTTAGCACCGGAAACATGCATCGATTCAGCCACAAGTGTAACCCCACTATTTTTCATGGTACTGTCTTCATCATGTTCATTAGTATAAAATGTATAACCATTAACTACATAAGCATTGTAAGATAATTCATACATAATTGGTCCTCCGGCTAGCCATCGAAGTCGTTCCGAAAATTTACTCTGGATTTTCATCTGACTTCTTAAAAATATGATCTCAAAACCATCCTATAAACTGTTGATTATGTGTATCTAATATCCATTTTTCAGCCCTATATGGATTCAAATGCCTAAGAATTTCTTTTTGGATTTCAACATATGGGTCAACGTCGAAACTGTTATGAAAAACATAAAGGTGGGTCTGCTCCCAATCTGTAATATTGATTGTGACAACCTGTCTTCCAGAAATTCCTTCACCCTCAAGCTGCCCAGTGTGACGAGATTTCGGTAAGCCAATGTTTTCCACACCAGATAAGTATTCGGTACAAAATTCAATAGCTTCCTCAACAATATATCGCTCTGCAATACAACCCTCTGGACGACTTCGATTTTTGACATACCCTTTCAAAATCTTCATATACCGTTCAATGAGGTACATCCATATGTAATGTACATGACCACATAGTCGAATCTCTCTCACCAAGTGGACCATCAAATGAACAATCATATCAAAAAATGAAGGCGGGAAGAACATTTTCTAATTCACATAATATGACGACAATTTCTTTTTCCATAGCTGGCAATTTTGCCAGGTCTATAACTTTGCTGCATATAGCTTTAAAGAAGAAACACAGTTTCGATAATGTATGGTGGACATTCTTGGGGAAAATGCAACGTAAAGCAATTGGAATGAGATTTTGCATCAAAACATGACAATCATGTGATTTCAGACCTTTTAACTTCAATTTGCTCATTCACGCGAGGTTACTGATATTTGACGAATACCCCTCTGGAACCTTTACGTCATTCAAGAAGTTGCAAAACTGATATCTGTCCTTCCTAGAAAGAGTGTAAGCTGCAGGAGGAAGAAATGTTCGTTTTTCACCCTTCACTGGTGCCAACTCTTCTCGTATTCCCATCTCAACCATGTCCAACCTAGCCTTAATTCCATCTTTTGTTTTGCCAGATGTATTTAGCAACGTGCCGATAACACTATCAAATACATTTTTTTCTATATGCATAACATCAAGAAAATGTCTTACATACAGACAATTCTAGTATTGTAATTCAAAAAAAACTGATCTCTTTTTCCAACAGATTTTCTTAAGGTTTTTCGAAGCCGATTTACCAAAATTAGTGTCCACATTTTTAACTTTCTCAAAAAATTGATCACCTGTTAGTGGAGACAGTGTTGTAAGTTCTTATGAACTTCCATCGAATGATGTCGTCCAAGAACGGTACTTATGTCGTCGTGGTAGAAATCTGTGATTTCCTAGAAACACGGTTTTCGATGAATGTTTCAACCTAATTTATTGTGTACCTTCTTCGCAAACAGGACATCCTTGAGTTCCTTTAATGCTATATCCTGAAAAATTTCCATAAGAAGGGAAGTCATTTATCCTCCCGTACAACATGAGTCTCAAAGTGAAATATTCCTTTCTGTAAGCATCATACAATGTTACACCTGAATCCCACAATAATTTCAAATATTCGATCAATGGAGCTAAATAAACATCAATATCATTACCCAGTTGTTTTGGTCCTGATATAAGCATAGATAACATGATGTATTTTTGTTTCATGCATAACCACGGTGGTAAGTTATAATTTATCAACATAACCGGCCATGTACTATGACTGTTGCTTTGAAAACCAAAAGGATTCACTCCATCTGTAGATAACGTAAGACGAAGGTTTCTTGACTCGTTTCCAAATTCAGGATACTCATGATCGATTCTCTTCCACTGAGGAGAGTCTGCAGGGTGACGAAGTATCCCATCTTTAATTCTTGTATCTGCATGCCATGTTAATTGTTCTGTAGTCTCCTCACTTCCATATAGGCGTCTAAACCTTGGAATGATTGGAAAATACCATAAAACTTTAGTAGGACTGGATTCATCTTTCTTGTATAGATAAGCACCACACTTTGGGAATTCTTTAAGTGATTTGTGGTCCTTGAGAAACAGTATACAGTCATTCGGGCAAGCGTGTATTCTTTCAGAGATCATACCCATAGAGCGTAGCATTCGTTTGGCATCATATGTTCGGCTCAGGAGCTCATTGTCTTCTGGGAGCATGTCATTCATGAGGGAAAGTAGTTTCGTTAAACTGTCGTCACTCCACCCATTGTCTGCTTTCAAATTATATAGTTTCAGTACGGCTGACAATGCTGTATATTTAGTGCAACCAGCATACAATGGCATCTTTGCACAACTTTTTAACTTCTCAAACAATTTTGGGCAATCACGAAGTTCATATTCGACGGTGAAGTTTAATTATAAAAAAAATAAAAAAAAAAAATAAAAATAAAAATAAAAAACCGCATCGGCTGAAATTGGCTGCTTCCCCCTCGATCCCTTCCACAATGTCTGCAATACGATCTTCATCATCATTCACATCTATAATCACATCCTCCATACGGTCATCTTCATTTTTCATGTTTGTAATCATATCAGATGATCCATAAAATGCAGTGTCATCCCAGTCACTACCTACATTCATTTTTTCCCTGTGTTTATTCCAAAATGTATAACTCTGATCTATTCCATGATAGATCAAGTGTTCTTACAACTCCTCTGAACTAATTTGTTTTGAATAACAACAGCATAAACATAGACAAAGAATTTCAGAAGAGTCACATGAATGATCTTTTGCAAACTTGATAAACTCTTTCACGCCTTCTTCATACTCTTTTGTCAACCGATTGGCATTCATCCATTCTTTATTTATATTCATCTTATTTTAAATCCATAGGATGATTATATAGGTTTGGGGAGAAGTAATATGAGTATAATTTAGATAAAAAACAAGATACTTCAAAAATGGTAGGGGGCGTGCTCATTAATAGAAAATCTTGGGTGGTTCTTGGGATTCATCCAATCTCTTCCTCTCTTCGATCACCCCTGATGAGGGGTGGTTCTTGGGAGTTTTTTATAGTGTGTTAGTGGGGTTCACCACTATAGACATGGGTTAACCATACCTTTTGTGAGGAAGTAGGATAATCATTGAAACTTGTGGATCAATCTCATAGGGCGGTCTCTATAGGGTATCCGTACAAGGAAATACCTCATGAGTAAGGCCAATAGGTAGCCTAACATGTGCATCAAAAGTAAAAGTGTAGAAAGTTGATTGAAACACATGAGACAAAATGCATAAGTAAGAAGCAGTATATGTTTTCCACAAGGGAACCCATTGAAGTGGCCATAATGGCCACCTTAGTCTATGTGATGGTTATGTGGGAGTCTCCCCATGCTATCCAGGCATGAGCTAAGGCACAATGACTAATCCTTAGATAATAACCCTTGATCTGGGTGATCTTGGATGTGGGAGGATCATGGATGCTCATGGGATCATGAGTGATAAACACCCAACTATTTAGTGTATTTGTCTTGTTTAGATCAAGACACAAAGCAACATAGGTAGTGGATGTAGAAAAGTCAGAAGAATAAACCCCAAGATAACTCTGAACTCACCCAGTGTCAAATCCCAATCCCTACCACCTAGTTTGAAGGTGATACAAATTAATTCTATCTTGAAAGTTGTAAGGAACTCTAAAAAGAGTTCCTAAAACTTCTCCTCAGGAAAATAAATAATTTGGGAGTGTTTCATTGATGCGAAGGGCTACCATAACATCCTTGTCGATGAGGACCTTGTGTATTATGACCAAATCCATGGATTTGTTGGTGAAAATTGACTTGGATTGAAAATGGTCCAAGCACATATAGTGTTGCATTTACTCAAAGTGAAAATTGGGATGGACATTGGTAGGTGTAACCACATCTTGTGAGTGGTGGGATGCAAAAGGAAAATCAAAACCCAATGATATGGAATCTTCCAATGGTGGTGGAAAAGAAGAGGGAGAAGGAGATGGTGGAGTTAGAGTTTGGGTCTAGTGCTTAGCTGCAATAGGCCACGATCCATAAGCTATGTGTTTGGATGGGGGAAGGCACCAACCCTTAGTTCAAATCATGGTGCTAGGAGGAAAGTGAGTATGGGTGGAGGAAGGGGAGGAGGTTTAGTTAGAGGAGAGGGAAATGAGGGAGGATGGAAGGCATGGATGAGGTGGGGAGAAGAGGGAGTAGTGGAGGGGGGGGGGGGGGCACAACAAACCCTAGGTTATAGCTTAAATAACTCAGTCATGAACTTTGTTTCAACACATCCAATGTTGATATATTTTATTTCAAGAAGGGGACAAGGCTAAAAATAGTCAAAGGAGGTATAAATTAGTTTATCCCAAGGGAATATTTTTTAACTAAACTAACAAGCTTGTGGGGAGGGATCCTATGATGTTAAATATGGTACACAGGTTACCTAGAGAGGCCTAAGTAGCCAGGAAATCAGTGACCTTCTTACCCTCTTTCTATGTATGAGATAGATCCATGTGGTTATTGAAAAAAATTATTCATATCATAGTGAATGGGAACTAGAAAATACTGGGTACCTCAAGCACACCCATGACACAACACCATGGATATGTTTTACCTCCACCCTATGCTTAGGTTCTCTGTCTTCATCATCACATATCAAGTGTAGTACCCTACTAAGGGATATTAATTTCATGATGGTCCACTTCTTTATTGTACAACATATAAACACCATGCATGCTAACACACATACGAGGTGAATCATTCAAGTTGTAATGTCATATTATCATGAGTATATAACATAACACATAACATCATGTGATCACAATCCAAACATAATATTTACCCACAATAACAACACTCATAAAATCCAAAAAACAATATAGGTATCTCTTTATACACACACCCACATGCAATCATAATCAATAATGGTGTAATTATATTCCACCATAAATACTCCTCACGGTATCATGTGTAAAGGACAAACCAAGGGGTAAGGAACTTCCTACATACAATTTTTTTGAGTCAACATTGAGGTTTACCAAGGTTGTCATCATCCACCCTACATCCACACCAATTGTAAATTGTTCACATCCAAAAAAATCTTATAGCATCCAAGTATTCATACAATGGATTCTATCGAAATGTTAGGAGGAAAAAGATAATGGCTGTCAAATATTCATAATTTGGGATAGGATGCAATGGGTCACCACAATGAAAACATAATTAATTCATTCAAATTAAATTTTAATCACCTTAATGAGGAGGACCCGGTGGCGGAGGAGAAGGAGGTATCGACAGCGGAGGCACCAGAGGAAGCGGAGGTAGCACGGAGGCAGGGTGGAGGCAGGGCGGAGGTAGCAGAGGCAGCCGAAGCAGCTCGGAGGCAGCGGAGGAGGAGGAGGAGGAGGAGGAGGCCATGGTGGAGGATCCGCGGTGGAGAGGAGGCAGAGGAGTAGGCGGAGGGGGAGGAGGAGGTGCCGGTGGATGAGTAGGAGGATGAGGCCGTGGAGTAGGAGGAGGAGGAGGAGGAGGAGGAGGCGCCAGTGGAGGAGGAGGAGGACGAGGCCGCAGTGGAGGAGGAGGAGGAGGAGGAGCAGGCGCATAGGAGGAGGAGGAGGGGCAGCTGGAGGAGGAGGAGGCGGCGGCCAGAGGAGGAGGAGAAGGAGGAGGCGGCGGCCGCGGCGAGGGAGGAGGAGAAGGAGGCGGCGGTAGCGTCGCAGAGGATGGATTCCACGAGAGCTTGAGAGGGTGTAGGGAGGAGGAAGAGGACCTGAGGGTTTTTATCAATCCCGCGTGGACCTTTATCAGTGCTAGTAAAAAGCGCTGATAAAGGGTGTATTTATCAGCGCTAAAATGAAAAGCGCTGATAAATACCACCTTTATCAGCGCTTTTGTAGCACTGATAAAGAGTGACTTTATCAGCGCTTTTCATTTTAGCACTGATAAAGACACTTTTTATCAGCGCTTGTTTAGCGCTGATAAATACGTAGTTTATCGGTGCTAATAAAAGCACTGATAAAGGTATCAATTTAAGAATTTCTTTATATTATTATATATTTATTTAACTCTAAATATATATATCTCTATTTATACTTATAAAATTGTTTGAAATGTATATTTATATATATATCATTGAAAATATAATAAAATATATATATATTTTTTAAATATAATTTAATTTTAAGTGTACAGTTAATATATATATATATATATATATGGGTAACATAATGAATTATAATCTATAAATGAACATTATTCAATATGCACATATATATACGCATGTATGATATATTCATTGACCCCAATTCATTGAAAAACACATATATATAGACACGCGCATGTATGATATTGATTGATCCCAATTCATTGTAAAACACATATATTCAATAATTTCAATTATACATATATATTAGAACACATTATATATTTATAAATAAAACAAATACATTAAATATAAAGAAATATAATAAATATATATTAAATATAATGAATTAATAAATCTAATAAATGTATAATGAATTAATAAATCTAATAAATATATAATGAATTAATAAAACTAATAAATATATATTGAATTAATAATTCTAATAAATATATTTAGTATTAATCTTATAATTATTTAATATATATATATATATATATTTAGTTCTAACATGTGTTTTTTATTTAATGTATACAATAAATATTATCAGCGCTAAGAAAAGCGCTGATAAATGTTACATTTATCAGCGCTAATAAAAGTGATGATAAAGGGATATTTAAAGCACTGATAAATAATCCCTTTATCAGCGCTAAAACAAGTGCTGATAAATAATCCCTTTATCAGTGCTAAAACAAGCGCTGATAAAGGGTACACCTTTATCAGTGCTTGTTTTAGCGATGATAAAGTGGACCTTTATCAGTGCTTTTCTGTTAGCACTGATAAAGACAGGCGCATGCCTTTCCCAGTTTTGTGATAGTGCATGCAGTTGGCTAGAGCAACAGGCATGATTATTGCTTGATCACACAGAATAGTAAACAAGAAAAAAATGCATAAAGAATTAAAAAATATATTTCTATATCATGTTCAATTGTGAGCATGATAATATAGTTTGAACACATAGATAGAAAATGATAATAAATTTTAAAAATCCATCATAGAGATATTAAGTCCATCAAAGAGATATTAAGTCCAAACGACTTCTATTTCTCACATCTAAAAAAAACCGGCTGTTTGGGGTTCTCGTCAGCCATAGTTGAGAGTGCCTCTTACTATACCGAGGCGTTTTCATGAGAGAAATGGGTCTACTTAACTAAAGTGAGTAGTCAAGGTTTATCCATAGCTAAATTGTTATCACTTTAGAGGAAAGATGTTGAGGGAATCAAGTTTGGATTCCAAAAATCTTGGACTTTACTCAACAACACAAGGAACCACAAGTCAAGTGGTTGGCCAGTCTAGTGCCTACCTTGAAACCCTCCAAGTAGTGGTATAGCCATAGCTTGTAGACTACAAGGGAGGTTTCGAGGATCCTTTCCACTAGAATACTCAAGCAACAGAGTATTCTGAATCTAATAGTGAGGGCTATTAAGGTACGTTAAAATAGTGGGAGACATTAAAATGATATAATAATTTATTAATCATAAATGTCAAAAGGTAATCAAGATAATGTACTAACTGCTAAATGTTTATCTAATGTATATTTAACATGGAAATCACCAACACCACAAGTACTTTATCACTACGATCGATACTGGATAAAGAAAATATCTTGACCGGTAATAACTTCCAGGAGTGGTACAGGTGCTTGCGCATAGTACTACGCCAAGAAAGGAAGTTGTATGTGCTGGAATCCCTAATTCCTACTGAGTCTCCTCAAGGAGCAAGCAAGATGAAAAAAGATAAATGGATAAAGCATGTAGACGATGCACTTGATGTATATTGCACCATGTTGTCATCTATGTCTAGCCAATTGCAAAAAATGCATGAGGATGAGGATGCCTACAATATGCTTTCACATCTCCAAGAATTTTATCAGGAGAGGGCCATACAAGAAAGGTATGAGATCTCAAGTGCTCTTTATAAGTGCAGTCTAGCAGAAGGGCATCAAGCTGGTTCTCACGTACTCAAGATGATTGGGTATGTTGAGAGGCTTGAAGCCCTTGGGTTCAGATTGAACCAAGAACTAGCAGTGTATCTCATTATTTACTCTTTACCGTCAAGCTTCTCGACTTTTATTATCAATTATAATATGAATGATTTGACAAATTCACTCTCTGACCTTTTGGATTTAGTTTTCCAAGATGAAAAGGATATGAAAAATACCAATTCATCTGTCCTTATGGTGAATAAGAAAAACAAGGGCAAGGAAAATGGGTCTAAGGACAAGTTAAGGCTAAATACACCAATGCATCGTCCTAAAAAGAAGAAAAAGATTCATAGGCAAATTAATGAGCAGGAAGCTGTCTGCTTTGGATGTGGCAAGAAAGGCCACCGAAAGAAGAATTGTAAATTTGGGAAGAAGAAGCAAAATGATGATTCTACTTCAGGTATTTTTTCCATTGAATGCAATCTATCTTTATCTACAATTTGGGTATTGGATAAGATATGTGGCTCACACATTTGTATTCATATACAGGAACAAATTAGGTTCAAGAAGATTGAAAAAGGTCAAGTTGATCTCTGAGCTGCAAATGGTGCAAGTCTAGCAGCCTAGGAAATGGGAGACTATCACTTAACCTTCTGGTTTGGTTTTAGTTTTAAACAATTTCTATTATGTACCTTATGTTTCCAGAAACATTATCTCTGTGTAGAGTCTAGACACTACGGGTTTTTATTTCAAGTTTGGAAATAAATGTTGTCTCTTTTATAGGGATTACATATGTTATGGTATGACACATCTTAACAATGGTTCATATATACTAGAACTAGAGAACCCAGTAATGGTAATCAATGAAAAACACAATCAACATGAATCAAATATCACCTGCCTATGGCACTTCAGGCTTGGTCATGTAAACGAGAAGAAATTACAAATATTACATCAAGAAGGGTATCTAGACTCGATGCAGTTAGAACCCTTAGATGTATGTCAAGCTTGTTTACAAGGAAAGATGACCAAAGCACCTTTCTCATGAAAGGGAGAAAGAGCCAATGCAGTACTGGAATTAATACATACTAATGTATGTATTCCATTTCTAGTAGAGGCAAGGGGTGGTTTTTTATACTTCATTACTTTTACTGATGACTATAATAGGTATGGATATATCTACTTAATGCAGTATAAGTCAGATTCCTTTAAGATTTTTAAGTAATACCAAAATGAAGTAGAAAACCAACTTGGTAAGAAGATAAAAGCACTCCGCTCAGACTAAGGTGGATAATATCTTAACCAATATTTCATGGATCACTTGAAGGAGTGTGCGATAGTATCCCGACTCACTCCTCCTTATACACCACAATAGAATGGTGTTAGTGAAAGGAGGAATATGAACTTGCTTGACATGGTCAGATCAATGATGAGTCGTGCAATTCTTCCATTATTATTTTGGGGATACACCTTGCAGACAACAACATATACCCTTAACCGAGTGCCAAATAAACTTTCATATGGGATTCCATATCAATTATGGTATGAAAAGAAAGCCAGTCTGACACACATACGTGTATGGGAGTGTGAGGAATTTTTCAAAACTTTACCGAGTGACAAATTATCATCCAGAAGCACCAAGTGAATCTTTATAGGTTATTCTAAGGAAACTAGAGGATATTACCTATATAACCCTTTAGATAGAAAAGTCATTGTGGAAAGATATGCCACAATTCTAGAAAGGGAACACATTTCTATTGGAAATAGTGGGAGAAATATTGACTTCAATGAAGTTAATGATTCATATGCATAAGAGTTTTTAGAGGAACAATCTCTACAAGAACAAGTGGAAGAAGAAGTTATTCCTAAGAAACAAATACCGCATAGGTTTGTGCGAGAGGTTAAATAACCAGAGTGTTATGGTTTTCTTACCATTGATTCAGGTGACACATTAGTCCTTGAGGATGATGAACCTCTAACCTAAAAAAAAGTAGTATAAGTAAAAGAAGCTGCTAAATGGCAAGAATCCATGAATTCTGAGATAGAGTCCACGTACCAAAATCAAGTTTGGATTTTGGTAGACCCTCCAGTTGATGTAAATCCCATAGGATGTAAATGTGTTTTTAATAAGAAGCTGGACATGGATGGTGAGGTTAATACCTTTAAAGAAAGACTTATAGCAAAGGGTTTCAGGCAACATCAAGGCATTGACTATGATGAAACCTTCTCACCAGTAGCAATGGTTAAATCCATCAGAATATTGCTTGAAATAACAACCTTTTATAATTATAAAATTTGGAAAATGGATGTCAAAACTACTTTTCTAAATGGGAAGTTGGTTGAAGACATCTATATGACTCAACCCGAAGGGTTTTTCAAGTCAAAGAATGCCAATAACATATGCAAGCCGCATAGGCCCATTTATGGATTGAAGCAGGCATCATGATCATGGAATTTTCAATTTGATGAGGCCATAAGAGATTTTGGTTTTGTCAAAAAGGAAAGCTAGCCTTGTGTCTATAAAAATGTTGAAGGGAATGCCATCGTTTTCCTAGTATTATATGTTGATGACATATTAATTATGGGGAATGAGGTGCAAGTCTTATAGTTAGTTATGACTTAGTTAAATGAATGCTTCTCCATGAAAGAATTAGGTGAAGCAAGCTACATTCTAGGGATCAATATCTATCGAGATTGATATCAAAGGCTGCTTGGGCTAAGTCAAAGTACATATATTGACAAGGTACTCAAAAGGTACAATATGGTACAATCCATGAGAGTATTGTTACCTATGTCACATGGTATAAATCTCTCCAAGAAAATGTGTCCTCAAACATAGGAGTAAATTGACTGAATGAGTAGAGTCCCTTATACCTCGACAATGGGTTCTATCATGTATGTCATGCTATGTACTAGGTTTGATGTCGCCTTTTCTTTAAGCATGATGGGTAGATATCAAGCCAATCCAGGAGAGCTTTATTGGATAATTGTTAAAACTATCCTAAAGTACTTGAGGCATACTAAAGATATGTTCCTGGTGTATGGAGGAGATGAGGAACTAGTAGTGAGGGGATACACTGATGCCAATTTCCAGACAGATCATGATGATATAAAATCACAGTTAGGCTACATCTTTTGCTTGAATGGTGGTGTAGTGAGCTGGAGAAGCTCGAAGCAAGTAGTGGTTTCCGATTCTAT
Source organism: Viscum album (assembly GCA_963277665.1). NCBI lineage: Eukaryota > Viridiplantae > Streptophyta > Magnoliopsida > Santalales > Viscaceae > Viscum > Viscum album. The sequence goes on from OY728159.1 coordinate 163,278,471, forward strand.
AGCAGAGTCTAAATATATTGCAGCTTCCGATGCAGAAAAGGAAGCAGTCTAGATACATAGTTTTATCTCAGACATTGGTGTTGTTCCTAGTAGTGTAGACCCTATTATAGCATATTGCGATAATACTGCTGCAGTGGTGCTTTCCAAGGATCCCAGGTCTCACCAGAGGACAAAGCATATTCTTCAGAAGTTTCATCTCTTGAGGGATTTTACTTAAAGTGGTGAAGTGATAGTAAGCAGAGTAGCCATAGAGGACAACGTGGTAGCCCCCTGGCTAAAGCCATTTATCAGCAGAAGCATGATTCTCCTGTGAGAGCTAGAGGATTGAAACATGTTAGTAGTTGGCTCTATTGCAAGTGGGAGTGTTGAAAGTGGGTGCCCTAGACCCAACTTGTATTGTACTTTGATTACCAGTACATGTATACAATTTGTTATAATACATGTGTTTATCTTTCTATAATAGTGTAGATACTTCTTCATCCACTTTGCTTATGGAAATGTCCTTAGATTATATGTTGTATCAAGGGGGTATAACAGATCTCAAGCTATAATGAGAACCCTGAGATACCATGAAATTAATCTTAAAGTAATGTCTAATTTTCCAGTTAAATCATTCTGAAATGACACAAATGATGTGTGAACATCAAGTGTTGGGGGCTCATAAGCATTAAGACTTCATCTCATGAAGTTCGAACTTGATGATATCTAGTAGTTGAGATCATGAGGACAGACCCACATAATAGGAACACCAAATGTTTCAGGTGTCATTGGTCGTTTCTATCTATGAACATGTGTAATGGTCTCCAAACTTGAGATCATTATCAATGAATTCCATTTAATTATGTACATTTGATTCAAGGCGAAAACCATGGTGAAAAAGTTATGGCGAGGTAGTTTGAATTGGGTTTGTCATTAATGGAATGACATTGATTGAATGATCAAGAAAGGATTTGTCACTTCCAAGTTCAAGAAGAAATATCTCGGGCTGGGTTGATTAGGATGGTTTCACCTTCATTAAATCTATATCCATGGTAGTAGAAGGTAATTTCATCCAGACAAATAAACAAATAAAATAAATCAAGATAAAGGATGATGACACTAGTGTGCATTCTTCTATATTGATGTAACACCTCAAGCTTCTACGGTATGCTTCTCTTTGAATAATGTGATAGCGTGTGTTGTACGCAACACCGAGTTCTAACACACCATAACCAATCAAACTAGCCATTATGAATAGTAATACATACTTTTTGAAATTATATATATTTTATATTTCAAAATGGACTTCATTTTTGGATTCGGAATATCGAATTTAGCCTAAGGAGAAATTTTGGTACTTTTCAGATAACTTTCATCTTTTGATGAATAGTGAAAATTACTAAATTTTAATTAAAAACAACTTTTTTAATCAAAATAATTAATAGTAATAAATTATAAATTTGAGTGGTTTTAAAGTATATTTAGAATATATTTTTACTATGTAATACAATGTGGGTCATTTGACATAATTTCACATTTAAACCAGACATAAACAAGTGTCAATCTTTTGATAGTTATTATCTCTTAAAAACACGCTTTTTGTTTTACCAACGGGAATTAATTTTAAATTAATTTCTGCCACTTCTATGTTTTGAATTTAGAAAAATGTATTCCATATTTGGAATCAGGATGTTCAAATTTTGTAAATAGGTAACTTTTATTTTTAGACATTTTGAATAATTACTGCGGTAAATATTTTATTTACCATGGTTAAGGGTAAATCCGGTTAATAAGGGTTAAAAAATAATATTATAATAATACTAAATTACCCTAAAACGTGTACTAGCCTTATTGGTTGATACATTTTAGACCATAGGAATCTTTGGGTCGATTTTGGGACCCCATGGTGCCACTTGTAGGTGATAGGGACACTTTATTTTAATTAAGTTAAAATGAATACAAAAATGACACAAGCATATATCTTTCAGTAAATTTTTTTTTAAATAGGGTTATATATGTTGGATTTTAGATTATAAATATTCATTATAAAGATAAAAAGATTTCATACATAATGATATTTTATTTATAATTTTTAGACATTACATAATTTAATTTATTTATGACACAATGATGATGAAGTAATTACTATAATAGTGAAACATTTAAATAATTGATATTATAAATACCCAAATAAATATAATATGAAACTTTTAATGAATTAAACTAATTTTATAGGATAATATGATATATTAGTATTGATTTAATGGACTTTTTTTGAAGTAATCAATCTGTTATGAGTTTCACAAAAATCAACTATTGAATAGTGTCAAAATTGACATAAAAGAGTTCTTAAAAAAAATATTATATTATTAATTGATATTAAATTCATAAAAATCTAAGGTTCAGGAAAGAGACTTATATCATGATAGGTTCTTCATTAATGGACCACTTGGGGGTCTCTTGGATGTATATACTAAGTTTATTAACCATATTATATAAAAATACAAAGAGACATTGTAAAAGTGAAACTAATTAACTTAGAGTTAATACTTAAAGATAAGGTTAATATAAGTACCCAAACCTGTCTAAATTATCTTGGTTGAGTTGTTTTAGACCCATCCCCACCTTAACATTTAAATAATAAACTTTTTAGCCATTAGAAACTGAATATGAATTTATTATAAATTAATATTTCTAGCTTTTCCAAAGGTTCCCCTCACCCCTCTTATAAAAGGGCACTACTCCTTCTCATTTCTTCACACCTTCAAAGCATTTTGGTTCGGCCAAAATCTTCCCAAATACTATCCCAACTTTCCTCACTACAACCTAGAGGCATTAGTTTGATCATAAATCCAACCTAAGGATCCCTTTTGATCAAATCAAAAGTAAGAAACCGAAGAAGAGGTAATGATTTCACCACCCTTTTCCAAGTTCCTTTCTTCTTCCACTTCTTCTTCCTTTGTTGTTACCATTCTAAAATAATAACTCCAGTATCATATATATACTATGATGTTATTATAAAAATGGTACAACCATATTCAGTATTCTATCCACCCTTTGAATAACATGTCACCATACGTGCGTACGTACGACTTACCATCTCCACGTCGTGGTGTAATTGTTATTCAATATATTATTATTTGGATGGGTATAATAATGATGTGTAACTCATGTAAATAATAAATATAACATGTTAATGATTATGTATATATGATATACCATCCATTTATATATTATTTTAACATCAAAAGAATGATATTGTCGCTCGTGCGTACGTACGGACTACCGTCTCCACAAACTCGATGAGATTCATTCTCCATCGTATCCATTCAAGTATAATTATCATTTGATGATTTAAAAATGATGTTTAAGGACTTGATATAATTCTGTATATGAAAAATATACAACCTATCTATGAAAAACATGGATTATGTAACAAAACATATAAAATAAAACGAGTAAGTTAACAACCGAAACAACGATAATTAAAAGATATCATTAACAAATCAATGTTAAAAGATCATATATGATATCATATTAATATATATGATTCTTGTATAATTTAATAACAATTATTTCACCATTATACAGGAGGTTAACCTACCCCAACCAAGGAAAAGTACAAGGTAAGGGTTATTTCACAATCTCTTCATTATCCGAGGTTGTTTATACGTAATAATCTACTGGGATCTCTTTATCATCCACATCCATGTTTCTTAAAAATGTATTTGAAATTTTTTTTAATATTCACAAGAATATGGGTTAAAGTCATTTATACCCTTGTTTGACTTTTTATAAGAGGTTTATAAAGGAATCTTTCCGTCGTTTTCCAAACAAGGTGCTTTTTAACCTTTTCGAAAAAATTAATGTAAGAATGTTTTTTAACTTATACGGCGGGTGCGGCTATTTTCCGCCGTTATAAAATCATCAAAGCTTCCCTTACAAGCTTATAAGAATATTTTCAAAGAAAATGTTTTATTTTATATGGATCTTAAATGATTTCAAAATAAAATAGATATTTCTCTAAAAAGAGTTTTGATTTCATCCATGTCAACATCCTTTGTTGGATTTTACGATTATGTGAAGTTTATTTATTATGATACAAAACTTCTAGGTTGTATTAAAGGTTTTGTGATATGTTTGACTATGGATGTTCTATTTTTATACCATTCATGGTTTATGGTGAAAGTATTGACATTTCGTATGCTAGTTTTAATACGAATGTTTATGTTATGTTTAAACCTTTTCATATGGGAATGCATTGGACTTAATATGTGACGGGCGGATCCCGCTATAGCTCCTCGATGCATCGGTAGGTCTCATGAGACAAACTAGTGTCTTGGAACAAGGCCTTGGCAAAATCTTATTTGTAGTCTTGGCACGAGGCCTTGTCTATGTGGTTATGATAGTCTGGCATTATGCATTCCAACATTATGAAAGTGGTTATTGATTTTGCATGTGATTATTCAATTAGTAGAATATCCATGTGAATAAGTAAATGGAATTATTTCATTTTATTTATTCCATACCATGTTGAAAGTTCAAGTTTGAAAGACTTTTGTTTTAGTTATACATTGCCTTAAATGTTTATTCTTATTTATGAAAGTTTCCGCTATATTGTTATCCTTACTGGGCATTTGAGCTCACCCCTTTTCTATGTTTTATTTTTCCCAGGAAGTGAAGAAGTAAATTATGAATGACCTGCAGGGATATTATGTGGGGATATGAGTGTGGATTATGGAAACAATATGTTGTTGTAGTAGTTTTTCATTTTATGATGTAATGTAAGACTTATGAATATATCTGGTGTTTCCAAGGCTACTAAACCAATCGGTCTTTTGAGATTTGATCTTTCTTGTGATCATGCCAATGTTATGTAATAATGCACCGACTCTCGGTAACTAGGGTCGGGGCGTTACAATTGAGATATCGATGACGAAGAGATTATATTACACAGACCGTGTTCGTAGGAAGGTAGTCATTGCTTTGACTTTACCTTATCTTTATAGGGGCCTCGATGAGTTTCTATACCCTACTCTTGGTCGGTGGATATTATTCACTGCTATTTAGGTAAGGACCTAGAGGGTCACACACAATAGCACTATGAGAATTTTCCCTTTTCTGAGAATATGAATATAGAACTTGGTGGCCCCTGCCTAAGAGTCTGAGTACTATCCAAGTTCTATGGATCACCAAATAATAAATAAATTCTTTAATTATTCAATCTTGGAATAATATGTTGAATTTATTTATAACAAATATTTACAAGTGATCTGTAAATACAAAGACAAAATATTATTCGAATGGATTAAAACATCCAGAGTTCATTTAATATTTTCAGGGGAAGTGAGTCAAGTTATAAGACTCAATTTTATCACACAATATAAATTAATATATATTGCAGTTAGTGATAAAATTGTAAATATTATTTATGTAATAATTTTATTTGATATAAATAAATATTTATAGTACTTATACAGAGGATATTTATTACACGGGAGCTGGGAACCCATACTGGGTATTTTAGATATCCCCTATATAAGTAAGAGAGGGGCTCTCCCCTTGTAACTATTCATGTACGATTTTGAGAGCCTCTCTCTCATCCTAGATTCTAGAGATAGATCCTCTCAATAAAGAAAGAACTTAAATAAATTCCTTTGTGGATCGAAGTTCCTTGCCTTGTGGTGATCACCGCTGCGTTAAGGAGATCATTGGTGTGTCGCGCTAGCATCTAGATTCCAATGAACGACGCACGTACAGATTTCAAAGGCGTGTGTGGAAGATCTAGAGGACTTCGACAATGGAGTCTTTGAGCAAAAATTTCCGAAAACTAGCGACGCACTTACGCACGTCAGATCTGAACAAGTTACTTGTTTGTTTTTTATTTTTGTGCTCTGTCAAATCCATGCATGGTCCTTAGACCATACTGGGATAGCTCACCAGAGTCGACATCGTAACGTCATTCTGGTGATGTGAAAAATTTTAACTTCCCGACCCACCATCTTCCACTGCGCGTCCTGGTACCTAACAATAAATATATTATATTTTCATTTATAAGATACCTAAATTTTATTTATAATTTCATAGGTGAGGTTACTATTTTAATGGCCACACTACTATTACTAATGGTCACATTACTATTCATAAGGGTTACATTACTATTTCAACAGTCATGTTAATATTTAATCACTATTCCTTTTAACTTGGTGTTGTGTCCAACATAATCTATCGAAAAAATTAAATTTATTTCAGAAGATACATACCATAAAATCTTGGAGTGTTGTAATATATTACGTAATGAGATGATTTATGATGCATTTTTTCTAAGTTTAATTTGTTATAAAACTATTCCATTATAAAAATCATATTTTATATCCTATATTTTTTTAGTCTTTCTATGATATGTAGTTTAATTAAAAATACGATTTATTCATAATTAATTCCATGTTGTGAGTTTAAATCAATGTTATGGTTTGTGATATATAATTGATTTAAACTGAAATTGTGTAGTAGTGGTAAGTAGTCAATAACTAGATCTAGTTTTTAGTGAAAATCCTTAAATAAAAAAAATGAAAATGGAATGATTCATATTATTTATTTTTTAGAGATAAAAATCATGATTTAATACATGCACCAAATATGGTTTGAGATAAGATGATCCAATTACCTGCTTTTCCAGTGGTTACTCTTTATTCTCGGTGTTCTCATGTGTTCCTATCTCTTAGCCTGATGCTCACTGCCCCTGTTCACCTCCCCCCTCTTCTATTACAACTGAGCTCATTGTGCTTGACCCCATATTGGCCAAGCATGGTGAGGCATGTGATGGTTTTGGATTTTGATAGTGGTTTCAGCAGTGGAAGCTCGCAACAATTCATCTTTGTGACTTGGGATGGGAATGCGGAAGTTTGCAACAGTTTTTCATGTCCTCTTTTGGCAGGTTTTTTTTCATGGTTTCCATGGTTCATCTTTATATATGTTGTCCCTATATTTCCCCCTTCCAGCTCCCCTGGTTCATTCCTTGGGTGGTGGTTTAAAGGGTTTTGATGAGCTCGGTGGTCAATGATTGTGTTTTGCATAATGGTACTTTGGGTAGACAATGGTGCTTCAACCCAAAGTTGTTCTATTCAATAGTCATTGATAGTTGGATTTAATCATTGTTTTTCCTTGACATTGGTGCTCCTTAATAGTCTCTTCACTAAATACTGAGAATCAAAGGGTCTGAGGCACATGATCTCGATGGTGCTGGAAAATCTTCTTGGGCAACCCACCTCAAACCTGATGCAGTTAGTCTCTACCCTAGGCTTGTTCGTGATGTGTTGTGGAAGGAATCATGTTACCCTATTTGTAGGATTTTTTATAGGACTTTTTCTTTGTTTTGGTTCACAACTGTTGTTTGGATTCTACACCATCCCTTAAAAATGGGGGGGGGGGGGTGCATGTAGGTTCCTTCCACCCCTTGTTTTAATTGGAGGCTCATGTAGGTTCCCCTCAACCATTTTAAAAGGGGTTATTTGAAAAATATAAAAAATGGATTTCAAAAAAGGAGGAAAGTTTTCATATCTATTATAGACATAATGGACCAAGGAACATGGTTATTGATCATATTGGACATTAAATTCCAGGGAACACTATTATGTTTTCCCTGGGACATGAAAATTTATATGGCAATCCTATCACTATCATGGGAATGATTACTCAATGAGGATGGTCGATAAGTGTTAGGCATGGAGACATAAGAGGTAAGTTATTGCAAAACTTCTATTTATACATTAGTAATAATGACTAAAATAGAAATTTTTTTAAGTGATTATGTTTGTTTAGATATATGGTAGTAGGAAGGTACACCCTTGGTGTTGACCAAGGGGATTATATACCCTCTATACTATTTTAGATATTTTGGTCTTGTTGGAAGACTTTCTTAATGGAAATACTAGTTTCACTTGATTATGGTGCTTTTTAGTATTGATTGCAATATATTTTAAGTACATTTCAGGACTATATATTCTAATAACATGTGTTTATGATGTGTTTTTTTGGGTTTTATACAATTTATTATATACTCATGCACATGTATACACCAATACACACCCATGAGTGAGGGTTGGATAATTAGGTGAAATTTTACTGATTGTTAAACTCACCCACTGCATATAAGGACTCAAAACTCATATATATATATATATATATTATCATTACATGATTTTTTGTGTAAAACTATATAACATTACACACCAAAAATCTATGAAGTTTAAAGTAATTAGTATATTAGATACATAACACACAATCTTTAAAAATATATATATATAACTACATTAAGATTTATTTTTCATCTTCATGATAGCCTCCTAAACCTCATCACACTCCTATTGTTGCATGTAAAACCCTAATGGAATACACAAAAGAGAGGGTGGGATAAAATCCTAGTAAGGGGGATAGTAATAATAAGCATGAATAACATAATCATGTCATGATATCTTATAAAACATCAATCATGATAAGGAATGACAACATATAAGATTAATAGAAACATTAAATACACATGAGCCTTAGCCTAGTTGGTGAGGTATCCGTAAGTGCATCCATGAGACCCAGGTTCTAAACTAGATATAGGCCTATTTTATGGGTACTATAGAAGTATTGTAGCAGACACTCTAGTAGTTCTGTAGAAGGTACTATAGTAGGTACTATTCGGTACTGTAGTAGTAGGAACTGTTCACCTTGGGCCACTGATTTGGTCTTGGAGTCCTTAAGGCCTACGAACCACCCATGAATTTAGGTCAATAGGGATTTCAGGCCACCTTTAAGTCCTTTGAGCCACCTCAATTCCTTTGGGCCACATATAGTTTCCCTAGGAAGACTCTACAAAAAAGGAGCATCCCTAGAGGAGGATTCAAAGAAGGCGCACTCACCAAAGTAGAACCAATGGATTTGGAAGAATGAGAGGGTATGACTATGCCATAGGGACCAACCTATACATGGACGAGAAGATTAGCCAGACAACCATGTGAAGGTGGAGAGCTACCATCATGATGTAGATGCTGGGGAGGGGAAATTCCTTGTAGTTATAGTTTGGTTGAATTCCCTAAGACCTTTGGGTCATGTAATGTCTCTTAAGCCTATGGGTCATGTAATCACTAAGCCTAAAGGCCTTGTAAGGGTTCCCCCTCATCAGTTTAAAGGGGGGTTATCAAAAATCAATAAAAAAATGAAGGCCTTCGGGCCATTCAGGGTAATAGAAACATTAAATAAGAATGATATGAACATGGTAACCATACACACTTGAAAATATAACATATGGAATATAGCATAACCAACATCGTAAAATGAGAATAATTATCCAAAATTTAAATTATATGTTATTAATGAACTTTCAAGAGATATAATGGACTTATATATCATTTTTTTCTTGACATGAGGATGATTTATTAGATAAAACATTAATAATAATTGTTCAGATTATTTTGGCATTTTTTGATCATCACGAACTAGTTTTGTTTTATTAATTAATATTATGTAGATATACTGGTTCCAAAACATTATATAACTTATAATAAATATAATAAAATCTTATTTAAACATAATAATGGTTTTATGACTAGACTTGAAGGCAATAATGGAAAATGAAAATGCATCATCCACGATGGCAGTAAATCGACATATCATAGACGATATTTTCATTTTTAGAATAAAAGAGAGAGGAGAAAAGGTTTGATGAAAGATTTTACATTAACATAATAAAATTAAAGTTTATATAAGATAATATATTTATCATTAATGTTTTTATAGAGGATGTGAGGTAAGGATAAGAAAATAAATGAAATTGAAAGAAATTGAAAGAGAAAGATTAAGGGTTTTACCTCTTGAATTATTCTGCTTGAGAACCTCCTTAAGGCACTTGTGTTTAATATTATATTGAGAAAAAAGACTCATTAATGTGGGGAAGTAACTTGGGAAGAGGATTTGATATAAATTGTGCAATATTCAAGTATTGAAAGGTGTGAGGAGAAAGGGTGGTATTTATAGTGGAGGAGAGGGATGTTTTTTGATTATTTTATTCATTAGTTTATTATTTTGGCTCAAGAATAAGAATAATTTAAAACTTATCACTAAATATATTAAATAATGAAGGGGGGTTCTATATTATGGTGATTACATCATAAATTAATCAAGTAATAGTGTATTTAACTTACAACGTATATATACGAAAAATTACCATATTGTACTATTCACTAAAAATTCAACTATTTTAGAAAAATACTAAAAATTCACCCTAACCATTTTTCAATGTTTATAATTCAAAAATTAACTAAATTTTATGAAATTAATTTTCTAAAAATGAGAAAATTTATTTTTAAATAAAAACATCATTTATTCGAAAAATACTGATTTTAATATTGTAATCAATTTTTCAGCACTTTAAAAATTAATTAAGGTCTCATAAAGTTATATTTTAATCAAAATACAAAAAAATATTAATTTATCAATATATTTTATGAAAAAAATTTTCTTTTAAATTATTATATTAATTATAAAATTATAAATAAATATTTATGTTTTATAAAAATACCAACATTTAATTTATCATTTTCAATACATTTATTTACTTATTCCATGATATAAATATATCATATTTTCATTAATAATATACCTAAGTTTTATTTATAATTTCATAGGTGATGTTATTATTCTAATGGTCACACTACTATTCTAAAGGGTCACATTACTATCTATAAGGGTTGCATTACTATTTCAACAGTCATGTTAATATTTAATCATTGTTTGTTTAAGCTCAGTGTTGTGTCCAATATAAGCTATCAAATGAATTAAATTTATTTAAGAATATACATACCATAAAATCTTGTGTTGTTGTGATATACTATGTAATGAGATGATTTATGATGTGTTTTTGCTAAGTTTAATTTGTTAGAAAATTATTCCATTATGAACCTCATATTTTATATCATATATTTCATGATAGTATTTCTACGATATGCAGTTTAATTAATTATATTATTTATTCATAATTAATACCATGATTTAAGTTTAAATCAATGTTATGGTTTGTGATATATAATGGATTTGAACTAAAATTGTGAAGTAGTGGTAAGTAGTCAATAACTAGATCCATTTTTTAGTTAAAACCCTTAAGTAAACAACATGAAAAGGGAATGATTCATATTATTTATTTTTTAGAGATAAAAAAATGATTTAAGACATGAACCAAAGATTGTTGGAGATAAGATGATCCACTTTCCTACTTTTTGAGTGTTTAATATTTATGCTCGATGTTCTCATGTGTCCCTATCTCTTAGCCCAATGCTCACTGCCCCTGTTCGCCACCCACCTATTCTATTACCATTGAGATAATTGTTCTTGAAACCATATTGGCCAAGCATGGTGAGTTTTATAATGGTTTCTGATTGTGATGGTGGTTGTAGTGGTGGAAGCTCTCAACAATTCACCTTTGTGACTTGGGATGGGAACACGAAAGCTTGCAGCTATTTTCTGTTTCCTCTTTGGGTGGGTTATTTTTCATGGTTGTTGTGGTTCATCATCCTCTGTGTTTTCCTTGTCATTTTACCTCCTAGATACCCTGTTTCATTCCTCAGGTGGTGGTGTTGAGGGTTTCGATGAACTCTGGGGGTCAATGATCATGTTGTGCATGATAATGCTTTGGGCAGACAAGGTGCTTCAACCCAAATATGTTCTATTAAATAGTCATAAATGGTTGGATTTATTCATTGGTTATCGTTGGAATTGGTGTTCCTCAACAGTCTCTTCACTAGATCCTGAGGATCAAAGTGTTCAAGGCACATGATCTCGATGGAGTTTGAAAATCTTATTGGGCACCCCACCTACAACTTGATATAGTCGGTCTCTTCACTAGGCTTTCTCATGATGTGTTGTGGAAGGAATCATGTCAACCTATCTGTAGGATTTTTTTTATTATCCTTTTTATTTGTTTTGGTTCAAGAATATTTTTTTTATTCTACCCCATGCCTTAAAAATGATGGGGGGGGGGGGGGTGCATGCATGTTCTGTAATGACCCAAACTTTGGTTAATGAAAATCCATCTTGATCTAATTAATGCCTTAATATGTGAAATGGTCATACAACATATGATTTTTTTTTTATGTTTTTGGATTTTAAAATACCCTTAATAATTGTGATCGTTGCTAATATAGGTGTTGAAAAGTGATCACATGATTAGTATAAATATGGGATTTAACAATCTAATTTACTCAGACAAAGGAAGCGATGACCTCATCAAGTAGAATTGATCCATACGAAGCCCAATTGTCAGAGCTCAGAAAGGAGGTGGAATCATTGGTCTTTGTTCTTGACCAAGCCCAATCCAAGATTCAACAGGTTAATCTTGAATGTAACTGTCTACGGGAGAAGTATAAGTTGATAGAGATCACCACGCGTGCAATGTTATCTGAGCCACCCCAAGAGTCTGTCACCATCACACACCTCACCCTTTGGTCTTATGTGGGCGTTTTAAAGGGTTATTTAACAATACCCTAGTATTATTTTTATGTACATTATTTTTTATATAATAATGAATATACTTTCATTTTATTATTGTTACCTTGTAAATAGTTTTTAAAGAACAAATATTTTTTTAGTTAATGTTCAACTAAGAAATCTATTTTGATGAATTAATGGATTTTTGAATTAAATAATTTTTTAATAAAATAATAATAATATTATTAAATTAATTTTTATTAAATATAAATGATCATGTAATTTTATGAATGTAATTGTAATTTTTATTAAAGTCCAAAAGCCATTTTTGTCAAAACCAATGGATTTTCGATAAATGTCAGTTTTTATTTTAAAAGTGAAAATTAACATATTTAGAAAATTATTTAGATAAAATTAATATTATTTCTGGAATCAGGACATTGAAATTATCCAATGGTGAATTTTTCATAATTTTCTGAGACAATCAAATTTTGGGGTAAAAATTAATTATCGTTTAAATATATAATATTTTTTATGACATCATAATGACCCAATGGTGATGTAATAAAATAATATAAGCCTTATGTTCGGCCAATATATGTTTTACCATTAAAATAATGTTATTTAGGGTTTGTTTGACTTATTTTACAAAGTATTAGTGGACCCTTCAATATTTATTAAACATCTTGTCTTTTTAAATTGTTTTCCTTGGGAGTGTGACTCACCTCCACATAAGAAACCACATTATTTTAATAAGTTAATACTTTGGCCTTATAATTTTTTTCCACCTCCCTTTTCCAAAAACTATGGGATGGTTTTTAGTTTGTATTAGTTTAAATTGAGGTTCCTAAACCTAAATAATAAAGAATTCCTTCACCTTTCCTATATAAACTCACCCAAGATCCCACTTCCTCATCACTAAAATCCTTTTTAGTTCATCCAATATCTTCCCTCCTCTTTCTATAATCCTACCAAGGTTCCCCAAGCTCCCAAGAATCCTTTCTCAAGCCTCTCTCAATCCTTTGGAAGCACACTTCCAAGTAAGGGTTTTTCTTCTTTTCTCATTTTTATCCAATTTTCTTTAAGTTGTTATTCCCTTTTAATTTCAATTACAAATGTTGGGATATGTGTTCAAACCTCCCATATACATCCCTATTTATGTTTGTATTATGGTATACCCATTTATCTCTCATTAAATGCCTCCCATGTACACCCGTAACTATGCCGAAATTCCGAAAGGAATTTTCCTCTCCTCATTTACATTCAAGAAATTATTTTGTATCATGAATATAAATTCCATTAAATTTTTTGGAAATGAATCTAAATGACATATATTACTTTCCATGTCATGTAAATATGATGAGACACCCCTTTATCTCTCATAAACCATTTTTATAAGTTCTTATGTCACACCGTTATGCTGCCGAAATTACACCGCATTTTTCCAAGCCAAAGTCATTGTATAGTGAATACCATGCCCATTTCTCTATCAAGGGTATTCACCTTTTGAACATTTAATTATTGTTTAAATAGTTTCATGTATGTATTCAACATACTTTTATCCTGTAATAAATTATTATGTTGAATGATTCAATGTTTTATGATCCATGTGGCACACTTATGCATGAAATTAAATGTTTAAAGAAGGGTGCGCCCTGATAGTGCTCCAATGCATTGGGTAAAGTATAGTATCATGATACATTGTGTGAAATTAGGGTTTACTCATGATAATTCAAGTGCAATGAGGGTTTACTCGTGCTTCATGTGCAATGAGGGTTTACTCATGCTCTATGTGCAATGAGCCTTGGCTCATGCTAATTCCTTGTTAAGTGTTGTTGCCACATTTCCATGTTATGATTATCATTATTAATCATACCTTTATGTTTATGCTTCTATTGTTCTCTATTGATATGACTATTGTCTAAAATGTATTGTATTCCTCATGCTATTCCATGTTTATTCTCATATTGGGCTTTATAGCTCACCATTTTCTTATGCATGTCCTCAGGTTATCCCATGAAATAATAAGTACGAGAGAATGTAGTAGTCATGTAAAGGAATTTTTCGATAAAGTTGTTGCATGTTTTATGTTCTAAGATTTTATGTAATAATCCTAATCCCCAAATACACTAGACCTCTCGATCTTCTATGTTGTATCAAGTGAATGTTTTATGTAATAAATCAAGTTTAAGTTTGTAATAAAAGTAGGGTTGTTATATGTTCTTTCTATCCATTTTTTTATAAAAGTGGTAACATGAATTGGCCTCCCAATTAATACCCAAAATGAATTTATTAAAATCAAGAGAAATAATAAAAAAAATGAGGTGTAAATTAATTACACCAGCAGGGGATTGAGGGGGTTACAATATGTGATTTTAGGAAAAACAAACAAAATTTTAGATTGAAAAAGACATATTCAAGACGTATTTTCCTCAAACAGAGAAAAACACCCTGAAGGGAAATGGCAGCAAGCACGGCTTGAAGAAATATCCTTTAAAGGACACCAGATGCGACTCCAATGGGAGAAAATTGAAGATATTCTATCTATTATATACATTATGGACCAAGGAACACGATTATTTACCATATGGGACATTAAATTTCAGGGAACACTATTATATTTTTCATAAGACATGAAAAATTATATGGTAATCCTATCACTATCATGATAATGATGACTCAATAAGGATGGTCGATAAGTGTTGGGCATAGATACCTAAGAGGTAAGTTATTACAACACTTATATTTATGTATCAGTCATAATAGAGCATCTCCAGTGGCATCCAGTAATGGGTGAAGAAGTGGTCGGTGAGCGTTGAGGTGGCGCTGTGGCTGGTGAGCTAGAAGGAGCTATCAGATTTCACCAGGATGTTGTTGGGCTTGATGTCGTGGTGGAATTGGGCCTTGTTGTGGAGGTAGGCCAAAGCGCGGAGGGTCTCCTAGAGGACGACGACGATGCAGGGTTCGAGGAGGCTATCGAGGAAGGTGGAGGTGAGGATGGATTCGAGAGAGCCATCAGACATAAAAATCATAACGATCCAAAGGCGTCGGACGATGTTGAAAGACCAGCGGGCGCAGAGGAGGTTGGGTTGGGTGAGGAGGGACATGTACTCGGCCTTGTGGCGGAGGGTGTCGAGGTCGTTGTCGGACTGGTCCAAGTCAATGGACTTGATGGCCCCCACGGTGGAGTGGGATAAGGGGCACATGGCCTTGTAGACGATGACGGTGTCGTCTCTGCCGATCTCGTGGAGGATCTCGTAGCAGTTGGGGTCCAGCAGTAACGAGATCTTGTTGCCTTCTTGATCCTCCATTAGAGTGGATTTGGAAGATTTTCTTGATAGAATTGTCTTACATTGATGGTTGGGTTGTGGGGATGAGATGATGGAAGGGTGGGGTTTTAAGGGAATTTCCCCAATGGGGGATAAAAGAGTGGGAAAGGTTTGGGATAATGAAGGTAGTTGAGTGATTTTCAATTGAGCAAAAAAAAAACTAAAACGGGCATATTTTTGAATGTGTTACATAACTTTTTGAATTATTTATTAGAATAAAATTGTAATTTTGGTATCCTATTGTCATTTTATTTATTTAATTATGTGTTTCATTTAACTAAACATTGCTAAGATATATCAATCCCCTCTCTCTCAATGTAATTTTATTTGAACCAACAAAGGTAATACCCATGATCTTGCATCATTATCAATACGAAAGAAGGTCTAACATCAACTTTATGGTGCATAAATGTCAAAATTTGATAATTCATTTATTCGATTATTTAATTACATTAAATATTAATGGATTTATAATTCTAGATTTTATAGATTATAATTATTCATGGATTTGTGTTAGGCTTGGATTAAAGAATTAAGTATTGTATAAACATTAATGATTGATTTAAAATGGAAATGGAATAAAGAATTTAGAAAATGACTTTAGTTACTTTAATTAAATTAATTAAAAAAACTTATTAAATTCCTTTAATCTCATTTATTTCTTTTAAACTCTCTCTCTATTCCCATACCTTCCCCCCCCCCCCACACAAGACAACCCTTCCTCATATTCTCTATTTATTATATTTTTTCATGAAAATCATCCTTCATTATTCTTTTGAAGGCACATGCAGACCAACAACAAAGTAACACTTTTTATTCCTTTTCTTTGTGTGGACTAATCTTACAGTGAATATAATAATTTCCATGTTAATAATCATTATTATTTTTCTTACTGATAGTTATTGAACTAAAATAATCAGATTTTTCAATTAGATTCAAACGATGAGCCTAAAAAATAGTTTTATGCTGATGAGATCTTTTTTACCTTGTGACATATCATACCCAAGGTATATTATCTCAACTCTTATCATGTGTGTGGTGTATATGGGGTTTGAAAGGGATTTGGTAAATATATTTATTTGGAAATAATGGATTAAGTAATTAAATAAAGTGTATGTGATGGTTTTGAAGAGTTATTTACATGATAATGATTTTTTTTGGAGTTGATAGATTTTATTACCATATAAAAGTGCTATTTTTTATCATTTTATTGGGTATATTTTTGATATAATGATTTTTATAGGCATTTTTAGTGGTGTAATGACCATCTTAGAATTACTAATTATTATATGAGTAACATAGATATAAGAGATCACATCTCCCAAGATCGACCAGTTTAGTAGTCTTGAAGAACTAGATACATACATGGTTCCCTTATTACATTGGTAATTAAACATAGAGAATAACAAAGGAAAATAAAACTACTTCCATGACACTTATTCAAAGGTTTCATTTTCATAACCTGGGGAAGGAAAACAAATGAAAGGGGTGAGTTTAAATTCTCTGTAGGGGTTACATGAATCAATAAGTGAAGAAAATTCAATAAGGTATAATCATAATAACAAAGTAAATAACTGAAGAACACATGACATCAATAAAATAAGAATGTAAATGCATTCATATATTTTGTCATAGTGAAAATCTCATAGAAAGTAATAACTGAATATTGAATGAAGAAAATGCTTAATCATTGGACATCATGTATCTCACACATGAAACATTATACTGACAAGACGATTTATGTTTGTGGGTAAAAACTCATCTGATTCTACTTGGAAATAAACATGAAGGGTTTTTCACTAACTATTTTGCCTCATGAGACCTATCGATGCATCGAGGGTCTATCGATAACTGGGCCCCATCTGTCACTATAAGTCCAAAACATTATTTATATATAGAGTTAATTCAATAACATCATTAAAAGAAAACACCTTATGTAAAAATGGTGTATGGATAAGTCAATGATAATATCCATGATACAAAAATATGGTTATTTAATAAAATTTTCAATAAATGATGATCATAAAATAAAGGTAAGTATACATACACCACACATAAGGAATAAGTGGTTAATAAGGCATAACCAAAGGTAATATCTTAATGGTGTCCACAAAATAATGGATTAAAATCCTAATTGGACATTCATAAAGAAAAAATAGGCAAATATCATGATAAATGATGTCCAAATGAAATTAAAACATGTAAAAAGAGTGTTTAAGAAACTTTATAAATGATCCTCCTTAGTTCGGTTTAAGGAAAATATTAAAGTGACTTTCAAATGGATAAAGAAATAATTGTTTGTATAAAACCAGAAATGAACAAGATATTTTTTCCTGATAAAATGAGTTTTTTTAGAAAAAATATTGGTAGCTTAAAACATATTATGGATGATACTTTAAAATAGATATGAAATTGGAAAGTTCCCTTAAATGAGGTTTTCTTATCAGGAGGTATTGAATAGAGAACCTTATAAACCATGTATTTCCCCATACAAGGATGATGAACTGATCAAGATACATGAGTTTAGAACATATACATAGAATTTAGAATAATTATATAAAAATAAATAAGAATTAAATTGGGGTAAAGAGAGATAAAGTGTAACCTGAATGAAAAATGGAGATTTGGGGAGAGTCCCTTACCTTATGCTTGAAAGTGTTTTGCACTTATACTTAACATCCTAGGTAATGAAATTAGATTCATTAATAATTTAATTAAGAACCTATTAAACATGTATTTGATTTATTATAAATTTATTAAGTTCATTTATGGATTATTAATTGGTTATAAGATTCAATTTTTTCGTTTGGGAGTGTTTGTTTCCTTGGTTTTCATGATTGGTTCACTTGTATACATGTATGAAAGATCTTGTAAAATGGGAATATTTATCCAGAATTAAAATTATATGTTATTAATGAACATTCAGGATATTTAATGGTCTTAAATATCATTTTTTTTCTAACATGAGGATGATTCATTAGATAAAACCTTAATGATAACTATTTATATTATTTTGGCGTTTTTCGATCATCACGATCTAGTTTTGTTTTATCAATTAATATTATGCATATATACTAGTTACATAACATTATATAACTATAATATGTGTGATAAAATCTGATTTAACCATAATAATGGTTTTATAACCATCTTTGAAGGTGGTAATGGAAAATGAAAATGCATCATCCACGTTGGCAGTAAATTGACACATCACAAACGATATTTTCTTTTTTAGAATAAAAGGGAGAGGAGGAGGGGTTTGATGATGGATTGTAAATTAACATAATAAAATTCCAGTATACATAAGATACTGGAGTTATCATTCATGTTTGTATATAGGATATGAGGTAAGGATGAGAAAATAAATTAAATTGAAAGAATTTGAAAGAGAAGGATTAAGGGTTTTACCTCTTGAATTATTCTCATTGAGAACCCCCTTAAGACACTTGGGTTTTGTCTTTTATTGAGACCAAAAGCTCATGGATGTGAGAAAGAGACTTGGGAAGATAATTGGGAAGAAATTATACAAACTTAAAGGCTTGGAAGGTGTGAGGAGGAAGGGTGGTGGGGGGTGGTTTTTATTGTAGAGGAGAGGGGCGTTTTTTGATTATTTTATTCATTAGTTTATTATTTTTTCTCAAAACTAAGAATAGTTTGAACATTATCAATAAATATATTAAATAATGAAGGATATTTCATTATTATGATGATTACATAATAAATGAATCAAGTAATAGCGTATTTAACTTATAACATATATATACCGTAAATTATCGTATTTTATTAGTCACCAAAAATACAAATATTTTTGAAAAATCAAAAAAATTAATCCTAACCATTTTATGATGTGTAGAATTAAAAAAATGAAATATATTTTATGAAAATAATTTTCTAAATATGAGAAAATTAATTTTTAAATAAAAACATCATCTATTTAAAAAATACTGATTTTAATATTATAATAGATTTTTCAACACTTTGAAAATTTAATCAAGGTATCATAAAATTATCTTATAATAATAAGAAAAGAAAATATTAATTTATGAATTCGTTTTATGAAAATAAATTTTCTTTTAAATTATTATATTTATTATAGAATTTTAAATAAACATTTATGCTTTATAAAAATACCAACACTTAATTTATCATTTTTAATAAATTTATTTACATATTACATGATATAAATATATCATATTTTCATTCATAAGATACCTAAATTTTATTTATAATTTCATAGGTGGGGTTATTATTTTAATGGTCACACTATTATTTCTAAGGGTCACATTAATATTCCTAAGAGTTACATTACTATTTCAACAGTCATGTTAATATTTAATCATTATTCATTTAAGCTCGTTGTTGTGTGGAACATAAACTATCGAATTAATTAAATTTATTTAAGAAGATACATACCATAAAATCTTAGGGTTCTATATTCTTCCCTCTTTCAGAAATTGCATCCTTGAAATTTTTCATGAATATTGCCTTCTAAATAGATGAGGGTGGTTCTTCTTCATAATTTCCTCAGGTTCCCATGTTGCTTATTTTATTTTATGCTTTCTCCAAATAACTTTTACTAGTCAGGTCATCCAATTTCTCAATAATTTCTCTCTTGTGTAAAGAATCTTGATAGAATATTCACAGTGAGACAAATCATCTTCCTATTATATTTCTTTATAGGTGAGTACTTTCATTGGGTTAGTTATCTACTCATTTAATAATGATATGTTGAACACATCATGAACTTTGGAGAGACTTGGAGGCATTTATAATAGGTAAGCTATAGATCCAATTCCTTCTAGAATTTCAAATGGTCTGATGTACATGGGGATCATTTTCCATTTCTTACCAAACCTTAAAACACAATTCCTTGAAGATACTTTCAAAAAGACATGATCTCTCACTTCAAATTCCAAATCCTTTCTTCAGTTGTCAGTACAACTCTTTTTCCTACTTTGAGTTTCTTTAATATGATCATGAATATTCTTTACCATTATCATTGTCTATTCAATAAGTTCTAATCTTATAAGTTTCCTCTCACCAACTTCTTCCCAACAAGAAAGAACACAACATCTCTTCCCATATAATACTTCATATGATGCCATTTGAATACTATAATAGAAACTATTATTGTAGGAAAACTCTACAAAAGGTAAATATTGATCCCATATACCTTGAAATCCAAGTAATCATAATCTCAACATGACTTCTAATATTTGAATATTCCTTTTAGGTTATTCGTTGGTTTGAGGGTGATAAGAAGTACTCAAATGAAGCTTAGTATCCAGATCCTTCTAAAGACACTTCCAAAATTTTGATGTAAAACAAGGATCTCAATCAGACACAATTGATATAGGTGAACCATGAATTCTTACAACTTCATTAATATATAGTCTTTCTAGGTGCTCAAGAGGTAAATATTCTCTTATAGAAAGAAAATGTGCTGATTTTGTAATATGATTAACAATAAACCACATTATATCATTCCTTTTAGGTTTCCTTGGTAGTTATGTAGAAAATTCCATCGTAATGTCATCCCACTTCCACATAGGAATAACTAGATGTTGCATGAATCCTCCAGGATGCTTCCTATCAACCTTCACTTGTTAAAAAACTAGACGCCTTGACACATAATCATCAATTTCCCAAATCATATTATACCATAAATTTTTTCCTTCAGATCTCTATACATCTTGGTACTACTAGGGTGTATAGAGTAATTTGAGTTATGAGCATCATCTAATAGTTCCCTTTTTAGATCTGATATTGATAGAACACATAACCTCCTTCCAAATTTCAGAATTCCATCCTCATACATGATGTCTACCAATATTCCATCCTTAACAGATTTAATTTTATTTTAAAAATTATTATCATCATATTGAGATATTTTTATCTTCTCTAATAAATATGGTTTAATAATCATTTGAAAAATGAGTGATGCTTCCCTTTCCTTAATATTTCCCATGTCCATCTTTACTAAATCCATGAATATAGGATCTTTCTCAATCCTCATTTTGGTTAAAAGACCATGATATTTCATGCTTAATGCATATTCCACCTTATTTTCTTATTCTGTTGGTATTGTATTGATCAATCATAATATTTGTAACACCTAGAGATTTTATGAGAAATAATCTTTTTAATTTCTTTGATGTCTTGTGTTGTACGCTACACCAAAATTAGCATGTGCTATACACAACACCAAGTATATATTTTGATCAATGTATAAATGAACTATATTCTTATTAAGTTATATGCAACACCAAAGGAATTTTTCACTACACATAACCCTTACTTGGCTTTCATTACATGCAATAGTGACCTTCCTCGATAGCATGTGTTGTACGCAATACTGAGTTTCACTAAACAACGATATATTGTTATAATATTATTATGAACTAGACGTTATGAATAGTAGTAACTAAATTTTGAATTTTATGACATTATAATTCATCTTACACATTTTATAGAACATGTTATGATAACAAAATAAATTTTTCGGGTAAAATAAGTATTTTTTAAAAAATGCAGTTTTGCCACCTTTTGATGGAGCACCTACTTTAAATCTAGTTTCTGACACGTTTATAAGTTCAATTTGACAAAATAAAATTATTCATTTTAATAAGTATATAAAAATTAAATTTGGATAATTTTTTAATATTTTTCTGTTAACTTTCATATTTTGACGAATAGTAAAAATACGCTAAATTTTAATTAAAAACAAATTTTTTCATCGAGATAAATTATATGGTTAAATTATAATATTTAATGGTTTTAAAGTATAAATAGAATATATTTTTATCATTTAATATAGTTTAAGTCATTATCATTAATTTTACACTGAATTCATAGGTAAAACATTTCAATCTTTTGCAACATTTTAACTTTTAAAACCCATTTTCTTAAAAATGAGATTAATTTTAAATTAATTACTGCAACTTATGTGTTTTGAATTTTGAAAAATGGATTCCATATTTGGATTCAGTGGGTCCAAATTTTGTTAATATGTTACTTTTATTTTTTTGATATTATGAATAATAACTATGGTAATTTTTATTTACTTTAGTTAAAGATAAATCAGGTAATTAAGGGTAAAAATAAGATTATAAAATTACCCTAAGGCTTGAAAAAATTATATTTGATGAATAAAAGTAGACCCATATGACTTAAGGGTCAGAATAGATTCATTTCATGGACTTTTTACCATGAAAATGATATAATTATTATTAAAACCAAAGAAAGTGACAACATGTCAATCTCTTATATCTTATAAGCGTAATAATTTTAATTCAGTGATAAAACTCATAAAACATTGAATATAAATATTATACAGAAATATAATAAAATTATATATATTATGATAATTTATTTAGAATTTTTAGGGATTAAATAATTATCATTAATGATGACACAATAGTGATGTAGAAATTGTTTTATTGATTGAAATATCAAATAAATGGTTTTTAAAATATTAAAATAAATTTTATATGAACTAATTAATGTTCTGCAAAAATTTTATAGATGAATATGACATTTTAGGAGTCTATTAAATATTTTTTTTTCTAATATATCCTCTCTGTTGATTTTATTTAAATTCAAATAAATGAATAGTGTCAAAATTCACACTATTGTTATTTTATAAAAATAACAAATTATAAAATTGTTTAAAAATCACAAAAATATTTAAAAATTATAAATTGAAATTTATATGGTCTGAAATGTCATAAAGTATCCAATTATGTGCAATTCACAACACATAAGTAATTATTTATAACAATTTAAAATTTAGAATATTATTACCACAAATAAAATTAAATATATTAAATAAGGATAAATCAAGTTGATAAGGTTTAAAATAAATTACCATCATGTCTAAATCTTATTGGTTGAGGATATTACAACCCTATCTCATCTAATATTTATATTTGAGTCATTTGTTGGGGTTTTAAGTGGGTTTTGATTTTATTATAAATTAATATTTTAGAGGTTTCCAAAAGTGCCCCTCCCCTCTCTTATAAAAGGGAACCTCCTCCCTCTCCTCCTCACACCACTTTGAGCCTTCAAGATCGGCCAAACCATGCCAATTTCTATTCTCCACTTCCCTAGAAACATACTAGAGGTCCTGGTCTTCTTCAAAGAACGAATTTAGTGCCCTAAGAGTAGGTTTAGAAGAGGCACATCGAAGAAGAAGTAATACCCTTTACCGATTATTTCAAATTTATTTATTCTTCTACTTACTCTTATTTTTTTGTTTCATTATAAATTTATAAAATAAGTATCACTAATATAATTATATGTTATTATAAATATTAAACAACCATATTTTACCTACTATTCATCCTACGAAAAATGAAATCACCGCGCGTGCGTACGTACGGAATATCATCTCCACGCTGTGGTGTAATTTGTTTTTCCACCACCACCTTATTTGGATGGGTATAATGGTGTATAGAATAACTATATATGATTATTATAATATTATACTAATTCTGAGATATTATATCATCCACTTCAATTCCATTCAATAATTATTAGAACGATATCATCACTCGTGCGTACGTACGAATTACCGTCTCCACGACACAATGAGATTCATTCTCTATGTTAACCATTCAAGAATGACTATAAAGTATATATAATAAATAATCCTAAAAAATTTGACATAATAATGATATTGGATTTATGTATATGTTATTTACTTACTTCCATTAAATTTAATAAGGAAACAAAAACAACGTTTATTCGTACGTACGACCAACCATCCCCATAAACAGTATATGTCATTCCATTTATCAATATATCATTCCATTTGTACGTACTACCTACCGTCCCCATGAACAGTTTACTCTTCCCAGATTGAAGCCATGTATTGGTCGTTCCCGGGACATACACACGGTGTGTAAGGCTGAGGTGGAGGCCAGTTTTTCGGAGTACGGAAAAATTTGAAGTACACGCCGTGTACTCTAGAAGTATACACCGTGTACTTTATTTTTTTTTATTTAAACAGACCGAGGTCACGTCTAACCCCCATATCCATATTCTTCTTTAGTTTTCGACCGTTTGAGAGAGACCGTACGACCGAATCTTCGACAGAGTCCTACCTCGCCGTCCATTCTCTGATTCGAGCACGATCAGTTGTGTTAGAATCGCAGCGGTGAGTTATTCCTTCTGCTCTATCCTTGTTTCTTGATTCCTACTCCTTTCCAAGTTATCATGGGATGAACGTTTTGTGCGTTTTATCAGATCTACGTTGTTATAAGGGGAATATGTCATTGAGGTTCACGTATATCGATCTCCTAGGATCGAGGTAGGTGGTTTGTGCCTTTCCGTAGAAAGTTGATGAATATTTTGTGAAATTCCCACCAATACCCTTGAACGGGGTATTGCATGTTTCCTGTTTTTCCCTTATTACTTGCCTTCTTTGCTTGATTGCTTTAGTAGAGGTTATTTCTTGTGATTAGAGTATTTTGTTTGTGCTCATTCTTCTTTTCCATGCCTAGTTGTAGGATTGTGGACTGTTGTTTTATTATTGATGTTGATCCTTAGTTGATAGCCAAGTAGTTCTTGAGGTTTACTTGGACGATACACACACACTGAGCATGTTTAGTTATACTCAGTACTATGAGAACCTAGAGTATCAAACCAAAGGGAGAATTAATGGAAGGGCTTCTCCAGAGTGTCTTTTAATCACGATGTGGGACCAAGGGGAGAATTGATGGAAGAGCTTCTACAGTGCATCTTTAACCACGACACGGGACACAAGGGGAATTGACGTTGAGTGCTTCCCCAGAGAGCCTTTAGCACGATACGAGACTATAGGGGGAATTGACAGTGAGTGCTTCCCTAGAGAGTCTTCTTATTTTACGTAGCTGAATCAGAGGGGTGAGACTATGTGTGCCTCCGAGAGGGTTGCTAGTACTTAGAGGTTGAACCATAGGGGTTAGACTGTGAGAGCTACCCAGAGGGTTACCTGTTTTCTTCTTATTGATGACTGCTTACTTGTGTGCTTTACTTATGAGAACTGGGGATTGTAGCTGCTTGTGATTTTCAGTTTACTGCTTCTTGTTTTATTACTGCCATGTATTCATTGACTGTTAGGCATAAATCTTTGGGTGATTGCCTACTAGGATTGTATCTCACACCCTGTTTGGGCCATGATTTTGGGCCCAAGCAGACTATGTTGCTGCAGGTATAGATAAGGGTAAGCACCCTTCTACTTCAGGATCTTGACTGCATCAGGAGTTGGGGAGTGTGGGACCGAGCCGTGGATCACGATGCTGAGGAGATTTCTGTGTTTTTCTTTTTCACTTGGTTTCAGTTGTATTCCAGCACGTTGTTGTGTTTGCTTATTTCCATAGATACTTGTACCTGCTGCATTATTGTCATCATTGTTAGATATCTGCATTGCTTCCGATGTCTGGTTTCTTTTATTATGCATGTTGATTACTACTTCCGCTGTTTATTGTTGTTTTCTTACCTTGTATACCTTACCGAATGAGGGCATAGTTTCCCCCACCGACTCACCAAGGCCCTCGCTTCTAGTCAGCAGCCTCTGGCATTCGGGGAAACACACTTGAGGTCATGTGGTGAACCGGGTACGGGGCACTAGTGGAGGGGCTCTGGACTTGGGACGTTACAAAGCGGTATCAGAGGGGTTCTTTTCTCTTGATTTACTTTTTGGAGACCTTAGCCAGGGATAGGATGGATTTAGTACTTGGAATTAAGCTGTGCTTGGGAGTAGCTAACCTGTGTACAGGGAAAAGCCATACTACCTCGTTAATTGCAGTTTCTGGTTTTGAGATTTTATGGTTGACCTGATTTCACCTAGAGTGATTCACATGGCTTGTGATATTATTGTTTTGATATTTCAGTTATATTTCTGTCGCAACCTGATGAGATGAGGGTATGCCATCTCATGCATCTTATAGGAACTTCTAAAAATCACATGTCATGCATTCTTGCCATGCCATCTAGGGTGAATTAGCGATTGCATGCTGTTGTGATAGGCCTTGTATAGATAATGCATGCTGTTGTGATAGATTCTTGATAGATTCTCTGCTGTTATGCTAGAAAACTATTTTTGTTGTTCCTTGCTTAAGAATGAACGCTAAATTTTGGTTTTTTGAGGTGTTATGGGCCCTCACGGATCAGAAATTGGCATCTTATTCCTTGTTTTTATTGTTTCTGGAATTCTGCGTAGTTTTTGAGCTACTGCCCAGAAAACCCAAAATACACGACGTGTACTTTTTAGATACACGCCGTGTAGTTTTCAGGCTGTGTCACTGACCGTGTGAGCCGAACACGGTGTCGTGGGAGTAACTTCAGGAACACGCCGTGTACCATTGGTACATGCCGTGTGAGTTCGGAGCCGTGTACCCGGCCGTGTCACTAACAACATGGGCTGGGGAAGATCGGGTAGAACACACCGTGTCCGTAGGGAACACGTTGTGTGGTCTGGTCCAGGTACCCGGCCGTGTCACGAACAACACGGGCCGGTGTGAAATTCTTTTCCACACGTCGTGTTTGTTCGAAACACGTCGTGTAGTCTTTCCCAGGTACCCGGCCGTGTCACGAACAACACGGGATGGTGTCACCTTCGACTATACATTCCATGTTTGTTTGGAGCACTCCGTGTAAGGTTCAGCCGTGTAGACGGTCGTGTGCTTAACAACACGGGCCGTTGAAGCCTTGTATAGTGCACATCGTGTTTGTTTCGAACACGCCGTGTAGTATTGGGTTGAGTCAGACCGTGTGGGTTAGCCGTGTAAGGAGACTCGGGCAGGGGAATAGTTTTCAAGTACACGCCGTGTGTTGGGGTCAACACGCCATGTAGTTTGAAGTGTACACGACTTGTAGGGCAGGGGTACATGACCATGTTAGTGGTTTAAAAAGACACGCCGTGTAGTTTTATACACGTCGTGTTGTCGTGTTTTCCAATATTGTGTGTTTTTCTTCCCCTATTCCCATTTTGTGCTCTTGTGTTCTCTGTCCTTGTTTTTCTTGATCTGAGGTATGATTTTGATCTTTCAGAGCTATGCCTCCGAGACGTAATCCAGTCGTACGCTTGTCTTCAGGCAGTGATCAGACACCAGACAGTGCTGATCGAGAACTTCCTGTCGATCCCCCAGCCGATCCAGCCTCAGCACCGGTGGTTGTACCAGTTGCGGGCGCTGATGCGTAGTTCAGGGAAGGTTTCATGAGGATGATACAGGCCTTCCAAGGGGCACCGCCTCCTGCCTCGTCTATGGAAGACTTGATGTGGGTTTTCCAGCAGCAGCATCCTCCCACGTTCTCAGGGGAGGGAGGACTCCAGGCTGCATAGTCATGGCTGGAAGCCATGCTGACTATCTTCGAGCATCTGGAGACGCCTCCAGAAAGGCGGGTCAAGTTTGCCAACTACATGCTCCGAGACTCCGCCAAGAGGTGGTGGGACGTGATCTCACATGCGAGTCAGCAGCAGGCTATGGATTGGGAGGAGTTCCAGCGCGTGTTCTAAGACTACTTCTACCCGGAGACCCTGAGGGCTGATCGAGCCTGGGAGTTCATGAGCTTAGAGCAGGGTACTCTATCTGTCATGGAATATTCCTCTCGTTTCACTGAGCTGTAGCGTTTTACACCCCTTCGGGATGGGAGTGGGGTGTTCTTGGCGAGGAAGTTTGAGTATGGACTCAGACGGGAGATCCGCTCGCAGGTGAACATCTTCCAGTTGACTTCCATTACTTCCATCGTCAACCAAGAACTGATTGCAGAGCGAAATCTGAGAGACTTTGGAGCTGCGAGCCAGGGCGGTTCTACTACCAGAGTTATCTTTCCTTCAAATTACAATAAGAAGCGTTGTAGGGAGCCTACGCGCGGTGATTCGAGGAAGCGAGACACATCATCAGGCAGCCAGGTGATGTGCTATCAGTGTGGTCGGACAGGGCACATGAGGCCACAGTGCCAGAGAGACCCCGTGAAGTGCCGATCTTGCGGCAAGATGGGTCACCTTCAGAGGTTCGGCCAGGTTTTCTCACCAGTGGCTGGTGACCGAGGTTCTTCTATGACTCCTCGTTCAGGAGTAGCACCGCCAGCTTCTCACCAGTCGGGGAACTGGAGTTCTTCCAGCCGTTTGGGCTGAGGTGGACGTCGAGGTCATGGCAGTCAGCCACCAGTTCCTCAGCACCAGCAGGGAGGTTCAGCTCAGAGTGGTCAGCCAAGGGCGCAGGGCCGCGGAACGGGCCAGTCTTTCACCATGGAGTAGACTTATCATGAGCAGGATCCCGACCCTTCTACTATTCGAGGTACGATTTTAGTAGCCTCAGTTTTATCTTCATCTCTTTTCGATACTGGTGCTACACATAGTTTTATCTATGTTTCCGTTGTGGAGAGCCTTGGACTCTGCATCTTTTCTTCTGCCGACTCGTTGACACTAGACACACCTTTGGGAACGAGGACATCTAGTGTACGCCAGTGTAGAGAGTGCCCTCTCAAGATTGCAGGGTATCGCTTCTTATGTGATCTCTATTTCCTAGAGATGACAGGATATGATTTCATCCTTATCATGGACTGGTTGATTCCCTTCCGGGTAGTCGTCGACTACTGTCGCCACAGAGTGAGTTCCGTTTCACCGAAGGGTGAATCTTTCCTTCATAGAGGCGAATGGGACGTTCAGGCGAGTCAGGCAGGACTAGAGCATCTTGGGCTAGGAGGGGTGATAGCCCAGATTGCTAGTCTTTATCTGGATGATCAGGGAACTCCACAGATGGACTTTCCTCCAGTGGTGGATCACTTCAGGGATGTCTTTCTAGAGGACTTTTTGGGTTTGACTCTGGAGCGTGAGGTAGACTTCTCTATTGAGCTCGTTCCAGGAGCGGCACCAATGTCCATTCCTCCCTATTGGATGGACACACCTGAGTTGCAGGAGCTCAAGAAGAAGTTGGAGGAGATACATGCTAAGGGTTTCATTCGACCCAGTACTCCTCCTTGGGGTTCACTTGTTCTGTTCGCGAAGAAGGCAGACGGTACCCTTCGGCTTTGTGTGGATTATCGGAAGCTGAACCAGTTGACGGTCAAGAACTGATATCCCTTTCCGCATATTGATGACCTTTTCGATCAAATTCGAGGAGCCCGGGTGTTCTCGAAGATCGACTTGAGGTCCGGTTATAACCAGTTGTGCGTTAGACCCTCAGCTATACCTCTGACAGCCTTCAGGAGCAGGTATGGTCTATAGGAGTATTCAATCATATCGTTCGGTCTCACAAACTCACTTGTAGTTTTCATGGCACTGATGAACCGAGTGTTCCATCCTTACATTTATTCTTTCGTTGTGGTCTTCGTGGACGATATCTTGGTGCACTCTCACATTCGACATGACCATTCCACCCATCTTGAGATCGTTTTGAGTACACTGAGAGAGAAATAGATTTATGCTAAACTCTCGAAGTGCCACTTATGGATGGATCAGATTCACTTCTTGGGTCACGTCATCTCAGAGGATGGATTATCTGTGGACCTAGAGAAAGTGAGAGCTGTAATTTCCTGGGAGCATCCGAAGAACGTTTTTGAGGTACGGAGCTTACTAGGGCTGGCTGGATACTACAGACGCTTCATTCGGGACTTTTCCCATTTAGCAGCACCTTTGACAGGTCTAACCAAGAAGGGGGAGAAGTTATTATGGTCAGATTCTTGTGAGTCAGCCTTTTAGGAGCTGAAAGGGAAGTTGACGTCAGCACCGATACTAGTCTTGCAAGAGCCAAGAAAGAGCTACACTATTTACTGTGATGCTTCGGGTATCGGGCTGGGAGTTGTGCTTATGCAGGGAGATGGAGTTGTTGTGTATGGGTCTTGGCAGTTGAGGCCACATGAGAGGAACTACCCTACGTACGATCTGGAGTTGACAACTGTTGTTCATGCCTTGCACTGTTGGAGACACTATCTTCTGGGAGAGCAAGTTGTGGTCTTCACTAACCACAATAGTCTCAAGTATATCTTCACTCAGCGTGATATAAATCTGAGGCAGCGTAGGTGGGTTGAGTATCTACATTCTTTTGATTTCGAGCTTGCCTATACGCTGGGAAAGGGAAACGCCGTGGCTGATGTGTTGAGCAGGAGAACTCAGATTTAGGCAGTTCATGAGGCCAGTAGTGAGTGGCAGCTGATGGCTCTGTTCTATGAGATGCATCTGAAGGTGCACGATAGACGAGGACACACTTTTCTATCTTCTATAGCTATTACCTCCATGCTACTTGATCGGGTACGGATGAGGCAGCTATCAGACTCGGAAGGCTTACTCCTGCGGGAGAGTGTGTCAGGAGGGGACCCTCTTCCTGGATGGACAGTGGGCGAGGATGAGATCTTGCGTTTCCAAGGACGCATATGGGTGACAACGGACATACGCGAGGAGCTGATGCGGGATTTCCATTACTCTATTTGGGTTGTTCATCCTAGCATCACCAAGATGTATCGGGACCTTCATCGCCAATACTGGTGGCCAGGTATGAAGAGGGATGTTTCTAGTTTTGTCATGAGATGTTCTACTTGTCAGCAAGTGAAAGCAGAGTATTAGTGACCAACAGAGCTTTTACAGCAATTACCCATTCCAGAGTAGAAGTGGAATGATGTTGCGATGGACTTCATGACCGGGTTGCCGAGGTCACCTCGGGGAAACAACACTATTTGGGTTACCATCGACAGACTTACGAAGGTTGATCACTTCTTTCCAATCAAGGAGAACTTCAGTATCGATGATCTGGGATGACTTTACATTAGGGAGATCATTCGTCTACATGGAGTTCCGCGCTCTATTGTTTTAGACAGAGACGCTCACTTTAACTCTTGGTTCTGGCAGGGACTTCAGAAGGCCTTGGGTACACAGGTACTCTTGAGTACAGTATACCATCCCCAAACTGATGGCTAGTTCGAGCGCATGATCCAGGTGCTTGAGGATATGCTCCAAGATTGCATCCTTGACTTTCGAGGTTCTTGGGAGAAGCATATTCCTCTTGTGGAGTTCTCCTACAACAACAATTTCCAGGCGACCAATCAGATGGAACAATATGAGGCTTTGTACGGTAGGCTATGTCGATCACCCTTATGCTGGCTGGAGGCAGGAGAGATAGCTTTGATGGGACCTTGTCTTGTTCAGGAGACTTCAAAGAAGATAGAGCTGATTCGGAAGAGGATGACTATAGCGCAGTGTCGACAGAAGTCTTATGATGATCAGCAGAGACGACCTCTGGAGTTCAAGGTTGGTGATCAGGTTTTCCTACGTGTTGCACTGAGGTTGGGACACAAGAGGATTCAGATACAGGGTAATCTTTCACCGCGATACGTTGGGTCATTTGAGGTCTTGGAGAGAGTGGGGTCGGTCGCCTATCGGTTGTAGCTACCTTAGAGGTATCGGGCCATGCACGACGTCTTCCAAGTCTCTCAGCTTTGACGTTACTTTTCCGACCCATCTCAAGTCTTTCAGCCCGAGGAAGTCGAGCTTGAAGCGGATGCGTCGTTTGAGGAGCATCCTTTCCGGATTGTTGATTGTAGTACGAAGGTTCTCCGCAGGCAGTCTGTTCCTCTGGTACGGGTGCTATGGCAGCACAGGCGAGTACAGGACGAGACCTGGGAGAGGGAGGCCGATGTACGATCGCAGTGGCCAGATCTGTTCGGGGATTCTTCTTATCCACCTCGTTAGGGAAATTTGGGGACAAATTTCTTTAAGGGGGGAAGTATGTAAGAACCCAGATCTCTTTTCAGGTATGTTTTTCCTTTTTTCTAGAGTTTTTGAGAAAAATGATTTTTCTGGAAATTTAAAAAGTACATGCCATGTACTTTCTAAGTACACACCGTGTACTCTTCCCGGCTCAAAGCCGTCTGTTGTCTGTGCCCGGGCCACACACACGGTGTGTAAGGATGAAGTGGAGGCCGGTTTTTTAGAGTACAGAAAAATTTGAAGTACAAGCCGTGTAATCTAGAAGTACACACCGTGTACTTTCTTTTTTTTCGTTAAATGGACCAGGGTCACGTCTAACCCCCATATCCATCTTCTTATTTAGTTTTAGACTGTCCGAGAGAGACTGTACAGCCGGATCTTCGACGGAGTCCTGCCTTGTTGTCCGTTCTCCGATTCGAGCACGGTCAGTTTAATTGGAATCGCAGCAGTGAGTTCTTCCTTCTTCTCTAGCCTCGTTTCTTGATTCCTCCTCCTTTCCATGTTATCATGGGATGAACATTTTGTGCATTTTCTCAGATCTACATCGTTCTAAGGGGATCAGTCGTCAAGGTTCACGTATATCAATCTCCTAGGATCGAGGTAGGTGGTTTGTGCCTTTCCGTAGAATGTTGATGAATATTTTGTGCAATTCCCACCAATACCCTTGAACGTGGTATTGCATGTTTCCTGTTTTTCCATTGTTACTTGCCTGCTTTTCTTGATTGCTTTATTAGAGGTTATTGCTTTTGATTAGAGTATTTTGTTTGTGCTTAGTTTGCTTTTCCATGCCTAGTTGTAGGATTGTGGAATGTTATTTTATTATTGTTGTTAAGCCTTAGTTGATAGAAAAGTAGTTCTTGAGGTTTACTTGGACAATAAACACGCGCTGGGCATGTTTAGTTATACTTAGGACTGTGAGAACCTAGAGTAGCAGAACAAAGGGAGAATTGACGGAAGGGCTTCTCCAGAGTGTCTTTTAATCACGATGCAGGAACAAGGGGAGAATTGACGGAAGAGCTTCTCCAGAGTGTCTTTAACCACGACGCGGGCCACAGGGGGAATTGACATTAAGTGATTCCCTATAGAGCCTTTAGCACGATACGAGACTATAGGGGGAATTGACGGTGAGTGATTCCCCAGAGAGTCTGCTTATTTTACGTAGCTGAACCAGAGGGGTGAGACTATGTGTGCCTCCCAGAGGGTTTCTAGTACTTATAGGTTGAACCATAGGGGTTAGACTATGAGAGCTACCCAGAGGGTTACCTGTTTTCTTCTTGTTGTTGACTTCTTACTTGTGTGCTTTACTTGTGAGAACTATGGATTGTAGCTTCTTGTGCTTTTTTGTTTACTGCTTCTTGTTTTATTACTGCTATGTATTCATTGACTATTAGGCATAAATCTTTGGGTGATTGCCTACTGGGATTGTATCTCAAACCCTGTTTGGGCCATGCTTTTGGGCCCAAGCAGACTATGTTGCTGCAGGTATAGATAAGGGAAAGCGACCTTCTACTTCAGGATCTTGACTGCTTCAGGAGCTGGGGAGTGTGGGACCGAGCTGTGGCTCGTGATGCTGAGTAGCTTTCTGTGTTTTTCTTTTGTACTTGGTTTCATTTTTATTCCAGCACATTGTTGTGTTTGCTTCTTTCCATAGATACTTGTACCTGCTGCATTATTGTCATCATTGTTAGATATCTGCATTTCTTCCGCTGTCTGGTTTCTTTTGTTATGCATGTTGATTACTGCTTCCACTATTTATTGTTGTTTTCTTACCTTGTATACCTTACCGAATGAGGGTATAGTTTCACCACCGACTCACCAAGGCCCTTGCTGCTAGTCAGCAGCCTCTGGCGTTCAAGGAAACGCACTTGAGGTCATGTGGCGAACCAGGTACGGGGCACCAGTGGAGGGGCTCCGGACTCGGTACGTTACATATAATTATGATAACGATCATGAATAAACTAGGATTAAACCAAAGATGTTAGATATTGAAAGTAATCTCCTTGATTATGTTATTTTCCTAGTATGATTTTTTCCTCTCACACTATTATTTTTGGGTTTTAGATAATGGCTGGAACTCGAAGGAACCGTGTTAATGATCAATGCACTAGGAAATGCAATGATTTTCCTCCTGAACAACCAAATGTTATGGGAAATGGAGTGGAAAATATTATTTCTATACTTACAAAAGCTATGAATAATTCTATATTTCCAAATGAGCAGAGAAGGGAACAATATTAATTGAGTCCTTCATGAGGAAACGTCCACCTTCTTTCAGTGGGTCTTCTGATCCTCTTTTTGCTGAATAATGGATCAGTACCATTGAAAAGATATTTTCCATACTTAACTATTCGGAACATGAAAAATTCATTCTGAATATTTACCATTTAGAAGGTGAAGCAGACCAGTGGTGTACTCTAATTAAGAATACGAGGCCCCAAGATGAAATTGAATCCATGGAATGGGATGAGTTCAAGAGATTATTTTTCAATAAGTACTTTCCTCGTAGTCTTCGAACGAAGATGGAAAATTATTTCTTTGAGCTTAAGAAAAAGGATGATGACTCTGTTTTCATATATGAGGCAAATTTTACAAGGCTTACAAGGTGTGCATCTGGCTTTATCATCCAACCTGAAAGTAAATTTGATCGATTCTTCAGTGGCTTAAAACCAAGTCTTAGAAAGGCATTAGCTATAAGAGACTTCAGTAGCTATGAATAGATTGTGTGTTGTGCTATCAAGGTAGAACTGGAAGTTGTTGTTACATATCCATCTCATAGTTTGGATAAGAAATGAAATATGGAGTTCGAGGAAAATTCTCAAAACTATGGTGAAAAGAAGACAAATGTTTTGTTATTCTCAAAGTGTGGAAAGAAGCATGGTGGAGATTGTCTTAAAGGGACTAGAAGATGTTTTAAGTGTGGAAAAGAAGGTCATCGAGTAGCTGAGTGCCTAAGTAATGTAAAAAAGGTAGCTAATGATGTGAATGGATAAAAGACTGTAGAGAACGCACCACCAACACTTCAATGCTACAAGTGCAGGGAAATGGGGCATTATACTAACCAATGCCCTAATCCAAGGGTTAATGATGATCGACATCAACAAACTCTTAAGGAAAAGGACAAAGGGAATTCACATGCGATCAAAATTAGTGATATTGAATATGACAACGAAGTGGTGGAATGATTAAGTGTATATGTAACGGGATTCCAAAATAGTGTTGTGGAATCTCATTTATAGTTTTATAGAATATTGGAATATCTATATATTGGTTTTCAATAATTATATGGTACTGGTAACCATGAAAAGTGATTTAAATATTTTTGGAAAGAACCCAATATGCACATAATGAAGGGATAAGAAGATAATGAAAATTTTGATATTATTAATGAACTCATGACTGATATAAGGACAAAGTGATATCATGGTTTGAGTATATACAAATTTTGGGATTTTGGTATGTGGAAAGAGTTAACTTTTGACAGCATTCATGTTTTCAAAAAGATTATATGGTAATTCATATTTCAAGAGAATACATGATTAATGAATTCACATGTTTGGAATGTAACCAACAAGATATATCTTATGATATACAGGGGACAAATGATGATATTCACATGCTTGGTTGATGACATTTTTAGTAATAGTTTTCTTTATACTATGAGCTTGGATAGAAGTATTTTGGATAAGCCTAAAGATTTTAAATGGATTATGTTAGACATAAGATAATATTGTTTAAGGATAGAACCTTTTTTCGATATTATTTTTGGAATGTTATAATAGTGTAGTTTTAGAAAAAGGAAAACCTGCAGGACGGGCGACAACCCGTCGCGTCAGACAAGGTTGCGGGAATTGAACCCACAACTGAAGTGTGACAGGCCTTTATAGCCTACCACTGGCCTACAGGAAGTCCCTGGTCAGTAGAAACTAGTTTTATTTTATTAAGCGGTATGATAGATGAAGTATAAGTACATTTTTGAAACCATATACGATTAATCTCACCATAATATGGACTTATATATATAACTTTTTCTAACCTTTTGTTTGATATGGATGGAATGACCTATCATTCTATCGCATGATCTGCTAACACTTCATAGAAGACAAATTCAACTTCATTTCTTTAAGAGATGAACTGGAAATTGTTCAAGGCATAAACAATAGTGAGATTGTACCAAAATCAAGTAAGTATTTATTTTAATTCAAAAATTCTTCAATATTAGGGAAATGATATTGAAAACCAAAAATTTTGTCACAGTGCCCTCATATCTGATGAATCAGATGGTACCTTAGATCATCATAAATTTATGGCTTTGCGATTGTTGACTTTTTCATAGCCATGTTCTCTACCACTCTCCATCAGAACTTGATGGTTGGATTTCTCTTCCATATCCATATTTTCACCTATATTCTCCTATGTGGAAACCTAGTGCTGAGTTACTTTGGGTGACCGTTATGTTTCTAACTTTCCTTTTTAAAATTAAGTTTTAGTATTCCATTTTACAATGTGGGTTTCTATGAAAGAAACTTTCAAGTAGTAAATGATTTATAACCCCGACAAATTTTGAGGGTGAAATTCATTTTAAGGGGGGTAGAATGTAACACCCTAATATTTTATGAGAAATAATATTTTTAATTTCTTTGATGTCTTGTGTTGTATGCTACACCAAAATTATCTTGCGCTATACACAACACCAAGTATAGATTTTGATCAATTTATAAATGAACTATATTTTTATTATGTTATACGCAACACCAAAGGAAGCTTTCACTACACAGAACCCTGACTTGGCTTGCAATACATGCAATAGTGACCTTCCTCGATAGCGTGTGTTGTACACAATACTGAGTTTCACTAAACAATGATATATTGTTATAATATTATTATGAACTAGCCGTTATGAATAGTAGTAACTACATTTTTGATTTCATGACATTATTATTGATCTTACACATTTTATAGAACATGGTATGAGAACAAAATAATTTTTTTGGGTAAAATAAGTATTTTTCAAAAAATGCAGTTTTATCGCCTTTTGATGGCGCACCCACTTTAAATCTAGTTTTTGAAACATTTATAGGTTCAATTAAACGAAATAAACTTATTCATTTCAATAAGGATATAAAAATTAACTTTGGATAATTTTTTAATATTTTTCTGTTAACTTTCATATTTTGTTGAATAGTAAAAATACGCTAAATTTTAATTAAAAACAACTTTTTTCATCAAGATAAATTATATGGTTAAATTATAATATTGAATAGTTTAAATTATAAATAAAATATATTTTATCATTTAATATAATGTAGGTCATTAGTATTTATTTTATACTGAATTCATAGGTAAAAACATTTCAATATTTTGCAATGTTTTAACTTTTAAAACTTGTTTTCTTAACAATGGGATTAATTTTAAATTAATTACCGCAACTTCTGTGTTTTGAATTTAGAAAAATATATTCAATATTTGGATTAAGTGGATCTAAATTATGTTAATAGGTTACTTTTATTTTTTTGATATTATGAATAGTAACTACGGTAATTTTTATTTACTATAGTTAAAGGTAAATCGGGTAATTAAGGGTAAAAATAAGATTATAAAATTACCCTAAGACCTGCAAAAATTATATTTGATGAATAAAAGTTGACCCATATCACTTAAGTGTCATAATAGATTCATTTCATGGACTTTTGACTATGACAATGATATAATTATTATTAAACCCAAAGAAAGTGACAACATGTCACTCTCTTATATCTTATAAGTGTAATAATTTTAATTTAGTGATAAAACTCATAAAACTTCGAATATAAATAGTCTCCAGAATTATAATAAAATTATATATATCATGAGAATTTACTTAAAATTTTTAGGGATTACATAATTATCATTAATGTTGACACAATAGTGATGTAGAAATTATTTTATTGATTGAAATATCATATAAATGGTTTTAAAAATATTAAAATAAATATTATATGAACTAATTAATGTTATCCACAAATTTTCTAGATAAATATGACATTTTATGAGTCTATTAAATATATTTTTTCAAATATATCCTTTGTGTGGATTTTATTTAAATTCAAATAAATGAATAGTGTCAAAATTGACACTATTGTTATTTTATGAAAATAACATATTATAAAATTGTTTAAAAATCACAAAAATATTTAAAAATTATAAATTGAAATTTATATGGTATAAAATTTCATAAATTATCCAATTATAGACAATTCACAACACATAAGTAATTATTTATAACAATTTAAAATTTAGAATATTATTACCACAAATAAAATTAAATAGACTAAATAAGGATAAATCAAGTTGATAAGGTTTAAAATAAATTACCAACATGTATAAATATTCTTGGTTGATTAGATTACAACCCTATATAATCTAATATTCGTATTTTAGTCATTTTTGGTGGTTTTTAAGTGGTGTTTGAGTTTATTATAAATTAATATTTTAGAGGTTTCCAAAAGTGCCCCTCCCCTCTCTCATAAAAGGGAACCTCCTCCCTCTCCTCCTCACACCACTTTGAGCCTTCAACCTCAGCCAAAACCTGCCAATTTCTCTTCTAAAATTCCCTAGAAACATACTAGAGGTCCTTATCTTCTTCAAAGACCAGCTTTAGTGCCCTAAGAGTAGGTTTAGAAGAGGCGCATCGAAGAAGAGGTAATATCCTTTACCGATTCTTTCAAATTTATTTATTCTTATACTTCATCTTATTTATTTGTTTCATTATAAAGTAATAACATCAGTATCACTAATATATTGATATGTTATTATAAATATGAAACAACCCTATTTCACATTCTATCCATCCTACGAAAAACGAAAGCATCACGTGTGTGTATGTACGAAATACCGTCTCTACGTTGTAGTGTAATATGTTTTTCCACCACCACCTTACTTGGATGGGTATAATAGTGTAAAAAATAAATATATATTATTATTATAATATGATACTATTTCTGATATATTATATCATCCACTTCAATTCCATTCAATAATTATGAGAACAATATCATCGCTCGTGCGTACGTACGGATTACCGTCTCCACGACGTGATGAGATTCATTCTCTATGTTAACCATTAAAGAATGAATATAAAGTATATATAATAAATAATCATGAAAAATGTTTCATAATAATGATACTAGATTTATTTATATGTTATTTACTTACTTCCATTAAATTTAATAAGGA
Organism: Viscum album; assembly: GCA_963277665.1. Classification (NCBI taxonomy): domain Eukaryota; kingdom Viridiplantae; phylum Streptophyta; class Magnoliopsida; order Santalales; family Viscaceae; genus Viscum; species Viscum album. The sequence goes on from OY728159.1 coordinate 163,318,146, forward strand.
AACGAAAACAACATTCATGCGTACATACGGCCTACCGTCCCCATGAACGGTGTATTTCATTCCATTTATTGATCTATCATATATATTTATATTATGAATATATATTATATATAAATCATGTTTTACGTTATGGAATTAATTAAATCAGGTTATAAGTAATAATATCAAGAACAAAAAGTCCAAACACGTATGATAAATGAAACGATTTTACCCAAAATGTTTATTTAACATGGAATTGACAAAAGAACGGGTAATATAAAGTCATAAGAGAATAATATATGATATCATAAATATTATTATGGTTCTGTTACAAGTAAATAATATGTTTAAACCCACTATACAAGAGTCTCATACATATACATAATAAATTGGACATAAGGTAAGGGATAATTTTGCAATCTCATTTTTATTTGAGATTGTTTACACGTAGGTATTTACGGGGGTTATATTTATCATCCATTTCCATGTTTTAGAGAAATGTTTTCATAAAGTATTTAATATTCTTCCATTTATGTTTAAAGTCATGTTTACCCCCTTTTTACTTTTACTATGTACTATGGAAGAAATCTTTCTTTTGTTTACCATACGAGGTACTTTTTGACTTTTCCGGAAAAAGTACAAGAAGAATGTTTTTTTAACTTATACAGCGTGAATGGATTTTTACAGTTTCATAAAGAATTATTTCAATGAAGCTTACTCTACAAAATTTCATTATTATTTTCAACAAAATCCCTTTCTTTTAAAATTTAATGGAATTTTGAGAAAAGAAAATGATTTTAAAGAAGAAAGAATATTTTCCTCAAGAATTCATTTCAAGTGTTTTATCTAAACTATTTTCCATCTATGATGACATTATTTAGTATGTTTATGTTTCAAGTATAGTTTATCTATTATTTACATGGTTTTATTTTTCTTATGATGAAATGATATCCATTTGTTTTATATGGATTATGTTATGATGGGATGATGTTTATGAAACCCTTTTTATTCTTTGGGTTATGATGAATGATTTATGTTGTGGAACAAGAAATAATGATTTCATTATGAGATGGGTGGGACCTATATCTCCCTCCAATGCATTGGGTAAAGATTTATATCTCATGAGATAGACATGGCTAGAATGAAAAGTAAATCCAATTCAGTAATACAGGGATGGAATGACAAGTAAACCCAGTTCAGTAATGGACATTGTCTACTATGATGGTCTTGGAAGAAATGTCTTGGCTAATTTGGAAATCATATCATGTGATTAATATTTTTCCACAATTACATGTTTTATTCCCATGATATTTTATCATTATTGATGTTCTATTATGATCTATGCCTTACGTACAACCATGTTTTATGTCATTTCTCAAGATTTTGATGTTTAAACATTATATTCATGTTTTTAAGTTCAAATGTATATGGTTTGTTTTATTTTCTCCATGATTACCCTTAATGAGAATTTGAGCTCACACTTTATATTTTTTCTTTTCTACAAGATATAAAGAAAGGTTTTAGGTAAGAAAACAAAAGTGTAAGATCATTATGGGAGATATTGAAGATCTTTCACCATGATTAGAAGATTATGTTCTGAGTTTCCAAAGACACTAAAATATTACGGTCCTTGGGTGTCTGTTTTTGTTATATATTAAGTATTTCGCAAAATTAATGTAATTTCCATGTACATCAAGCTTAGGTCTCTACAATATTTTAGTAAATCAAGACATCGCCTTTGCCTCATGTTGAGTTCTTTCTGTATAAATATGTATTTCAAACTCTTGTGATCTGTATATATATCACATATTTCACCATATAGATAGTGTCTCCATATATTCAGAGCAAAGATTACGACTTCTAACTCAAGATCATGTGTTAGATAATTTTTTTCACGAGACTTCAACTACCTTGATGAATATGTAATAACTTAATCATTTTGCCTAAGGAAACAACCTAATCTATTCTTTGATGCATCATTATATATCAAAAAACCATCATTTCCTGATGGAAGAGTCAAAATTGGAGCACTGACCAATATTCTATTCAAGTATTAAAAACATTCTACACATTATTTTTTCCATATGAACTTAACCCCTTTACGTGTGAACTTGGTTAATGGGTTTTCCAATCGGAAACAATTCTCGATGAAATATTGATAGTAACCTACTAAACCAATGAAACTACATTCCTTGGTTATGTTCATTGGCATAATCCATTCTTGTATTGCCTTTGTATTTATAGGATCAACTGAGATTCTATCCTTAGAGACCATATGGCTAAGAAAAGTAACTATTTGAATCCAAAATTCACACTTATAAACTTCCCATATAACTATTTTTGTCTAAGATTCTTCAGAACAATCCACAAGTGATTCTCATGGTCCTTAGAACTTTTAGAGTATACCAATATATCATCAATAAATACCATAAAAATTATCAATAAATTCCTGGAATACTTTGATCATTAGATCCATGAAAACAAAGGGTACATTAGTCAGTCCAAATGTCATTACTATAAACTCATAATGTCCATACCTAGTTCAAAATGTTGTCTTTAGAATATATTTCTTCTTTAAACACAATTGATGATATATATTATGAAGGCCAATATTTGAAAAATATTGATATATGTGAATTTGATCAAATAAATCATCAATAGGAGGAAGAAGATACCTATTATTTATTATAATAGCATTTATTTTTCTATAGTCAATACACAACCTCAAGGACCCATATTTCTTCTTAAAAAAGTGAATATGGGATCCCCAAGGAGAAATAATAGGGAGAATAAATCCCTTAATACTTAACTCCTATAGTTGTTTCTTTATATCCACTAATTTTATAGTTTCCATTCTATAAGGAGTCTTTGATATCGGTCTTGAATTAGAGATTAGATCAATGGTAAATTTAACTTCATGCTCTAGGGGGTGTCCAAGTAATTCCTTGGGAAATACATCAATGTATTCCTTTATAATTTGTACATCCTAAATTTGAAGATTACTTTCCCCATCCCTAGATGCTATTTTCTCTTCCACCCCAAGAATTTCATTCAGTAGAGCTGCTGGGGGTGGATCTAGATAAGAATCAAAGGATGAAGCTTTTTTCTCTAAAAATAAGGGATTCTTTATCTTCCTTACAAATCATAATTTCCTTCTTCTTGGAATAAATTTTCATATAATATTTTGAAATATGATTCATACCGAGGATTATATCAAATTCAACCATAGGTATGATGATAAGGTCAGAAACTAAAGAACACTTATGTGTCATAAAAGGGAATGACCATCAAATTTTTTGCAATGATACTTCCCTTAAGAGATTTGACTGAAAAATCCCTTATTAAATCAAAAGTAAAATGTCTTATTTTCTTGGAAAATTTGGTAGATATAAAATAGTGTGATGATCTAGACTCAAATAAGGCATTTTCTAGATTTGAATATAATATTAATATATCTTCCACCACATCATTGGGTACTTCCACCTCATCTCTAGTGATCACATAAGCTTGGATATATCACCTTGGACTCTTCTATGGTATATTCCATTGATGATTGGGAAATTGATTTGAATAATTACCCATTTAATTATATTTGAAGCATTGAACATCATTTATTTGTTTCTTATGTTTGAAATCATTATATCAATGACCCTTTTCTATACACTTATAGCAAACTCTCATATCTTTCAAGAATTTACCAGGATTATTCTCTCTATAATTTCCACATAATAGAAATTTATTAATTACCTTATTCTTATTTGATTCTTTACAATTTACATGGTTATTAGAAGAACTATTCTTCTATTTATTTTCCATTAATATATAGGATCTGAAAAATTACTTCATTGTTTTGATAGCACTTAATACTATTTATTCATATGATGATTTTTTGAGAGACCAATGCCCTTCAGAGACCTGGCTTAAGACCTTAAAATAAATGATCAATCTTGTTTTCTAAATCATGTTTGTAATCTATATCATACCTAGATAGTCTTGTAAAGGTAGCCTCATACTCTACAACAATCTATTATTCTCTTTTCTTTAAACTAAGGAATTTTCTCTTCATTTCTGTTCGTTGCTTTTGAGGGAAATATTTATCAAAAAAACGTTTCTTTAAAAGTTCTCCTTAGTATTTTGGATCAATGACCACCATTGATCAAAATATCCCTTGAGAAAATATACTACTATTACTACCTTTTCTTTTTCATTACATCCCAATGCTGAAAATATCTTTTCAAGGGACTTGATCCATAGCTCAGCTACCACTGGATTAGTAGTCCCACTAAAAGATGAGGGATTTTGTCACATGAAATGATATAAAATAGGTATAGTATGGTTATTCATCATATCCTAGGTAAGATTTCTTATTATGGAAATGATTACCTTAGTTCCAACACTAACTATGTTGACTTGCTCAGTAGGGAAATCCCTACATTGTCCGCATGTATTGATTTCTTTACTTCAATTAGGTGGCATCACTAAATAATGAAATACACTAAGTTAACTCATAATCATCATGATTATTCATCCAAAAATTCACTAAAATTAGTTATAATAATTCTTATGTTTACTTAACATCCAGTTTATAATGTTTCTACTAAACTTGATATAATACCAATGATAACAACCCCAACCTTAATATCCCAGAGTCAGTGGTTGTTTTATTAAAATTATATAGATACAAGAGATCACATCAATAAGGATAATGAAGGACCCCAGGACACCCTGAGAGGGGAGGGGTGAATCATGTGACAACTTTTTCTTTTAAACTGAAGGATCTTGTTCCCACATTGGTAGAAACTATTTTAACCTGTATGATGAATATGAGAATAAATAAAACATTCACATGCATAGATATGACATAACACTTTCTACTTGGTTCATCACTAAGGGCTATGTCCAAGGAGAATACATCGACAGGTTGTCGGTCATACCAAATTCCACTATTCTTCACTCATTGTGGATTACAAAGGTTTGGGAATAGTCACTCTATCCCAGGCTCACTGCCTTTACAAATGTTCAGGGATAGCCTACTGCGTCCCTCAGGTCACTCATGTTGACTCCCCCTGGCTCACTGCCCTTGGTGAAGTCCCACTCAGTTTATAGACGTGAATGCCTCTTCATCATTGCAAAAGAATGTATCCTCTGTTGTATGTGGATGCTCTGTTGAAGTCATACTTCCACCTGTAGACTAATCTCACTTTGCACTGAAGGTATTGGGAAATCTTACAGCTTTCGTGCAGCTCCAAAAAGACCGGCATGCTTTAAATACACCTGGCGCGCTTCTCCAAGCCTAGCGAGCAAGTTTCAAGACGGCGCGCAAGTCTCAGTGCACAAGTCCAAATCAGAATGCAAGTTCACCTCAACCACTTGCGCGACACTCACTTCTTCTACCTAAAATTTGTGCGAATCAACCCCTTTCTCACCAAAACCACCTTGGACACGCAGCTAACAACTGTCGTCCAACTTCAACTTGTGTGACCCACCACCAGTTGCACGACCACTACAACTGCGTGGAGGGAGCTCTGATTTTATCTAATTATGAACTTCGTCTTGAATGAGGAGGGGTCAGCCTGTATTTATAGGCATTTGGACACCCTGTGCAATGGCGCACAAGTCTACCCTCAGCGCACAAGTTTTGGCGTGCAAGTCTCTGCCCCTGAAAAACACTTGCGCGACCAACTTCCAAACTTGGACGCCCTTCTCCCTTTGCCATATTTTCATGTTATGATCTTGAAAAACATTAGGCGTGCAAGTTTCCTCTCCTTCAAGTACTCATAGCGCAAGCCCCTTTGCCAAAAACACTTTTCTCCAGTTGTCAATGTTGAGGTCCAGAAATTTGGAAAACACTGGAAAACGGTGCCACCTTCAATACTATTATCTACTTGAACTGTAAGATCACTTTTCTGGCACATATTCTAAACTTCCACTAAGGATTGACAACAAACAAAAAACATACTTCAATTCATGCATAGAACTACAATGGTTCCAACAATCACCCCCTTTAGGTTTGTTGGGAATTAGTAAATAAATTCTATAGAGCACCAGCCATAGGCAAACCACAAACGCAAGAATCAACTCATCCAACACTCTAAGTATACATGAGCAATGCTCGGTGTAGAAAATAAGATAGGAAGCTTGAATTGGTTTCCTGTCCAGTGTATTCCTTCCCATCCTATCACTGAAACTGAAAACTCAATGTGTCACAAAAGAATTACATTACTGAATTTATTTCTTTCTCCCCCATGGACAATAAACCCAAAGACTGGTAATTGTTATTATTCATCTCAAACCACACTCCCCCTGGATAGTGTCTCCCCCACAAACCTGCATCGCATCTATTAACATATATAAAAAAAATTAATATAAATGGGGAGAGGGTAATTTCGTAACCTCATTATGCACTGGGAGGTGGCCGAACACTGAGGTTCAACCGATGCTTCTCAAACACAGCTGCTGATAGTGGTTTGGTCAGAATATCAGCCACTTTCTCCTCAGTTCCCACATGATCCATTATAACCACCCCTTTCTCAACTTTTTATTTGATAAAGTGATACCTGATTTCAATATGTTTCGTATGAGAATGCTGAACAAGATTCTTTGTAATATCAATTGCGCTCTTGTTATCATAGTAAATCACCATTGGCAGTTTCACCTTATCACTAATATCTGTTAGTTTTTGCTTTATCCATAGCAGTTGAGTGCATGACATTGTGGCAGAGATATACTCAGCTTCAGCAGTACTAAGAGAAGTACTTTCTTGTTTCTTGATCAACCAGCCAACACATTTATTCCCAATATAGAACACACCACCACTGGTGAACTTTCTATCCACAACATTACCAGACCAGTCAGCATCAAAAAATTCTGATAACTCACTTTCCCTTCCTGCGGCAAAGTATAAGCCACCATTGTGAGTACCTTGAATATACCTAATGATTATTTTTACTGCTTCCATTTGTTCCTCCTTTGGATTACTCTGAAATAAAGCTGCAAGACATGTGGAAAGGAAAATATCTGGACGTGTCACTGTCAGGTACAATAGGCTCCCAATGATCCTCCTGTACATGGTGGGATCTACAGAGGTCCCATCCTCATGCATTCCAAGTTTAGTTCCACCTGCAATCAGAGTCAACATTGGTTTGGAGTATTGCATATTAAACTTCTTCAGCAGTTCTCTTGCATAATTTTCCTGATAAATGAAAGTGTAATCCTTCTTTTGAATCACCTATAGCCCCAATAAATATGTGAGCTCCCCAATCATAGAAATTTCAAATTCTATTTTCATTTGATTGGAAAATTCATCCACATATTTCTGCCTGCTTCCACCAAATATGATATCATCAACATAGACTAGGACCATGAATTGATCTTTTGGATAATTCTTCACATATAGATTGTGATCTACTCCTCCTCTTTTGAATTCTAGCTTCTTGAGATAAGAATCTAGCCGGGAGTACCATGCTCATGGTGCCTGTTTCAAGCCATAGAGTGCTTTCCTTAGTTTGCAGACCTTTGTTTCATCATTACCAAGAAGAAAACCCACTGGTTGTTCAATGTAGACTTCTTATTCGAGTACACCATTTAAGAATGTTGTCTTGACATCCATTTGATATACTTTATATCCTATTTGGAATGCCATGGCAAGGAACAATCTAACTGACTTCAGTCTAGCCACTCGAGCAAAGGTTTCTTCAACATCAACACCTTCAACCTGGGAATATCCTTTAAATACCAGTTGAGCCTTGTTTCTAATAACACTTCCATGCTCATCAAACTTGTTCTTAAAGATACATTTTTTACTAATCACATTGTGACCTTCGGGTCTCTGGATAAGATCCCATGTATGATTCTTGTCAATCTGATCTAACTCTTCATTCATGGATTTCACCCATGATTCATCCTTTGCAGCTTCTTCAAATGAGGATGGCTCCACAACTGATAGAAATGCAGATTGCATGTTATTCCTCATCCTTCTTGTTTGAGTGGGTGCACTCCTATCCCCAATTATGTTAGATGATCAATCTCAGCTCTTCTATTTCTCCTGTGAGGTTCAGTTGCATTCTCTTCAGCCATAGTTTTTTCTTCAAATTCTTCTTCTGAGTCAACTTCATGATGTGACTACTAAGTGTTTTGTACAACTTCCTCTATTTCTGTATTTGTATTTTCTCGACGTTCACTTTCTTCCTCACTTTCTATCACATCATTATATGACGTCCTTGAATCATTTGTGGGTTTCTCTTCAATTATCTTAACATCACTTCTTTCCATAATCATTCTTAATCACTTATTGAAACATTTGTAGGCTTTTCTGTTCATTGAGTATCCAAGGAAAATTCCTTCATCAGTATTATCACCATACTTCCCTTGATTTTATTCTTTGTTTATGATGAAGCATTTACTTCCAAAAACACAAAATTATTTCAGAGAGGGCTTCCTTCCATGCCAAAATTCATATGGTGTCTTTGTTTCACCCATATAACTTCCTGTTTGATTTTGAATATGCACTGCAGCTTGAAAAACCTCTTTCCAGTAATGTCAAGGAATACGACTTTCAATCAGCATAGTTCATGCCATGTTGTTCACCTATCGATTCCTACATTCAAAAACTCCATTTTGTTGTGGAGTTCTCATAACAGATACCTCATTTTGTATCCCATGCTTCTCCAAGTAATTTTCAAATTCAATGGATGTGTATTCCCCTCCATTGTCAGATCGCAACACTTTGATTGTTCGTCCAGTATCATTCTCGGCAATTTTCCGATATGTTTTCATGCAGTCAAGTACTTGTCATTTCATTTGAATGACCATTAAACATTCCATTCTACTATAATCATCAATGAAAAGGACAAATTACCTTTCTCCATGAGTTTCAGAAACATTTATCGGCCTGCATACATCTGTATGAATTAGATCAAGAAGATGAGATGCCCTTTTCTTCTTTGGCCGATATGAACTGCAGACCAGCATTCCATGAATGCAAGCATCACAAGATTTTTCACGCTCACGCTTCAGGTTGGGAATGTCCATGACAATTCTCAAATTTGATATTTTCTCCATGTATTGTTTATTGATGTGTCCCAGTCTCAGATGCCACAAATTGTTTTCTTCTTTAACAGTCATGTAACAAACATTTTCTTCACTATCAACCTGATACAAGTTGCCTTCTATTCTGCATCCCTTTATAAGTGAATTGCCTATCTTTCCCTTGATAGTGCAGTACTTCTGATTAAAAGTAACTATAAGTCCCGAGTCACACGGTTGACTCACACTGAGTAGATTATGATGTAATCCATCTACATAAAGGAGTTCAGTCTTCTTTAGCTCTCCATTGGCTAATTCAGTACTTCCACTACATTTGATTTTCAGAGATCCATAATTACAAAATCGTACTGTACCATCAGCCTTCCTTTTAATATATGTTAACAGGACTGCATTACTTGTCATATGAGATGAACAACCGCTATCCAAAATCCGGGTGTTTTTGCTTTTTGTAGCTTTGAGGGCCACCTCTGCATGGTTGGATTTCTCAATTTTCTTCCTTTATTTCCATGGGACATTGGATTGAGTATAGAGCACTGATGGCATTTAAATTATCTCTTTCATGTACCTAGGTTCTTCGTAGTCGAAATCTTCTTTGAGAGTAGAAAACCTGTTTGAAAGAGAAACACTCTCTTGCTGATGAGACTTGAATTGTCTCAAACTTTGGTATGAGGTTTCCATGTCCCTTCTCTGCCTACAATTAATAGCCTTATGACCAAAGTTAGAACATCAAAAACAATATCCATAGAAATTATTTCTTCTAAAAGAATTAGGATATGAATTTGTTCTCCTCTGTTGAACTCCTATATCTTCTCCATTTAGATAGCTTCTTGCCTCTTTGCAATAAGACATGGTATGACCCAAATATCCACAGAACTGACACTTCATGAGAGGAAATGTCTTCTCACTTCTATTTTTCCTCACTCCTTCTTCTGTGGGATAGTATTACGATGGATCCTTTTTCCATGAGGCTTGAGGATAATCTTCTTTTCTTCTTTCATATTGAAATGGAGGTTTATATTTCATCACTTCAGAAGATTTTCCCACATCACCCACTTTCATCTTGCCTTTATTTTGGTCACCTTTATTTGTAGCATTTGAAGATTCTTCCTCACAACCAATTCCACTATTTCCCATGCAGGTATGTATTTGATCTTTTAAAATGTTTTCAACTCTATTAGAGCCAAATTTTGCTCTCTCTAATAGCTCAGCATCTGAGAAACTTCCAAACTATAATTTCTTCCTTGATTATTTTGAAATTGAATCTTTTTCGAATTTACTTATAATAGTAACAAATTCCTCCTCAAGATGCTCAGTAGTCTTGGACTTTTCCTCTAGTCTGAATGTGAGGTCATTGATGAACTTTTCCTGCTCTTCAATTATTAGATTCAGATCCACTACATCATCATTTCTTTCAAGTATTTTAGACTGTAATTTCACCAATTCTTCCAGTCATTCAATTTCATCTTCAAGTTGATCAATATATTCAGTTGAATCTTCTAAAATTGATTTACACTTATTGAAACTCTTAAATTTAATCTTGAGCTTACTAACAGCATCCTTAAGTTGAAACTTGGGATCAACGCTAGTTTTCAACTGATTTTCTCCACCAGTATCTTATGATTTTTCAACAGTGGCCATCATGGAAGCATGGTTCCTAGTTTTAAATTTTGGTTCTTCTTCATCATAGAATTCATTATCATCTTTTTCCTCTTCACAGAAAAAACTCTTCTTCAGAACTTTCTTTCTATATTTGAAGTCTCCTTTCTTGGAAAACATTTTCTGAGGATTCTCACTATTTTCAGTATCGCTATCATCATCATTGATATTTCTTAGGCACTTAGAAGCAATGTGATCGACTTTTCCACAACAAAAGAAAGATAGAGGTAACTTCCCTTTGAATTTCCCTTTTCCCTTATATAACTTCTTGGCAATGAGAGAAAGAATTTCTTTTTATTCATCATCTTCACCACTACTATTTTTTTAGATTTTCAGTTTCTCTATGGATTTTAATGACATTTCCTTGCTTACTCAGGTCATAGCATCTTCTGGTTTGAACCTCATTTCATATACCACCAGGCTGCTCAATAGATCTTCCAGAGAAAGTTTGGAAATATCTCTTTCCTAAAGGGCTGAAACCTTTGGCTTGTAAAGGGGTGGAAGTGTTCTTAATATTTTCTTCACAATGTCTACGTCTTTTATTTCTTCACCTAGACCCAGAATTTCTCCAACCACTTCAGTAATTCGATTGAAGAAGGAGTATGTGTTCTCATCAGGATGAATCTTTAGATCATCAAACCTATTGTGTAGGAATTGTAGTTTTGCCTCCTTCACTTTTCTATCTCCTTAATAAATATTTTCAATTTTATCCCACATGGACTTTGCTGAGGTGTAAATCATCACCTTTAGGTAGATCTGATCAGAAAGGGCTTCGGTGAAATCATTCTACAATTTAGCATCAGCATGAAGAATTTTCCTATCGGCATCAGTCATATCCAGCCCTGTTGGATCAGTAACATGTATACCTTGCATGGTGGAAAAGAGAACATCCATTCAAAGGGATCTTAGATGAGATTTCATTCTGTTCTTCCAAATTCAAAAATTACTTCCATCAAAGAGGGGAACTCCCCTAACACTGGCTGAATTTTCCATGGCGGTATAAAATAGATCAAACACCAGAAACCTAGCTCTGATACCACTTGAAGGACCTCGGGACATCCTGAGAGGGGAGGGGTGAATCAGGGTGTCAAATTTTTCTTTTAAACTGAAGGATATTATTACCACATTGGTAGAAACTAGTTTAACCTATATGATGGATATGAGAATAAATAAAACATTCACATGCAAAGAGATGACACATCATTTTTTACTTGGTTTACCACTAAGGGCTACGTCCAAGGAGCATACGCTGACAGGTTTTCAGTCATACCAAATTCCACTATTCTTCACTTGTTGTGGATTATAGATGTTTGGGAACAGTCACTATGTCCTAGGATCACCGCCTTTAAAAATGTTCAGGGATAGCCTACTACATCCCTCAGGTTACTCTTGTTGACCCCCCTGGCTCACTGCCCTTAGTGAAGTCCCACTCAGTTTATAGACGTGAAGGTCTATTCATCATTGCAAAATAATGCATCCTCTGTTTTATGTAGATGCTCTGTTGAAGTCCGACTTCCACCCGTAGACTAATATCACTTTTCACCAAAGGTATCGAGCAATCTTACAGCTTTCGTACTGCTCCAAAAAGACCGGCGTGCTTCAACTACACCTGGCGCACTTCTCCAAGCCTGGCGCGCAAGTTTCAAGACGGCATGCAAGTCTCGGCACGCAAGTCCAAATCGGTGCACAAGTTCACCTCAAACACTTGCACGACACTCACTTCTTCTACTTCAAACTTGCGTGACTCAACCCCTTTCTTGCCAAAAACACATTGGACACGCAGCTAACAACTGTCGCTCAACTTCAACTTGCGCGACCCACCACCACTTGCGTGACCACTACACCGGCGCGACGGGAGCTATGATTTTCTCTAATTCTGAACTTCATCTTGAATGAGGAGGGGTTGACCTAGGTTTATAGGCATTTGGACACCCTGCGCGATGGCGCACAAGTCTACCCTCGACGCGCAAGTTTCAGCGCGCAAGTCTCTGCCCCCGAAAAACACTTGCACGACCAACTTCCAAACTTGGGTACCCTTCTCCCTTTGACATATTTTCATGTTATGATCTTGAAAAACATTAGGCATGCAATTTTCCTCTCCTTAAAATCAATTCCATGACACTTATTCAAAGGTTTAATCTTTATAACCTAGGGAATGAAAACAAATGAAAGGGGTGAAATCAAATTCTCAACAACGGTTAAATTAATCAATAACTGAAGAAAAGTCAATAAGGCATAATCATAATGGAAAGTTAAATAACTTAAGAACACATTCCATTAATAAATTAAGAATGTAAATGTATCCATATATTTTTTCATAGTAAAAAACTCATGGAAAGTAATAAATGAATACTGAATGAAGAAAATGCTTACTCATTGGACGTCGTGTATCTGGCACATGAATAATTATAACATCAAGTGGGTTTAAGTCTGTGGGTAAAAAACCATATGATTCTTATTGGAAACAAACATTAAGGGTTTTTCTCTAATTATTTTGTCTCATGAGACCTCTTGATGGATCAAGGGGCTATCTATAATTGGGTCCCACCCTCACTGCAAGTCTAAATCATTCTTCATTCATAGATTCAATTCAATAACATCATTCAAAGAAAACACCACATGTAAAAATGTTATAAAAATAAGAAAATAATCATATCCATGATACAAGAAATATAGATATTTAATGAAATTTTTAATCAATAATGATCATAAATAAAAGGTAAGTATACATACACTACACACAAGGAATAAGTGGTGAATAAGGCATAACCAAAGATAATATGTAACACCCCGAGCTTCTACGATATGCTTCTCATTCAAAAATGCAATAGCTTGCATTGTACGCAACTTCGAGTTATAAAACACCGCGACTAATCAAAGTAGCCGTTATGAATAGTAATAACCACTTTTTAAAATTATAGAAATTTTATATTTCAAAATGGACTTCATTTTTGTATTCGTAATATCGAAATTAGCCTATGTTGAATTTTTGGTATTTTTCTGAGAACTTCTAATTTTTTATGAATTGTGAAAAATACTTAAAACAACTTTTTTAATCAAAATAATTTATAGTGATAAGTTATACTATTGAGTTGTTTTAAAGTATAATTATAATATATTTTTACCATTTTATCCAATGGTGGTCATTAGAATTAATTTAACATTGAAATTGGACATAAACAATTGCCAATCTTTTGATATAAATTATTTCTTAAAAACACACTATTTGTTGTGACAGCGGGAATTAATTATAAAATTAATTAATGAAACTTATAGGTTTGGAATTTTTTAAAATAGACATCATTTTTGAATTCGGAATATCAAATATAGCTTAGGGTGAAATTTTGGCCTTGTTCTGAAAAACTTCAATTTTTGATGAATAGTGAAACCACTAAGTGGTAGTTAAATAACCGATTTTTCGTTTAAATGAAATATTACCACTTCTGTGATTTGATTTTCAAAAATCCGACATACATGGTTGTCATTAACAAGTAAAATGTGGTTCAATGAGATTAAAATAATTTTTTGGTGAATAGTAACTTTTAAGTTCTTAATCGCGATTAGAGGTAATTAGTGTAGTTTAAGGTACAAATAATGTTTTAATAATATGAGATGAGCTTGAAACTTGTCCTAATCCTATTTTATGAGTAATGGCCGACCAAGAAAACCCATGGGTCAACTTGGGGACCCCATGGAGCCACTTTAGTTGGAAAATGACATTAATATATATTTATGTAATGTTAAAATTAAATTGACACAAACATGAGTTGTTTTACTAAAACAGTTTTTAAGTGGGGTTACACAAGTCCAAATTTTGATTATAAATATTCATTAGAAAGATAAAAATATTTCCTACATCATAGTATTTTTTTTATAATTTTTAGACATTAAATAAATTAAATTATTTATGACATCATTATGATGCAGCGATGACCTCATTATTTAACGATTTAAATAAAATGGGAAGATAATGCAAAATCCAAGGCTTACACTTGTCCAAAGCCAATTGGATGAGGAGATTTCGAACCATTATCACCTTAGCCTCGAAGTATATAAGTGTGGGACCTTTAGAATCCGAAAAGCATTGTGTAATAATGTAACATTTCAATCTTTCCAAAAGAGCCCCTCCTCTCCACTTATAAAAGGCCCCCACCTCTCCCACCTTATTCACACCTTCAAGCCATTTGGCTCGTCCAACCTCTGCCCAAATACTCTCCCAACTTCCCCCTATTACTCCTAGAAGCCTCACTTTGGGCAGAACTCTTCCCAAGGAAGCCTTTGGCTCAAATCAAAAAGAGTTACCCGATTTTGAGGTAATGTCTTCTCTAATGTTGTTTTGTTTTATTTTTCTTCTCCAACCCCCTAAACTATTTTTATTCATTTATTTTGTAACAACACCAGTATCCTAAATATAATAGGATGTTTTTATAAGAATTATTTGAGCTACACATACACACACCTACATCTAATGGTTAAAGAACATACGGTTTCTGTGGATGACGAATTTCTGCCTCACGAAACGATGATTGTTCAACACTCATATAACACCTTCAAAGGTGTCCATTAAGATGTCACTATTTTTATATATGATATATAATATGTTTATGTTTTAATTAGGCTTCTGTATTTCTCATTTATGGAATACTTTATGATTTCCATTATGGGTAAATGCGATAATTTCATTTTAGGAAGTGCGGACTACCGCCCCCTCAAAGTGATTTGAATCATTAATGCCATATGTGGGATGTATAAAGGATGGGGTAAATGGTATTATACACTATATTATACTGGAATTATATTATACATTTATATCATTATGATTTCGTTCCATTAAATATGAAATTGAAATGAAAGTAGCGTTCATGCGTACGTACGGCTTACCGTCTCCATGAACGGTGCATTTCATTTCTTACCTCTAAATGTTACGTAATATTATAAATGAATGTATATACTGGATATATATGATATATATGACATCTAAATCATGAATATAATACTGTATATAATGGATATTCTACCACATAAACAACTTGTAATTATAAGAAGTTTATTGTTGACTCAAGTACCAAAGATCGAAAAAACGACAGTTATTAACTTAAATAATTACATAATGTTCATAACATTGTAATAAGTGATATAAAAAGGATAATGAAATTAAAAATGGTTCTTAATAATGTATATATTAACTCTAGTTTATTATTCAGGAGGTTAAAGAACGGTTGAGTCAAGTCAGACACGAGGTAAGGGAATTTCATAACCCAACTTCCATTCTTTGGGTTAATCTCCTACTTTCAAATTATGTCATGATGTTATTATGTCGTATATTTTATTTATACTTTCTTTATGTGTACATATAGTGAATACACATAATAGATATATTTTATTTAAAAATGATCTTTTTAAGGGACTTCGTCTCAATCTCCATTCATTGAGGCATATTTGGTTTTATACACAACTTTCTTTTATGCGGTGTATAAACCCCTTTGACTTTTAAGTTTATTCAAAAGGAATATTTTTTTATACGAAGCATTTTGCTAAACGACAAAAGGGAATGTTTTTCATTCCGTACGTATGTGGCGACAACAACTTCTCCGCCGCTGTGACCATTATTTGAGTTTCGGCTTTCTCTACAAGCCATCATTTTTTTTAATGAAAAATAAATACAAAGTTTTAACTTTCTTTTATTTTGGTATTGAAAATGGTTTTGAAAGCGTTTTTATTATATCAATGTGTTGTATTGATATCTTGTGATTGAAATGTGGAAATGTTATGTTTCCTTTATGCATGTTTTATGTGATACGATTATGTTATGATTTATGATATGTTTAAACCTATTCATATGAGGAATGTATTGGACTTAATAAGTGACGGGTGGAGCCCGCTATAGCTCCTCGATGCATCGGTAGGTCTCATGAGACAACTAGACGTGGAATTGGCCGAGGCCCTTTCCCAATTTGATTTATGGTTTTGGCCGAGGCCTTAATCATTTTAGACGTCTTGGCCGAGGCCTTGACAAAGTGTTTCAGAATGTCTGGCATTATACATTCCCTCATTATGAAAGTGGTTATTGATATTGCATGTGATTATTCGACCAGTAGAATATCCATGTGAAGAAGTGAATGGCATTATCTCATTTTACTTTTTCCATATTATGTTTATGTTCATGTTTAAAAGGCTTTTGTTTTAGTTATACATTGCCTTAAATTTTTATGTTTATTTATAAAAGCTTCCGCAATATTGTAATCCTTACTGAGCATCTGAGCTCACCCCTTTCAATGTTTTAATATTTTCCAGGATGTGAAGAAGTATTTTATGAATGACCTGCAGGGATAGTCATAAGTAGATATGAGTGTGGACTATGGAGACTTTTTTATTGTAGTTTTTCACTTTATGATGTAATGTAACATTTACGAATGTATCTAGTGTTTCCAAGGCTACTAAACTAATCGGTCTTTCGAGACTTGATCTTTTGTGATCATGCCAATGTTACGAAGTAATGCACCGACTCTGGGTAGCTGGGGTCGGGGCGTTACAGTTGGTATCACAGGAAGTTTAGTACAAACCTTGGAAGCTAGATTTAGATAAACATTGATTAGAGCACGTAGACCTAAGATGAACTTTGAGAATTTGTATAGAAGAACTTCCTAGAATTTTGGTATTATAGAGATTTTGTGAGTTTTCCGAGCAATACATCCCTGTCTGGATACGAGCAGGTAGAGGCGGCTCTGGCACAGATGTTCCTAGGGGTAAAACCCAAAAACACCGCTTTGAGCTAGACTCAAATGGGAACTGGCACACGGCAACGGGCCTTGCTGCACTCTTGGTTACGACACTCCCGAGGGATATGCTTAGGATAATTCTCATTCTATTTACAAACCACTATGAAGGGTTATGAGTACATACTTCCTCAAAGAAAACATTTCTTTTTATTATTATGGATTATATCCATAAATATTTCAATTTATGTAAAGTGTTTAACAAGTATGGAATTATGTATTTTGATTCATAAACTAATCTAGTTTATGCCATTGTTTAGAAATGGCGCCTAGTGGAAGGAATGGAAACCGTATCAATTCACGAACTCCGTGTAGGGATTTCCCTCCTGCTCAAGATAATTATTATGGATCTGGAGATACAACTGGTGCTGATCAGCTTCTCACCGTACTGGGACAACTCATGCAGATTATGAATAATAACCTTACTCGTATGGAGCACCCTGATCCGCAACGTGGAGGATCAATGCTAGACCGTTTCATGAGGAAACAACCACCAACCTTCAATGGGAGTACAAATCCTACAGTAGCTGAGCAATGGATAAATTCCTTAGAGAAAATATTCCATGCCTTGGGGAGTAGTGAAAGGGAGAAGGTTGTCATGGCAGTTTACCGCCTCACTGGAGATGCCGATCAGTGGTGGTCGCTGATTCAAAACACAAAGGAAGATGATTACGTATCTAATATGGAATGGAGGGATTTCAAAGAGCTTTTCTTAGAAAAATATTTTCCTCGTGACCATCGAGCAGATATGGAAAGGCAATTTCTGAGTTTGAGGCAGAAGGAGGATGAGAATGTCGCAAAGTATGAGGCTAACTTTACAAGGTTAGCGAGGCATGCTGCCGATTATATACGTAACCCAAGGAGTAAGATTGATCGTTTCTTTGATGGGTTAAAACCATTTCTCCGTCGAGCTTTAGTATCACAATCCTTCTCATCATACGAAGATATTGTCTCGTGTGCTATCAAGACAGAAAAGGAATTCTCTAAGTCTTATGACAACAAAGTAAAGCAAGAGAAGAAGAGAACAGTGGAACAAGAGACAGATAAAGGGAAATAGGGAAAGAAGGATTTTCCATTATGTGATAATTGTGGGAATAATCACCCTGGTACTTGCCTAAAAGGAATGGGTGTTTGTTATAAATGTGGAGAAAAGGGTCACCGGGCTCGTGATTGCAAGGGAAAGAAAGAGGCTGTCAAAGTTGAATGCTACAATTGTAGGGAAACAGGGCATTATGCAAATGAATGTCCTAAGAGTCAAGTAAACTTACCTCAGAAAAGGCCAAGGGATCAAGGCCAATCTTATGCTGTGACTATAGTTGAAGCGGAATAATTAATGTATTGGTGCTTTTGGACTCAAGGATTATATTCTGGTTATAAGAATAATGTGATATATATATATGGATTGTACTGCAGTACTTGTTGATTTCAGTAAGGTTTTAATATGATTAAGGTAATCATATTTTTAGTATGTGACAATAAGAGAAACTTTTCTTTGTTTGGGGAATCTGATGTTACAATTGATTTTGGAATTTAGAGACCTTTTAGAGAAAGTCTGGACGGAGGTATTTTGGATAACTATTAAGGTTGGAATGGATTAAGTTGAACCATGGATAATATTGTTTAAGGTTAAAGAATTTCTGAAGATTATTTTTGGAATATTATAATACTATAGTTTTAGGAAAAGGACAACCTGCAGGGTGGGGAATAACCCGTCGCGTCGGACAAAGCTGCAGGAATCGAACCCACAACCATAGTGCGGCAAGCCTTTATTTCCTACCACTAGCCTACAGGAAGTCCCTGGTTATTAAAAAATTGTTTTACTAATATAAATGGCATGTGTTAATATTTGGAACCTTATACAATTAGGATAAATAGAATATTTTTGAGTTCTATTACCTTTTAGAGTGAAAGATGGGTTTTTGGTAAAAATTTATTAAAGAATGAAAGTCTACATGACAAGTATGTATCTTCCCTTACGTTCTTAGTAAATCTCCTAAATAAATTCTTTAACTTTATAAAAGGTAACTTAAAACAAAAATGTTGTTGGTTAACTTTTCCAACTGGGGATTCAATGACCGTTTAACCAATCACAAGTTTGTGATTTTCTTGTGGTTAAACTTTCTCCTAATCCTGTTTTCTATAACTCTCCATCATACCTTGATGGTTTGTTTCTCCTCCATATCCATATTTTCATATAATCCTAGAATGGGCTATATCGGGTGACCTTTGTACTTATCCTGCTTTCTTTTAATGTTATATATTTATTAACCTTATTCTCGATGTGGGTTTTCCTCAAATGTATTTTCTCTTTTCAACCTTTTATTTTCAAAGAAAAATTTCAAATTGCGAGGACGCAATTTATTGAAGGAGGGTAGAATGTAACACCCCGAGCTTCCACGATATGCTTCTCATTCAATAATGCAATAGCTTGCATTGTACGCAACTTCGAGTTCTAAAACACCGCGACTAATCAAAGTAGCCGTTATGAATAGTAATAAACACTTTTTAAAATTATAGAAATTTTATATTTCAAAATGGACTTCATTTTTGT
Organism: Viscum album; assembly: GCA_963277665.1. Classification (NCBI taxonomy): domain Eukaryota; kingdom Viridiplantae; phylum Streptophyta; class Magnoliopsida; order Santalales; family Viscaceae; genus Viscum; species Viscum album. The sequence goes on from OY728159.1 coordinate 163,338,153, forward strand.
ATTCGTAATATCGAAATTAGCCTATGTTGAATTTTTGGTATTTTTCTGAGAACTTCTAATTTTTTATGAATTGTGAAAAATACTTAAAACAACTTTTTTAATCAAAATAATTTATAGTGATAAGTTATACTATTGAGTGGTTTTAAAGTATAATTAGAATATATTTTTACCATTTTATCCAATGGTGGTCATTAGAATTAATTTAACATTGAAATTGGACATAAACAATTGCCAATCTTTTGATATAAATTATTTCTTAAAAACACACTATTTGTTGTGACAGCAGGAATTAATTATAAAATTAATTAATGCAACTTATATGTTTGTAATTTTGTAAAATAGACATCATTTTTGAATTTGGAATATCAAATATAGCTTAGGGTGAAATTTTGGCCTTGTTCTGAAAAACTTCAATTTTTGATGAATAGTGAAACCACTAAGTGGTAGTTAAATAACTGATTTTTCGTTTAAATGAAATATTACCACTTCTGTGATTTGATTTTCAAAAATCCGACATACATGGTTTTCATTAACAAGTAAAATGTGGTTCAATGAGATTAAAATAATTTTTTGGTGAATAGTAACTTTTAAGTTCTTAATCGCGATTAGAGGTAATTAGTGTAGTTTAAGGTACAAATAATGTTTTAATAATATGAGATGAGCTTGAAAATTGTCCTAATCCTATTGGATGAGTCATGTCCGACCAATACAACCCATGGGTCAACTTGGGGACCCCATGGAGCCACTTTAGTTGGAAAATGACATTAATATATATTTATTTAATGTTAAAATTAAATTGACACAAACATGAGTTGTTTTACTAAAACAGTTTTTAAGTGGGGTTACACAAGTCCAAATTTTGATTATAAATATTCATTAGAAAGATAAAAATATTTCATACATCATAGTATTTTTTTTATAATTTTTAAACATTAAATAAATTAAATTATTTATGACATCATTATAATGCAGCGATGACCTCATTATTTAACGATTTAAATAAAATGGGAAGATAATGCAAAATACAAGGCTTACACTTGTCCAAAGCCAATTGGATGAGGAGATTTCGAACCCTTATCACCTTAGACTCGAATTATATAAGTGTGGGACCTTTAGAATCCGAAAAGCATTGTGTAATAATGTAACATTTCAATCTTTCCAAAAGAGCCCCTCCTCTCCACTTATAAAAGGCCCCCACCTCTCCCACCTTATTCACACATTCAAGCCATTTGGCTCGGAAAACCTCTGCCCAAATACTCTCCCAACTTCCCCCTCTTACTCCTAGAAGCCTCACTTTGGGCAGAACTCTTCCCAAGGAAGCCTTTGGCTCAAATCAAAAAGAGTTACCCGATTTTGAGGTAATGTCTTCTCTAATGTTGTTTTGTTTTATTTTTCTTCTCCAACCCCCTAAACTCTTTTTATTCATTTATTTTGTAACAACACCAGTATCCTCAATATACTAGGATGTTTTTATAAGAAGTATTTGAGCTACACTTACACACACCTACATCTAATGGTTAAATAACATACGGTTTCTGTGGATGGCGAATTTCTGACTCACGAAACGATGATTGTTCAACACTCATATAACACCTTCAAAGGTGGCCATTAAGATGTCACTATTTTTATATATGATATATAATATGTTTATGTTTAACTTAGGCTTCTGTATTTCTCATTTATGGAATACTTTATGATTTCCATTATGGGTAAACGCGATAATTTCATTTTAGGAAGTGCGGACTACCGCCCCCTCAAAGTGATTTGAATCGTTAATGCCATATGTGGGATGTATAAAGGATGGGGTAAATGGTATTATACACTATATTATACTGGAATTATATTATAAATTTATATCATTATGATTTAGTTCCATTAAATATGAAATTGAAATGAAAGTAGCGTTCATGCGTACGTACGGCTTACCGTCTCCATGAACGGTGCATTTCATTTCTTACCTCTAAATGTTACGTAATATTATAAATGAATGTATATAATGGATATATATGATATATATGACATATAAATCATGAATATAATACTGTAGATAATGGATATTCTACCACATAAACAAATTGTAATTATAAGAAGTTTATTGTTGACTCAAGTACCAAAGATCGAAAAAACGACAGTTATTAACTTAAATAATTACATAATGTTCATAACATTGTAATAAGTGATATAAAAAGGATAATGAAATTAAAAATGGTTCTTAATAATGTATATATTAACTCTAGTTTATTATTCAGGAGGTTAAAGAACGGTTGAGTCAAGTCAGACACGAGGTAAGAGAATTTCATAACCCAACTTCCATTCTTTGGGTTAATCTCCTACTTTCAAATTATGTCATGATGTTATTATGTCATATATTTTATTTATACTTTCTTTATGTGTACATATAGTGAATACACATAATAGATATATTTTATTTAAAAATGATCTTTTTAAGGGACTTCGTCTCAATCTCCATTCATTGAGGCATATTTGGTTTTATACACAACTTTCTTTTATATGGTGTATAAACCCCTTTGACTTTTAAGTTTATTCAAAAGGAATATTTTTTTATACGAAGCGTTTGGCTAAACGACAAAAGGGAATGTTTTTCATTCCGTACGTATGTGGCGACAACGACTTCTCCGCCGCCGTGACCATTATTTGAGTTTCGGCTTTCTCTACAAGCCATCATTTTTTTTAAAGAAAAATAAATACAAAGTTTTAACTTTCTTTTATTTTGGTATTGAAAATGGTTTTGAAAGCGTTTTTATTATATCAATGTGTTGTATTGATATCTTGTGATTGAAATGTGGAAATGTTATGTTTCCTTTATGCATGTTTTATGTGATATGATTATGTTATGGTTTATGATATGTTTAAACCTATTCATATGAGGAATGTATTGGACTTAATAAGTGACGGGTGGAGCCCGCTATAGCTCCTCGATGCATCGGTAGGTCTCATGAGACAACTAGAGGTGGAATTGGCCGAGGCCCTTTCCCAATTTGATTTATGGTTTTGGACGAGGCCTTAATCATTTTAGACGTCTTGGTCGAGGCCTTGACAAAGTGTTTCAGAATGTCTGGCATTATACATTCCCTCATTATGAAAGTGGTTATTGATATTTCATGTGATTATTCGACCAGTAGAATATCCATGTGAAGAAGTGAATGGCATTATCTCATTTTACTTTTTCCATATTATGTTGATGTTCAAGTTTAAAAGGCTTTTGTTTTAGTTATACATTGCCTTAAATTTTTATGTTTATTTATAAAAGCTTCCGCAATATTGTAATCCTTACTGAGCATCTGAGCTCACCCCTTTCAATGTTTTAATATTTTCCAGGATGTGAAGAAGTATTTTATGAATGACCTGCAGGGATAGTCATAAGAGGATATGAGTGTGGACTATGGAGACTTTGTTATTGTAGTTTTTCACTTTATGATGTAATGTAACATTTACGAATGTATCTAGTGTTTCCAAGGCTACTAAACTAATCGGTCTTTTGAGACTTGATCTTTTGTGATCATGCCAATGTTACGAAGTAATGCACCGACTCTGGGTAGCTGGGGTCGGGGCGTTACATAATATCACAATGTTTCCCAAGAAAGAGTGAATTTAAATCATAATTGTAAATTTTTAATGTAAAAATAGACATAGATCATGATAAATTATGTCCAAATGAAATTTAAACATATAAAAAGAGTGTTTAAGAAACTTTAGAAATGAGCCTCTTTAGTGTAGTTTAAGGAAAATATTAAAGTCTTTAAAACAGAAAAAAGAAAAAATTGTTTATATAAAACCAGAAATAAAAAAAGATATTTTTTCATGATAAAATGAGTGATTTTATAAAAATATTTATAGATTAAAACAAATTATGTATGGTACTTGAAAATGGGTATGAAATTGGAAAGTTCTCTTAAACCGGGATTGATTTTCAAGAGGTATTGAAAAGATAACCTTATAAAACATGTATTTCCCATAAAAAGATGATGAATTGATATAGATACATGAGTTTGAAACATATAAATTTAATTTAGAGGAATTATATAAAAATAAATAATAATTACAATAGGGTAAAGAGCGATAAAGCATAACTCGAATGAAAAATGGTGATTCAGGGAGAATCCTTTACCTTATGTCCGAAAGTGTTCCGCACTTGCAATTAACATCCCGGGTAATGAAATTAAATTCATTATAATTTAATTAAAAATATATTAAACATTTATTTGATTTATTATAATTTTATTAAGTTCATTTATGGCCTTTTTGATGAGTTATAAGATTCAGTTTTGTTGCTCAGGAATGTTTGTTTCCTTGATTTTCATGATTAGTTCACTTGTATACATGTATGAAAGATAATGTAAAATGGGAATCCTTATCCATAATTGAAATTATATGTTATTAATGAAATTTTAGGAGATATAATGTTCTTATATATAATTTTTCCATACGTGAGGATGATTCATTAGATAAAACGTTTATGATAACTGTTTAGATTATTTTGGCATTTTTCGATCGTCACGAACTAGTTTTGTTTTATTAATTAATATTATGTATATATACTATTTAAAAAACATTATATAACTTATAATACATATGATAAAATCTTATTTAACCATAATAATGGTTTTTTTACCATACTTGAAGGTGATAATGGAAAATAAAAACGCATCATCCATGATGGAGGTAAATCGACACATCACGAATGATATTTTCATTTTTAGAATAAAAGGGAGAGGAGAAGGGGTTTGATGATAGATTTTACATTAACATAATAAATTTATAGTATATATAAGATAATGGATTAATAATTCAGTTTTGGATAGATGAGTTGAGTGAAGGATAATAAAAGAAATGAAATTGAAATAAATTGAAAAAGAAGGATTAAGGGTTTTACCTCTTGAATTCTTCTCCTTGAGAACCTCCTTAAGGAACTTGGGTTAGCTATTTTATTGAGAAAAAAGGCTCCTGGATGTGGGGAATATAATTATAAAGATTATTGGGTATAAATTGGAAAATATTAAAGGCTTGGAAGTTGTGAGAAGAAAGGGTGGTGAGGGGTGGTATTTATAGTGGATGAGAGGAGTGTTTTTTGATTATTTTATTCATTAGTTTATTATTTTACCTCAAGACTAATAATAATTTGAATATTATCACTAAATATATTAAATAATGAAAGTGGGTTTGATATTATGGTTATTACATTAGAAATGAATTAATGAATAGTTTATTTAACTTATAACGTATATATACCATAAATTACCATATTTTACTATTCACCAAAAATTCAAGTATTTTAGAAAAATCTTAAAAAATAACCCTAATAATTTTTCAATGTTTAGAATTAAAAAAGGAACTCAATTTTATGAAATTAATTTTCTAAAAATTATAAAATTAATTTTTAAATGAAAACATCATTTATTCGAAAAATACTAATTTTAATATTATAATCTAATTTTCAGCACTTTGAAAAATTAATTAAGGTATCATAAAATTATATTATCATAGTAATAAAACTAAATATTAATTTATGAATATATTTATGAAAATAAATTTTCTTTTAAGTTATTATATTAATTATAAACTTGTAAGTAAACATTTATGTTTTATAAAAATACCGACATTTAATTTATCATTTTTAATACATTAATTTACTTATTCTATGATATAAATATATCATATTTTCATTCATAAGATACCTAAATTTTATTTATAATTTCATAGGTGTGTTTATTATTCTAATGGTCACACTAATATTCCTAAGGGTCACATTACTATTCATAAGAGTTACATTACTATTTCAATAGTCCTGTTAATATTTAATCATTGTTCGTTTAAGCTCAGTGTTGTGTCAAACTTAAGATACCAAATGAATTCAATTTATTTAAGAAGATTCATATCATAAAATTTTGGGGTGTTATAATATATTATGTAATGATAAGATTTATGATGTGTTTTTGTTGAGTTTAATTTGTTAGAAAACTATTCCATTATGAACATCATATTTTATATCATTGATTTCATGATATTATTTCTATGATATGTAGTTTAATTAATTATATTATTTATTCATAATTAATACCATGATGTGAATTTAAATCAATTTCATGGTTTGTGATATATAATTTATTTTAACTGAAATTGTGTAGTAGTGGTAATTAGTCAATAACTAGATCTAGTTTTTAGTGAAAATCCTTTAGTAAACAAAATGAAAAGGAAATGATTCATATTATTTATTTTTTAGAGATAATGAAAGAATTATTTAAGAGATTAACCAAAGATGGTTTGAGATAAGATGATCCACTTGCCTTCTTTTCTAGTGGTTACACTTTATGCTCGGTGTTCTCATGTGTCCCTATCTCTTATCCCGACACTCTCTACCCCTGTTTTCCTCCCCCCTCTTATATTACCATTGAGATAATTGTTCTTGACCCCATATTGGTCAATCCTGGTGAGGTCTATGATGTTTTTGGATTGTGACGGTGGTTGCAACAGTGAAAGCTATCAACAATGCACCTTTGTGACTTGGGATGGGAACACAGAAGCTTGTAGCTATTTTCTATGTCATCTTTGGGTGGGTTATTTTTCATGGTTTTCATGGTTCATCATCCTATGTGTTTTACCTATCTTTTCCCCTTACATATCCCTAGGTTCATTCATTAATTGGTGGTGTTGAGGGTTTTTATGAACTCTGGTAGTCGACGATCGTGTTGTGCATGATGATGCTTTGGGAAGACAACAATTATTTAACCCAAAAATGTTCTATTAAATAATCAATGATGATTGGATATTGTCTTTTTTTGTCCTTGACATTGGTGCTCCACATAAGTCTCTTCACTAGATCTTGAGGATCAAAGGGTCTGAGGAACATGATCTTGATGGCATTGGAAAATCTTCTTGGGCACCCCACCTCCAACCTGATGCAGTGAGTCTCTTCCTTGGGCTTTTTTGTGACGTATTGTGGAAGGCATAATATCACCTTATATATAGGTTTTTTCTATAGTCCCTTTTCTTTGTTTTGTTTCATGACTATTGTTTGGATTCTACCCCATCCCTTCAAAATCGGGGGGGGGGGGGGGTCATGCTGGTTCCTTCCATCCCTTGTTTTAATTAGAGGCTCGTGTAGGTTCCCCTCAACCATTTTAAAATGGTTTATTTGAAAAACATAAAAAATGGATTTCAAAAAATGAGGTAAGTTTTCACATATATTCTAGACATCATGGACCAATGAACATGGTTCTTGACCATATGGGACATTACATTCCAGGGAACACTATTATGTTTTTCCAAGGACATGAAAATTTATATGTTAATCCTATCACTATCATGGGAATGATGACTCAATAAGGACGGTCAATAAGTGTTGGGCATGAATGCCTAAGAGGTAATTTATTGTTACACTTCTATTGATGTATCAGTCATAATGACTCAAATGGATAATTTTTGTAAAATTTTATGTTTTTTAGACATGTTGTAGTTTGAAGGTACACCCTTGGTGCTGACCAAGGGGATTATATACCCTCTTTTCTATTTTGGATATTTTGGTTTTATTGGAAAACTTTCTTAATGGAAATACCAATTTCATATGATTATGGTTCTTTGTAGTATTGATTGTGACAAATTTTAAATACATTTCATGACTTTATATTCTGATAACATGTGTTTATGATGCGTTTTATTGGGTTGTATACTACCGATTATATACTCATGCACATGTATACACCAATACACACCCCTGCGAGAGGGTTGGATCATTAGGGGAAATTTTACTGATTGTTAAACTCACCCACTACATATAACAACCTAAAAATCATATATATATATATATATATCATTATATCATTTTTTGTATAAAACTATATAACATTACACACCAAAAATATATGAAGTTTAATGTAATTGGGATATTAAATACATAAGACACAATCTTTAAAAATATAACTATATTGAGATTTATTTTTCATCTTCACGATCGCCTCCTAAATCTCATCATACTCTTATTGTTTCATTTAAAACCCTAATGGAATATAAAAAATAAAGGGTGGGATAAAACCCTAGTAAGGAGGATAGTAAAAATAAGCATGAATAACATAATATTGGTTAGATATCTTATAAAACATCAATCATTATAAGAAATGATAACACAGAAGATTAATAGAAAAATTAAATAAGGATGATAGAAACATGGTAACCATACACACTTGATAATCATAAAAATGTTTCACAAACATAAATATGTCATCGTAAAAATGGTCTTGTTGAATAATATGACAAAGGGTGGTAAATTTTGAATAAAATCTACATATTGGATGTATCTATTTCACACTGTGGTATGAATTTTTCAGAGGCAATAATTCTCTAGCATATTGTATAATACTTTATCTTTTTTTGAGGATATATTATTCGCATGAAAGTGTAAATGGGTTTTAAATGAATTTAATAGTGATAAGAGATATCCTAGGTCATAATGTAGAAGGTTGAGGGATTTCATATGCAGTATCACAGACTTGTAGTAAAGCATGAAGGAAAACACAACAAGAAACTAAATAAATTGTTGGGAAATGGTAGTCAATAAATGATATTGCAAGTGAAACTATTTAATATGTCACTAAGAGATATGTAATTTCAAGGTTTTTTTATGTGGGATATATTACATAACATACCTAAGTTAGAGGCCACTGATTAGTATTTCGACTGGTGGTGACATGTGACCTCATGAACACCTCCCCATTCTCAAATCTTTCAACTAGTAGTGATGGTATATGGTGTTACCATGGGGAGATACACCCTTAAATCAGAGTAAAATAAAACCAAAATAACCAAAAATAATCCATAAAAAAATTAGAGTATGAAAAAGTAATTAAGCATAACAGTCTATATAAAATGAAATACATAAGCATACAATCATACAAACACATGGTCATACCAGCATACAACACCTGATTTCCCATTGGCCCGATCACATTTACAAGGAAAATAAAAAAAATTATAGGGGTTCTACTACCATCCCCAAGACTCATCACATCTCAGTCCCCTAGTACCTTTGATCTATCTTGCTGGATTATGCAATACTGGTTTTGTGCCATACCTAAACTTGAAATTAGTGAAGTCTTCTCAAGTACCCAAGTGCTACTACCACCTAAGAAGGGGTTGAATACAACTCAATCAGTCACCATCATCAAGGTACCAAACATAAGTAGTTAATACTATGTATGCATAGGATATATTCTCATAATAAATAAAAATAATAATTGTGGAATTCTGAATAAATAACCACTATTGGTCCTCATATCCTAAAGTATCACCCAAGATCAATTACACCTACTTTAGTCAATGCCATATGCCTCTGAGAATGAAATATATCCTCAGGGGGATACAAGTCATACCCTAGGATCTCATGAACATTCCTACACAAAATTTATAACCACCGGATCCTATAAAACATCCTAGGTATCCCATATAATATCACCTAGTATCTCGTATAATATCACTAGGCATCCCATAATCATCTATAATCTCTTGATCCTAGGGAGGTAATCCCTATAATCCTATCATCACCCAACACTGTTGGATACTAGGTTGGTAATCACTGGTATCCCTTTATCATTATACATAACTAGATCCTAGATAGGTAATACCTGACATCCCATCTTCTTAAAATATCCCTCGATCCTAGGGAGGTAATCCCTGATATTCCATCATCACCAACACCACTAGATCATAGGGAGGTAATCCCTAGAATCCTTTCATCTTTAAACATCCCCGGATCCTAGGAATGAAATCCTCAGCATCACATCATGATCAAACACCTATGGATCCTATAGTGGAAATCCATGGCACCCCATCATCAACCAACACCTCTATATCCTAGGGAGGTAATCCCTAACATCCCATCATCAAGAAACATCTCTATAAATTGGATCAATGCAATCAGACAAGAGTAATAATGCCAGAACCAGAGGTAAAATCATCAAATATTATTTATAATTAATTTAATTAGTTAAAGAATTACCTTTGTTGGAATTATTTCTTAATTGATGAATCCAGTGATAGATATGTGTTGCACTTTCATTGTGTTGTAAGAATCAAAGAAGATTCCCTCTTGTGATGATCCACACATGTTCCCAAAATCTTCAAGCGTCACCGTAGGAATCTACGTGTGCTAGCATGATAGATTATTGTGCTTGCGTCATCCACCTTTGATCGCTTCGAGAACTGATTCCAAAGCATTCTCCTTGATCTGGTGGATGAAGATTGCTCTCCGTCCTTGGGAGCATTATTAGAGAATGAAGCTCTCTAGGGCTTGAGAAAATTCTCCAAATTCGTTGTGCACAACCAAGAAAAATAAATTGGATTATTGAGAAAATAATATAAATGGATTTATATATTCACTACCATAGAAATAGGTTTTCGCAACGTCATCCTTTAATATCGCTAAAAAACACTAATAAAATAGGTACTTTTATTAGCGCTAAAAAAATGTTGATTAAATGTATTTTTAACAGTACTAAAAAAGAACTGTTAAAAGTATCCCTTTATCAGTGATTTTTTAGCGGTGATAAATGTACCACTTTATCAGTGCTTTTTTTAACATTGTTAAATGGACCCCATTTATCAGCACTTTTTTAGTAGCACTGATAAAGGAGATTCTTTATCAGCATTTTTTTACTAGAGCTGATAAAGGGTATATTTCAAAAAAAATCATTAAAAATAATATATTAATATATAAATATATTTATATTGATATAAATATAATATATATATTTTTTAATATGTTTTAGATAAGGATAAATATTCATTTTCACATAATATATAAGATATTTAGTGAAAATGGCTAAAAAAATTAAAAAAATATTTTTAATTAATAATTTGTTAATTATTATTGATTAACAGTCATTTAATAACAATTTGAAGATAAAAAAATCAAAAAATTAATAAAAGATCTAAAATAAGTTGAAAACATAATTTGAACTTCAAACAGCCATAACTTTTGATTCGGGTGTCCGTTTGAGCTCTACAACATATCAAATCGAAACCTGAGACAAGATCAACACACTAATGAAATAATAAAACCCTCTATAACATTTTTCGAGGACAAAAATGTCTCAAAATACCTCTAAAACCGTGTTTTTAGTTGGGAAACCCCAATTTTTTAACATTCAATGGAATTTCAACTTCGTTTACTTTTTTACTATTTTCAATGGGAACTAAATTTATTCCTAGGGCTTACATTCATATTAAAATTATGGTTTTGAAATTTTATTGTTTTTTATAATGTACTGTTATTTATAATCCAATATTTAACAATACACACACACACACACACACACATATATATATTATATCCACACATAAAAAATTAATTTTATAAATAAATAATTATACATATTTACATATAAGATATATTTCTCAATAAATAAAACTTATCTAAATAAAAAAATAATATATATTTTATTTAAAATACAAATGTATGAATATTTATATACATATACATTTAATGTATATATAATGTTTATATATATATAAATATATTTGTGTGTGTATTGACAAACATATATATTTATATATATTTATCTACATATTCTAATATATGTATATAAATATTAATATACAATATATGAAAATAAATATAAATATGTATAATTATATGTATAGATGCACACATATATATATAAATATATATATGTGTGTATGTATTTATAAACATACATACACAGACAAACCATATTTTATATATGCATTTAAATATATATATATATGTGGATAAAAAATGTAACGAAATATATATAAATATACATATATATCATAAAATAAAGAGAAAAACAATATAGGTGAGTGACAAAGGTGAAAGATTATGAGGAGAGGTCTCAGGTCCAAAACTCACCAAAGCCTAGGCCCGTATGGGCAGGTGAGGCAGTTCATAACACTGTTTGGTGGTGGGGTCCTAGTGCTGTTAAAGGGGGGTCGAGCACACTGATAAAAGGGGGGTTGGTCCTCCCTTTGAATTTGCATAAAATAATTCATTTTAAAAATTAATTTTTTTACTTTCATCAGCGCTGATAAAAGAAGCCCTCATCAGTGTTTTTTTAGCACTGATAAAAGTGACCACCTTTTAACAATACTTTGATTATCAGTGTGTTTTTAGTGTTATAAATACCCTTTTTGCGTGATTTTAAAGGTTATATCTATAGTAGTGATTGCTAGGGTTAAAATAAAAAAATAGCACAAGTGCCCTTGATTATTTATTTAATCTATGTGGAACCCCATGTTAAGTAATAACATTAATATTATTATTTCTCGACATGCGCTTAACTTGTGAATTATATTAAATATTATTTCTGTAAAAAATATTCAATATTTATAATTTCTCAATGGACCTAAAACCTTGATTTGTCATTCCTTCATATTTATCGGGTCTTGAATAATGACTATTTAATTATTAAATAAATATTAGTGCATTATTTTCTAATAAATAAATAAATATTATATTCAATAAAAAGAAAATAAATATTTATTAAATATTCCACTCACATTATATTCTCTCGAATAACTGGTGACAAAATATATGTGATCAAGAATACATGAATAATTATTAAACCACGTGCAGAAATAATATTTATTTTACTTGTTAAATAATAAATAATAATATTTTATTTAACTAAAATTCTAAATACACTTAGTGTGTGACCCTTTAGGCCTCTTTCTTAATGACATTAGAAAAATCTGTCTAAAGTCCAAGGTTAGTTTCTAGCAACACGCCAAGGCACTACAATGGCATGATATATCATACAGATGCTTACTGTGTAATATAGTCCATTTATCACAATATGTCAAATCAAACATGCTGTATGCCAGTGCCATCAACCTATGTGTTCTATGTCTCTTTCTTTGAATTTCCAGAAATATAGATTTCCTATAGAACACCATGACCATAGATTTATTTAAGTTATATCATTTCCATCAAAGAGACCGAGATATCGACTTCTATTATAGAACATAAGAGATAAATCCTTTCTCATATTTTTCATTAATGTAACATTACTTATGATGAACCCAACGTATCATACCCCGTCGCGAACATCTGTTATCACAGTTTTCATCAATACATCAAAGTTCATGACTCATAATACTCATTAATAATAATCATAAAATCTAAGGACCAATACACATGTTAGTAGATAGGAACATCCAATGACACATATAAATGTGGATTTCCCACTAATGAGTTTCATTCTCATAATATCTTACTAGATATTACCAAGGGCGTACATCATGAGAATGTGACTCAAAGTCCAATGAGTCTTCACCCATGATATCCTGTATCATTCGTGCACCTCAAATGATATCATCTGACTATGTATCATATATTCAATAATAGTGTCATAACACTTTCGGGTTCTCATCATAGCAGGGAACTGATATGACCTTTTGGTACGACATCTACTCTTAGAACATTATCACATACTATATCACATAGAAGAACAATCATGACATGATAAGTAGTTTATTAATATTTAAAATCATGGATATAAGTTATCATAAAGTACATAGGAGTTGGTTATAGGGAACCAACTCCAACAGAATCCCACTTGCACTAGAGCCAACTGCTAACAACCTTCATTCCACTAGCTCTCACATAATACTCATGTTTCTGCTAAGATAGGACTTTAGTCAAAGGGTCTGCCACATTATCTTATGTGGGTACTCTACTTACTACAACTTCACTCCTATGATAGAAATCCATCAAGAGGTGATACTTCTAGAGTATGTTGTTTTTCCATTGGCATGACCTTGACTCATTCAAGAGTCACTACTATAGTATTATCACAATACGATGTGATAGGGTCTTTACTGTTAGGTACCACATCAAGATCTTGGAAAAAATTTCAAAACCAAATGGCTTCATTGACTATATCAAAAGTCGCTATATATTCAAACTCTACTGTAGAATCATCGACAACTGGGTTCTTTGAGCTCTTTTAGTTATAGGTTCTGGGTGTAGTGGAAGCGTGCGATAGGTAGTGGCCAAATTTTATTTTTTTTATAATCAATGATTAATCTTATATCTATATGATGATGAACTCTGTGATCCATGAAATTGATTCAAAGAAATAGATAAATAATAATTATGCTGGAACTAAGAGAGAGGAGATCAATACATATTATTTGTAATTAATTTAAATAGATAAATAAGTACCTCCAAAGAATTATTTATTTGTTTATGAAACCAACAATAGATATGTGGTTCAACATAGTTGTGTTGTATAAAAAAATTGTATATTTTCTCTATTGGTGATCCACACATATTCCAGGAATCTTCATACGTCGTCGAAGGAGTCTTCGGGTGCTAGCACAGAAGATCCTTGTGCTTACATTGTCCACCTTGATCACCTTGAGAATCACTTCCAAAACGTTCTCCTTGATCCAGTGGAGGAATATTTCTCTCTATTCCTAGGAACATTCTTAGAGAAGGTATCTATCTAGGCTTGAGAGGATTATCCAAGATTCATTATACACAACTGAATTGGATCAAGAGAAAAAATTAAATAATTGGATATTTATATTTCTAGGGTTAAAATAAAATAATTTGAAAAGTTCCCTTATTATTTATTTAATACTAGAAAAAACCCCATGTCAAATAATAATAGTAATATTATTATTTCTTGACATGCACTGAACTTGAAAATTATAATTAAATATTATTTAATTAAATAATATTCAATATTATCATTTCTCACTGGACCACTAAACTCGGTCTGTCATTTCTTCACAATTTTTATCGGTCCTTTAATAATGACTATTTATTTATTAAATAAATATCACCACATTATTTTCCAATAAATAAAGAAATATTATATCCACTAAATATTAGATAAATATTTATTAAATATTCTACTCACAATATATTCTATTGAATAACTAGTGATGAAATAAATGTGATCAAGCATACATGAATAATTATTAAACCATGTATGAGAATAATATTTATTTAACCTATTAGATAATAAATAATAATATATTATTTAAATGATATTTTTAGATACATTTTGTGTGTGACCCTCTAGGCCTCTTTCTCAGTGGCATTAGGTGAAATAGCCTAAAGTCCAGGGTTAGCATCTAGAAAAACGCCAAGGAACCCATAGAGAAATAATTTAATGCCACAACGACATGTCACCTTATACAGATGATTACCATGTAATATAAACCCTTTTTCATAATATCTCTAATTGAGAAAGTTGCATGCCAGTGCCATCAACCTATATGCTCAATATCTCTTTATTTACCTTTCTGAAAATATAACTTGCCTATAGAACCCCATGGTTATGGATTTATTTAGGCTATATCATTTATATCAAATTTCATGTGATATTAACTTCAGTTAATTAACAGAAGGGATAAATCCTTTCTTTCATTATTTATTAATTCAATATTACTCGTGACACACCAAATTTTTCCTAACTCACTGCGAACATCAGTCGTCATGGTTTTCATAAATGCATCAAAGAACATGACACATAATATCTATTAATAATAATATTAAAGTCCTAGGACCAATACACACATCCACGGATAGGAACATCCAATGACATGTATAAATGTAGATTTCCTACTGGTGGGTCCTGTTATCATAATATCCTACTAGATATTACTAAGGGAGAACACCATGAGAAGGTGCCTCAAAGTCCTATGAGTATCCAACCTTTATAGACTATATAATTTATGTCCCTTAAATGATATCATCCAACTTTAGAGCATATATTCAAGAATAGTGTTGTAGCACTTCAAAGTTCTCATCATAGCAGGGAACTGCTATAACCTTTTAGTGTGATAGCTACTATTAGAACATTATCACATACTATGTCACGTAGAAGAATAATCATGACATGTTAAGTATTTTATTAATATTCAAAGAAATTAATACATGTTTATCATAAACTATAAAGAAGTTGGTTCTAGGGAACAACTCCAACACCAGCTAACAGCTCCTCCATTAAGATAGAAAACATATCCTGATTGTGATTTTAGATCATTCAGATATCTTTGAAAAGTATCATTAGTATAACCACTGATGACCAGCTCATCATCTCCTCTATATACAAGGAACATATCCTTAGTTATTCTCATATATTAAAGGAAAAACTTAACAGTAGTCCAATACTGTTCTCTTGGATATGCTTTATATCTTCCTATTATGCCCAATGCATAAGAAACATCAAGTCTAGAATATAACATGAAATACATGATTGATCTTATCATTGAATTATATGAGATCTTGATCATTCTCTCTTTCTCTTGTTGTGTCTAAGGACACATTTTCTTAGAAAGATATAAAGCATGAAACACTAGAACCAATCCCCTCTTGGATTGTTCCATACTAAGCCTTTTTACTATCTGGTCAACAGATGTACTTTGTCTTAGTCCAAGAAGCCTCTTGGATCTATCATGATTGATCTTGATACCAATAATATAGGATTCTTCACCTAAGTCCTTCATGAAGAAATACTTGTTCAACCAATACTTAATAGACTGTAAGAACAGTATGTCATTTTCAATAAGTAATATGTCATCAACATATACTACTAAGATAACGACCACATTCCCACTAAACCTCTTGTAAACACACTGCTCACATTCATTCTTAATGAAACTAAATTCTTTTATGGCTTCATCAAATCGAATGTTCCGTGACCAATATGCTTACTTAAATCCATAAATCGATCTTTGAAACTTTAAAATCATTTTGGCATCACCCAGAGTCACAAAACCTTTTGGTTGTGTCATATATATATATATATCTTTCTTAAGGTTCACATTAAGGAATGCGGTTTTGAAAACCATATTCTAAATCTTATACTCATTGTAAGATGTTATAGCAAGTAGAATTCTAATGGATTTAAATATAGAAAATAGTGAAAATGTTTCATCATAGTCATTTTATTGATGTTGTTTAAATCCTTTAGCCACTAGCCTTGCTTTATAGGTATTTAATTTAACTTCCATATCAAGTTTCCCCTTAAATACCCATTTGCACCCAATGAGATTCACATCAACTGGAACATCAACCAAAACCCAAAATTGGTTCTAATACATACAATCCATTTCAGAATTCATGTCTTATTTCCATCTTATAGCTTCTGAGCTCTCTACTTCCTTATTATAGGATAGAGGTTCATTATTGTCAACCAATAATGAGTCACCATCTTGGGTGACTAGAAAACCATATTGCTCTGGTTCTCATGCCTCTCTTATGCTCCTATGTAGTACTTGTGTTTCAGGAAATACTTCTTCCACAAGGACCTGTAGAACTTTTTCCTTCTCCAAATCTTGTGTGTCTTAAGCATCAACTTCATTGAAGTCAATCTTACCCCCACTATCCTTTTTGTGGATGTACTCCCTCTCAATAAAGGCAGATTGTCTGGCAATAGTCACTTTCTTATTTAAGGGGGTTTATAGGTAGTATCTCTTTATATCCTTGGGATAACCTATAAAGATACACTTTGTGCCTAAGGGTGTTAGTTTGTTTCCTAAGAAGTCCTTAAAAAATGCTTCGCAACCCCATACATTTGTATGCAACAAAACATGTTTATTTCCACTCTATAACTCAAAGGTATTTTCATTTTCTGATTTAATTATAACTCGGTTTAATGTGTACGCCACAATTTGTACATTGGAGGAAATACAGTGAATACCCATCAGAATCTAAAAAAATGTATTATACTCGTATATAGCTTTACTTTTGTGACATATTACATACACGACTTAACACGCAGTTTCATGATGTGCACAATTACATGAATTACATAATTTTTCAGTCACATATTATCCTTCAATGTATGTAGAGTAACAATTATAATACGACTCATAAATGATATGTAGATCTAAACATTACGTAGATATTAATTAAACATTTATATGTATATATATTAAAACACATAACATGGCGTGTCCTATCAAATTAATGACCACACTCAAGAACATGTCTCATGGTTTACATAATATAATAAATAAATTTAAATCTGCATAATTTGGTATAAGTACATGACATGTACATTGCATTACATGGCATGTATGTCTCTTGCTGCCAATCTGAGGTACATGCCTAGGGACTCGACATGTAAATATTACCTTGGAAAATTGGAGTGCACAACATGCATCATGGACTACACAAAATGTCAACTCCAAGTTACATGGTCACCAATTATTTAGGCCATGTATGGAATACATGGATCATCTGTGACTTAAAGGGATTATAAACCATGTACGTGGGCTACAGGGTGTGTAATCTGGCTAATTATGTGCCAGTTTGTCCCATAAAACACACACCATAATAATTAACTACACCACAAGTCACAAATGCACATGAATTGAGTAATTACCGAATTAGCTCATGGTGCATTGAACATAAGTACATGGTGTGTAACTTTGGTTACATAGTGTTTACTCCTTTTTGTCCATCCAGAATCCTTGGCACCTCTAGATGAGTTACTCAATTTTATTTTAATCATAAAATTAATCATTTTGATTAGATCTATGAGAAAAAAAGGAGGAAGAATCAGATATCACAATTTGGATTAAAAGAACTATTAAACTTGAATTGAAAAACTAAATTATAAATGTGTAAATCACTAATGATATTTAAATAATTATAAATAATTATATGAACCCTATGATACCATTTGTAGGTTCTAGGTGCAGTGGAAGCATGTGATGGGTGATTCCCACCATTAATTTTTGTCTGGATTGATGATCAATCCAAGATCTACATGAAAATAAATGTTATGATCTACAGAATTGGATCAACAAAATCATACAGGAGTAATAATGCTAGAAACAGAGGGAGGATCATCACATATTATTTATAATTAATTTAATTGATTAAAGAATTACTTTTATTGAGTTTTTTATTCATTGATGAATCTGATAACATATATGTGTTGCACCTTCATTACGTTGTAGGAATCAAAGCATATTCCCTTTAGCAGTGATCCACACGTGTTTCACAAATCTCTGGGCATTGCCATAGGAATCTATGGGTGGTATCATGACAGATCCTTGCACTTGCATCATCCACCATTGATTACTTTGAGAACCACTTCCAAAGCATTATCCTTGATCTAGTGGAGGAAGATTACTCTCTTTTATTGGGAGTATTCTTGGAGAATATAACTCTCTAGGGATTGAGATAGTTCTCCAAATCCATTGTGCACAACCAAGACAAATGAATTGACTTAGTGAGAAAATAATATAAATGAGTCTATATATTGATAGGGTTAAAATAAAATAACAGCATAAGTTACCTTCATTATTTATTTAATCCCTACAGAATCTCATGTCAGATAATAATATTAATATTATTATTTCTTTACATGAACTTAACTTGAGATTTATATTAAATATTATTTAATTAAATAATATTCAATATTTATTATTTCTCGCTGGACCTAAAACCTTGGCCCGCCATTCCTTTATATTTATTGGGCCTTGAATAATGATTGTTTATTTATTAAATAAATATCATTGTATTATTCACCAATAAATAAATAAATATTATATCCACTGAATAGAAAATAAACATTTATTAAATATCCCACTCACATTATATTCTCTTGAATAAATGGTGATGGAATATATGTGTAAATCATACATGAATAATTATTAAACCATGTGCGGAAATAATATTTATTCAACTTGTTAAATAATAAATAATAATATATTATTTAATTGAGATTCTGGATGCACTTAGTGTGTGACCCTCTAGGCCTCTTTATCAGTGGCATTAGGTGAAACAGCCTAAAGTACAAGGTTTGCATCTTGAAACACACCAAGGCACCCATAGAGAAAGAAGTTAATGTCATGATGACATGATATCTGATACAGATGCTTACTGTGTAATATAATCATTTTTATCACATTATCTCAAATCAAGTAGGTTGCATGTCAGTGCCATCGACCTATGTGCTCAATGTATCTTTATTTGGATTAATTGAAATTGAACTTACCTATAAAACACCATGGCCATGAATTTATTTAGGCTATACCATTTCCATAAAAAGGCCTGAGATATTAACTTTCATTAAAGAACATAAGGGGTAAATCCTTTATCACATTATTCAATAATGCAATATTACTCGTGACGCACCCAATGTATCCTACCTTACCACAAACATTTATCTTCACGGTTTTCATAAATACATCAAAGTACATGACTCATAATACCCATTAATAATAATATTAAATTCTAAGGACCAATACACATGTTCATAGATAAGACCATCTAAGGACACATATAAATTTTGATTTCCTACCAGTATGTCTCATTCTCACAATATCCTACTAGATATTACCAAAGTCGTACACCATGAGAAGGTGCCTCAAAGTCCTATGAGTCTCCACCCTTGATAGCATGTATTATTTGTGTCCCTCAAATGATATCATTCGGCTATAGAACATATATTCAAGAATAGTGTCATAACCCTTCTGGGTTCTCATCATAGTGGTTGAGTGTTGTGACCTTTTAGTGTGATAGTTACTCTTAGGACATCATCACATACTATGTCATGCAGAAGAATAATAATGATATGAAAAATAGTTTATTAATATTCAAAACCATGAATAAAAGTTATCATAATGTACAAAGAATTTGGTTCTAGGGAACCGAACCCAACATTAATTTCATCAAATATTAATGGATTTATAATTCTAGATTTTATAGATTATAATTATTTAGAGATTGGGGTTAGGCTTGGATCAATGAATTAAGTATGGTATGGGAATTACTAATAGATTGAAAAATTTATAAAAAGGTATTTAGTTACTTTAATTAATTTTATTAAAAAAGAACTTATTCAATTCATTTAATATAAATTATTTTTTAAAGTCTCTCTCTTCCCATACCTTCCACCCCTGCACAAGAAAACCCTTCAACATTTTCTCCATTTCTTCTATTTTTTCAAGAAAATCATCCTTCATTATTCTTCTGTGGGAACATGAAGATCAACAATAGGGTAACACTTCTTCTCCCTTTTCCTTGTATGGACTAACCTTCCAGTGTAAATAAGTATTTCCATGTTAATTATCATTATTTTCCTTCTTACTAAAAGTTATGTACCTAAAATAATCATAGTATTAGATTAGATTCAAATAAAGAGCCCGCAAAAAGTGTTAATTTGATGATATTTTTTTACCTTGTGACATATCATACCCTAGGTAGATTATCTCAATTATTATCAAGTGTGGTTTATTTGGGGTTTACAAGGGATTTGGTAAATATGTTTATTTGGAGACACTGGATTAGGAAATTAAACAAAGTGTATATGATGGTTTTGACGACTATTTTCCATTATAATGATATTGTTTTGAGTTGTTAGATTTTATTATCATATAAAAATGTTATTTTTTAATGTTTCACTGGGTATATTTTCGATATAATGATTTTTATGGGCGTTTTTAGTTGTGTAATAACCAAGTAAAAATTAGTAATTATTATATGTTATGTAATGATATGATTTAGGATGTTTTTTTGGAGTGGAATTTATTAGATAACTATTCCTTTATGAACTTCATAATTTATACCATGGATGTCATGATAGTATTTCTATGATATGTAGTCTAATTAATTATATGCTTTATTCATAATTAATACCTTGATGTGCATTTAATTTTTGTTGATTTTGTAGACATTGATCTTTCTCTTACCAAGTCTTATAAGGAATGAGATTCTAATCCCAATGATGATGATTCTATTGAGATATTTTTAAGATCTTCTGAGGACTTATCTGTGAGTCCAAAAATTCGAAGTGTCCCAAGGTATAAGGAAAAATGGGCATCATATTGGAGGGAGCATTACCCTAGATCTAAACTATTGGGAATTCACTACTCTAATTTTGAGATTAATAGTTATAATGATGATCCTCATAGAGTCAGTCCACTTGAGCATAGTGGACCTATCATCTCAATTTCTTAAATAGACCCCAAAGGCTCTTTGATTGAGATAATTGATCGATGAAAAAGAATCATGGTATCTCCTTCTATATCTACATTATCAAAATGTAACACCAATTTATATATTGTACAAGTTTTCTATAAGGTGTTTAGTTGTAAACATATAAAATATATTGAGGATTCAGTCAGTAATGGTGAGACAGAACCTATTAAAGATGTTGAGAAAGAATTTTATATGAGATATGTGGATGAATCTCTTTGATAATACCCTATATTTATTGAATATATATCAAGATGTGGGCAATTTACACTAGAACCAACTATAGTAACACATTAAAAGTAAGTGGTATAAATGATTTACCTTAAAGTCTAGCCCTTGTATTGTATTTTGGGTTGTATAGTCTCACCAGATTATCAGAATACTTCCCTAACTAAATTTAAAATATTTAATTGCCATGATAGTGTCTTAGGAATCCCCTTAGTCCCAGTGAAGCATGTGTGATTAGGATTAGACCATTGTAAATACCTTAAATTGGTAAAGTATATTTTTTCCTTCAATTTGGGAGAGTTTTTTGGGGTATTTAGGGATTTCTTTCATTAGATATGAAACCATAGCGATGACATGGAACCTACTTAGACCTAGGAAGGTGGGTTGGTTTGGGTGGACCCTTTTTGATCTAATTTTAGATGTGAGCCTTGTCTTATGCCTCATCTTTGGGTGAGCTAATGGGGGTATACTAGGGATTCCCATAGCAACTCCGTAGTTTAATGTGGAAAGTGGGATGCCTAGGATGAATTCTAGGAACCGCCTTCAATCTTATGGCCTTAGGATACTTAAATAGGAATTTAAGTTGAACCTAAATGATGATTTTTTCTTAAATTATATTTTTAAGAATTTTTTATTGTTTGATTTGTGAAATATTGGAATGTTAATATTATAGAAAATGTTTATGTGTTCAGAATTCCTTAGAGTAACTCCTTAGATTCCTAATATTTTTAAGGACATATAATGTCATGGATGGGCTTAGGATTACATTAGGGGATGAATTTGAATGGCAGGGTGTGAAGGAACCTTTGGATTCAATGGGGTCTAATTTTAGGAATGCCTCAAGTGATCTGGTGGATTATACATAGATTAATTACTGAAAATTCCATGGGGAAACTCCCCTTTGGATTCAAGTAATGTTTTTAATTGTCAAATTACATGGATAAATTTTGTGGATTCTTACGGGAGTACCTTGTTTAATGTCACAGGATGAGCTCCCCAAATTTTCATTGATTAGTATTGGTAAGGAATGCCTTGGGAGTGATTTGAGATTCCGATTGAGTCGTGCTTCTGGATTCTAATGGTTTTCTATTGAGTTTAGACTGATCAGATGATTATTCTTGGGAACAAGTGTGAGGGAATGCCCATTTGATCCATGTGGATTCCTCTTGAGCCACTTGATTATGGTTTCCTTGATGATGTGCTTGGGAACCAGATTTAGACATGATTCTTAAACCATGTATAGAGACTGGTGTATCTTGGGAACTATATTTACACATGATGCTTCCACCATGTTTAGAGACTAGTGCTGGTTGTAATGATAGTGTCAGTTCAGTTTGTCTCCTTGAGACCCGAGGCTTGGCTCGATTCCTTTTATTTTCACATTCCATTATTTTTCTTAATACTTTATTTATATATTGAAAAACAATATAATTTACATGTATATACTATATTTTCATTATAAAGCATTGGTGGTGTCCTACTAATTTTTACTCACACCCTTATTGGGGCTCCGTGGCACTTGGGTACCCGAGAAGATACCCCTTGGTCACAAGTTGTAGTTTTAGAGAATGAACCAAGGTGATGATTGATGATTATTTGGATAGGTTAGACCTTTAGAACAAGGAGCTAGGCTAAATATTTGGGCTTTTATATTTTGTGATATATTTGGGACTTTTTCCTTTCTTTATATGTTTTGGGTTATTGTATTTATTGGTTATTATGTATTACTTTATCTTTTATGTATGAAACATAATTTTGTTATTGTATGTATGTGACTTAGTATTTTAAAACATTTTTATTTATATGGGTTTGATTTTTTATTTTAATTCCCTTATTTATACTTTTTTTTAACTATGGTGATGAGGTCATAGTCTCCTCATAATAACCTCACAAGTCCTTGCCTCTGGTCAGCAACCTCAGGCATGTAGAGAGGCACGCTCGATGCCTTGTGACACACCGACTCGGGGCACCAGTTTAGTGGATCCTAGGTCAGGGTATTACAATAAACACTTTATATGTATTGAACGTGAGTGTGACAACCTTTTCTGTTGGTTAAATATAGTTTAGTGAGAATAAGAAGAAAAGAAGTGGGGTTAAGGAATAAGTATGACTTGAATGCAGTTCTAAAAAAGATTTATTGGTTTTCAAAGACCTTGAGATCGACTTGAGAGTTTATAGAAAGCAGTTAATGAAGATCTTGAATCTAGGTATAAATATAAAGACTGAATTTCATGATTTATTCTTAATGATATAAAGGAAATAAAAGACTCTAATTGAAGAAGTATATCATATTTTGGATTCAATTACATCCTTGTGTAGCGCTTAGGTATACTTCAATAGGTTTGAAAATTGTTAAGAACTAATGATATTCCAGTATAAAGAACATATAAGATATAACCTATATTCACATGTATAATATTGTGAATGGCCATCTATGTAATATGATGAACATGGTTTCGGGATGATCCCTGGAAAACCCACTATAATTTTATGATAACATTTATAATTGAAAATATGTAACTGGGACATCCCGAGCACAACAAGGATTAAGATTCTTAGGAAGGGACAAACCTTGTAAAAATACATGCATTATACTTTAATTTTCATTCTATAATATATATAGGAGTATGATAGGTTAAATAAGAAAATATTCATTTATCTTAACCGACAACATATGTTCAACATCCAAATGGGTTAACAGGTTACAAGAATAAATTGGAATTTTATAAAAATTTGACCACATCTAATTCACCCCCCCCCCCCTCTCACGTGTTCATGCACCAGACCACAAGGTCCTACACACATTTCAAACCATTAATTATAGTTTAAAAATCATTTCCTTAAAATACTACTTTATTTCATAAGAAAAATGTTTTGGAGAACCTTTCATAAATCCTTTGGTTTTTTATAACTACAAGCCAATTACCATAATTACACGAATAAGGGAAAATAGAACATAAAATTTTGAATATAGTATAACCATCATCATAACATCCAAATAAATTAAAGGGAGCATAAATCATAGCACTTCTCAACAATAAAAACATATTCAACATGGGGCCCTAACCTTTGGTCTTAAAGGTAACCAGGACTCACTCAAGGATCACTAGTAAGCACACACAAGCTTAATAATTTCGGGAGCTCTCGAGGTCAAACTGGGGTCAAAATCTATAATTTTATCCCACTCAGTCTAATTGGGACACAATATCTAGCCACTGTACAATCTATACTACGATATTACCCATCTAGGTTACCAATACACACCCAAGGTCTCCCATGTACCACACCATATATACCACTCAAGAAGTACAATCATTCATTTAATCACATAATCAAGAAGATCCTTTGTCACATTATCAAATGTAGAATAACCAAATAAATTGTTTTTCAAGACATCCTTTGAAAACTTTGTTTGGAGTTATAAACCTCTTTAAAACATTTTATCAAACACTTGGTCTTTAAAATACTATTTTTTCATGAAAATCCCATGAAAACACACTTTTACTCCACATAAGTCAACAATTACAATGAAAACTTATAAATTAACCCTTAATAATTCATTTAAAACATAATTTATCAATAAAATCATAGGAAAACTCAAGAACCCTAGGTATTCCAAAAAAATACACTTTATATAGAGACACTAACCTCAATTACATCACAAACTCATCACATTAAATTTAAACCACATGAGAAGAGGATATATAAGGCCCCGACCTTAAACATTACTTAATATTGAATTAAATTAATAATTCCCATTGAGGATCTTTTTAGGTTTAGAGTTTTAGAGAATTAGATCATAACTATTACATCTCAAAATAATACATAGTAGATACTTCTACAAAGTTTCCTTTTTTTTGAAAACATGAACTCAAAAGAAAAAGTCATTTCTAGTTCTATGTTTAAGAAAGCATGATGTTTCCTTGATCCCATCCTTGACCCTATTCCACATTATGTCCTGTGAAAAACATTTCAAAAAAAAACCTTGGGTGAGCATAAAAAGCTCAGTAAGGGATACACAAAGAAGGAAAACAAGTAAACCATGAATACTTTATCAAAGTAATACTTTTCACCTTTATGGAGTAGTAATTACTCTTCACTAAATAAAATATCATTACTTACCCTTTTGTAACCAAAGGATTACCATAAAACCCATATAAAGAACACATAACATATAAAGGTAACTTGGGACATAAACATACTTAAATGGAATAACCATACGGTCGTCTTCCACACATATCACTTAGTGGAATATCTATACGACTGACTTCCATACCCAATGCATTGGAGGTTATAACGTAACCACCCGTCCTGGTATTCACGGCACCACCCGTCATATGGTTTATCACGTAACCATCCGTCAAATGTCCAAGTACCATTATAAAATCATAAGACATAAAACAAATATAATGGAAAGAAAAAATTTCCACACTTTGATCAAAATATATCACTTAAATATATTGAAATAAAAAATCCATTATAAAAACCATTTTTAATACCAAAATACATAAAAGAGTATATGGTATTTATTTCATTTTAAAAACATTATGGCTTGTTGAGGAATCCAAAGACCAAATAATACTCGCGGCGGCGGAAAAGGTCGTTATCACCGCATACGTTAAAAAAACATTCCTTTTTTTCATTTTGTAAAATGATTTGTAGAAAAATATTCCTTTTGTATAAAATTAAAATTCAAATGGGATTATACATCGTATAAAAGAAAGCCTTGTATTAGAACAAAATATGCCTCAATGAAAGAAGATTGAGACGAGGTCCCTTACAAAGATCATTTTTTAAATAAAATATATCTATTATGTTTATTAACTATAAGAACACATAAAGAAAGTACAATACAAGATAGGACATAATAATATCATGACATAATTTAAAAGTAGGATATTAACCCAAAGAACGGAAATCGGGTTAAGAAGTTCCCTTACCTCGTGTCCGACGTGACTCGACTGCTCTTTAATCTCCTAAATAATAAACTAAAGTTAATTTATACTTTCTTAAGAACCTTTTTCATGTTCATTATTCCTTTTATATAACTTATTTCCATGTTATAAACGTTATGTAATCATTTAAGTTAATAATGTTCGTTTTGTCGATATCTGGTTAATAAGTCAAAAATGGACTTCTTACAATTACATGTTGTTTATGTGTCAAAGGTTCATTATATCCAAAATGATATTCATGATTTGGATATAATATATATCATATATATCGAGCATATATATGTATTTATAATAGTACATAACATTTAGAGGTAAGAAATGAAATGCATCGTTCATGGAGACGGTAAGTCGTACGTACGCATGAACGCTACTTTCATTTCTATTTTGTATTTAATGGAGTGAAATCATAATTATATAACGGTATGTTATAATTCCCGTATAACATCATATATAATAACATTAAATCCATCCTTTATACATCCCACATATGGCATTAACGAATCAAATCACTTTGAGGGGGCGGTAGTCCGCACTTCCTAAAATGAAATTATCGTGTTTACCCACAATGGAAACCATAAAGGTATGCCATAAATGAAAAATACAGAATCATAAGGAAAAAAAACATAATATAAATCATATATAAATATAGTGACATGTTAATGGCCACCATGAAAGGTGTTAAAATAATATTCAACAATCATCGTTTCGTGAGGCAGAAAATCGTCAACCACAGAAACAATATGTTCTTTAACTATTAGATGAAGGTATGTGTAGGTTTAGCTCTAATACTTCTCATAACAACATCATATTATATTTAAGATACTGGTTTTGTTACAAAATAACGGAATAAAAAGAGTTTAGTGGGTTGGAGAAGCAAAATAAAACATAAGAACACAAGAGAAGACACTACCTTTAAATCGGGTAACTCTTTTTGATTTGAGCTCAAAGGCTTCCTTGGAAAGACTTCTGGCCAAAGTGAGGATTCTAAGAGTAAGAGAGAGATGTGTAGAGACAAAATGGGTAGGGTTTGGCCGATCCAAAGGCTTGAGAGGTGTGGGTAAGGTGGTAGATGTGGGGGCCTTTTATAAGAGGAGAGGAGTGGCGCTCTTGAAAAGTTATAAAAGGTTACTTTATTATATAATGCTTTTCGGATTTTAAAGGTCCCAAAATTATATATTTCGAGGATAAGGTGATAATAGTTTTAAATACACCCATTCAATAGGTTTTTTACAAGTGTAGGTCTTAGATTTTATATTATCTTTTCATTTTATTTAAATCGTTAAATAATGAGGTAATCGCTGCATCATCATGGTGTCATAAATAATTTAATTTATTTAATGTATAAAAATTATAAAAAAATATCATGATGTAGGAAATATTTTTAGATTTATAATGAATATTTATAGTCAAAAATATGACTTGTATAACCCCATTTAAAATTTGTTTTAGTAAAACAACACATGTTTGTGACATTTTTATTTTAACTTTAAATAAAAAGTTATTAATGTCATTTTCCTACCAAAGTGGACCCATGGGGTCCCCAAGTTGACCCATGTATTGTATTGGTCAGCCATAACACATAAAATAATGTTAGGACATGTGTCAAGGTCATTTAATATTATTAAAACATCATTTTTACCTTAAATTACACTAATTACCTCTAATCGCGATTAAAAACTTAAAAGTTACTATTCACCAAAAAATCATTTTAATCCCATTGAATCACATTTTACTTCCTCATGAAAACCATGAATTTAGGATTTTTGAAGTTCAAAACACAGAGGTGTTAAATTTTCATTTAAACAAAAAATCAGTTTTTTAAGTACCACTTAGTGGTTTCACTATTCATCAAAAATTGAAGTTTTTCAGAAAAATACAAAAACTTCACCCTAAGATATATTTGATATTACGAATTCAAAAATGATATCTATTTTATAAAATTCAAAACATATAAGTTACATTAATTAATTTAATAATTAATTCTCATTGTCCTGACAAATAGCGTGTTTTTATGAAACAATATATATCAAAAGATTGATACTAGTTTAAGTCCAATTTCAAAGTGAAATTAATTCCAATGACCACTATTGTATTAAATGGTAAACATATATTCTAATTTCACTTTAAAACCAATTCAAAAGATAATCTAATCATATTAATAAATTAGGTTAAAAAGAGGTTTTGAATTAAAATACAACATTTTTCACTATTCATTAAAAAATGAACTTTATCGGAAAAATACCAAAAATTTACACAAAGTAAATTTTGATATCCCGATTCTAAAGAAGAATTTTATTTGGTCCAATAGAATATATAAGAGTGACCAAAACTATATTTAATAATGGTTCACCATCAAAAGGCGATAAGTGGACCTTTAGTGAAAATTAGAGTATATATGCCAAAAAATGAATTCTTTTCGTATTTTAAACCTTTATCCTTCATTGGATAAATGTAAAAAAAATTAACAAACATATATAATCATATTTTAGTTATTTCTATTCATTCCTTCCAATAAAACGACTACATGTTAACTACCATTTAAAATAATATTATTTTATTACTAGTGTGCAACGTAAGATTTCAAAGAAACTCTTTGTTGCATATCGGGTACGCTATCGAACATAGTAACCCCTTTAAAGTAAAATTAACATTTAATTTGTAAATATTAATAAATATGAGAATGTTTTATTCTTTATTTACCTGGGATGTTACATCCTTCCCCCCTTTTGGGAATTGCGTCCTCGCAATTTTATTCACTTATCAAAATAAGTGGGGGTATTTATCCCTCGTAGCATTTTCAGATTCCCGCGTTGCCTCTTCAACCATATGGTTTTTTCACAAAACCATTACCTGATGAATTACCTTATTCCGCAACACTTGCTCTCTATGGTCAAGAATCTGGACCGGTTGTTCTTCATAAGAGAGATTCTCTTCCAACCCAACTACCTTCGGGCTCAAAACATGAGATGGATCTGGCATATTCTTTCTCAACATCGAAACATGAAAAAAATTGTGTACCTGAGATAAACTCGGAGGTAAAGCCACTCGGTAAGCAACTAATCCAACTCTCTCCAGAATTTTATATGGTTCAATGAACCTTGGACTCAGCTTTCCTTTCTTACCAAATCGCATCACACTTTTCCATGGTGAAACTTTGAGAAAAACATGATCACCTACCTCGAAAGATAGATCCTTCCTCCTATTGTCTGCATAACTTTTTTGTCTGCTCTGAGCTGTTCTCATGTGTTTCTGAATCAACTGAACTTTTTCTGTCATCTATTCTACCAATTCTGGTCCCATCACCTTCCTTTCACCCACTTCATCCTAAAAAGCTGGAGTTCGACACCGTTTACCATATAATGCATCAAACGGAGCCATCTGTATACTGGAATGAAAACTGTTATTATATGAAAATTCAACAAAAGAAAGATGTTTGTCCCAACTTCCCTGATAATCCATCGAACAAGAACATAACATATCCTCCAAAGTCTGAATTACTCATTCTGAATGCCCATCTGATTGAGGATGAAAAGCTGTACTAAAATTTTATTCAGTACCCAACGACTTCTGAAGGCCTTTACAAAAGTTAGAAGTAAACCCGGGATCACGATCAGATACAATGGATAGGGAAACTCCATGAAACTTGACTATCTCTTTAAGATACAATCGATAAAGTGATCTAGAGGGAAAGTATCTCGAATAGGAAGGAAATGAGAAGATTTAGTCAAGCGATCAACAATAACCCAGATTGCATTATTACCTCGAGATGTCTTCGGTAATCCCACAAAAAAGTCCATGGATATATTTTCCCATTTCCACTCTAGCACTGGTAAAGGCTGAAGCATCCCTTTCGGTAACTGCCACTCTGCTTTAACCTACTGACAAGTCAAACACTTCATAGTAAAATCAGCAATATCTCTTTTCATTTTATCCCACTAGTAATACTCCCGCAGATCTCTGTACATATTAGTACTGCCAGGATGAACTGAAAACAAGGAACTATGAGCCTCACATAACAACTCATTCTTCAAATGTGAATCACAAGGCACACATAATCTCTTCCCAAACCTCAAAACACAATCATTATCAATATTAAATTCAGGTAACTTACCCTTCTGAACCAGCTCTACCTTTTTCTGAAACCCACTATCTTTCTTCTGCACTTGCTTAATTCTGTCTGATAGAGATGACCTCACTGATACCTGAAACAAAACAGAAGAACTTCCTGTACCAATATCTTCTATTCCAAATTTCATCAAATCAAAAACCAAAGGATCTCGTTCCAAACGTAGCATGGTTAATGAAGCTTTACTTTTTTGACTCAAAGCATCAACCACTTTATTTTCTTTTCCCAGATGGTAACGAATTGTACAATCATAATCCTTGATTAATTCTATCCATATCCTCCATCTCATGTTCAATTATTTTTGAGTGAATATATACTTTAAACTTTTGTGATCAGTATATATTTCACACTTTACTCCATACAAATGATGCCTCTAAATTTTTAGAGCAAAAACAACAGCAGCTAATTCCGTGTCATGTGTAGGGTAATTTACCTCATGAGTTTTCAACTGATGTGAAACATATGCAATTACCTTATCATTATGCATAATGAAACAACCAAGTCCCTTCAATGAAGCATCACTGTATATAACAAACTCACCATTCCTGGAAGGAATTGCTAAAACTGGAGCATTCACCAATCTTCTTTTCAACTCCTGAAAACAATCATCACATTATTTTGTCCAGATAAACTTAACACCCTTCCGAGTTAGATTAGTCATTGGACTAGATAACCATGAAAAATTTTCAACAAACCTTCGGTAGTAATCTACCAAACCAAGAAAACTGATTCAACTGAGACATCTCTGTAGTAAACTTCTCAATTCTGATTCTGACCATCTCAGTATGCTGATTTGGAAGGTCATTTCCCTCAGTATGCCTTCCTAAAAAACCTTCTCTGTTTCCTCTATGAAAAACCATTCTTAGCATTGAAATACCTTAGGTGAAGCAACATGGTAATCTTTAAATGCTATATCATTTCAATCATACCATAAATTAATTTATAATTTAACAAATTTCTAACTCCCAAAGTTGTCTAAACCGACCTCTGATACGAACTATAAGGCTCTGGCCTTAAACATTACTTAATATTGAATTAAATGAATAATTCCCATTGAGGATCTTTTCACATTTAGAGTTTTAGAGAATTAGATCATAACTATTACATCTCAAAAGATTACACAGTAGATACTTCTACAAAGTTTCCTTTTTTTTCAAAACATGAACTCAAAAGAAAAAGTCATTTCTAGTTCCATGTTTAAGAAAGCATGACTTCTCCTTGATCCCATCCTTGAACCTATTCCACATTATGTCCTGTGAAAAACATTTCAAAAAAAACTTGGGGTGAGCATAAAAAGATCAGTAAGGTATACACAAAGAAGGAAAACAAGTAAACCATGAATACTTTATCAAAGTAATATTTTTCACCTTTATGGAGTAGTAATTACTCTTCATTGAATAAAATATCATTACTTACCCTTTTGTAACCAAAGGATTACCATAAAACCCATATAAAGAACACATAACATATAAAGGTAACGCGGGACATAAACATACTTAAATGGAATAACCATACGGTCATCTTCCACACATATCACTTAATGGAATAGCCATACAGATGACTTACATACCCAATGCATTGGAGTTTATAACATAACCACCCATCCTGGTATTCACGGCACCACCCGTCATATGGTTTATCACGTTACCACTCGTCAAATGTCCAAGTACCATTATAAAATCATAAGACATAAAAAAAATATAATGGAAAAAAACATTTCCACACTTTTATCACAATATATCACTTAAATCTATTGACATAACAAATCCATTATAAAAACCATTTTCAATACCAAAATACATAAAAGAGTATATGGTATTTATTTCATTTTAAAAACATTATAGGTTGTTGAGGAAGCCAAAGACCAAATAATACTCGCGGCGGCAGAAAAGGTCGTTGTCACCACGTATGTTAAAAGAAACATTCCTTTTTTCTTTTTGTAAAATTCTTTATATAAAAATATTCCTTTTGTATAAAATTAAAAGTCAAAGGGGTTTATACACCGTATAAAAGAAAGCCTTGTATTAGAACAAAATATGCCTCAATGAAAGGAGATTGAGACGAAGTCTCTTACAAAGATAATTTTTTAAATAAAATAGATCTATTATGTGTATTCACTATAAGAACACATAAATAAATTACAAATACAAGATAATATATAATAATATCATGACATAATTTGAAAGTAGGAGATTAACCCAAAGAACGGAAATCGGGTTAAGAAGTTCCCTTACCTCGTGTCCGACGTGACTCGATTGTTCTTTAATATCCTAAATAATAAACTAAAGTTAATTTATACTTGCTTAAGAACCTTTTTCAAGTTCATTATTCCTTTTTTATAACTTATTTCCATGTTATAAATGTTATGTAATCATTTAAGTTAATAATGTTCATTTTGTCGATATCTGGTTAATAAGTCAAAAATGGACTTCTTACAATTACATGTTGTTAATGTGGTCAAAGGTTCATTATATCCAGAATGATATTAATGATTTTTATATCATATATATCATATATATCCATCATATACATGTATTTATAATAGTACATAACATTTAGAGGTAAGAAATGAAATGCATTGTTCATGGAGACGGTAAGCCGTACGTACGCATGAACGCTACTTTCATTTCTATTTCGTATTTAATAGAGTAAAATTTTAATGAAATAATGGTATATTATAATTCCAGTATAACATCATATATAATAACATTAACTCCATCCTTTATACGTCCCTCATATGGCATTAACGAATCAAATCACTTTGAGGGGGCGGTAGTCCGCACTTACTAAAATGAAATTATCGTGTTTACCCACAATGGAACCATAAAGGTATGCCATAAATGAAAAATACATAAGTATAAGGAAAACATAAACATAATATAAATCATATAAAAATATAGTGACATCTTAATGGACACCATGAAAGGAGTTAAAAGAAGATTGAACAATCATCGTTTCGTGAGGCAAAAAATCACCAACCACAGAAATAGTATGTTATTTAACAATTAGACGAAGGTGTGTGTAGGTGTATCTATAATACTTATCATAACAACATCCTAGTATATTGAAGATACTTTTGTTGTTACAAAATAAAGGAATGAAAAGAGTTTAGGGGGTTGGAGAAGCAAAATAAAACATAAGAACACAAGAGGAGACACTACCTTTAAATCGGGTAACTCTTTTTGATTTGAGCTCAAAGGCTTCCTTGGAAAGACTTCTACCAAAAGTGAGGCTTCGAGGAGTAAGATAGGGATGTGGAGAGACAAAATGGGCTGGGGTTGGCCGAGCCAAAGGCTTGAGAGGTGTCGGTAAGGTGGTAGAGGTGGGGGCCTTTTATAAGAGGAGAGGAGGGACACTCTTGGAAAGTTATAAAAGGTTACTTTATTATATAATGCTTTTTGGATTTTAAAGGTCCAAAAATTATATATTTCAAGGATAAGGTGATAATAGTTCTAAATCCACTGATACAATAGGTTTTTGACAAGTGTAGGTCTTAGATTTTACATTATCTTTTCATTTTATTTAAATTGTTAAATAATGAGGTAATCGCAACATCATCATGGTGTCATAAATAATTTAATTTATTTAATGTATAAAAATTATAAAAAAATTATCATTATGTAGGAAATCTTTTTATATTTCTAATTAATATTTACAATCAAAAATATTACTTGTATAACCCCATTTAAAATTTGTTTTAGTAAAACAACACATGTTTGTGACATTTTTATTTTAACTTTAAATAAAAAGTTATTAATGTCATTTTCCTACCAAAGTGGCTCCATGGGGTCCCCAAGATGACCCATGGATTTTATTGGTCGTCCATGACACATCCAATAAGGGTAGGACATGTGTCAAGGTCATTTCATATTATTAAAACTTTATTTTTACCTTAAATTACACTAATTACCTCTAATCGCGATTAAAAACTGAAAAGTTACTATTCACCAAAAAAATATTTTAATCCCATTAAACCAAATTTTACTTCCTAATGACAACCATAAATGTTGGATTTTTGAAATTCAAAACACAGAGGTGGTAAAATTTCATTTAAACGAAAAATCAGTTTTTTTAAGTATCACTTGGTGGTTTCACTATTCATCAAAAATTGAAGTTTTTCAGAAAAAGACCAAAACTTCACCCTAATCTATATTTGATATTCCGAATTAAAAAATGATGTATATTTTAAGAAATTAAAAACATATAAGTTACATTAATTAATTTAATAATTAATTCTCGGTGTCATGATAAATAGCGTGTTTTTATGAAACAATATATATCAAAAGATTGGCACTAGTTTAAGTCCAATTTCAAAGTGAAATTAATTCCAACGACCACTATTGGATTAAATGGTAAAAATATATTCTAATTTCACTTTAAAACCAATTCAAAAGATAATCTAATCATATTAATAAATTAGATTAAAAAGAGGTTTTGAATTAAAATACAACATTTTTCACTATTCATTAAAAAATGAACTTTATCGGAAAAATACCAAAAATTTACACCAAGTAAATTTTGATGTCCCGATTATAAAGAAGAATTTTATTTGGTCTAATATAATATATAAGAGTGACCAAAACTATATTTAATGACGGCTCGCCACCAAAAGGCGATAAGTGGACCTTTAGTGAAAATTAGAGTATATATGCCTAAAATTGAATTCTTTTCGTATTTTAAACCTTTATCCTTTATTGGATAAATGTAAAAACATTTAACAAACATATACAATCATATTTTAGTTATTTATATTCATTCATTCCAATACAACGACTACGTATTAACTACCATTTAAAATAATATTATTTTATTACTAGTGTGCAACGTAAGATTTCAAAGAAACTATTTGTTGGGTATCGGGTATGGTATCGAACATAGAAACCCCTTTAAAGTAAAATTAACATTGAATTAGTAAATATTAATAAATATGAAAATGTTTTATTCTTTATTTACCTGGGATGTTATAGGATAAGGCATCCTCAAAAGCCTAAACATCCATGAAATTTTATTATCCATCCATCCCTAACCCTAAGTTTATCACCCATGGTCATCTAGGTCATGGGAAAAAGGAAAAGGGAAAATAAGGTATGAGAAGATGTGAGGAGAGTAAATCCAATATAAATCGATACTAACCTTGTATATTTCCACCAAAAACCAAAATAGTTCACAAAGGAAGCAATGAGAAGAATGAACACACATTTGAGAGGGTTCTATGTCAAGTGAGATGAAAAAAATGTTAATTTGAACCCAGTCAATTTGTTACAATGGATTTAATTATTCAATATTTGTTAGAAAGGTTTTTATTGGTTATTATAAATTATAATT
This sequence comes from Viscum album, assembly GCA_963277665.1. Classification (NCBI taxonomy): domain Eukaryota; kingdom Viridiplantae; phylum Streptophyta; class Magnoliopsida; order Santalales; family Viscaceae; genus Viscum; species Viscum album. The sequence goes on from OY728159.1 coordinate 163,374,766, forward strand.
AGAATAATTTCAATAAATGTTTACCTAATCTCTTGAACATGTTAAGGATAGTTAATCAAGTAATGGGTTCTCCAGGATCAAGTTCCATGTTGATGGTATAAAGGGATAAGGGTAAATTTTTTGGATAAAAAGATAAGAAAAGAGGTCATGGAGAGTCCACACCACCTACTAAGCCTAAGAAAAGGAATAAGGGACAATGGTTTCATTAAAAATAGTCTTTCCATTAGAGAAGTAATTTTCTAGATTTCATGAAAGGTTTTAAGAATCCATGTGGAGATTCGACTTTAGATATTAATGTTATATAATTCAATTATTTTATTATGAATGATATATGATACCAACTATATATTTACAAAAGTTTTAAATATATATAAATACATAAGTAAAGTAAGAATCACATATGGTTGCTCAATTTTTTCTTTCATGTAATGGAGCAAAGGAGTTACTGCATTGAGATCTTATATGTAAGAAATACTTCGAATCTAGGATGAATTTTTCAAAATATTTTTATTTTTTTCATCATTTTTATCTTGAGAAGATCTTGTAAAAAATAATTGTTTGAAAAAATCTGATTGAATTTTTTCATACAGATGGTTTATGATTCATCCAGTTTTGTAACATGCTTGAAAAGAAAACAAGGATAAAAGAATTTTTATCTAGTTTAAAGTGTTTATCTAAGAATGTAAAAGAATAGGATTCCACCACCAACAGTGGGATATTTTTTAAAGTCTTATTTATAGTAAAATTACCGAATACATCAAATACCATATATGATATGGAAACAATAGTTTATTTGTTAAATATTTACACTAAAATTAAATAAGTGTTATTTCCTAAATAAAATGGAGTTTGTGTATCTTATCATGATATAATGAAAAAGAAATAGTTTCTAAGATGTTAGTGGGAGTATAATTGGACATGAGAAGTTCAAAGTTAATAAATAAAATATTATGTTATTCGACTTTCAATGAAAATTTCACTTGATATACTAAAAGTTTTAGGATATAATCACAAATAAAATATGTAAAAGTTATATTTTTTATCGTGAAAAAGTAATTTTTACATGTTATCCTAGAATGTTTAGGATATGATGTAAAAAAATAATTTAGTTTCCAAAAGATTTCATTGAAAAATTTTTATGGAAAGAGTTTCAAGGATTATGATGATGTACATAGAAATTTTCTAAGAATATAATAAAATTTATTAACAACCTAACATTAGATGTTGTGAATTTAAGGAGTATAAATATGTTCAAAGAGTTAAACATTAGGAATATGATTCCTATGTCTTACTATTATTCAAAATTTATCGCTTTATAGATGTTACTCACTAAATATTTTAGCATGAGGGTTTTATGAGATGGTTATATAGATATGTGATAAGGAATACATATAGATGTGATGAGTTAACAAAACCCCAAAAAGTTCAGAGAACATAAGGCTAATTTGATTGTATATCATATGTGGTACTTTAGATTGGCCCTTATGTAGGGTTTTTTATATATTCTTAAAAGAGTTTAAGAATATAATATATATCATAAAAATACAATCTCTAATTTATCATTCTTTCATGTTGGTTGCCTAAATGTAGATACTCATATACATATCATGAAGTTCAATGATAACTAACATCTCAAAGTGAAACTTTGAGTTATCCCTAACCGATGTTCTTTATGGAGTATTATAGGTTATGATGAAATGGTAAGGTTAATGTGGGTATGATTCTTGTATTGAGATAACAAATATACTCATGGGGTACAAAAGTGTTATGTGCACTAGATAACTGATGAAGTATACCACATGGAGTGTCATAAACTATGTATTTGGTATACTAAGGGTGCATTGTTCATATTTGGTGACCTCGCTCCCTGATGTTGGTGAGATTCCTAGAATGGGAAGCTTCATACTTCATTACCTTTCTTACACAAGCAGTGAGGCTTAGCAAATCAGGGGTTTTTAGGTATGTTGTTGATCATGTCATTGGGTAGAGCTCTATAAAGATGTGATTTAACCCTTCATATGTTGAGTATGAAATTTAGTCCCTTGATTGAGATAGACTGAGGAAATGTATGACCATACCTAAAAGGTACATATAATGTTCTTATCTATATGGACACAGGGCATGTAATGTAATCATCTTCTAGATGAATGACATGTGATGTATTAATCGAACTGTTCTGTCTATACTTGAAGAGTTGAGAATTTATGGGGAGTTTATATGGGATTAACATTTACAAGGTCTCATGGTCACTCAATGTCTTGGATAAAGAAAACACATAAAAATTCATGCTAATGAAATGTGATTTCAAGATATTTCCCCCTACAATTGTAAGGTATGATTAGGAGAATATCGTAAGGTTCCATTGCATCGGGTTTGAGATTACATTACCAACAAACCTAAACTTTAGTAGAGACTTGAGCATACATGAGTGTCAATGTAACATGATATGCATAAAATGCATATCTTGAGACTATGTTGCCCCTAATTTATCATGGGCTCACAATTTACTACAGTTGAACGTTAAGTGTTAACATTCATGGAATCTTCTGTGATTAGTTATCATTGATTAGTTGTTTCATGGGATCAAACAGATGGTAGAGTTAAGGAAGAGAGTAACATGCAATGTAACACAAGAAAATACTTGTATGTTAATGAAACGTATGATTAAATGCTTGGTGCAGTTTCATGGATCAGGGAGTGTCCTCATAAACTATATAAAGAAGGCCAAGCCCTTAGGCAGCTTGTGCGCAATCCTCTTGAGAAACCTCTACTTGGAAACTCTCCCTCCTGAATCTCTCACTTCAACCTTTTTTTCTTTTGAGATATTGCCATATCATGAAGGTTTGAAGAATCTCAACCAAAGAGTTTGGGGGATTCGATGATTCTTGTGGATAAACCTAGGAGGGAAGGACCATTTGGTTGTTCCTTTGGTGGTCGTCATCAAACACAAAAGGTTCGGATGTTCTTCATTTCCTGTTTTGTATGATTTCTGTTTCATATGAATGGTGATCTTGGTTCACTGTTTCTTTATCATCATTGCTACTTTAATGACTGGTTAATTTCTGTTGAAAGTATGGGGTTTGTTAAGATTTATTTAATGTTGTTGGTTGGATTAGAATGTTTTCTGAGCATGTTTTGATAGCTGTAGATGAGCTGATAGGGGAAGACATGTGCCACTGTGATACGTGATAAAGGATAATCAAACTGGGATGTTTTTTATAGTGTTTTTTGTTGGATTTAAAAATGTTTGAAACCAGTGATAGGGTAGGATAGAGTAGTTTGCAAGAGCATCATCTCTCATGTGTGTGTATGTGTGTCTCTAGTTCTATTTGTTTTGCAAGTTTTTTTCTCTCGTTTATGGTGTAAGCTCTCCCTTTTCTTAATTAATGCTTGAGAGGTATGTGTAGAATCAACTTGGTCAAAATCATGTTATATTCTTGTATTATTTGCTCTTCCTAATTTAATTTACTGGTATGTGGCATTCTAGTCCTGTTGTATTATCAAAAAAAAATTCATGAAAGTCCGCCTGTAACCAAGTAAGGTGATTCAGAGAAGCACATAAGAATGGGAAAGATGACGAGGATGATGAACTGAAACTCCACTGAATCCTCTCTCACAATACTCTCTCTAATCTAAACACCACGGCATTACCCCGATGCGTTGGCCAGCGTAAGATGCAACTTCAGGAACTACACCTCCACCTCCAAGTCCGCGTTCCTCTTCTGCCTCTGCTCCATCTCCATCCGCAGCCTCTCCACTGTTCGCAGTAGCACCACCTCAGACGATTCTTCTACGCCGCCGGAGAGCACCTCAATCAGCTCCGTCACCGTCCGCAGCGATCCCTCCAAGCTCCCCCGCAGCCACAATAAGCTCCTCATCATCACCTCCATGTCCCGACAGTCGCCGCCGCCGCCCATGATTCCACCATCCCTGCCTTCCCCTGTTTCATCAACTTCGCCCACGGCTTCCCGTTCCACACCATCCTCTACTTTCTGGATACCTGCGTTCTGGACCAGACCCATGCCATCACCTTCATCGAAAACCCCTGTTATTGGGTCCCTTGTTCCCGCCCCTGCCGCCATGGCTTCACGATCGCTTCCGCCCTCTGTTTTCCTGTCCCCTCCGATGATTGACTCAGTATCTTTCCCATACCCGAGATGTTCCTCGCCGGATTTCTTCACCCAATCCGTCCCAATCAACAAGAATACCTTACCAGCTCGAGTTCCAACCCGTTGAAACTCTAGCCGTTGATCCAATACTTCTTTATGTCCTCTTCTTGTTCTTCATCGTCTTTCTTGGAGGGCACCATTGGAAGCATGATATCCCTGAACCTATGATCCACGCTGGGCAGCCCCTGCAGCAGGTTCCTCACCAAGAAATCCATTCCCTCGTTGCAGTTCTTGAAGAAAGAATGTTTCAGCAGCTTCTCCGCGGAGGGCCTCTTGGCGGGTTCCACATCCAGGCAGCAGGCCACGAGATCCTTGAAGGTCTTGGAAAGTTTCTTGTCGCAGTTCTTTCCTTTCTCCGTCCACTCTTAGCGCAAGAACTTGAACCCCATCGCCATCTTCTTGATGAGGGATTTGGAGGGCGGGAGTTCCGATAGTGGCGGCCGGCCGTGGGCCAGCTCCAGTGTCGTGATCCCGATGGACCATATGTCCGCCTCTATGGTGTAACCACTGTCGGAATAGAGAATCTCCGGCGGCATCCAGTAAGGGGTGAAGTAGCGGTCGGTGAGCGTTGAGGCGGCACCGCGGCCGGTGAGCTTGACGGAGCCGTCGGAGTTCACCAGGATGGTGTCGGGCTTGATGTCGCGGTGGACTAGGGCCTTGCTGTGGAGGTAGGCCAGAGGGTGGAGGGTCTCCCGGAGGACGACGACAATGTAGGGTTCGGGGAGGCCGTCGAGGAAGGCGAAGGTGAGGATGGAGTCGAGAGAGCCATCGGACGTGAAAGGCATGACGAGCTAGAGGCGGCGGCCGACGGTGAAGGAGCAGTGGGCGCAGAGGAGGTTGGGGTGGGAGAAGAGGGACATGTCTTCGGCCTCGCGGCGAAGGATGTCGAGGTCGGCGCCAGACTGGTCCAGGTCGATGGCCTTGATGGCCACCACGGTGGAGTGGGCGGGGAGGCACAGGGCCTTGTAGACGACGACGGTGTCGTCGCTGCCGATCTCGTGGAGGATCTTGTAGCAGTTGGGGTCCAGCGGGAAGTGGATCTTTTTTGCTTCTTGATCCTCCATTGGAGCGGATTTGGAGGATTTTCTTGAGAGAATCGTGTTGCGTTGAGGGTTGTGTTGTGGGGATGAGATGATGAAAGGGTGGTGTTTTAAGGGCGTTTCCCCGACGGGGGACCGAAGAGCGGGAAAGGTTTGGGAGAATGAAGGTCATTGAGCGGTTTTCAATTGATCCAACAAAAATACTAAAATGGGCATATTTTTGAATGTGTTACGTAACTTTTTGAATTATTTATTAGAATAAAATTGTAATTTTGGTATCCTATTGTCATTTTATTTATTGAATTACGTGTTTGATTTATCTTAACATTAATAAGATAATTTGTTTATTTGATTATTTAATTTCATTAAATATTAATGGATTTATAATTCTAGAGTTTATAGATTATAATTATTCACGGATTGGTTTTAGGCTTGGATCAATGAATCCAGTATTGTATGAGCATTACTGGTAGATTTAAAATTGAAATGGAATAAAGAATTTTGAAAAGGACTTTTGTTACTTTAATTAAATTTATTGAAAAACTTATTCAATTACTTTAATCTCACTTATTTCTTTTAAAGTATCCCTCTTCCCATACCTTCCATCACCACACGAGCCAACCCTTCCTCATTTTCTCTATTTCTTATATTTTTTCAAGCAAAGCATCATTCGTTATTCTTCTGCGGGCACATGAAGACCAACAACAAGGTAACACTTCTTCTCCCTTTTCCTTGTGTGGATATTCTTTGTAAGGGTTACACGAATCAATAAGTGAAGAAAAGTCAATAAGGTATAATCATAATGACAAGATAAATAAACTGATAATGCAAATGTATCCATATATTTTGTCATAGTGAAAATCTCATGGAAAGTAATACCTAAATATTGAAAGAAGAAAATGCTTAATCATTGGATGTCATGTATCTGACACATGAACCATTATACCATCATGATAGTTTAATTCTGTGGGTAAAAACCCATCTGATTATACTTGGAAACAAACATGAAGGGTTTTTCGTCAACTATTTTTCCTCATGAGACCTGTCGATGCATCGAGAGGCTATCTATAACCGGGCGCCACCTGTCACTTTATGTCCAAAGCATTCTTCATACATAGATTAAATTCAATAACATCATTCAAAGAAAACACCGTATGTAAAAATGGTGTATGGATAAGACAGTAATAATATCCATGATACAAGAAATATGGATATTTAATGAAATTTTTAATGAATGATGATCATAAAAGAAATGGAAGTATGCATATACCACACACAAGGAATAAGTGGTGAATAATGCATAACCAAAGGTAATATCATAATGGCGTCCACAAAAGAATGGATTTAAATCATACTTGGACATTCATAAGTGAAAAATAGGAAAAGATCATGATAAATAATGTCCAACTAAAATGAAAACATGTAAAAAGAGTGTTCAAGAAACATCAGAAATGAGCCTCTTTTGTACAGTTTAAGGAACATATTAAAGTGTATTTAAAACGGAAAAAGACATAATTGTTTGTATAAATCCATAAATGAATAAAGATAGTTTTTCATGATAAAATGTGTGTTTTTAGAAAAATATTGGTAGTTTAAAACAGATGATGGATGATACTTGAAAATGGGTATGAAATTGAACAGTTCTCTTAAATTAGGTTTGCTTATCAAGAGATATTGAATAGAGAATCTTATAAAACATGTATTTCCCCATAAAAGGTTGATGAACTGATATAGATACATGAGTTTGAAACATATATATCTAATTTAGAATAATTATATAAAAATAAAGAAAAATTACATTGAGATAAAGAGAGAGAAAGCGTAATCTGAATGAAAAATGGAGATTCGGGGAGAATCCCTTACTTTATGTCCAAAAGTGTTCAACAATTGCACTTAATATCCTCGGTAACGAAATTATATTCATTAATAATTTAATTAAGAACCTATTAAACATTTACTTTATTTACTATAACTTTATTAAGTTTATTTATGATTTTTTGATGAGTTATAAGATTAAATTTTATCATTCGGGAGTATTCGTTTCTTTGGTTTTCATGATTGGTTCACTTGTATACATGTATGAAAGATCATGTAAAATGGTAATAGTCATCCATAATTGAAATTATATGTTATTAATGAACTTTTAGGCTATTTTATGGTCTTAAATATCATTTTCATCGACATAAGGATGATTCATTAGATAAAACCTTATTGATAATTGTTTATATTATTTTGGTGTTTTTCGATCATCACGAACTAGTTTTGATTTATTAATTAATATTATGTATATATACTGGTTCCAAAACATTATATAACTTATGATATTTATTATAAAATCTTATTTACTTATAAAAATGGTTTTATGACCAGCATTGAAAGTGGTAATGGAAAATGAAAATGCATCATCCACGTTGGTGGTAAATCGACACATCACAGATGATATTTTCATTTTTAGAATAAAAGGGAGAGGGGAAGGGTTTTGATGATGGATTTTACATTAACATAATAAAATTAAAATATATATAAGATACTGTAGTTATCATGTATATTTGGATAGAGGAGGCGAGGGAAGGATAAGAAAAGAAATGAAATTGAAAGAAATTGAAAGAGAAGGATTATGGGTTTTACCTCTTGAATTCTTCTCATTGAGAACCTCCTTAAGGCACTTGGGTTTGGTCTTTTATTGAGACCAAATGCTCATGGATGTGGGGAAGAGACTTGGGAAGAGGATTGTGTATAAATTAGATAAGCTTCAAGGCTTGGAAGGTGTGAGTAGAAAGGGTGGTGAGAGGTGATATTTATAGTGGAGGAGAGGGGTGTTTTTTGATTATTTTATTCATTACTTTATTATTTTGGCTCAAGACTAAGAATAGATTGAACATAATCACAAAATATATTAAATAATGAAGGTGAATTAAAGATTATGTTGATTACAGCAGAAATGAATCATGGAATAGTGTATTTAACTTATAATGTATATATACCGTAAATTACTGTATTTTATTATTAAAAAAATAAACTATTTTAAAAAAATCCTAAAAATTCACCGTAACCATTTTTTGACATATAGAATTAAAAAATAAAATCTATTTTATACAAATAATTTTTTAAATATGAGAAAATTAATTTTTAAATAAAAAAATCATTTATTAAAAAAACCCAATTTTAATATTATAATCGTTTTCTCTGCACTTTGAAAAATTAATTAAGGTATCATAAAATTATCTTATAATCATAAGACAAGAAAAAATTAATTTATCAATCTATTTTATGAAAATAAATTTTCTTTTAAATTAGTATATTAATTATAAAATTGTAAATAAACATTTATGTTTTATAAAAATACCAACACTTGATTTTTCATTTTTAATACAGTTATTTACATATTACATGATATAAATATATCATATTTTCATTCATAAGATACATAAATTTTATTTATAATTTCATAGGCTAGGTTATTATTCTAATGGTCATACTACTATTTCTAAGGGTCACATTACCGTTCATAAGAGTTACATTACTATTTCAATAGTCACGTTAATATTTAATCATTGTTAATTTAAGCTCAATGTTGTGTGAAACATAAGTTTTCAGATGAATTGAATTTATTTAAGAAGATACATACCATAAAATAATAGAGTTCTATATTCTTCCCTGCTTCAAAAATTTCATCCTCAGAATTATTCATGAATATTTCTTTCTAAACAGATGAGGGTGGTTTTTATTTATAACATCCTCAGGTTCCCATATTTCTTCTTCCATTTAATGGTTTTTCCAAAGAACTTTTACTAGTCAAGTCATTCAATTTATCAATACTTTCTCTCTTGTGTCAATAATCTCAATAGGCTCTTCATAATAAGACAAATCAGGTTCTTGTTCTATTTCTTTATAGGTGAGTACATGCATTGGGTCAGACATGTACTTCTTTAATAATGATATGCAGAACATATCATGAACTTTGGTGAGACTTGGAGGAATTTCTATTCTGTAATATATAGATCCAATTCTTTCCAAAATTTTAAATGATCTGATATACTTGTGGCTCATTTTCCATTTCTTATAGAACCTTAACACACCCTTCCATGGAGATAGTTTCAGAAAGACATGATCTCCCACTTCAAATTCCAAATCCTTTCTTTGGTTGTTAGTATAACTCTTTTTCCTACTTTTGAGTTGCTTTAATATGAGACTGAATAGTCTTTACCATTGGCATTGTCTCTTCAATAAGTTATGGGCGTATAAGTTTCCTCTATCCAACTTCATCCCAACAAGTTGGAGCATGACATCTCTTTCCATATAATGCTTCATATGACACCATTTGAATACCAGAATGGAAACTATTATTGTAGGAAAACTATACCAAAGGTAAATATTGATCCCACATACCTTGAAAGTCAAGTGAGCATGATCTAAACATGTCTTTTAATGTCTGAATAGTCCTTTTAGACTCTTCTTCAGTTTGAGGGTGATAAGAAATACTCAAATGAATCTCAATATCCAGAGCCTTCTAAATACTCTACTAGAATTTTGATGTAAAATGAGGATCTAGATCAGACGCAATTGATAGAGGTGCACCATGAAGTCTTAAAAATTCATTAATATATAGTCTTTCTAGATGCTAAAGAGGTAAATCTTATCTTATAGCAAGAAAATGTGCCGATTTTGTAATATGATCAATAATAAACCACATTTCATCATTCCTTTTAGATTTCCTTGGTAGTCCAATGAAAAATTCCATCATAATGACATCTCAATTCTACATAGTTATAATTATAGGTTTCATAAATCCTCTAGGATGTTGTCTCTCAGCCTTTATTTGTTGAAAAACTAGACACCTCGATACATAGTCATCGATTTCCTACTTCATATTACGCCATAAAAAATATTCCTTCAAATATATATACATCTTGGTACTACATGGGTGTATAGAGAAATTTGAGCTATGAACATCATATAATAGTTCCCTTTTTTTCTTAGGTAGTGATGCGACATAAAACCTCTTTCCAAATTTCATAATTCCATACTCATACATGAAGTCTACCAATATTCCATCCTTAACAACTTTAATTTTATTTTGAAAATTATTATCATCAGATTAAGATATTTTTACCTTCTCCAGTAATGATGATTTAATAATAATTTGAAAAAGGAGTGATGTTTCCCTTTCCTTAACAATTCCCATATCCATCTTTACTAAATCCATGAATATAGGATCTTTATCAATCCTCATTTGGATTATAATACCATGATATTTCATGATTAATTCATATTTATCCTTATTTTCTTTTCCTAGGTGGTAGTGTATTGAGAAATCATAATATTTGAGTAACTCAAGCCATTTCCTTTGCCTCATGTTGAGTTATTTCTGTGTAAATATGTATTTCAAAATATTATGATCCATATATATCTCACACATTTTACCATATAGATAGTATCTCCATATATTCAAAGAAAATATTTTTTCTTTTTACTCAAGATCATGATTTTGATACTTTTGTTCATGAGACTTCAACTGCCTTGATGCATATGTAATGACTTTATCATTTTTCATAAGGACACAACCCAATATAAATCTTTCTTTCGAAGAGTATTCAGAACAATCCGAAAGTGATTCTCACGGTCCTTATATATTTTGGAGTATATGAAGATATCATCAATAAATTTCAAAAAAATATCAAGAAATTCCTTGAATACTATATTCATTAGATCCATGAAAACAAAGGGTACATTATTTAGTCCAAATGCCATTACTATAAACTCGCAATGTCCATACCTTGTTCAAAATGCTATCTTTAGAATATCTTCCTTCTTTACACGCAATTGATGATATCTAGAATGAAGGTCAATATTTGAAAAATATCGTGCTCTGTGAAGTTGATCAAATAAATCATCAATATGAGGAAAAAGATACTTTTTCTTTATTATAATAGCATTAATTTCTCTATAGTCAATACACGACCTCAAGGACCCATCTTTCTTCTTAACAAAGAGAACATGGGATCCCCATGGAGAAATCATAAGGTGAATAAATCCCTTATTACTAAACTACTCTAGGTGTTTCTTCATCTCCACTAATTGCATAGTTTCCATTCTATAACAAGTCTTTGAAATTGGTCTTACATCAGAGATCATATCAATGGTAAATTCAACTTCATGCTATGAGGGTGTCCTGGTAATTTATCAGGAAATACATCAATGTATTCCTTCATAATTGGTACATCCTCAATTTTAAGATTATTGTCCCCACCCCTAGATATTGTTTTCTATTCCTCCCCAAGAATTTAATTAAGTAGAGCTTCTAGGGGTGGAACTAGATAAGAATTAGATGATGAAGTTATGAATCTAAAAATAAGGGATTCTTCATCTTCCTCACAAATCATAATTTCTTTCTTCTTGCAACAATTTTTCGCATCATATCTTGAAATCCAATTCGTACTAAGGATTATATCAAAGTCAACCATAGGTATTATGATAAGGTCAATAACTAAATCATGTTTATGTGTCATAAAGGGGATTTACTGACACATTTTTGTTGCAATGATACTTCCCTTAAGAGTTTTGACTGAAACTACCTTATTAAATAAAAAGGGAAATGAATTATTTTCTTGGAAAATTGGGTAGATTTTAAATATTGTGATGATCCAAAATCAAATAACGCATTGACTAGGTTTTAATATAGTATTAATGTACCTACCACCACATCATTATGTACTTCCACCTCAGCTTTAGTGATCACATAAAATTGGCTATCTCCCCTTGGCCTCTTCTATAGTAGATTCCATTGATGCTTGGGACATTGATTTGAATAATTCCCCATTTCAATACAGTTGAAGCATTAAACATCATTGATTTGTTTCTTCTCCTTACAATCATTATCTCAATAACCCCTTTCTATACACTTATTGCAAACTCTCATGTCTTTCAAGCATTTACTAGGATGATTCCTTTCATAATTTCAACATAATGAAAATTTATTCATTACCTTATTCTTCTTTGATGCTTCACCTTTTCCAGGGTTATTAGAAGACCGATTCTTCTCTTGATTTTCCTTAAACATATAATATCTAGAAAATTACTTCTCCATTTTTATGGAACTTAATACTATTTAATCATATGATGAAAATGTTTGAGAAGCTAGTGCCCTTTGGAGAATTGGATTAAGACCTTCAAAGAAATGGTCAATATTTTCTTTTGAATCACGTTTGTAATCTATAGAATACCTGGATAGTCTTGCGAAGGTAGCCTTATACTCCAAAACACTCTCTTATTCACTTTTCTTTAAGTTATGGAATTTTCTCTTCATCTCTATTCATTTCTCATGAGGGAAATATTTATCAAAAAATGTTTCTTTAAAAGTTATTCATTCCATGTATTCTATTTCATTTTTCTCTTTAGTATTTGGGAACAATGAACACCATTGATCAGTATCTACCTTGAGACAATATACTTGTAATACTAACTTTTCTTTTTAATTGCATCCCAATTCCAGAAATATCTTTTCAAGGGACTTGATCCATATCTCAGCTACTGTTGGATTAGTAGTCCCACTAAAATATGGGGGATTTTGTCACATGAAATGATCCAACATAGGTGTAGTATAGTTATTCATCATAACCTAGGAAAGTTTTCCTAATATGGACACGATCTTCTTAGATCCAACACTAACTATGTTTACTTTCTCAGTAGGGAAATCCCTACATTGTCTGTGGGTATTGATTCATTTTCTTCCATTAGGCACCATCACAAAATAATGGCACACAATAATTTATCTCATAATCCTCATGATTATTTATCCAAAAATTTACTACATGGAGTTATTATAATTCTCATGTTTACTTAACATCCAGTTTCCAAAGTTTCTACTAAACTTGATCTGATACCAACTGTAACAACCCTGAACCTGGTAGCCTAGAGTCAGTGTTTGTTTTATTACAATGACATATATACAAGAGATCAAATAAAAAAGGATTGATTAGTTTATTAGTCTTGAAGAACTAGTTACATACATGGTTCCCTTATTACATTGTTAATTAAACATAGAACATAACAAAGGAAAATAAAACCACTTCCATGACACTTATTCAAAGGTTTCATCTTTATAACCTAGGGAAGGAAAAAAATGAAATGGGTGAGCTCAAATGCTCAGTAATGGTTAAATGAATCAATAAGTGAAGAAAATTAAATATGGAATAATCATAATGTAAAGGTAAATAACTGAATAAAACATTCCATCAATAAACTAAGAATTTAAATGTTTCCACATATTTTTTCAGAGTGAAAATATCATGGAAAGTAATAACTGAATACTGAATGAAGAAAATGCTTAATCATTGGACATCATGTATCTGGAACATGAAAAATTATACTGTCAAGAAGGTTTAAGTCTGTAGGTAAAAACCCATCTGATTATTCTTGGAAATAAACATGAAGGGTTTTTTGCCAATTTTTTTGTCTTACAAGACCTGTCAATGCATCGAGGGGCTATCTATAACCTGGCCCCACCCACACTGCAAGTCTAAATAATTCTTCATACATAGATTTAATTCAATAACATCATTCAAAGAAAGCACCGTATGTAAAAATGGTATATGACTAAGATAATAATCATATCCATGATACAAGAAATATGGATATTTAATGATATTTTCAATGAATTGTGATCATAAATAAAAGGGAAGTATACATACACTACACATAAAAAATAAGTGGATAATAAGGAATAACCAAAGGTAATATCATAATGGTGTCTAAGAAAGTGTGAATTTAAATCATAATTGGACATTAATAAATGAAAATAGGAATATATCATGATAAATGATGTCCAAATGAAATGAAAACATGTAAAAAGAGTGTTTAAGAAACTTTAGAAATGAGCCTCTTTGGTGTGGTTTAAGGAAAATATTAAAGAGTCTTTAAAACAAAAAAATGCATAATTGGTTTTATAAAACCAGAAATAAAAAAAGATAGTTTTTCATGATAAAATGGGTGATTTTATAAAAATATTTTTAACTTAAAAAAATTATGGATGATACTTGAAAATGGGTATGAAATTGGAAAGTTCCCTTAAACCGGGATTTCTTATCTGGAGGTACTGAAAAGAGAACCTTATAAAACATGTATTTCATCCTCAAAAGAAGTTGAAATGATCTAGATACATGAGTTTAGAACATATAAATATAATGTAGAAGAATTATATAAAAATAAATAATAATTACATTGGGGTAAAGAGAGAGAAATCATAACTCGAATGAAAAGTGGAGATTTGGGGAGAATCCTTTACCTTATGTCCGAAAGGGTTCTGTACTTGCACTTAAAATCCTTGGTAATTAAATTAGTTTCATTAATAATTTAATTAAGAACCTATTAATTTTTTTTGATTTATTATAATTTTATTAAGTTCATTTATGGCCTTTTTGATAAGTTATAAGATTTAATTTTGTCATTTGGGAGTGTTCATTTCCTTGATTTTTATGATTGGTTCACTTGTATACATGTATGAAAGATCATGTAAAATGAGAATAGTTGTCCAAAATTGAAGATATATGTTATTAATGAACTTTCAGGAGATATAATGGTCTTATATAGCATTTATTCCAGACATGAGGATGATTCATTGGATAAAACGTTAATAATAACCGTTTAGATTATTTTGGCGTTTTTTGATCATCACGAACTAGTTTTGTTTTATTAATTAATATTATGTATGTATATTGGTTCCAAAACATTATATAACTTATAATAAGTATGATAAAATCTTATTTAACTATAATAATGGTTTTATGAACAGACTTAAAGGCTATAATAGAAAATGAAAATGCATTGTCCACGATGGCGGTAAATCGACACATCAGAGACAATATTTTCATTTTTAGAATAAAAGAGATAGGAGAAGAGGTTTGATGACAGATTATAAATTAATATAATAAAATTATAGTTAATATAAAATACTAGATTTATCATTCATTTTTGGATATAGGAGGTGAGGGAAGGATAAGAAAAGAAATGAAATTGAAAGAAATTGAAAGATAAGGATTACGGGTTTTACCTCTTGAATTATTCTCCTTGAGAACCTCCTTAAGGCACTTGGGTTTGGTATTTTATTGAAAAAAAGGATTATATATGTGGGGAAGAGACTTGGGAAGAGTATTGTATATAAATTGTACAATATTAAAATATTGGAAGGTGTGAGGATAAAAGGTGGTGAGGGGTGATATTTATCGTGGAAGAGAGGGGTGCTTTTTGATTATTTTATTCATTAGTTTATTATTTTGGCTCAAGACTAAGAATAGTTTAAAAATTATCACTAAATATATTAAATAATTAAGGGGGGGGGGTTCTAGATTATGTTGATTACATCATAAATGAATCAAGGAATAATATATTTAACTTATAATGTATATATACTGTAAATTAATGTATTTTACTATTCAAAAAATTCAACTATTTTAGAAAAATCCTGAAAATTTACCCTAACCATTTTTAAATGTGTAGAATTCAAAAATGAACTCAATTTTATGAAAGTAATTTTATAAAAATGATTAATTAATTTTTAAATAAAAACATCATTTATTCAAAAAATACTGATTTTAATATTATAATCAAAATTTCAGCACTTTAAAAATTAATTTAGGTATCATAAAGTTTTCATATAATCACAATAAAACAAAATATTAATTTATGAATATATTTTATGAAAATAAAATTTATTTTAAATTGTTATATTAATTATGAAATTATAAATAAACATTTATGTTTTTATAAAAATACCAACAATTAATTTATCATTTGTAAAACATTTATTTACTTATTCCATGATATAAATGTTGAAAGTGGATGCCCTAGACCCAACTTGTATTGTACTTTGATTACCACTACATGTATGCAGTTTGTTATAATACATGTGTTTATCTTTCCATAATAGTATAGATACTTCTACACACACTTTTCTTATGACAATGTCCATAGATTACATGTTGTATCAAGGGGATATATCAGATCCCAGGATATAATGAGAACCCTGAGATACCATGAAAGTAATCTTAAAGTAATGTCATATGGTTCAATTACATCATTCCGAAAGGACACAGATGATGTGTGACCATCAGGTGATGGGGGCTCATAAGCATTGAGACTTTATCTCATGAAGTTCGCACTTGATGATCTTTAGTAGTTGAGATCATGAGGACATATCTGCATAATAGGAACACCACATGTTTTAGGTGTCATTGGTCATTTCTATCTACGGACATATGTAATGGTCTCCGGACTTGAGATCATTATCAGTGAATTCCATTTAATTATGTATATTTGATGTAAGGTGAAAACCATGGCGACAAAGTCATGGCAAGGTAGTTTGAATTAGGTACGTCATTAATGGCATAGAATTGATTGAATGATCAAGAGAGGATTTGTCACTTCTGAGTTTAGGAAGAGATATCTCGAGCCTGGTTGATTAGGATGGTTGCATGTTCATTAAATCCATGGACATGGTAGTGGAAGGTAAGACCATCTGGAAAAATCAACAAATAAAATAAATAAAGATAAAGGATGATGACACTAGTGTGCATTCTGATTTATTGAGATATCGATGATGAAGAGATTATATTACACAGACCGTGTTTGTAGGAAGGTATTTGTTTATTTGAAGTTACCTTATCTCTATAGGGGCCTCGATGGGATGCTAGACCCCGCTCTTGGTTGGTAAATATTATTCACTGCTATTGAGGTAAGGGCCTAGAGGGTCACACAGAATAGCACTTTGAGAATTTTACCTATTCTAAGAATAGGAATGTAGAACTTGGTGGGCCTCGCCTAAGGGTCTGATTACTATCCAAGTTCCATGGATCACCAAATAATAAAAAAATTCATTAATTATTCAATCTTGGAATAATATGTTGAATTTATTTATAACATGTATTTACAAGTGATCAGTAAATACAAAGAAAAAATATTATTCGAATGGATTTAAACATCCATAGTTCATTGAATATTTTCAAGAGTAGTGAGTCGAGTTATAAAAATCAAGTTTATCACACAATATAAATTAATATATGTTATAATTCGTGATAAAATTGTAAATATTATTTATGGAATAATTTTATTTAACATAAATAAATATTTATAGTACTTATACAGAGGATATTTATTACACATGGGCTAGGAACCCATACTGGGTATTTTAGATATCCCCTATATAAGTAAGAGAGAGGATCTACCCTTGTAACTATTCATGTACCATTTTAAGAGCCTCTCCCTCCTTTTGGATTCTAGACAGAGATACTCTCAAGCAAGGAAGAACTTCAAGAACTTCCATCGAGGATAGAATTTCCTTACCTTGCGGTGATCAGCCCTGTGTCGAGGAGATCATTGGTGTGCCACACTAGCACCCAGATTCCAATGAACGACGTGCATGAAAATTCAAAAGGCATGTGGGGAAAATCTAAAGGACTTCAACGTTGGATTCTTCGAGCAACGGTCGCCGACAACCAGCGGTGTACTTGCGCACGTCAGATCCGAACATGGTACTTTTTCATTTTTTATTTCTGTGCTCTATCAAATCCATACGTGGTCCTCGAACCATACCGGGATAGCTCACTGGAGTCAATGTCGTAACATCATTCCGGTAATGTGAAAAATTTTAACTTCTCGACCCACCGGCTTCCGCTGCACGTCTCGGTACCTAACAGTGGTATCAGAGTGAGACGCGTGATTTTTCAGAGTCAAAGAAAAAAATTAAATTGCAAAAAATTTAAGTACGAGGATTAAATTGGTTCCAATGTAACCGACTGCACATCGATCCATTTTCGAATGGCCAAGTTATGACCACTTAAAAAAAATTAATTGGATCGACTCGTTGGTTTAATTTTTCTTCGGATTAAATTTTTGATTAGAACGCATTTTAATTTTTTTAACGTGTTCTTCAAAAATTACCAAAATCTGACCACCCTTTGGCCGTAATCCGATAGCCGAAACTAATCCGGTAAGTTTAATTTTAGGAGATAAATAAAATAATATTATAACATAATATATTTTATTTTTCTCAAATAAAATATTATTTAAAGACTTAGGGTTAAGTCAAGTCTTTCTTTTATTTATTTTTTAAATAGAAGACCCAAATGGGGTCTTCTTCACGTGGCACACCTCCACCCTAAGGGGCCTCCTCCCCAGCTGGAACGTCGCCCCACACCGTCCCCAGCCGGACCGCCGCCTTGCACCGCGCCCAGCCGACCGCCTCTCTTCCAGGACTTGTTGCCCGGTACCCGACACCGCAGTCACCCCTATGTCTAGCATAGGCCAAACCCCAACCGGACCAGCCCTCCTCCCTTCTACCAGACTGTGCCGCCCCACTTGCCTTACACCGTCCCGGAAGGCCCAAGTCGCACCAGACCTCGCTGCTGCCGGACTGAGTACCCAACTTCCACCCTGCTACCGAAACCGTGCCGCCCCACTCACCCCGTGCCACTCACCACTGCCCGACCACACCCTTTCTGGAGAAGCGGGCCACCGCCCATCACTACTACAACTTGGCCCTTTATCAGCACTAAAAACTGGCATTAACAGCACTAGAAAAGCACTGTTAATGTCGGCATAGATAAAGGGGGGGTCCCCTTTATCAGCGCTCCGAGAAGCGTGGATATAGGAGACCTTTATCAGTGCTAAAAAAAGTGCTGATAAAGGACCCCATTTATCAGCACTTTTTTTAGCGCTGATAAAGGCCTCCTATATCAGCGCTTGTTGGAGCACTGATAAAGGGTTCCTTTATCAGTGCTCCTCTAGCGCTGTTAAAGGTGTCCTTTATCAACGCTCAAAAAAGCGCTGATAAAGGCACCATCGCCTGCACCTATAAAATATAACCTACACACCTGCACACTAGAATACCTGCACAAAGTAGTACATGCACACCTTCACACCATATCACCCACACACAATATTTTGACCGACAACGGTATATACATTTACTTAACATCATGAATACAAAAAAACACATTGCTATATACATTTCAAACATTGTTTTACATGGTTACAATTACAATTATTCAACAACAGTTATAAACATTCATGTTTTCATCCTTTGATATCCGTGATCCACTCTCGACGATATTTATTGCCGAACAAAGTATCCGAACTCAAGGAATAAAATTCACCTATATAAGAAAACAAATATTATGTTAGTAATGAAATAATGAAATAAATTAAAACAATAATATGAAAGAATACATTAATATGGAAATGTGAAACTAAAATATGAAATTTTAAACTCAAATGTTTTCATTCTCATAACAATGAAAGGGAATAATGTAAAATCAATATGTTTTTTATTGATTTATCTCATTTAATAAATACTAATTTTTTATGTAATGAAAAGCTTTACCGGTCACACTGTGCGTCGGATTGAGGTGTGGTCGATTCGTACACGTCACAAATGACTCATGGATTGTTTTCCTAAAGTTTCAAAATAATCCGAACGCATTTGATCGGTATTCCGTATGTCAGTAGTGTTGTCTTCTAAAGTTTATGTCATTTTCAAACTGATATCAGACACTTTTAGCCATACCAGTCACACCGTACGTCGGATTGAGGTGCAGTCGATTCGTACACGTCACAAATGACTCATGGATAGTTTTCCTAAAGTATCAAAACAATCCAAACGAATTTTCTTGGTATTCTGTATGTCATTATTGTTGTTTTCTAAAGTTTATCTCAATTTGAAACTGATATCAGAAACTTTTAGCCATACCGGTCACACTGTGAATTGGATTGAGGTGCGGTCAATTCGTACACATCAAAAATGATTCATGGATCATTGTCCTAAAGTATCAAAACAATCCGAACGCGTTTTCTCGGTATTACGTATGTCATTAGTGTTGTTTTCCAAAGTTTATCTCAATTTGAAACTGATATCAGACACTTTTAGCCATAACGGTCACACCGTGCGTCGGATTGAGGTGCGGTCGATTCATACACTTCACAAATGATTCATGGATCGTTGTAATAAAGTATTAAAACAATACGAACGCGTTTTCTTGGTATTCTGTATGTCATTAGTGTTGTTTTCCAAAGTTTATCTCAATTTGAAAATGATATCAGACACTTTTAGCCACACTGGTCACACCGTGCGTCAGATTAAGGTGCAGTTGATTTTTACATGTCAAAAATGACTCATGGATCTTTTTACTAAAGTTTAAAAACAATACGAATTCATTTTATCGGTATTCCGTATGTTATTAGTGTTGTTTTCTAAAGTTTATATCATTTTCAAACTGATATCAGACACTTTTAGCTATACCAGTCACACCGTGCATTGGATTGAGGTGCGATCAATTATTACACGTAAAAAATGACTCATGGATCATTTTTCTAAAGTATGAAAACAATCCGAATGCATTTTCTCAGTATTCCGTATGTCATTAGTGTTGTTTTCTAAAGTTTATCTCAATTTGAAACTGATATCATATACTTTTAGCCATACCGGTCACATCGTACGTTGGATTGAGGTGCAGTCGATCCATAAACATCACAAATGATTCAAGGATCATTTTCCTAAAGTATCAAAACAGTCCGAACACGTTTTCTCAGTATTCCGTATGTCAGTAGTGTTGTTTTCCAAAGTTTATCTCAATTTGAAACTTATATCAGACACTTTTAGCCATACCGGTCACACCGTGAGTCAGATTGAGGTGAGGTCGATTCTTACACGTCAAAAATGATTCATGGATCGTTTTCCTAAAGTATCAAAACAATACTAATGCATTTGCTCAGTATTCTGTATGTCAGTAGTGTTGTTTTCCAAAGTTTATCTCAATTTGAAACTGATATCAGACACTTTTATCCATACCGGTCACACTATGCATTAGATTGAGGTGAGGTCGATTCATACATGTCAAAAATGACTCATGGATAATTTTACTAAAGTTTTAAAACAATCTGAATGCGTTTTCTCGGTATTCTGTATGTCAGTAGTGTTGTTTTTGAAAGTTTATGTCATTTTCAAACTGATATCAGACACTTTTAGCCATACCGGTCACACCGTGCATCGGATTTAGGTGCGGTCGATTCTTACATGTCAAAAATGACTCATGGATCGTTTTCATAAAGTATCAAAACAATAAGAACACGTTTGCTCGGTATTCCGTATGTCATTAGTGTTGTTTTCTAAAGTTTATCTCAATTTGAAACTGATATCAGACACTTTTAGCCATACCGGTCACACCGTGGGTCTGATTGAGGTGAGGTCGATTCTTACACGTTACAAATGATTCATGGATCGTTTTCCTAAAGTATAAAAACAATCCGAACATTTTTTTTGGTATTTTGTATGTCAGTAGTGTTGTTTTCCAAAGTTTATCTCAATTTGAAACTGATATCAGACACTTTTAGCCATATCGGTCACACCGTGCATCAGATTGAGTTGCGGTCGATTCTTAAATGTCATAAATGATTCATGGATCGTTGTACTAAAGTATCAAAACAATCCGAATGCGTTTTCTCGGTATTCTGTATGTCATTAGTGTTGTTTTCCAAAGTTTATCTCAATTGGAAACTGATATCAGACACTTTTAGCCATACCGGTCACACTGTGCATCTCACTGAGGTGTGGTCAATTCGTACACGTCACAAATTACTAATGGATCGTTTTCCTAAAGTATTAAAACAATCCGAATGCATTTGGTCAGTATTCCGTATGTCAGTAGTATTGTTTTCTAAAGTTTATCTCAATTTGAAATTGATATCTGACTCTATTAGCCATACCGGTCACACCGTGCATCAGATTGAGGTGCAGTCAATTCTTACACGTCAAAAATGAATAATGGATCATTTTCATAAAGTATAAAAACAACACAAACACGTTTTCTTGGTATTCTGTATGTCAGTAGTGTTGTTTTCTAAATTTTATCTCAATTTGAAACTGATATCAGACACTATTAGCCATACCGTTCACACCGTGCATCGGATTGAGGTGAGGTCAATTTATACACATCACAAATGACTCATGTATCATTTTTGTAAAGTATCAAAAAAATCAAAATGTGTTTCCTTGGTATTCGGTATGTCATTAGTGTTGTTTTCTAAAGTTTATCTCAATTTGAAACCGATATCAGAAACTTTTAGCCATACCGGTCACAACGTGCTTTGGATTGAGGTGTAGTAAATTTTTACATGTCACAAATGACTCAGGGATCATTTTCCTAAATTATGAAAACAATCCAAACGCATTTACTCAGTATTTCGTATGTTAGTAGTGTTATTTTATAAAGTTTATCTCAATTTGATACTGATATCAGACAATTTTAGCCATACCGATCACATCGTGCTACGGATTGATGTGAGGTCAATTCGTACACATCACAAATGACTCAGGGATTGTTTTCCTAAAGTATAAAAACAATACGAATGCGTTTTCTCAGTTTTTCGTATGTCACTTGTGTTGTTTTATAAAGTTTATCTCAATTTGAAACTGATATCAGACACTTTTAGCCATACCGGTCACACTGTGCATCGGATTGAGGTGTGGTCGATTCTTACACGTCACAAATGACTAATGGATCGTTGTCCTAAATTATCAAAACAATCCGAATGCATTTTCTCAGTATTCCGTATGTTAGTAGTGTTGTTTTCTAAAGTTTATCTCAATTTGAAACTGATATAATACACTTTTATCCATGCTGGTCACACTATGCATCAGATTGAGGTTCGGTTGATTTGTACACGTCACAAATGACTAATGGATCATTGTTCTAATGTTTCAAAACAATTTGAATGCGTTTTCTTGGTTTTCCGTATGTCAGTAGTGTTGTTTTCCATAGTTTATCTCAATTTGAAACTGATATCAGACATGTTTAGCTATACCGGTCACATTGTGCGTCGGATTGAGGTGCAGTCACTTCATACATGTCACAACTGACTAATTGATCATTTTCCTAAAGTATTAAAACAATACGAACGCATTTTCTCGGTATTCCTTATGTCAGTAGTGTTGTTTTCTAAAGTTTATCTCAATTTGAAACTGATATCAGACACATTTAGCCATAACAGTCACATCGTGTGTCAGATTGAGGTGCAGTCGATTCATACATGTCAAAAATGAATCAGGGATCATTTTCCTAAAGTATCAAAACAATCTGAATGCGTTTTCTCGGTTTTCTGTATGTCACTTGTGTTGTTTTCTAAAGTTTATCTCAATTTGAAACTGATATCAGACACTTTTAGCCATATTGGTCACACCGTGCGTCAGATTGAGGTGAAGTCTATTTGTACACATCAAAAATGACTAATGGATCGTTGTCCTAAAGTATCAAAACAATCCGAACACGTTTGCTCGGTATTCCGTATGTCACTTGTGTTGTTTTCCAAAGTTATGTCAATTTCAAACTGATATTAGACACTATTAGTCATGCCAGCCACACCATGCATCTGATTGAGGTGTGGTTGATTCTTACACGTCAAAAATGACTCGTGGATCGTTTTCCTAAAGTATCAAAAAAATCCGAATGCGTTTGCTTGGTATTCCATATGTCAGTAGTGTTGTTTTCCAACGTTTATCTCAATTTGAAACTGATATCAGACACGTTTAGCCATACTGGTCAGACCGTGTGTCAGATTGAGGTGTGGTCGATTATTACATGTCAAAAATGACTATGGATCGTTGTAATAAAGTATCAAAACAATCCGAACGCGTTTTCTCAGTATTCCGTATGTCAGTAGTGTTGTTTTATAAAGTTTATCTCAATTTGAAACTGATATCAGACATGTTTAGTCATACCGGTCACACCGTATGTCAGATTGAGGTGCGGTTGATTCTTACACGTCAAAAATGACTTAGGGACCATTGTCCTAAAGTATTAAAACAATCCGAATGTGTTTTCTTAGTTTTTCGTATGTCACTTATGTTGTTTTCTAAAGTTATGTCAATTTCAAACTGAGTAGTAGGAATTCACTAATCTAAGGATATGAAACATAAGAAAGGGAGATCATAGATGATCAATAAGTGTAAAGGGAGATATCAATGACCATATAAATATAACATAAGTATTAGGAATTCACCTTCATTGTCTTATTTGTTTACATTCTTCCATCAGGTACGCTGCCCATTCATTTCTAAACACATTTATATCATCTTCGGAATAGGAGTTTTTGCGACAGTCATAGTAGTACTGAAAAAATATAAATACACAAAGGATTAATAATTATTTTAAATTAAGTAGTAATTATTTTCAAAAATACCTCTTCATGGATGCTAGTTTGTTCATGAAATATGATCTCTTTCATAAATTTACAAACATAATAACCGCAGTCCTTGTCGTTTGTTTGTTTCGGACACTGCAGAAACATCGAGAAAAATAAGTAATTTGTTTTGATATGTATTTGGATAGTGAAATATAATTATATATACCCATATACTTCTCCATTTGTAGATCTTGTGGGCATTGTCTTCCTTATGCCCTGGATTCATTCTAGCCTTTAGACGATATTCATACACCGCCCTATCATAACAAAATCCTCATTAAAAGATAATATAAATTATATAACTAGATATTTAGTTCTAAAATGTTGGATCTAGTGTATTATAAATTGAAAATATCCATCATGTGTGGTTGGTTAGTTGGATATCCATGCAGTGAATTCAGAAAATAAATCTTTGGAGTATCCAAATTGACTGCAATGAGCATCCAATGTTCCCTAAAAACAAAAAAAGAAATAAGTACTGATAGAAATGAAATTTAATTGATATGATTAAAATGTAGAGTTTTACCCCTGCAATGTTGGTTTTAAAAAGAGTCTGTCAATCATAATTCTTCTTTGAAACATTCTGAGTAGATTTGACATTAATTCAGCCTGAAAATCATAATCTATTTCTTCTCGTTGTATAGAAATGGTGTGAGGACTAACGAGTCCAAATTTGTATTCATGGGAAAATCCCTTAATTTTTTTTCATATACACGCCTGTAAAAAATATGAGATGTATTTAGCCATAATTATCAAAGTATATCATCTTCTGTAAAATCAAATCACGAAAACATACCTCATATATACATTTATAACTGAGGCTCCTAGCCAATCGTATGTGATGATCTCAGCAACAACGTCTGCACTAACGAAATCTAATGTTTCCTCTCCGTACATATCCTTTTCACAAACAATTATATGACTCTTTCTGTCTTTAATTTTCGTATCCACATGATCTTGCAATGATATTAAATGTGGATATAGAATGGGCGGGGTGAACATGCTCTCAGTAGATCATTTTGATCAGTTGGTTGATCCAATGTTGGAGCCACTCTTTCGTTTTAGCTCCTCCATTTTGTCCTTCTATAATAACATTCATCGGTTCAGCCATTTTCTAATTTAATGTTAAAGGATCTGCTTGAAAAATGAATTGTAAATGAATACCTCCTGGTTGACATGTTTTTTTACAAGATTCAACGACCATGCAACGAATGTTCCAACAGATTTTTCCATCGTATGAATGTTGTCATCATCATTTGACACGGGTAGCTCGGTGCTCGGCTCATGATCTACGTTAATCGACACTTTGACATGACCGGTTGGAAGTGGTCTGGAGTGTAGCGTGTCATTCTGCATATTGAACACCGTAGCCCTCGCTACAGGGCGATGGGTGGGAGTTGATAGATATAAATCACAGTCATTTTCACCCTGTAGAATATCATTACATGTAAGGTATCAGTGTATATGTGATTCACATTTCACAGAAACGAATTTTAGAACATTGATTACCTCGGTTAAGTCAGGTATTTGAGGGGAATGGCTCGCCTCAAAGCTGGTGGGGGTGGATCTTCTCACGCGGGTTGTTCTTGAGTTGTTTGTTCTCTTCGCCTCTCCTCCATCAAACTCTTTATCATCTCTCCCTGAGTTTGGAATTGTTCTTCAAGGGTAGCTACTCTATCTCTCATTACATGAAATTCTTTAGTTTGTTCATCCTCTTGTTTTTTTTTCCTGAAAATATGCCTGGGGTGACACCCCAAAACCCACACCTCTGACGCGGCTATACTGTTCTAGTTGTTTCAAGGCCGCTGAAAGTATGTCTGCATCTGGTGCGGGTGTTGTTGATTCTTGTGACTATGTCAAATAGAAAATATGGAAAAATAAGTAATCATCATTATATAATAGTGATTTAAAGCAAAAAAAGTTTATATTATGTCATACTTACACATGTTTCCCACACTTTTTGTGTGTTTTCATCTATCAGTTTTCCCTCTTTATTAACACAAGCCTCCTTCCATAGCACATGGCATGGAATGGAAGTGACTTGGGATTTTGCTTCATCAATCTGCATATAAACAAAGAAACATGGTTACAGTGTTGTTTTATGTCACATAAAATTATTACAGTACTTTTAAAATACGTACCAATTGTTTTTCAATTGAAGCGTACCCCAGCCTTGCTTTACGGTAGGGGTACGCTGGTTTTGCTACCTATTCTTTATTTTCAGCACTCAGTTGTTGTTTCATAAATAAAAACCTATCAATCAACGTGATGAATATAAGAAATGTTACACAATGTGTAACCAAACACAATGTACCTGAAAATTCTGTTCCGCATGACGGTTACAAAACGCATCCCACATTCCTTGGGATATCAAGTGTGAATAAAGAGGAGACGGATGTGGCTTGATTTTCCCTTCGGCATCTTTCAGATGATGTTTCATTAAAATGGTGCGAAAGCCTCTATGAATCCTTTCTGCCAGTCTTAAAACATATTCTTTGTGCGAAACATCTACTCTAAATGTACTCTGCATGAGATGATGAAGGGTTAGTCAATATTTCAGTATTTTATTTTATTTTATTTTAATAAATTAAATAGATGATATCGTAATATTACCGTAATCTCTTCCCACATTAATGTTTTCAACCCGATGACAACATGGTGCCACGACTCTACATCAATCGGTACGCGTTATCAAGTGACGATTCTAATGTAGCTAATAAACATGGATTTGTTGGGGTTTACATGATGACCTAGTTTATTCCATCCCACCTCATATTTGATGCCTTTTGCATTTGCCTTAAGGATTTTGGCTTAAACTGTCAAACTACGGCGCACCTGTTTTTTTTTGTGTTGCTGGGGTTTCATCGCCTACCATTTCCTCAGTTTTTGCATCATCATTATGTTTCTCCGAAGCACTAGCATCGGTACTGGGACCAGATGAAATAGTTTGAGAGACCTGTTGTACCTCAACAGTGGGACCAGCTGTAACAGGTTGAGAGACCTGTTGTCTCTCAACAGTGGGACCAGCTGCAACAGGTTGAGAGATGTGTTGTGTCTCGAGATTGGGTGCATCAGCAGGTGAAGAAGTCATTATCTGCAGAAATGGTTCAACATTTAATTTAGATCACATAAAAGCAGTAGCGAATAGATAATAACATAATGTAACACAATCTATATTACAATAAAAATCAATAACCTGATTATTGAACTCTTTTTTTTAAAGGCTGAAGAGATTTGACCCCTCTATCAACTATCCATATCCCTTCATTGTGGTCTCCTCTGACATAAAAAACATCATCTACATTGGGACCACTGCGAAATGATTGTGAAGTCCCAATGAAAGGGTCATCTTCCGTTGAATTTTCATCTAACCCTTCAGCTGTTTTGATCGACAACAGAATGATTGACCAGTTTCGGTTTGCAGGATCTGGAACATAAAATACTTGCACTACCTGTGATGCTATTATAAATGGTTCGTCTTTCTACCCTTCCTTACTGAAATCAACTTTCACGAATCCCAAATCATCTATTTTATCAGCACTCCTGTTATCAACCCACTTGCATTGAAATATCGGAACTTGAAATTTCGTATAATCCAACTCTCATATTTTCTTAATGATGCCAAAGTATGACATATTTGCATAAATTGGATTTCTGTCCTTACCACCGGAAACATGCATCGATTCATCCACAAGTGTAACCCCACTATTTTGCATGGTACTGTCTTCATCATGTTCATTAGTATAAAATGTATAACCATTAACTACATAAGCATTGTAAGATAATGCATACACACTTGGTCCTACGACTAGCCATCAAAGTCGTTCTGAAATTGACTCTGGATTTTCATCTGACTTCTTAAAAATATGATATCAAAACCATCCTATAAACTATCGATTATGTGTATCTGATATCCATTTTTCAGCCCTAGATGGATTCAAATGCCAAAGAATTTCTTTATGGATTTCAACATACGGGTCAACGTCGAAACTGTTATGAAAAACATAAAGGTGGGTCTGCTTCTGATCTGTAATATTGATTGGGATAACCTGTCTTTTAGAAATTCCTTCACCCTCAAGCCGTCCAGTGTGACGAGATTTTGGTAAGCCAATGCTTTCCACACCAGACAAGTATTCGGTACAGAATTCAACAGCTTCCTCAACAATATATCGCTCTGCAATACAACCCTATGGCCGACTTCGATTTTTGACATACCCTTTCAAAATCTTCATATACCGTTCAATGGGGTACATCCATCTGTAATGTATAGGACCACATAGTCGAATCTCTCTCACCAAGTGGACCATCAAATGAACAATCATATCAAAAAATTAAGGCGAGAAGAACATTTATAATTCACATAATATGACGACAATTTCTTTTTCTATAGCTGGAAATTTCGCCGGGTCTATAACTTTGCTGCATATAGCTTTGAAGAAGAAACACAGTTTCATTAATGTATGGCGGAAATTCTTGGGAAAAATTCAACGTAAAGGAATTGGAATGAGATTTTTCATCAAAACATGATAGTCATGCGTTTTCAGACCTTTTAACTTCAATTTTCTCATTCACACGAGGTTATTGATATTTGACGAATACACCTATGGAACCTTTACATCATTCAAGAAGTTTCAAAACTGATATCTGTCCTGCCTGGAAAGAGTTTAAGCATCAGGAGGAAGAAATGTTCATTTTTCACCCTTCACTGGTGCCAACTCTTATCGTATTCCCATCTCAACCATGTCCATCCTAGCATTAATTCTATCTTTTGTTTTGCCAGATGTATTTAGCAACGTTCCGATAACACTATAAAATACATTTTTTTTCTATATGCATAACATCAAGAAAATGTCTTACATACAGACAATTCCAGTATTGTAATTCAAAAAAAACTGATCTCTTTTTCCAACCGATTTTATTAAGGTTTTTTGAAGCCAGTTTACCAAAATTAGTTTCCACATTTTTAACTTTCTCAAAAAATTGATCGTCTGTTAGTGGAGATGGTGTTGTACGTTCTTCTGAACTTCCATCGATGATGTCGTCCAAGAATGGTACTTATGTCGTCGTGGTATAAATCTGAGATGTCCTAGAAACATGGTTTTCGATGAATGTTTCAACCTAATTTATTGTGTACCTTCTTCGCAAACGGGACATCCTTGAGTTCCTTTAATGCTATATCCTGACAAATTTCCATAAGAAGGGAAGTCATTTATTGTCCCGTACAACATGAGTCTCAAAGTGAAATCTTACTTTCTGTAAGCATCATACAATGTTACACTTGAATCCCACAATAATTTAAAATCTTCGATCAATGGAGCTAAATAAACATCAATATCATTACCCGGTTGTTTTGGTCCTGATATAAGCATAGATAACCTGATGTATTTTTGTTTCATGCATAACCACGGTGGTAAGTTATAATTTATCAACATAAACGGCCATGTACTGTGACTGTTGCTTTGGAAACCAAAAGGATTCACTCCATCTGTAGATAACGCAAGACGAAGGTTTCTCGACTTGTTTCCAAATTCAGGATACTCATGATCGATTCTCTTCCACTAAGGAGAGTCTGCAGGGTGACGAAGTATCCCATCATTAATTCTTGTATTTGCATGCCATGTTAATTGTTCTGCAGTCTCCTCACTTCCATATAGGAGTCTAAACCTTGGAATGATTGGAAAGTACCATACCACTTTAGTAGGACTGGCTTCATCTTTCTTATATCGAGAATCACCACACTTTGTGAATTCTTTAAGTGATTTTTGGTCCTTGCGAAACAGTATACAGTCATTCAGGCAAGCGTGTATTCTTTTAGAGATCACACCCATAGAGCGTAGCATTCATTTGGCATCGTATGTTCGGATCGGGAGCTCATTGTCTTCTGGGAGCATGTCATTCATGAGGGCAAGTAGTTTTGTAAAAATATCGTCACTCCACCCGTTGTCTGCTTTCAAATTATACAGCTTCAGTACGGCTGACAATGTTGTATATATAGTGCAACCAACATACAATGGCGTCTTTGCACAACTTTTTAACTTCTCAAACAATTTTGGACAATCACGAAGTTCATCTTCGACGGTCCTTTTCATTTCCTCAATATGATCTTCATCATCATTCACATCTTTAATCAGATCCTCTATATGGTCATCTTCATTGTTCATGTTTGTAATCATATCAAATGATCCATAAAACGCAGTGTCATCCCAGTCACTACCTACATTCATTTTTTCCTTGTGTTTATTCCAAAATGTATAACTATGATCTATTCCATGATAGATCAAGTGTTCTTCCAACTCCTCTGAACTAACTTGTTTTGAATAACAACAGCATAAACACAGACAAAGGATTTGAGAAGAGTCACATGCATGATCTTTTTCAAACTTGATAAACTCTTTCACGCATTCTTCATACTCTTTTGTCAACTGATTGACATTCATCCATTCTTTATTTATATTCATCATATTTGAAATCCATAGGATGAGTATATAGGTTAGGGGAGAAGGAATATGAGTATAATTTAGATAAAAAACAAGATACTTCAAAAATGGTAGGGGGCGTGCTCATTAATAGAAAATCTTGGGTCGTTCTTGGGATTCATCCAATATCTTCCTCTCTTCGATCACCCCTGATGAGGGGTGGTTTCTGGGAGTTTTTTATAGTATGTTAGTGGGGTTCACCACTATAGACATGGGTTAA
Organism: Viscum album; assembly: GCA_963277665.1. NCBI lineage: Eukaryota > Viridiplantae > Streptophyta > Magnoliopsida > Santalales > Viscaceae > Viscum > Viscum album. The sequence goes on from OY728159.1 coordinate 163,405,898, forward strand.
CCATACCTTTTATGAGGAAGTAGGATAATCAGTTCAACTTGTGGATCAATCTCATAGGGCGGTCTCTATAGGGTGTTCGTACAAGGAAATACCTCATGGGTAAGGCCAATAGGTAGCCTAACATGTGCATCAAAAGTAAAAGTGTAGAAAGTTGATTGAAACACATGGGACCAAATGCATAAGTAAGAAGCAGTATATGTTTTCCACAAGGGCACCCATGGAAGTGGCCATAATGGCTACCTTAGTCTATGTGATGGTTATGTGGGAGTCTCCCCATGCTATCCAGGCATGAGCTAAGGCACAATGACTAATCCTTAGATAATAACCCTTGATCTGGGTTCTCTTGGATGTGGGAGGATCATGGATGCTCGTGGGCTCATGAGTGATCAACACCCAACTATTTAGTGTATTTGTCTTGTTCAGATCAAGACACATAGCAACATAGGTAGTGGATATAGAAAAGTCAGAAGAACAAACCCCAAGATAACTCTGAACTCACCCAGTGTCAAATCCCAATCCCTACCACCTAGTTTGAAGGTGATACAGATTAATTCTATCTTGAAAGTTGTAAGGAACTCTAAAAAGATCTCCTAAAACGTCTCCTTAGGAACATCAATAATTTGGGAGTGTTTCATTGATGCGAAGGGCTACCATAACATCCTTGTCGATGAGGACATTGTGTATTATGACCAAATCCATGGATTTGTTGGTGAAAATTGACTTGGATTGAAAATGGTCCAAGAACATATAGTGTTTCATTTCCTCAAAGTGAAAATAGGGATGGACATTGGTAGGTGGAACCACATCTTGTGAGTGGTGGGATGCAAAAGGAAAATCAAAACCCAACGAGATGGAATCTTCCAATGGTGGTGGAAAAGAAGAGGGAGAAGGAGATGGTGGAGTTAGAGTTTGGGTCTAGTGCTTAGCTGTAATAGGCCATGATCCATAAGCTATGTGTTTGGATGGGGGAAGGCACCAACCCTTAGTTCAAATCATGGTTCTAGGAGGGAAGTGAGTATGGGTGGAGGAAGGGGAGGAGGTTTAGTTAGAGGAGAGGGAGATGAGGGAGGAGGGAAGGCATGGATGAGGTGGGGATAAGAGGGAGTAGTGGAGGGGGGGGGGAAACAAACCCTAGGTTATAGCTTAAATAACTCATTCATGAACTTTATTTCAACACATCCAATGTTGATATATTTTATTTCAAGAAGGGGACAAGGCTAAAAACAGTCAAAGGAGGTATAAATTAGTTTATCCCAAGGGAATATTCTTTAACTAAACTAACAAGCTTGGGGGGAGGGATCCTATGATGTTAAATATGGTACACAGGTTACCTAGAGAGGCCTAAGTATCCATGAAATCAGTGACCTTCTTAACCTCTTTCTATGTATGAGAAAGATCCATGTGGTTATTGAAAAAAATTATGCATCTCATAGTGAATGGGAACTATAAAATACTGGGTACCTCAAGCACACCCATGACACAACACCATGGATATGTTTTACCTCCACCCTATGCTTAGGTTCTCTGTCTTCATCATCACATATCAAGTGTAGTACCCTACTAAGGTATATTAATTTCATGATGGTCCACTTCTTTGATGTACAACATATAAACACCATGAATGCTAACACACATACGAGGTGAATCATTCAAGTTGTAATGTCATATTATCACGAGTATATAATATAACACATAACATCATTTGATCACAATCCAAACATAAAAATTACCCACAATAACAAGACTCATAAAATCCAAAAATCAATATAGGTATCTCTTTATACACACGCCCACATGAAATCATAATCAATAATGGTGTAATTATATTCCACCATAAATACTCCTCACGGTATCATGTGTAAAGGACAACCCAAGGGGTAAGGAACATCCTACATACAATTTTTTTGAGTCAACATTGAGGTTTACCAAGGTTGTCATCATCCACCCTACATCCACACCAATTGTAAATTGTTCACATCCAAACAAATCTTATAGCATCAAAGTATTCATACAATGGATTATATCAAAATGTTAGGAGGAAAAAGATAATGGCTATCAAATATTCATAATTTGGGATAGGATGCAAGGGGTCACCACAATGCAAACATAATTAATTCATGAAAATTCAATTTTAATCACCTTAAGGAGGAGGACCCAGTGGCGGAGGAGAAGGAGGCGTCGACAGCGGAGGCACCGGAGGCAGCGCAGACGTAGGGCGGAGGCAGGGTCGAGGCAGCGGAGGCAGCTGAAGCAGCTCGGAGGCAGCGGAGGAGGAGGAGGAGGAGGCCACGGTGGAGGATCCGCGGTGGATAGGAGGCAGCGGAGTAGGCGGCGGAGGAGGAGGAGGCACCGGTGGAGGAGGAGGAGGACGAGGCCGCGGTGGAGGAGGAGGAAGAGGAGGAGCAGGCGCAGAGGAGGAGGAGGAGGCGGCGGCTGGAGGAGGAGGAGGCGGCGGCTGAAGGAGGAGGAGAAGGAGGAGACGGCGGCCACAGCGGAGGAGGAGGAGAAGGAGGCGGCGGTAGCGGCGTAGAGGAGGGCTTCCACGAGATCTTGACAGGGTGCGGGGAGGAGGAAGAGGACCCGAGGGTTTTTATCAATCCCGCGTGGACCTTTATTAGTGCTCGTAAAAAGCGCTGATAAAGGGTGTATTTATCAGCGCTAAAATGAAAAGTTCTGATAAATACCACCTTTATCAGCGCTTTTTTAGCCCTGATAAAGGCCGGACTTTATTAGCACTTTTGTAGCACTGATAAATAGTGACTTTATCAGCGATTTTATATTAGCGCTGATAAAGACACTCTTTATCAGCGCTTGTTTAGCGCTGATAAATATGTAGTTTATCAGCGGTAATAAAAGCACTGATAAATGTATCAATTTAAGAATTTATTTATATTATTATATATTTATTTAACTCTAAATATATATATCTCTATTTATACTTATAAAATTGTTTGAAATGTATATTTATATATATATCATTGAAAATATAATAAAATATATATTTATTTTTTAAATATAATTTAATTTTCAGTGTACATTTAATTTATATATATATATATTATATATGGGTAACATAATGAATTATAATCTATAAATGAACATTATTCAATATGCACATATATATACGCATGTATGATATATTCATTGACCCCAATTCATTGAAAAACACATATATATAGACGCGTGCATGTATGATATTGATTGATCCCAATTCATTGGGAAACACATATATATTCAATAATTTCAATTATACATATATATTAGAACACATTATATATTTATAAATAAAACAAATACATTAAATATAAAGAAATATAATAAATATATATTAAATATAATGAATTAATAAATCTAATAAATATATAATGAATTAATAAATCTAATAAATATATAATGAATTAATAAAACTTATAAATATATATTGAATTAGTAAATCTAATAAATATATTTAGTATTAATATTATAATTATTTAATATATATATATATATATATATTTAGTTATAACATTTGTTTTTTATTTAATGTATACAATAAATATTATCAGCGCTAAGAAAAGCGCTGATAAAGGGATATTTAAAGTGCTGATAAATAATCCCTTTATCAGTGCTAAAACAAGCGCTGATAAATAATCCCTTTATCAGCGCTAAAACAAGCGCTGATAAAGGGTACACCTTTATCAGTGCTTGTTTTAGTGCTGATAAAGTGAACCTTTATCAGTGATTTTTTTAGTACTGATAAAGGCCCTCCCCTTTATCAGTGCTTTTCTGTTAGCGCTGATAAAGACATGTGCATGCCTTGCCCAGTTTTGTGGTAGTGCATGCAGCTGGCTGCAGCAACAGGCATGATTATTGCTTGATCACACAGAATAGTAAACAAGATAAAAAAATGCATAAAGAATTGACAAATATATTTCTATATCATGTTCAATTGTGAGCATGATAATATAGTTTGAACACATAGATAGAAAATGATAATAAATTTTAAAAATCCATCATAGAGATATTAAGTCCATCAAAGAGATATTAAGTCCAAACGACTTCTATTTCTCACATCTAAAAAAACCGGCTGTTTGGGGTTCTCGTCAGCCATAGTTGAGAGTGCCTCTTACTATACCGAGGCGTTTTCATGAGAGAAATGGGTCTACTTAACTAAAGTTATTAGTCAAGGTTTATCCATAGCTAAATTGTTATCACTTTAGAGGCAAGATGGTGAGGGAATCAAGTTCAGATTCCAAAAATCTAGGACTTTACTCAACAACACAAGGAACCACAAGTCAAGTGGTTGGCCAATCTAGTGCCTACCTTAAAACCCTCCAAGTAGTGGTTCATCCATTTCTTGTAGACTACAAGGGAGGTTTCGAGGATCCTTGCCACTAGAATACTCAAGAAACAGAGTATTCCGAATCTAATAGTGAGGGCTATTAAGGTACGTTAAAATAGTGGGAGACATTAAAATGATATAATAATTTATTAATCATAAATGTCAAAAGGTAATCAAGATAAATTACTAACTGCTAAATGTTTATCTAATGTATATTTAATATGGAAATCACCAACACCACAAGTACTTTATCACTACGATCGATACTGGATAAAGAAAATATCTTGACTGGTAATAACTTCCAGGAGTGGTACAGGTTCTTGCGCATAGTACTACGCCAAGAAAGGAAGTTGTATGTGCTGGAATCCCCAATTCCTACTGAGTCTCCTCAAAGAGAAAGCAAGATGAAAAAAGATAAATGGATAAAGCATGTAGACGATGCGCTTGATGTATATTGCACCATGTTTTCATCTATGTCTAGCCAATTGCAAAAAATGCATGAGGATGAGGACGCCTACAATATGCCTTCACATCTCCAAGAGTTGTATCAGGAGAGGGCCAGAAAAGAAAGGTATGAGATCTCAAGTGCTCTTTATAAGTGCAGTCTAGTAGAAGGGCATCCAGCTTGTTCTCACGTACTCAAGATGATTGGGTATGTTGAGAGGCTTAAAGCCCTTGGGTTCAAATTGAACCAAGAACTAGCAGTGGATCTCATTCTTTCCTCTTTACCGTCAATCTTCTCGATTTTTATTATCAATTATAATATGAATGATTTGACAAAGTCACTCTCTGACCTTTTGGATTTAGTTTTCCAAGATGAAAAGGATATGAAAAATACCAATTCATCTGTCCTTTTGGTGAATAAGAAAAACAAGGGCAAGGAAAATGGGTCTAAGGCCAAGTTAAGGCTAAAGACACCAATGCATCGCCCTAAAAAGAAGAAAAAGATTCATAAGAAAATTAATGAGAAGGAAGCTGTCTGCTTTGGATATGGAAAGAAAGGCCACTGAAAGAAGAATTGAAAATTTGGGAAGAAGAAGCAAAATGATGCTTCTACTTCAGGTATTTTTGTCATTGAATGCAATCTATCTTTATCTACAATTTGGGTATTGGATAAGACATGTGGCTCACACATTTGTATTCATATACAGGAACAAATTAGGTTCAAGAAGATTGAAAAAGGTCAAGTTGATCTATGAGCTGCAAATGGTGCAAGTCTAGCAGCCTTGGAAGTGAGAGACTATCACTTAACCTTGCCAACTGGTTTGGTTTTAGTTTTAAACAATTTCTATTATGTACCTTATGTTGCCAGAAACATTATCTCTGTGTTGAGTCTAGACACTACGGTTTTTTATTTCAAGTTTGGAAATAAATGTTGTCTCTTTTATAGGGATAACATATGTTATGGTATGGAACATCTTAACAATGGTTCATATATACTAGAACTAGAGAACCCAGTAATGGTAATCAATGACAAAAACAGTCAACACTAATCAAATATCACCTGCCTATGGCACTTCAGGCTTGGTCATGTAAACGAGAATAAATTACGAAGATTACATCAAGAAGGGTATCTAGACTCGATGCAGTTAGAACCCTTAGATGTATGTCAAGCTTGTTTACAAGGAAAGATGACCAAAGCACCTTTCTCATGAAAGGGAGAAAGAGCCAATGAAGTACTGGAATTAATACATACTGATGTATGTAGTCCATTTCTAGTAGAGGCAAGGGGTCGTTTTTTATACTTCATTACTTTTACTGATGACTATAATAGGTATGGCTATATCTACTTAATGCGGTATAAGTTAGATTCCTTTCAGATTTTTAAGGAATACCAAAATGAAGTAGAAAACCAACTTGGTAAGAATATAAAAGCACTCTGGTCAAACTAAGGTGGAGAATATCTTAACCAAGATTTCATTGATCACTTGAAGGAGTGTGCAATAGTATCCTGACTCACTCCGCCTTATACACCACAATAGAATGGTGTTAGTGAAAGGAGGAATATGACCTTGCTTGACATGGTCAGATCAATGATGATCCATGAAACTCTTCCATTATTATTCTGGGGATACACCTTGCAGACAACAACATATACCCTTCACCGAGTGCCAACTAAACTTTCAGATGAGATTCCATATCAATTGTGGTATGAAAAGAAATCCAGTCTGACACACATACGTGTATGGGAGTGTGAGGAATTTTTCAAAACTTTACTGAGTGACAAATTATCATCCAGAAGCACCAAGTGAATCTTTATAGGTTATTCTAAGGAAACTAGAGGATATTACCTATATAACCCTTTAGATAGAAAATTCATTGTGGCAAGATATGCCACATTTCTAGAAAGGGAACACATTTCTATTGGAAATAGTGGGAGAAAGATTGACTTCGATGAAGTTAATGATTCATATGCATAAGAGTTGTTAGAGGAACAATCTCTACAAGAACAAGTGGAAGAAGATGTTATTCCTAAGACACAAATACCGCATAGGTCTATGCGAGAGGTTAAAGAACCAGAGGGTTATGGTTTTCTTATCATTGATTCAGGTGACACATTAGTCCTTGAGGATGATGAACCTCTAACCTACAAGGAAGTAGTAGAAGGAAAAGAAGCTGCTAAATGGAAAGAATCCATGAATTCTGAGATAGAGTCCATGTACCAAAATCAAGTTTGGATTTTGGTATAACCTCTATTTGAAGTAAATCCCATAGGATTTAAATGTGTTTTTAATAAGAAGATGGACATGGATGGCGAGGTTAATACCTTGAAAGAAAGACTAATAGCAAAGGGTTTCAGGCAACATCAAATCATTGACTATGATGAAACCTTATCACTAGTAGCAATGCTTAAATCCATCAGAATATTGCTTGAAATAACAACCTTTCGTGATTATAAAATTTGGAAAATGGATGTCAAAACTAATTTTCTAAATGGGAAGTTGGTTGAAGACGTCTATATGACTCAACCCAAAGGGTTTGTCAAGTCAAAGAATGCCAATAACGTATGCAAGCTCAGAGACCCATTTATGGATTGATGCAGGCCTCATGATCATGGAATTTTCAATTTGATGAGGCCATAATAGATTTTTGTTTTGTCAAAAATGAAATCTACCCTTGTGTCTATAAAAAGGTTGAAGGGAATTCCATCGTTTTCCTAGTATTATATGTTGATGACATATTAATTATGGGAAATGAGGTGCAAGTCTTACAGTTAGTTATGACTTAGTTAAATGAATGCTTCTCCATGAAAGACTTAGGTGAAGCAACCTAAATTCTAGGGATCAAGATCTATCGAGATAGATATCAAAGGCACTTTGGGCTAAGTCAAAGTATATATATTGACAAGGTACTCAAAAGGTACAATATGGAACTATCCATGAGAGTATTGTTACCTATGTCACATAGTATAAATCTCTCTAAGAAAATGTGTCCTCAAACAGAGGAGGAAATTGACTGAATGAGTAGAGTCCCTTATACCTCGACAATGGGTTCTATCATGTATTTCATGCTATGTACTAGGTTTGATGTCGCCTTTTCTTTAAGCATGATGGGTAGATATGAAGCCAATCCAGGAGAGATTCATTGGATAATTGTTAAAACTATCATAAAGTACTTGAGGCATACTAAAGATATGTTCCTGGAGTATGGAGGAGATGAGGAAATAGTAGTGAGGGGATACACTGATGTCAATTTCCAGACAGATCATGATGATATGAAATCACAGTCAGGATACATCTTTTTCTTGAATGGTGGTGCAGTGAGCTGGAGAAGCTCGAAGTAAGTAGTGGTTTTCGATTCTATAGCAGAGTCTAAATATATTGCAGCTTCTGATGCAGCAAAGGAAGCAGTCTAGATACACAGTTTTATCTCATATATTGGTGTTGTTCCTAGTAGTGTAGACCCTATTCTAGTATATTGCGATAATACTACTGCAGTGGTGCTTTCCAAGGATCCCAGGTCTCACCAGAGGACAAAGCATATTATTCATAAGTTTTATCTCTTGAGGGATTTTACTTAAAGGGGTGAAGTGATAGTAAGCAGAGTAGCCATAGAGGACAATGTGGCATCCCCCTAGCTAAAGCCATTTCTCAGCAGAATCATGATTCTCCTGTGAGAGCTAGCGGATTGAAACATGTTAGCAGTTGGATCTATTGAAAGTGGGAGTGTTGAAGGTGGGTGCCCTAGACCCAACTTGTATTGTACTTTTATTACCACTACATGTATACAAACCCACATAATAGGAACACCAAATGTTTCAGGTGTCATTGGTCGTTTCTATCTATGAACATGTGTAATGGTCTCCAAACTTGAGATCATTATCAATGAATTCCATTTAATTATGTACATTTTATGCAAGGCGAAAACCATGGTGACAAAGTTATGGAGAGGTAGTTTGAATTGGGTTTGTCATTAATGGAATGACATTGATTGAATGATCAAGAAAGGATTTTTCACTTCTGAGTTCAAGAAGAGATATCTTGGGCTGGGTTGATTAGGATGGTTTCACCTTCATTAAATCCATATACATGGTAGTATAATGTAAGTTCGTCTAGACAAATCAACAAATAAAATATATCAAGATAAAGGAAGATGACACTAGTGTGCATTCTTCTATATTGAGATATCTATGACGAAGAGATTATATTACACAGACCGTGTTCGTAGGAAGGTAATCATTGCTTTGACTTTACCTTATCTCTATAGGGGCCTCAATGGGTTTCTATACCCTACTATTGGTTGGTGGATATTATTCACTGCTATTGAGGTAAGGACCTAGAGGTTCACACACAATAACACTTTGAGAATTTTCCCTTTTCTGAGAATATGAATATAGAACTTGGTGGGCCCTGCCTAAGAGTCCGAGTACTATCCAAGTTCTCTGGATCACCAAATAATAAATAAATCATTTAATTATTCAAGTTTGGAATAATATGTTGAATTTATTTATAACATATATTTACAAGTGATCTGTAAATACAAATACAAAATATTATTCGAACAGATTTAAACATCTAGAGTTCATTTAATATTTTCAGGGGAAGTGAGTCAAGTTATAAGACTCAATTTTATAACACAATATAAATTAATATATATTGCAGTTAGTGATAAAATTGTAAATATTATTTATGTAATAATTTTATTTGACATAAATAAATATTTATAGTACTTATACAGAGGATATTTATTACACGGGAGCTGGGAACCCATACTGGGTATTTTAGATATCCCCTATATAAGTAAGAGAAGGGCTCTCCCCTTGTAACTATTCATGTACCATTTTGAGAGCCTCTCTCTCCTCCTAGATTCTAGAGATAGATCCTCTCAATCAAGAAAGAACTTAAATAAATTCCTTTATGGATCGAAGTTCCTTGCCTTGTGGTGATCACCGCTGCGTCAAGGAGATCGTTGGTGTGCCGCGCTAGCACCTAGATTCTAATAAAAGATGCACGTGCAGATTTGAAAGGCATGTGTGGACGATCTAGAGGACTTCGACATCAGAGTCTTTGAGAAGCAATTGCCAAAAACTAGCGACGCACTTGCGCACGTCAGATCCGAACAAGTTACTTGTTTATTTTTTATTTTTGTGCTTTTTCAAATCCATGCATGGTCCTTAGACCATACCGGGATAGCTTGCCAGAGTTGACATCGTAACGTCATTCTGGTGATGTGAAAAATTTTAACTTCCCAACCCACCGTCTTCCACTGCGCATCCTGGTACCTAAGAAAAAATATATTATATTTTCATTTATAAGATACCTAAATTTTATTTATAATTTCATAGGTGAGGTTACTATTTTAATGGCCACACTACTATTGCTAATGGTCACATTACTATTCATAAGGGTTACATTACTATTTCAACAGTCATGTTAATATTTAATCATTATTACTTTTAGCTTGGTGTTGTGTCCAACATAATCTATCGAACAAATTAAATTTATTTAAGAAGATACATACCATAAAATCTTGGAGTGTTGTAATATATTACGTAATGAGATGATTTATGATGCATTTTTTCTATTTTTAATTTGTTATAAAACTATTCCATTATAAAAATTATATTTTATATCCTATATTTTATGATAGTCTTTCTATGATATGTAGTTTAATTAATAATACGATTTATTCATAATTAATACCATGTTGTGAGTTTAAATCAATGTTATGGTTTGTGATATATAATGGATTTAAACTGAAATTGTGTAGTAGGGGTACGTAGTCAATAACTAGATCTAGTTTTTAGTGAAAATACTTAAATAAACAAAATGAAAATGGAATGATTCATATTATTTATTTTTTAGAGATAGAAATCATGATTTAAGACATGCACCAAATATGGTTTGAGATAATATGATCCAATTACCTGCTTTTCCAGTGGTTACTCTTTATGTTCGGTGTTCTCATGTGTTCCTATCTCTTAGCCTGACGCTCGCTGCCCCTGTTCACTTCCCCCCTATTCTATTACCACTGAGCTCATTGTGCTTGACCCCATATTGGTCAATCATGGTGAGGTATGTGATGGTTTTGGATTGTGATAGTGGTTTCAGCAGTGGAAGCTCTCAACAATTCATCTATGTGACTTGGGATGGGAATGCAGAAGCTTGCAATAGTGTTTCATGTCCTCTTTTGGCGGGTTATTTTTCAGGGTTTCCATGGTTCATCATTCTATATGTTGTCCCTATATTTCCCCCTTCCAGCTCCCCTGTTTCATTCCTTGGGTGGTGGTGTAAAGGGTTTTGATGAACTCGGTGGTCAATGATTGTGTTGTGCATGATGGTACTTTGGGTAGACAATGGTGCTTCAACCAAAAGTTGTTCTATTCAATAGTCATCTATAGTTGGATTTAATCATGGTTTTTCCTTGACATTGGTGCTCCTTAATAGTCTCTTCACTAGATCCTAAGAATCAAAGGGTCCGAGGAACATGATCTCGATGGTGCTGGAAAATCTTCTTGGGCAACCCACCTCAAACCTGATGCAGTCAGTCTCTACCCCAGGCTTGTTCGTGATGTGTTGTGGAAGGAATCGTGTTACCCTATTTGTAGGATTTTTTATAGGAATCTTTCTTTGTTTTGGTTCAAAACTATTGTTTGGATTCTACACCATCCCTTCAAAATGGGGGGGGGGATGCATGTAGGTTTCTTCCACCCATTTTTTTAATTGGAGGATCATGTAGGTTCCCCTCAAACATTTTAAAAGGGGTTATTTTAAAAATATAAAAAATGGATTTCAAAAAAGGAGGAAAGTTTTCATATCCATTATAAACATGATGGACCAAGGAACATGGTTATTGATCATATTGGACATTAAATTCCAGGGAACACTATTATGTTTTTCCTGGTACATGAAAATTTATATGGAAATCCTATCACTATCATGGGAATGATGACTCAATGAGGATGGTCGATAAGTGTTAGGCATGGAGACATAAGAGGTAAGTTATTTTAAAACTTCTATTTATACATCAGTAATAATGACTCAAATAGATAATTTTTTAAGTGCTTATGTTTGTTTAGACATATGGTAGTAGGAAGGTACACCCTTGGTGTTGACCAAGGGGATTATATACCCTCTATACTATTTTAGATATTTTGGGCTTGTTGGAAAACTTTCTTAATGGAAATACTAGTTTCAATTGATTATGGTGCTTTATAGTATTGATTTCAATATATTTTAAGTACATTTCAGGACTATATATACTAATAACATGTGTTTATGATGTTTTTTTTGGGTTGTATACAATTTATTATATACTCATGCACATGTATACACCAATACACACCCATGAGTGAGGGTTGGATAATTAGGTGAAATTTTACTGATTGTTAAACTCACCCACTGCATATAAGGACTCTAAACTCATATATATATATATATATATTATAATTACATGATTTTTTTGTGTAAAACTATATAACATTACACACCAAAAATCTATGAAGTTTAAAGTAATTAGTATATTAGATACATAACACACAATCTTTAAAAAAAAATATATATAACTACATTAAGATTTATTTTTCATCTTCATGATAGCCTCCTAAACCTCATCACACTCCTATTGTTGCATGTAAAACCCTAATGGCATACACAAAAGAGAGGGTGGGATAAAATCCTAGTAAGGGGGATAGTAATAATAAGCATGAATAACATAATCATGGCATGATATCTTATAAAACATCAATCATGATAAGGAATGACAAAATAGAATATTAATAGAAACATTAAATACACATGAGATTTAGCCTAGTTGGTGAGGTATCCGTAAGTGCATCCATGAGACCCAGGTTCAAAACTAGACAGAGGCCTATTTTCTAGGTACTGTATCAGTATTGTAGCAGACACTCTAGTAGTTCTGTAGAAGGTACTATAGTAGGTACTATTCGGTACTATAGCAGTAGGAACTGTTCACCTTGGGCCACTGATTTGGTCTTGGAGTCCTTAAGGCCTTCGAACCACCCATGTCTTTAGGTCAATAGGGATTTTAGGCCACCTTTAAGGCCTTTGAGCTACCTCAATACCTTTGGGCCACATATAGTTTCCCCAGGAAGACTCTACAAAAAGGAGCATCCCTAGAGGAGGATTCAAAGAAGGCGCACTCACCAAAGTAGAACCAATGGATTTGGAAGAATGAGAGGGTATGACTATGCCATCAGGACCAACCTATACTTGGAGGAGAATCTTAGCCAGACAACCATGTGAAGGTGGAGAGCTACCATCATGATGCAGATGCTGGGGAGGGGCAGTTCCTTGTAGTTATAGTTTGGTTGAATTCCCTAAGACCTTTGGGTCATGTAATGTCTCTTAAGCCTATGGGTCATGTAATCACTAAGCCTACAGGCCTTGTAAGGGTTTCCCCTCATCAGTTTAAAGGGGGGTTATCAAAAATCAATAACAAATGAAGGCCTTCGGGCCATTCAGGGTAATAGAAACATTAAATAACAATAATATGAACATGGTAACCATACACACTTGAAAATATAACATATGGAATATAGCATAACCAACATCGTAAAATGAGAATAATTATCCAAAATTTAAATTATATGTTATTCATGAACTTTCAAGAGATATAATGGACTTATATATCATTTTTTTTCTTGACATGAGGATGATTTATTAGATAAAATGTTAATAATAATTGTTCACATTATTTTGGTATTTTTTGATCATCACGAACTAGTTTTGTTTTATTAATTAATATTATGTAGATATACTGGTTCCAAAACATTATATAACTTATAATAAATATAATAAAATCTTATTTAAACATAATAATGGTTTTATGACTAGACTTGAAGGCGATAATGGAAAATGAAAATGCATCATCCACGATAGCGGTAAATCGACATATCATAGACGATATTTTCATTTTTAGAATAAAAGAGAGAGGAGAAGGGGTTTGATGAAAGATTTTACATTAACATAATAAAATTAAAGTATATATAAGATACTAGATTTATCATTAATGTTTTGAAAGAGGAGGTGAGGTAAGGATAAGAAAATAAATGAAATTGAAAGAAATTGAAAGAGAAAGATTAAGGGTTTTACCTCTTGAATTATTCTCCTTGAGAACCTCCTTAAGGCACTTGTGTTTAATATTATATTGAGACCAAAGACCCATTAATGTGGGTAAGTAACTTTGGAAGAGTATTTCATAGAAATTGGGCAATATTCAAGTATTTAAAGGTGTGAGGAGAAAGGGTGGTATTTATAGTGGAGGAGAGGGATGTTTTTTGATTATTTTATTCATTAGTTTATTATTTTGGGTCAAGACTGAGAATAATTTAAAAATTATCACTAAATATATTAAATAATGAAGGGGGGTTCTAGATTATGGTTATTACATCATAAATTAATCAAGGAATAGTGTATTTAACTTATAACGTATATATACGAAAAATTACCATATTGTACTATTCACTAAAAATTCAACTATTTTAGAAAAATACTAAAAATTCACCCTAACAATTTTTCAATGTGTATAATTCAAAAATTAACTAAATTTATGAAATTAGTTTTATAAAAATTAGAAAATTAATTTTTAAATAAAAACATCATTTATTCGAAAAATACTGATTTTAATATTGTAATCAATTTTTCAGCACTTTAAAAATTAATTAAGGTCTCATAAAGTTATATTTTAATCATAATACAACAAAATATTAATTTATCAATATATTTTATGAAAATAAATTTTCTTTTAAATTATTATATTAATTATAAAATTATAAATAAATATTTATGTTTTATAAAAATACCAACATTTAATTTATTATTTTTAATACATTTATTTACTTATTCCATGATATAAATATATCATATTTTCATTAATAATATACCTAAGTTTTATTTATAATTTCATAGGTGATGTTATTATTCTAATGGTCACACTACTATTCTAAAGGGTCACATTACTATTTATAAGGGTTGCATTACTATTTCAACAGTCATGCTAATATTTAATCATTGTTTGTTTAAGCTCAGTTTGTGTCCAATATAATATATCAAATGAATTGAATTTATTTAAGAATATACATACCATAAAATCTTGTGTTGTTGTGATATACTATGTAATGAGATGATTTATGATGTGTTTTTGCTAAGTTTAATTTGTTAGAAAATTATTCCATTATGAACATCAAATTTTATATCATATATTTCATGATAGTAATTCTACGATATGTAGTTTAATTAATTATATGATTTATTCATAATTAATACCATGATTTAAGTTTAAATCATTGTTATGGTTTGTGATATATAATGGATTTGAACTGAAATTGTGAAGTAGTGGTAAGTAGTCAATAACTAGATCCATTTTTTAGTTAAAACCCTTAAGTAAACAACATGAAAAGGGAATGATTCATATTATTTATTTTTTAGAGATAAAAAAACGATTTAAGACATGCACCAAAGATTTTTGGAGATAATATGATCCACTTTCCTACTTTTTGAGTGTTTACTCTTTATGCTCAATATTCTCATGTGTCCCTATCTCTTAGCCCAATGCTCACTACCCCTGTTCGCCACCCACCTATTCTATTACCATTGAGATAATTATTCTTGAAACCATATTGGCCAAGCATGGTGAGGTTTATAATGGTTTCTGATTGTGATGGTGGTTGTAGTGGTGGAAGCTCTCAACAATTCACCTTTGTGACTTGGGATGGGAACACGAAAGCTTGCAGCTATTTTCTATTTCCTCTTTGGGTGGGTTATTTTTCATGGTTATTGTGGTTCATCATCATCTGTGTTTTCCCTATCATTTTACCTCCTATCTCACCTGGTTCATTCCTCAGGTGGTGGTGTTGAGGGTTTCGATGAACTCTGGGGGTCAATGATCATGTTGTGCATGATGATGCTTTGGGTAGACAAGGTGCTTCAACCCAAATATGTTCTATTAAATAGTCATAAATGGTTGGATTTATTCATTGTTTATCCTTGGCATTGGTGTTCCTCAATAGTCTCTTCACTAGATCCTGAGGATCAACGGGTTCAAGGCACATGATCTCGATGGAGTTTGAAAATCTTATTGGGCACCCCACCTACAACTTGATGCAGTCGGTCTCTTCGCTAGGCTTTCTCATGATGTGTTTTGGAAGGAATCATGTCAAACTATCTGTAGTATTTTTTTATTATACTTTTTATTTGTTTCGGTTCATGAATATTGTTTCTATTCTACCCCATGCCTTCAAAATGATGGGGGGGGGGTGCATGCATGTTCTGTAATGACCCAAACTTTGGTTAATGAAAATCCATCTTGATCTAATTAAATGCCTTAATATGTGAAATGGTCATACAACATATGCAATTCTTTTTTTTATGTTTTTGGATTTTAAAATACCATTAATATTTGTGATCATTTCTAATATATCCGTTGAAAAGTGATCACATGATTAGTATAAATATGGGCTTTAACAATCTAATTTACTCAGACAAAGGAAGCGATGACCTCATAAAGTATAATTGCTCCATACAAAGCCCAATTGTCGGAGCTCGGAAAGGAGGTGGAATCATTGGTCTTTGTTCTTGACCAAGCCCAATCCAAGCTTCAACAGGTTAAGCTTGAATGGAACCGTCTACGGGAGAAGTGGAAGTTGATAGAGATCACCACGTGTACAATGTTATCTGAGCCACCCCAAAAGTCTGTCACCATCACGCACCTCACCCTTTGGTCTTATGTGGGTGTTTTAAAGGGTTATTTAACAATACCCTAGTATTATTTTTATGTACATTATTTTTTTTATATAATAATGAATATACTTTCATTTTATTATTGTTACCTTGTAAATAGTTTTTAAAGCATAAATATTTTTTTAGTTAATGTTCAACTAAGAAATCTATTTTGATGAATTAATGGATTTTTGAATTAAATAATTTTTTAATAAAATAATAATAATATTATTAAATTAATTTTTATTAAATATAAATGATCATGTAATTTTATGAATGTAATTGTAATTTTTATTAAAGTTCGAAAGCCATTTTTTTCAAAACCAATGGATTTTCGATAAATGTCGGTTTTTATTTTAAAAGTGAAAATTAACATATTTAGAAAATTATTTAGATAAAATTAATATTATTTCTGGAATCAGGACGTTGAAATTACCCAATGGTGAATTTTTCATAATTTTCTGAGACAGTCAAATTTTGGGGTAAAAATTAAATACCGTTTAAATATATAATATTTTTTATGACATCATAATGACCCAATAGTGATGTAATAAAATACTATAAGAATTATGTTCGACCAATATATGTTTTGACATTAAAATAATGTTATTTTGGGTTTGTTTGACTTATTTTATAAAGCATTAATGGACCCTTCAAGATTTATTAAACATCTTGTCTTTTTAAATTGTTTTCCTTGGGAGTGTGACTCACCTCCACATAAGAAACAACATTATTTTAATAAGTTAGTACTTTGGACTTATAAAATTTTGTTTTCCACTTCCCTTTTCCAAAAACTATGGGATGGTTTTTAGTTTTTATTAGTTTAAAGTGAGGTTCCCAAACCTAAATAATAAACAATTCCTTCACCTTTCCTATATAAACTCACCCAATATCCCACTTCCTCATCACTAAAATCCTTTGGAGTTCATCCAATCTCTTCCCTCCTCTTTCTATAATCCTCCCAATGTTCCCCAAGATCCCAATAATCGTTTCTCAAGCCTCTCTCAATCCTTTGGAAGCACACTTCCAAGTAAGGGTTTTTCTTCTTTTCTCATTTTTGTCCAATCATCTTTAAGTTGTTATGACCTTTTAATTAAAATTAAAAATGTCGGGATATGTTTTCAAACCTCCCCTATACTGCCCTATTTGTGTTTGAATTATGGGATACCCATTTATCTCTCATTAAATGCCTCCCATGTACACCCGTAACTATGCTGAAATTCCGAAAGGAATTTTCCTCTCCTCATTTACATTCAAGAAATTATTTTGTATCATGAATATAAATTCCATTAATTTTTTAGGAAATGAATCTAAATGACCCCTATTACTTTCCATGTCATGTAAATATGATGAGACACCCCTTTCTCTCTCATCAACCATTTTTATAAGTTCTTATGTCACACCGTTATGCTGTCGAAATTGCACCGCATTTTTCCAAGCCAAAGTCATTGTATAGTGAATACCATGGCCATTTCTCTATCAAGGGTATTAACCTTTTGAAAATTTACTTATTGTTTAAATAGTTTCATGTATGTATTTCACATCCTTTTATAATGGAATAAATGATTATGTTGAATGATTCAATGTTTTATGATCCATGTGGCACACTTATGCATGAAATTAAATGTTTAAAGAAGGGTGCGCCCTGATAGTGCTCCAATGCATTGGGTAAAGTATAGTATCATGATACATTGTGTGAAATGAGGGTTTACTCATGATAATTCAAGTGCAATGAGGGTTTACTCGTGCTTCATGTGCAATGAGGTTTTACTCATGCTCTATGTGCAATGAGCCTTGGCTCATGCTAATTCCATGTTAAGTGTTGTTGCCACATTTCCATGTTATGATTATTATTATTAATAATACCTTTATGTTTATGCTTCTATTGTTCTCTATTGATATGCCTATTTTCTAACATGTATTGTATTCCTCATGATATTCCATGTTTATTCTCATACTTGGATTTATAGCTCACCATTTTCTTATGCATGTCCTCAGGTTATCCCATGAAATAATAAGTATGAGAGAATGTAGTGGTCATGTAAAGGAATTTTTCGATAAAGATGTTGCATGTTTTATGTTCTAAGATGTTATGTAATAATCCTAATCCCAAAATACACTATACCTCTTGATATTCTATGTCGTATCAAGTGAATGTTTTATGTAATAAATCAAGTTTAAGTTTGTAATAAAAGAAGGGTTGTTATATGTTCTTTCTATCCATTTTTTTATAAAAGTTGTAACATGAATTGGCCTCCCAATTAATACCCAAAATGAATGTATTAAAATCAAGAGAAATAATAAAAAAATTAGGTGTAAATGAATTACACCAGCAGGGGATTGAGGGGGTTACAATATGTGATTTTAGGAAAAAAAACAAAATTTCAGATTGAAAAAGACATATTCAAGATGTATTTTCCTCAAACAGAGAAAAACTCCTTGAAGGGAAATGGCAGCAAGCACAAATTGAAGAAATATCCTTTAAAGGACACCAGATGTGACTCCAATGGGAGAAAACTGAAGATATTATATCTATTATAGACATGATGGACCAAGGAACACGATTATTTACCATATGGGACATTAAATTCCAGGGAACACTATTATATTTTTCCTAAGACATGAAAAATTATATGGAAATCCTATCACTATCATGAGAATGATGACTCAATAAGGATGGTCGATAAGTGTTGGGCATGGAGACCTAAGAGGTAAGTTATTAAAACACTTATATTTATATATCAGTCATAATAGAGCATCTCCAGTGGCATCCAGTAATGGGTGAAGAAGTGGTCGGTGAGCGTTGAGGTGGCGCTGCGGCTGGTGAGCTTGAAGGAGCTGTCAGAGTCCACCAGGATGTTGTTGGGCTTGATGTCGTGGTGGACTTGGGCCTTGTTGTGGTAGTAGGCCAAAGCGCGGAGGGTCTCCTAGAGGATGACGATGATTCACGGTTCGAGGAAGGTGGAGGTGAGGATGGATTAGAGAGAGCCATTAGACATAAAAAGCATGACAATCCAAAGGCGGCGGCCGATGTTGAAAGAGCAGTGGGCGCAGAGTAGGTTGGGTTGGGTGAGGAGGGACATGTCCTTGGCCTTGTGGCGGAGGGTGTCGAGGTCAGTTTCAGACTGGTCCAGGTCAATGGCCTTGATGGCCACCATGGTGGAGTGGGCTAAGGGGCACATGTCCTTGTAGAAGACGATGATGTCGTCTCTGCCGATCTCGTGGAGGATCTCGTAGCAGTTGGGGTCCAGCAGGAACGAGATCTTGTTGCCTTCTTGATCCGCCATTAGAGTGGATTTGGAAGATTTTCTTGATAGAATTGTCTTTCATTGATGGTTGGGTTGTGGGGATGAGATGATGGAAGGGTGGGGTTTTAAGGGCATTTCCCCAATGGAGGATAAAAGTGTGGGAAAGGTTTGGGAGAATGAAGGTAGTTAAGTGATTTTCAATTGAGCAAAAAAAAACTAAAATGGGCATATTTTTTAATGTGTTACATAACTTTTTGAATTCTTTATTAGAATAAAATTGTAATTTTGGTATCCTATTGTCATTTTATTTATTTAATTATGTTTTTCATTTAACTAAACATTGCTAAGATATATCAATCCCCTCTCTCTCAATGTAAGTTTATTTGAACCAACAAAGGTAATACCCATGATCTTGCATCATTATCAATACGAAAGAAGGTCTAACATCAAAGTTGTGGTGCATAAATGTCAAAATTTGATAATTCATTTATTTGATTATTTAATTACACTAAACATTAATGGATTTATAATTCTAGATTTTATAGATTATAATTATTCAGGGATTTGTGTTAGGATTGGATTAAATAATTAAGTATTGTATGAACATTAATGATTGATTTAAAATGGAAATGGAATAAAGAATTTGGAAAATGACTTTAGTTACTTTAATTAAATTAATTAAACAAACTTATTCAATTCCTCTAATCTCATTTATTTCTTTTAAACTCTCTCTCTCTTCCCATACCTTCCACTCCCACACAAGCCAACCCTTCCTCATCTTATCTATTTCTTATATTTTTTCATGCAAATCATCCTTCATTATTCTTTTGAAGGCACATGCAGACCAACAACAAAGTAACACTTTTTCTTCTTTTTCTTTGTGTGGACTAATATTACAGTGAATATAATAATTTCCATGTTAATAATCATTGTTATTTTTCTTACGGATAGTTATTGAACTAAAATAATCCGATTTTTCAATTAGATTCAAACAATGAGCCTAAAAAATAGTTTTATGCTGATGAGATTTTTTTTACCTTGTGACATATCATACCCAAGGTATATTATCTCAACTCTTATCAAGTGTGTGGTGTATATGGGGTTTGAAAGGGATTTGGTAAATATATTTATTTGGAAATAATGGATTAAGTAATTAAATAAAGTGTATGTGATGGTTTTGAAGAGTCATTTCCATGATAATGATTTTTTTTTGAGTTGATAGATTTTGTTACCATATAAAAGTGTTATTTTTTATCATTTCATTGGGTATATTTTTTAGATAACGATTTTTCTAGGCATTTTTAGTGGTGTAATGACCATCTTAGAATTACTAATTTTTATATGAGTAACATAGATATAAGAGATCACATCTCCCAGGATCGACCGGTTTAGTAGTCTTGAAGAACTAGATACATACATGGTTCCCTTATTACATTGGTAATTAAACATAGAGCAAGGAAAATAAAACTACTTCCATGACACTTATTCAAAGGTTTCATCTTCATAACCTGGGGAAGGAAAACAAATGTAAGGGGTGAGTTCAAATGCTCTGTAGGGGTTACATGAATCAATAAGTGAAGAAAATTCAATAAGGTATAATCATAATAACAAATTAAATAACTAAAGAACACATGACATCAATAAAATAAGAATCTAAATGAATTCATATATTTTGTCATAGTGAAAATCTCATAGAAAGTTATAACTAAATATTGAATAAAGAAAATGCTTAATCATTGGACATCATGTATCTCGCACATGAACCATTATACTGACAAGACAGTTTATGTCTGTGGGTAAAAACTCATCTGATTCTACTTGGAAATAAACATGAAGGGTTTTTCACTAGATATTTTTTCTCACGAGACCTATCGATGCATCGAGGGTCTATCTATAACATGGGCCCATCTGTCACTGTAAGTCCAAAACATTATTTATACATAGATTTAATTCAATAACATCATTAAAAGAAAACACCTTATGTAAAAATTGTGTATGGATAAGTCAATGATAATATCCATGATACAAAAATATGGTTATTTAATAAAATTTTTAATAAATGATGATCATAAAAGAAAGGGAAGTATATATACACCACACATAAGGAATAAGTGGTTAATAAGGCATAAACAAAGGTAATATCTTAATGGTGTCCACAAAATAATGGATTAAACTCCTACTTGGACATTCATAAAGAAAAAATAGGCAAATATCATGATAAATGATGTCCAACTGAAATGAAAACATGTAAAAAGAGTGTTTAAGAAACTTTAGAAATGATCCTCCTTAGTACGGTTTAAGGAAAATATTAAAGTGTCTTTCAAATGGATAAAGACATAATTGTTTGTATAAAACCAGAAATGAACAAGATATTTTTTCCGGATAAAATGAGTTTTTTTAGAAAAAATATTGGTAGCTAAAAACATATTATGGATGATACTTTAAAATAGATATGAAATTGGAAAGTTCCCTTAAATGAGGTTTTCTTATCAGGAGGTATTGAATAGAGAACTTTATAAACCATGTATTTCCCCATAAAAGGATAATGAACTAATCAAGATACATGAGTTTGGAACATATACATAGAATGTAGAATAATTATATAAAAATAAATAAGAATTAAATTGGGGTAAAGAGAGAGAAAGTGTAACCTGAATGAAAAATGGAGATTTGGGGAGAGTCCCTTACCTTATGCTTGAAAGTGTTTTTCACTTATACTTAACATCCTAGGTAATGAAATTATATTCATTAATAATTTAATTAAGAACCTATTAAACATGTATTTGATTTATTAGAAATTTATTAAGTTCATTTATGTATTATTAATGAGTTATAAGATTCAATTTTGTCGTTCGGGAGTGTTTGTTTCCTTGGTTTTCATGATTGGTTCACTTGTATACATGTATGAAAGATCTTGTAAAATGGGAATAGTTATCCAGAATTAAAATTATATTTTATTAATGAACATTAATTATATTTAATGATCTTAAATATCATTTTTTTTTCTAACATGAGGATGATTCATTAGATAAAACCTTAATGATAACTGTTTATATTATTTTGGCGTTTTTCGATCATCACGATCTAGTTTTGTTTTATCAATTAATATTATGCATATATACTAGTTCCATAACATTATATAATTATAATATGTGTGATAAAATATTATTTAACCATAATAATGGTTTTATGACCATATTTGAAGGTGGTAATGGAAAATGAAAACGCATTATCCACGTTGGCGGTAAATCGACACATCACAAACGATATTTTCTTTTTTAGAATAAAAGGGAGAGAAGGAGGGGTTTGATGATGGATTTTACATTAACATAATAAAATTATAGTATATATAAGATATTGGAGTTATCATTCATGTTTGGATAGAGGATATGAGGTAAGGATGAGAAAATAAATTAAATTGAAAGAAATTGAAAGAGAAGGATTAAGGGTTTTACCTCTTGAATTATTCTCATTGAGAACCCCCTTAAGACACTTGGGTTTGGTCTTTTATTGAGACAAAAAGCTCATGAATGTGAGAAAGAGACTTGGGAAGATAATTGGGAAGAAATTATACAAACTTCAAGGTTTGGAAGGTGTGAGGAGGGAGGGTGGGGGGGGGGTGGTTTTTATAGTAGAGGAGAGGGGCGTTTTTTGATTATTTTATTCATTAGTTTATTATTTTTTCTCAAAACTAAGAATAGTTTGAACATTATCACTAAATATATTAAATAATAAAGTCTATTTCAATATAATGATGATTAAATAATAAATTAATCAAGCAATAGTGTATTTAACTTATAACATATATATACCGTAAATTATCGTATTTTATTAGTCACCAAAAATTCAACTATTTTTGAAAAATCAAAAAAAATAATCCTAACCATTTTATGATGTGTAGAATTAGAAAAATTAAATATATTTTATGAAAATAATTTTCTAAATATGAGAAAATTAATTTTAAATAAAAACATCATTTATTTAAAAAATACTGATTTTAATATTATAATCGATTTTTCAACACTTTGAAAATTTAATCAAGGTATCATAAAATTATCTTATAATAATAAGACAAGAAAATATTAATTTATGAATTCGTTTTATGAAAATAAATTTTCTTTTAAATTATTATATTAATTATAGAATTTTAAATAAACATTTATGATTTATAAAAATACGGACACTTAATTTATCATTTTTAATAAATTTATTTACATATTATATGATATAAATATATCATATTTTTATTCATAAGATACCTAAATTTTATTTATAATTTCATAGGTGTGGTTATTATTTTAATGGTCACACTATTATTTCAAAGGGTCACATTAATATTCCTAAGAGTTACATTACTAATTCAACAGTCATGTTAATATTTAATCATTATTCATTTAAGCTCGTTGTTGTGTGGAACATAAACTATCAAATTAATTAAATTTATTTAATAAGATACATACCATAAAATCTTAGGGTTATATATTCTTCCCTCTTTCAGAAATTTCATCCTCGAAATTTTTCATGAATATTGCCTTCTAAATAGATGAGGGTGGTTCTTCTTCATAATTTTCTCAGGTTCCCATGTTGCTTATTTTATTTTATGATTTCTCCAAATAACTTTTACTAGTCAGGTCATCCAATTTCTCAATACATTCTCTCTTGTGTAAAGAATCTTGATAGAATCTTCACAGTGAGACAAATCATCTTCCTATTCTATTTCTTTATAGGTGAGTACTTATATTGGGTTAGTTATCTACTCATTTAATAATGATATGTGGAACACATCATGAACTTTGGAGAGACTTGGAGGAATTTATAATAGGTAAGTTACAGATCCAATTCCTTCTAGAATTTCAAATGGTCTGATGTATATGGGGATCATTTTCCATTTCTTACCAAACCTTAAAACGCCATTCGTTGAAGATACTTTCAGAAAGACATGATCTCTCACTTCAAATTCCAAATCCTTTCTTCAGTTGTCAGTACAAATCTTTTTCCTACTTTGAGTTGCTTTAATATGATCATGAATAGTCTTTACCATTGTCATTGTCTATTCAATAAGTTCCGAGTTTATAAGTTTCCTCTCACCAACTTCTTCCCAACAAGAAAGAACACAACATCTCTTCCCATATAATACTTCATATGATGCCATTTGAATACCATAATAGAAACTATTATTGTAGGAAAACTCTAAAAAAGGTAAATATTGATCCCATATACCTTGAAATCCAAGTAATCATATTCTCAACATGTCTTCTAATATTTGAATATTCCTTTTAGATTATTCGTTGGTTTGAGGGTGATAAGCAGTACTCAAATGAAGCTCTGTATCCAGATCCTTATAAAGACACTTCCAAAATTTTGATGTAAAACAAGGATCTCAATCAGACACAATTGATATAGGTGCACCATGAATTCTTACAACTTCATTAATATATTGTCTTTCTAGGTGCTCAAGAGGTAAATATTCTCTTATAGCAAGAAAATGTGCTGATTTTGTAATATGATTAATAATAAACCACATTATATCATTCCTTTTAGGTTTCCTTGGTAGTTATGTAGAAAAGTCCATCGTAATGTCATCCCACTTCCACATAGGAATAACTAGATGTTGCATGAATCCTCTAGGATGCTGTCTATCAACCTTCACTTGTTAAAAAACTAGACGGCTTGAGACATAGTCATCAATTTCCCAAATCATATTATACCATAAATTTTTTTCCTTCAGATCTCTATACATCTTGGTACTACCAGGGTGTATAGAGTAATTTGAGCTATGAGCATCATCTAATAGTTCCCTTTTTAGCTCTGATATTGATAGAACACATAACCTCCTTCCAAATTTCAGAATTCCATCCTCATACCTGAATTCTACCAATATTCCATCCTTAACAGATTTAATTTTATTTTAAAAATTATTATCATCATATTGAGATCTTTTTATCTTCTCTAATAAATATGGTTTAATAATCATTTGAAAAATGAGTGATGCTTCCCTTTCCTTAATATTTCCCATATCCATTTTTACTAAATCCATGAATATAGGATCTTTCTCAATCCTCATTTTGGTTAAAAGACCATGATATTTCATGCTTAATGCATATTCCACCTTATTTTCTTTTTCTTGTTGGTATTTTATTGATCAATCATAATATTTGTAACACCTAGAGATTTTATGAGAAATAATCTTTTTAATTTCTTTGATGTCTTGTGTTGTACGCTACACCAAAATTAGCTTGCGCTATACACAAAACCAAGTATAGATTTTGATCAATGTATAAATGAACTATATTTTGATTAAGTTATATGAAACACCAAAGGAATTTTTCACTACACATAACCCTGACTTGGCTTTCATTACATGAAATAGTGACCTTCCTCGATAGCGTGTGTTGTACGCAATACTGAGTTTCACTAAACAACGATATATTGTTATAATATTATTATGAACTAGCCGTTATGAATAGTAGTAACTAAATTTTTAATTTTATGACATTATAATTCATCTTACACATTTTATAGAACATGGTATGATAACAGAATAAATTTTTCGGGTAAAATAAGTATTTTTCAAAAAATGCAGTTTTGCCGCCTTTTGATGGAGCTCCTACTTTAAATCTAGTTTCTGACACGTTTATAAGTTCAATTTTATGAAATAAACTTATTAATTTTAATAAGGATATAAAAATTAAATTTGGATAATTTTTTAATATTTTTTTGTTAACTTTCATATTTTGACGAATAGTAAAAATACGCTAAATTTTAATTAAAAACAACTTTTTTCATCGAGATAAATTATATGGTTAAATTATAATATTTAATGGTTTTAAATTATAAATAGAATATATTTTTATCATTTAATATAATTTAAGTCATTAGCATTAATTTTACACTGAATTCATAGGTAAAACATTTCAATCTTTTGCAACATTTTAACTTTCAAAACCCATTTTCTTAACAACGAGATTAATTTTAAATTAATTACTGCAACTTATGTGTTTTGAATTTTGAAAAATGGATTCCATATTTGGATTCAGTGGGTCCAAATTATGTTAATAGGTTACTTTTATTTTTTGATATTATGAATAGTAACTATGGTAATTTTTATTTACTACAGTTAAAGGTAAATCAGGTAATTAAGGGTAAAAATAAGATTATAAAATTACCCTAAGACTTGAAAAAATTATATTTGATGAATAAAAGTAGACCCATATGACTTAAGGGTCAGAATAGATTCATTTCATGGACTTTTTACCATGAAAATGATATAATTATTATTAAAACCAAAGAAAGTGACAACAAGTCAATCTCTTATATCTTATAAGCGTAATAATTTTAATTTAGTGATAAACCTCATAAAACTTTGAATATAAAGATTATCCAGAAATATAATAAAATTATATATATCATGATAATTTATTTATAATTTTTAGGGATTAAATAATTATCATTAATGATGACACAATAGTGATGTAGAAATTGTTTTATTGATTGAAATATCAAATAAATGGTTTTTAAAATATTAAAATAAATTTTATATGAACTAATTAATGTTCTCCACAAATTTTATAGATTAATATGACATTTTATGAGTCTATTAAATATTTTTTTTCTAATATATCCTTTGTGTGGATTTTATTTAAATTCAAATAAATGAATAGTGTCAAAATTGACACTATTGTTATTTTATTAAAATAACATATTATAAAATTGTTTAAAAATCACAAAAATATTTAAAAATTATAAATTGAAATTTATATGGTCTGAAATGTCATAAAGTATCCAATTATGTACAATTCACAACACATAATTAATTATTTATAACAATTTAAAATTTAGAATATCATTACCACAAATAAAATTAAATAGATTAAATAAGGATAAATCAAGTTGATAAGGTTTAAAATAAATTACCAACATGTCTAAATCTTATTGGTTGAGGATATTACAACCCTATATCATCTAATATTTATATTTGAGTCATTTTTTGTGGTTTTAAGTGGGGTTTGATTTTATTATAAATTAATATTTTAGAGGTTTCCAAAAGTGCCCCTCCCCTCTCTTATAAAAGGGAACCTCCTCCCTCTCCTCACACCACTTTGAGCCTTCAAGATCAGCCAAAAAATGCCAATTTCTCTTCTCCACTTCCCTAGAAACATACTAGAGGTCCTGGTCTTCATCAAAGACCGACTTTAGTGCCCTAAGAGTAGGTTTAGAAGAGGCACATCGAAGAAGAAGTAATATCCTTTACCGATTATTTCAAATGTATTTATTCTTCTACTTACTCTTATTTTTTTGTTTCATTATAAAGTAATAAAATAAGTATCACTAATATAATTATATATTATTATAAATATTTAACAACCATATTTTACCTTCTATTCATCCTAGGAAAAATGAAATCACCGCGCGTGCGTATGTACGGAATACTGTCTCCACGCTGTGGTGTAATCTGTTTTTCCACCACCACCTTATTTGGATGGGTATAATGGTGTATAGAATAACTATATATGATTATTATAATATTATACTAATTTTGAGATATTATATCATCCACTTCAATTCCATTCAATAATTATGAGAACGATATCATCGCTCGTGCGTACGTACGAATTACCGTCTCCACGACACGATGAGATTCATTCTCTATGTTAACCATTCAAGAATGACTATAAAGTATATATAATAAATAATCATGAAATATTTGACATAATAATGATATTGGATTTATGTATATGTTATTTACTTACTTCCATTAAATTTAATAAGGAAACGAAAACAACGTTCATTCGTACGTACGACCTACCATCCCCATAAACAGTGTATGTCATTCCATTTATCGATCTATCATTCCATTCATACATAAAACATACCGTCCACATGAACAATGTACTCTTCCCGGCTTGAAGCCGTGTGTTGGTCGTGCCCGGGCCACACACACGGTGTGTAAGGCTAAGGTGGAGGCCGGTTTTTCGGAGTACGGAAAAATTTGAAGTACACATCATGTACTCTAGAAGTATACGCCGTGTACTTTCTTTTTTTTGTTAAAAAGACCGGGGTTGAGTCTAACCCCCATATCCGTATTCTTCTTTAGTTTTCTACCGTCCGAGAGAGACCGTATGGCCGGATCTTCGACGGAGTCCTACCTCGTCGTCCGTTCTCCAATTCGATCACGGTCAGTTGCGTTGGAATCGCAGCGGTGAGTTCTTCCTTCTGCTCTATACTCGTTTCTTGATTCCCCCTCCTTTCCAAGTTATCATGGGATGAACGTTTTGTACATTTTCTCAGATCTACGTCGTTCTAAGGGGAATCTGTCATCGAGGTTCACGTATATCGATCTCCTAGGATCGAGGTAGGTGGTTTGTGCCTTTCCGTAGAAAGTTGATGAATATTTTTTGCAATTCCCACCAATACCCTTGAACGGGGTATTGTGTGTTTCCTATTTTTCCCTTGTTACTCTCTTGCTTTGCTTGATTTCTTTAGTAGAGGTTATTTCTTGTGATTAGAGTATTTTGTTTGTGCTCAGTTTGCTTTGCCATGCCTAGTTTTAGGATTGTGGACTGTTGTTTTATTATTGCTGTTGAGCCTTAGTTGATAGACAAGTAGTTCTTGAGGTTTACTTGGACGATACACATGCGCTGAGCATGTTTAGTTATACTCAGTACTGTGAGAACCTGGAATAGCAGACCAAAGGGAGAATTGACGGAAGAGCTTCTTCAGAGTGCCTTTTAATCATGATGCGGGACCAAGGGGAGAATTGACGGAAGGGCTTCTCCAGAGAGTCTTTAACCACGACGCGGGACATAGGGGGAATTGACGTTGAGTGCTTCCCCATAGAGCCTTTATCACGATACGAGACTATAGGGTGGAATTGACGGTGAGTGATTCCCCAGAGAGTCTGCTTATTTTACGTAGCTGAACCAGAGGGGTGAGACTGTGTGTGCCTCCTAGAGGGTTGCTAGTACTTAGAGGTTGAACCATATGGGTTAGACTGTGAGAGCTACCCAGAGGGTTACCTATTTTATTCTTGTTGTTGACTGCTTACTTGTGTGCTTTACTTATGAGAACTATGGATTGTAGCTGCTTGTGATTTTCTATTTACTGCTTCTTGTTTTATTACTGCCATGTATTCATTGACTGTTAGGCATAAATCTTTGGGTGATTTCCTATTGGGAATGTATCTCACACCCTGTTTGGGCCATGATTTTGGGCCCAATCAGACTATGTTGCTGCAGGTATAGATAAGGGTAAGCACCCTTCTACTTCAGGATCTTGACTGCATCAGGAGTTGGGGAGTGTGGGACCGAGTCGTGGCTCGCGATGGTGAGGAACTTTCTATGTTTTTCTTTTGCACTTGGTTTCAGTTGTATTCCAGCACGTTGTTGTGTTTGCTGCTTTCCATAGATAATTGTACCTGCTGCATTATTATCATCATTGTTAGATATCTGCATTGCTTCTGCTGTCTGGTTTCTTTTGTTATGCATGTTGATTACTGCTTCAGCTGTTTATTGTTGTTTTCTTACCTTTTATACCTTACCGAATGAGGGAATAGTTTCCCCCACCGAGTCACCAAGGCCCTCCTTGCTAGTCAGCAGCCTCTGGCATTCGGGGAAACACGTTTGAGGTCATGTGGCGAGCCGGGTACGGGGCACCAGTGGAGGGGCTCCGGACTCGGGACGTTACAAAGTGGTATCAGAGGGGTTATTTTCTCTTGCTTTACTATTTGGAGACCTTATCCAGGGATAGGACGGATTCGATACTTGGCATTAAGCTGTGCTTGGGAGTAGCTAACCCGTGTACAGGGAAAATCTATACTACCTCATTAATTGCAGTTTCTGGTTTTGAGATTTTATGGTTGACCTGATTTCACCTAGAGTGATTCACATGGCTTGTGATATTATTATTTTGATATTTCGGTTCTATTTCTATCGTAACCTGATGAGATGAGGGTATTCCATCTCATGCATCATATAGGAACTTGTAGAAATCACATGTCATGCATTCTTGCCATGCCATCTAGGGTGCATTAGCGATTTCATGCTGTTGTGATAGGCCCTGTGTAGATAATGCATGGTGTTGTGATAGATTCTTGATAGATTCTGTGTTGTTATTCTAGAAAACTGTTTTTCTTGTTACTTTCTAAAGAATGAACGCTAAATTTTTGTTTTTTGAGGTGTTATGGGCCCTTATGGATCGAAAATTGGCATCTTATTCCTTGTTTTTAGTGTTTCTGGAATTTTGCACAGTTTTTGAGCTACTACCCAGAAAACCCAGAATACATGACGTGTACTTTTTAGATACACGCCGTGTAGTTTTCAGTCCGTGTCACTGACTGTGTGAGCAGAACACGGTGTTGTGGGAGTAACTTTAGGAACACGTCGTGTACCATTGGTACATGCCGTGTGAGTTCGGAGCCATGTACTCAGTTGTGTCACTAACAACATGGGCTGGGGAAGCTTGGGTAGAATACGCCGTGTCCGTAGGGAACACGTCGTGTGGTCCGGTCCAGGTACTCGGCCGTGTCATGAACAACACGGGACGACATGACCTTCTTTTCCACACGCCGTGTTTGTTCAGAACACGCCATGTAGTCTTGCCCAGGTACCCAGCTGTGTCACGAACAACACGGGACGATGTCACCTTCGACTATACATTCCGTGTTTGTTTGGATCACGGTGTGTAAGGTTCATCCATGTAGACGGCCGTGTGCTTAACAACACGGGCCACCGTAGCCTTGTCAAGTGCATGTCGTGTTTGTTTCGAACACGCCGTGTAGTCTTGGGTTGAGTC
Source organism: Viscum album (assembly GCA_963277665.1). NCBI lineage: Eukaryota > Viridiplantae > Streptophyta > Magnoliopsida > Santalales > Viscaceae > Viscum > Viscum album. The sequence goes on from OY728159.1 coordinate 163,437,436, forward strand.
GGACCGTGTGGGTTGTCCGTATAAGGAGACTCGGGCAGGGGAATAGTTTTCAAGTACACGCCGTGTGTTGGGGTCAACATGCCGTGTAGTTTGAAGTGTACACAACTTGTAGGGTAGGGGTACACGCCCATGTCAGTGGTTTAAAAAGACACGCCGTGTAGTTTTATACACGCCGTGTAGTCATGTTTTCCAATACTGTGTGTTTTTCTTCCCCTGTTCCCATTTTGTGCTCTTGTGTTCTCTGTACTGTTTTTTGTTGATCTGAGGTGTGCTTTTGATCTTTCAAAGCTATGGCTCCGAGATGTCCTCCGATCATACTCTTTTCTTCAAGCAGTGATCAGACGCCAGACAGGGCTGATCGAGAACTTCCTGTCGATCCCCCAGTCGAGCCAGCCTTAACACCGGTGGTTGTACTAGTCGCGGGCGCTGATGCACAATTTAGGGAAGGTTTCATGAGGATGATGCAGGAGTTCCAGGGGGAACCGCCTCCTGCCTCGTCTATGGAAGACTTGATGCTGGTTTTCCAGCAGCAGCATCCTCCCACGTTCTCGGGGGAGGGAGGACCTCAGGCTGCAGAGTCATGGATAGAAGCCATGCTGACTATCTTCGAGTATCTGGAGACGCCTCCAGAAAGGCGAGTCAAGCTCGCCACCTACATGCTCTGAGACTCCGCCAAGAGGTGGTGGGACGTGATCTCACAGGCGAGTCAGCAGCAGGCTATGGCTTGGGAGGAGTTCTAGTGCGTGTTCTACGACTACTTCTACCCGGAGACCCTGAGGGCCGATCGAGCCTGGGTGTTCATGAACATAGAGCAGGGTAATCTATATGTCATAGAGTATTCCTCTCATTTCACTGAGATGCAGCATTTTACACCCCTTTGGGATGGGAGTGGTGTGTTCTTGGCGAGGAAGTTTGAGGATGGACTCAGACGGGAGATCTGCTCACAGGTGAACATCTTCCAACTGACTTCCATTACTTCCATCGTCAACCAGGAACTGATTGCGGAGCGCAATCTGAGAGACATTGGAGCTGCGAGCCAGGGCGGTTCTACTACCAGAGCTAGATTTCCTTCAGATTACAGCAAGAATCTCCATAGGGAGCCTACACGCGGTGATTCGAGGAATCGAGATGCATCATCAGGCAGCCAGGTGACGTGCTATCAGTGTGGTCGGACAGGGCACATGAGGCCACAGTGCCAGAGAGACCCCATGGAGTGCTGATCTTGTGGAAAGATGGGTCACCTTCAGCAGTTCGGCCAGGTTTTCTCACCAGTGGCTAGTGACCGGGGTTCTTCTATGACTCCTCATTCAGGAGCAGCACCGCCAGATTCTCACCAGTCGGGGAACTGGAGTTCTTCCGGCCGTTCAGGCCGAGGTGGAGTTCGAGGCTGTGGCAGCCAGCCACCAGTTCCTCAGCACCAGCAGGGAGGTTCAGCTCAGAGTGGTCAGCAAAGGGCGCAGGGCCGTGACACGGGCCAGTCTTTCACCGTGGAGTAGACTTATCATGAGCAGGATCCCGACCCTTTTACCGTTCGAGGTACGATTTTAGTAGCCTCAGTTTTATCTTCAGATCTTTTCGATGCTGGTGCTACACATAGTTTTATCTCTGTTGCCGTTGTGGAGAGCCTTGGACTCTGCATCTTTTCTTCTACCGACTCGTTGAAACTAGACACACTTTTGGGAATGAGGACATCTAGTGTACGCTAGTGTAGAGAGTGCCCTCTCGATATTGCAGTGTATCTCTTCTTATAATATCTCTATGTCCTAGAGATGACAGGAAATGATGTCACACTTGGCATGGACTGGTTGATTCCCTTCTGGGTAGTCGTCGATTGCTATCGCCGCAGAGTGAGTTTCATTTCACCGAAGGGTGAATCATTCCTTTATAGAGGAGAATGGGACATTCGGGCGAGTCGGGCAGGACTCGAGCATCTTGGGCATGGAGGGGTGATAGCCCAGATTGCTAGTCTTTATCTGGATGATCAGGGGACTCCACAGATGGACTTTCCTCCAGTGGTGGATCGCTTCAGTGATGTCTTTCCAGAGGACTTTTCGGGTTTACCTCTGGAGCGTGAGGTAGACTTCTCTATTGATCTCATGCCAGGAGCGGCACCAGTGTCCATTCCTCCCTATAGGATGGCCACACCTAAGTTGCAGGATCTCAAGAAGCAGTTGTAGGAGCTATAGGCTAAGGGTTTCATTTGACCCAGTACTTCTCCTTAGGGTTCGCATGTTCTGTTCGTGAAGAAGGCAGACGGTACCCTTCGACTTTGTGTGGATTATCAGAAGCTGAACCAATTGACGGTTAAGAACTGATATCCCTTGCCGCAGATTGATGACCTTTTCGGTCAACTTCGAGGAGCCCAGGTGTTCTTGAAGATCGACTTGAGGTCCAATTATCATCAGTTGAGCGTTAGACCATCAGATATACCTCTGACAGCCTTCAGGAGCAGGTATGGTCTATACGAGTATACAGTCATGTCATTCGGTCTCACAAACACACCTGCAGTTTTCATGGCACTGATGAACCGAGTGTTCCATCCTTACTTGGATTCTTTCGTTGTGGTCTTCGTGGATGATATCTTGGTTCACTCTCACATTCGACATGACCATGCCCCCCATCTTGAGATCGTTCTGAGTACACTGAGAGAGAAAGGGCTTTATGCTTAACTCTCGAAGTGCCACTTCTGGATGGATCAGATTCACTTCTTGGGTCACGTCATCTCAAAGGAAGGATTATCTGTGGACCCAGAGAAAGTGAGAGTTGTAATTTCCTCGGAGCAGTCGAAGAACGTTTTTGAGGTACAGAGCTTATTAGGGCTGGCTGGATACTACAGATGCTTCATTCGGGACTTTTCCCGTTTAAAAGCACCTTTGACAGGTCTGACCAAGAAGGGGGAGAAGTTCTTATGGTCAGATTCTTGTGAGTCATCCTTTCAGAAGCTGAAAGGGAAGTTGACGTCAGCACCGATACTAGTCTTGCCAGAGCCAGGCAAGAGCTACACTATTTACTGTGATGCTTCGGGTATCGGGCTAGGAGCTGTGCTTATGCAGGGAGATGGAGTCGTTGTGTATGGGTCTCGGCAGTTGAGGCCACATGAGAGGAACTACCCTATGAACGATCTAGAGTTGGCAGCTGTTGTTCATGCCTTGCGCTGTTGGAGACACTATCTTCTGGGAGAGCACTTTGTGGTCTTCACTAACCACAAGAGTCTCACATATATCTTCACTCAGCGTGATCTGAATCTGAGGCAGTATAGGTGGGATGAGTATCTGCAGTCTTTTGATTTCGAGATTTCCTATACGCAGGGAAAGGGAAATGCCGTGGATGATGTGTTGAGCAGGAGAACTCAGATTCAGGCAGTTCAGGTGGCCAGTAGTGAGTGGCAGCTGATGGATCTGTTCTCTGAGATGCATCTGGAGGTGCACGACAGATGGGGACAAACTTTTCTATCTTCTGTAGCTGTTACCTCCACGCTACTTGATCGGGTACGGATGAGGCAGCTATCAGACTCGGAAGGCTTAGTCCTGAAGTAGAGTGTGTCAGGAGGGGACCCTCTTCCTGGATGGAGAGTGGGTGAGGATGAGATCTTGCATTTCCAAGGACGCGTATGGGTGCCAACGGACATACGCGAGGAGATGATGCGGGATTTCCATTCCTCGGTTTGGGTTGTTCATCCTGGCGTCACCAAGATGTATCGGGACCTTCATCTCCAATACTGGTGTCCAGGTATGAAGAAGGATGTTGCTGGTTTTGTCATGAGATGTTCTACTCGTCAGCAAGTGAAAGCAGAGTATCAGTGACCAGCAGGGCTTTTATAGCAATTACCCATTCCGGAGTGGAAGTGGAACGATGTTGTGATGGACTTAGTGACCGGGTTGCCAAGGTCACCTCGGGGAGACAACGCTGTTTGGGTTACCGTCGACAGACTTACGACGGTTTCTCACTTCTTTCCGATCAAGGAGAACTTCAGTGTCGATGATCTGGGATGACTTTACATCAGGGAGATCATTCGTCTGCATGGAGTTTCGTGCTTTATTGTTTTAGACAGAGATGCTCGCTTTACCTCTCGGTTCTGGAAGGGACTTCAAAAGGCCTTGGGTACACAGGTACTCTTGAGTACAACATACCATCCCCAGACTGATGGCCAGTCCGAGCGCACGATCCAGGCGCTTGAGGATATGCTCCGAGCTTGCATCCTTGACTTTGGAGGTTCTTGGGAGAAGCATGTTCCTCTGGTGGATTTCTCCTAAAACAATAGTTTCCAGGCGACCAATCAGATGGTACCATACAAGGATTTGTACGGTAGGCCATGCCGATCACCCTTATGTTGGCTGGAGGCAGGAGAGGCAGCTTTGCTGGGACCTCATCTTGTTCAGGAGACTTCAGAGCAGATAGAGCTGATTCAGAAGAGGATGGATACAACGCATTGTCGATAGAAGTCTTATGATGATTAGTGGAGATGACCTCTGGAGTTTAAGGTCGGTGATCAGGTTTTCCTACGTGTTGCACCGAGGTTGGGAAACAAGAGGATTTGGAGACAGGGTAAGCTTTCACTACAGTACATCGGTCCGTTTGAGGTCTTGGAGAGAGTGGGGTCTGTCGCCTATCGGTTGTAGCTACCTCAGAGGTATCGCTCCATGCATGACGTCTTCCACGTCTCTCAGCTTCGACGTTACTTTTCAGACCCATCTCATGTCTTTCAGCCTGAGGAAGTCGAGCTTGAAGCGGATGCGTTGTTCGAGGAACATCCTATCTGGATTGTCGATCATAGTACGAAGGTTCTCCGCGGGCGGTCTGTTCCTCTGGTACGGGTACTATGGCAGCACGGGCGAGTATAAGACGAGACCTGGGAGAGGGAGGCCGATGTACGATTGCAGTGGCCGGAGCTATTTGGGGATTCTTCTTCTCCACCTTGTTAGGGAAATTTGGGGATGAATTTCTTTAAGGGGGGAAGTTTGTAAGAACCCGGATCTCTTTTCAGGTATGTTTTTCCTTTTTTCTGGAGTTTTTGAGAAAAATGAATTTTCTGAAAATTTCAAAAGTACACACCGTGTACTTTCTGAGTACACACCGTGTACTCTTCCCGGCTCGAAGTCGTGTGTTGGCCATGCCCGGGCCACACACACGGTGTGTAAGGTTGAGGTGGAGGCCGATTTTTTGGAGTACGGAAAAATTTGAAGTACACGCTGTGTACTCTAGAAGTACACTCCGTGTACTTTATTTTTTTCGTTAAACGGACCGGGGTCACGTCTAACCCCCATATCCATCTTCTTCTTTAGTTTTCTACCGTCTGAGAGAGACTGTATAGCCGAATCTTTGACGGAGTCCTAACTCGCAGTCCGTTCTCCGATTCAAGCATGGTCAGTTACGTTGGAATCGCAACGGTGAGTTCTTCCTTCTTCTCTATCCTCATTTCTTGATTCCTCCTCCTTTCCAAGTTATCGTGGGATGAACTTTTTGGGCGTTTTCTTAGATCTACATCGTTCTAAGGGGAATCTGTCGTCAAGGTTCACGTATATCGATCTCCTAGGATCAAGGTAGGTAGTTTGTGCCTTTTCATAGAAAGTTGATGAATATTTTGTGCAATTACAACCAATACCCTTGAAGGGGTATTGCGTTTTTCCTGTTTTTCCCTTGTTACTTTCCTGCTTTGCTTGATTGCTTTAGTAGAGGTTATTGCTTTTGATTAGAGTATTTTGTTTGTGCTCAGTTTACTTTGTCATGCCTAGTTATAGGATTGTGGAATGTTGTTTTATTATTGCTATTGAGCCTTAGTTGATAGACAAGTAGTTCTTGAGGTTTACTTGGACGATACACACGCGCAGAGCATGTTTAGTTATACTCAGGATTGTGAGAACCTAGAGTAGCAGACGAAAGGGAAAATTGACGGAAGGGCTTCCCCAGAGTGTCTTTTAATCACGACGCGGGACCAAGGGGAGAATTGATGGAAGGGATTCTCCAGAGTGTCTTTAACCATGACGCAGACCATAGGGGGAACTGACGTTGAGTGCTTCCCTATAGAGCCTTTAGCACGATACGAGACTATAGGGGGAATTGACGGTGATTGATTCCCCAGAGAGTCTACTTATTTTACGCAGCTGAACCAAAGGGGTGAGACTGTGTGTGCCTCCCATAGGGTTTCTAGTACTTAGAGGTTGAACCATAGGGGTTAGATTGCGAGAGCTACCCAGAGGGTTACCTGTTTTCTTCTTGTTGTTGACTGCTTACTTGTGTGCTTTACTTGTGAGAACTGTGGATTGTAGCTTCTTGTGCTTTTCTGTTTACTAATTCTTGTTTTATTACTGACATGTATTCATTGACTATTAGACATAAATCTTTGGGTGATTTCCTACTGGGATTTTATCTCACACCCTATTTGGGCCATGATTTTGGGCCCAAGAAGACTATGTTGCTGCAGGTATAGATAAGGGCAAGTGACCTTCTACTTCAGGATCTTGACTGCATCAGGAGCTGGGGAGAGTGGGACCGAGCCGTGGCTCGTGATGCTGAGGAGCTTTCTATGTTTTTCTTTTTTACTTGGTTTCATTTGTATTCCAGCACGTTGTTGTGTTTGCTTCTTTCCATAGATACTTGTACCTGCTGCATTATTGTCATCATTGTTAGATATCTGCATTGCTTTCGCTGTCTGGTTTCTTTTTTTATGCATGTTGATTATTGCTTCTGCTGTTTATTGTTGTTTTCTTACCTTTTATACCTTACCGAATGAGGGCATAGTTTCCCCACTGACTCACCAAGGCCCTCGCTTCTAGTCGGCAGTCTCTGGCGTTCGGGGAAACGCGCTTGAGGTCATGTGGCGAACCGGGTACGGGGCACCAGTGGAGGGGCTCCGGACTTGGGACGTTACATATAATTATGATAACGATCATGAATAAACTTGGATTAAACCTAAGATGTTAGATATTGAAAGTACTCCCCTTGATTATGTTATTTTACTAGTATGATTTTTTCCTCTCACACTATTATTTTTGGGTTTTAGATAATGGCTGGAACCCGAAGGAACCGTGTTAATGATCAATGCACTAAGAAATGCAATTATTTTCCTCCTGAACAACCAAATATTATGGTAAATGGAGTGAAAAATATTATTTCTATACTTACAAAAGCTATGAATCATTCTAGATTTCCAAATGAGCAGAGAAGGGAACAATATTCTATTGAGTCCTTCATGAGGAAACATCCACCTTCTTTCAGTGGGTCTTCTGATCCTCTTTTTGCTGAATAATGGATCAGTACCATTGAAAAGATATTTTCCATACTTCGCTATTTGGAACATGAAAAAGTGATTCTTGATATTTACTGTTTAGAAGGTGAAGCGGACCAGTGGTGGACTCTAATTAAGAATACGAGACCCCTAGATGAAATTGAATCCATGGAATGAGATGAGTTCAAGAACATATTTTTCAATAAGTACTTTCCTCGTAGTCTTCGAACAAGGATGGAAAATTATTTCTTTGAGATTAAGAAAAAGGATGATGACTCTGTTGGTATATATGAGGAAAATTTTACAAGGCTTACAAGGTATGCATCTGTCTTTATCATCCAACTTGAAAGTAAATTTGATCGATTCTTCAGTGGATTAAAACCAAGTCTTAGAAAGACATTAGCTATAAGAGACTTCAGTAGCTATGAATAGATTGTGTGTTGTGCTATCAAGGTAGAACTGGAAGTTGTTGTTACATATCCATCTCATAGTTTTGACAAGAAACGAAAGATGGAGTTCAAGGAAAAATCTCAAAACTATGGTGAAAAGAAGACAAATGTTTTGTTATGCTCAAAGTGTGGAAAGAAGCATGGTGGAGATTGTCTTAAAGGGACTAGAAGATGTTTTAAGTGTGGAAAAGAAGGTCATTGAGAAGATGAGTGCCTAAGTAATGGAAAAAAGGTAGCTAATGATGTGAATGGAGAAAAGACTGTAGAGAACGCACCACCAACACTTCAATGCTACAAGTGCAGGGAAATGGGGCATTATACTAACCAATGACCTAATCCAAGGGTTAATGATGATCGACATCAACAACCTCTTAAGGAAAAGGAAAAAGGGAATTCACATGCGATCACTATTAGTGATTTTGAATATGACAACGAAGTGGTGGAATGATTAAGTGTATATGTAATGGGATTCCAAAATAGTGTTGTGGAATCTCATTTATAGTTTTATAAAATAATAGAATATCTATATATTGGTTTTAAATAATTATATGGTACTGGTTACGATGAAAAGTGATTTAAATATTTTTGGGAAGCACCTAATATGTGCATAATGAAGTGATAAGAAGATAGTGAAAATTTTGATATTATTAATGAACTCATGACTGATATAAGGACAAAGTGATATCATGGTTTGAGTATATATAAATTTTGGGATTTTGGTATGTGGAAAGAGTTAACTTTTGACAGCATTCATGTTTTCAAAAAGATTATATGGTAATTCATGTTTCAGGAGAATACCTGATTAAGGAATTCACATGTTTGAAATGTAACCAATAAGATATATCTTATGATATATAGGGGATAAATAATGGTATTCACATGCTTGGTTGATGACATTTTTAGTAATAGTTTTATTTATACAATGAGCTTGGATAGAAGTATTTTGCATAAGACAAATGATTTTAAATGGATTATGTTAGACATAAGATAATATTATTTAAGGATAGAACCTTTTTTCGATATTATTTCTGGAATTTTATAATAGTGTAGTTTTAGAAAAAGGAAAACCTACAGGACGGGCGATAACCCGTCGCGTCAGACAAGGTTACGGGAATTGAACCCACAACTGAAGTGCGACGGGCCTTTATATCCTACCACTGGCCTACATGAAGTCCCTGGTTAGTAGAAACTAGTTTTATTTTATTAAGTGGTATGATAGATGAAGTATAAGTCCATTTTTGAAACCATATACGATTAATCTCACCATAATATGGACTTATGTATATAAATTTTTCTAACCTTTTGTTTGATATGGATGGAATGACCTATCATTCTATCACATGATCTGCTAACACTTCATAGAAGACAAATTCAACTTAATTTCTTTAAGAGATGAACTGGAAATTGTTCAAGGCACAAACAATAGTGAGATTGTACCAAAATCAAGTAAGTATTTATTTTAATTCAAAAATTCTTCAACATTAGGGAAATGATATTGAAAACCAAAAATGTTGTCACAGTGCCCTCATATCTGATGAATTAGATGGTACCTTAGATCATCATAAATTTATGGCTTTGTGATTGTTGACTTTTTCATAGCCATGTTCTCTACCACTCTCCATCAGAACTTGATGGTTGGATTTCTCTTACATATCCATATTTTCACCTATATTCTCTTATGTGGAAACCCAGTGATGAGTTACTTTGGGTGACTATTATGTTTCTAACTTTCCTTTTTAAAATTAAGTTTTAGTATTCCTTTTTACAATGTGGGTTTCTATGAAAGAAACTTTCAAGTAGTAAATGATTTATAACCCCAAAAAATTTAGAGGGTGAAATTCATTTTAAGGGGGGTAGAATGTAACACCCAGAGATTTTATGAGAAATAATCTTTTTAATTTCTTTGATGTCTTGTGTTTTACGCTACACCAAAATTATATTGCGCTATACACAACACCAAGTATAGATTTTGATCAATTTATAAATGAACTATATTTTGATTATGTTATACGCAACACCAAAGGAAGCTTTCACTACACAGAACCCTAACTTGGCTTGCAATACATGCAATAGTGACCTTCCTCGATAGCGTGTGTTGTACGCAATACTGAGTTTCACTAAACAATGATATATTGTTATAATATAATTATGAAATAGACGTTATGAATAGTAGTAACTACATTTTGAATTTCATGACATTATTATTCATCTTACACATTTTATAGAACACGGTATGAGAACAAAATAATTTTTTCAGGTAAAATAAGTATTTTTCAAAAAATGCAGTTTTGTCGCCTTTTGATGGCGCACCAACATTAAATCTAGTTTTTGAAACATTTATAAGTTCAATTAAACGAAATAAACTTATTCATTTCAATAAGTATATAAAAATTAACTTTGGATAATTTTTTAATATTTTTCTGTTAACTTTCATATTTTGATGAATAGTAAAAATACGCTAAATTTTAATTAAAAACAACATTTTTCATCATGATAAATTATATGGTTAAATTATAATATTGAATAGTTTTAAATTATAAATATAATATATTTTATCATTTAATATAATGTAAGTCATTAGCATTAATTTTATACTGAATTCATAGGTAAAAACATTTCAATATTTTTCAATGTTTTAACTTTTAAAACTCGTTTTCTTAACAACGAGATTAATTTTAAATTAATTACCACAACTTCTATGTTTTTAATTTAGAAAAATATATTAAATATTTGGATTAATTGGGTCCAAATTATGTTAATAGGTTACTTTAATTTTTTTGATATTATGAATAGTAACTGCGGTAATTTTTATTTACTACAGTTAAAGGTAAATCAGGTAATTAAGGGTAAAAATAAGATTATAAAATAACACTAAGACCTGCCTAAATTCTATTGGATGAATAAAAGTCGACCCATATCACTTAAGGGTCAGAATAGATTCATTTCATGGACTTTTGACCATGACAATGATATAATTATTATTAAAACCAAAGAAAGTGACAACATGTCACTCTCTTATATCTTATAAGTGTAATAATTTTAATTTAGTGATAAAACTCATAAAACTTAGAATATAAATAGTCTCCATAATTCTAATAAAATTATATACATCATGAGAATTTACTTAGAATTTTTAGGGATTAAATAATTATCATTAATGATGACACAATAGTGGTGTAGAAATTATTTTATTGATTGAAATGTCATATAAATGGTTTTAAAAATAATAAAATAAATATTATATGACTAATTAATGTTATCCACAAATTTTCTAGATGTATATGACATGTTATGAGTCTATTAAATATTTTTTTTCAAATATATCCTTTGTTTGGATTTTATTTAAATTCAAATAAATGAATAGTGTCAAAATTGACACTATTGTTATTTTATAAAAATAACATATTATAAAATTGTTTAAAAATCACAAAAATATTTAAAAATTATAAATTTTAATTTATATGGTATAAAATTTCATAACGTATCCAATTATGGACAATTTACAACACATAAGTAATTATTTATAACAATTTAAAATTTAGAATATTGTTACCACAAATAAAATTAAATAGACTAAATAAGGATAAATCAAGTTGATAAGGTTTCAAATAAATTACCAAAATGTATAAATATTATTGGTTGATTAGATTACAACCCTATATAATCTAATATTCGTATTTGAGTCATTTTTGGTGGTTTTTAAGTGGGGTTTGAGTTTATTATAAATTAATATTTTAGAGGTTTCCAAAAGTGCTCATCCCCTCTCTCATAAAAGGGAACCTCCTCCCTCTCCTCCTCACACCACTTTGAGCCTTCAACCTCAGCCAAACCATGCCAATTTCTCTTCTACAATTCCCTAGAAACATACTAGAGGTCCTGATCTTCTTCAAAGACTAACTTTAGTGCCCTAAGAGTAGGTTTAGAAGAGGCGCATCGAAGAAGAGGTAATATCCTTTACCGATTCTTTCAAATTTATTTATTCTTATACTTCCTCTTCTTTATTTGTTTCATTATAAAGTAATAACATCAGTATCACTAATATATTGATATGTTATTATAAATATTAAATAACCCTATTTCACCTTCTATCCATCCTACGAAAAACGAAAGCACCGCGTGTGCGTACGTACGAAATACCGTCTCTACGTTGTAGTGTAATATGTTTTTCCACCACCACCTTACTTGTATGGGTATAATAGTGTAAATAATAACTATATATGATTATTATAACATGATACTATTTCTGATATATTATATCATCCACTTCAATTCCATTCAATAATTATGAGAACAATATCATCGCCCGTGCGTACGTACGGATTACCGTATCCACGACGTGATGAGATTCATTCTCTATGTTAACCATTAAAGAATGAATATAAATTACATATAATAAATAATCATGAAAAATGTGGCCTAATAATGATACTAGATTAAATTATATGTTATTTACTTACTTCGATTAAATTTAATAAAGAAACGAAAACAACGTTCATGCGTACGTACAGCCTACCGTCCCCATGAACGGTGTATTTCATTCCATTTATCGATCTATCATATATATTTATATGCTGAATATATATTATATATAAATCATGTTTACATTATGGAATTTAGTAAATCAGGTTATAAGTAATAATATCAAGAACAACAAGTCCAAACACGTACGATAAATGAAACGATTTTACCCAAAATGTTTCTTTAACATAGAATTGACAAAAGAATGGGTAATATAAAGTCATAAGTGAATCATATATGATATCATAAATATTATTATGGTTATGTTACAAGTAAATAATATGTTTAAACCCACTATACAGGAGTCTCATACACATACATAATAAATCGGACATAAGGTAAGGGATAATTTTGCAATCTCATTTTTATTTGAGATTGTTTACACGTAGGTATTTACTGGGGTTATATTTATCATCCATTTCCATGTTTTAGAGAAATGTTTTCATAAAGTATTTAAAATTATTCCATGTATATTTAAAGTCATGTTTACCCCCTTTTTACTTTTACTATGTACTATGGAAGGAATCTTTCTTTTGTTTACGATACGAGGTATTTTTTGACTTTTCCGGAAAAAGTACAAGAAGAATGTTTTTTTAAATTATACGACGTGAATGGATTTTTACAGTTTCATAAAGACTTATTTCAATGAATCTTACTATACAAAATTTCATTATTATTTTAAACAAAATCCTTTTATTTTAAAATTTAATGGCATTTTGAGAAAAGAAAATGATTTTGAAGAAGAAAGAATATTTTCCTCAAGAATTCATTTCAAGTGTTTTATCAAAACTATTTTCCATCTATGATGACATTATTTAGTATGTTTATGTTTCAAGTATAATGTATCTATTATTTACATGGTTTTATTTTACTTATGATGAAATGATATCCATTTGGTTTATATGGATTATGTTATGATGGGATGATGTTTATGAAACCCATTTTATTCTTTGGGTTATGATGAATGATTTATGTTGTGGAACAGGAAATAATGATTTCATTATGAGATGGGTGGGACCTATATCTCCCTCCAATGCATTGGATAAATATTTATATCTCATGAGATAGAAATGGTTGGAATGAAAAGTAAATCCAATTCAGTAATACAGGGCTGGAATGACAAGTAAACCCAGTTCAGTAATAGACATTGTCTACTATGATGGACTTGGAAGAAATGTATTGTCTAATTTGGAAATCATATCATGTGATTAATGTTTTTCCACAATTACATGTTTTATTCCCATGATATTTTATCATTATTGATGTTCCATTATGATCTATGCCTTACGTACAACCATGTTTTATATCATTGCTCAAGATTTTGATGTTTAAACATTATATTCATGTTTTTAAGTTCAAATGTATATGGTTTGTTTTATTTTCTCCATGATTACCCTTAATTAGAATTTGAGATCACCCTTTATATGTTTTCTTTTCTACAAGATATAAAGAAAGGTTTTAGGTAAGAAAACAAAAGTGAAAGATCATTATGGTAGATATTGAAGATCTTTCACCATGATTAGAAGATTATGTTCTGAGTTTCCAAAGACCCTAAACTATTATGGTCCTTGGGTGTCTGTTTTTGTTATATATTAAGTATTCCACAAAAGTAATGTAATGTCCATGTACGTCAAGCTTAGGTCTCTACAATATTTGAGTAAATCAAGACATCGCCTTTGCCTCATGTTGAGTTCTTTTTGTATAAATATGTATTTCAAACTCTTGTGATTTGTATATATATCACATCTTTCACCATATAAATAGTGTCTCCATATATTCAAATCAAATATTACGACTACTAACTCAAGATTATGAGTTGGATAATTTTGTTCACGAGTCTTCAACTGCCTTAATGAATATGTAATAACTTTATCATTTTGCCTAAGGAAACAACCCAATCTATTCTTTGATGCATCATTATATATCAAAAAAACCATCATTTCCTGATGGAAGAGTAAAAATTGGAGCACTGACCAATATTATATTCAAGTATTCAAAACATTCTACACATTATTTTTTCCATATGAACTTAACCCCTTTACGTGTGAACTTGGTTAATGGGTTTGCCAATCGGGAAAAATTCTCGATGAAATATTGATAGTAACCTACTAAAAAAATGAAACTACATTCCTAGATTATGTTCATTGGCATAATCCATTCTTGGATTGCCTTTGTATTTATAGGATCAACTAATATTCTGTCCTTAGAGACCATATGGCTATGAAAAGTAACTATTTGAAGACAAAATTCACACTTATAAACTTCCCATATAACTATTTTTGTCTAAGAGTCTTCAGAACAATCCACAAGTGATTCTCATGGTCCTTAGAGATTTTAGAGTATACCAAGATATCATCAATAAATACCATAAAAAATTATCAAGAAATTCCCAGAATACTCTGATCATTAGATCCATGAAAACAAAGGGTACATTAGTCAGTCCAAATGTCATTACTATAAACTCATAATGTCCATACCTAGTTCAAAATGTTGTCTTTAGAATATCATTCTTCTTTAAACACAATTGACGATATATAGAATGAAGGCCAATATTTGAAAAATATTTATATATGTGAATTTGATCAAATAAATCATCAATAGGAGGAAGAAGATACCTATTATTTATTATAATAGCATTTATTTCTCTATAGTCAATACACAGCCTCAAGGACCCATCTTTCTTCTTAAAAAAGTGAATATGGGCTCCCCAAGGAGAAATAATAGGGAGAATAAATCCCTTAATACTTAACTCCTCTAGTTGTTTCTTCATCTCCACTAATTTCATAGTTTCCATTCTATAAGGAGTCTTTGATATTGGTCTTGAATTAGAGATTAGATCAATGGTAAATTTAACTTCATGCTCTAGGGGGTGTCTAAGTAATTCCTTGGGAAATACATCAATGTATTCCTTCATAATTTGTACATCCTAAATTTGAAGATTACTTTCCCCATCCCTAGATGCTATTTTCTCTTCCACCCCAAGAATTTCATTCAGTAGAGCTGTTGGGGGTGGATCTAGATAAGAATCAAATGATGAAGTTTTTTTCTCTAAAAATAAGGGATTCTTTATCTTCCTCACAAATCATAATTTCCTTCTTCTTCGAATAAATTTTCATATAATATTTTAAAATACAATTCATACCGAGGATTATATCAAATTCAACCATAGGTATGATGATAAGGTCAGCAACTAAAGAACACTTATGTGTCATAAAAGGGACTGACTGACACATTTTTTTGCAATGATACTTCCCTTAAGAGATTTGACTAAAAACTCCCTTATTAAATCAAAAGTAAAATGTCTTATTTTCTTGGAAAATTTGGTAGATATAAAATAGTGTGATGATCTAGACTCAAATAAGGCATTATCTAGATTTGAATATAATATTAATATATCTGCCACCACATCATTGGGTACTTCCACCTCATCTCTAGTGATCACATAAGCTTGGATATATCCCCTTGTCCTCTTCTATGGTAGATTCCATTGATGATTGGGAAATTGATTTGAATAATTACCCATTTAATTATAGTTGAAGCATTAAACATCATTTATTTGTTTCTTCTGTTTGAAATCATTAGATCAATGACCCTTTTCTCTACACTTATATAAAACTCCCATATCTTTCAAGAATTTACCAGGATTATTCTCTCTATAATTTCCACATAATAGAAATTTATTAATTACCTTATTCTTATTTGATTCTTTACAATTTCCATGGTTATTATAAGACCTATTCTTCTATTTATTTTCCATTAATATATAGGATCTGAAAAATTACTTCTCTATTTTGATAACACTTAATACTATTTAATAATATGATGATTTTTTTGAGAGACCAATGGCCTTCAGAGACCTGGCTTAAGACCTACAAAGAAATGATAAATATTGTCTCATAAATCATGTTTGTAATCTATATCATGCCTAGATAGTATTTTAAAGGTAGCCTCATACTCTACAACAATCTATTATTCCCTTTTCTTTAAACTAAGGAATTTTCTCTTCATTTCTGTTCGTTTCTTTTGAGGGAAATATTTATCAAAAAAAACGTTTCTTTAAAAGCTCTCCTTAGTATTTTGGATCAATGACCACCATTGATCAACATATCCCTTGAGAAAATATACTACCAGTACTACCATTTCTTTTTCATTACATCCCAATGCTGAAAATATCTTTTCGAGGGACTCAATCCATAGCTCAGCTACCACTGGATTAGTAGTCCCACTAAAAGATGAGGGATTTTGTCACATGAAATGATATAACATAGGTATAGTATGGTTATTAATCATAACCTAGGTAATATTTCTTAATATGGACATGATTAGCTTAGTTCCAACACTAACTATGTTGACTTGCTTAGTAGGGAAATCCCTACATTGTCCGCATGTATTGATTCCTTTACTTCAATTAGGTGGAATCACTAAATAATGGAATACACTAAGTTAACTCATAATCATCATTATTATTCATCAAAAAATTCACTAAAAGGAGTTATAATAATTCTTATGTTTACTTAACATCTAGTTTCCAATGTTTCTACTAAACTTGATATAATACCAATGATAAAAACCCCAACCTTAATAGCCCAGAGTCAGTGGTTGTTTTATTACAATTATATAGATACAAGAGATCACATCAATAAGGATAATGAAGGACCCCAGGACACCCTGAGAGGGGAGGGGTGAATCATGGTGTCAACTTTTTCTTTTAAACTGAAGGATCTTGTTCCCACATTGGTAGAAACTAGTTTAACTTGTATGATGAATATGAGAATAAATAAAACATTCACATGCATAGATATGACAAAACACTTTTTACTTGGTTCACCACTAAGGGCTATTTACAAGGAGAATACATCAACAGGTTGTCGGTCATACCAAATTCCTCTATTCTTCAATCGTTGTGGATTACAAAGGTTTGGGAACAGTCACTCTGTCCCAAGATCACTGCCTTTAAAAATGTTCAGGGATAGCCTACTGTGTCCCTCAGGTGACTCCTGTTGACTCCCCCTGGCTCACTGCCCTTGGTGAAGTCCCACTCAGTTTATAGACGTGAAGGCCTCTTCATCATTGCAAAAGAATGTATCCTCTGTTGTATGTAGATGCTCTGTTGAAGTCTGACTTCCGCTTGTAGACTAATCTCACTTTTCACTAAAGGTATCGGGCAATCATACAGCTTTTGTGCAGCTCCAAAAAGATCGGCGTGCTTTAAATACACCTGGCGCACTTCTCCAATCCTAGCGAGAAAGTTTCAAGACGGCGTGTAAGTCTCAGCGCGCAAGTCCAAATTGGCATGCAAGTTCACCTCAACCACTTGCGCGACACTCACTTCTTCTACCTCAAATTTGCGCGAATCAACCCCTTTCTCACCAAAACCACCTTGGACGCGCAGCTAACAACTGTCGCGCAACTTCAACTTGTGCGACCCACCACCACTTGCACGACCACTACACCTGCGTGACGAGAGCTTTGATTTTCTCTAATTCTGAACTTCTTCTTGAATGAGGAGGGGTCGACCTGTATTTATAGGCATTTAGACACCTTGTGCGATGGCGCACAAGTCTACCCTTAGTGCGCAAGTTTTGGCGTGCAAGTCTCTGCCCCCGAAAAACACTTGCGCGACCAACTTCCCAACTTGTACGCCCTTCTCCCCTTGACATATTTTCATGTTATGATCTTGAAAAACATTAGGCTCACAAGTTTCCTCTCCTTCAAGTACTCATAGTGCAAGCCCCTTTTCCAAAAACACTTTTCTCCATTTGTCAATGTTGAGGTCCAGAAATTTGGCAAACACTAGAAAATGGTGCCACCTTCAATACTATTATCTACTTGAATTATAAGATCACTTTTCTGGCACATATTCTGAACTTACACTGAGGATTGACAACAAACAAAAACCATACTTCAATTCATGCATAGAACTACCATGGTTCCAACAATCACCCCCTTTGGGTTTGTTGGAAATTAGTAAATAAATTCTATAGAGCACCAGCCATAGGCAAACCACAAACGCAAGAATCAACTCATCCAACACTCTAAGTCTACATGAGCAATTCTAGGTGTAGAAAATATTTGAGTAAGCTTAAATTGGTTTCTTCTCTAGTGTATTCCTTCCCATCCTATCACCGAAACTGAAAACTCAATGTGTCACAAAAGAATTACATGCCTGAATTTATTACTTTCTCCCCCATGGACAATAAACCCAAAGACCGGTAATTGTTCATTATTCATCTCAAACCACACTCCCTCTGGATAGTGTCTCCCCCACAAACCCGCATCGCATCTATAAACATATAAAAAATAATTAATAGAAATGGGGAGAGGGTAATTCCGTAACCTCATTATGCACTGGGAGGTGGCCGAACACTGAGGTTCAACTGATGATTCTCAAACACAGCCACTAACAGTGGTTTGGTCAGAATATCAGCCACTTGCTCCTCAGTTCCCACATGATCCATTATAACCACCCCTTGCTCAACTTTTTCTTTGATAAAGTGATACATGATTTCAATATGTTTTGTATGAGAATGCTGAACAAGATTCTTTGTAAGATCAATTGCGCTCTTGTTATCATAGTAAATCACCACTGGCAGTTTCACCTCATCACTAATATCTGTTAGTTGTTTCTTTATCCATAGCAGTTGAGTGCATGAATTTGTGGCAGAGATATACTCAGCTTCAGCAGTACTAAGAGAAGTACTTTCTTGTTTCTTGCTCAACCAGCCAACACATTTATTCCCAATATAGAATGCACCACCACTGGTGGAATTTCTATCCACAACATCGCCAGCCCAGTCAGAATAAAAAAATGCTGATAAGTCACTGTCCCTTCCTGTAGTAAATTATAAGCCACAATTGTGAGTACCTTTAATATACCTAATGATTCTTTTTACTACTGCCATTTGTTCCTCCTTTGGATTACTCTAAAATCAAGCTGCAAGACTTGTGGCAAGGAAAATATCTGGACGAGTCACTGTCAGGTACAGTAGGCTCCCAATGATCCTCCTGTACATGTTGGGATATACAGGGGTCCCATCCTCATGCATTCCAAGTTTAGTTCCATCTGCATCAGAGTTGACAATGGTTTTGAGTCTTGCATATTAAACTTATTCAGCAGTTATCTTGCATAATTTTCCTGATAAATTAAAGTTCAATCCTTCTTTTGAATCAACTGTATCCCCAAGAAATATGTGAGCTCCCCAATCATAGAAATTTCAAATTCTGATTTCATGTGATTGGAAAATTCATCCACAGATTTCTGCCTGCTGCCACCAAATATGATATTATCAACATAGACTAGAACCATGAATTGATCTTTTGGAGAATTCTTCACATATATATTGTGATCTACTCCACCTCTTTTGAATTACAGCTTCTTGAGATAAGAATCCAGCCGGGAGTACCATGCTCGTGGTGCCTGTTTCAAGCCATAATGTTCTTTCCTTAGTTTGCATACCTTTATTTCATCATTACCAAGAAGAAAACCCACTGGTTGTTCAATGCAGACTTCTTATTCGAGTACACCATTTAAGAATGTTGTCTTGACATCAATTTGATATACTTTATATCCTATTTGGAAAGCCATGTCAAGGAACAACCTAATTGACTCCAGTCTAGCCACTGGAGCAAAGGTTTCTTCAACATCAACACCTTCAACCTGGGAATATCCTTTACATACCAGTCGATCCTTGTTTCTAATAACACTTCCATGCTCATCAAACTTGTTCTTAAAGATCCATTTTTTACTAATCACATTGTGACCTTCGGGTCTCTGGATAAGATCCCATGTATGATTCTTGTCAATCTGATCTAACTCTTCATTCATGGATTTCACCCATGATTCATCCTTTGCAGCTTCTTCAAATGAGGATGGCTCCACAACTAACAGAAATGCAGATTGCATGTTATTCCTCATCCTCCTTGTTTGAGTGGGTGCACTCCTATCCCCAATTATGTTAGATGGATCAATATCAGCTCTTCTATTTCTCCTGTGAGGTTCAGTTTCATTCTCTTCAGCCATAGTTTCTTCTTCAAATTCTTCTTCCAAGTCAACTTCATGATGTGACTACTTAGTGTTTTGTACAACGTCCTCTATTTCTGTATTTGTATTTTCTCCACGTTAACTTTCTTCCTCACTTTCTATCACATCATTATATAACGTCCTTGAATCATTTGTGGTTTTCTCTTCAATTATATTAACATCACTGCTTTCCATAATCCTTCTTAATCACTTATTGAAATATTTGTAGGCTTTTCTGTTCATTGAGTATCTGAGGAAAATTCCTTCATCAGTATTATCACCATACTTCCCTTGATTTTCTTCTTTGTTTATGATGAATAATTTACTTCCAAAAACAAAAAAGTATTTCAAAGAGGGCTTCCTTCCATGCCAAAATTCATATGGTGTCTTTGTTTCACCCATATAACTTCCTATTTGATTTTGAATATACACTGTATCTTGAACAACCTCTTTCCAGTAATGTCATGGAATACAACTTTCAATCAGCATAGTTCATGCCATGTTGTTCACCTATCGATTCCTACATTCAAAAACTCCATTTTGTTGTGGAGTTCTCACAGCAGATACCTCATTTTTTATCCCATGCTTCTCCAGGTAATTTCCAAATTCAATGGATGTGTATTCCCCTCCATTGTCAGATATCAACACTTTGATTGTTCGTCCAGTATCATTCTCAGCGATTCACCGATATATTTTCATGCAGTCAAGTACTTGTCGTTTCATTTGAATGACCATTAAACATTCCATTCTACTATAATCATCAATGAAAAGGACAAAGTACCTTTCTCCATGAGTTTCGGAAACATTTATCGGTCTGCATACATCTGTATGAATTAGATCAAGAAGATGAGATGCCCTTTTCTTCTTTGGCCGATATGAACCGCAGACCAGCTTTTCATGAATGCAAGCATCACAAGATTTTTCATGCTCACGTTTCAGGTTGGGAATGTCCATGACAAATCTCAACTTTGATATTTTCTCCATGTCTTTTTGATTGATGTGTCCCAGTCTCCGATGCCACAAATTGTTTTCTTCTTTAACAGTCATGTAACAAACATTTTCTTCACTATCAACCTGATAAAAGTTGCCTTCTATTCTGCATCCCTTCATAAGTGAATTGCCTATCTTTCCCTTGATAGTGCAGTCTTTTTGATTAAAAGTAACTATAAGTCCGGAGTCACACAGTTGACTCACGCTGAGTAGATTATGACGTAATCCATCTACATAAAGAACTTCAGTCTTCTTTAGCTCTCCATTGGCTAATTCGGTACTTCCATTGCCTTTGGTTTTCAGAGATCCATAATTACCAAATCGTACTATACCATCAGCCTTCCTTTTGATATCTGTTAACAGGCCTACATTACCTGTCATATGAGATGAACAACCGCTATCCAAAATCCAGGTGTTTTTGCTTTTTGTAGCTTTGAGGGCCACCTCTGCACGGTTGGATTTCTCAATTTTCTTTCTTTCTTTCCATGGTACATTGGATTGAGTATAGAGCACTGATGGCATTTCAATTATCTATTTCATGTACCTAGGTTCTTCGTAGTCGAAATCTTCTTTGAGAGGAGAAAACCTGTTTGAAAGAGAAACACTGTCTTGATGACAAGACTTGAATTGTCTCAAACTTCGGTATAAGGTTTCCCTGTCCCTTCTCTGCCTACAATTAACAGCCTTATGACCAAAGTTAGAACATCAAAAACAATATCCATAGAAATTATTTCTTCTAAAAGAATTAATATATGAATTTTTTCTCCTCTGTTGAACTCCTATATCTTCTCCATTTAGATAGCTTCTTGCCTCTTTGCAATAAGACATGGTATGACCCAAATATCCACAGAACTGACCCTTCATGAGAGGAAATGTCTTCTCACTTCTATTTTTCCTCACTCCTTCTTCTGTGGGATAGTATTAAGATGGATCCTTTTTCCATGAGTCTTGAGGATAATCTTCTTTTCTTCTTTCATATTGAAATGGAGGTTTCTATTTCATCACTTTAGAAGATTTTCCCACATCACCCACTTTCAGCTTGCCTTTATTTTGGTCACCTTTATTTGCAGTATTTGACGATTCTTTCTCACAACCAATTCCACTATTTCCCATACAGGTAGGTATTTGATCTTTTAAAATCTTTTCAACTCTATTAGAGCCACATTTTGCTCTCTCCAATAGCTCAGCATCTGAGAACCTTCCAAACTATAATTTATTCTTTGATTCTTTTGAAATTGAATCTTTTTTAAATTTACTTCTAATAGTAACAAATTCCTCCTAAAGATGCTCAGTAGTCTTGGAATTTTCCTCTAGTCTTAATGTGAGGTCATTGATGAACTTTTCTTGCTCTTCAATTCTTAGCTTCAGATCCACTACATCATCGTTTCTTTCAAGTATTCTAGACTGTACTTTCACCAATTCTTCCAGTCATTCAATTTCAGCTTCAAGTTGATCAATATATTCAGTTGATTCTTATAAAATTGATTTACACTTATTTCAACTCTTAAATTTAATCTTGAGCTTACTAACAGCATCCTTAAGTTGCAACTCGGGATCATCGCTAGTTTTCAATTGATTTTCTCCACCAGTATCTTCTGATTTTTCAACATTGGCCATCATGGAAGCATGGTTACTAGTTTTAAATTCCAGTTCTTCTTCATCATAGAATTCATTATCATATTCTTCCTCTTCACAGAAAAAACTTTTCTTCAGAACTTTCTTTCTAGATTTGAAGTCTCCTTTCTTGGAAAACATTTTCTGAGGCTTCTCAATGTTTTCAGTATCTCTATCATCATCATTGATCTTTCTTAAGCACTTAGAAGCAATGTGCTCGACTTTGCCACAACCAAATCAAGATAGAGGTAACTTCTCTTTGAATTTCCCTTTTCCCTTATATAAATTCTTGTAAATGAGAGAAAGAATTTATTTTTATTCATCATCTTTAACACTACTATCTTTTTAGATTTTCAGTTTCTCCATGGATTTGAATGAAATTTCCTTGCTTACTCGGGTCGTAGCATCTTCTGGTTTGAACCTCATTTCATATGCCACCAGGCTGCTCAATAGATCATCCAGAGAAAGTTTGGAAAGATCTATTTCCTCAAGGGCTGAAACCTTTGGCTTGTAAAGGGGTGGAAGTGTTCTTAATATTTTCTTCACAATGTCTACGTCTTTGATTTCTTCACCTAGACCCAGAATTTCTCCAACCACTTCAGTAATTCGATTGAAGAAGGAGTCTGTGTTCTCATCAGGATGAATCTTCAGATCATCAAACCAATTGTGTAGGAATTGTAGTTTTCCTCCTTCACTTTTCTATCTCCTTAATAAATATTTTCAATTTTACCCCACATGGACTTTGCTGAGGTGTAACTCATCACCTTTAGGTAGATCTAATCAGAAAGGGATGCGGTGAGATCATTCTACAATTTAGCATCAACATGAAGAATTTTCCTATCGGCATCAGTCATAGCCATCCCTGTTGGATCAGTAACATGTATACCTTTCATGGTGGAAAAGAGAACATCCATTCAAAGGGATCTTAGATGACATTTCATTCTGTGCTTCCAAATCTGAAAATTACTTCCATCAAAGAGGGGAACTCCCCTAACACTGGCTAAATTTTCCATGGAGGTATAAAATAGATCAAACAACAGTAACCTGGCTCTGATACCACTTGAAGGACCTCGGGACACCCTGAGAGGGGAGGGGTGAATCAGGGTGTCAACTTTTTCTTTTAAACTGAAGGATCTTATAACCACATTGGTAGAAACTAGTTTAACCTATATGATGTATATGAGAATAAATAAAACATTCACATGCAAAGAGATGACACATCACTTTTTACTTGGTTCACCACTAAGGGCTACGTCCAAGGAGCATACGCTGACAGGTTTTCAGTCATACCAAATTCCACTATTATTCACTTGTTGTGGATTATAGAGGTTTGGGAATAGTCACTCTATCCCAGACTCACCGCCTTTTCAAATGTTCATGGATAGCCTATTACATCCCTCAGGTTACTCTTGTTGACCCCCTTGGCTCACTGCCCTTGGTGAAGTCCCACTCAGTTTATAGACGTGAAGGTCTATTCATCATTGAAAAATAATGCATCCTCTGTTGTATGTATATGCTCTGTTGAAGTCCGACTTCCACCTGTAGACTAATCTCACTTTGCACCGAAGGTATCGGGAAATCTTCCAGCTTTCTTACTGCTCCAAAAAGACCGGCGTGCTTCAACTACACCTGGCGCACTTCTCCAAGCCTGGTGTGCAAGTTTCAAGACGACATGCAAGTCTCGGCGCACAAGTCCAAATCGGCGCACAATTTCACCTCAACCACTTGCGCGACACTCACTTATTCTACTTAAAACTTGCGTGACTCAACCCCTTTCTTGCCAAAACCACCTTGGACGCGCCACTAACAACTGTCGTGCAACTTCAACTTGCGCGACCCACCACCACTTGTGTGACCACTACACCTACGTGACATGAGCTATGATTTTATCTAATTCTGAAATTCATCTTGAATGAGGAGGGGTCGACCTATATTTATAGGCATTTGGCCACCCTGTGTGATGGCGCACAAGTCTACCCTCGACGCGCAAGTTTCAGCACGCAAGTCTCTGCCACCAAAAAACACTTGCGCGACCAACTTCAAAACTTGGGCGCCCTTCTCCTTTTGCCATATTTACATGTTCTGATCTTGAAAAACATTAGGCATGCAAGTTTCCTCTCATTAAAGTACATAGCGTGCAAGTCCCTTTACCAAAAACACTTTTCTCTATTTGTCAATATTGAGGTCCAGAAATTTGGCAAACACTGGAAAATGGTACCACCTTCAATACTGTTATCTTCTTGAACTGTAAGATCACTTTGCTGGCACATATTCTGAACTTCCACTGAGAATTGACAACAAACACAAACCATACTCCAATTATTGCATAGAACAACCATGGTTCCAACAGATAGACCAGTTTAGTATTCCTGAAGATATTGATACATGCATGGTTCCATTATTACATTGTTAATTAAACATAGAACATAACAAAGGAAAATAAAACCGCTTCCATGACACTTATTCAAAGGTTTCATCTTTATAACCTGGGGAATGAAAACAAATGAAAGGGGTGAAATCAAATTCTCAACAACGGTTAAATTAATCAATAACTGAAGAAAAGTCAATAAGGAATAATCATAATGGAAAGTTAAATAACTTAAGAACACATGCCATTAATAAATTAAGAATGTAAATGTATCCATATATTTTTTCATAGTGAAAAACTCATGGAAAGTAATAAATTAATACTGAATGAAGAAAATGCTTAATCATTGTACGTCATGTATCTGGCACATGAATAATTATAATGTCAAGTGGGTTTAAGTATGTGGGTAAAAAACCATATGATTCTTATTGGAAACAAAAATGAAGGGTTTGTCTCTAATTATTTTTTCTCATGATACCTCTTGATGGATCAAGGGGCTATCTATAATTGGGCCCCACCCTCACTGAAAGTCTAAACCATTCTTCATACATAGATTCAATTCAATAACATCATTTGAAGAAACCACCACATGTAAAAATGTTATAAAAATAAGAAAATAATCATATCCATGATACAATAAATATATATATTTAATGAAATTTTTAATCAATAATGATCATAAATAAAAGGGAAGTATACATACACTACACACAAGGAATAAGTGGTGAATAAGGCATAACCAAAGATAATATCACAATGTTTCCCAAGAAAGGGTGAATTTAAATCATAATTGTAAATTTATAAGGGAAAAATAGACATAGATCATGATAAATTATGTCCAAATGAAATTTAAACATATAAAAAGAGTGTTTAAGAAACTTTAGAAATGAGCCTCTTTTGTGTAGTTTAAGGAAAATATTAAAGTCTTTAAAACAGAAAAAAGGAAAAATTGTTTATATAAAACCAGAAATGAAAAAAGATATTTTTTCATGATAAAATGAGTGATTTTATAAAAAAATTTGTAGATTAAAACAAATTGTGTATGGTACTTGAAAATGGGTATGAAATTGGAAAGTTCTCTTAAACCAGGATTGCTTTTCATGAGGTATTGAAAAGATAACCTTATAAAACATGTATTTCCCATAAAAAGAAGATGAATTGATATGGATAAATGAGTTTGGAACATATAAATTTAATTTAGAGGAATTATATAAAGATAAATAATAATTACAATAGGGTAAATATAGATAAAGCATAACTCGAATGAAAAATGGCGATTTAGGGAGAATCCTTTACCTTATGTCCGAAAGTGTTCCGCACTTGCAGTTAACATCCTGGGTAATGAAATTAAATTAATTATAATTTAATTAAAAATATATTAAACATTTATTTTATTTTTTATAATTTTATTAAGTTCATTTATGGACTTTTTGATGAGTTATATGATTCAGTTTTGTTGCTCAGGAATGTTTGTTTCCTTGATTTTCATGATTGGTTCACTTGTATACATGTATGAAAGATCATGTAAAACGGGAATCCTTATACATAATTGAAATTATATGTTATTAATTAAATTTTAGGAGATATAATGTTATTATATATAATTTTTCCATACATGAGGATGATTCAATAGATAAAACGTTAATGATAACTGTTTAGATTATTTTGGCGTTTTTCGATCATCACGAACTTGTTTTGTTTTATTAATTAATATTATGTATATATACTAGTTGCAAAACATTATATAAATTATAATATGTATGATAAAATCTTATTTAACCATAATAATGGTTTTTTTACCATACTTAAAGGTGATAATGAAAAATAAAAATGCATCATCCATGATGGAGGTAAATCGACACATCACGAATGATATTTTCATTTTTAGAATAAAAGGGAGAGGAGAAGGGGTTTGATGATGGATTTTACATTAACATAATAAAATTATAGTATATATAAGATAATGGATTAATAATTAAGGTTTGGATAGATGAGTTGAGGGAAGGATAATAAAATAAATGAAATTGAAATAAATTGAAAAAGAAGGATTAAGGGTTTTACCTCTTGAATTCTTCTCCTTGAGAACCTCCTTAAGGCACTTGGGTTAGTTATTTTATTGAGACCAAAGTCTCCTGGATGTGGGGAATATAATTATAAAGATTATTGGGTATAAATTGGAAAATATTCAAGGCTTGGAAGTTGTGAGAAGAAAGGGTGGTGAGAGGTGGTATTTATAGTGGATGAGAGGAGTGTTTTTTTATTATTTTATTCATTAGTTTATTATTTTACCTCAAGACTAAGAATAATTTGAATATTATCACTAAATATATTAAATAATTGAATTGGGTTTGAGATTATGGTTATTACATTAGAAATGACTCAATGAATAGTTTATTTAACTTATAACGTATATATACCATAAATTACCATATTTTACTATTCACCAAAAATTCAAGTATTTTAGAAAAATATTAAAAAATAAACCTAAGAATTTTTCAATGTTTAGAATTAAAAAATGAACTCAATTTTATGAAATTAATTTTCTAAAAATTATAAAATTAATTTTTAAATGAAAAAATCATTTATTCAAAAAATACTAATTTTAATATTATAATCAAATTTTCAGCACTTTCAAAAATTAATTAAGGTCTCATAAAATTATATTATCATAGTAATAAAACTAACAATTAATTTATGAATATATTTTATGAAAATAAATTTTCTTTTAAGTTATTATATTAATTATAAACTTTTAAGTAAACATTTATGTTTTATAAAAATACCGACACTTAATTTATCATTTTTAATACATTTATTTACTTATTCTATGATATAAATATATCATATTTTCATTCATAAGATACCTAAATTTTATTTATAATTTCATAGGTGTGTTTATTATTCTAATGGTCACACTAATATTTCTAAGGGTCACATTACTATTCATAAGAGTTACATTACTATTTCAATAGTCCAGTTAATATTTAATCATTGTTCGTTTATGATTAGTGTTGTGTCCAACTTAAGATACCAAATGAATTGAATTTATTTAAGAAGATTCATATCATAAAATTTTGGGGTGTTATAATATGTTATGTAATGATAAGATTTATGATGTGTTTTGTTGAGTTTAATTTGTTAGAAAACTATTCCATTATGAACATCATATTTTATATCATTGATTTCATGATATTATTTCTATGATATGTAGTTTAATTAATTATATGATTTATTCATAATTAATACCATGATGTGAATTTAAATCAATGTCATGGTTTGTGATATATAAATTATTTTAACTGAAATTGTGTAGTAGTGGTAAGTAGTCAATAACTAGATCTAGTTTTTAGTGAAAATCCTTTAGTAAACAACATGAAAAGGAAATGATTCATATTATTTATTTTTTAGAGATAATGAAATAATTATTTAAGAGATGCACCAAAGATGGTTTGAGATAAGATGATCCACTTGCCTTCTTTTCTAGTGGTTACACTTTATGCTCGGTGTTCTCATGTGTCCCTATCTCTTATCTCGAAACTCTCTACCTCTGTTTTCCTCCCCCCTCTTCTATTACCACTGAGATAATTGTTCTTGAACCCATATTGGTCAATCCTGGTGAGTTCTATGATGTTTTTGGATTGTGACGGTGGTTGCAACAGTGAAAGCTATCAACAATGCACATTTGTGACTTGGGATGGGAACACAGAAGCTTGTAGTTATTTTCTATGTCATCTTTGGGTGGGTTCTTTTTCATGGTTTTCATGGTTCATCATCCTATGTGTTTTACCTATCTTTTCCCCTTCCATATCCCTAGGTTCATTCCTTAATTGGTGGTATTGAGGGTTTTAAAGAACTATGGTAGTCGACGATCGTGTTGTGCATGATGATGCTTTGGGAAGACAACGGTTCTTTAACCCAAAAATGTTCTATTAAATAATCAATGAGGATTGGATATTGTCTTTGGTTTTCCTTGACATTGGTGCTCCTCATAAGTCTCTTCACTAGATCTTGAGGATCAAAGGGTCCGAGGAACATGATCTCGATGGCATTGGAAAATCTTCTTGGGCACCCCACCTCCAACCTGATGCAGTGAGACTCTTCCCTAGGCTTTTTTTGTGATGTATTTTGGAAGGAATCATGTCACCTTATATATAGGTTTTTTCTATAGTCCCTTTTCTTTTTTTTGGTTCATGACTATTTTTTGGATTATACCCCATCCCTTCAAAATGGGGGGGGGGGTTCATGCAGGTTCCTTCCATCCCTTGTTTTAATTGGAGGCTCGTGTAGGTTACCCTCAACCATTTTAAAATGGTTTATTTGAAAAACATAAAAAAATGGATTTTAAAAAATGAGGTAAGTTTTCACATATATTCTAGACATCATGGACCAATGAACATGGTTCTTGACCATATGGGACATTACATTCCAGGGAACACTATTATGTTTTTCCTAGGACATGAAAATTTATATGTTAATCCTATCACTATCATGGGAATGATGACTCAATAAGGATGGGTAATAAGTGTTGGGAATGAATACCTAAGAGGTAATTTATTGTTACACTTCTATTGATGTATCAGTCATAATGACTGAAATGGATAATTTTTGTAAAATTTTATGTTTTTTTAGACATGTGGTAGTTGGAAGGTACACCCTTGGTGCTGACCAAGGGGATTATATACCCTCTTTTCTATTTTAGATATTTTGGTTTTATTGGAAAACTTTCTTAATGGAAATACCAATTTCATATGATTATAGTGCTTTGTAGTATTGATTGTGACAAATGTTAAATACATTTCATGACTTTATATTATGATAACATGTGTTTATGATGCATTTTATTGGGTTGTATACTACCGATTATATACTCATGCACATGTATACACCAATACACACCCCTGTGAGAGGGTTGAATAATTAGGGGAAATTTTACTGATTGTTAAACTCACTCACTACATATAACAACCTAAAACTCATATATATATATATATATATATATATATCATTATATCATTTTTTGTATAAAACTATATAACATTACACACCAAAAATCTATGAAGTTTAATGTAATTGGGATATTAAATACATAACACACAATCTTTAAAAATATAACTATATTAAGATTTATTTTTCATCTTCATGATCGCCTCCTAAATCTCATCATACTCTTATTGTTTCATTTAAAACCCTAATGGAATATAAAAAATAAAGGGTGGGATAAAACCCTAGTAAGGAGTATTGTAAAAATAAGCATTAATAACATAATCTTAGTGAGATATCTTATAAAATATCAATCATTATAATAAATGATAACATAGAAGATTAATAGAAACATTAAATAAGGATGATAGAGACATTGTAACCATACACACTTGATAATCATAAAAATGTTTCACAAACATAAATATGTCATCATATAAATGGTATTATTGAAGAATATGACAAAGGGTGGTAAATTATGAATAAAATATACATATTGGATGTATCTATTTCACACTATGGTATGAATTTGTCAGAGGAAATAATTATCTAACATATTGTATAATACTTTATCTTTTTTGAGGATATATTATTAGCATGAATGTGTAAATGGGTTTTAAATGAATTTAATAGTGATAAGAGATATCCTAGGTCATGATGTAGAAGGTTGAGGGATTTCATATGCAGTATCACAGACTTGTAGTAAAGCATGAAGGAAAACACAACAAGAAACTAAATAAGTTGTTGGGAAATGGTAGTCAACAAATGATATTGCAAGTGAAACTATTTAATATGTCACTAAGAGATATGTAATTTCAATGTTTTTTTATGTGAGATATATTACATAACATACCTAAGTTAGAGGCCACTGATTAGTATTTTGACTGGTGGTGACATGTGACCTCATGCACACCTCCCCATTCTCAAAGCTTCCAACTAGCAGTGATGGTATATGGTGTTACCATGGGGAGATACACCCTTAAATCAGAGTAAAATAAAACCAAAATAACCAAAAATCATCCATAAAAAATAATTAGAGTATGAAAAAGTAAATAAGCATAATAGTCCATATAAAATGAAATATATAAGCATACAATCATACAAACACATGGTCATACCAGCATACAACACCAGATTTCCCATTGGCCCGATCACATATACAAGGAAAATAAAAAAAAATTATAGGGGCTCTACTACCATCCCTAAGCCTCATCACATCTCAGTACCCTAGTACCTTTGATCAATCTTGCTGGATTATGCAATACTGGTTTTGTTCCATACCTAAACTTGAAATTAGTGAAGTCTTCTCAAGTACCCAAGTGCTACTACCACCTAAGAAGGGGTTGAATACAACTCAATCAGTCACCATCATTAAGGTACCAAACATAAGTAGTTAATACTATGTATGCATAGGATATATTATCATAATAAATAAAAATAATAATTGTGGAATTCTGAATAAATAACCACTATTGGTCCTCATATTCTAAAGTATCACCCAAGATCAATTACACCTACTTTAGTCAATGTCATATGCCTCTGAGAATGAAATATATCCTCAGGGGGATACAAGTCATACCCTAGGATCTCATGAACATTCCTACACAAAATTTATAACCACCGAATCCTATAAACCATCCTAGGTATCCCATATAATATCACCTAGTATCTCGTATAATATCACCAGGCATCCCATAACCATATATAATCTCTAGATCTTAGGGAGGTAATCCCTATAATCCTATCATCACCCAACACTGTTGGATACTATGTTGGTAATTACTAGTATCCCTTTATCATTAAACATACATGGATCCTAGATAGGTAATACCTGACATCCTATCTTCTTAAAATATCCCTCGATCCTAGGGAGGTAATCCCTGATATTCCATCATCACCAACACCACTAGATCATAGGGAGGTAATCCCTAGAATCCTTTCATCTTTAAACATCCCCGGATCCTAGGAATGCAATCCTCAGCATCACATCATCATCAAACACATATGGATCCTATAGTGGAAATCCATGGCACCCCATCATCAACCAACACCTCTAGATCCTAGGGAGGTAATCCCTAACATCCCATCATCAAGAAACATCTCTGTAAATTGGATCAATGCAATCAGAAAAGAGTAATAATGCCAAAACCAGAGGTAAAATCATCAAATATTATTTATAATTAATTTAATTAGTTAAAGAATTACCTTTGTTGGAATTATTTCTTCATTGATGAATCCAGTGACAGATATGTGTTGCACTTTCGTTGTGTTGCAAGAATCAAAACAGATTCCCTCTTGTGATGATCCACACGTGTTCCCAAAATCATCAAGCGTCACCGTAGGAATCTACGTGTGCTAGCACGATAGATCATTGTGCTTGAATCATCCACCTTTGATCACTTTGAGAACTGCTTCCAAAGAATTCTCCTTGATCTGGTGGATGAAGATTGCTCTCCGTCCTTGGGAGCATTAGTAGAGAATGAAGCTCTCTAGGGCTTGAGAAAATTCTCCAAATTCGTTGTGCACAACCAAGAAAAATAAATTGGCTTATTGAGAAAATAATATAAATGGATTTATATATTCAGTACCATAGAAATAGGTTTTCGCAACGTCATCCTTTAACATCGCTAAAAAAGCACTAATAAAATAGGTACTTGTATTAGCGCTAAAAAAATGTTGATTAAATGTATTTTTAACAGTACTAAAAAAATCACTGTTAAAAGTATACCTTTATCAGTGATTTTTAGCGGTGATAAATGTACCACTTTATCAGTGCTTTTTTTAACATTGTTAAATGAACCCCATTTATCAGCACTTTTTTAGTAGCACTGATAAAGGAGATTCTTTATCAACATTTTTTTACTAGATTTGATAAAGGGTGTATTTAAAAAAAATCATTAAAAATAATATATTAATATATAAATATATTTATATTTATATAAATATAATATATATTTTTTAATATGTTTTAGATAAGGATAAATAGTTATTTTCACATAATATATAAGATATTTAGTGAAAATGGCTAAAAAAATTAAGAAAATATTTTTAATTAATAATTTGTTAATTATTATTGATTAATAGTCATTTAATAACAATTTGAAGATAAAAAAAATCAAAAAATTAATAAAAGATCTATAATAAGTTGAAAACATAATTTGAACTTCAAACGGTCATAACTTTTGATTCCGGTGTCCGTTTGAGCTCTACAACATATCAAATCAAAACCTGAGACAAGATCAACACACTAATGACATAAGAAAACCCTCTATAACATTTTTCGAGGCCAAAAAAGTCTTAAAATACCTTTAAAACTGTGTTTTTAGTTGGGACACCCCAATTTTTTAACATTCAATGGAATTTCAACTTCATTTACTTTTTTACTATTTTCAATGGGAACTAAATTTATTCCTAGGGATTACATTCATATGGATATTATGGTTTTGAAATTTTATTGTTTTTCATAATGTACTGTTATTTATAATCCAATATTTAACAACACACACACACACACACACACACACACATATATTATATCCACACATAAAAAATTAATTTTATAAATAAATAATTAAACATATTTACATATAAAATATATTTCTCAATAAATAAAGATTATCTAAATAAAAAATGATAACTATTTTATTTAAAATACAAATGTATGAATATTTATATACATATACATTTAATGTATATATAATGTTTATATATATATAAATATATTTGTGTGTGTATTGACAAACATATATATTTATATATATTTATCTACATATTCTAATATATGTATATAAATATTAATATACAGTATATGAAAATAAATATAAATATGTATAATTATATGTATAGATGCACACATATATATAAATATATATATGTGTGTATGTATTTATAAACATACATACACAGACAAACCATATTTTATATATGCATTTAAATATATATATATATATATATATATATGGATAAAAAATGTAATGAAATATATATAAATATACATATATATCATAAAATAAAGAGAAAAGCAATATAGGTGAGTGACAAAGGTGCAAGATTATGAGGAGAGGTCTCAGGTCCAAAACTCACCAAAGCCTAGGCCCGTATGGCAGGTGAGGCAGTTCATAACACTGTTTGGTGGTGGGGTCCTAGTGCTGTTAAAGGGGGGGTCGAGCACACTGATAAAAGGGGGGTTGGTCCTCCCTTTGAATTTGAATAAAAAAATTCATTTTAAAAATTAATTTTTTTACTTTCATCAGCGCTGATA
Organism: Viscum album; assembly: GCA_963277665.1. Lineage (NCBI taxonomy): Eukaryota > Viridiplantae > Streptophyta > Magnoliopsida > Santalales > Viscaceae > Viscum > Viscum album. Next base: position 163,471,861 of record OY728159.1, read on the forward strand.
AAAGAGGCCCTCATCAGCGTTTTTTTAGCACTGATAAAAGTGACCACCTTTTAACAATACTTTAATTATCAGTGTGTTTTTAGTGTTATAAATACCCTTTTTGCGTGATTTTAAAGGTTATGTCTATAGTAGTGATTGCTAGGGTTAAAATAAAATAATAGCACAAGTGCCCTTGATTATTTATTTAATCTATGTGGAACCCCATGTTAAATAATAACATTAATATTATTATTTCTCGACATGCGCTTAACTTGTGAATTATATTAAATATTATTTCTGTAAAAAATATTCAATATTTATAATTTCTCAGTGGACCTAAAACCTTGATCTGTCATTCCTTCATATTTATCGGGTCTTGAATAATGACTATTTATTTATTAAATAAATATCAGTTCATTATTTGCTAATAAATAAATAAATATTATATTCAATAAAAAGAAAATAAATATTTATTAAATATTCCACTCACATTATATTCTCTCTAATAACTGGTGACAAAATATATGTGATCAAGAATAGATGAATAATTATTAAACCATGTGCAGAAATAATATTTATTTTACTTGTTAAATAATAAATAATAATATTTTATTTAACTAAAATTCTAAATACACTTAGTGTGTGACCCTCTAGGCCTCTTTATTAATGACATTAGAAAAATTAGTCTAAAGTCCAAGGTTAGTGTCTAGCAACACGCCAAGGCACTGAAATGGCATGATATATCATACAGATCCTTACTGTGTAATATAGTCCATTTATCACAATATGTCAAATCAAACAGGTTGTATGCCAGTGCCATTAACCTTTGTGTTCGATGTCTCTTTCTTTGAATTTCTGGAAATATAGATTGCCTATAGAACACCATGACCAAAGATTTATTTAAGTTATATCATTTCCATCAAAGAGCCCGAGATATCAACTTCTGTTATAGAACATAATAGATAAATCCTTTCTCATATTTTTCATTAATGTAACATTACTTATGATGAACCCAACGTATCCTACCCCGCCGCGAACATCTGTTATCACAGTTTTCGTCAATACATCAAATTACATGACTCATAATACTCATTAATAATAATCATAAAATCTATGGACCAATACACATGTTAGTAGATAGGAACATCCAATGACACATATAAATGTGGATTTCCTACTAATGAGTTTCATTCTCATAATATCTTACGAGATATTACCAAGGGCGTACATCATGAGAATGTGAATCAAAGTCCAATGAGTCTTCACGCATGATAGCCTGTATCATTCGTGCCACTCAAATGATATCATCTGACTATGTATCATATATTCAAGAATAGTGTCATAACACTTTCGGGTTCTCATCATAGCAGGGAACTGCTATGACCTTTTGGTACGACAACTACTCTTAGAACATTATCACATACTATGTCACATAAAAGAACAATCATGACATGATAAGTAGTTTATTAATATTTAAAATCATGGATATAAGTTATCATAAAGTACATAGGAGTTGGTTATAGGGAACCAACTCCAACAGAATCCCACTTGCACTAGAGCCAACTGCTAACAACCTTCATTCCACTAGCTCTCACATAATACTAATGTTTCTGTTAAGATAGGTCTTTAGTCAAAGGGTCTACCACATTCTCTTATGTGGGTACTCTACTTACTATAACTTCACTCCTATGATAGAAATCCATCAAGAGGTGATACTTCTGGAGTATGTGGGTTTTCTATTGGCATGACCTTGACTCTTTCAAGAGTCACTATTATAGTATTATCACAATACGATGTGATAGGGTCTTTACTATTAGGTACCACATCAAGATCTTGGAAAAAGTTTCAAAACCAAATGGCTTCATTGACTATATCAAAAGCCACTATATATTCAAACTCTACTATAGAATCATCGACAACTGGATTCTTTGAGCTCTTTTAGCTACAGGTTCCGGGTGTAGTAGAAGCGTGTGATGGGTAGTGGCCAAATTTTATTTTTTTTCATAATCAATGATTAATCTTATATCTATATGATGATGAACTCTGTGATCCATGAAATTGATTCAAATAAATAGATAAATAAAAATTATGCTGGAACTAAGAGAGAGGAGATCAACACATATTGTTTATAATTAATTTAAATAGATAAAGAAGTACCTCCAAGGAATTATTTATTTGTTTATGAATCCGAAAATAGATATGTGGTTCACCATAGTTGTGTTTTAAAAAAAAAATTGTATATTTCCTCTAGTGGTGATCCACACGTATTCCAGGAATCTTCATACGTCGTCGAAGGAGTCTTTGGGTGCTAGCATAGAAGATCCTTGTGCTTGCGTTGTCCACCTTGATCACCTCGAGAATCACTTCCAAAACGTTCTCCTTGATCCAGTGGAGGAATATTTATCTTCATTCTTAGGAACATTCTTAGAGAAGGGATCTCTCTAGGCTTGAGAGGATTATCCAAGATTCATTGTACACAACTGAATTGGATCAAGAGAAAAAATGAAATAATTGGATATTTATATTTCTAGGGGTAAAATAAAATAATTTGACAAGTTCCCTTATTATTTATTTAATACTAGAAAAAACCCCATGTCAAATAATAATAGTAATATTATTATTTCTTGAAATGCACTGAACTTACAAATTATAATTAAATATTATTTAATTAAATAATATTCAACATTATTATTTCTCACTGGACCACTAAACTCGGTCTGTCATTCCTCCACAATATTTATCGGTCCTTTATTAATGTCTATTTATTTATTAAATAAATATCACCACATTATTTTCCAATAAATAAAGAAATATTATATTCACTAAATATTAGATAAATATTTATTAAATATTCTACTCACAATATATTCTATTGAATAAATAGTGATGTAATAAATGTGATCAAGCATACATGAATAATTATTAAACCATGTATGAGAATAATATTTATTTAACCTATTAGATAATAAATAATAATATATTATTTAAATGAGATTTTTAGATACATTTTGTGTGTGACCCTCTAGGCCTCTTTCTCAGTGGCATTAGGTGAAATAGCATAAAGTCTAGGGTTAGCATCTAGAAACACGCCAAGGAACCCATAGAGAAATAATTTAATGCCACAATGACATGTAACCTTATACAGATTATTACCATGTAATATAACCCCTTTATCATAATATCTCTAATTGAGCAAGTTGCATGCCAGTGCCATCAACCTATATGCTCAATATCTCTTTCTTTAACTTTATGAAAATATAACTTTCCTATATAACCCCATGGTTATGGATTTATTTAGGCTATATCATTTCTATCAAATTTCATGTGATATTAACTTTAGTTAATTAACAGAAGGAATAAATCCTTTCTCTCATTTTTTATTAATTCAATATTACTCGTGACACACCAAATTTTTCCTAACTCACTGCAAACATCAGTCGTCATGGTTTTCATCAATACATCAAAGAACATGACACATAATATCTATTAATAATAATATTAAAGTCTAAGGACCAATACACACATCCACAGATAGGAACATCCAATGACATGTATAAATGTGGATTTCCTACTGGTGGGTCCTGTTATCATAATATCCTACTAGATATTACCAAGGGCGAACACCATGAGAAGGTGCCTTAAAGTCCTATGAGTCTACAACTGTTATAGACTATATCATTTGTGCCCCTTAAATGATATCATCCAGCTTTAGAACATATATTCAAGAATAGTGTCTTAGCACTTCAAAGTTCTCATCATAGTAGGGAACTGCTATAACCTTTTAGTGTGGTAGCTACTATTAGAACATTATCACATACTATGTCACGTAGAATAATAATCATGACATGTTAAGTAGTTTATTAATATTCAAAGAAATTAATACATGTTTATTATAAACTATAAAGAAGTTTGTTCTAGGGAACAAACTCCAACACCAGCTAACAACTCCTCCATTAAGATAGAAAACATATCCTGATTTTGATTTTAGATCATTCAGATATCTTTCAAAAGTATCATTAGTATAACCACTGATGACCAGCTCATAATCTCCTCTATATACTAGGAAAATATCCTTAGTTCTTCTCATATATTAAAGGAAAAAATTAACAGTAGTCCAATACTGTTCTCTTGGATATGCTTTATATCTTCCTATTATGCCCAATGCATAAGAAACATCAAGTCTAGTATATAACATGACATACATGATTGATCTTATTACTGAAGTATATGAGATCTTGATCATTCTCTCTTTCTCTTGTTGTGTCTAAGGACTCATTTTCTTAGAAAGATATAAAGCATGAAACACTAAAACCAATCCCCTCTTGGATTGTTCCATACTAAGTCTTTTTACTATCTGGTCAACATATGTACTTTGTCTTAGTCCAAGAAGCCTCCTAGATCTATCATGATTGATCTTGATACCAATGGTATAGGATTCTTCACCTAAGTCCTTCATGAAGAAATACTTGTTCAACCAATACTTAATAGATTGTAAGAACAGTATGTCATTTTCAATAAGTAATATGTCATCAACATATACTACTAAGATAACGAGCACATTCCCACTAAACCTCTTGTAAACACACTGCTCACATTCATTCTTAATGAAACCAAATTCTTTTATGGCTTCATCGAATCGAATGTTCCGTGACCAAGATGCTTACTTAAATCTATAAATCGATCTTTGAAACTTTCAAATCATTTTCGAATCACCCAGAGTCACAAAACCTTTTGGTTGTGTCATATATATATATATCTTTCTGAAGGTTCACATTAAGGAATTCGGTTTTGACAACCATCTTCTAAATCTTATACTCATTGTAAGATTTTATAGCAAGTAGAATTCTAATGGATTTAAACATAGAAACTAGTAAAAATGTTTCATTATAGTCATTTTATTGATGTTTTTTAAATCCTTTATCCACTAGCCTTGCTTTAGAGGTATTTAATTTAACTTCCATATCAAGTTTCCCCTTAAATACCCACTTGCACCCAATGAGATTTACATCAACTGGAACATCAACCAGAACCCAAAATCGGTTCTAATACATAGAATCCATTTCAGAATTCATGTCTTATTTCCATCTTATAGCTTCTTAGCTCTCTACCTCCTTATTATAGGAGAGAGGTTCATTATTGTCAACCAATAATGAGTCACCATCTTGGGTGACTAGAAAACCATATTGCTCTGGTTCTCATGCCTCTCTTATGCTCCTATGTAGTACTTGTGTTTCCGGAACTACTTCTTCCACAAGGACCTGTAGAACTTTTTCACTCTCCAAATCTTGTGCATCTTAAGCATCAAATTCATTGAAGTCAATCTTACCCCCACTATCCTTTTTGTGGATGTACTCCCTCTCAATAAAGACAGCTTGTCTGGCGATAGTCACTTTCTTATTTAAGGGGGTTTATAGGTAGTATCTCTTTGTATCCTTGGGATACCCTATAAAGATACACTTTGTGCCTAAGGGTGTTAGTTTTTTTCCTAGGAATTCCTTAAAAAATGCTTCGCAACCCCATACATTTGTATGCGACAAAACAAGTTTATTTACACTCTATATCTCAAAGGTATTTTCATTTTCTGATTTAATTATAACTCGGTTTAATGTGTATGCCACAATTTGTACCTTGGAGGAAACACAGTGAATACCCATCAGAATCTAAACAAAATGTATTATACTCGTATATAGCTTTACTTTTGTGACATATGACATACACGACTTATCACGTAGTTTCATGATGTGTACAATTACATGAATTACATAATTTTTCAGTCACATATTATACTTCAATGTATGTAGAGTAACAACTATAATACGACTCATAAATGATATGTAGATATAAACATTACGTAGATATTAATTAAACATTTATATGTATATATATTAAAACACATAACATGGCGTGTCCTATCAAATTAATGACCACACACAAGAACATGTCTCACGGTTTACATAATATAATAAATAAATTTAAATATGCATAATTTGGTATAAGTACATGACATGTACATTGCATTACATGGCATGTATGTCTCTTGCTGCCAATCTGAGGTACATGCCTAGGGACTCGGCATGTAAATATTACCTTGGAAAATTGGAGTGCACAACATGCATCATGGACTACACAAAATGTCAACTCCAAGTTACATGGTCACCAATTAGTTAGGCCATGTATGGAATACATGGATGATCTGTGACTTAAAGGGATTATAAACCATGTATGTGGGCTACATGGTGTGTAATCCAGCTAATTGTGTGTCAGTTTGTCCCATACAACACACACTGTAATAACTAACTACACCACATGTCACAAATGCACACGAATTGAGTAATTACCGAATTACCTCATGGTTCATTGAACAAAAGTACATGGTGTGTAACTTTGGTCACATAGTGTTTACTTCCTTTTTGTCCATCCAGAATCCTTGGAACCTCTAGATGAGTTCCTCAATTTTATTTAATCATAAAATTAATCATTTTGATTAGATCTATGAGAAAAAAAGGAGGAAGAATCAGATATCACAATTTGGATTAAAAGAACTATTAAACTTGAATTGAAAAACTAAATTATAAATGTGTAAATAACTAATGATATTTAAATAATTATAAATAATTATATGAACCCTATGATTCCATTTGTAGGTTCTAGGTGCAGTGGAATCATGTGATGGTTGATTCCCACCATGACTTTTTGTCAGGATCGATGATCAATCCAAGATCTACATGAAAATAAATGTTATGATCTACAGAATTGGATCAAAAAAATAATACAGGAGTAATAATGCTAGAAACAGAGGGAATATCATCACATATTATTTATAATTAATTTAATTGATTAAAGAATTACTTTTATTGAATTTTTTTATTCATTGATGAATCTGATAACATATATGTGTTGCACCTTCATTACATTGTAGGAATCAAAGCATATTCCCTTTAGCAGTGATCCACACGTGTTTCACAAATCTCTGGGTATCGCCATAGGAATCTCTGGGTGTTATCATGACAGATCCATGCACTTGCATCATCCACCATTGATTGCTTTGAGAACCACTTCCAAAACATTCTCCTTGATCTAATGGAGGAAGATTACTCTCTTTTATTGGGAGTATTCTTGGAGAATATAACTCTCTAGGGATTGAGATAGTTCTCCAAATCCATTGTGCACAACCAAGAAAAATGAATTGACTTATTGAGAAAATAATATAAACAAGTCTATATATTTCTAGGGTTAAAATAAAATAACAGCACAAGTTACCTTCATTATTTATTTAATCCCTACAGAATCTCATGTCAGATAATAATATTAATATTATTATTTCTTGACATGCACTTAACTTGCGATTTATATTAAATATTATTTAATTAAATAATATTCAATATTTATTATTTCTCACTGGACCTAAAACCTTGGCCCACCATTCCTCTATATTTATTGGGCCTTGAATAATGATTGTTTATTTATTAAATTAATATCATTGTATTATTCACCAATAAATAAATAAATATTATATCCACTAAATAGAAAATAAACATTTATTAAATATCCCACTCACATTATATTCTCTTGAATAAATAGTGATGGAATATATGTGTAAATCATACATGAATAATTATTAAACCATGTGCGGAAATAATAGTTATTCAACTTGTTAAATAATAAATAATAATATATTATTTAACTGAGATTCTGGATACACTTAGTGTGTGACCCTCTAGGCCTCTTTATTAGTGGAATTAGGTGAAGCAACCTAAAGTACAAGGTTAGGATCTTGAAACACACTAAGGCACCCATAGAGAAAGAAGTTAATGTCATGACGACATGATATCTAATACGGATGCTTACTGTGTAATATAATCATTTTATCACATTATCTCAAATCAAGTAGGTTGCATGTCAGTGCCATCGACCTATGTGCTCAATGTATCTTTATTTGGATTAATTGAAATTGAACTTGCCTATAAAAAACCATGGTCATGAATTTATTTAGGCTATACCATTTCCATAAAAAGGCCTGAGATATTAACTTTCATTAAAGTACATAAGGGGTAAATCCTTTATCACATTATTCAATAATGCAATATTACTCGTGACGCACCCAATGTATTCTACCTTACCACAAACATTTATCTTCACGTTTTTCATAAATACATCAAAGTACATGACTCATAATACTCATTAATAATAATCTTAAATTCTATGGACCAATGCACATGTCCGAAGATAGGAACATCTAATGACACATATAAATTTGGATTTCCTACCAGTATGTCTCATTCTCACAATATCCTACTAGATATTACCAAAGTCTTACACCATGAGAAGGTGCCTCAAAGTCCTATGAGTCTCCACCCTTGATAGCATGTATTATTTGTGTCCCTAAAATGATATCATTCAGCTATAGAACATATATTCAATAATAGTGTCATAACACTTCTGGGTTCTCATCATAGTGGGGAAGTGTTGTGACCTTTTAGTGTGATAGTTACTCTTAGGACATCATCACATACTATGTCATGCAGAAGAATAATAATGATATGATAAATAGTTTATTAATATTCAAAACCATGAATAAAAGTTATCATAATGTACAAAGAATTTGGTTCTAGGGAACCGAATCCAACATTAATTTCATCAAATATTAATGGATTTATAATTCTCGATTTTATAGATTATAATTATTTAGAGATTGGGGTTAGGCTTGGATCAATGAATTAAGTATGGTATGGGAATTACTAATAGATTGAAAAATTTATAAAAAGGTATTTAGTTACTTTAATTAATTTTATTAAAAAAGAACTTATTCAATTCATTCAATCTAAATTATTTTTTAAAGTCTCTCTATTCCCATACCTTCCACCCCTGCACAAGAAAACCCTTCAACATTTTCTCCATTTCTTCTATTTTTTCATGAAAATCATCCTTCATTATTCTTCTGTGGGAACATGAAGACCAACAATAGGGTAACACTTCTTCTACCATTTCCTTCTGTGGACTAACCTTCTAGTGAAAATATGGATTTCCATGTTAATTATCATTATTTTCCTTCTTACTAAAAGTTATGGACCTAAAATAATCATAGTTTTAGATTAGATTCAAATAAAGAGCCCGCAAAAAGTGTTAATTTGATGATATTTTTTTACCTTGTGACATATCATAACCTAGGTAGATTATATCAATTATTATCAAGTGTGGTTTATATGGGGTTTACAAGGGATTCAGTAAATATGTTTATTTGGAGACACTGGATTAGGAAATTAAACAAAGTGTATATGATGGTTTTGAAGACTATTTTCCATTATAATGATATTGTTTTGAGTAGTTAGATTTTATTATCATATAAAAATGTTATTTTTTAATGTTTCACTAGGTATATTTTCGATATAATGATTTTTATGGGCGTTTTTAGTGGTGTAATAACCAAGTAAAAATTACTAATTATTATATGTTATGTAATGATATCATTAAGGATGTTTTTTTGGAGTGGAATTTATTAGATAAATATTCCTTTATGAACGTCATAATTTATACCATGGTTGTCATGATAGTATTTCTATGATATGTAGTCTAATTAATTATATGCTTTATTCATAATTAATACCATGATGTGCATTTAATTTTTGTTGATTTTGTAGACATTGATCTTTATCTTACCAAGTATTATAAGGAATTAGATTCTAATCCCAATGATGATGATTCTATTGAGATATTTTTAAGATCTTCTGAGGACTTATCTGTGAGTCCAAAAATTCGAAGTGTCCCAAGGTATAAGAAAAAATGGGCATCATATTGGATGGAGCATTCCCATAGATCTAAACTATTGGGAATTCACTACTCTAATTTTGAGATTAATAGTTACCATGATGATCCTCATGGAGTCAGTCCACTTGAGCATAGTGGACCTATCATCTCAATTTCTTAAATAGACCCCAAAGGCTCTTTGATTGAGAAAATTGATCGATGACAAAGAATCATGGTATCTCCTTCTAGATCTACATTATCAAAATGTAACACCAATTTATATATTGTACAAGTTTTCTATATGGTGTTTAGTTGTAAACATATAAAATATATTGAGGATTCAGTCAGTAATGGTGAGACAGAACCTATTAAAGATGTTGAGAAAGAATTTTATATGAGATATGTGGATGAATCTCTTCGATAAGACCCTATATTGATTGAATATATATCCATATGTGGGAAATTTACACTAGAACCAACTATAGTAACACATTAAAGGTAAGTGGTATAAATGATTTACCTTAAAGTCTAGCCGTTGTATTGTATTTTGGGTTGAATAGTCTCACCAGATTATCAGAATATTTCCCTAACTAAATTTAAAATATTTAATTGCCATGATAGTGTCTTAGGAATCCCCTTAGTCCCAGTGAAGCATGTGTGATTAGGATTAGACCATTGTAAATACCTTAAATTGGTAAATTATATTTTTGCCTTCAATTTGGGAGAGTTTTTTTGGGGTAGTTAGGGCTTTCTTTCATTAGATATGAAACCATAGCGATGACATGGAACCTACTTAGACCTAGGAAGGTGGGTTGGTTTGGGTACACCCTTGTTGATCTAATTTTATATGTGAGCCTTGTCTTATGCCTCATATTTGGGTGAGATAATGGGGGTATACTAGGTATTCCCATAGAAACTTCATAGTTTAATGTGGAAAGTGGGATGCCTAGGATGAATTCTAGGAACCACCTTCAATCTTATGGCCTTAGGATACTTAAATAGAAATTTAAGTTGAACCCAAATGGTTATTTTTTCTTAAATTGTATTTTTAAGAATTTTTTATTGTTTGATTTGTGAAATATTGGCATGTTAAGATTATAGAAAATGTTTATGTGTACAGAATTCCTTAGAGGAACTCCTTAGATTCCTATGATTTTTAAGGACATATAATTTCATGGATGGGCTTAGGATTACATTAGTGGATGAATGTGAATGGCAGGGTGTGAAGGAACCTTTGGATTCAATGGAGTCTAATTTTATGAATGCCTCAAGTGATTTGGTGGATTCTACATAGATTAATTACTGAAAATCCAATGGGGAACCTCCCCTTTGGATTCAAGTAATGTTTTTAATTGTCAAATTACATGGATTAATGTTGTGGATTCTTACGGGAGTACCTTGTTGAATGTCACAGGATGTGCTCCCCAAATTTTCATTGATTAGTATTGGTAAGGAATGACTTGGTAGTGATTTGAGATTCCGATTGAGTCGTGATTATGGATTCTAATGGTTTTATCTTGAGTTTAGACTGATCAGATGATTATTCTTGGGAACAAATGTGAGGGAATGACCATTTGAGCCATGTGGATTCCTCTTGAGCCACTTGATTATGGTTTCCTCGCTGATGTGCTTGGGAACCAGATTTAGAAATTATTCTTACACCATGTTTAGAGACTGGTGTTTCTTGGGAACTATATTTACACATGATGCCTCCACCATGTTTAGAGACCAGTGCTGGTTGTAATGATAGTGTCAGTTTAGTTTGTCTCCTTGAGACCCAAGGCTTGGCTCGATTACTTTTGTTTTCACATTCCATTATTTTTATTACTACTTTATTTATATATTGAAAAACAATACAATTTACATGTATAGACAATATTTTCATTATAAAGAATTGGTGGTGTCCTACTGATTTTAACTCACACCCTTATTGGGGCTCCGTGGCAATTGGGTTCCCGAGAAGATACCCCTTGGTCACAAGTTGTAGTTTTAGAGAATGAACCGAGGTGATGATTGATGATTATTTGGATAGGTTAGACCTTTAAAACAAGGATCTAGGCTAAATATTTGGGCTTTTATAGTTTGTGATATCTTTGGGACTTTTCCTTTCTTTATATGTTTTGGGTTCTTGTATTTATTGGTTATTATGTATTACCCTATCTTTTATGTATGAAACATAATTTTGTTATTGTATGTATGCGACTTAGTATTTTAATTTTTTTTTTATTTATATGGGTTTGATTTTTTATTTTAATTCCCTTATTTATACTTTTTTTTAACTATGGTGATGCGGTCATAGTCTCCTCATAATAACCTCACAAGTCCTTGCCTCTGGTCAGCAACCTCAGGCATGTAGAGAGGCACACTTGATGCCTTGTGATGCACCAACTCGGGGCACCAGTTTAGTGGATCCTAGGTCAGGGTATTACAATAAACACTTTATATGTATTGAACTTGAGTGTGACAACCTATTCTGTTGGTTAAATATAGTTGAGTGAGAATAAGAAGAGAAGAAGTGGGGTTAAGGAATAAGTATGACTTGAATGCAGTTCTAAAAAAGATTTATTGGTTGTCAAAGACCTTGAGATCGACTTGAGAGTTTATAGAAAGCAGTTAATGAAGATCTTGAATCTAGGTATAAATATAAAGACTGAATTTCATGATTTGTTCTTAATGATATAAAGGAAATAAAAGACTCTAATTGAAGAAGTATATCATATTTTGGATTCAATTACATCCTTGTGTAGCGCTTCGGTATACTTCAATAGGTTTGAAAATTGTTAAGAACTAATGATATTATAGTATAAATAACATATAAGATACAACTTATATTCACATGTATAATATTGTGAATGGCCATCTGTGTAATATGATGAACATGGTTTCTGGATGATCCCTAGAAAACCCACTATAATTTTATGATAACATTTATAATTGAAAATATGTAACCGGGACATCACGAGCACGACAAGGATTAAGATTCTTAGGAAGGGAAAAACCTTGTAAAAATAAATGCATTATACTTTAATTTTCATTCTATAATGTATATAGGAGTATGCTAGGTTAAATAAGAAAATATTCATTTATCTTAACCGACAACATATGTTCAACATCCAAAAGGGTTAAAAGGTTACAAGAATAAATTGGAATTTTAGAAAAATTTGACCACATCTAATTCACCCCCCCCCTCTCAGGTGTTCATGCACCATACCACTAGGTCCTACACACATTTCAAATCATTAATTATAGTTTAAAAATCATTTCCTTGAAATACTACTTTATTTCATAAGAAAAATGTTTTGGAGAACCTTTCATAAATCCTTTGGTTTTTTATAACTACAAGCCAATTACCATAAATACATGAATAAGGAAAAATAGAACATAACATTTTGAATATAGTATAACCATCATCATAACCTCCAAATAAATTAAAGGGAGCATAAATCATATCACTTCTCAACAAGAACAACATATTCAACATGGGGCCCTAACCTTTGGTCCTAAAGGTAACCAGGACTCACTCAAGGATCACTAGTAAGCACACACGAGCTTAATAATTTCGGGAGCTCTCAAGGTCAAACTGGGGTCAAAATCTATACTTTTATCCCACTCAGTCTAATTGGGACACAATATCTAGCCATTGTACAATCTATACTACGATATTACCCATCTAGGTTACAAATACACACCCAAGGTCTCCCATGTGCCACACCATGTATACCACTCAAGAAGTACAATCATTCATTTAATCACATAATCAAGAAGATCCTTTGTCACATTATCAAATGTAGAATAACCAAATAAATTGTTTTTTGAGACATCCTTTGAAAACTTTTTTTGGAGTTATAAACCTCTTTAAAACATTTTATCAAACACTTGGTCTTTAAAATACTATTTTTTCATGCAAAGCCCATGAAAACACACTTTTACTCCACATAAGTCAACAATTACAATGAAAAATTATAAAGTAACCCTTAATAATTCATTTAAAACATAATATATCAATAAAATCATAGGAAAACTCAAGAACCCTAGGTATTCCAAAAAAATACACTTTATATAGAGACTCTAACCTCAATTACATCACAAACTCATCACATTAAATTTAAACCACATGATAAGAGGATATATATGGCCCCGGCCTTAAACATTACTTAATATTGAATTAAATTAATAATTCCCATTGAGGATATTTTCAGGTTTAGAGTTTTAGAGAATTAGATCATAACTATTACATCTCAAAATGTTATATAGTAGATACTTCTACAAATTTTCCTTTTTTTAAAAACATGAACTCAAAAGAAAAATTCATTTCTAGTTCCATGTTTAAGAAAGCATGACTTTTCCTTGATCCCATCCTTGACCCTATTCCACATTATGTCCTATGAAAAACATTTCAAAAAAACATGGGGTGAGCATAAAAAGCTCAGTAAGGGATGTTGTACCCCACACTCTTTGATTTTCATGATCACAATCACTTTAATATGTGTTTAACATTGTGTTTAAGTGTTGTGGATGATAGGCACAAGGTTGCCAAGAAGTTGGCCCAAGAATGGACTTCAAGTGGACTGAAATTCAGTCCACCGGTCAGCCGGTGGCTTCACCACCGGCCAGCCGGTGGCACCCAGACTCAAGGGGTAGCTACTGCCTCCCCACCGGTCGACCGGTGGCTCTGCCACCGGTCGACCTGTGGCATCCAGCCCAAATAGTGCAATCTACTGTCTTTCCACCGGCCAGCCGGTGGCTCCTCACCGGTCGACCGGTGGAGCCTGGATCAAGACTCTTCTTCTCTACCAAGGCACCGGCCAGCCGGTGGAGATGTACCGGTCGACCGGTGGCCCCTGGACCAGACTTCTCCTCCACTGCCAAGGCACCGGCCAGCCGGTGGAGCTGTACCGGCCAGCCGGTAGCACTGGTCAAACTAGCCGTTGGCTTTGACCAGTCAACTCCAAAAGCCTCCCAACGGCTCCGAGGCCTTTTCCAACGGCTCCAAAGCCCTCCAACGGATACTTGAAGGTTCCTAGCCTATAAATAAAGGCCTAGGAAGCCCCGGAACAACATACAAGCCACCGGACACATTTTTACATCTTTGGCGAAGCTCCGACGGATTGTTCCAAGGGAACCCAAAGTGCTCCAACAACTTCCACATCCAAGAGCACCTCCATAGAAGCTTGGAAGCGGCCCTCAAACATCATCAATCAATCAAAGGCGCCCAAGGCTTCTCCATTACGGGTTTTATTGTTTATCTCTTTTTGAGCTTTAAAATTGGGTTTGTGCCTACAAACCCCAACTCTTTTCTCATCTCCCCTTCTTTGGGTTCTCACACCACCACTAAGGTGTGAAGAGGTTTTCTCAAGCTTTTCCTTTAAAAGGCTTGTGTCTTGGTGAGCTAGTCTTCACCCGTAAAAAGACTAGTGGGTTCTTGCTAAACCATTAAAAGCAAGTGGGTTCTTGCTAAACCAATAAAAGCAAGCTGTAATAGGTCCTAGTGCTACCTTAAAGCCTAGTGGGTTTCTTGCTAAAACCATTGAAAAGCAAGCGGTAGGAATCTCTCAACGGTTGAGTTGGGAGCGGAGACGTAGGCCGGGTTTTGGCCGAACTCCGTTATCAAGTTCTTGTGTCTTGCCTCTTTACTTTCCGCTGCATTTATACTTTGATTTAAATTTCTTAATCAATTTTTTAAAAAGGCAATTCACCCCCCTCTTGCCATCATTCCCTTGTTTTTTCCGACCCAAAAATTGGTATCAGAGGGGTAATTTGAGTAATACCTTAAAAGGTTTCAAATTCAAAGATCCATTGTGATGGCATCTACCTCTTTCGCCCCCGAGGGCTACTCATTGGGTCGGGCTCCATTTTTTGATGGGACCGACTATAATTATTGGAAAACCCGCATGACCACTTTTTTAAGAAGCATAGGATATCCTATTTACAAAATTGTCATGCAAGGTTACACTTTGTCTACCCCCGACGAATCCAAATGGACCCAAGCCGACATTAGAAATTTTGAGCTTGATGGCAAAGCCATGAATGCTCTTCATTGCGGCCTTGACCGAAACGAGTTCAATCGAGTTTCCACATGCACCTCCGCACATGAAATCTGGAAACTTTTGGAGGTTACCCATGAGGGGACCAACAAAGTAAAGGATACTCGATTGGACATGTATCGTCAGGATTTTGAGTCATTTTCCATGCACCCAAATGAATCTATTTCTGAAATGTTTACTAGATTTACTGACGTGTGCAATGGGAGAAAGTCCCTTGGTGATGATGTTTCAGCCGAGACAATGGTCAAGAAGATCTTATGGGTCCTTCCGAGCTCATGGGCACCAAAGGTGACGGCGATCCAAGAAACTAAGGACGTCAAAAATATGCCGGTCGAGGAGCTCATTGGATCTCTAATGACGTACGAGATCACCATGAGGAGGCAAGCACAAAAGGAGGGCACACCAATCAAGACACCAAAGAACATTGCCCTCAAGGTACAAAAAGAAGTAAGCTCCTCCTCATCCTCATCTTCCTCATCTACTTCATCATCAAGCGGCGACTCGGAAATGGAGAATCTCGCCCGCCAAATGCAAAAATTTATGAAGAAGCACAAGAAGAAGAAGAAATCCCGCAAGCATCGAAAGCAAGAACCCACCGCAAGATCCGAGCCCAAGGTAAAATGCTATGGGTGCGGCGAAAAGGGCCATTACAAGCCCGATTGCCCACTCAACAAAAAACGGGCCACGCCAAAGGAAAAAGGAAAGAAGAAGGTCCTCAAGGCCACATGGAGTGACACCTCCTCATCTTCCTCCTCCTCCTCCTCCTCGAGCGACCAAGGTACAAAATGCCTAATGGCATTCCATGAGGTAACTTCTTCCGATTCCTCCTCCTCTTGTTCTTCAAATTCAAATTTTTTAAATCATTTATCTTATGAAGAACTCTCACATGCTAGAGATCAACTAGAAAAAGGTTTTCATGAACTATCTTCAAAATTTGTTTCTTTGAAAAAGTCTTTCAAAAAACTCTCCTCCGAAAAAGAACAACTTCTCAAAGAGAAGGAGGAGATGTCCCTTAAAATCCAAAATTTTCCAAATGTTGATTCTTTGGAATCAACCATCAAAGACCTTAGAGAATCCTTAGCCAAGTTCACCCAAGGGGAACAAAATTTGAACAATCTCCTAGGTTCCCAACGAATATCTAGAACCACCCAAGGGTTAGGATATACCAACCGAGCCTCCTCCTCCCATGCTCAAACTGTTTTTGTAAGGGGGAGCTCCGATTACAAATTTTGTAATTATTGCAAGAAAACCGGGCATCTCATTTATGAGTGTAATTGTAAAAACGCCCGGTATGGCCAACCCAAGTCTATTTTCTATAGTGACGAGTTTTATAGGAGAAGACCCGCCATGAGACAAGTTTGGATTGAAAAATCCCTCCTTGCGAGTCTCTCCGGGCCTAAAAATGTTTCTCCCCGGTGATTCATTATTTTTATTTAGGGGGAGAACTTTCTCATTTTTAATTCAAAAATTACATTTGGTTTCAAATTTCAATTTTCAATTCTTTTTCAATTCAAATTAGAATTTTCAATTTTCAATTAGTTTCCAACAGTTGGTATCGAATTGGTTTTTGATTCAAAACTTTCAATTCAAACTGTTATTCAATTTTTGTCTCAAATCATTCAATTTCCAAAATTTCAATTGATTTTCAAATCTCATCCCTTGTTTTTCAAAATTTCCCTCAATCAAGTTTTATGCCCCGTGCTATTTTGATAATCACAAAGGGGGAGAAATTTCTTGATTGATTGGGGGAGAATCTTTTTTATCACGCTTAGTATTTATTTTCAATTTATCATTTAGGCATGCATTTCATTTAAGTTTTTACATTGCTTGATAAGTGATTGTGATCATCAAAATAGGGGGAGATTGTTGTACCCCACACTCTTTGATTTTCATGATCACAATCACTTTAATATGTGTTTAACATTGTGTTTAAGTGTTGTGGATGATAGGCACAAGGTTGCCAAGAAGTTGGCCCAAGAATGGACTTCAAGTGGACTGAAATTCAGTCCACCGGTCAGCCGGTGGCTTCACCACCGGCCAGCCGGTGGCACCCAGACTCAAGGGGTAGCTACTGCCTCCCCACCGGTCGACCGGTGGCTCTGCCACCGGTCGACCTGTGGCATCCAGCCCAAATAGTGCAATCTACTGTCTTTCCACCGGCCAGCCGGTGGCTCCTCACCGGTCGACCGGTGGAGCCTGGATCAAGACTCTTCTTCTCTACCAAGGCACCGGCCAGCCGGTGGAGATGTACCGGTCGACCGGTGGCCCCTGGACCAGACTTCTCCTCCACTGCCAAGGCACCGGCCAGCCGGTGGAGCTGTACCGGCCAGCCGGTAGCACTGGTCAAACTAGCCGTTGGCTTTGACCAGTCAACTCCAAAAGCCTCCCAACGGCTCCGAGGCCTTTTCCAACGGCTCCAAAGCCCTCCAACGGATACTTGAAGGTTCCTAGCCTATAAATAAAGGCCTAGGAAGCCCCGGAACAACATACAAGCCACCGGACACATTTTTACATCTTTGGCGAAGCTCCGACGGATTGTTCCAAGGGAACCCAAAGTGCTCCAACAACTTCCACATCCAAGAGCACCTCCATAGAAGCTTGGAAGCGGCCCTCAAACATCATCAATCAATCAAAGGCGCCCAAGGCTTCTCCATTACGGGTTTTATTGTTTATCTCTTTTTGAGCTTTAAAATTGGGTTTGTGCCTACAAACCCCAACTCTTTTCTCATCTCCCCTTCTTTGGGTTCTCACACCACCACTAAGGTGTGAAGAGGTTTTCTCAAGCTTTTCCTTTAAAAGGCTTGTGTCTTGGTGAGCTAGTCTTCACCCGTAAAAAGACTAGTGGGTTCTTGCTAAACCATTAAAAGCAAGTGGGTTCTTGCTAAACCAATAAAAGCAAGCTGTAATAGGTCCTAGTGCTACCTTAAAGCCTAGTGGGTTTCTTGCTAAAACCATTGAAAAGCAAGCGGTAGGAATCTCTCAACGGTTGAGTTGGGAGCGGAGACGTAGGCCGGGTTTTGGCCGAACTCCGTTATCAAGTTCTTGTGTCTTGCCTCTTTACTTTCCGCTGCATTTATACTTTGATTTAAATTTCTTAATCAATTTTTTAAAAAGGCAATTCACCCCCCTCTTGCCATCATTCCCTTGTTTTTTCCGACCCAACAAGGGATACACAAAGAATGAAAACAAGTAAACCATGAATACTTTATCAAAGTAATACTTTTCACCTTTTATGGAGTAGTAATTACTCTTCACTAAATAAAATATCATTACTTACCCTTTTATAACCAAAGGATTACCATAAAACCCATATAAAGAACACATAACATATAAAGGTAACTTGGGACATAAAAATACTTAAATGGAATAACCATATGGTCGTCTTACACACATATCACTTAATGGAATAGCCATACGGCTGACTTCCATACCCAATGCATTGGAGGTTATAACGTAACCACCCGTCTTGGTATTCACGGCACCACCCGTCATATGGTTTATCACTTAACCACCCGTCAAATGTCCAAGTACCATTATAAAATCATAATACATAAAACAAATATAATTGAAAGAAAATATTTCCACACTTTGATTACAATATATCACTTAAATATATTGACATAACAAATCCATTATAAAAACCATTTTCAATACCAAAATACATAAAAGAGTATATGGTATTTACTTCATTTTAAAAACATTATGGCTTGTTGAGGAAGCCAAAGACCAAATAATACTCGCGATGATGAAAAAGGTCGTTGTCACCGCATACGTTAAAATAAACATTACTTTTTTTCATTTTGTAAAATGCTTTGTAGAAAAATATTCCTTTTGTATAAAATTAAAATTCAAAGGGGATTATACATCGCATAAGAAAGCCTTGTATTGGAACAAAATATGCCTCAATGAAAGAAGATTGATACGAGGTCCCTTACAAAGATCATTTTTTAAATAAAATAGATCTATTATGTGTATTAACTATAAGAACACATAAATAAAGTACAATACAAGATAGGACATAATAATATCATGACATAATTTGAAAGTAGGATATTAACCCAAAGAACGGAAATCAGGTTAAGAAGTTCCCTTACCTCGTGTCCGACGTGACTCGACTGCTCTTTAATCTCCTAAATAATAAACTAAAGTTAATTTATACTTGATTAAGAACCTTTTTCAAGTTCATTATTCCTTTTATATAACTTATTTCCATGTTATAAACGTTATGTAATCATTTAAGTTAATAATGTTCGTTTTGTCGATATCTGGTTAATAAGTCAAAAATGGACTTCTTACAATTACATGTTGTTTATGTGTCAAACGTTCATTATATCCAAAATGATATTAATGATTTGGATATCATATATATCATACATATCGAGCATATATATGAATTTATAATAGTACATAACATTTAGAGGTAAGAAATGAAATGCATCGTTCATGGAGACGGTAAGCCGTACGTACGCATGGACGCTACTTTCATTTCTATTTTGTATTTAATGGAGTGAAATCATAATTATATAACGGTATGTTATAATTCCCGTATAACATAATATATAATAACATTAAATCCATCCTTTATACATCCCACATATGGCATTAACGAATCAAATCACTTTGAGGGGGCGGTAGTCCGCACTTCCTAAAATGAAATTATCGTGTTTACCCACAATGGAAACCATAAAGGTATGCCATAAATGAAAAATACAGAAGAATAAGGAAAAAACATAATATAAATCATATATAAATATAGTGAAATCTTAATGGCCACCATGAAAGGTGTTAAAAGAATATTCAACAATCATCATTTCGTGAGGCAGAAAATCGCCAACCACAGAAACAATATGTTCTTTAACTATTAGACGAAGGTATGTGTAGGTTTAGCTCTAATCCTTCTCATAACAACATCCTATTATATTTAAGATACTGATTTTGTTACAAAATAAAGGAATAAAAAGAGTTTAGTGGGTTGGATAAGCAAAATAAAACATAAGAACACAAGAGAAGACACTACCTTTAAATCGGGTAACTCTTTTTGATTTGAGCTCAAAGGCTTCCTTGGAAAGACTTCTTCCCAATGTGAGGATTCTAGGAGTAAGAGAGAGATGTGGAGAGACAAAATGGGAAGGGTTTGGCCAATCCAAAGGCTTGAGAGGTGTGGGTAAGGTGGTAGATGTGGGGGCCTTTTATAAGAGGAGAGGAGTGGCGCTCTTGAAAAGTTATAAAAGGTTACTTTATTATATAATGCTTTTCAGATTTTAAAGGTCCCAAAATTATATATTTCGAGGATAAGGTGATAATAGTTTGAAATACACCCATCCAATAGGTTTTTTACAAGTGTAGGTCTTAGATTTTATATTATCTTTTCATTTTATTTAAATCGTTAAATAATTAGGTAATCGCTGCATCATCATGGTGTCATAAATTATTTAATTTATTTAATGTATAAAAATTATAAAAAAATATCATGCTGTAGGAAATATTTTTAGATTTATAATGAATATTTATACTCAAAAATATGACTTGTATAACCCCATTTCAAATTTGTTTTAGTAAAACAACACATGTTTGTGACATTTTTATTTTAACTTTAAATAAAAAGATATTAATGTCATTTTCCTACCAAAGTGGCTCCATGGGGTCCCCAAGTTGACCTGTGGATTGTATTGGTCAGACATTACACATCCAATAAGGGTAGGACATGTGTCAAGGTCATTTCATATTACTAAAACATTATTTTTACCTTAAATTACACTAATTACCTCTAATCGCGATTAAAAACTTAAAAGTTACTATTCACCAAAAAATTATTTTAATCCCATTGAATCACATTTAAATTCTCATGAAAACCATGAATGTAGGATTTTTGAAGTTCAAAACACAGAGGTGGTAAATTTTCATTTAAACGAAAAATCAGTTTTTTTAAGTACCACTTAGTGGTTTCACTATTCATCAAAAATTGAAGTTTTTCAGAAAAATACAAAAACTTCACCCTAAGATATATTTGATATTCCGAATTCAAAAATGATATCTATTTTATAAAATTCAAAACATATAAGTTACATTAATTAATTTAATAATTAATTCTCATTGTCCTGACAAATAGCGTGTTTTTATGAAACAATATATATCAAAAGATTGACACTAGTTTAAGTCCAATTTCAAAGTGAAATTAATTCTAATGACCACTATTGTATTAAATGGTAAAAATACATTCTAATTTAAATTTAAAACCAATTCAAAAGATAATCTAATCATATTAATAAATTAGATTAAAAAGAGGTTTTGAATTAAAATACAACATTTTTCACTATTCATTAAAAAAATGAACTTTATCGGAAAAATACCAAAAATTTACACAAAGTAAATTTTGATATACCGATTCTAAAGAAGAATTTTATTTGGTCCAATAGAATATATAAGAGTGACCAAAACTATATTTAATAACGGTTCACCATCAAAAGGCGATAAGTGGACCTTTAGTGAAAATTATAGTATATATATGCCAAAAATTGAATTCTTTTCATATTTTAAACCTTTATCCTTCATTGGATAAATGTAAAAAAAATTAACAAACATATATAATCATATTTTATTTATTTCTATTCATTATTTCCAATAAAACGACTACATGTTAACTACCATTTAAAATAATATTATTTTATTACTAATGTGCAACGTAAGATTTCAGAGAAACTCTTTGTTGCATATCGGGTACGCTATCGAACATAGCAACCCCTTTAAAAGTAAAATTAACATTTAATTCGTAAATATTAATAAATATGAAAATGTTTTATTCTTTATTTACCTGGGATGTTACATCCTTCCCCCCTTTTGGGAATTACGTCCTCGAAATTTTATTCACTTATCAAAATAAGTGGGGGTATTTATCCCTCATAGCATTTTCAGATTCCCGCGTTGCCTCTTCAACCATATGGGTTTTCCACAAAACCATTACTTGATGAATTACCTTATTCCGCAACACTTGCTCTCTATGGTCAAGAATCTGGACCGGTTGTTCTTCATAAGAGAGATTCTCTTCCAACCCAACTACCTTCGGTCTCAAAACATGAGATGGATCTGGCATATACTTTCTCAACATCGAAACATGAAAAACATTGTGTACCTGAGATAAAATCAGAGGTAAAGCCACTCGGTAAGCAACTGATCCAACTCTCTCCAGAATTTCATATGGTTCAATGAAACTTGGACTCATCTTTCCTTTCTTACCAAATCGCATCACACTTTTCCATGGTGAAACTTTGAGGAAAACATGATCACCTACCTCGAAAGATAGATCCTTCCTCCTGTTGTCTGCATAACTTTTCTGTCTGCTCTGAGCTGTTCTCATGTGTTTCTGAATCAACTGAACTTTTTCTGCCATCTCTTCTACCAATTCTGGTCTCATCACCTTCCTTTCACCCACTTCATCCCAAAAATCTGGGGTTCAACACCGTTTACCATATAATGCTTCAAACGGAGACATCTGTATACTAGAATAAAAACTGTTATTATATGAAAATTCAACCAAAGAAAGATGTTGGTCCCAAATTCCCTGATAATCCATTGAACAAGCACGTAACATATCCTCCAAAGTCTGAATTGCTCATTCTGACTACCCATCTAATTGAGGATGAAAATCTGTACTAAAAGTTAATTTAGTACCCAACGACTTCTGAAGGTGTTTCCAAAAGTTAGAAGTAAACCTGGGATCACGATCAGATACAATGGATAGGGGAACTCCATGCAACATGACTATCTCTTTAAGATACAATCGAGAAAGTTGATCTAGAGGGAAAGTATCTTGAATAGTAAGGAAATGAGCAAATTTAGTCAAGCGATCAATAATAACTCAGATTGCATTATTACCTCGAGATGTCTTCGGTAATCCCACAACAAAGTCCATGGATATATTTTCCCATTTGCACTCTGGCACTGTTAAAGGCTGAAGCATCCCTTTCGGTAACTGCCGCTCTACTTTAACCTACTGACAAGTCAAACACTTCACAGTAAAATCAGCAATATCTCTTTTCATTCCATCCCACCAGTAATACTCCCACAGATCTCTGTACATCTTAGTACTGCCGGGATGAACTGAAAACGAGGAACTATAGGCCTCACATAACAACTCATTATTCAAATGTGAATCACCAGGCACACATAATCTCTTCCCAAACTTCAAAAACACAATCATTATCAATATTAAATTCAAGAAACTTACCCTTCTGAACCAGTTCTACCTTTTTCTGCAACCCACTGTCTTTCTTCTGCACTTGCTTAATTCTGTCTGATAGAGATGACCTCACTGATACCTGAATCAAAACAGAAGAACTTCCTGCACCAACAACTTCTATTCCAAATTTCATCAAATCAAAAACCAAAGGATCTCGTTCCAAACGTAGCATGGTTAATGAAGTATTACTTTTTTGACTCAAAGCATCATCCACTTTATTTGATTTTCCCAGATGGTAATGAATTGTACAATCATAATCCTTGATTAATTCTATCCATATCCCCCGTCTCATGTTAAATTATTTTTGAGTGAATATATACTTTAAACTTTTGTGATCAGTATATATTTCACACTTTACTCCATACAAATGATGCCTCCAAATTTTTAGAGCAAAAACAACAACAGCTAATTCCAAGTCATGTGTAGGGTAATTTACCTCATGAGTTTTCAACTGGTGTGAAGCATATGCAATTACCTAATCATTATGTATAATGAAAAAACCAAGTCCCTTCAACGAAGCATCACTGTATATAACAAACTCACCATTCCTGGAAGGAAGTGCCAAAACTGGAGCATTCACCAATCTTCTTTTCAACTCATGAAAACAATCATCGCATTATTTTGTCCAGATAAACTTAACACCCTTCCGAGTTAGCTTAGTCATTGGACTAGATAACCGTGAAAAATTTTCAACAAACCTTTGGTAGTAACCTATGAAACCAAGAAAACTGATTCAACTGAGCCATCACTGTAGTAAACTTCTCAATTCTGATTCTGACCATCTCAGTATGCTGATTTGGAAGGTCATTTCCCTCAGTATGCCTTCCTAAAAAACCTTCACTGTTTCCTCTATGAAAACACATTCTTAACACTAAAATACCTTAGGTGAAGCAACATGGTAATCTTTAAATGCTATATCATTTCAATCATACCATAAATTAATTTATAATTTAACAATTTTCTAACTCCCAAAGTTGTCTAAACCAACCTCTGATACCAACTATAAGGCTCTGGCCTTAAACATTACTTAATATTTAATTAAATGAATAATTCCCATTGAGGATCTTTTCAGGTTTATATTTTTAGAGAATTAGATCATAATTATTACATCTCAAAAGATTACACAGTAGATACTTCTACAAAGTTTCCTTTTTTTTCAAAACATGAACTCAAAAGAAAAATTCATTTCTAGTTCCATGTTTAAGAAAGCATGACTTCTCCTTGATCCCATCCTTGAACCTATTCCACATTATGTCTTGTGAAAAACATTTCAAAAAAAACTTGGGGTGAGCATAAAAATCTCAGTAAGGGATACACAAAAAAGGAAAACAAGTAAACCATGAATACTTTATCAAAGTAATATTTTTCACCTTTATGGAGTAGTAATTACTCTTCATTGAATAAAATATCATTACTTACCCTTTTGTAACCAAAGGATTACCATAAAACCCATATAAAGAACACATAACATATAAAGGTAACTTGGGACATAAACATACTTAAATGGAATAACCATACTGTCGTCTTCCACACATATCACTTAATGGAATAGCCATACAAATTACTTCCATACCCAATGCATTGGAGGTTATAACATAACCACCCATCCTGGTATTCACGGCACCACCCGTCATATGGTTTATCACGTTACCACTCGTCAAATGTCCAAGTACCATTATAAAATCATAAGACATAAAACAAATATAATGAAAAAAACATTTCCACACTTTGATAACAATATATCACTTAAATATATTGACATAAAAAATCCATTATAAAAACCATTTTCAATACCAAAATACATAAAAGAGTATATGGTATTTATTTCATTTTAAAAACATTATAGGTTGTTGAGGAAGCCAAAGACCAAATAATACTCACGGCGGCGGAAAAGGTCGTTGTCACCATGTATGTTAAAAGAAACATTCCTTTTTTCGTTTTGTAAAACTATTTATAGAAAAATATTCCTTTTGTATAAAATTAAAAGTCAAAGGGGTTTATACACCGTATAAAAGAAAGCCTTGTATTAGAACAAAATATGCCGCAATGAAAGGAGATTGAGACGAAGTCTCTTACAAAGATAATTTTTTAAATAAAATAGATCTATTATGTGTATTCAATATAAGAACACATAAAAAAATTACAAATACAAGATAATATATAATAATATTTGAAAGTAGGAGATTAACCCAAAGAACGGAAATTGGGTTAAGAAGTTCCCTTACCTCGTGTCCGACGTGACTCGATTGATCTTTAATCTCCTAAATAATAAACTAAAGTTAATTTATACTTGCTTAAGAACCTTTTTCAATTTCATTATTCCTTTTTTATAACTTATTTACATGTTATAAACGTTATGTAATCATTTAAGTTAATAATGTTCGTTTTGTCGATATCTGGTTAATAAGTCAAAAATGGACTTCTTACAATTACATGTTGTTAATGTGGTCAAAGGTTCATTATATCCAGAATGATATTAATTATTTTTATATCATATATATCATATATATCCATCATATACATGTATTTATAATAGTACATAACATTTAGAGGTAAGAAATGAAATGCATTGTTCATGGAGACGGTAAGCCGTACGTATGCATGAACGCTACTTTCATTTCTATTTCGTATTTAATGGAGTAAAATCATAATGAAATAACTGTATATTATAATTCCAGTATAACATCATATATAATAACATTAAATCCATCCTTTATACGTCCCTCATATGGCATTAATGAATCAAATCACTTTGAGGGGGCGGTAGTCCGCACTTACTAAAATGAAATTATCGTGTTTACCCACAATGGAAACCATAAAGGTATTCCATAAATGAAAAATAAAGAAGTATAAGGAAAACATAAACATAATATAAATCAAATAAAAATATAGTGACATCTTAATGGCCACCATGAAAGGTGTTAAAAGAAGATTGAACAATCATCGTTTCGTGAGGCAAAAAATCGCCAACCACAGAAACAATATGTTATTTAACAATTAGATGAAGGTGTGCGTAGGTGTAGCTCTAATACTTATCATAAAAACATCCTAGTATATTTAAGATACTTTTTTTGTTACAAAAGAAAGGAATAAAAAGAGTTTAGGGGGTTTGAGAAGCAAAATAAAACATAAGAACACAAGAGAAGACACTACCTTTAAATCAGGTAACTCTTTTTGATTTGAGCTCAAAGGATTCCATGGAAAGACTTCTACCCAAAGTGAGGCTTCGAGGAGTAAGAGAGGGATGTGTAGAGACAAAATGGGCAGGGTTTGGCCGAGCCAAAGGCTTGAGAGGTGTGGGTAAGGTGGTAGAGGTGGGGGCCTTTTATAAGAGGAGAGGAGGGGCACTCTTGGAAAGTTATAAAAGGTTACTTTATTATATAATGATTTTCAGATTTTAAAGGTCCTAAAATTATATATTTAGAGGATAAGGTGATAATAGTTCTAAATACACTGATACAATAGGTTTTTTACAAGTTTAGGTCTTATATTTTACATTATCTTTTCATTTTATTTAAATTGTTAAATAATGAGGTAATCGCAGCATCATCATGGTGTCATAAATAATTTAATTTATTTAATGTATAAAAATTAAAAACAAAATATCATGATGTAGGAAATATTTTTAGCTTTCTAATTAATATTTACAGTAAAAAATATAACTTGTATAACCCCATTTAAAATTTGTTTTAGTAAAACAAGACATGTTTGTGACATTTTTATTTTAACTTTAAATAAAAAGTTATTAATGTCATTTTCCTACCAAAGTGGCTCCATGGGGTCCCCAAGATGACCCATGGATTTTATTGGTCGGCCATGACACATCCAATAAGGGTAGGACATGTGTCAAGGTCATTTCATATTATTAAAACATTATTTTTACCTTAAATTACACTAATTACCTCTAATCGCGATTAAAAACTTAAAAGTTGCTATTCACCAAAAAATTATTTTAATCCCATTAAACCAAATTTTACTTCCTAATGACAACCATGAATTTTGGACTTTTGAAATTCAAAAAACAGAGGTGGTAAAATTTCATTTAAACGAAAAATCAGTTTTTTTAAGTATCACTTAGTGGTTTCACTATTCATCAAAAATTGAAGTTTTTCAGAAAAAGACCAAAACTTCACCCTAAGATATATTTGATATTATGAATTCAAAAATGATGTCTATTCTAAAAAATTAAAAACATATAAGTTACATTAATTAATTTAATAATTAATTCTCGGTTTCATGACAAATAGTGCGTTTTTATGAAACAATATATATCAAAAGATTGACACTAGTTTAAGTCCAATTTCAAAGTGAAATTAATTCCAAAGAACACTATTGGATTAAATGGTAAAAATATATTCTAATTTCACTTTAAAACCAATTCAAAAGATAATCTAATCATATTAATAAATTAGATTAAAAAGAGGTTTTGAATTAAAATACAACATTTTTCACTATTCATTAAAAAATGAACTTTATCGGAAAAATACCAAAAATTTACACAAAGTAAATTTTGATGACCCGATTCTAAAGAAGAATTTTATTTGGTCTAATATAATATATAAGAGTGACCAAAACTATATTTAATGACGGTTCGCCATCAAAAGGCGATAAATGGACCTTTAGTGAAAATTAGAGTATATATGCCTAAAATTGAATTCTTTTCATATTTTAAACCTTTATCCTTTATTGGATAAATGTAAAAACATTTAACAAACATATATAATCATATTTTAGTTATTCCTATTCATTCCTTCCAATACAACGACTACGTATTAACTACCATTTAAAATAATATTATTTTATTACTAGTGTGCAACGTAAGATTTCAAAGAAACTCTTTGTTGCGTATTGGGTATGCTATTGAACATAGAAACTCCTTTAAAGTAAAATTAACATTTAATTCGTAAATATTAATAAATATGAAAATTTTTTATTCTTTATTTACCTGGGATGTTATAGGATAAGGAATCCTCAAAATCCTAAACGTCCATGAAATTTTATTATCCATCCATCCCTAACCCTAAGTTTATCACCCATGGTCATCTAGGTCATGGGAAAAAGGAAAAGGGAAAATAAGGTATGAGAAGATGTGAGGAGAGTAAATCCAATATAAATCGATACTAACCTTGTATATTTCCACCAAAAACCAAAATAGTTCACAAAGGAAGCAATGAGAAGAATGAACACACATTTGAGAGGGTTCTATGTCAAGTGAGATGAAAAAAATGTTAATTTGAACCCAGTCAATTTGTTACAATGGATTTCATTCTTAAATATTTGTTAGAAAGGTCTTGATTGGTTATTATAAATTATAATAAGACTAATTTCAATAAATTTTTACCTAATCTCTTGAACATGTTAAGGATAGTTGATCAAGTAATGGGTTCTCCAGGATCAAGTTCCATGTTGATGGTATAAAGGGATAAGGGTAATTTTTTTGGATAAAAAGATAAGAAAAGAGGTCATGGAGAGTCCACACCACCTACTAGGCCTAAGAAAAGGAATAAAGGAAAATGGTTTCATTAAAAATAGTCTTTCCATTAGAGAAGTAATTTTCTAGATTTCATGAAAGGTTGTAAGAATCCATGTGGAGATTCGACTTTAGATATTAATGTTATATAATTCAATTATTTTATTATGAATGATATATGATACCAACTATATATTTTACAAAAGTTTTAAATATATATAAAGACATAAGTAAAGTAAGAATCAAATATGGTTGCTCAATTTGTTCTTTCATGTAATGGAGCAAAGGAGTTGCTGCATTGAGATCTTATATGTAAGAAATACTTCGAATATAGGATGAATTTTTCAAAATATTTTTATTTTTTTCATCATTTTTATCTTGAGAAGATATTGTAAAAAATAATTGTTTGAAAAAATCTGATTGAATTTTTTTATACAGATGGTTTATGATTCATCCAGTTTTGTAACATGCTTGAAAAGAAAACAAGGATAAAAGAATTTTTATCTAGTTTAAAGTGTTTATCTAAGAATGTAAAAGAATAGTATTCCACCACCAACAGTGGGATATTTTTTAAAGTCTTCTTTATAGTAAAATTACCAAATACATGAAATACCATATATGATATGGAAACAATAGTTTATTTGTTAAATATTTACACTAAAATTAAATAAGTGTTATTTCCTAAATAAAATGGAGTTTGTGTATCTTATCATTATATAATGAAAAAGAAATAGTTTCTAAGATGTTAGTGGGAGTATAATCAGACATGAGAAGTTCAAAGTTAATAAATAAAATATTATATTATTCAACTTTCAATGAAAATTTAACTTGATATACTAAAATTTTTAGGATATAATCATAAATAAAATATGTAAAAGTTACAGTTTTTATCGTGAAAAAGTAATTTTTACATGTTCTCCTAGAATGTTTAGGATATGATGTAAAAAAATAATTTAGTTACCAAAAGATTTCATTGAAAAAAATTTATGGAAAGAGTTTCAAGGATGATGATGATGTACATAGAAATTTTCTAAGAATATAATAAAATTTATTAACAACCTAACATTAGATGTTGTGAATTTAAGGAGTATAAATATGTTCAAAGAGTTAAACATTAGGAATGTGATTCCTAAGTCTCACTATTATTCAAAATTTCTTGCTTTATAGATGTTACTCACTAAGTATTTTAGCATGAGGGTTTTATGAGATGGTTATATAGATATGTGTTAAGGATTACATATAGATGTGATGAGTTAACAAAACCCCGAAAAGTTCAGAGAACATAAGGAAAATTTGATTGTATATCATATGTGGTACTTTAGATAGGCCCTTATGTAGGGTTTTTTATATATTCTTAAAAGAGTTTAAGAATATAATATATATCATAAAAATACAATCTCTAATTTATCATTCTTTCATGTTGGTTGCCTAAATGTAGATACTCATATACATATCATGAAGTTCAATGATAACTAACATCTCAAAGTGAAACTTTGAGTTATCCCTAACTGATGTTCTTTATGGAGTATTATAGGTTATGATGAAATGGTAAGGTTAATGTGGATATGATTCTTGTATTGAGATAACAAATATACTCATGGGGTACAAAAGTGTTATGTGCACTAGATAACCGATGAAGTATACCACATGGAGTGTCATAAACTATGTATTTGGTATACTAAGGGTGCATTGTTCATATTTGGTGTCCTCGCTCCCTGATGTTGGTGAGATGCCTAGTATGGGAAGCTTCATACTTCATTACCTTTCTTACACAAGCAGTGAGGCTTAACAAATCAGGGGTTGTTAGGTATGTTGTTGATCATGTCATTGGGTAGAGCTCTACAAAGACGAGATTTAACCCTTCATATGTTGAGTATGAAATTTAGTCCCTTGATTGAGATATACTGAGGAAATGTATGACCATACCTAAAAGGTACATATAATGTTCTTATCTATATGGACACAGGGCATGTAATGTAATCATCTTCTAGATGAATGACAAGTGATGTATTAATCGAACTGGTCTGTCTATACTTGAAGAATCGAGAATTTATGGGGAGTTTATATGGGATTAACATTTACAAGGTCTCATGGTCACTCAATATCTTTGATAAAGAAAACACATAAAAATGCATGCTAATGAAATTTTATTTCAAGATATTTCCCCCTACAATTGTAAGGTATGATTAGGAGAATATCGTAAGGTTCCATTGCATCAGGTTTGAGATTACATTACCAAAAAACCTAAACTTTAGTAGAGACTTGAGCATACATGAGTGTCAATGTAACATGATATGCATACAATGCATATCTTGAGACTATGTTGCCCCTAATTTATCATGGGCTCACAATTTACTACAGTTGAACGTTAAGTGTTAACATTCATGGAATCTTCTGTGATTAGTTATCATTGATTAGTTGTTTCATGGGATCAAACAGATGGTAGAGTTAAGGAAGAGAGTAACATGCAATGTAACACAAGAAAATACTTGTATGTTAATGAAACGCATGAGTAAATTCTTGGTGCAGTTTCATGGATTAGGGAGTGTCCTCATAAACTATATAAAGAAGGCCAAGCCCTTAGGCAGCTTGTGCGCAATCCTCTTGAGAAACCTCTACTTGGAAACTCTCCCTCCTGAAGCTCTCACTTCAACCTTTTTTGCTTTTGAGATATTGCCATATCATGAAGGTTTGAAGAATCTCACCCAAAGAGTTTGGGGGATTCGATGATTCTTGTGGATAAACCTAGGAGGGAAGGACCATTTGGTTGTTCCTTTGGTGGTCATCATCAAACACAAAAAATTGGAATAGCAATAGAATTTCAAAAGTGAAAGGTTCGGATGTTCTTCATTTCCTGTTTTGTATGATTTTTGTTTCATATGCATGGTGATCTCGGTTCACGGTTTCTTTATCATCATTGGTACTTTAATGAGTGGTTAATTTATGTTAACAAACCTTTCAGTATGGGGTTTGTTAAGATCTATTTAATGTTGTTGGTTGGATTTCAATGTTTTATGAGCATGTTTTGATAGTTGTAGATGAGATGATAGGAGCAGACAAGTGCCACTATGAAACATGGTAAAGGATAATCAAACTCGGATGATTTTGATAGTGTTTTATGTTGGATTTAAAAATGTTTGAAACTGGTGATAGGGTAGGATAGAGTAGTTTTCATTCTATTCCTGTTGTCTTATCAAAAAAAATTCATGCAAATTTGTCCGCCTGTAACCTAGTAAGGTGATTCAGAGAAGCAGAGAAGAATGGGAAAGATGACGAGGATGGTGAACTGAAACTCCACTGAATCCTCTCTCACAATACTCACTCTAATCTAAACACCAAGGAATTACCCCGATGCGTTGGCCGACGTAAGATGCAACTTCAGGAACTCCAACTCCACCTCCAAGTCCGCGTTCCTCTTCTGCCTCTACTCCAGCTCCATCCGCAGCCTCTCCACTGTTCGCAGCAGCACCACCTCGGACGATTCTTCTACGCCGCCGGAGAGCACCTCAATCAGCTCCTTCACCGTCCGAAGCGATCCCTCCAAGCTCCCCCGCAGCCACATTAAGCTCTCCATCATCACCTCCCTGTCCCAGCCGTCGCCGCTGCCACCCATGATTCCACCATCCCTGCCTTCCCCTGTTTCGTCAACTTCGCCCACGGCTTCCTGTTCCACACCATCCTCTGCTTTCTGGATACTTGCATTCTGGACCAGACCCATGCCATCACCTTCATCGACAACCCCTGTTATTGGGTCCCCTGTTCCCTCCCCTGCCGCCATGGCTTCACGATCACTGCCGCCCTCTGTTTTCTGGTCCCCTCCGACGATTGACTCAGTATCTTTCCCATACCCGGGATGTTCCTCGCCGGATTTCTTCACCCAATCAGTCCCGATCAACAAGAATACCTTACCCGGGTCGAGTTCCAACCCGTTGAAACTCCAGCCGTTGATCCAATACTTCTTCATGTCCTCTTCTTGTTCTTCATCGTCGTTCTTGGAGGGCACCATTGGAAGCATGCTATCCTTGAACCTCTACTCCACGCTGGGTAGCCCCTGCAGCAGGTTCCTCACCAAGAAATCCGTTCCCTCGTTGCAGTTATTGAAGAAAGAATGTTTCAGCAGCTTCTCCGCGGAGGGCCTCTTGGCGGGTTCCACATCCAGGCAGAAGGCCACGAGATCCTTGAAGGTCTTGGAAAGTTTCTTGTCGCAGTTCTTTCCTTTCTCCGTCCACTCGCAGCCCAAGAACTTGAACCGCATCGTCATAGTCTTGATGAGGGATTTGGAGGGCGGGAGTTCCGATAGTGGCGGCCGGCCGTGGGCCAGCTCCAGTGCCGTGATCCTGAATGACCATATGTCCGCTTCTACGGTGTAACCACTGTCGGAATAGAGAATCTCCGGCGGCATCCAGTAAGGGGTGAAGTAGCGGTCGGTGAGCGTTGAGGCGGCGCCGCGGCCGGTGAGCTTGACGGAGCCGTCGGAGTTAACCAGGATGGTGTCGGGCTTGATGTTGCGGTGGACTTGGTCCTTGCTGTGGAGGTAGGCCAGAGGGCGGAGGGTCTCCCAGAGGACGACAGCGATGTAGGGTTCGGGGAGGCCGTCGGGGAAGGCGGAGGTGAGGATGGAGTCGAGAGAGCCGTCGGACATGAAAGGCATGACGAGCCAGAGGCGGCAGCCGACGGTGAAGGAGCAGTGGGCGCAGAGGAGGTTGGGGTGGGCGAGGAGGGACATGTATTCGGCCTCGCGGCGGAGGATGTCAAGGTCGGCGCCAGACTGGTCCAGGTTGATGGCCTTGATGGCCACCACGGCGGAGTGGGCGGGGAGGCACATGGCCTTGTAGACGACGGCGGTTTCATCGCTGCCGATCTCGTGGAGGATCTTGTAGCAGTTGGGGTCCAACGGGAAGTGGATCTTGTTGTCTTCTTGATCCTCCATTGGAGAGTATTTGGAGGATTTTCTTGAGAGAATCATGTTGCGTCGAGGGTTGTGTTTTTTGGGCGCCTTCCTGGTTGGAGTAGTGGGCAACGCCTCCTCAAATGGTGCACATGCGGTATCTGTTTTAATGCGGGCCAAGACCGTGTGAATTAATTCACGCGGTGACACTTTTTTGACGCGACGACATTATTTTGACGCTGATTCTTTTCCTATATAAGGAGGCAGATGCAAGGCATTTCATCATCACCCGCAGCAACAACACCGAGAGCAAATCCCATTTGGTGATCGCCTTTCTTTGACTATCATCTTTCTTGCTCTCCACCTTTTGATCCATACTTTTATTCTTGAGTATTACTTTTGATATCCCTTCCATTTTGTGGAGTCTCTACCGTGTACTTCTTCATTTTAGTGGATCCCTCTTTCTGGACTACGTCCCGTGGTTTTTCCCTTTCGGGTTTTCCACGTAAAAATTTCCGGTGTCAAATTTATTTTTTCTGCACATTTAATTTTGTCACTGCGCATCCGCTTCTATTTGGGGGAAAGATTCAATTTCCGCTACGTGTTCGCTTTTTCTTTTGTTTGCACGTTCGTCACTTTCCTGTCTTTCCCAACATCTGGTATCAGAGGGTTTGGTTCTTTTCTTTTCATATTTATTATGGAGGACAACTACAGTCAGATGATTTTGTTAAATGGTACCAATTACCATATGTGGCGACTTAAAATGAAGGATCTGCTTTTTGTCAAGAGAATGCATCTTCCAGTGTTTAGTACCCAAAAGCAAGAGAGAATGTCAGACGAAGAATGGGCGTTCGAGCATGAGATGGTTTGCGGCTTCATTCGTCAATGGGTCGAAGACAACGTGATGAACCACATTGTCAACATCTCTCACGCCAGAACTTTGTGGGAGAAGCTTGAGACGACCTACGCTTCGAATACGGGAAACAATAAACTGTTTCTTCTCAAGAAAATGATGAACTTGAGGTACAAAGAAGGTACGTCTATTTATGATTATTTAAGTGAATATCAAGGATGTTTTGATCAGTTGTCTGGCATGGGTATCAATTTTGAAGATGAGGTTTTAGCTCTTTTCCTTCTTAACACTTTACCCGATTCATGGGAAAATTTACGTGTTACTCTAACCGGTTCTACTCCTAATGGTGTTGTGATATTTAGTTTTGTCAAGTCTTCTATTTTAAATGAAGAGGTCAGGAGACGTACTCAGGATAAATCTTCTTCCGAGCTTTTGGTCACAGAGAACAGGGGGAGAAGCCAGGACCGGGGGCAGAGCAGTCGAGATAAGAGCAGAGGCAGAAGCAAATCCAGACTGAAGCAAAGAGATTTTGAATGTCATCATTGTGGTAAGAAGGGGAATGTTAAGAAGTTTTGTTATCAGCTGAAAAGAGAGAACAGATTGAAGTAAAATCAACAGAAGAAAAATGGCGATGGAGAGGATCATGTTGCCGCTGCTACAGGGGGTGATCTTGTTATTGTTTATGATTCCATTAACATTGCTTCTGATGATTCTTGATGGGTTGTTGAAAGTGGTGCCTGTTTTCATGTGACATCGAAGAAGGAGTTCTTTACATCTAACAGCCCAGGTAATTTTGGGATTTTGAAGATGGTAAATGATGGACATGCTGACGTTGTAGGCATCAGGACTGTTTGTTTAAAGACCAGTACAGGAAGTAAGCTGATTTTGAAGAATGTCCGACATGCACCCGAGGTTCGTTTAAATCTTATCTCTACCAGCGTTCTTGATGATGAAGGGTTTATCAGCACTTTCAGTGATTGCCAATGGAAGCTTTCCAAGGGCTCTTTGATTTTTGGCTAGAGGGAAGAAGCAATCAGGTTTGTACTGGACTAGAGCTTCTATTTCTTGTGATACTGCTTGTGTTGTTGAGTGAAGTGTTTCGTCCAAGTTGTGGCATAAGAGTCTCAGTCACATCAGTGAGAAAGGTCTTGGTTGTTTGTCCAAGAGAAATATTCTTCCAGATTTGAAGAGTGTCAAGTTAGACACATGTGATCATTGCATGGCTGGGAAATAGAGCAGAGTGAGTTTCAGCAGTCATCCTCTACGCAGGAAGTCACAGGTACTTGAATTGGTACATTCTGACGTTTGTGGTCCATTGAAATCGAAGACCTTTAGTGGCAGTCTTTATTTTGTTACATTTATTGATGAATACTCACGGAAACTCTGGGTTTATGTCTTGAAAGCTAAAAGTCAGGTGCTTAGTGTTTTTAAGCAATTTCATGTTTTTGCTGAGAGAGAATCAGGAAAGAAATTAAAATGTATTCGCACTGACAATGGAGGAGAGTATTGTGGTCCGTTTGATCAGTATTGCAGGCAGGAAGGTATTCGACATCAGAAGACGCCGCCCAGGACACCTCAGCTGAATGGTGTAGCTGAGCGGATGAACAAAAATTTGCTGGAAAGAGTTCGTTGTTTGCTTTCAGAAGCAAAGATGCCTGGACATTTTTGGGGTGATGCTTTACTTACTGCTGCTTATATAATCAATTTATCACCTGCGGTGGCTTTGCAGACAGACACTCCCGACAAATTTTGGTATGAAAAAGAGATCAGGTACGATCACCTGCGTGTTTTTGGTTGCAAGGCTTTTTTTCATGTGCCTAGAGATGAGAGATCCAAGCTGGATGGTAAGACACGCCAGTGTATTTTTATTGGCTATGGACACGATGAGTTTGGGTACAGGTTCTATGATCCTGTTTTGAAGAAACTTGTCAGAAGCCGCGATGCAGTGTTTAAGGAGGATCAGACTATTGCATACATTGATAAGGGAGAAAAAGATACTTCTCCAACTTCTGATTGTTTTGTCAGTCTTGAGCCAGATTCTAATTCACATTTACCTCATGTTGTTGATTCTGATGATCATATTGATGTACAGAATGATGCTCAAGGTGAACAGGTTGGAGTTGAAGTTTCTGATGCACCTTTTGTTTCTGATGATTCGGTTCCAGGGGTTATTAATGAACCTGCAGTTCCACTCCAGAGGTCATCTCGGCATCGCACCGTTTCTACTCGATATTCACCTGATGAGTATGTGCTCCTCGCTGAAGGGGGAGAACCAGAATCGTTTGATGAGGCAATGGAGAGTGAACAGAAGGACAGATGGGTTTCGGCAATGGATGACGAGATGAAATCATTGCACGACAACCACATTTTTGAGCTGGTGAAGTTACCGACAGGGAAGAGAGCTTTTCAAAATCGGTGGATTTATCGGATTAAGAATGAAGAATCCAGTTTTGTTCCACGATACAAGGCAAGGTTAGTTGTCAAAGGCTTCCGTTAGAAGAAAGGTATTGATTTTGATGAGATTTTCTCACCTGTTGTCAAAATGTCTTCTATTCGGGTTGTTCTTGGTTTGGCTGCCAGTTTAGATCTGCAGATTCAGCAGATGGATGTGAAGACAGCTTTCCTCCATGGAGATTTAGAGGAGGAGATTTATATGGAGCAACCAGAGGGTTTTGTTGAAACAGGTAAAGAAAATCATGTCTGCAAGTTGAATAAGAGCTTGTATGGTTTGAAACAAGCTCCAAGACAGTGGTATAAGAAGTTTGAATCTGTCATTTCTCATCAGGGTTTCAGGAAGACATCTTCTGATCATTGTGTTTTTGTTCAGAGATTTACTGATGATGATTTTATTATACTGTTTCTTTATGTTGATGATATGCTCATTGTTGGCCATGATACTTCTAGAATTGACAGATTGAAGAAGGATCTTTGTCAGTCTTTTGCGATGAAAGACTTGGGGCCAGCATAGCAGATTCTTAGAATGAAGATCTCCCGTGACAGGAAGTCCAAGAAGTTGTGGTTATCTCAGGAGAGATACATTGAGAAGGTTCTTCAGAGATTTTCTATGGATAGAGAGAAAGTGGTTAGTACTCCTCTTGCTTTACATTTTAAGCTCAGTTCCAGTCAGTCCCCTTCTACTGATGAAGAGAGAGAGGAGATGCAACACATACCTTATTCATCTGCTGTTGGATTTTTGATGTATGAAATGGTATGTACTAGACCTGATATAGCTCATGCAGTTGGCGTGGTCATTTGTTTTCTATCAAATCCAGGTAGAGAGCATTGGAGAGCATTGAAGTTCATTTTTCGTTATCTTCGTGGTACTTCTGATCTGAGATTGTGTTTTGGAAAAGGGGAACCTATGCTTTGTGGCTTTACAGATTCAGATATGGTAGGAGATATCGATTCGAGGAAGTCTACTTCAGGCTATTTGATCACTTTTGTAGGGGGAGCTGTATCTTGGCAGTCTAGATTACAAAGATGTGTTGCTTTATCTACCACAGAGTCAGAGTTTATTACAGCTACTGAGGCGTG
Organism: Viscum album; assembly: GCA_963277665.1. Taxonomy (NCBI): domain Eukaryota; kingdom Viridiplantae; phylum Streptophyta; class Magnoliopsida; order Santalales; family Viscaceae; genus Viscum; species Viscum album. Next base: position 163,510,609 of record OY728159.1, read on the forward strand.
CAAAGAATTTTTGTGGATGAAAACGTTTATTCGAGAGCTCAATTTAAATCAGGACAGGTATGTTTTATTTTGTGATAGTCAGAGTGCTATTTGTTTGGGAAATAATTCTACTTTTCATGGCAGGTCGAAACATAACGATGTTCGATATCATTGGATTCACAAAGTCCTTGATTCGAGACAGTTAGAGCTTGAGAAGATCCACACTGATGACAACGGGTCAGACATGTTGACCAAGAGTTTACCCAGAGGAAAATTTGAGACTTGCCGACAGATTGCAGGGTTGGCGGTGATCCCCACTTGAGTCAGAGGGGGAGATTGTTGGGCGCCTTCCTGGTTAGCGCACTGGGCAACGCCTCCTCAAATGGTGCACATGCGGTATCTGTTTTAATGCGGTGTTTTAATGTGGGCCAAGACCGCGTGAATTAATTCACGCGGTGACACTTTTTTGACGCGACGACATTATTTTGATGCTGATTCTTTTCCTATATAAGGAGGCAGAGGAAAGGCATTTCATCATCACCGGCGGCAACAACACCGAGAGCAAATCCCATTTGGTGATCGCCTTTCTTTGACTATCATCTTTCTTGCTCTCCACCTTTTGATCCATACTTTTATTCTTGAGTATTACTTTTGAGATCCCTTCCATTTTGGGGAGTCTCTACCGTGTACTTCTTGATTTTAGTGGATCCCTCTTTCTGGACTAGGTCTTGTGGTTTTTCCCTTTCGGGTTTTCCACGTAAAAATTTCCGGTGTCAAATTTATTTTTTCTGCACATTTAATTTTGTCACTGCGCATCCGCTTCTATTTGGGGGAAAGATTCAATTTCCGCTACGCATTCACTTTTTCTTTTGTTTGCGCGTTCGTCACTTTCCCGTCTTTCCCAACAGTGTTGTGGGGATGAGATGATGGAAGGCTGGGGTTTTAAGGGCGTTTCCCCGATGGGGGACCGAAGAGCGGGAAAGGTTTGGGATAATGAAGGTCATTGAGCGGTTTTCAATTGAGCCAACAAAAATACTAAAACGGGCATATTTTTGAATGTGTTACGTAACTTTTTGAATTATTTATTAGAATAAAATTGTAATTTTGGTATCCTATTGTCATTTTATTTATTGAATTATGTGTTTCATTTATCTTAACATTAATAAGATACATTGATCCCCACTCTCTCAATGTCAGGTTATTTGAATCAACAAAGGTAATCCCCATAATATTGCATGATTATCAATATGAAAGAAGGTCTAACATATTAGAGCAACATTGAGGTGCATGAATTTCAAAATTTGATAATTCGTTTATTTGATTATTTAATTTCATTAAATATTAATGGATTTATAATTCTAGAGTTTATAGATTATAATTATTCATGGATTGGTTTTAGGCTTGGATCAATGAATACAGTATTGTATGAGCATTACTGATAGATTTAAAATGGAAATGGAATAAAGAATTTAGAAAAGGACTTTTGTTACTTTAATTAAATTTATTGAAAAACTTATTCAATTACTTTAATCTCACTTATTTATTTTAAAGTCTCCCTCTTCCCATACCTTCCATCCCCACACGAGCCAACCCTTCCTCATTTTCTCTATTTCTTCTATTTTTTCAAGCAAAGCATCATTAGTTATTCTTCTGCAGGCACATGCAGACCAACAACAAGGTAACACTTCTTCTCCCTTTTCCTTGTGTGGATATGCTTTATAAGGGTTACACGAATCAGTAAGTGAAGAAAAGTCAATAAGGTATAATCATAATGACAAGATAAATAAACTGAGAATGCAAATGTATCCATAGATTTTGTCATAGTGAAAATATCATGGAAAGTAATAACTAAATATTGAAAGAAGAAAATGCTTAATCATTGGATGTCATGTATCTGACACATGAACCATTATACCATCATGACAGTTTATGTCTGTGGGTAAAAACCCATCTGGTTCTACTTGGAAACAAACATGAAGGGGTTTTCGTCAAATATGTATCTGACACATATTTTTGAATGTGTTACATAACTTTTTGAATTCTTTATTAGAATAAAATTGTAATTTTGGTATCCTATTGTCATTTTAATTATTTAATTATGTGTTTCATTTATCTTAACATTGGTAAGATACATTTATCCCACTCTCTAAATGTCAGGTTATTTAAATCAACGAAGGTAATCCCCATGATATTGCATGATTATCAATATGAAATAAGGTTGCGAATGAATGTCAAAATTTGATAATTCATTTATTTGATTATTTAATTTCATTAAATATTAATGGATTTATAATTCTATATTTTATAGATTATAATGATTGGGATTGGTTTTAGGCTTGGATCAATGAATTAAATATTGTATTGTCATTTTTGATAGATTTAAAATGGAAATGGAATAAAGAATTTAGAAAAGGAATTTAGTTACTTTAATTAAATTTATTAAAAAAACTTATTCAATTCCTTTAATCTCAATTATTTCTTTTAATGTATCTCTCTTCCCATACCTTCCATCCCCACACAATCCAACCCTTCCTCATTTTCTCTATTTCTTCTATTTTTTCATGCAAAGCATCATTCGTTATTCTTCTGCGGGCACATGCAGACCAACAACAACGTAAAACTTCTTCACCCTTTTCCTTGTGTGGACTAATCTTCCAGTGAATATAATAATTTCCATGTTAATAATCATTATTATTCTTCTTACTGATAGTTATTGACCTAAAATAATCAGAGTTTTCAATTAGATTTGACTGATGAGCCTGCAAAAAGGGTTTATGCTGATGAGATTTTTTTACCTTGTTCCATATCATACCCAATGTATATTATCTCAACTCTTCCCTAGTGTGTGGTGTATATGGGGTTTTCAAGGGATTTCGTAAATATGTTTATTTGGAAATAATGGATTAAGCAATTAAATAAAGTGTATGTGATGGTTTGGAAGAGTCATTTCCATGATAATGATTTTGTTTTGAGTTCTTAGATTTTGTTACCACATAAAAATGTTGTTTTTTATCATTTCATTGGGTATATTTTTGAGATAATGATTTTTCTAGGCATTTTTAGTGGTGTAATGACCAACTCAGAATTTCTAATTATTATATGTGTAACATAGATATAAGAGATCACATCACCAATGATCGACCAGTTTAGTAGTCTTGAAGAAATGGATACATAAATGGTTCCCTTATTACATTGGTAATTAAACATAGATCATAACAAAGGAAAATAAAACTGCTTCTATGACACTTATTCAAAGGTTTCATCTTCGTAACCTGGGGAAGGAAAACAAATGAAAGGGGTGTGTTCAAATGCTCTATAAGGGTTGCACGAATCAATAAGTGAAGAAAATTCAATAAGGTATAATCATAATAATAAGGTAAATAACTGAAGAACACATGACATCAATAAACTAAAATGAAAACATGTAAAAAGAGTGTTTAAGAAACTTTATAAATGAGCCTCCTTAGTGCGGTTTAAGGAAAATATTAAAGTGTCTTTAAAATGGATAAAGACATAATAGTTTGTATAAAACCAGAAATGAACAAGATATTTTTTCCTGATAAAATGAGTTTTTTAGAAAAAATATTGGAAGCTTAAAACATAGTATGGATGATACATGAAAATAGGTATGAAATTGGAAAGTTCCCTTAAATGAGGCTTGCTTATCGGGAGGTATTGAATAGAGAACCTTATAAAACATGTATTTCCCCATCCAAGGATGATGAACTAATCTAGATAAATGAGTTTGGAACATATACATAGAATGTAGAATAATTATATAAAAAGAAAGAATAATTACATTGGGGTAAAGAGAGAGAAAGCATAACCTGAATGAAAAATGTAGATTTGGAGAGAATCCCTTACCTTATACTCGAAAGTGTTTTTCACTTGCACATAACATCCTGGGTAATGAAATTAGATTCATCAATAATTTAATTAAGAAATTATTAAACATGTATTTGATTTATTACAACTTTATTAAGTTTATTAACAGATTATTAATGAGTTATAAGATTCAATTTTGTCGTTCGGGTGTGTTCGTTTCCTTGGTTTTCATGATTGGTTCACTTGTATACATGTATGAAAGATCATGTAAAATGGGAATAGTTATCTAGAATTGAAATTATATGTTATTAATGAAATTTCAAGATATTTAATGTCCTTAAATATCATTTTTTTAACATGATGATGATTCATTAGATAAAACCTTAATGATAACTGTTTATATTATTTTGGCGTTTTTTGATCACCACGAACTAGTTTTGTTTTATCAATTAATATTATGTATATATACTAGTTATAGAATATTATATAACTATAATATGTATGATAAAATACAACTTAACCATAATAATGGTTTTATTACCATCTTTGAAGGTGGTAATGGAAAATGAAAACGCATCATCCACATTGGCGGTAAATCGACACATCACAAATGATATTTTCATTTTTAGAATAAAAGGGAGAGGAGATGGGGTTTGATGATGGATTTTACATTAACATAATAGTATTCCAATATATATAAGATACTGGAGTTATCATGCATGTTTGGATAGAGGATATGAGGTAAGGATAAGACAAGAAATGAAATTGAAAGAAATTTAAAGAGAAGGATTAAAGGTTTTACCTCTTGAATTCTTCTCATTGAGAACCTCCTTAAGACACTTGGGTTTGGACTTTTATTGATACCAAAGTCTCATGGATGTGGGAAAGAGACTTGGAATAAAATTGGGTAGAAATTAGACAAGCTTAAATGTTTGGAAGGTGTGAGGAGAAAGGGTGGTGAGGGGTGGTATTTATAGTAGAGGAGGTGGGTGTTTTTTGATTATTTTATTCATTAGTTTATTATTTTTGCTCAAAACTAAGATTAGTTTGAACATTATCACTAAATATATTAATAATTAAGGGTATTTCAATATTATGATTATTACATCATAAATGAATCAAGGAATAGTGTATTTAACTTATAACGTATATATACCGTAAATTATCATATTTTACTATTCATAAAAAATTCAACTATTTTTCAGAACTTTGAAAATTTAATTAAGGTATCATAAAATTATCTTATAATCATAAGAAAATAAAATATTAATTTATGAATCCATTTTATAAAAATAATTTTTCTTTTAAATTATTATATTAATAATAAAATTTTAAATAATCATTTATGCTTTATAAAAATACCAACACTTAATTTATCATTTTTAATAAATTTATTTACATATTACATGATATAAATATATTATATTTTCATTCATAAGATACCTAAATTTTATTTATAATTTCATAGGTGAGGTTATTATTCTAATGGTCACACTACTATTTCTAAGGGTCACATTACTATTCCTAAGAGTTACATTACTATTTCAACGGTCATGTTAATATTTAATCATTATTCATTTAAGCTCGGTGTTTTGTACAACATAAGCTATCAAATGAATTGAATTTATTTAAGAAGATACATACTATAAAATCTTAGGGTGATATATTCTTCCCTCCTTTATAAATTTCATCCTAAATTTTTTTCATGAATATTGCCTTCTAAACAGATGAGGGTGGTTCTTCTTCACAATGTCCTCAGGTTCCCACGTTGCTTCTTCCATTTTATGCTTTCTCCAAATAACTTTTACTAGTCGTGTCATTCGATTTCTCAATACTTTCTCTCTTGTGTCAAGAATCTTGATAGGATTTTCACAGTAAGGCAAATCATCTTCCTATTCTATTTTTTTATAGGTGAGTACATATGTTGGGTTAGTCATGTACTTATTTAATAATGATATGTGAAACACATCATGAACTTTGGAGAGACTTGTAGGAATTTCTAATAGGTAATCTACAGATCCAATTCTTTTTAGAATTTCAAATGGCCCGATGAGATTTTTTTTACCTTGTGACATATCATACCCAAGGTATATTATCTCAACTCTTCTCAAGTGTGCAGTGTATATGGGGTTTGAAAGGGATTTAGTAAATATTTTTATTTGGAAATAATGGATTAATCAATTAAATAAAGTGTATGTGATGGTTTTGAAGAGTCATTTCCATGATAATGATTTTGTTTTGAGTTGTTAGATTTTAATACCATATAAAAATGCTGTTTTTTATCATTTCATTAGGTATATTTTTGAGATAATGATTTTTCTAGGCATTTTTAGTGGTGTAATGACCAAATAAAAATTACTAATTATTATATGTGTAACAACTCCAACCTAGTATCCTAGAGTCAGTGGTCATTTTATTACAATGACATAGATATAAGAGATCACATCACCAAGGATTGATCAGTTTAGTAGTCCCGAAGAACTAGATACATACATGGTCCCCTTATTACATTGGTAATTAAACATAGAACATAACAAAGGAAAATAAAACTGCTTCCATGACACTTATTTAAAGGTTTCATCTTCGTAACCTGGGGAAGGAAAACAAATGAAAGGGGTGAGTTCAAATGCTTTGTAAGGGTTACACGAATCAATAAGTGAAGAACATTCAATAAGGTATAATCATAAGAGCAAGGTAAATAACTAAAGAAAACACGACATCAATAAACTAAGAATGTAAATGTATCCATAGTTTTTTTTCATAGTGAAAATCTCAGGGAAAGTAAGAACTAAATACTGAATGAAGAAAATGCTTAATCATTGGACATTATGTATCTGATACATGAACCATTATACCGTCAAGATGGTTTATGTATGTGTGTAAAAACCCATCTAATTATTCTTGTAAACAAACATGAAGGGGTTTTTTCCAACTATTTTGCCTCATGAGACTTGTCGATGTGTCGAGAGACCATCTATAATTGGGCCCCATTAGTCACTATAAGTCCAAAGCATTCTTTATACATATATTTAATTCAATAACATCATTCAAAGAAAACACACTATGTAAAAATGGTGTAGGAATAAGACAATTATAATATCCATGATACAAGAAATATGAATATTTAATAAAATTTTCAATAAATGATGATCATAAAAGAAAGGGAAGTATACATACACCACATACAAGGAATAAGTGGTGAATAATGCATAACCAAAGGTAATATCCGAATGGTGTACACAAAAGAATGTATTGAAATCATACTTGGACATTCGTAAGAGAAAAATAGGAAAATATCATGATAAATGATGTCCAACTGAAATGAAAACATGTAAAAATAGTGTTTAAGAAACTTTAAAAATGAGCCTCCTTAGTGCGGTTTAAGAAAAATATTAAAGTGTCTTTAAAATAGAAAGAGGCATAATTATTTGTATAAAAACAGAAATTAACAAAGATAGTTTTTCATGATAAAATGATTGCTTTTAGAAAAATATTGGTATTATGTATGATACTTTAAAATGGGTATGAAATTGGAAAGTTCCCTAAAATGAGGTTTGCTTATCAGGATGTATTGAATAGATAACCTTATAAAACATGTATTTCCCCATCAAAGGATGCTAAAATGATCTAGATACATGAGTTTGGAACATATACATATAATTTAGAATGATTATATAAAAATAAATAAGAATTGCATTGGGGTAAAGAGATTGAAAGTGTAACCTGAATGAAAAATGGATATTTGTGGAGAATCCCTTACTTTATGTCCTAAAGTGTTATGCACTTGCACTTAATGTCATGGGTACTGAAATTATATTCATTAATAATTTAATTAAGAACCTATTAAGAATTTATTTGATTTATTACAACTTTATTAAGTTCATTTATGACTTTTTTATGAGTTATAAGATTCAATTTTGTCGTTCAGGAGTGTTCATTTCCTTGGTTTTTATGATTGGTTCACTTGTATACATGTATGAAAGATCATGTAAAATGGGAATAGTTATCCAGAATTGAAATTATATGTTATTAATGAACTTTTAGGATATTTAATGGTCTTAAATATCATTTTTTTTCTGACACGAGGATGATTCATTAGATAAGACCTTAATGATAACTATTTATATTATTTTGGCGTTTTTTGATCATCACAAACTAGTTTTGTTTTATTAATTAATATTATGTATATATATTGGTTATAGAACATTATATAAATTATAATATGTATGATAAAATCTCATTTAACCATAATAATGGTTTTATGACCATATTTGAAGGTGTTAATGTAAAAAGAAAATGCATCATCCACGTTGGTGGTAAATCGACACATCACAAACAATATTTTCATTTTTAGAATAAAAGGGAGAGGAAAAGGAGTTTGATGATGGATTTTACATTAACATAATAAAATTATAGTATATATAAGATAATATAGTTATAAATCATGTTTGGATAGAATATGTGAGATAAGGATAAGAAAAGAAATGAAATTGAAAGAAATTGAAAGAGAAGAATTAAGGGTTTTACCTCTTGAATTCTTCTCTTTGAGAATCTCCTTAAGGCACTTGGATTTGGTATTTTATTGAGACCAAAGCCTCATGGATGTGGGGAAGAGACTTGAGAACAGTATTGGGTAGAAATTAGACAATATTCAAGACTTGGAAGGTGTGAGGAGAAAGGGTGGTGAGGGTGGTATTTATAGTAGAGGAGAGGGGTGTTTTTTGATTATTTTATTTATTAGTTTATTATTTTTGATCAAAACTAAGAATAGTTTGGACATTATAAATAAATATATTAAATAATTAAGGGGAGTTAAATATTATTACAATTACATCATAAATGAATAAAGTAATAGTGTATTTATCTTATAATGTATATATACCGTAAATTACCGTATTTTACTATTCACAAAAATTCAACTATTTTAGAAAAATATCAAAAATTCACCCTAACCATTTTATGATGTGTAGAATTAAAAAAATGAAATATATTTTATGAAAAAAGTTTTCTAAATATGAGAAAATTAATTTTTTAAAAAATATCATTTATTTGAAAAATACTGATTTTAATATTATAATCGATTTTTCAGCACTTTGAAAATTTAATTAAGGTATCATAAAATTATATTATAATCATAAGGAAAGAAAATATTAATTTATGAATCCATTTTATGAAAATAAATTTTCTTTTAAAGTATTATATTAATTATAAAATTGTAAATAAACATTTGTGTTTTATAAAAATACCAACACCTAATTTATCATTCTTAATGCATTTATTTACATATTACATGATATAAATATATCATATTTTCATTCATAAGACACCTAAATTTTATTTATAATTTCATAGGTGAGGTTATTATTCTAATAGTCACACTACTATTTCTAAGGGTCACATTACAGTTCCTAATAGTTACATTAGCATTTCAACAGTCATGCTAATATTTAATCATTGTTCATTTAAGCTCAGTGTTGTGTGAAACATAAGCCATCATATAAATTGAATTTATTTAAGAAGATACATACCATAAAATCTTAGGGTTCTATATTCTTCCCTCCTTCAAAAATTTCATCCTCGAATTTTTTCATGAATATTTCCTTCCAAACAGATGAGGGTGGTTCTTCTTCATAATGTCCTCAGGTTCCCACATTTCTTCTTCCTAGTTATGGTTTCTCCAAATAACTTTTACCAGTCAAGTCATTTGATTTTTAAATACTTTATCTCTTATGTCAATAATCTCGATAGGCTCTTCATTTTAAGACAAATTAGGTTCCTATTCTATTTCTTTTTAGGTGAGTACATGTATTGGGTCAGGCATGTACTTATTTAACAATGATATGTGGAACACATCACGAACTTTGGAGAGACTTGGAGGCATTTCTAATTGGTAAGATACAGATCCAATTATTTATAGAATTTCAAATGCTCTGATGTACCTGGGGCTTATTTTCCATTTCTTACCAAACCTTAAGACACCCTTCCATGGAGATACTTTCAGAAAGACATGATCTCTCGCTTCAAATTACAAATCCTTTCTTCAGTTGTCAGTACAACTCTTTTTCCTACTCTGAGTTTCTTTAATATGATCATGAATAGTATTTACCATTTTCATTGTATCTTCAATAAGTTCTGGGCCTATAAGTCTCCTCTCACCAACTTCATCCCAACAAGTTGGAGGACACAATCTCTTCCTATATAATGCTTCATATGGTGCCATTTGAATACTAGAATAGAAACTATTATTGTAGGAAAAATCTACCAAAGTTAAATATTGATCCCATTTACCTTGAAAGTCAAGTAAGCATTATCTAAAAATATCTTCTAATGTTTAAATATTCCTTTTAGACTATTTGTCAGTTTGAGGGTGATAAGCAGTACTCAAATGAAGCTCAGTATCCAAATCCTTTTAAAGACTCCTCCAAAATTTTAATGTAAAATGAGGATCTCAATCAGAAACAATCGATATAGGTGCACCATGAAGTCTTAAAACTACATTAATATATAGTAATACTAGGCAATAAAGTGGTAAATCTTCTCTTATATCAAGAAAATGTGTTGATTTTGTAATATGATCAACAATAAACCATATTGAACCATTCCTTTTAGGTGTCCTTGGTAGTACTGTGACAAAGTCTATCGTAATGTCACCCCACTTCCACATAGGAATAACTATAGGTTTCAAAACTTCTCTAGGATGTTGTATCTCGACCTTAACTTGTTGAAAAACTAAACAACTTGAGACATAGTCATCAATTTCCTTCTTCATATTATCCCACAAAAAATGTTCCTTCAGATCTCTATATATCTTGGTACTACCAGGGTGTATAGAGAAATTTGAGCTATAATCATTATCTAATAGTTCCCTTTTTATCTCTAATATTAATAAAACACATAAACTCTTTACAAATTTCATAATTCCATCCTCATACATGAATTCTACCAATATTCCATCCTTAACAACTTTAATTTTATTTTGAAAATTATCATCATCATATTGAAAACTTTTTATCTTCTCCATTAAATATGGTTTAACAATCATTTGAAAAAGGAGTGATGTTTCCCTTTCCTTAATAATTCCCATATCCATATGTACTAAATCCATGAATATAGGATCTTTCTCAATCCTCATTTGGGTTAGAAGACCATGATATTTCATGCTTAATGCATATTCCACCTTATTTGATTTTCCTAGGTGTTAGTGTATTGAGAAATCATAATATTTGAGTAAGTTAAGCCATCACTTGACACATGTTGAGTTATTTCTGTATAAATATGTATTTCAAACTCTTATGATCTATATATATCTCAAATCTTTCACCATATAGACAGTGTCTTGATATATTCAAATAAAAGATTATGACTGCTAACTCAACATCATGAGTTGGATAATTTTGTTCATAATTCTTCAACTGCCTTGATGAATATGTAATAACATTATTGTTTTGCATAATTAAAAAACCTAATCCATTCTTTGATGCATCATTGTATATCACAAACCAATCATTTTCTAATGGAAGAGTCAAAATTGGAACATTGCCTAATATTCTCTTCAATTATTCAAAACATTTTTCTCATTCTTTTGTCCGTACAAACTTATTTCTTTTACATGTGAACTTGGTTAATGGATTAGCCAATCAGGAAAAATTATGGATGAAATACTAATAGTAAACCGCTAAACCAATGAAACTACATTCCTCAGTTATGTTTGTTGGCATAGGCCATTCTTGGATTTCCTTTGTATTCACATGATAAAATGATATTCCATCCTTAGAGACAATATGGCTATGACAAGAAACTTCTTGAATCCATAATTCACACTTTATAAACTTCCCATATAACTCTTGTTGTCTAAGAGCCTTCAGAACAATCCACAAGTGATTATAATGGTCCTTGTAGATTTTTAACTATACTAAGATATCATCAATAAATACCAAACAAAATTATCAAGATATTCCTTGAATAATTTTTTCATTAGATCTATGAAAACAAAGGGTACATTAGTTAGTCTGAAGGCCATTACTGTATACTCATAATGTCTATACTTATTTTGAAATGTTTTCTTTAGAATATCTTTCTTATTTACACACAATTGATGATTTCTAGAATGAAGGTATATCTTTGAAAAATATTGAGCTCCATGAATTTGATCAAATAAATCATCAATACAAGGAAGAAGATACCTGTTCTTTATTATAATTGCATTTATTTCTCTATAGTCAATGCATGACCTCAAGGACCCATCCTTCTTCTTAACAAAGTGAATAGGGGATCCCCATGGAGAAATAATAGGGCGAATAAATACCTTATTACACAACTCCTATAGTTGTTTCTTCATCTCCACTAATTCCATAATTTCCATTCTATAAGGAGTATTTGATATTGGTCTTGCATCAAATATTAGATCAATGGTAAATTCAACTTTACACTCTGGGGGGTGTCTAGGTAATTACTCAGGAAATACATCAATGTATTCCTTCATAATTAGTACATCATAAATTTGAAGATTACTTTCCCCATCCCTAGATGTTGTTTTCTATTCCTCCGTAAGAATTTCATTTAGTAGAGCTACCATGGGTGGATTTAGATAAGAATTATATGATAAAGTTTATACTCTAAAAATAAGGGATTATTCATCTTCCTCACAAATCATAACTTATTATTATAATAAAATTTCACATAATATTTTGAAATTAAATTCATACTGAGGATTATATAAAATTCAATAATAGGTATGATGATAAGGACAATAACTAAAGCACACTTATGTGTCATAAAGGGGACTGACCAACACATTTTTGTTGCAATGATACTTCCCTTAAGAGTTTTGACTGAAAACTACCTTATTAAATCAAAATGGGAATGTCTTATTTTCTTGGAAAACTAGGTAAATATAAAATAGTGTGATGATATAGAATCAAATAAGGAATTGGATAGATTTGAAGATAGGATTAATGTATCTACCACCACATCATTGGGTACTTCCACCTCAACTTTAGTGATCACACAAGCTTGGATATCTCCCCTTAGCCTCTTGTATGGTATATTACATTGATACAAGGGACATTGATTTAAATAATTCCCCATTTCATTACAGTTGAATCATTGAACATAATTGATTTTTTTCTTCCCCTTACAATCATTAGATCAATGACGCTTTTATCTACACTTATTGCAAACTCCCTTGTCTTTCAAGCATTTAACAGGACGATTCTTTCCATAATTTCCACATAATGGAAATTAATTAATTACCTTCTTCTTATTTGATGATTCACATTTTCCATGGTTATTAGAAGACCTCTTATTCTATTTATTTTCCTTTAATATATAGGATCTAGAAAATTACTTCTTCATTTTTATGGCACTCAATACCATTTAATCATATGATGAAATTTTTTGAGAGGCCAATGCCCTTTGGAGACTTGGATTAAGCCCTTAAAATAAATGATAAATATTGTATTCTGAATCATGTTTGTAATCTATATAATACTTTAATAGTCTTGTGAAGTTAGTATCATACTCCAAAATAATCTCTTCTTCCCTTTTCTTTAAGCTAATGAATTTTCTCTTCATTTCTATTTGTTGCTTGTGAGGGAAATATTTACTGAAAAATGTTTATTTAAATGGTCTCCATTCCATGTCTTATATTTAATTTTTCTCCATAGTATTTTGGATCAATGAACACCATTGATAAATATCTCCCTTGATATAATACACTGCAAGTACTACCTTTTCTTTTTTATTGCATCCCAATGCCAGAAATATCTTTTCAAGGAACTTGATCCATAGCTCAGCTATCGCTGGATTAGTAGTCCCAGTAAAAGATAGGGGATTTTGTCAGATTAAACGATCTAACATAGGTTTAGTATGGTTATTCATTATAACCTAGGCAATATTTCTTAATATGGACATGATCAGCTTAATTCCAACACTAACTGTGTTGACTTGCTCAGTAGGAAAATCCCTACATTTTCTGCTGGTATTGATTACTTTCCATCAATTAAGCACCATCACTAAATAATATAACACACTAAGTTAGCTCATAATAATCATGATTATTCATCCAAAAATTCACTACAAGGAGTTATAATAATTCTTATGTTTACTTAACAGTTAGTTCCCAAGGTTTCTACTAAACAAGATCCCATACCAACTGTAACAACCTCGACCCTAGTAGCCCATAATTAGTGGTTGTTTTATTACAATGATATAGATACAAGAGATCACATCACTAAGTATAGATCAGTTTATTATTCTTGAAGAACTAGATACATACATGGTTCCATTATTACATTATTAATTAAAAATATAATATAACAAAGGAAAATAAAACCGCTTCCATGACACTTATTCAAAGGTTTGATCTTCATAACCTAGGGAATGAAAACAAATGAAAGGGGTGATCTAAAATTCTCAGTAATGGTTAAATAAATCAATAAGTGAAGAAAATTCAATAAAGAATAATCATAATAGAAAGGTAAATAACTGAAGAACATATGCCATCAATAAACTAAGAATGTTAATTTATCCATATATTTTTTCATAGTGAAAATCTCATGGAATGTAATAACTGAATATTGAATGAAGAAAATGATTAATCATTGGATGTCATGTATCTAGAACATGAAAAATTATACCGTCAAGAGGGTTTAATTATGTAGGTAAAAAACCATATAATTCTACTTGAAAACAAACATGAAGGGTTTGTTGATAATTTTTTTGTCTAATTTGACCTGTCGATGGATTAAGGGGATATCTATAACTAGGCCCCACCCTCACTGCATGTCTAAATCATTCTTTATACATAGATTAAATTCAATAACATCATTCAAAGAAAACACCATATGTAAAAATGGTATATGAATAAGAAAATAATCATATCCATGATACATGAAATATGTAAATTTAATTATTTTTTCAATTAATGATGATCATAAATAAAAGGTAAGTATACATACACTACACACAAGGAATAAGTGGTGAATAAGGTATAACCAAATGTATTATCATAATAGTTCCCAAGAAAGTGTGAATTTAAATAATAATTGGACATTAATAAGGGAAAAACAGGCATAGATCATGATAAATGATGTCCAAATGAAATTAAAACATGTAAAAAGTGTGTTTAAGAAACTTTAGAAATGAGCCTCTTTAGTGCAGTTTAAGGAAAATATTAAAGATTCTTTAAAATAAGAAAACAACATAATTGTTTGTATAAAACGAGAAATGAAAAAAGATAGTTTTTCATGATAAAATGAGTGATTTTAGAAAAATATTGGTAGCTTAAAACAAATTATGGATGGTACTTGAAAATGGTTATGAAATTGGAAGTTCCCTTAAATCGGGATTTCTTTTTAGGAGGCAATAAAAAGAGAACCTTATAAAACATGTATTTCCCTATAAAAGGAAAATGAATTGATATAAATACACATGTTTAGAACATATCCATAGAATTTTGAATAATTATATAAAAATAAATAATAATTATAATGGGTTAAATAGAGAGAAATTATAACTCAAATGAAAAATGGATATTTGGGGAGAATCTTTTACCTTATGTTCGAAAGTATTTTTCACTTGTACTTAACGCCCTGGGTAATGAAATTAGATTCATTAATAAATTAATTAAGAATATATTAAACATTTATTTGATTTATTATAATTTTATTAAGTTAATTTGTGGATTTTTTTTATGATTTATAAGATTCAATTTTGTCATTTGGGAGTGTTCATTTCCTTGATTTTCATGATCGGTTCACTTGTATAAATGTATGAAAGATCATGTCAAATGGGAATTCTTATCCAGAATTGAAATTATATGTTATTAATGAAATTTCAGGAGATATAATGGTATTATATATCATTTTTTCCATACATGAGGATGATTCATTAGATAAAACATTAATGATAACCGTTTTGATTATTTTGGTGCTTTTCGATCATCACGAACTAGTTTTATTTTATTAATTAATATTATGTAAATATACTGGTTCCAAAACAATATATAACTTATAATACATATTTTAAAAATATTATTTAACCATAATAATGGTTTTATGACCAAACATGAAGGTGATAATAGAAAATAAAAATGCATCGTCCATGATGGAGGTAAATCGACACATCACCGATAATATCTTCATTTTTAGAATAAAAAGGAGAGGAGAAGGGTTTTGATGATAAATTTTACATTAAAATAATTAAATTATAGTATATGTAAGATAATTAATTAAAAATTCATGTTTTTATAGATGAGGTGAGGGAATTATAATAAAAAAAATGAAATTGAAAAAAATTGAAAGAGAAGGATTAAGGGTTTTAACTCTTGAATTCTTCTCCTTGAGAACCTTCTTAAGGCACTTGTGTTTGATATTTTATTGAGACCAAAGGATATTGGATGTGGGGAATAGACTTGGGAAGTTTATTGGGTATAAATTGGACAATATTCAAGGCTTGGAAGGTGTGAGGATAAAGGACAGTGAGGGGTGGTATTTATAGTAGAGGAGATGAGTGTTTCTTGATTATTTTATTCATTAGTTTATTATTATGGCACAAGACTGAGAATAGTTTGAATATTATCACTAAATATATTAAATAATGAAGTGGGTTTGAGATTATGGTGATTACATCATAAATGACTCAAATAATATTTTATTTAACTTATAATGTATATATACCATAAATCACCATATTTTACTATTCACAAAAAATCCAAGTATTTTAGAAAAATCCTAAAACTTCACCCCAACCGTTTTTCAATGTGTAGAATTAAAAAATTAACAAAATGTTATGAAATTAATTTTTTTAAATGAGAAAATTAATTTTAAATAAAAACATCATTTATTCAAAAAATACTGATTTTAAAATTATAATCAAATTTTTAGCACTTTTAATAATTAATTAAGGTCTCATAAAATTATATTATCATCATAATAAAACAAAACATTAATTTATTAATATATTTTATGAAAATCAATTTTCTTTTAAGTTATTATATTAATTATAAGTGTAAATAAAAATTTATGTTTTATAAAAATACCAACACTTAATTTATCATTTTTAATACATTTATTTACTTATTCCATGATATAAATATATCATATTTTTATTCATAAGATACCTAAATTTTATTTATAATTTCATAGGTGAGGTTATTATTCTAATGGTCACACTAATATTTCTAAGGGTCACATTACTATTCATAAGAGTTACACTACTATTTTAACAGTCTGGTTAATATTTAATCACTGTTCATTTAAGCTTCGTGTTGTGTCCAACATAAGATATCAAATGAATTTAATTTATTTAAGAAGATTCATACCATAAAATCTTGTGGTGTTATAATATGTTATGTAATGAGATGATTTATGATGTGTTTTTACTGAGTTTAATTTGTTAGAAAACTATTCCATTATGAACATCATATTTTATATCATAGATTTCATGATAATATTTCTTTGACATTTAGTTTAATTAATTATATGATTTATTCATAATTAATACAATGACTTGAATTTAAATCAATGTTATGTCTTGTGATATATAATGGATCTGAACTGAAATTGTGTTGTAGTGGCAAGTAGTCAATAACTAGATCTAGTTTTCAGTGAAAATCCTTTAGTAAACAGTATGAAAAGGGAATGATTTAAATTATTTATTTTTTAGAGATAGAGAAATAATTATTTAATACATGCACCAAATATTGTTTGAGATAAGATGATCCACTTACCTGATTTTCCAACAGTTACACTTTATGCTCGGTGTTCTCATGTGTTCCTATCTCTTAGCCCAACACTCTTTACCCCTGTTCGCCTCCCCCCTCTTATATTACCACTAATCTCATTGTGACTGTCCCCATATTGGTCAAATGTTGTGAGGTTTGTGATGGTTTTGGATTGTGACAATGATTAAAATGGTGGAAGCTCTCAACAATTCACCTTTGTGACTTGGGATGGGAATGTGGAAGCTTGTATCTATTTTCCATGTTCTCTTTGGGTGGGTTATTTTGAATGGTTTTCGTGGTTCATAATCCTCTATGTTTTCCCTATCTTTCCCCCTTCCATCTACCATGGTTTATTCCTCAGGTGGTGGTGTTGAAGGTTTCTATGAACTCTGGTAGTTGACGATCATGTTGGGCATGATGATACTTTGGGCATACAACGGTGCTTCAACCCAAATATGTCCTATTCAACAGTCAGTGATGATTGGATCTCATCTTTGGTTGTCCTTGACATTGGCGCTCCTCAACAGTCTCTTCAATAAATCCCAAGGATCAAAGGGTCTGAGGAACATGATCTCGATGGTGTTGGAAAATCTTCTTGGGCACCCCACCTCCAACCTGTTGCAGTCGGTCTTTACCTCAGGCTTGTTTGTGATGTGTTGTGGAAGGCATCATGTCACCCTGTCTGTAGTTTTTTTTCTATAGGCCTTTTTCATTATTTTGGTTCATGACTATTTTTTTGATTCTACCCCATTCCTTCAAAATGGGGGGGGGGGTGCATACAGGTTCCTTCCATCCCTTGTTTTAATTATAATCTCATGTAGGTTCCCCTCAACCATTTTAAAAGGGGTTATTTGAAATTTTTTAAAAATGGATTTAAAAAAATGAGGTAAGTTGTCACATCTATTCTAGACACGATGGGCCAAGGAACATGGTTCTTGAACATATGAGACATTACATTCCAAGGAACAATATTATTTTTTTCCTAGGACATGAAAATTTATATGGTAATCCTATCACTATCATGGGAATGATGACTAAATAAGAATGGTCAATAAGTGCAGGGCATGAAGACCTAAGAGGTAAGTTATTTCTACAATTCTATTGATGTATTAGTCATAAAGACTCAAATGGACAATTTTTTTAGATTTAATGTTTGTGTAGACATATGGTAATAGGAAGGTACACCCTTGGTGCTGACCAAGGGGGTTATATACCCTATATTCTATTTTAGATATTTTGGTCTTATTGGTAAACTTTATTAATTGAAATGTCAATTTTATATGATTATGGTGATTTGTAGTATTTATTATGATAAATTTTAAATACATTTCATGAATATATATTCTGATAACATGTGTATATGATGTGTTTTTTTGGGTTGTATACTATTGATTATATACTCATGCACATGTATACACCAATACACACCCATGATTGAGGGTTGGATCATTAGGATAAATTTTACCTATTTTCAAACTCACCCACAACATATGACAACCTAAAACTCATATATATATATAATTACATCATTTTTTTATAAAACTATATAACATTACACACAAAAAATATATTAAGTTTAATTTAATTGAGATATTAGATACATAACACACAATATTTAAAAATATAACTATATTAAGATTTATTTTTTATATTTATGATAACCTCCTAAATCTCATCGCACTCTTATTGTTGCATGTAAAACCCTAATGGAATACACAAAATAGAGGATGGGATAAAATCCTTGTAAGGTGGATAGTAAGAATAAGCAGGAATAACATAATCTTGGTGAGATATCTTATAAAACATCAATCATTATAATAAATGACAACATAAGAGATTAATAGAAACATTAAATAATAATGATATGAACATGGTAACCATACACAATTGATAATCATAAAAAATGTTTAAAAAACATAAATATGTCATCGTAAACATGTTCTTATTGAAAAATATGACAAACGGTGGTAAATTGTGAATAAAATCTACATATTAGATGTATCCATTTCACACTGTGGTATAAATCCATAAATGGCAATAATTCTATAACATATGGTATAATAATTTAGCTTTTTTTTAGGATATATTATTAGTGTGAATGTGTAAATGGGGTTTAAATGAATTAAATAGTGATAAGAGATGTCATAGGTCATGATGTAGAAGGTTGAGGGATTTCTTATGTAGTATCATAGACTTATTGTAAAGCATGGAGGAAAACACAACAAGCAACTAAATAAGTTGTTGGTAAATGGTAGTCAACTAATTATATTTCAAGTGAAACTATTGAATATGTCACTAATAGATATGTAATTTCAATGTTTTTTTATGTGGGATATATTATGTAACATCCCCAAGTTAGAGACCACTGATCGGTGTTTCGGCTGGTGGTGACATGTGACCTCATGCACACCTCCCCATTGTCAAAGCTTCCAACTAGTAGTGATGGTCTATGGTGTCACCGTGGGGAGATACACCCTTAAATTAGAGTAAAATACATCTGAAATAACCAAACATCATCCATAACAAAAATAATCAGAGTATGAAAATGTAAATAAACATAACATGCCATATAAAATGAAATACATAAACATACAGTCATACATACACATGGTCATAGTAGAATACAACACCTAATCCCCCATTGGGCCGATCACATATACAAGGAAAATAAAAATAAAATATAGGGGCTCTACTACCATCCCCAATCCTCATCACATCATAGTCTCCAAGTCCCTTTGATCTATCTTTCTGGATTATGTAATACTGGGTTTGTTCCATACCTGGACCTACAATTAGTGAAGTCTTCTTGAGTACCCAAGTGCCACTACCACCTAAGAAGGGGGTGAATACAACTCATTCAGTCACCACCATCAAGGTACCAAACATAATTAGGTAATACTATGTATGTATAAGAGATATTCTCACAATAAATAAAAAAATAACTATAGAAGTGTGAATAAATAACCACTATTGGTCCTTAGATTCTAAAGTAACACCCAAGATCAATTATACCCACTTCAGTCCATTCCATATGCCTTTGATAATGACATATACCATCAAGGGGATAGAAGTCACACCCTATGATCTCATGAACATGCCTACACAAAATTTATAACCACCAAATCCTATGAACCATCCTAGGTGTCACATATCATATCACCTAGTATCTCTTATAATATCACCAAGAATCCCATAATCATATAGAATCCCTAGATCACAGGGAGGTAATCCCTAGCATCCCATCATCACCCAAAACATTTGGATACTAGTTTGGTAATCACTAGTATCCCTTTATCATTAAACATACCTAGATCCTTGATAGGTAATCCCTAACATCCCATATTCATCAAATATCCTTGGATCCTAGGGAGGTAATCCCTGATATTCCATCATCACCAAAACCTCTAGATCATAGGGAGGTAATCCCTATAATCCTTCCATTATCAAACATCCCTATATCTAATGAAGGTAATCCTCAGCATCAAATCATCATCAAACACCTCTGGATCCTACAATGTAAATCCTTAGAATCGCATCATCAACCAACACCTCTATATCCTAGGGTGGTAATCCCTGGCATCCCATCATCAACAAACGTATATTGATTATAGGGAGACAATCCATGGAATCTCATCATTACCCAACACCTTTAGATCCTAGAAATTTTGTAAGGTCCACGGTTTATAAAACCATCCATTTATGTTTTTCTAGGTATTGGTGGTGTTGAGAGGGAGTTTAGAGGCGTTCTAAAGGCTAGAGGAGAGTCCTGTCCATTTAGAGGGTCACCATGTCGTGGTGGTGGGTGTGGTGTGGGATGTTTTGAAGTTTTCTTAGGGGATTGAGAATTGTAAGGTCGTTTTGGATTTGGGAGTTTTGAGGTTGGTCATGGGGTTGAATGTTTAGTGTTCGGGTACACCATGAAAAGTGAAATATCCTGGATGACCTTTTTAGAGGGCATTTCACATGGGATGACCACCAATGAAAAATGATTGAGGGAAAATATATTAGGGTGACTGTTTTGAAAGAGGCATTGGGTGTGGCACAAGGAGTGTCTCCCTATGAGAAAAAGGTAGTGTGGGGAACACTGTTCCATGAGGTTGGGCATAGTTAAATGCAAGGTATGTGGTGGATTTGATCTGTATAGGGAGACGGTGGGCTGGGGATAACCACACTATAGTCCTCAGGGTGGTGAGGTGAAATGGATAAGTGCTTAGTGCTACACCATAGTGGATAGTTGTGGGAGCTGTTTAGAGCCAAAACACCATAGAAAAAATCATGGATAAGGCCATTGTAGTGATTAAAATGCTTTTATGTGGGTTTTTAAATGTGTGACAATTGGGGGTTAAAAGGATTGGATTTTGTATCACCCTTTGAACAATGATCACCGCAGGCATTTTACGAGCCTTTA
Source organism: Viscum album (assembly GCA_963277665.1). NCBI lineage: Eukaryota > Viridiplantae > Streptophyta > Magnoliopsida > Santalales > Viscaceae > Viscum > Viscum album. The sequence goes on from OY728159.1 coordinate 163,532,544, forward strand.
CACAATGGTGAAGGATTTCAAAGCCTCCTCTTTAAAAAGGGGCATCACAGATTCCTTAGTTTGATTTTGATTCTTCTATCGATACCTATTTTACCCCTTAACCTCTCATCACCCTCCATCCACACCTCTTGGGAGTTTAAACCCATTGGTTTGTCCAGATCAAATACTAACAAATCGAGGTACTCTTCCTTCTCCTATCTTCTTCATTATCCTTTTCTTCCTTCCTTTTATAAGTTAATTCTATAGATCAAGGATTGATGTTACCTTTATTTAGATAGGTTTTTGTGGGTCTCACTTCAATTTTGGTGTTGTTAACATTGTTGATGGTTGATTCTTGATCATTTATTCTTACCCTGAGAACATTGAACATATGATAGGCAGGGGATCCCTATCCTCTTATTTTTATGTGAATCTTAATGAACTTCATTCTTTATTCTTCCTTTGGGTGAATAATAAAATTATACTTATGAATATAAGTAATTGACCTAAAAAAATTGAAGGGGATGAGAGTAATCACATCTGTTTATCTATTTTTTGGTTTTTCCTATGAGGTTGCACATGCTTGTTGTTCTTACTGAGAATCACTTTTATTATATATCCTTATATGTTTTTTAGTTTTTCTAATTTGAGAACCTTACTATGTTTATTGATTTTACTCACCATTCATAAATGATTAACTACTTATATATTACTAATGAATCAGTTGACCATATAAATATGGATTTTTGTGATAATACCCATACAAGAGATGAAGTAAAATTTTTAAAGCCTCTGAATATGAATTTGCGAAGATTTTTAAAGTTGATTTTACTACTATAGGTATTGGTAAGGTTGCTATGTTTTTCATATGTATTTATGTGGGAATTATGTGGTGATGGTGGTGACCGACTCAGATGTGGGATGTGTTATAATAGTGTAGTTGTGGTTGGCCATCATGGGTTGTGATGAGGGCTGATGTGTAGTGGCTTATTTATGATGATTTTTGTGAGATGTATGGGCTATTGAGTAGTGTCATTACAGTGGTAGCCCAGTAGCTATATAATGAACTTGAAATGATTAAATGGGAATGAGTTTGGGTTGGGAATTTAATTAAAGAATGGAATTATTAATGAAGTTATAGAATTGAATGGGAAGTGATGGTTAGAGTGATTAATCATTAAATATGAATTGAAATGTTTTGTGTGGTGTGTTACTTTTAGTGGTGGTAGAAATTAGTGGCAGGCATTAGTGGATGATGTGGTAATTTTGTGAGCTATGTTATAGCTATTTAATGTGAACCCATAGGTTAGGATTATGTGAGACTAAATATCTTTTATTTTAATGTTATTTTCATACGAACTACACCTGAGTTGGATAAACTAATAAACACCCAAAGGTTTTGGGTTCCAAGTGTTTTCCCTAAGATCCAGACTGGTGGTGAAATGGATGGTAGACTACCCCCTTTCCCCACTCTTCTTTAGTAGTGGTATGAGGCAACAATGTGCTGTTGGTGGAAATGATTAGAGGTGATGACTGTTGGTGGAGATTCCTAGTGATGATGAGGATGTGATATGTAGTGGGGGTTATGTATAGTGGGAGTAGGGAAAGTGATTAATGTTATTCATGTTCATAATATCCCAATACCCTAGAAATGAAGAGATGATGATATGTGGATATTAACAAATTCCAACACGATATGTTGTACCTTACGAGGGTGGAGTAGGTAGGGATATAATGACCTAATTTTTAATAAAATATTCCTCCTTAAATAAATATTATGTTTGATAACTTCCACCATAAGCAACACTGAAACAAAAAAAATATTGACCATTGTAATATAGTCATATAATTTTCAAATATAAATAGTGGCAATAGAGTTATTAAATCTTTAAATATATATTTAAAAAAGAATAAAAACAAAATAAAGTTCATTTTAAATATCGACTCAACTAGTGCAACTAAGCAACTAATAAAATATTTTTTTTCTAAAATTTACTCTTTCTCACATATAATATATTTTTTATGAAAAAATTATTAACACTAGTGTAATTAGTAATTTATAATAAATAAGAAAAAGAATAGTTAATATACAAAAAGTTTTTTCTAATAAAAAACCGTTTTACCTATAATTTACGTTTTGAATTAAAAATAAGATTATAAAATTTAAAATGTGAATATGAAAAAATTAAATTTATTTTTGGACTTATCGTGAAAATATTACATTAAGATGAATTTTTGAGCTTTTTTTCTAAAAAATGATTTTTAGGTGAATAGTGAAATATACTGTTTTTAAAAATACCGGGCCTTTTATGGAATTATTAGTGTATAAGAATGATTTAGAAATTTATAAAACCCTTTTATAGAAAAAAATATTCATTTTATGTTTTACATTGATTCTAGTTTACAATTCTATATTTAATGTTTTATAATTTAAGTAATATTTTTATCAAGAAATTTTTTTAATACAATATATACTTATTATTTTGAAATTATTTTTTATAAATTTTATAAATTGAGTAAAATTAAATGGATTTAAAATTTGTAATCATTAGGTAAAAATTATATAATAAGGACCATTTTATTTGTTAATTGTCAAGGACAAGTTACTTAGGTAAAAAATAGTTACCGTGGTAAAAGTTAAAATGTTAAAAGTAAAAATCTAAAGGTAAATGACTTCAAACGCGTTTATAACATGTGTGGGAATGTGTGTTTGAGAAATTTATTGACTTTATTTCTTATTTTATATATTATTTCTCAATTTTGGATCCACTTGTCTTGATAGTGACTTCCCATTATTAAAAAGTTATGGGTATTTAAAAAATGTCATCCTTTTTCACTTATAAAAGGGCCTCCCCTCCTCTCACTTCCCCTCACATCAAAAACACCTAATTTCAGCCAAACAATCTACCAAAACCTCTCATAAAAACTTTTATACACCTTAATTGGTTCTTTTCTTCTTAAATGACCATCTCTCAAAGGTTTAACCCCCTTCATAGAGGAGATAATCCAAGTACTAAGGTCTAAATTTCTAAATGCTCTTTCATATCTTTTATTTCTTTATGTGGAATTATTCTTCCTAAAATTACATAAAAACGTCTTAAAATGATAAAATCAATATCAATAGTATATTTAAATATTATTATAATGATATTACAAGCATTAACCACCATTTCCTTTTCCATTTAAGAAAAATGAAAACGTAAATCATGTGTGTGTGCAGACTACCACCTCCACAAATAAACGTGATTAATTTTACTTCACCTCCTAAAATGGATGGTATAAAAGGTTTATTATATAAATAAGTATGATATACATGACATGTTTAATATTCTTAAATTAATAACCATGTCATTCCTTTCTCTTATTCCTCAAAAAATGAAATCATCATCCATGCGTACACACAGACCACCAGCACCATGGAACGTTGCATTCCATTTTTCTATACCACCTTCATGGTTGGTTTATGTTTATAATTAAAAAATATATATGATATATATGATTATTATTTATCATTAATGTGAATATTTATGGAGATAAATTAATTAACAATTGTAATAAGGTAATTCATTGATACTGATAAATAACCTAAACTAGTTTGTCATCAATTGAACTCTCACAAAACCCAATAAAAATCTCATGTAATGGAATTATAACATTATAAAACATTATATAAAATAAATTTAAATACCTTTAATGGGTTTTAATGATGAAATTCTAGAAAATAAGAAATTCTGACACCGCAATTACAAAATTAGTACAAATGATCAACACTTTCTCAAAAAAAATCTAATACACGGAGAGAATTATTACCAATTAAGCATATAAATGGGAATGTATATGAATAATTCTATTAAATAGGTAATTAATATGTTTATATTTATGTTATAGGAGGTTGGAGAACTTTATTTGGAATAAAGAGTAAATATAAGGGACATTGGTAACTCAATTATCTTTCTTTGAGTTATGCAGTTTCTTTTGAACTTCAACCATCAATGTTCCCTATATTAAAAGATCAAATTTTACATATGTTGTCCAATTTTATCACTCTAAGGAAAATGAGTTCTTAATTCCAATCCACTTCCATGAATTATTTTCTTTTCCATAAAATCATAATATGTTTCTAATAATTCTCATCCTCTCAAATATTGATTTCCCTTAAATGGATATTTATTTCAAGTCTATGTTTTCACTTACAACCAAAGTTCTCCCTTATTATTCTGAAATTAAAATATTTATCGATTCATGTGATAGCCATACTTTCCTTTTTAAATATAATCGTTTTTAATCTCTTTTATTATTTGGCTTCTATTTTTCTCTTTCTCAAAAGGGATCTACTTTCCATGATGTTATGTTTTATAAATTACCCTCTAAATGATTTTATGAAGTTATTCTTTTGGATGATTGATTTTGGTATCAATTTATGTATATTTTGTGGTTATTTATGTGATAAATTTTTAAATTTAATGTGAAAACCTTTCTTATCCCTGGGTTTCAATGATATGATGATTATATATTTTGTTATGCAACACATGTGAAAGGTAAATATTTAAGTAATGGGTGGAACCTATATAAACCTCCAATTCATTGGGTAAATATTTACATAACCTGAGATAATGGTGAAATGAGTAGTGATACTTGATATAAAATGGGAAATATGTTAAAATTTCTGATCCTATATTAAAAATAGTTTTTGATACCCAATCCACTATAGGAAATACATTGTGATGCCTAATACAAAATGTTACATTTATATGATTATGTGGAGCCACACACATTTGATATGAGACCATGAAATTATCCTTGGATAATGATTTAAGTCACATATTTTTCAGTCTTTATAACATGTTATATTTTTGATCATATGGGATTACTTATTCTTCTATCATTCCATATGAATTGTTTTTATGGTTCCATGTTATTTTAATAAGATATTTCTCTCCTACTTATGTTTTTTCATATGATTATTGTCTCACATTGGGTAACATGTTGATATATTTATTTCTACCTTACTGGATATTTGAGCACACCAATTTTTATATTTCCATTTCTCTGGGCACGAGGATGAGTGTAACTTGGGAGATATTTAGAATAAGACCTTGTATGATGAAATTATGGTAAATGTTCACTATATTTTTAAAACAAGTTACTTATATATCTAGAATCCAAAGAAAATATACCTCTCAATTCATATGATGTTGAGTTTATTATGTAATATAATGTTTTATTTATATAAATGATGTAGAATAAAGGCATTTTTAGCCTGTGTTTTATCAGTAGGTATCAGAGGAATGGTTTAGTTATTTTTGGAGATTATTTTAGTTACCCTTTGAATTAATTTTAGAGAAACTTAATGAAAACCCTTTAGACGATTATAAGTATATAATAATATCTTTAAATATAGTTAAAGTCTTGAGTATGTGGTTTTCTTAGTAATACATCCTATTTGGATACTGGAAAGTGGAAGAGGATGTGTCATAGAGGTACATAGGGGTAATCACTATGGAAAGGGTTGGTTGAGCATCGACTCAATCATCAATATGATGCATGATGAGTGGACATAACACTGCACACCTAGATAGAAACTCATAGGGGATATTATTTGTTTGATCATATACTATTTTTGAACCACTCTGAAGGATTGATTTCCTAGTTAATTTTAGGGATTAACTGGAGAAGTATAAGATAACCAAATATAAAGTAACTTAGGTTAAAATAGGATAATTATAGGTTTAAATAAAGGAATTATAGGCTAATATGATGATGTAAAAGGTAAAATAGTTTAAGTTTGAATCCATTTTATGATATTGATTATGATAATCCCCTTGTGATGTTAAATGTTCATCACTCTTGTTAACCCATTTTGGTTTTAGAGATGGTGGTAACCAGAAGAAACCAAATTAAAAATGGATGTGAGGGATAATTCAACGACTACCCCAATGAACAACCCAATGGAATGAAGGGTGTTTTCCATAAACTCATGGAAATTACAACCCAAATCTCATAAGCTATGAATAGTAATGATAATCATGTTGACCTCCTAAACACACAAAGGAGGGAGTAACTTTCTATCGAGTCTTTCAAGTAGAAATGTACAACCTCCTTTAGTGGATCTTATAATATAATTATTTCTGAGAAATGGATCAATTTGATGGAAAATATATTTTATATTCTCCAGTTCTTGGAACATGAGAAGGTTAATCTTATTGGTTATCAGTTGGAGGTGAGGCCAACCAATGGTGGACTCTGATTTAAATAAAAAAATTAGGAGGAAATATACTTTATTGTATGTAAATAGTTCAATAAATTGTTCTTCACCTAGTATTTTCCTCAAAATTATCATATGAAGATGGAGAGAGAATTCATGTAGGTGAAACAAAATGATGATGAATCCATTATCACTTATGAAGAAAAATTAACAAGACCAGTGAGGTATGACTCCATCTCCATTACAGATCCTAAGAGTAAGATTGAATTATTCTTTAGTGGAATTAAACCAAGTATTTGAAGGCAACTATCTATATGAGACTTTGGTAGTTATAAAGAGATTGTATGATGTGCAATTAAGGTAGATATGTAAGATGAAGACTCTCATTACTCTAGATACAAGAAATGAAAGATGGAGTTTTAGGGGAACTCGGATGAAGAACATCATAAAGGAAAAAATATTAAAGTCTGTTAATGATATAAATATGGGAAGAAACACACATGATACTTCTTAAGAGGTATAGGAAGATATTTTAAATTTGGTAGAACTATCCATCAATCTCTCAAATGCTGAAAGGATGAAAAAATTCCAATGAAAGAGAAGAAGGTCCCTACTAATGATCTACTGAATCTTCAATGTTTCAAGTGGAAAGAGTCTAGTAATTATGTGAATCAATGACCTAACCCCATAAATAATGAAGATAATATCCCTCAATAACTTCACAAAACTAGGGAATAAGGGAGAGCATACAAAATCACTACCTCTAAGCTGGGTCATGATAATTAAGTGATGTGAGGTAGACTTATCCTCCATTTAAGATCTGTAAATTCCTTATTCTATTTTGGTTACTCGCAATCTTTTATATCACACAATTTTGTAAGAATATTGAATCATCACCCCAAGATTTAGATATTGAACTATTTGTGAAAACACATAAAGAAACTATGATCGCATCTAAGATATATAAATCCCATCCAATCAAAAAATTTTGGAGGATAATTCTTGTAGATCTAATTCTTCTCCTTTTGGTTTAATTTGACATAATATTGGTTATGGATTAGATATCCCTACATAGGACCCACATCAATTTTTAGGAGAATGAGATCTCATTTCTTACCCCAAATTATCCTATTATCAAGTATAAACATGATGATGATCTTCCCTTAGAATAAAATTCTATAATATGGGTTCTGATACCTAGAAATGGGGGATTTCTAGATCAAATTATTAGAGAGTATGTGAGAATTAATGACATGACCATTGTATAAGAATATACTGATGTATTTCTAAATAAATTTCCTAGCCTTCCTCTAGAGTGTGAGGTTTATTTCTAGATTTAACCTATACATGAATCTTGGTATATCAAAAATAGTCTATATAATATGTATTTTACTGAATTGGAGGAATTAAAGAATAACCTAAAGGAGAATTTGGAAAAGGGTTTTATCTGCCCCAATACTTTACCAGGGGGAGAAATAATACTCTTTATTAAGAAGAAAGATGAATCAATTAATATTTTCATTGACTATCATGATCTTATCAAGATCAAAATTAAGAATAAATATCCTTTACCTTGTATCGATGACCTATTTGATCAACTCACATGAGATCAGTACTTCTTGAATATTGACCTTTGATCTAGATATCATCGGTTAAGGGCCAACATGGAGAATATTTCCAAAATTGATTTCTGAATGAGATATAGACATAATGAATTTATAGTAATTCTATTAAAACTAACCAATTATCCTTATATATTCATGGATATAATAGATATAGTTTTTAGAGACTACCTTGATCAATTTTTGGTTGTTTTATAGATGATATTATTATACACTCAAAGAGAAAGAAAGTGCAAGAATATCATTTGAAAATTGTGTTAAAGACCTTGAGAAAGAAGAAACTATATTACAAATTTAGAGAGTGTGAATTATGTATGTAGAAAGTATCATTCTTAGGTCATGTAATCACAAGAAAGGGAATATTAGTAGATTCATCGATGATGGATTTTATAAAGTAATTTCATAGACCGACAAATAAAACCGAGATCAATATTTTTTTGGGTTATTAGGGTATAATTGATGCTTTATGAGAAATATATCATGGATATCAAATCCACTATCCAAGTTAACACAAAAGGGAGTAATGTTCCTTTAGATAGAGGAATGTGAATGAAGTTTCAAGGAACCAAAAAAAAGGTTGTTCACCACTCTTGTACATACATTACCCTACTATAGGGAAGGGTTTATAATATAGAGTGATTCTCCAAATATGGGTTTGGGTTATGTACTTATGTATAATGATAAGGTAATTACTTATTCCTTATTATAATCAATTTATCATGATAAAAATTACCCAAAACATGATTTAGAACTAGCGAGGATGATCTATTTATTAAAGATTTGGTGAAATTATCTCTATAGAGAAAAGTATGATATAAATTATAATCAAAATATCTTCAAATATATATTCATAGAGAAGGAGTTGAATATCTACCAAAGGATATTTCTATAATTGATAAAATATTATGACTACTCAATATATTACCACCTAGAGAAGGAAAGTAAGGTGTCTAATGCTCTGAGCATAAAATATTATGCTACCCTATCCATGATAATGATTGAAAAATACCCAATACTCATTGATTTTCAAAGGATTAATCCTAAAGGATTAAGGGAAGGTGAGAAACCCTATCTTTCCCAAATGACTATCCAACCATCCATTCACATAATGGTCAATGAATCCCAAAATGATGATATAGGGCTAACAAAAGGTAACAAATATTCTAGAGTTTAACTTTGATAATGATGAAGTTAAAAGGTTTAGAATCTGGATATGTGTCCCATAAAAACTAGAAATTAAGAAGAAACTTTTCTATGATGCACATATCTCATCCTTATCCATTCATCCATGATGTACGAAGATGTATAGAGACCTAAAACAAAACTTCAAGTGGAATAACATGAAGATAGAAATTGTATAATATATATCTCAATGCTTGGTATTAAAACAAGTTAAGTATGAATCAAAAAAATATAAGTGTACCTTTCAATCATTATCTATACCAGTATAGAAATAGGAAAGAATCACCATGGATTTTGTTTTAGGACACCACAATAATTCTAAAGGAAAAAATGATATTTGGTTTGTAGTCAATTTACTTATGAATTCATCACATTTTATTTACAAAAAATAATATTTCTCCCTTGATCAACTCTTAATGATATACATAAGGGAAGTGGTGAGGCTACATGGAGTACCACTTTCCATTGTATTCGATTAGGATATGAGGTTTAACTTTAGATTCTAGATGAGTTTTTTGAAAGCATTGGATACATAGTTGAGCTTCAACACTTCTTATCATCCTCAAATGGATGGTCAATCTAAAACGACCATTAAAACTCTTGAGGATATGATGAGATCTTATTTTATAGATTTACAAGGATGTAGGGATCAAAACCTCCCCATGGTAGAATTATCATATAACAATAGTTTCCATTTTTGCATTTAGATGACACAATATGAGGCTCCTTATGGGGATATATGTAGGACTCAAACATGTTGGGATGAATTTGGAGAGAGGAAGTTGATAGGTCATGAAATTTTCCAATAAATTATAGATAAAGTTAAAACCATTCAATGGTATATGTAAAAAAATCGATGGATGATTTATGAAGATAATTTTCGATGAGATCTAGAGTTTGAAGATGGTGATAAGATGTTCCTTCAAAAATCTCCATGGAAGTGGGTTATGATATTTATAAAGAAATTAAATCTGATCTATAGATACATTAGTCCCTTCGAGATCATTGATCATGTTAGGGTTTTAGTCTATTTTTTTATCACTTCCTCCACACCTCTATCAAATTCACGATGTGTTCCATATATCAATTTTGAGTAAGTACATACCAAATCCATCACATGTACTAATCTTGGAAGATGTACAAATAGACATAAACTTTAATATGAGGAATAACCTATGGAAATATTAGATCAAATAGAAAAAGTTTTGAAAAGTAATACATCCCATCTAGCCAAATTTATGTGGTGAAATCATAAGTTTGAGGAGGATACATGGGAACCTGAGGATGTGCTGAGAGAAAATTACCCTCAATTGTTTTCTTCCATGTAATAAAATTTTTAGGACCTAATTATTTTTAAGGGGGGTAGAATGAAACAACCTGAGTTTTAGTAAAATATATCTCCTTTAATAAATACTATGTTTGATAGCTTACTCCACACGTAATACCAAAACCAAAAAATATATACCATTCAAGGGAATCCAATAATTGTAAGGTATAAATAGTGGTAACTAAATTATGATATATATACATATAAGAAAAAAATAAAATAATGTTTACTTTTAAATATTGACTCAGCTAATATAGCTATACAGCTAATAAAATCATTTTTTTCTAAAATCTTCTTTTTTGAAAAGTATAATATATTTTGGTATGAATAAAGTATTAACAATAGTTTAATTAGTAATTTATATGAAACATGAAAAATAATAATTAATATACCAAAAGTGGTTTTCCTATGAAAAATAGTCTTTCACTATATTTTATGTTTTTAATTAAAAATAAAAAATATAAATTTTAGGTTTTGAATTTTGAAAATTTAGCTTCATTTTTGTATTTATCATATAAATATCATCTTAAGGTTAATTTTTGATATTTTCCTAAAAAAAATTATTTTTACGTGAATAATGCAGTATACCATTTTTAAAAATATCACACCTTTTATGGAATTATTAGTTTATAAGAATGATTTAAAAATTTATGAAACACTTTTATAGAAAAAGTATACATTTTTTGGGTAAAATTATAAATTTAAAAATACTCATTCTAGTTTAAAAATCAATATTTAGTGTTTTATAACTTAAGTAATATTTTTCTCAAGAATTTGATTTTAAAACATTATATACTTATTATTTTAAAATTATTTTCTATAAATTTTAGAAATTGAATAAAATTAAATTGATTTATAAATTGGAATCAATATGAACAAATTATATAATAATTACCATTTTTTAAGAAAAAAGGATAAGTTACTTAGGTAAAAACTTGTTACCACGATAAATGAAAAAATGGTAAAAGTAAAAATCTAAGAGTAAATGACTTCAAAAAAGTGTGAAAATATGTGTTTTAGAACTTTATTGAAATTATCACTTATCTTATATATTATCTATCAATTCTGGAACCACTTTCCCTAAGAGTGACTTCCCATTATTAAAAATTTATGGGTATTACAAAAACACCTTCCCTTTTCACTTATAAAAGGGGATCTCCTATCCTAACTTCCCCTTACATGAAAACCCCATAATTTCATAAAAAAATATCCCCAACCACTACTAAATAATTATATCCATATTAAAGAGGGTCTATTCATCTCAAAATACCACCCCTCAAAGGTTTAACCCCCTCCACAAAGGAGATAATCCTAGTAATGATGTATAAATTTCCAATCGTTGCATCCTATTTATTTATGTGCAATAATTATTAATAAAATTAAATTATACTATATTAAAATGATAAAATAAGTATAATTATTATACTGATATGTAATTATAATATTGGATCAATCCTTAACTGCCTTTTCTTTTTTCTAATTAAGAAAAATGAAAATGTGAATCGCGCGTGTGTGTGTACTACCACCTCCATGAATAAACATATTTTATTTTCCTTAACCTCATAAAATGGATGGTATAAAATAATAATTTAATAAATAAGTATGATATATATGAAATGTTCAAGAGTCTTAAATAAAGAACCATATTTCTCCTTTCTCTTGTTTCTCAAAAAATGAAATCATCATCCATGTGTATTTGCAAAACTATCGCCTCAATGGAACATTGCATTTAGTTTTTCTATACCACATACATGAATGGTTTTGGTTTATAATTTATGAATATATATTATATATATGAGTATTATATATCATTAATGTTAATATTTATTAAAAAACCAATTAATGATTATTATAAGGTAATCCATCAATACTGATAAATAACAAAAAACTAGTTCATCATTGATTTCACATTCATATAACAAAAAAAACATCATTTAAGGGAATTATAAAATTATAATACCTTATAAAAAATAAATTTATGTACCTTTAATGGAATTTTAATGATAATCATTTGGAAAATAAGAAATTCAAACACCACTATTAAAAGATTTGTACAAACGATCAACACCCACTCATAAAAATATAATACATAAAGAGAATTATTATAAATTAAGGGTATAAATGGAAATGTATATGAATGAGGTTATTAAATAAGTAATTATGATTTTTATATTTATGATATAATAGGTTGAAGCAATTCTTTGGGAATTAAGATTAAAGGTAAAAGAATTTGGTAACTCAAATATCTTTCTTTGAGTTATGTAGTTTCTTTTGGAATTAAACCTTTAATGTTACCTATATTCAATGATATCATTTTACATATGATTTACACTTTTATATCTTTTGGGAAAAATAATTTTTAATTAAAATATCCTTCTATGAATTATTTTCTTTTCTAGAAAATTATAATATGTTTTGAATAATTTCCATCCACTTAAGTGTTGATTTCCCTTAAATGGTTCTTTCTTTTAGGTATATGTTATAAATTACCACCAAAGTTGTCCCAAATTATTTTAAAAATAAAATATGTATAAGTTCATGTGATATTCAAAATTTCTTTTTTAAAGACAATATTTGTTACTCTCTTTTGTGGTTTGGATTTAGTTTTCATTTTTATATAATAAGGGATATATTTTACATGATGTTATGTTTTATAAATCACCTTATAAATGATTTTGCGAAGTTCCACTTTTGGGTGATTGAATTTGGTATCAATTGATCTAGTTTATGTTGTTATTTATGTGATACCTTTTTAAATGTAATGTAAAACCCATTTTTATTCTTGGGTTTTAATTATGTAATGATTACATGTTTTCTTGTGTCACACATGTGTATGGTTAGTATTTAAGTGATGGGTGGGACCTATATAGACTTCCAATTCATTGGTTAATGTTTTAAATCTCGTGAGATAATGCGGAAATGAGTAGTGATAATCAATCCCAAACAGGAAACCATTTTTGATGCCTGATCCACTATAAGAAATAGTTTATGATGCATGATCCACTATGGGAAACATGTGGTGATTTTTGGTCAAAAATTTTGTGTTTATATGCTTATATGGCACCATAATCCTTTGATATGTGACTATTCTATGCTCCTTCGCTCATGATTTAAGCATCATGTTTTTTCAGTCTTTACACCATGTTATATTTTTGATTATATGAGATTAATTATTCTCCTATAATTTCATATGAATCATTTTTATTGTTCTATGTTTTCTAAATTTGATATTTCTATCATGATTATATTTTCTCATATTCTTCTGATTTGAGATTGTGGGAGATTGAATAGGGAGGTAATGGGTGCTTCACCTGAACCCCCTTCTTTATGATGGGAGTATGTCTCTCCAATATTTTATTCCTTTACCAAATATTATATTCTTTGTGATTTTCCCCATATACAACTTATCATGAAGGTACCCTCTATTCACTTTGGGACCCCAAAGATTCCCCTTTCCATTCATGGGTTTTTTGAGGCATTAGATCTTCATGGATTATCCTTGGGGGCCCAATTTGGTCAGAGATGAACTACGCTTGATCGATTCAATAGATTCATAAATTCTTCTTAGTCTTTGAAGGAGAACTCCATATTTGGGTTTCTAGATCCCTTCCACTTTCTTGTTCTCTTTTCTAGAGTAAATGATATCACCTCTACTTGGTCCAAAGGCTAGTGTTCATGAGAGGGCATTAATATTTTACTAAATATATGGGACTGTGATTTTCCATGGAAGTGAGATCCATCATTCATGGGAATTTGGGTTAGTTTTCCAGGATTTCCCCTCCCTTTCAAAATTCTATCAATCCTACAAATTCTTGGTAACCTTGTCTAAATATTTGTGTATTTTTATGATAGATTGTGGTCTATGTGTGACCCATTACTCCCTATATTTGTGTATAAGTAGACATATCTAGCCCACCGGTAAACTCTGTGTGGATCAGGGTTGGTAAAGAATCTAGATGTCAATAGTCAGTGATGTTTGAGTCCTGTTCTACTATTGTTCATCATTTTTCTGATTGGGACATCTGCAACACAAGTGTTATCTTCATTTGAGAGAAGGGGTGTCGAAAACTCATGTATTGGATGATTTTTAGGAAGACACTGGTAAAGCTAACTATATCTCAACATCTTAGTGTAATTATTATTCTAGTGAGATTGGGATATATTATTCTACTACTGTGAGCACCTATGCTCAAATAGTGAGCTTTAAAAACTCACATAAGGAGTTTTATCATATGGAAAATGCTACTCTATTTTATTATATTAGCCCTAGGGTTAGGGGAGAAGGTCTTCAAACATATAAAAATGTATTTATTATAGTCCAGGTGTATTATTATATGAAGGGAACCTCTCCAGTTTTGGGTGTCATGACCCATCCTCGGGGCCCATGCCATGACTACCCCAAGCCCACCTTCCATAGGCCAGGGGCTGGCGACTAGCACCAAGGCATAAATCCCGGTAAAGGGAAGACATTGCCTTTGTAAAGTAAACAAGCACTACAGAGTAAGCAAGCGGAAAGTAAACACTAAGTAAAAACTGGAACAGGCTTTGCTGAAAGTAAAGGGGGCCGGAAATACAAGCCCAACTGTAAAGTACAACTGAAAGGGGAAAACAACAACTGAAAGGAAAAGCCGTAGCGTCGAGCCGTCCTCTGTAAATCCCACCTGAAGGGTGGGTACAGAAATCCTCCACTACTCCTCGGGTCCAGCCGACCGCTCCGAGTACGTCCTGCCCAATGGTCCACCTCCAGGTACCGTCCTGATCCGCAAGCCTCCACCACGATCAGCGCTGTCCGTCGTCTGCAACCAACACAATGTAGTGCGGGCATAGCCCGTGCAGGGGTGAGTATAAGATACTCAGTAGGGACCCCGAGACCCCCGAAGGTCGCCCAAAATCCACCAAGGATAAACCATAAAGGAAACATACAATCACGAAGTAACATCCGACACGGCTTAGGTATATGCCCATACATATACCTAAGTCATCAATTCTCGATCAGCTCCAACATCCGAGCTCAAGTACAACCCATTCCACATAGGAAAGCAAAACGTAAACCCACACAGGATAGCACAACACAATCCACAAAGGAAAGAAAACGTAAATCCACACAGGATAGCACAACACAATCCACAAAGGAAAGCAAACATAAATCCACACAGGATAGCACAACACAATCCATGAAGGAAAGTAGAACATGATTCATCTCACATAGGTATACTTCTTCGAATGACGATAGAGATGATCACTGATCCATCTAAGTCGTCGGACCCACAAAGGATCGATAGGTACTAACACCCGCAAAGACCCACACAGGATCGGGCCCACACAGGACCTGTAGGTGCTGGCTCACACAGAACCGCTGAGCGCTGACCCACACAGGATCAGACCCACACAGGATCGGTAGCACTGAACCACAAAGGATCGCTGAGTGATGTAGTCGTCGTCGTCGAATCCACTGAGGATCTCTTCATAGTCGTCGTCGTCACAGTAGCAGTTGCAACCAGCTCTAGGGTTCCCGCACACAGCAAGCTCGTTCGGGAGGGTCCGCTCCACGACCCGAGAGGCTGATACATCAACTGACACCTAGTCTAGAGTTGATGTATCCAAAAGTTACGTATCGTCAACAGGAACTCGACGTCGCAGACGACGCGTCAATCGGATGCCATGTCTGCGAGTTATTGGCTTTTTCGTCCTAGGGGTCCGGTTTGTTTTTAAGGCAAAACCAACCCGACCGTACTCCACCTGCATCCAAACCTCGAGCGGAGTAATCCAAAAGATCCGTCTAACTTAGAGGAATTCAACAAAGTCGACGACACGTCAATCAGACGTCCGAAGCTCAAGATATAAGCGTTTCCGCTCCGAGGGCCCAGTTGGTTTTGTGTACGAACCAACCCGGCCGAACCCAAAGTATTCCGAAACCTTGAGTGTGATATACCGAAACGACCGTCTCGATCCAAGGATCGCATCGCCGCTAACGGCGCGTCGTTCGGAGGCCCGTAGCTCAAGTTATGAGCGAAAGACCAAAAAGTGTCTAGAAACGGGGGGTCTGGGCCCGGACCGACCCAGCCCAACCCCCCTGGGTCGGCCCGAACTGGGTCGACCCGACCTGGGTCTGACCCGGTTTGGCACGACCCAGCCCGGCTTGGGCGTGACCTGGCTCGGCTCGGCCGAGCCGGCCGAGCGGAGGAAGCCGCGGGGTGGGCGCTGCCCCCGCGGAATTGAAGTGCCGCGGCCCCGCATGGGGCCGCGCTAAGTCAACGGACGTGGCTTTGCCGCATCCCGTGAGTGCCGGACCCGCGCCGCCGCCTCCGGCCGCCAGCTCCACCGCGCCCGCGACCCGCGCCGCCGGTGGGTTCCGCGGGCCACCGGAGTTGCTCCGGTGGTCCGATTTCGTTTCCGCCTGCGCAGAATCTCCTCCCGGGTCCCATTCTTCATTGCCGGGCCCTGAAATCACCTTTGCGGCCCATTTGTCATCGTCCTCCATTTCGCACACCAAGAACAAAAAAGTGAGGTGGGTTCAGACTTGTTCGTTAGTCCGCACCCACCGCGTTAGCGGTTTTAAAAGAAATCTTACACAATAAAAGTTTAACAAACGTCGCGGGTATAAATCACAAAGAATTTTAAGAATCAAACCCCTACCTTGCCGTAGTCGTCGAGCGTGCGTTCTTCGCGAAATTGATCGTCGCGGAAGGTGGTGATCGTCGCGTCGTGGAAGGGCGTCGCGTCGTCGTGGAAGGGTGTCGCGGAATACGGTGTCGCGTCGACAGACTTCGGGGTTCAAGAACATACAGATTTAATTAATAATAATTAAATCCATGTTGTTGTTATAATCCAAAAAGAAATTAAAAAGGAGTGCAACCCCCTACCTTGTCGTTGTCGATCGAAGGTTGTCGCGGGGTTGGATCGTCGTGGAAGAAGCATCGCGAAGGGAGATTCGTTGGCGTCGCGGTACAAGGCTTCGCGTCGTCGATCTCTGCAAGTTCGGCATTCTTCGTCGCCATTCGTCGAAGGCCGGCGTTCTTCGCGTTCTTCGCATTCTTCGCGAAGAAGGAGGAAAAACTTGAGGTTTCTGTCAAATCCTCTCAACGAACAACACTTAAGAAGAATAGCATTGGTATTATTTTATTAACATGCCAACAAATGAAAAAAGAGATAAGTTATGTAACGACCCATTAATTCGTAGAATTAATTCAATGAATAAAACCGCCCAATTAATTGGTGCGTTAAGAATTTAATAAAACGCGTCAGTTGACTTTCATAATGACGGGTTTTTACGGGTGCGTTACTTAGTGGAAAAGAAACGGTGGGGCTCGTGCGGGTCCCACCTCAAAAATATCCTACCAGGAGGGTAGGATATTTCGGGTTCTACCCTATCTGCTTCAACTCAGCTTAAGAAGCTTAAAGTGGCTTTCAAGTGGCTTTAAGTGAAATAAAATAATGTTTTTCGTACAAATTATTTTATTTCTTAACTTTAAGACCAAAAATTAAAAACCACACCCGAGCAAACGCAACTCCGGAAGAGGCGTTTCTAAGAAAATACTGGCGCTGCGATTCCATTGGTGTCCTCAGAATTCGATTCCGAGCACCGGTTTAAAAGTTAGAAAAACCCACTCGTTCGTTCACTGAACGTACCAGAGCCAAACTTCGGAAAATGATTCCGGGCACACCGGGCCTCAGAATCAGGTGCCGTCAGAAACTGTGTTCTTGTAAAATTCCATAGAAAATTAAGAAAAAAAAATTTCCTTGAAATTTACGGGTCTTTAAATTGGGTGTAGGTTCTTGTGAGGTTTTTTAATCTCAAATAACTAGTGCCCAAGATAGAATCCATCCAGTAGAGAGCTCTATGCCATATCCCTTTGGATAAGATGGTCATAGGATTTCTTCTTGTAATGTTGTTGTGTGAGAGACTTAAATATCCTCTAGTGTTGGTGATATATATGAGGAGATCCCAAAAGTTATGATCCAAAATAGGTTCCAAATTCTAATAGGTGAGTGCTTGGGTAATGTTGATGAGGAAGGATGGGAAACACCATAGTCTAAAGGGAAAATAAAGGCTTCTATCATGAAGGGAGAAAAATAAAAAATCTCATATCATATGAAAGATTATTAGTTTCACTTAGAGGGACTTGATACATATGAGGATTTATAAGGGGAATGAGACCATAGTTTAGTCTCCTTTTAGTGTTAATATGATACTAAAGATGCACAACTATTATGTATAGGTAAAAAAATGAATAAAAGGGAGGAATAGACTTGGGGAGATACCCAAATAATAATGGAAATAAAACCAGGAGTAAAAAGGACTTCTAATCCTTACACCAATAAATGGAAACTAGATCAATGAGAAAAGATCAAGGTCCAAAGCTATGTGAAGATCCCTAAACAAACGGTTAGAGGGAGTCTCAGTGAGCTTAGAGCAGGAAGGTATCCTCGAACACAAAACTCCAAAAATTAAGGAAACCGAAGACATGTCCTATTTAAAGTAGTGTGATACCAATGTATCTATAGGTAAGGACTAATTACAATATATAAAGCAAGGTTATATTTGAAATAAAGAGGCGCAAGTGCCTATATATGACATAGAGTTTCTTATACACTCCAAGTAAAAAATGGAGGCAAATCTCATGGAAATAAATACAACAATGGAGGAAGAAAATAAAATGTATGAAAGAATGATCCAGGTTAAACTCAATGTTAAGAAAATGATACGAATATATGACCAAGAATAAATCTAGATTTGTGGCTTCAATAAAGGAAAAATTATCTTAGAATAGTACATTAAGGCTTGGGAAAAAATAGATACCTTCTTTGAGGACATTTTTAAAGATAAACTAGATAGGAAAGAGTTTCCTTTTGAATGTTTCTTACATGTGGTCTAAGACATGAATTTGTTTAAATTATTTTGAAATAATTTGGTGATGACTTATGAAGTATAACTCTTCAATTTGGTTGTCCCATTTTCAGGTTCTCACTCAACTCCTAAAAGTGATTTCTACCAAAATAAAATATTTATTTTTAGTTAGTTCTATGCTTTTGATCTAACCTTAGGTAACATATTGATATGCTTATTTCTCTATTATTGGATGTTTGAGTTCACCCCTTTATTATATTTTCATTTCCCAGAGAACAAGGACAAGTTTAACTTGTAATATGTTTATAAGAAGACCAAGTATAATGAAATTATTTAGAAATGTTCACAAGATTTATAAAATAAGCTGATTAAGTATCCAGTCTCCAAAGATAATAAACCTCTTGATTCATATGATATTGAGTTTATTATGTAATGTAAAATTTAATTTTTTAAAATTATTTATAATAAAGAAATGGTTAGCTTGTGCTGCCTCAAGGGGTGTGTACTAGCCCAAATTAGACCCCACTTGATTTATGACATAGGGTACAAAAGTATAAGACATTTGACATTGGGGTGTGAGAGTGGACAATCAGCAGGGAAGTGGTTGTGGGGTGAATTTTCTTATATTATTTTTATGTCATGTTACTTTAATTGGATTTTTCATTTTTTGAGAGCTCTATTGTGAGGTTGGGATGGATATTTTACATATCTAGGAGCTTTTCAGTTATGATGTTTATTCATAGGTGTATTAGTATGATTTTTTACATGTTCACAAGATACCATGGGTATGATCCTACTAAGTATACATGATATACTCACCTTAAATATATTTAAACTATTTTTTAGGTTTCTAAGAGGATTTCATGGAGTGATATTGACATCACTAACTTGGGAATTGGAGCTTCTACTAAGTCAGGTCCGTAGGGTTATATTTTGGTTTTTTACACGGAGAATTTTATTTCTTTTGTTTGAAATTTTTTAAAATTTTTGGGATTTCTTGGTTTCATTATTTTTATTTTTATAATATGGAGTTTATTATTGGTTTTTATCCTATCCTTGATCCTAATTTTTCTATTGAGGGTAATGTATTCCATATGGGTGATTTATATGCCCTCAGTGCTAGTATCCAACCTGAGGCCTATTGAACTCAGGATTTATGGGTCATTATCTCTATTACTTCCTTGTCAACCCAGGAGGGGTACCTTTAGAGGGTGGGGGACATGATATAGTGGTATCAAAGATTTTGGATGAGATATATGACAATTTTTTTACAAATGCACTGGTAAGGCTTGCATGGTTTTTTAGGGAAACAATGTTAGTCAAACTTAGTGTGTAATGCGGAAAGGGAGAAAAACTCAGACACATGTGTTTTGGGACCCCTATGATATAATGTAATTACCTTAATATTATTGAATACCCTAGGTGATATAATTTTGATTTTAGGGTAGATCCCTAGGAAAGGTACATGCGTCATGAATTTGTTCACTTCTTATTAATTTTGGGTGATTTTAAACAAGTTTGAATGAATCCCATGATACCAGTCTTAGGGGTTTGTTTTTGCTGGTAATGTATGTTATGGATTCAATAATATGAAGAAGGGGTAAACTTATCCTATCATGAAAAATTATTGTATGATGCGTTTCAAAGTCATTAGGGAGAGAAAATGCCACCCAAAGTGGACAATATCATGATATGATGGATAAGTTTCCTTGATTAATATACTTATAGAGAATCTATTATGTTGATCTATGGGTTTTTATTATTTTGGTGAATATAATGTAATGATGAATAAAAAATCTGAGAATTGATTATATTCACCAATAGTAAATGGTATATGAAATCCTTTAGTTTTGATTGTTTTATTTTTGATATACTTCTCGTAATTGCTGGTATTTTAAAACTTAGAGGATCTTTAAACCCAATAAAGTGAATTGTTTCAAAACCATGTTTTTGAATCCTATTATGTTTTGGTTTGGAATATATAGTTATGAAGTTATGCACATTGATATTAACTAGACAAAAATAATGATTTAATTTTTTAATGGTTGAGTAATCAATATATTGCATTGTATGATAAGCTAATACATTTAAAACAATTAGTAATGACTACTTGAATTTCTTTAAAACATGATGGGTTTTTTATAGATGACATGTATTCTTTTAATAATGGTTAGAATTATTTTTAGAGTGATTTGGTAACTATTTTAGAGTGTTTTATAAATTCTTTCTTTGTTAAACCTCATGTTTTAAAATAAAACTAAAGTGTTTTTGTTAAAACATATTTTAAAGGATGATTTAAGAAGTTAAACATATAAATTTTTTTAGTTTCTTACAAATGTTTTTATGCATGGGTTAAAAGGAAGAATTTTCATGTTTTTGAAGCTAATAATTTGTTTTAAGGCCTTTCTAAGAATTCTTAAAGAGATCATGTTTTGGAAAGGTGGTCGAGACATTGTCATAGTTAAATTTATAATTTGATTTGTGAGTATGTTTAGAGTTTTTAATTGTGATATATTATCTTGGTATGATGAGGTAATTATGATTAAAATTCATCCCTTTTTAAATTGGTACATACCAGTTAAAACATGCTTCATTACAAGCTATGAGATGACGAGATTCTTAGATTTATTTAATATTATTCCATGATAGTTTTAGAAATTGAAAATGTTGATTGAAAATTTGTGGGAGCATGTTAAGAATTGGAAATTTATATAAGTGGTATGTCAATGTGTTTCCATTGATGAAGAATCATACCTAAAAGATTATAATTGGCATGAAAAAAACATTGATGGGATCCTTTTTTGATTGAATGTTCTTTAATGGAAAATTTTTATTTGAAACTAACATTTAAGCAACATGCTTTATATTTTGACATTCATTAACAAGAAATGTTATTCCATATGACAATCTAAATTGATAAGAACTAACAATTAGTTTTAATTGTGATAAATTTAATTAAATAGTATGCTAAGAGTTTTGAATCCTTGTTGTTTATATCATTTGAATCATGTTTAATGAATATTATATTTTAAAAGGGATTTAATGACACATTATTTAGATTGAGGAATGGTGTACTAGATATTATTAATGAATAACAGAAATAAAAATTTGTTATACAAGAATGATAACTTATAAGACATATTATTCATAACATGTTTAACATTCCAAGTTTCAAAAGTTAAAAATTAAATTTGATGCATGATTCATTATTCTATGTTTTTATTAAGTAAAAGCATGAAATGGGAACATATATAAATTAAGTGCTAAATTAAATTAATTATGAGGAATTTATGAACATTTAATATGGTGTAAATTTATGATGCGAGCCTTATAAGCATGATATAATTATACAAGAACATTTTAGGAAACATGTTAGGAGCACCTACCATGAGATGTGGCTGGAATATCTCATATTAGTTGTTGATATCATTCTTTACATAACATGTTTTATCTTAAATTAAATTCCCCATTACACTTAAAATTTGTGACATGTTGATATAATTCTATTATAACTGCAACTTTTAGTGAATCATGCTTTACTTATTTTGTTGATAATAATTACTAAATTGAAATATTTCAGAAAAAAAGTTACTCTTTGTAGATTCTATGATTTTAGACTGAAATTAAATACATTTTATCCATGAAACTTTAATTTTTTTATGAGTTTTAATGCCTTGATATGTTATATGAAAGTGTTATAAATTCATTGCAACACTATGACTTTTCCATTTGCTTATGAAATTACTTGAAGATGTTGAGCATGCTTAGTGAAATTCTATTCATATTTATAAAATTTTGAATAGATAAACATGTTTCCTCTTTCTAATCATGGATGATGTTTTATGATGAGAAAATATTGTGTGTTGTACAAAGTTTCATAAATACTGTTCCATGTGTAGTTGTTTAAAAGTTCGATCTACATTCTTAACAGTATGTTGTTTATTTTAAGAATTATCATTAACGATAAGAGTAAATATGAACTTCATTATAGAGAGTGCATTTTTAAAGTAAATGAATGTTTACATGAGTTAATAGGAATCGTATTATAATCCATGTTACATACCTAGATCATGTAATAAAAAAATATTAAATAAAAAATCATGTCATCCCTTATGTACCCTGATAGCATGTTTTCATTGATGATAAAATGATTAAAGGACCTTTAACTCAAGCCTGAATGACATGAAATAAGATAATAAAATCTGTACAGTTTCTATTTTCATAATATGAAAGCACGTAACCTCTATAGTAGAATGTTTTACAGAGTATTTGATTGATCTTATCAAACATAATAAAAAGGAACTCAACATATGAAAATTTTTAATTCTGATTTATAATCTCATCTAAGTAAAACTACTAAAATGAAGAGAAATAGTTTCTTTTTTGAAATTTAACTTGGATAAGTATAATTTCAGTTTTGGAATATTTGTTGATGAATTTTTTCTTAATATTGTGTTATGTTTTGTCGTAAATATGTTTCCCCAAACCACATATTTACATGCTCAAGGATAGTTAACCTAAATTGTTTTCCTAATTCACTTTTTCCCTGGAATGCTAATTTTTTTACTAGAATTAGCATGCAGTGATTTTTTTCTATGAAGTTTTTTGGTGTTATGATTATTTATTTATATAGTTATAAAATCACCTCCCATGTGAAGGTTAATCATTTAAAGGAAAAATTATAGAGGTTGTTTGTTAAAATAGAAATTGATAATAATGTCTTGTTATAAGCATATAATTCTTAGGAGAGGAGTGATGAAAAAAAGTGATCGAATGTTGAGTTTTGTTACTAGTTTTATTTGTGGTTGGTTGTGTTGTCCATAATATGATATATATAACCTTAGATAGAAATTTTTATGGATGGTTTGTGCTTTGGTGTGTGATGAGTAGTGGGTATTGTGGTTGGTTTCCATGGTAGGCATGGGAAGTTGTGACCTTAGTGTGACAATGATGGTTTAAATAGTTATGTGAGATAATAGAGTATTTTGTGGTTGTTTTATGGGTGATATGGTTGGGGAGAGTTTTAATGGGTGAAATTATTATATTCTTTGTGATGTTTGGGTGTGAGAGAGTTCTTGGTATAATCTTACTTGATTATTCATCAGGTATATTCTTCTTTAATGAAAGCATTGTTTGAGAGGTATCTCTCTATTTTTAGAGGGGTTTCTTGTTATAATAGGATGATAATGTGATAGGATCCCTAAATCGAAATTTATGAGTGTGTAAAAAATATTTCCCTTGGGTGGTTTTTCCCATACTTACGTTGAGGAGTAGTTTCTTTTAATGGGGATAATCTAGTTCAGTAGTTATCTTCCTTAATAGTTGGGTTTTTGGTGGATCCTTCCTTATGATGAGTGAGTTGTATTTGTGAATCAACCTACCCCTAGAGAATTTTAATAACAACTTGTTCTTATTTGAGAGGTACATTCCCAAGGGTGATGTTTTAGGTGTTAGGTGGTATGTTTTCAATTCCCCTTAAAATTTATTTATCATTATTTCCTCCCTCTTGCTGGTTGTGTTTGGTTGGTCGTTTATTTGGGCTATAGGGATATTCTTGAGTGGTATCTCATGGGGTGTTTTTTCAAACTCCTTTCCATTTTCTTTTTACTATTTATTTGATTATTGAGGAAGATAATTGTTTGAGAGGTATCTAATGTGAGTGAATATATTTATAACTCCCCCTTATTTTTTTGAGTATTAGTGTTGTAAAGAGGGAATTTATAGGTTATTTTAAAGATATATGAGAGGTATTCCATTCAGAGGGTCAAAACACCTTGGTGGTGGGAACAGTGCTAGCCGCTATAAATTTCTCTTAAGGGGGAGGGTGAGCATGGGGTAATTTATTTTAGACTTAGAAATTTATATATTGGTTGTGTAGTTGGTTATTTAGTGTTTGGGTACACCAGAATGAGTGAAATGGCATCAAGATCTTGTTTTTAAGGAGGCATTGGGTGTGGCACTTGGAGGGACACCCTTTTAGAAACAAAAATGGTAGATGACCAATAACTTGGAACTACATCATAGTGGCTGGTCATGATGGGAATATGGGGATGAAACACCTTAGACCACACTATGGTCAAGGCAATAGTGGTGGTTAAAATAGTTTGACGTGGTTTTTGAAATGTGTAAGAATCAAGGGTCCAAATGCTTGAATTCTGGATCACCCTTTGACCAATAACCACCGCAGGTATTTTTAGATTCCCTACAACATGGTGAAGCCTTTCAAATCCTCCTCTATAAAATGGGGTGTTCCAGCTTCCTTGGTTTGATTTTTCTTCTTTTATCAAGCCCAAGTTAACCCCTTGGGCTCTCATCACCCTCCATACACAAATTTTGGGATTTTAAACACCTTGTTTTTTTTGGGTTGAAGTTTCATGAATCAAGGTACTCTTCCTTATCCTCTCTTCTTTGTTATCCTTATTATTATTCCTTCCAAAAGTTTATTGTGGTGTAGATACCATGTTTTGAGTTGGAAATTGAGAAAGTATTGATGGTATAGGCATTTCTCCATTTTATTTTTATGGATAGGTTTTGGTGGGTCTCCGTTCAATTTTGGTAGTGGTCCCTTTTTTGGTGGTTGATTCTTGATCATCTATTCTTTCTTGGAGAATGTTGAACATCTGATTGAGGTAGAAGATCATGATTCTCTTCATTTTATGTCCATCTAAGAGAATTTTATTCTTTTTTCTTCCTTTGGATGGATAATACAGGTTATATTAAGAAATAATTAATTATATTAAATAGAAATTGATGGTTCTAGGAGTAATCACATGTGTTTATTTGTTTTTTTGGTTTTTACTATGAGGTTTTTCATGTTTTTTATTGTTGCTTAGAATCACTTTTTATTTTATATCCTTGTATGTTGTTTAGTTGTTCTAACTAGTGAAAATTGTTGTGTCGATAAATTTGACTCACCATTCATTAAATTTTAACTAATTATATATCTATAATGAATCTTTTTACCATGTAAAGATGGTTTTTTGTGATAATACCTATGAAATTGATGAAGTAACATTGTGAAATCCATTGAATCTAAGTTTTCAATGATTGTGGAATATTATTTCACTAATCTAAGTATCAATGTGGTTGCTATTTTTTTCTTGTGTATTTATATGGGGATATTTTAGTGGATTTTTTGGTGATGGTGGTGAACATCTTGGACGTGGGATGTGTTGTGGTAGTGTAGTTCTGGTCAGTTGGCCTGGGTTGTGATGAGGGTTGATTTGTAGTGGTTATTTTATGATGATTGTTGTGAGGTGGATGGGATATTGAGAGGTATGTTAATGGTGGTAGACTATAGCTATGTAATTAACTTGTAATGATTAAATGGTAATGATCATGGGTTGTAAATCATGTGTGGAAATTGACTTAAAGAATGTAATGACTAATGAACTTTTATAATTGTTTGTAAAGTGATGGTCAGATAAAGTTTTCATTAAATATGAAATGTAATGGATTAGTAAAAGGTATTAGGTTGTAAATATGGTAAATATGGAAATGGTTTCTTGAAAATAATAGGTGAATTGTGGTGTGTCTGTGTGTGTGGTTGGTTGTGTGGTGTATTTCTTTTAGTGGTGGAAGTAGTTGGTGATGAATTTTGGAGGATTATGTGGTAATTTTGTGTTACATGTTAGATATTTTTGATGTGAAACCATATGTTAGGTTTGTGAGAGACTATATATCTTGTACTTTTATGTTATTTTTATATTCAACCCACTGAAGTTGGATAACCTTACGAATGCCTAAAGGTTTTGGGCTCTAGATGCATTCTCCAATATCCGGGTTGGTGATGAAATAGATGGTTGAATACCCAATTTTCCCCATTATTACTTAGGTGTTAGAATGAGATAGTGGTGTTAGATTAGTGGTGATACCTATAGGTGAGGGATGTTAGTGAAGATGCTTAGTGATTATGGGGATGTGACATGTGGTGGGGGTCATGCATGGTAGGAAGAAGGTACAAGGTTGATGTCCTTTATTTTCATGATACCCTATTAACCTGTATATGATAAGGTGGTGATATGTAGATATTAGTTGATTCCAACATGAGATATTGTACCTTTAAAGGGTGAGGTAGGTTGGGATTTATTTTAAACCACATCAGACTCAACTTGATATATGGTGGAAGGGATAAGAGAACAAGGTGTTTGATGTTGGGGTGTGAGTGTGTAAAATCAGTGGGGAAGTGGTTTCTAAGTGCCTTCACTAATATTATTTCAATGTCAAATTACTATACTTGAATGAGTTATTTGGTGAGAGTGAAATTATGAGATAGGGATGGATAGTTGACATGTTTAGGTGATTTTTTGTTATATTTTTTATTCATGGGTGCATTAGTATGATCTTTTCACATTTTCACGAGAGACCATGGGTATGATTCAACTGAGTATACATGTTATTCTCACCCAACATATATATAAACTATTTTTTAGATTTATAGGAGGATTTTAGGTAATGATATAGACATCACTAGATTTGGAATTATAGCTGTGGTTGAGTTTCTATTGTAGGGATATCTTTTGTTTTTTTTACTTAGAGACTTTTATTTGTTTTTGTTTGAAAATGTTTTTGAATTGCGGGATGGATTGGTTTCCTTTTTTTTATTTTTATGTGATAGAGTTTCTTAGAGGTTTTTATCCTATACCATGATCTTACTTTTACTATTGAGGGTAATTCCTTCCATATGTGTTATTTTTATACCCTCGATGCTAGTAGCCAACTTGGGGCCTATTGAAGGCATGCTTCAATGATAATTATCTCTCTTCCTTCATTATCAACCCACGAGGGGTAACTTTAGAGGAAGGAGGTCGTGAAAGAGGTAATAATTAAGATTCCATTATCATTAATTATCTATAGATCCTAGGTAGGTACTCATGGGAATCCAATCATCACCCAAAACCTTTGGATCCTACAGAGGTAATCCATGACATCCCATCATCACCCAACTACACTAGATCATAGGGAGGTAATATTTGGCTTCCCATTATAATCAAGAATCTATGGATCCTAATGAGGTAATAAATGGAATCCCAATAATACTTTTGGGGACTATATCAACCCAACAAAAGCTCATATAAGGTTTGGTCATCCACCTAAACCAATCACACATATCTAGGGTCGGCCTCTCAACTGCTTGACCTACCCTCCCCACTGAAGTCATATTAGGCTCACAACATTGATTCAGGTTCTAAGGAGACACCAAAATTCATCACCAACCATT
Organism: Viscum album; assembly: GCA_963277665.1. NCBI lineage: Eukaryota > Viridiplantae > Streptophyta > Magnoliopsida > Santalales > Viscaceae > Viscum > Viscum album. The sequence goes on from OY728159.1 coordinate 163,560,927, forward strand.
ACCACACTAACCATACTAGGTGTTAACATAACAATAGGGCACCCACAAGGGTCCCCTAGGTCACATCATAACACATAAATCCTATATGGGTTCCCTTATATCAATATCATTTCTCAGTCCAAGACTGTCACTAGAAGGGAATAACATCCCTTGACATCATCATAGTCATATTATGTCCTCTTTATACTCATAAGAAAATTCATAATAGTACTACTCTGAAGATATGGTGTAATACCTATCTCACTACCCAAGTCACTCTAGGTTGGTCCTCCCATGTCAAACCTAATATAATCTACCCAAGGTATTTCCACACAGGTGACCACATACCAGTGGAGAAGGAACAATTACTTAAATCCCTATTAAAATATCCCAATAGTTATAAGACATATCACAATAGTCTCATGGCCTACTCAACCAATTATCACAGTCTAACATACTCCTATACAATGAGGTATCAAAGGGAACCTATACTAGGTCCACTATGTCACATTTGTTTTATTTAATTTATACCCCATATGGTATCATATATCTAATAACCCATTCTCATAATCAATCCCTAAACCACAAGTGACCAAGGGACCGAGCTAGCATCAATGATCCGCATATCCTAGGGCATAAATTTATAATCAAAACCTTGGTTATTGGAGACCGTGACATCAATTAGGGTCCAAGGGTCCAAGGGCCCATCTTGGTCCATGACACATATATTTGATCCATAGGCATATTATTTAATAAAAAAATTCATTTAATTTAAAAAGTAAAATCACCCTTAGTGGTGAGGCTACATATCACATGCATACATAAATAAAAATACATTTACCATAGGGATATGCTCATGGGAACACCCACCTCAAATGATTTTACCATCATTTAAGTAAATCTCGATCATCACCTAAGATCATCCAAGCATTGAATCACCTCCTAAGGTCCTAACCAAATCCAACACATCCAATAAATCTATCATAAAAGTTATAATTAATTAATTAATTAAATTTAAATAGCCATAATGCCTAAAATATCACCGAGAAACATCTATTTATCAAAACTTTGAGTAACAAGGTGTGATCTACTCATAACGTGAACTCAAATGTAATCCACCTTATATCCCCATAATTAACCATTGATTTAATGGCCAATTAAATTCAATTTAGTTAGAGATCTTAAATAAACTCACCATGTGATGTACCTTCATCAAAACGACATGTATTCTTCATCTTGGGGAATCCTCTAACCCTAAAAAAAGCCTCATCATTTTGAATGATTTTAGCCATAGTCCAATGTAAATTTTCCCCACAACCTAATAAAATTTCCCAAAATTAGAGAGAAACAAGGTGGATTGTAACAAACCATGATTTTATAATATTGTTCACTTTTAAAATAAATTTTAAGTATTTGATAACTTATTTTACACACAACACTAAGATTATAAGAACATGGTATATTTTATTATTAAAAGATACTATTATAACTAATAAATTAAATTGATAGGATTGAATAGGAATAAATACAATACAAAATATATGTATAAATTTTTTCCATAATAAAAATGTATTGATTAATTCTTAGGAAATTGGTACTCAAATTTTAATTACATATAACATAATATTTCAAGAATTACATTTTATACATATTATATATTTATCTCTACTAATAAATTATGAAATATATAGGTAATTTATATAAATTAATTAATAATAATTTATTCATTGATTATTAATTTCTTAGAAATTAAGAAAAAACATTTGAATGTAAATACATATATTTTTCAAAAAAAATATTTTTATTGTGTGCCATGTGTTTCATCTTAATAAATTGAATTAATCCCTTATTATGAATAATTTTAATAAAATTACTATATAATATATTCAATAAAAAATATTAATATTTATCTAATGTTTGTTACTATGTAAATAATGAGAATAAAATCATTTTTATGCTTGGAAATACATTTTTCTAAAAATTGTTTTTATGATTTTTTTGTGAAAATATTACAATTAATTTATACAAAATCTAGTAATTTAATCTTGGAAATTTTATTTCATATTTTTAATCATCATAATTAATATTAAGTAATATTTTCAACTTATTTTTTATCCATAATTAATAGTTCACATAGTAAAAATCATGTTACCACGGTAAGGGTTTAAAGGGGGATTAACCTAGGATATTTGGCCATAAATATCACTAAAACATGTATAATATTTATTTTATAATTTATTTTGACCTGAAATTATCATATCTTTGATAATTTTAACATTTTTTCCACTTTCCTATGAAAATTAATTTATATTACTTTAACGTTAAGTGTATTTACAAGGGTGCCTTCCCCTCACTTATAAAATGAAACCTACACTTCTCAATTATCCACACAACTTGAGCCCCTTATATCTATCAATATCTACCCAGATACCTTTCCATCATCCTTATATATGACTTATAGTTAATGGTATCCCTAAAAGACTCATCCAATAATCCTTAAGGTGTTTTTTAAATGAGATTGTCCAAGGAAGAGATATATATTCTTGCCAACTTTTTCAAGTTTCTTTCTTATTAAACCTAATAAAAATATTCTATAAACAAATTAAAATATTAAAATAATTATATTTAATATAATAAAAAAATTATGATAATGGTACAACCATTTTTTATTTCCTTTCCATCCAATGGAAAATAAAAACATCACTCATACGCATATACGAACTACCGTATCCATGAAGCGATGTATTTTATTTTTCATCACCAATTAAGATGGATAAATATAAAGATGGATTTAATAAATATATATATTATTTTTATGATATTATTATTATAAAATAATGATAAAATATTATATACCTTTTTACCCTCTATTCGTTGGAAAATGATAACATCGCTCATGTATACGTGCACCTCCATGAAGAGATGTGATTAATTTTTCATTTATGATTTACATAGATGGTTATACAGATAGATTAAAGGAATAAATATTATATTTATAATATTATTATGATTATTTAAATTTAAACCTTTGTATACTTTATTTCATTTTTTTATTCAAAAAATTAAATCATAACTCATGTGTACATACATACTACTGTCACCATGAAATGATGTAATTCATTTTTCTTGAACTCCATACATGGTTGGTTATAAGAGTTTATATAATAAATAAATATGATATTTATGAAATTATTAATATTTTTATATGATTAATCCATGACTAAGGTTCAAGTACTATGATCTCAAAACCAGAACATGCATGGGAAACTAAATAGTTAACACCTTGAATGACGATGTTAATGAGGAATTGTTAATAAATTAGTGATTTAAAATTATAAGGGAATTATATATAGTAATATATGTATTAATATTATTATTTTATAGATTTATAATAAATCTAAATTTATTATATATGATGTTAGACTACGTATAAAGTTGTACGTGCGTCGCAGCGCGTCCAATTTGCAAATTTTTATAACTGATTGGCTACTGTAAAAGTGGCGAGCCGGGTTGAACCACAGAGATCACGGAATCTAGTTCACTAAAAATATTTTATTGGACAATGTTTAGAAGGACAAGGTTTGAGGGGATTCCTATTTTTGAGTTTTCTATTTTTTTTCTTTTTAATTAAAATAAAGGTGAGAAGACAAAAGGTAAAAAGAAAATTGAAAATGAAAATGATGATGGACTCTAAGTCAACAAAATGTGTTGGGGATGCTGGTGTCAAAATTGAATTATCACGCAGACATGCAAAATATTCTTTTAGGTGATTAAATATTTATTCTGTTTAGTTATCATCAGTTCCAAAAATATGTGCGTTTTTTAGATGCTCAATTTAAAATTCCTAATTTCTTTAAAGTCCCGTTCTCTGGTGTCATAAATAAATTAGAAAATTCGTTCAAGTCCCGAACTATACGGAGAAATGACACTACCTGTTTCTCGCAAAGCTGTGTCACCAATTTGCACCTACCATCGGTCAACACGGTTTACCTTCTCAGACCGCCGTGTCGACTTATAATTAAAAGGTCCAGTTTCAATTTCAGCAATTAGTTCAGTGCAAATATAATTTAAACAGATAAACATTCAATTAAAATAAATTTAATTGACAATTAATCATCAAAAAAGTATGTTGCCTGGCATGCACAATAATTTTAATTAATCAACCAACATCCCGACACTAATAAAATTACCCCGACATCACAAATGAAAGAATAAATGCAGTAAAATGATATGTCATGTGGATTAACACTGCGTTACCGAAGAAATGATCGTGTCTATCTTTATTTCCACCGCACGCAGCAGCCCTCAGCACGTGATGACGTTGCGCACCAACTATGCGACCACCAAATGAAGGATATGAGCGGTGAGTAGTGCACGGATGTTGGTCGGCTCCTCAGGTAGCGGTGAGCGGTGCGCTGCTGCTGGTCGGCTGCGAGTCGACTCCTCGGATGGTGGTGACCGGTGCACTGCAAAGAAAACAAAAGCAGGGGAGGTGCGACGAGGTTAGGTAGGGAGAGGAGAGGCTAGGTGGAGAGGGAATGCACTGGGGGATCCCGGGAAGCGGGCAAGGGAGATGAGCGAAGGAAGGGGCGCTAGGTCCTACCGGGTGAAGGAGAGAGTGGGGTTTAGTGGAGAGGGAGGTCCTGGGAAGGAAGGGGGTGATCGGGGCGAGTGGCGTAAGGCAGGGGGCGGCCGAGTGGGGAGGGGATGAGGAGGGCGGTGGAAGGGAGAGTGGGCTTCGGACGAGGGGGTGGAGGGGAAGAGATAGGGAAGCGGCGGGGTGGCCGCGGGATACCGAGAGGAGAGGCCCCCAGGGAGAGGAGCCCGAAAAAAAATGGAGAGAGATGGAGGGGGCGGCGGGTAGTGGAAAATAGGGGGATTGGAGAGAGAGAGTTCAAAAAAAAGGGTGTGGAATGGGTCAAAAAAAAAGAAAAGGGGGGAGGGAAGTTGGGGAAATTCAAATTCAAATTAAATATAAAATAAAACTAATTATCTAAAAGGGTTAAATAATATTAATAATAGAATTATATAAATATAAATATTTATAATTAATTAATAAACTAAAAGTAATATTAAAATAAAATAAAATATAAAATGTTAATAAAATAAAATTTTAAAAAATGAAAATAAATAACTAATATTAATATAATACTAACTAAAAACTATAAAAACAACTAAAATATTTAAAATACTACAAAAAGAACCTAAAAACACAAGAAGAAGTTAGAAAATTAATTAAAACTAAATGAAAATAGGAAAAAAATGTCAGTAACATCCATGTACATCAAATCCCCCACACTTAAACTTTTTCACTCCTGGGAAAAACAATCTGAAATAAAACACAAGTGGACCTGTAGAAAAATCCAAACATCAAAATTAAAAGTTCAAAATCTTTCAATCTCTTTCCTCATAGTATATCATGCTTCATTTAAAACTCCAATTTTCAAAAACCGTTTTTCTTCCACTTGTATTCTTTGCAAAACAAGTGTGTGCACTCATTTATCATGTGACCTACCTCACCATCACTCTCATCTCTCAAAAACATTTGGTCAAAGTTGTTCTCAGTTCTCATACACATGTAGGCTTACCATAGGCTTGCCATGAATTTCACATCTCCACTAGTGGAAATCAAAAGAATGCACCAATCTCAAGGACTTTACATGAGGTTCAAATGTTTCTGAAGCTTTGGGACGGTGGGTAAAAACAAATTTGACATCTTTTTGGTAAAAAGGAGGGTTGAATCTTGAAATAAATGTATGATAAGTCAATGCAAATGTCTCCCTCAAACTCTCACTCAAACTCTCGCTCCCCCACACCTAAAACATTGCTTGTCCCCAAGAATATGATAAGCCAATGTTTCGCTCTCTTTTTTTTCTTCACTTTTTTGTTTTTTTTTCTTTTTTTTAAACACAACTCACTCAAATAATATGGTCGGGAAAAACTGGTGAGTATCAACTCAAAAACCCCATAGAATAGGTGTCAGACAATAATCCCAAAGAATGTTACACAAGCAGCGTATATGCTGTAAAATCTCAATGAAGGTAGGTCATATAGAAAACTCTCTAGTTCCTGGAGTAATAGATCATCACTTTAGTAGGTATCCCCAAAGGTGAGGGTTACCGCGTAATGACCACCATTGTACTCATTTTTGGAACCAAAAGGATTCTATATTCCCATATCAAAATACTATGAAATGAATGTGGCTACTGTGAAAAAGAACTCATATGATCAGGATGGGATAATGTCAATCCATGTACATCAAATGACTCACTTCCCCTCGAAGAACCCTCTCCATGAGTAAGTCTCTCTCCCCCACACTTAGATTGAAATTATCATGAAAAAAATTCAAGAAATTGGGAGGGAAGGGTATCAGATTAGGCTCATCCTAAATGGATCCTGCATGGCTTCTAAGGTTTATATGATGGAGAAAATGTTTGGGTGGATCAGTGGGTCAACGGGGCTAAAATATCAAACAGATTCCTCGATCATGTTAGTGAAACTTTCAAAAATTCCTATCACTTTGATGGGAAAACATGGAAAGTTCTAGAAGACAAAACATGGTTGAGATTCCCTCAAGAAAAAGAGAAATAAGAGATGATTGTGAAATGGCTTAGAGTCCTCACGGGTATGGAAATATAATATTGTATAGCACAGATGAGAATGAGTGCAAATAAGTGTCTCAAAATTACACAAGTTTTTGAAAAACATTTTCGAAGCATGAAATAATTTCAGCAATCATCTAAGTCAGGAGATCAACGATCAAAGAAATTCAGAACAAGAATCAGGTGTTCAAACTATCTAGGGACACAAGTGGTATGTTCCCGACTGGGTTGCGATAAAAATACAGCAGCTCTTATGTGGGTTCATGAATGACAGGAGTGTTAGTTTTTGTTTTTTTGTTTTTTTTTGTTTTTTTTCATTTGTTTTTTTAGTTTACATGGTGTTTTTGGAAGCATAAAATATGGAAAAAATTAAAACACTTCCCTGTGTAAGTGCAGATAGACGCGGAGAGGCTTCCTGTATCTGATGAAGTTCCAGAAATAATGTACCTATAAAATCTACATATGGACAACACATACCCACATCATATCATAAAGATAACACCAAGAATCATATAAATGGAAGCAGAGATGCAGGAGAGTGAAAAGTGCATACAAATATCAAGAGTAGCTAAATTTTTTTTCACACATGCCATGTTTTATTTTCTCAAACAAACTAGAACAGGTAAAGGAATAAAGGGGGGAAAATGAAACGGGAACATGGGTTACCTCCCAGGAAGCGCTAAGTTTTACGTCTTCAGCCAGATGGATGGACAATGTTCAATCATCTTGGTCCATCGGCTCAGAATTCCTCTACCTCTTACGAGAACTAGTGGCTGTGTCATCGATCACAAGGGGACGCTTGGTGGGATTAACCACCTATGGAGCATAGAGAGCATGAATCTATTGAGGAAGGAATGGAATATGTGCTCTTTGTGGTGGTGCAGGCTGCTGAGCATGAATCTCTAGTGAAAGTTCCTCAAGACGGCGCTCGATATCAGCCAGCTCCTGAGTCATCCGTCGTACCAAGTCAGAGGGAGACGGAACAAGCACATCGATGACTACGGAAGAATCAGAAGAGCTAGACATTTTTTTTAGCTGCATCCACAAAACAAATAGAGAGATAGAGATAGAGTATGAAAACAAAGATCAAAGAATGAAGAAGCAGTCGGGTTACCTCCCGATCAGCGCTAAGTTTAACGTCTTCAACCAGACAGATAACTTCTCATTGCAATTGTAGTTCTTCAATGATGCCTATTTTATCTGAAGTGTGGTAAAGTTTAAGGCGTTGACCATTTAATTTTAATGGAGGCATCTTCCCATCAGAAATTTCGACAGCACCATGGGGATAAACAATTGTGACGGTGTAAGGACCTGACCACTTCGACTTGAGTTTTCCAGCCATGATTCGAAGTCGTGAGTTGAAGAGGAGAACTTTGTCGCCTGCTGAAAAGTTTCTTTGTTGGATCCTTTTGTCATGCCAGGATCAAGTTTTCTCTTTGTAAATCAAAGCATTGTCATATGCTTCTCTCCTCATCTCATCTAGTTCATTCATTTGTAGAAAACGCTTCTCTTGGGAAGTTTTGAAATCAAAATTTAGTTTCTTCACAGCCCAGTAAGCTTTATGTTCCAATTCTATAGGTAATTGGAAGGTTTTTCCAAAGACCAACCTATATGGGGACATTCCAATGGGTGTCTTGTAGGCAGTTCTATAGGCCCAAAGTGAATCATCAAGTTTGGTGACCCAATCTTTCCTAGATATATTTACAGTTTTCTCCAAAATACCCTTAATTTCTCGGTTTGAAACCTCATCTTGGCCATTGGTCTGTGGATGGTATGGGGTGCTCATGTAGTGGTGACATCCATGGAGAGTCATTAGCTTCTGAAACAGTGCATTATTGAAGTGGGTACCACGGTCACTGATGATGAGCCTTGGAATTCCGAACTAGGTAAAAATGTGTTGCTTCAAAAATTTGATGACGACTCGAGCCATATTTTCTGAGAATTCTTTAGCTTCCACCCATTTTGACACATAGTACACACAGACAAGGATATAGGATTTCCAAAAATATTTAGGAAAAGGACCCATGAAGTCAATTCCCCATATGTCAAAAATTTTAATTCCCATGATTGGGTGTTGTGGCATTTTGCGCTTCCAGCTTATACCCCCAGTTCTTTGGCATTTGTCACAATTCATGACGAATTCACAAATATCATGATTCATGGTCGGCCAGTATAAACCACATTGTAACAATTTTCTTATTGTTCGATGAATCCCATGGTGTCCCCCAGCTTCTCCAGTATGGCACAAGTTCAAAACACTATCAAGTTCTTCTTCAGGGATGCATCTTCTTATCATTCCATCCGTACAGTCTTTGAAAAGTAAAGGATCATCCTAGTAGTAATGTCGTGCTTCATTCAAAAATCTTTTCCTATGTTCCTTTGATAAATATGGATGTATCACACCTGAAGCTAAGTAATTCACGAAATCAGCATACCAAGGTGTGATTGTCTCAATGGCATAGAGTTGTTCATCAGGAAACGTTTCATTGATTAGTTCAACATTTATTTCACTTGTGTCATGGTTGAGGCATGATAAATGATCAGCAATGACATTATCTGTTCCCTTTTTGTCCTTGAATTCAATGTCAAATTCTTGAAGTAATAGTACCCATCAAATAAGTCTGGGTTTTGCATCTTTCTTTGTCATCAGATACCGAAGTGCAGATTGATCCGTATAGACAGTGACTTTTGAGAACAACAGATGGGATGGAAATTTATCAAAGGAAAAGACAACTGCTAGCAGCTCTTTTTCAATTGTTGTGTAGTTATGTTGAGCCTCATTCAAAGTACGGATAACATAGTAGATTGGCCTAAAGATATTTTCTTTTCTTTGTCCCAAGGCAGCACCAACTGCCCAGTCACTAGCATCACACATTAACTCGAATGGCTGCTCCCAATCAGGTGAAATCATTATCAGGGCTTCAACGAAACGCTGCCTTAATAATTTAAATGCTTCCTGACATTCAGGTCCGAAATGGAATGTGACATATTTTCCCAATAGGTTCGTAAGGGGTCGGGCAATAACAGAGAAATCCTTAATGAAGCATCTATAGAATCCAATGTGCCCAAGAAAACCTTGAATGGAACGTACTGAAGAAGGAATGGGTAGCTCAGAGACGGTACTAATCTTTACGGCATCGACTTCAATTCCTTTCTTTGAAATTTGATGACCTAAAACTATTCCACTTTGTACCATGAAGTGTGACTTTTCCCAATGAAGAACCAGATTCTTTTCTTTGCATCTTTCCAAAACCTTATCCAAATGTTCCAGACAGTCATCAAAATAATCTCCAAACATAGAGAATTCATCCATGAATATTTCCAAGAACTCTTCAATCATGTCATGGAACATTGCCATCATGCATCGTTGAAATGTGGCTGGAGCATTGCACATTCCAAAAGGCATTCGCCTATAAGCAAATGTACCATATGGACAAGTAAAAGTGCTTTTATCTTGATCCTCTGGTGTCACTTCTATTTTATTATAGCCAGAGTATCCATCCAAAAAATAGTAGTAATCTCGTCCTGCCAATCATTCAAGTATTTGATCAATAAAGGGCAATGAGAAGTGATCCTTTCTGGTGGCATCATTCAATTTCTGATAGTCGACGTACACTCTCTATCCAGTCACTGTTCTTGTGGTTATCAATTATCCTTTATCATTCTCAACCACTGTGGTTCCACCCTTTTTAGGTACTACTTGCAATGGGCTAACCCATCGACTATCAGAGATTAGAAATATTAAACCAGCATCAAGAAGTTTAATGAATTCTTTCTTGACTACTTCTTTCATGGGAGGTGTCAAGCGTCGTTGTGGTTGCCTGAAATGTTTTGAATTATCTTCCATATGTATTCTGTGAGTACATATGGCAGGACTTATACCTTTTAGATCAGAAATTGTCCAACCTATTGTTGGTTTCCTTTGTGACAGGACATTGAACAATTTTCTCTCTTGTTCACTCGAAAGATTGGCATTGATGATGACTGGTAAGGTGTTTAAATCTTCCAAGTAACTATATCTCAGGTTTTATGGAAGGGGTTTAAGCTCAAGTGTTAGAGGATTTTCAAGTGATGGAGTAAGTGAAGTGAATTAATGTCTATCTAAAGGCTCGACTATATTCCTGATGAATTCCACTTCCTCGATTGATTCAGCAAACTCGTCATTTTATTTGTGCAAATCTGCGAGATCTAGTGCATCGCTTGCTAACTCATCCCATTCTTCAATTGTATCCAGGAAATGACAGTCTTCTACAGATGGTTTTTCCATGGCCTTTAGGACATCAAATGTTATGTTCTCATCCCCAAATCTAAAAATTAACTTTCCCTCTTGGACATCAACCAGCGCTCTGCATGTTGCTAAGAAGGTTCTCCTGAGAATGAGTGGGACGTCCTTGTCTTCTTCCATATCGAGGACAATGAAATCAGCAGGGAAGTAATATTTATCAACCTTGACAAGTACATCCTCTAGAATCCCTCAAGGATGCTTCACGGATCGGTCAACCATTTGCAAGGCGACTCTCGTTGGCTTTAATTCGGTGATGCCCATTTCTTCAAGGATTCCAGACGGAATGAGATTGACACTATCTCCGAGGTCGCACAAAGCTCTTCCGAATTGACATCCTCCAATATTGCAAGGAATAGTAAAACTCCCAGGGTCTCTTAGTTTTGGAGGTATGGATCTGGGTATGACCGCTGAACATTCCTCGTGCATTATGACTGTTCCCACATCATCTAATTTTCTTCTTTTTGACAGAAGTTCCTTGAGAAATTTGGCATAGTGGGGCATTTTTGTGATGGCTTCTGCAAAAGGAATATTTTTTTGAAGATTTTTGAACATCTCCATGAATTTTGAAAATTGAACATCCAACTTCTTTTGCTTCAGTCTTTGTGGAAATGGAGGAGGTGGTATGTGGGATTTTTCTCTTTCGTTGAGTGCCTCGTTTTCCTTCTCCTTTCTTGCCTTTTCATTTTTTTCAAGTTTGTTTTGATCTTCCTCCTCTTTGGTTTCAAGTTGGATTGCTTTGTTTGTTGAGTCGCCATTCCTTGTGGAAGGTATAGGTGTCTCATCTATTGGTTGAACATCAGGCCTTTGGTGCTCTGGTAACTGTGTACCACTTCTCAATGTGATGGCTTTTGCTTCTTCTCTTGGGTTGACTCTTGTGCTTCCCGGTAGAGTTCCTTGTTGTCGGTTCTGCATTTGTGTGGCTATCTGACCGACTTGATTTTTAATGTTACGCATGGAGGCCTACAGGTTTTGGGTGTTCGTCTATAAATTTTGAGTTGTTGCTTGCAAATTTTGAGTTGCCATCTCCTGTAACTCAAACCTTGATTTATTGGACATCATTAGTTTAGAAATAGTTTCTCCCCAATCTTGTTGTCCTTGCATTGCAGGAGGGGACAAGTCTATTTGCTTTTTCTCCTTATATTGTTGTTGTTGCTGAAATGGGGGTCGGTATTTCTGTTGATATCCTTGCTCTTGAGATTGCATGGTGGGTCTGAAGGAAGATTGAGCAGGAAATCCAGGTGGACCCACATTCTGGTTCATTGGTTGAGTAGTTGATGGCTCCTTCTAACCTTGATTTTGGTTATTTCCTTGCCAGTTTGTGTTGTAGTTGTTTCCATAATTTCCTTTGTTGTAGCTGACAAAGTTAGCTTCAGACATCTTGGTCTCAGATGTGTTATATGGACACATGGGATAATCATGAGGGCCACCACAGTGTGGACAATGTTCAGCTTGAACAATATGGACTGGCTTAGGCGGGTTTATTGACAAGTTGTCAATCCTCTTGTTGAGAGCTTCAAATTGTGCATCCATGAATGTCTGGGCATCAACGTGATGCACTCCTGCCTTTATTCTTGAAAAATCTTATGGCCACTAGAAACTGTGTTCAGCCATGTTTTGAATTAATATGTACAGATCTTTAGGATCAATTTCCATGAACGCATTGCCAGTAGTTGTGTTGATTGCAGACTTACTCTCAGGTTGAAGTCCATAGTAGAAAGCTTGCAACTGGTTTGCCAACTTCATCCCATGATGAGGACAACGTCTTAACATGGACTTGAATCTTTCCCAAGATTCTCCTAATGATTCGTATTCACTTTGACAAAAGGATTCGAGGTCTCTCTTGTTTTTCAAAGATTGAGCTGTTGTGTAATATCGATCAAGAAATTTCCTTCTCAGCACTTCCCAAGTGAAAACTGTTTCTAAGTCGAGAATTTCCAACCAGTCCTTTGCTTTCGCTTGCAATGAGAACAGAAACAATTGCAGGATCAACGCATCATCCGACACTCCGTTATATTTGAATGTGTCACAGACTTCAAGGAATCTGTTCACATGCATATAAGGGTCTTCACTGCTCAATCCATGAAATTGTGCATGTTGTTGGAGTAGGTTGATCGTGGACGGCTTTAATTCAAAGTGTGTTGCTTGGATTCTGGGTCTTGTTATGCCTGAGCTGACTCCGACTGTGTTGGGTCATAACTCCTGTCTCATAGTAGTTCGAGGCCTTTGATTATTGAGATAGTTTTGGAAAATTGGGTGGACTTGTCCACTAGGAAGCGTCAGAATGTGAGTTTCAACGCTTTCCTATGGTGGATGCATTGCGTTTGTGGCTGAGGTACCAATTTTCTCCTTTCCCTTTCTTTGATGTTCAAGTTGTGGATCAAGGGGCGGGTCATTCTTTAACGGATCAAAATTACGAGTGTTCACCATTTAGGAGAACAGTGCCTAAAGCAAAGTCTACTAGAAATCTTCTTAATGCTAGACGTGTGCGTGCTCCCCGGCAACGACGCCAGAAATTTGGTACGTGCGTCGCAGTGCGTCCAATTTGCAAATTTTTATAACCGAATGTCTACTATAAAAGTGGCGAGTAAGGTCGAACCACAGAGAGCACGAAATCTAGTTCACTAAAAATATTTTGTTGGACAATGTTTAGACGGACAAGGTTTGAGGGGATTTCTATTTTTGAGTTTTCTTTTTTTTCATTTTAATTAAACTAAAGGTGAGAAGACAAAAGGTAAAAAGAAAATTGCAAATGACAATGATGATGGACTCTAAGTCAACAAAATGTGTCGGGGATGCTGGTGTCACAATTGAATTATCACGCAGGCATGAAAAATATTCTTTTAGGTGATTAAATATTTATTATGTTTAGTTATCGTCAGTTCCAAAAATATGTGCGTTTTTTAGATGCTCAATTTAAAATTCCTAATTTATTTAAAGTCCTGTTCTCTAGTGTCATTAATAAATTAGAAAATTCGTTCAAGTCCCGAACTAAACGGCGAAATGACACAACCCATTTCTCGCAAAGCTGTGTCACCAATTTTCACCTACCATCGGTGAATGCGGTTTACCTTCTTGGAACGCCGCGTCAACTTATAATTTAAAGGGCCAGTTTCAATTTCATCAATTAGTTCATTGAAAAAATAATTTAAACAGATAAACATTCAATTAAAATAAATTTAATTGACAATTAATCATCAAAAAAGTATGTTGCATGGCATGCGCAATAATTTTAATTAATAAACCAACATCCCGACACTAATAAAATTACCCCGACATCACAACTGAAAGAATAAACGTAGTAAAATGATATGTCATGTGGATTAACATTGCGTTACTGAAGAAATGATCATGTCCGTCTTTATTTCCGCCACACACAGCAACCCTCAGCACGTGATGACGTTGCGCACCAACTATGCAACCACCAAAACGAAGGATATGAGCGGTGAGTTGTGCATGGATGCTGGTCGGCTCCTCAGGTAGCGGTGAGTGGTGCGCTGCTGCTGGTCAGTTGCTGGTCGACTCCTCGGATGGTGGTGACCGGTGCACTGCAAAGAAAACAAAAGCAGGGGAGGTGCGGCGGGGTTAGGTAGGGAGAGGAGAGGCTAGGTGGAGAGGGAATGCACCGGGGGAGCCCGGGAAGCGGCCAAGGGAGAGGAGCGGAGGTAGGGGCGCTGGGTCCGACCGGGTGAAGGAGAGAGTGGGGTTGAGTGGAGAGGGAGGTTGTGGGAAGGCAGGGGGAGACCAGGGTGAGCGTGGTAAGGCAGGGGGCGGCCGAGTGGGGAGGGGATGAGGAGGGAGGTGGAAGGGAGAGTGGGGTGCGGACGAGGGGGCAGAGGGGAAGAGATCAGGAAGCGGCGGGGTGGATGCGGGATACCAATAGGAGAGGCCACCAAGGAGAGGAGCCCGAAAAAAAAAAGAAAAAATGGAGAGAGATGGAGGGGGTGGCGGGTAGTGGAAAATAGGGGGATTGGAGAGAGAGAGTTCAAAAAAAGGGTGTGGAATGGGTTAAAAAAAGAAAAGGGGGGAGGGAAGTTGGGGAAATTCAAATTCAAATTAAATATAAAATAAAACTAATTATCTAAAAGGGTTAAATAATATTAATAATAGAATTATATAAATATTTATATTTATAATTAATTAATAAACTAAAAGTAATATTTAAATAAAATAAAATATGAAATGTTAATAAAATAAAATTCTAAAAAATGAAAATAAATAACTAATATTAATATAATACTAACTAAAAACTATAAAAACAACTAAAATATTTAAAATACTACAAAAATAACCTAAAAACTCAAGAAGCAGTTAGCAAAATTAATTAAAACTAAATGAAAATAGGAAAAAAAATGTCAGTAACATCCATGTACATCATAAAGGTATTCCGGACATGAGGTAAGGGTTTCCTCATCTCAATTTCCATTTATTGAGATATGCTCTATATTCACCACATTATTTATTTTTTGTGGTGTATATACTACCCTTGAATTCATTTTATGATTATTTTAACGAAAATTATAGGGATTTACAAATCTATCTAAGGTTATCTCTTTCATTATGTTTTATTTCAAAGGTTAGCAAAGGTGTAAGGGTTTATGTTATAATCTAAAATTTTATTAAGATTGTTTATGTTTCAATTTAAATTTTATAAAATTGTATGATATTTCTATTTGAACCGCATATATTTTATTTTAATATATTTATTTAATCATTAATACCATTTTACTCAATTTTATACTAAAAATACCAAAATAATGTTTTAAGAAAAGTCTACCTTGTCTCTTCTATAAGGTCGGGAATCTTTTTCCTCCATAGCCATATTCCTTAAAATTATTTAATGAAACTTTTCATATTCACTAAAATATATGAAAATTTTATTTTATACTACATTTTTATTTCTTTAATATTGAATAAATTGAATCCTTTCAAATGTTTTCCATATGACTCGCTTATGGATTTTTATAAAAGTTTGAAAAGAATGTTTTATTTTTAACATATATGGCATAAACGGATTTTTACGTCATCATGTAATTTATATATCATGACCATTACTTTATATGATTCCTTTTTTTAAATAAAATAATATTCCCATTGTTATAGTAATTTGTAGCTTTCAAAAGTTTCCAAAATAAAATGATATTTTCCTTAAATTAAAGTGTACTTCAAATTCTTTTATAAAATATTTTTCCATCTATGTAAAAATCATTTGATTCACTATGGATATTATCTAATGATACCATTAAACTTATTTCTCTATATGTATTGTGATAATTAATTATGAAAGATCTCATGAATCTCATTTCTTTCCAAGCGTTAATTTATTGATTATGGAATCATTACTATTTTGTTCTTGTGGAACACATATGTATGGTTTATCATTATGTGATGGGTGGGTCCATTATAGGCCTCTAATTAATTAGTTAAAGGTATTATATATCATTATTTTTCAAAGGTATTCTGGTAATAATTTATTATCAAATATACTAAGGGGTGCTGGTAATAATGTCTGATCCATTATATTAAGGGATTCTGGCGATGATGCCTGATCTATTATGATATGGGATGATAGTGATGATTCATGATCCATTATATTATGGGATTCTGGTAGATATAACTTATCCATAATGTTATAATTTACTATTCTTATTTTCTGGCTAAATTCTTATGTTATGCCACATGTTTATGTTATGATTTTCATGGCTCACGATAATGGTTTTTTATACCCATTCTTCTTGTTATGTACAAGTTTATACCTTGATCCTAAATTTGGGAGATATGTTCTTCTGGATATGATTCTATTATGATATGAAATTGATTATATTCTCAAACCCTTATTCTCATCTTATGCTCACTCATGATCTTTGATTTATATCTCTCATGTTTACCCCTAATAAACATCTGAGCTCACCCATTTCATATGTCTCAATTTCCCCAAGTTATGAAGAAAGGTATTGAGTATAATAAGTCTATAAGGGTACAATGTGATAATGTTTTTTAGAGATATTGAATATTTTTAATAAATAATTTGATTATGTATCTCCTCTAGCAAGACACTAAATATTTATGGTTCTTAAGTGTGTATTTTTTGTGAAAAGTATCGAATAATAATCTAAAATGATGTAATATTTATATAAGTGATGATCAGGTCATCTTAGTTGGTATCATAGTAGGGTTTTGTAGTTTTTATATATTATGATTATAAAACCTTAGTGATAACCTTAAAGATATTTATAAGTATAGGATAATACCCTGAAATTTTGGTAAAGTAGAGATTGTGTGGTTTCTAAGAAATGAAATCTATTTTTTTATGCAGAAAAGTGGATGCTGGTTTTAGAATAGATTCACCTAGGCGTAATAACCTTAAAAATTATAGTTGAGTATTAAATCGATCTTAACCTGGTGCATGATAAGGATACCAAAATTCATACCTAGTTTGACACTCCTGGGATATATGCTTTGGTTAAGAATCTAGGAAAACTAGCCCATTCTAAAACTTCTTTGAAGACCTGACTCATACCTTAAAAATTTTCATTTAAAACATATGGTGAGCATTGAAATACTTAGTAAGGGGTTCTAAAAATACATAATACAGCTTTTGAAAACCTACTTTGAAAATACTTTCATATACATTAAAATTATGACATTTCCAAGGTTGCTATAAAACAATTAATGAATTTCATACACAAGTATTTGAACATTTAACTGAAAACTAGTAAGCAGGTTTGTACAAAAGTGCATGAATTATACCATGTAAATTAAGCATAACATGCAAGGTATGCAAGTACTACTAAGAATGAACATTATCAGAGTTGATCATAAAAAATTTCACTACAACTTAAAAAGAAATGCACATTATGACATGATTATGTAATGCTAACATTTGCATTAAAATCCTGGAAAGGAAAACTGATCATGATTCATTATTGTCTCATCATATGCCTTGTGTACTTAATCTCATACTCATAGGTGACGGTTCTTAAAGAAGGATTCTCTTCTAGTCAAATAATCACTTGTTCAGTCACATATATTAAAACATAGTGAGGAAATGTATAATTCTGGACTCATGTCTCTATGTCAAGGCCTCATGTCATGACCTAAGGGTAAATACCCACATAATCTGTCTCATGATAACTTTGGATGCATCAAGGAGATTAATTTTACTGGTCTCCAACATGGAGGTCTTACTTTTACGAGTCCCTAACCTGGAGGGCTTACTTTAACCAGTCCCCAAACTGGAGGGCTTTCTTTTAACCGGTCCCCAACCCGGCAGTCCAATACATTCCTCATATGTCAAAATGGTCTAATATTCAAGGTGTCCCATACCACTTTGAATATTTAATTTTATTTCTCATTACCCAAGGTGTCCCATACCACTTTGGGTAATTTAGTTCTTAATTCATCATCATGGTATGTCATATGCATGCATGATGTACAATAATAAATAAAATAAATAGTGAAACCATTATACATTTAGTTTACGAATACATGATATGACTGATAACATTGCAAATATGGAAATATCTAATCAAAGGCATACATGGTTTAGTAACATTATTTTCACACAGGATAATTATTATAGCACATAAAATGGAAGTTGAATAGGACTTTCCACATGAGATGATAAATGATAACTCTTTAAAATTCTTATTTCATGGAAATGAAATACTTTAAGAAAACACTTTCCATTATCCATGGTGATAAACATGACATCAAACTTGTGAATAAATTAAACCATAACAATATTAACTACTAACATTCACTACAATAGGTTTATCATAAAACAATAAATGAATACAACATGATAACATGATCACATAAACCCTTAATCCTCTAATACACTTTAATCAAGCCAAAATACATTCTTTTAAATCCTAAGACATATAAAGGGAAATTTTCAAGAAGTTTTCTTTAAATAAAATAATCTCACTTTTGTGTACATATATACCCAATACTTGCTGGTTTAGCAAACACCAAAATTAGTATTTTTTAAATCTTACATGTAGCATAAACTGAATCCTGGGAATTATGAATTGAAAATAGGGTTTTGGAAATTAAACTTATAAATACATATACACGTAACCATATATACACAAAGTATATATATGGGATTTTACACAATTTAAACAAGGTCCCTTAAATTCTTTATGATCTGAATATTTCCAACCATTAAACAATTATTTGATTGAAACTAAATCCATATAAGGTTTATTATATATGTAATCGTATGAATATATAAAAATTAATGTTTTGTTCTATAAACATAATTTCATTTAAACCCAAAACGTAGTTCGCATCTAAAACATTGTTTAAGGTTTGGAAATCATCTTATAAGATTGTAAAATAGATTGTAATTAATTACCCATGTGTAATCTGAGTGTATGAAAGTGTATATTTTGTTTGATTTAATAAGAACAGTTCAAAACAAACTCTTTCATTATTTATAAACCTTAATAACAATAATAATCACAATCCTCCAGACTTGTAAACATTTAAAACATGCTGAAACTGAAATATATATATTTATATATGTAAACCGTATATACATATAACTATATAAAATGGGTTTTGTAAACTAAAAACATAACATGATAATCTCTTTCAAAAATTACCAAAACATCAATGGTCTTATTGAAATCTTTAAAACAGGAGAGATTGAGTATATGTCTATATATATAAAACTGTATATATAGAATATATATATACAAGGGTTTTGTAAATTAGAAACTAATGAAAACTTAAGCCCTTACAAATCTTATTAATCTCTAAATAGGAGGAAAAGGAGAAGGTCAGGGTCTTAATATAGGTGAAGACATTAGTATATATATATATATATATATATAACTCGTATACATACTTATATATATATATATAACCTGGTTTTCATAAAAAGATAAGAAAAAAGAAAACCCCCTTACCTAGACTGTTAGAAGCAGCTGAAGGAGAGGAGGAGGAGAGGCTTGGCTTCAGCAGGCTTCGGGAGAGGAGGAGGGAGTGCAACCGTGAGGTTGTTTCATGGAAAAGGTGAAGGGACCTTAAGGGGAGGGAAACCCACCACCTGCATGTGCTCGGGGTCCCATACCAAGACATTGGGCGCAAAAAGGGGAGAGGATAGGTCGGCTGTGGAAAAATAGGAGGGGAGAAAAATTGGACGTGGATGACTTACTGGTTCAGGTCACGCCGTGAAGAAGAAGACAGCGAGGGAGACAGTAGAAAAGGACGGACGACCAGGATCATTCCGGTCTGGATCGAACGACTGTGGGCGGAGCACAAGGCATTTTCACAGCTACGATCATGCAAACGGCCGAGATCTGATGTGAGATAAGATGGACGGCTCAGATCCCACGTTACCGAATTTCCTCCATCCGACATCGAAACGAAATGAAAACCGGGCGTGTCTTATAATCTAGAATGCCTATGCTTCACTCCGATGACACAAGCACACATGATAAGGGGCCTTATACACGGGCCCCTTTGGGCCTTTGGACCACCCTTACTAAACACGCACCGCGGGCCTTATACACAGGCCCGCGTGCGACCTAGCCCAAGATATGATCGGGACTACATACTAGGTACTATGCACCGAGCATGAAAAGTGCCCAGTACCCACGGGGGCTAGTTTGGCCTCGAGGTCTCGGCCCTAAGGGCTGCCCTCGGTTGGCCAGCTCCCCAAATTTTTATTAAAAGTTTATTAAAATAAAATGAAATAACATTATATATATATAAATAAAAATTTAAGCTTCAAGAGTATGCATTTTTAATGTGCAAAACATTAATATTGAATAAACTAATATAATTACTAAGAACTTATAACTTTTAAAATCTAAAATCCAATTACTATAAAATACATCACTAATTGATACACAAACTCTTTTAAAAGAAAACTATTTCATAATTAAAATACTAAACTTTAAAAGGGTTTAAGAAAATATACTTATCAATTTTAAACTATAAAAACAAAGGTATGTTGGTTCAGTAATTTATAAAATACCCTCTTTAGGAATCATAACCTTTAAAATATCTAAAAGGTATTTAAATTACTAAGTTTTAAACTAGATGACCATAATGATTTTGTAAAGACTAAGTTTCATTATAAAAGTATACTTTTATTTAAAGATATAATTTAAAACAATTAAACATGTTAAAACATTTTAAATACCACAAAATTATGAAATCATTATAAAAACCAATTTTTATAAAAAGATAAACCTCATTAATTTAAAACCCAACAGTTATGAAATTTAAAGACTCAATCGGCTATAATTATAGCCGTTGAGTTTCCAATGGCTACTTGAGGTAACGGTCGGATGGGTTCTCTATAAAACCAAGACTTGGGGTGTCTTAAGATTAAGGTGATTGAAGAATAAGAAAAATAAGGATAAGAAGGAGAAGATGGTTCAAGTCATCCCTTTAGTGCTTAGTGTGGCTGCAGTGACTTTGACCGTTCTTATGATCGTTATGCCGGATGCTAAGGACCCCTATTATATTCTCAGGATCTTTGTTGTTTTGTGTGGTCTTACTGTAATTTTAATAGGGTTTTTAATTGTCATCTTTGGTTAGCTTAATTTCCCATTTGATCTCAGTGTATTGTAATTACTAAGGTGTTTCCATTTGAATAAGGAGTCTTTCGTTCATTTGTGTGTTTACTCTATTTCATAATAAATTAAAATTTTATAAACCAGTTTGTTCAATTATTGGGTAACATAAAATATAAAATATACCATTACATGAAACACAAATTTTTGGGATGTTACATTATTCCACCCTATAAAGAATTTTTTCCTCTCAATTCTACTCATAAACTGAAAAAGAAAACCCCGAGACGATCATCATCACCAAAATGGGAGATTTGGCTCGCTCAACGGAATACCCAAGTTGATACTCAGTTCCTCAGCTTCACTGGCCCAGATACACCTCGAGCAGTATTTTTTGAACTCCTTCTCATGCTTTCCATACACAGGATTCCATAGGTAGGCTCGAGCATTAATAAATTCGGGGATGTCTGAATGGACATATTCTTTGGTGCTCCACTGGACTACATCATGCTCAAAATATTCCATTGGAACGATGCGATTAAACAGACTGAGGTTTAGAATCTGGAATATAAATGCTGCTATGAGGTTCCCATCTTGGGAAGCCATTAGGAAACATGCTTTGGCAGAAAAATTCTATGCCAGAGTGAAACATCGAAAAAGACCTTTGAAGTATCTCCCCCCAACTATAACAAGGGAGTTGGGTAATGACGATGAGGTGGAAGACATGGTTGACCCCTTGACAGGTACGAAGAATTTTATGGCTGTTAGACAAATCAAACATGCATTGACATGATCCTCATAGGTTGAGGAAAGAATGAAATTCCATAGTGCACGTCCTGATTAAGATATCCTCCAAAATTTCATCGGGTAGGGATGATATATTTTTTTGTCGAGCCATCTGAAAATATATTCATGAGAAACCATTTAGAAAGTTCAGATACAGTAAAGACAGGAAAAGAAAACAGACAATATTTCAACAACACTTAAGTTTATACATCTGTTCCTGAGTCTACTACACGAACTCCACACATAGAAACAAAAATCCCTATCTCCTCAAACCATACACAGGCTGAGCATTCAGGGTTAAACCCATGGAGATACCTGTGGCGTCTCCTGAGTGTAGCATGAGGGGTATGAAGTTGGGAAACATCAACATACAATTTTTTTCATATAAGACAGTCGGGTGGACTCATCTTCTAACATACTGAAGTCCAACAATTGTCCCTAGAATCCATAGTTCAAGATTTGGCAAAGATAGGACACTTAGAGGTCTCCGTCAGCAGCATATTCTTGAAAAGCGTCGAGGGCCATTAAGCCAACGTCCTCACCTGCCATGAACACTCGGAAAAGTCCCTCATGGTATCTCCCCCAAAGTAAATAGGAGGGAAATTGGGTCATCATCATAAGAAGGTAATTAAATACTAATCCCCAGTGTAGATGAATCACCCGAGGTGAGTTTGACACATCATACATGTGTTTGCACGTCATGCGAATATGAGCATAGTTAAGGAAATTATCTCGACTAGATATAGACACAATGGTCTCTAGGGCTTCAGTGGGGAGTGATAATATATTGGTTGGTACATTCTCATATGACATATGAAAGTTATAATAAAACCACTTAGTAAGGTTTAGTCATAATTATATATTTCTATTACCTGGTTTTCCAGAATTGTCTGAACCCATCCTCTGATACCAACTGTAAGGACCCGACCCCCGAGGGCCCAAAGTCGGTGCCCATGAGACACGATGTACCACAAATGTTACATTACATTTACATTCATCACATCATGTCTCATACTACAGAGGATCGTGAGGTGCAGGTTCTGGGAAAACCAGCTCCATTCTGAAACTTCTTTGAAGACCTGGCTGATACCTGAAATTTTTTCATTTAAAATGTAGGGTGAGCATTGAAATACCCAGTAAGGGGTTTTGAAAATACTTAATATATATTTTTAAACCTCATTTGAAAATAATTTCACATACATCAAAATTATGACATTTCAAAGGTCGCTATAAAACAATAAAATCATTTCATACACAAGTATTTGAACATTTAACTGAAAACTAGTAAGCAGGTTTGTACAAAAGTGCATGAATTCTACCATGTAAATTAAGCATAAAATTCAAGGTATGCAAGTACTACTAATCATGAACATTATTAGATTTGCGCATAAACAATTTCACTACAACTTAAAAAGAAATGCATATTATAACATAATTATGTAATGCTAACATTTGCATTAAAATCCTGGAAAGGAAAACTGATCATGCTTCATTACTGTCTCATCATATGCCATGTGTACTTAATCTCATACTCATAGGTAATGGTTCTTAACCAAGGATACTCTACCAGTCGAATAATCACTTAGTCACTCACATATATTAAAACATAGTGAGGAAACGTATAATTCTGGACTCATGTCTCTATATCAAGGCCTTGTGCCATGACCTAAGGGTAAAGACCCACATAATCTATCTCCTGAGAACTTTTGATGAATCGAGGAGATTACTTTTACCGGTCTCCAACCCAGAGGACTTACTTTTACCAGTCCCTAACCTGGAGGTCTTACTTTAACCCGTCCCTAACCTGGAGGGATTTCTTTTAACCGGTCCCTAACCCGGCAGTCCAATACATTCCTCATATGTAAAAATGGTAAAATATTCAAGGTGTCCCATACCAGTTTGGGTAATTTAGTTCTTAGTTCATTATCATGGTATGTCATATGCATGCATGATGTACAATAATAAATAAAATAAATAGTGAAACAATTATAAATTTAGTTTTTAAATACATGATATGATAGATAATATTGTAAATATGGAAATATCTAATCAAAGGTATACATGGTTTAGTAACATTCTTTGCACACAAGATAATTATTATATCACATCAAATGATGGTTGAAATGGGATTTCCACATGAGATGATAAATGATAACTCTTTAAAATTCTTATTTCATGGAAATGAAATAATTTAAGAAAACAATTTACATTAGCCATGGTGATAAATATGACATTGAACTTGTGAATAAATTAAACCATAACAAGATTAACTACTAACATTCACTGCAGTAGGTTTATCATAAAACAATAAATGAATACAACATGATTACATGATCCCATAAACCCTTAATCCTCTGATACACTTTAGTCAAGCCAAAATGCATTCTTTTAAATCCTAATACATATAAAGGGTAATTTTCCAGAAAAATTCTTTAAATATAACAAGATCACATGTGTGTGCATATATACCCAATACTTGCTGGTTTAGCAAACACCAAAATTATCTTTTTTTTAAATCTTACATATAGCATAAACTGAGTCATGTGAATTATGAATTGAAAATAGGGTTTCATAAATTAAACTTATAAATACATATACACATAACCATATATACACAAAGTATATATATGGGATTTTACACAATTTAAAGAAGCTCCCTTAAATTCCTTATGATATGAATATTTCCAACCATTAAATAATTATTTGATTGAAACTAAATCCATATAAGGTTTATTATATATGTAACCATATGAATATATAAAAATTAAGGTTTTGTTATATAATCATAATTTCATTTAAACCCAAAACTTAGTTTGCATCTAAAACATTGTTTAAGGTTTGAAAATCATATTTTAAGATCGTAAAACAGATTGCAATTAATTACCCATGTGTAATCCGAGTGTATGAAAGTGTATATTTGGTTTTGATTTAATAAGAACAGTTCAAAGAAAACTATTTCATTATTTATAAACCTTAATAACAATAATAATCACAATCCTCTAGACTTGTAAACGTTTAAAACATGCTGAAACTGAAATATATATATTTATATATGTAAACTATATATACATATAACTATATAAAATGGGTTTTGTAAACTAAAAACATAACATGATAATCTCTTTCACAAATTACCAAAACATAAAAGATATTATTGAAAGATTTAAAATAGGAGAGAGTGAGTATATGTATATATGAAACCGTATATACAGAATATATATATATAAGGGTTTTGTAAATTAGAAACTAATGAAAACTTAATCCCTTACAGATCTTATTAATCTCTAAATAGGAGGAAAAGGAGAAGGTCAGGGTCTTAATATAGCTAAAGACGTCCATATATATATATAAAACCTATATACATTCTTATATATATATATAACCTGGTTTGCATAATAAGATAAGAAAAAAGAAAACCCCCTTACCTAGACTGTTAGAAGCGGCTGAAGGAGAGGAGGAGGAGAGGATTGGCTTCAACAGGCTTTGGGAGAGGAGGGAGTGCAACCGTGAGGTTGTTTCATGGCAAAGGTGAGGGACCTTAAGGGGAGGGAAACCCGACACCTGCATGTTCTCCGGGTCCCATAAAAAGACTTTGGGTGCAAAAAGGGGAGTGGATAGGTCGGCTGTGGAAAAATAGGAGAGGAGAAAAATTGGACGTGGCTGACCAACTGGTTTGGGTCATTTTGTGAAGAAGAATACAACGCGGGAGGCAGGAGAAAAGGAAAGACGACCAGGATCATGCCACTCTGGATCGAATGACTGTGGGTGGATCACGGGGATCCACGACTACGATCACGCGAACGGCCAAGATCTGATGCGAGATGCGAGGGGTGACTCAGATCCCGTGTTACTGAATTTCCGCCATCTCTCATCAAAATGAAAAGAAAAAAGTGCGTGGATTATAAGCCAGAATGCCTCTGCTTCACTCCGATGACACAAGCACATACGACAAGGGGCCTTATACACGGGCCTATACAGGCCTTCGACCCACCCTTAACCAACATGCACCACATGCCTTATACACAGGCCCACACGCAACCTAGCCTAGGCTAGGCTTGGGCCGACATACTAGGTTCTATGCACCGAGCATGAAAAGCACCCAGTACCCACGGTGGCTAGTTTGGCCTCGAGGGCTCGGCCCTAAGGGCTACCCTCGGTTGGCCAGCTCCCCAAATTTTTATTAAATGTTTATTAAAAAAAATGAAATAATAGTATATATATATAAATAAAAATGTAAGATTCAAGAGTAGGTATTTTTAATGTGTGAAATATTATTATTGAATAAACTAATATAATTACTAAGAACTTATAACTTTTAAAATCTAAAATCCAATTACTATAAAATACATCACTTATTGATACACACACTCTTTTAAAAGAAAACTGTTTCATAATTAAAATACTAAACTTAAAAAGGGTTTAAGAAAATATACTTATTAATTTTAAACTATTACAACAAAGGTATATTGGTTCAATAATTTATAAAATACCCTCTTTACGAATCATAACCTTTAAAATATCTAAAAGGTATTTAAATTACTATGTTTTCAACTAGATGACCATAATGATTTTTTAAAGACTATGTTTCATTATAAAAGTATAATTTTATTTAAAGACATAATTTAAAACAATTAAACATATTAAAACATTTAAAATACCGCAAAATTATAAATGAATTATAAAAACCACATTTTATAAAAAGATAAACCTCATTAATTTAAAACCCAACATTTATGAAATTTAAAGACTCCATAGGCTGTAATTATAGTAATTGAGTTTCCAGTGGCTACTTGAGGTAATAGTCGGATGGGTTCCATTTAAAACCAAGACTTGGGGTGTCTTAAGCTTAAGTTGATTGAAGAAGAAGAAGGAGAAGGAGAAGAAGAAGGGGAAGATGGTTCAAGTCATCCCTTTAGTGCTTAGTGTGGCTGTGGTTGCTTTAGCCGTTCTTATGCTCATTATTCCGGATTATAAGGACCCCTATTATCTTCTCGGGATCTTCGTTGTTTTTCATGGTCTTCCTGTAATATTAATAGGGTTTTTAATTGGTATATTTGGTTAGCTTAATTTCCCATTTGGTCTCAGTGTATTGTAATTACTAAGGTGTTTCCATTTGAATAAGGATTCTTTCATTCATTTGTGTGTTTACTCTATTTCATAATAAATTAAAAAAATTTAAACCAGTTTGTTTGATTAATGGGTAACATAAAATATAAAATTTACCATTACATGAAACACCGATTCTTGGGATGTTACAAAGAGGTATGGACACTATGAATTTATAGTGACGCTATTAAGACTTAAAAATGACCCTGTTATCTTCATTGATATAGTCAATAGTCTTTAGAGATTACCTTGACTATTTTCTAGTAGTATATATAGATGATATTATTATATATTCCAATAGCAAGGAAGATCATGAAGAACATTTGTGTATTGTTTTTAAGACCTTTTGGAATGGGGAAATGTATGCCAAATTTATAAAATATAAATCTTTGTCTATAGAAAGTATCATTCTTGGGTCATGTAATTACATACGAGGATATATTAGTAGATTATTCTAAGATATAAGTTATTGAGTGATATATTAAAGAAAATACAACGACCGAGATCTTTAGTTTTCCTATATTAGATAGATATTATATATAATTTCTAAGAAATTAATCACAGCTATTAAATACATAAACCAAGTTTCCTCATAATTTGGATAGATGAATGTGAAGAAAATTTCAAGAAGTTAATGAGAATATTAGTAAGTGTGCATGTTCTTACACTATACTCTAATGGAGAAGGTTTTATGATATTAAGTGATGCATCAAATATGGCGCCGAGATATGTTCTCATTCAAAATGACATGGTAGTAGTATATGCCTCGCACCAATTGAAGATTCATGAGAAAAATTACCCAACTCATTATTTGTAGATAGCAACGGTAATTTTTACATTTAAAATATAGAGTAATTATCTATATAGTGAAAGGTATGATATATATATATTTATTATAAAATCATGAAGTATATCTTCATGAAAAAAGAGTTGATTATTCTCTGAATTAGATAGTTGGAATTGATTATAAATTATGATTGCTTAAAAAATTACTACCTTGAGAAGGTGAGCAAGGTGGATAATGCTCTCAGTTATAAGGACCAGGATAGTTTAACTAGGATGAGGATTTAAAGAGATCCAATACTAATGGATTTTCATAGGGTAGACCTTGAAATCACAAGAGAAGGGGAGAAATAATATCTTAATCAAATAAAAGTTCAACCATCCATTCATGTAAAGATTAAGAAGTAAATAAAGGAAGATTTGAAGTTGAGAAATAAGGTAAGGTATGTTACAAAGTTCAACCTTTACCATGATGGAATGATAAGATTCATGACTCAAATATGGGTTCTATCAATAAACAATTGAATAAGAAGATATTGGATGAAGCATATATCTCATCATTCTCTATTCATCCTAGAAGTATGAAGATGTATACAGAAATGAGAGATAATGTTTTATGGGGAAATATGAAAAGGGATATTGTAGAGTATGTATATCATTGCTTAGTGTGATAGTAATTTAAGGAAGAGAGACATAAGTCTAAAGGGATAATGCAACCATTATCTATACTAGAACGGAATGGGAAAACATCACCATGGATTTCATCATCAGACTCCCCAAGAAATCTGAAGGCCATAATGCTATTTAGGTTATAGTCTATCACATTACTAGGTCAAATCATTTCTATCAATATTATTTCTCACTTTATAAACTTTACAAGATATACATTATGGAATTGTTAAGGATATATAGAGTACCAATTTCAATTATATCTGATCAGGATATAATCTTTATGTAAATGTTTTTGAGAAGTATTCAACATGAATTGAATATATAGTTGATCTTTATACCTGTATGTCATCCTCATAAAAATGGTTAGTCTAATATAACTATTCACAACTTGAAGGATATGTTGAGATTATATTTTATGGGTTTCAAAGATGGTTGGTATCAACACCTTCTTTTGATTGATTTTTCATACAATAACAGACTTCACTTGAGCATTCAAATGGATCCTTATGAACACCTCTATAGAAAAAAGTGAAAAAATCCAACATGATGGGATGAAGTTAGAGAATGAAGGCTATTAGCACCTAATATATCTAATGAAATGGAAGATAATGTTAGATGCATTCAAAAACACATCAGGGTTTCTAAGAGTTGATAGAAAATTCATATTGACAATCATCAGTGAGATCCAGAGTTAAAATTCAGTGAAACATATTCTTATGAATATATCCTTAGAATAAAGTTATGAGATTTAGGAATAAGGGAAAGTTGGGACCTAGATATATTCGTCCCTTCCAGAACCTTGATCATATCGAGAAAGTTTCTTATTTATCAATGCTTCCATAAAATCTTTCCCAAGTATATAATGTGTTCCGTGTATAAATTTTGGGGAATTACATTCCTATCCATTTAAATATACAAGAATATGAAATTTTATAGCTGGATCATGATATTTCATATGAGGAATAAAAGGTGGAGTTTTTTATCTTCAAGATAAAGTGTTGTGGAATAAGAAAACTCACATAGTCAAAATTATGTGGTGAAACCATAAGTTTGAGAAAGATATGTGGGAACTTGAGGTTGTAATGAGGTATAGTAATCATCATTTATTTTTATAAATTTAAAATAATTTCTAGGATGAAATTAATTTTAATATGGTAGTATTTAATAATCCACATTTCTTAGAATATTTCCCTTCAAAATAAATTTGAATTATTTTATAGATTTCTTTACACGCAACACTAATCTTATATGAACCATGATATATTTTATTATTAAAAGTGATTGTTATAACCTATATATTAAATTTATGCATATGAATATGAGTAATATCATTATATAATATACGTATGAAAGTTTTCCTTAATAAAAATTTATTGATTAATTATTAGGAAATAAGTACTCAAATTCTAATCATACAAGAACTAATATTTCAAGAATTATATTTTATACATATTATATATTGATTTATATCAATAAATTGAGAAATATATTAATAATTCTTATAAAAAAATTAATAATAACTTATACATTGATTATTAATTGGTTAGAAATGAATACAAAATCATTCGAAGAAAAGAAAGGATATTTTTTTGAAAATTATTTCTATTGTGTACAATATATTTTATCTTAATAAATTAAATTAATCAATATTGATGAATTATTTTAATAAAAGGTGTAGATAATATATTTAATCAAATATATTAACAATCATATAAAGTTTTTTAATGTATTTAGACATTAAATTATCGTATATTCAAAAAAATTTCCATTTGGTTCCACTTTCCCATGAAAATTTCTTTATTTTATTTTAAAGTTAAGGGTATTTACATGGGCTCCACTTCCCTCATTTATAAAAGGTCACTTAATCATATAACTTATACACACCACTTTATCCCCTTATCTTGGCCAATATCTTTCTAGATAACTTCCCAACATTCTTATATATCACCTAGAGGTTCTAGTCTTCCCGGAATACTCATCCAATAAGATTTAAGTTGTTTTTCAAAGTATATTATCCAAGGAATCTATATATGTTCTTACCCACTCTTTTCAAGTTTATTTATTATTAAGACTCATATAAATATTATATAACTATACTGAAATAATTAAATAAGTATATTTACTATAATTAATTTTTTATGTTAATGTTACAACCATTTTCTATTTCCATTCCATCTAATGGAAAATGAAAACAACGCTCATGCATATGTATAGACTATCATCTCCATAAAGAGATGTATTTTATTTTTAATCACAACAACACATGGATTGTTATAAAGATGGATTTAATGTATATATATTATTTTTATGTCATATTTATTATTATTTAAAAATAAAATATTATATTCATTCTTACCCTCCTATCTGTTGGAAAATGATAATGTCGCTCGTGCATACGTGCACCTTCATGAAGCCATGTGATTTATTTTTCATTGTTCTTTACATGGATAATAATAAAGATATATTCAATGAATAATATATATATATTTAATGAATAAATATTATATTTATAATATTATCATGATTTTTAATTGAAAAAATTTATCTAATTTATTTCCTTTCATCCATTAGAAAATTGAAAACATCGCTCATGTGTACGTATGGGCTACCATCTTCAGGAAATGATGTTTTTCATTTTTCATGACCTTACTAAATATATGTTTATAAGAGTGTATATAATAAATTAATATTATATTTATTACATTATTAATATTCTATAGATGATAAAAAACATGACCAAGGTGAAAGGCCTAGAATCAGCAAACCAAAACATGCATGGGAAACAGAACAGTTAACACCATGAATGATGATTTTAATGAATAATTATTTATAAATGAGGAATTGAACATTATAAGGTGTTTATATATATAAATATATGTATGAATATGGTCAATATATATATGTAAACAATTATAAATTTATAATAGAATAGGTTAGCATTCATACAAAGAAAGTCAGGACTTGAGGTTAAGGTTTCCTCATCGCAATTTTATTTCATTGAGATACATTTTATATTCACCACCTTATATATTTTTTGGGGTGTATATACTGCCCATAAATTTATTTTATTATGATTTTCATTAAAATTGGTTTTAAAAATACATCTATGGTTCTCTCCTTCAAGAGGTTTTATTTCAAAGGTTACCAAAGGTGTAAGGGTTTATGTTACAATCTCACTTTTTATCGATATTGTTTATGTTTCAATTTTAATTATAGAAATTATATGATATTTATATTATAAAACCCATATATTTTATTTTACTATAGTTATTTTTGGGGGTTTCATTTATTAGTACCATTTCCCTCTATTTGATACTCAAAATGACAAACATAATATTTTAAGAAAACCTGAACTTATCTCTTATGAAAGGTTAGAAATATTTTTAATCCATATCCAAATTATTTAAAATTGTTTTATAAAAGTTTTATATTCACTAAAATGATTTAAAAATTTTATTTATACTACTTTTTAATTTATATACAAATTATTAAATTCAATCTTTTAAAATGTTTTCCATACGACTCACTTTTGTCCTTTTATAAAAGTGTGAAAATAATGATTTCTTTTTAATGTATATGATAGGAAATAATTTTACCATCATCATTTACTTTATTCATCATGAACCTCCATTTACCAGTTTCCTTTTTTTTCAAAGAAAATAATATTACCCTTATTCTGAGAATTTTTAGTTTTCAAAAGTTACAAAAAAATGGATATTTTCCCTTGTTTTTCAAATCATATTTAAAATGATTTTATAAGAGTATTTTTCATCTATGTCAATATCCTTTATGGATTATTATTATTTTCTATAGATATGATCTAATGATACCATCCAAATTCTTTCTATGAATGTCTTTTAGTGATTCACTATGAATGTTCTCAGGAATCTCGTTTCTTTCCATGGGTTAATTAATTGATGATAAAATCATGAATTCTTTGTTCTTATGGAACACATATATATGGTTTATTATTCTATTATGGGTGGGTATGTTAGAGCCTTCCAATGAATTAGGTAAAGGTTTTATATATCATGGTATTACTAAAGGATTATTATAATAATTATTGATCCAAATATACTAAGGGATACTTGTAATATTGTTGGATATATTATATTAAAGGACTCTAGTGATGATTCATGATTCATTATGATATGGGATGTTGGTGATGATTCCTAATTCATTATGTTATGGGATGTTGGTAGTGATTCCTGGTCCACAATTTTATATATTCTTATTCTTATAGTTATTCCCCATTCTTATGTTATGCCATGTGTTTTTGTTATGTTCTTCATAGACCATATAATGGTTTGGTTTTGATACCAATGTTTATTTTTATGAATAAGTTTATTACATGATATTTAATTTGAAATCTATATTATTTTGGGTATGGTTCTCTTATGATATAAACTTGATTACATTCTCATACCCTTATGATAATCTTATGCTCACTCATGATCTTTGATTGATATCTCTCATGTTTATCCTTATTTTTGAATCTAAGATCACCCATTTATTAAGTTTCCATTTCCCAAGGTTATGAATAAAAGTATTGATTATGATAAGTCTATATGGGTATCATGTGATACAAAAATTATGGGAGATGTTGAAGATTGTTTATAAATAATTTTATTATGTATCTAGTCTCCAAAGACACTAAACATTTATGATTCTTAGGCATGTGTTCTTATCAAAAGTATAAAATATTCATCTAAAATGATGTAATATTTATATAGGTGATGCTTGGATCACCTTAGGGAGGAAGAAATGAGGAATAATGGTTTGATAATACCTCAAAATGCTAAGGAAACACCACTAAATCTCCACCCCAAACCATGGGGATCAAAGAGTGGAAGGGGAGGGTTGGCCCCCCTAGTCAGCGCATGTGAGAGAGAGGAGAGGATAGGGGTTAGGGGTTAAAAAAATAGAGGGAAAAAGGGTAATTTCAAATTTTTAATGAAATCTAGGCACCTGTATAGTTACCTCATGATTTATCAAACTATGATCAACCCTTCGACTGACATTATCCCAAGCCATCACCATTACACTATTTGGATACACGGTTTACTGAAGGTTGTGCCAAAAAAATTTGTCACCACTAAAATAAAATTATGGGTTTTACATGATTTATTTTCAACTATTCACCAAAAATGTACTAATCCCCAATCCAAATCCGACCTACATGTTTTCCCCACATGGTTTCTCCTAACCATGTGAAAACCATGAAATTGGGTAAAACTAACTTCAAAATTTCCAATTTAACCCCAAAGATACTAATATTGACCCGAACACTAGAGTAACCACCCTGGAATCAATCCATATACAAAATAATTTCCTTGGAATTTTATAACTCTTAGAATTACAATACGAATCTCAATTCTTAGAATGAAACCTGCTTTATTCACCCAAAATTCAAACTCTTTCTAGATTTCACAGCCCAGAAAGAACATGGGGTGTTAGAACCTCCCCACCATAGAAATACTTTTCATCGTGAAGTATCAACAATAATTAAGCATTAATATTTAACTATCTCAACTATCTATTCATAACAAGTTTTTTGTATTCTACTTTGTAATGATAATCGATCTTCTTTTGTGAAAATCTAAACATGAGGTGCACTATTCATAAAAAACAATGTTTATTGTTGACCATCATCTCCAAAATCAAGATGAAACTCAATGTTACTATTCTTTAACAAGAAATTAAGGCATAATCAACTGATTCATCCTCAAGATCATGGTGCTCCATTCCATAAGATTCATCTCATAAGTGTAGATTCTAAACCATGGTGCTCCCAAACACTGGGGTCATATACTGAAATGAATTTCAAATGTTCCATCGACCTTATTAGTGTGGTTTTCATTTCACTAAATCCAATTACATTAAAAAACACTGGTCAAACTTCATTTGGATGACCTTTCTAAAAAATGATCGACTACACCTGTAAATGAACTATCTCATCACCTGAAAA
This sequence comes from Viscum album, assembly GCA_963277665.1. NCBI lineage: Eukaryota > Viridiplantae > Streptophyta > Magnoliopsida > Santalales > Viscaceae > Viscum > Viscum album. The sequence continues at coordinate 163,595,640 of OY728159.1, forward strand.
TGATGATTAATCTACTGAAGGAATCCTGAGATCATAAAAAAAACCACATATAATAGAACTCAAAATCTGATGTAATTCTATGGTTGGATCCTTAAATGGCCTTATGAGCTGTTCTTCTCTCACCCCAAGCACTGTCACACCATCAATTTTGAACACCCATAGATCACATAAAAACTTCCTTGAACCCAATACTAATTCTTGAACTCCATCCAATATTATATCCAACTCCCAAGTTTGGAATTCACCATGATACTAGAAAAAATAAGATATACTCAATCACTAGAATATTGATGACATGTCAAACATACAATGACTAGTCTCATGCATTCACAACCCTACCATCATGGGGATGTGCATACACAACTGATAAAATTCTCCACACCATAAGGGAATCATTATCATTACTCTAAAGTATCATAATAATGATCACCATGACTCATGCTTTATACATTACTGAACATAGTGATTGGACACAACCATCCTGCTCATAATCGAGTGCGAACTAGAAACGTCAATCTCTACTTTCTCTCAACTCACCAGGAACATCATCCTGAAGATCCATAGAATTTATATCCATAACAAGGGTTACAACCACCAATATCTAATGGTACACTCCCCACCATAGGGAATTTATCTCATACCAATCCTCAATAATATCCTCAATAGGTTCTATCATCATGTGTATGTCACTCCTTTTGAGCAATTCTCATTCATCCTTACAACACATGAAATTATCTATCAATAATGTCACTATACACTATAGAGAAAACATCTATAATTCTCATTTAAAAAATGGGCCTCCATTCCCATAATCATCTCATTGAATCCATCGATTTTTACAACTCAACAACACCACATGTAAATGACATGAACTTTCTCAATCCCATCCAAATCCAAAAGTGTACACTCATATACCATGAAAGCACAGAACCCGAATCATACTCCCATGAGTCACACGACATCTAATCTAGGTTCAAATTCCTAAAAAAATGAGCAGGATTCACTAGTATTTCATCTTCATAGATCAATAATGATACACCCTTTATGCTCTCTTACAATAACCAAAGGCATTTCACTCAATCCATAGCTAATCACATGGTCACCCTCTACTTAGCCATTGTTACAAAACCAGAAGAATATACCAATGCTCTATTCATCCTAGATCCAACCACCTATGATCATAACATGTAACCTCATTAGGAACTGAAACCTAAATCACCAAACCTAAGAATCCTAATAATCCTAACCTCAAAACAAGCCTTGATACCAAAATCACTCTAGGTGTTGTACACCACAAAATCCTGATGTATCTCTATGCCTATACCATATGTCTAGTAGAAGTTCTTGTGAAAAAAACTCATAAACTGAAGAATTTAATCATGCTTCTCATATCTAAGGCATTAAAAATCATTAAACAACCTATTTATCAGGTTACCCTCATACATATCACCAGGCTCACAAGTATTATGAGCCACATATCAAAGGAACTAGGATCTCCAACCTAGCCAATAAACTAGGTCCCACATAGGCCATATCTCATGGGAAAATCATCATTATCATATCAAATAACACAAGTAAACTCACATTCCAAAACACTCATTATAGGTTTATCATATACATATACATATACACAACATACACCACATTCCAAGTCGTGAACCTATTATCTAACATATCCTCCTTAGGAATCTGCATAAGAGAATCTCCCCTTTAGAAAAATAATCTCATCTAACTACATATATATAACGACATTATCCAACAATGATCCGGTTGAATAATACATTTTCATATGGTTTGGTTATGAAGAATTACATTAATAAGATATATAGGAAAACACTATATAGATTTTTTTGGCACTTTAAATAACCAAAATCATTTTTCTTTTTAGAATGAGTATCACAACCAACCACTAGGTATTGATCATGAAGGAACCCAATGCCTATAAAATCCTCCTAAGGGTCACTATATACCCCATATAAGGATGATCTACATATTTTTCATCAAGGATAATCTCACCATAAGATCCATATGACCTTTCATAAAAAATAATATACCATGGTTTAGCTGAGTATAATACAACCCACAAGATATATATTAAAACACTATATAAGTTGTTTTGACACTATAAACAATTAAACCCTATATAATCAATGATATAAATCACACACAATCACATTAATTCCATATGATTCTTACATAAAAATAATTATGCATGTATACAAGCCTCTTTCCAATGGGTGAAGAGAAAAAATATAATAAATCATAAATAAAAAACCAAAGTACATCACACTAGGTAAAATCATACATCTTTAAAAGAAAAAACCAAGAATAATAAACACACATACTTGTAAAACCAAACTTTACATAAAAAAGGTGTTCATGAAGCACTATTCTGAGGCCCATTACAAGCTTGGACACATTTCTAAATCACCTGTTTACTATATCCTAAAATATTAATACAAAATAAAAAGATTTGACACCACTTTATTATGTCCTTTAATCGAATACTATCAATCAGTGTCTCGACTAGTGGTACTATGCAACCTCATGTATTTCACCCCATGCGCTAGGGGTCATTGACTAGCAGAGATAGTCTAGGGTGATACCATGGGTATACTATACCCTCATATTATAATAAAACACATTGGAAATAACCAAACACCATACCTAATAACAATAATCAAATTACATTGAATAAATAAACATAACATGGCATATAAAATAAAATATGAAATTTTAAAACTATCCAAACACATAGTCATACTAGCATATAATAATTGATCACCCATTAGGATGATCATATATAAAAGGAAAATAAAAATGAAATACAAGGTCTATACATCCATCCTCAAGCCTCATCACATCCTAATATACAAGTACTTTTTGTCTATCCTACTTGATCATGATATACTATGACTTTTCCCTACCTGAATCTATGATGAATGATGTTTTATTGGGTAATCAAGTTCCCTGGATTCTTGAGTAGGGTGTGATTACAACTTAGTAGAGAGCCATCAATGGGGTCCCTAACATACCTTGAAAATACAGTGTATGTATAGGTGATATTATCATATAAAAAAAATTAGAATCACATTCAGTTCTCAGGTTCTAAGGCGACTCTCAAAATCAATTATTCCTTCTTCGACCAGTGTTGAATGTCTCCGAGCATGATACATATCCTCAGGGGAAAACAAGTCCTACCTTGGTATATCATGAACATGATTACACAATAGTTATAACCAATAGATCCTAAAAACTATCCTAGGTATCCTATATCATATCACAAGTTATCTAGTAATCCTAAAACATCCCTAGATCCAAGGGAGGTAATCCCTAATATCCCATTATCACCCAACATCATTGGATCTGAGGGAGGAAATATTTGGAATTCCTTTATCATAAAACATTTTTAGATCCCATATAAGTAATACCTAGTATCCCATCATCATCCAACATAACTGGATCATAGGGAGTTAATCCTTGGAATCCCATTATCACCCAAGACTACTAGATCTTATGGAGGCACTCTCTATTGTCCCTTAATCATAAAAAAATCCTTTGATACAAGGAATATAATCCATAGAATCCCATCATAATAAAACACTTTTGGATTTTAGGGAGGTAATCCCTAAAATACCATCATCATCCAACACCTCTAGATCCTAGGTAGGTAACCCCTAGCATCCCATTATCATCAAACACCCCTAGATTATAGGAAGGTAAAACATAGAATCCCATTATTACCCAAAACCTATGGATCCTAAGGAAGTAATATCCAGAATCCCATAATCACCCAATGCCTCTAGATCATAGGGAGGTAATCCCTAATATACCATCATCATTAAGAATAATTGGATATTATGGATGAAATCTCTAGAATCTTAATCATGTGTTCATGTTACAGCATCCACCCGAAAAAATCCCATATAAAAAAATAATGTATGTCTATATACTAAAAATGGTCACACATAATTGGGGTCAATATCTCATTTTCTTAACCTATAATCAACACTATATCTATATTAGGCACACACCATCGATCTTGGTTCTAATTTGACACTCAAAATCATCACTACTCATTCACACACAAACTCACTCATGGATTAACATAACATTGGGGAACCCACTAGGGTTCCTTAGTTGACGTCATAAAACATACAATATGTATGGATTCCTTTATCTTGATATCATATATCGGGCCAAGACCATTACTCAGCAGGTATAACGTTCCTCAACATCATCATGGTCACATTACAACCTCATTGGCCTCATAGGAGAGGTCATACTAGTATTACTCTCGAGAGACTCCATAATTTCTATCTCACTACACAAGTCACTCTAGGTTAGTATTATGATGTCCAATATAATATAATCTACCTAGGGTACACCTATATGGGTAATCTTATACTAGTGGGGAAGGAACAATCACCTGACTCTCTATTCAAATAGCTCAGAGGCTGTAAAGAAAGTCACAATCATCTCATGGCATGCTCAGACAATCATCATAGTCCAACACACTCGTCTACAAGGAGGTGTCAAAGGGAAACAGAACTAGGTCCATTACATCACATTACTTTAATTAAATTTATACCACTTTGGGCCCCATACATATCATATTTAATTCTCATAATTAATCTCTTAGCCATCAATGACTGAGGGACTAATCTAGTGTCACATACCCACATATCTCAGGGAAAAAATTATAATCAAGATCTTCATCATCGGTGGTCAAGGCGTCAACTAGGGTCCAAGGGTCTATCTTGGCCCTTAACACATACATTTTATCTAGATACATATTATTTTGATAAAAAAATTCATTTAGTTTAAAATCACAATCTCCTCAATGGATATACCATATATCACATGCATACATAAATTAATTGAATTAATTTAAATAGGGATAATGTTTAAAATCTCCTTGGGAAATACCTTCTATCTAAAACCTTGAGCAACGAAGTGCACTCAACTCCTAGAAAACAGTCAATACTAGCCACATTAATGATCTATAATTCTCCAATTATTCAATGTCCAATTATATTCAATTTAGGAAAAAAAACTCTAAATAAATTCGTCGGGTGATTTACCTTTACTGAAACAGCATGTGATGACATGTGTTTATAATATTTGGATGTCCTCTAGCCACAACAAGAAAAATACCATCATATAAAATTATTTATTCCATGATCTAGTATAAATCATCACTAAAACCAAATAAAATAATCTAAAAATAGTGTAAAGTAATGTTAAGGAAGAAATGATGCATAAGGGAAGGATCACACCTCAAAACTCCAAGGAAACACCATTAAAACTCCACCCAAAACCATGGAGATCGAAGAGAGTACGAGGGAGGTTGGTCCCCAGGGTTTTTAAATGAGAAGGATAAGAGAAGAGTGGGGTTAATGATTAAAAACATGAAGAGGAAAAGGGTAATTTACACTTTTTAATATAATATGGCTACCGACATGGTTTTGAAAATTATGTTCCAACCATGTAGTTAACACTATCCCAAGACATCATCCCCACATGATTTAACTATATAGTTTACCAAATTTTTTCCCAACCACATATATAACCACCATAATGAAATTTTAGGGTTTTAATAGTTTCTTAACAATCATGCAACAATAGTAAACTGGGACTCAAGACAAATACAACCCACACAGTTTCCCCATATGGTTTCTTCTAATTTCATGCTAACCATTTGATTGGGTAAACCCTTTCAAAATTTCCAATTTCACCCTGAAGATCCCAAAAAATTGAGGCACCTACCAAACCTCAATCCATATCCAAAAATATTTCCTTAGAATGTTCTAAATATTATAATTCCAATCTGAATCTCAATTCTCATAATGACCCTAGATACAACAACCAAAGATTCAAACTCCTATTGGATTTCACAACCTAGAAAAAAGATGTGGTTTTACACATTATTTTATAGAGAATGATTAGGATATCATGAAATGTATGAAAATTCATCTGATGAAGATCTATTTTCCAAAAATAAAGGTACAATCATTATATAAAATTATAGATAATTAAATGATCATCCCATGAATTATATAAAATCATTTAACATATAGAAATTTAGTTCATTATAAAATATTTATTGTGGTTTATTAATGAATTGTACACACATGGGATTGTCTCCCATGTTGTTGGATGTTATTACACCAGATTCCAAAAGATAAGAAGATTATGGGAATGTTAAATGTATATTTTTGATTGTGGTTAAATACACTAGGCACATGGGGGAGAAATATTTGAAAAGAAAATTATTATTGTTCACAACCGTGTAATATTATTCACTATATAGGATTTTTTTACACAAATAAATTGAAGTGAAAACAATCAATAAGAGATGGTGGATATGTGGAAACATATAGTTTCATTTATCCTTAATATATAAACATGGGGTAAAGAGGATAAGAGAGAAATTTTTGTAACATTTGATAGAATAACTACAAAGAAGGAGAGAGATATAAATATATTATATATAAAAGTACACAAAAAATGGAGGGAAGATGAAAAATAAACTATAAATATCTATACACTCTCAATAGGGGAATTTCAAAAGAATATAATGAATGTATGCTGGTTTATTAAATACTCATGAGTGTAGGTGTCCATATAATGAAGTATTGAAGAAGAGGAGTTCAAAAAATGCACCAAATTTAGAGGATGACTTTTTTACCATGTTTATAAATTAATATTCATATTTTAGGTAGTGAATAATTATTTTATATATGGGAGTAAACATAGAGGTTGTACACTTTAAACACTTAGGAAGAGTGACCTTCATGAGATATCCCTAAAATCTCATATAGATCATGATCTTTATATGGGATAGAATCATCCTAAACCTCATATTTAAACTAGTGTTTTTTAGTGAATGTGTATGAGAGTATCAATCTAACAATGTACCTTCGATTAACCCCATGTTTAGAACTACATAAATGATTATATCTCTAGTATTATTTCTTGATAAACTTTATATTCTTCAAAATGTTCACTATATACATTACTCTATATATATTTAGTTTGTATTATATAATTTTAGTGTTCCTATCAATGTGGGAAAAAAGATATTTTTATTTTTCAAGAGTATAAATATATAGAAAGTGAGTGTGTCACTAATTAGCCCCTATAAGAACCATTCTATTATTGTGACCTTACTTCACTGAAACCAACACAAACTAGTAATTGAAACATAATTTATAACTTAACTCTTCCACTCCAAACTATATGTTATTCTATAACATATTGAGTCTTACAAAATAAATTACCTTTTAATGTCTTATCTAATAACTTACATGTAAATTTTTATATTTATGAATTACATTGAGAAATATTGATATATAAAAATTTCAAGCATGTAATTTGATAATTTTAACTCTAATTTAGTTTAATTTTAATATATATTAGTATAATAATTATATGCCTTTACAAATATTATTATTATTATTATATTGTTATTATATAATTTTAATTGTAATATTAATATATAAAAATTATTTTAACATGGTATTTTAATTATATAGTATAGTTTAATATATATATATTTATATATATTGTTATACTGATAAAGTTTATTAATTTTAATAAATATAATTTAATATAGATAAATGGAATACAAAAATATAATTTTATTTATTTAGTTTGAATATACTTTTGGAAATATTAATTAATAATATAATATATATTTGTAAATATATTTATATTTCATTTTAGTTTTCAAATTCATATTATTTTATATTTAAGATATTTGATTAGAAGAATCATTCGATAAGAACAATAGTGAGGAAACCAAATAAAAATAAATAAATACATATTTCATTATTTTAGATGAAAACTTAATACATTATATAGTAATTGACACCCCAAAACCACAAAGGTTTAGTTCCACAAAAGACTAGACTCATAATCATCTCATTTAATAATATATATTCAATATTTAACACAAATATCATCTCTCATAATACCCTTTTTAGATATATTCTACTTAAAAAATTTCTTTGAAAACATAAAAAAACATCCTTTTCTTTTGATAACATTTTAAATAAAAATTTATAGAATGGAGAGAAAATTTATTTCATTTAAAATAACTGTGGAAAATTTTAAAGATTGATTGAAATCAAATAATGGTCTTTATGGTGGAAAAATATGTTTGTGTGGTAATCATTAAAAAAATAATCCTTTCACACTTTTTATTAAAAGTCATAAATAACCTGTTTGGAGAACATTGTAAACATTACATATTAAAACATTGAAATAAAGTAAAATATGGTTGAAAATTACTTTAAATAATCATTTTATCATATAAAAGATCATTCTAGAAAACATTTTAAAGAAAATTCCCATGGAAGAAAACTTTCACTGACCAAATAAGAAATAAGGCCAGCTTTTATTAAAAACATCAATTGATCGTTTTAAGTAACAAAGGGAGAAGAATGAAAGGAAATATTTAAAATCATATAAATAAACAAAATATAATAAAATATATGATTATTAATATATAAATATCATATAATTTCCCCAAATGAGACTCAAGCATAAACAATCCCGATTAAAAATGAGATTGCACCATAAACCCTTACCACAAGCGTTGAATTTCTTCCTAAACATTCTTCAGTTTCAATATAATAAATTTATATTTATTATAAATATATAAAATTATTATATTCATACTTATATTATAATATTAAATCTCATTATAATTTTAAATTAGAAATTTATTAAAAATTCTTCATTAAAATTAACATCTGGGTGTCAACTGTTCTATTTCCCATGCATGTTATGGTTCAACGATTCTAGTCTTTGAACATCATTCATGGTTTAATAATATCCATAATAATAATCATTATATAATTATAAAATTATTAATTATATAAACTTTTATAACCATTCCTATAGGAGGGTGATGAAAAATGAATTACATCCCTTCGTGGAGATAATAGTTTGTACATATGCTTGAGTAATGTTTTCATTTTCCAACGAATGGAAGAAAAAAAGGTAAATAATAATAATTTATATATATATAATAATAATATCATAAATACCATATATATTCATTAAATCCATCCATATTACCAGATATGTAAGGAAAATATAAAAAATGGATCACATCGCTTCGTGGAGGTGGTTGTCCACACCTATGCACGAACAATGTTATCATTTATCTTAATATAGAAACGAGGTATAAAATTGTTCTACAATTAAAATAAAAAAAATTTAATTATATTAATTATACTAATTTTATCATGTTAATATATTTATATAATATTTTGAGGAAGTTTAGGAAGAAATAAATTTGAAATAGATCAGCGAGGACAATTACCTCTTCTTTGGGAAACATTATTTGGCTTACACATTAAGCCTTCAAAGGTTAGTATTTTGGAAAGAAAATAAGATCTAGGACATGTTTAGTGAAGTTAGAAATATATTTGGTCATATATTTCTGAATTATAGGGCTTAGAGTGTGTTAATAAGTGCAGGGATGAGTTTCCCTTTTATAAGTGAGGTGGGTGAGACTCTTGTAAATACATAAAAACATTAAAATATAATAATGTCATTATCAAGTGAAAGTAGAAACAGGGTATCCCAAATATAAATATAATATAATTTTGGGTCTAAATACCTTAAAAAATCACAAATATTAAATTTTTATAGATACATTATTCTTTACGTCTAAGTTTATCCTCCCCCCGTTAATCCTTTTAATCCTTACTGCAGTGAAAAGGTTTTACCATTGTTACTATTAAAAATGAACAAAAATGGAATTTTTATATTTACCAAATTTATAAATTATGATTAGAAACATGGAAACCATTTTATCAAATTCAATTCTCATAAGTGGCCTAAATTCATTTTAAAATAAGCACGCAAAACATAATGAAAACATTTTTTTAGAAAAAAGAATTTTTATGAATAAAAATAAATTTAATCCAATTAATTTACTAGTAAAAAATAGATGATTGTTAAAATATTTTATTAAATATACTTTATATAAATTTAATTAAAATAATTCAATAATAGTGATTAATTTAATTTATTAAGATAAAAACACACTTCACAAATAAAAATAGTTTTTTAAAAAAAATCTATTTTTACCATCAAATGCATTTATTTTTATTTTTAACCAATTTATAACCAATCAGTTCATTTTATAAATGTGTAAAAAATAATTCTTAATAATTCCAATACTATGAATTTTTTTAAATAAAACATATATTAATAAAAAATACTTATAAAAAAATATTTCAAAATAGTTCTTTAGCATAAATGGTATTTTCTACGTAAATTAGAAATTATTTTTGATAATTATATTTCATTAAAATACTATATAATATGCTTCATTTTATAAATTTCAATAATTATTCACATAATTTTAAGGTTTATTGATCCATAAGAAATTAAACACATTTATTTATTAAAGACAAATATATTCCAAAATCTTTAGGTTTTACATTCTACCCCCTTATAAAATGTTTTCACTCAAAACTATATTACTCTGATTAAAACAATTGGGGATACATCTACCTCATCACATCCTTAGGTTCCCAAATTTATTCCTCAAGTTATTTATTACTCCATAGAATGTTAACTAGGTGAGTAGTCTTGTTCCGTATCACTTTATCTATATAATCAAGGATTTCAACTAGTTTTTCTTTTTCAGAAAGACCACGATCCAATGGTATAACCTATGTGTTTAGTATATATGAAGTATCATGTATGTACTTTCTAAAAATAGATACATAGAACACACAATGAACTTGTGAGAGGTTTAGAGGAAGAACCATGTGATAATATACTATCCCAATATGATCAATAATATCATAGGTATTGATATATCTGGGGATTAGATTTTCCTTCTTTCCAAATATCATAACATTATTCCAAGGTGATATCTATCATAAAAAGTTATCATAAAAAATTTTCATCATATATTTTATATCTACTTTTAGATTTCCCAATATGACATTGAATGTATCTAAATTTATTCATTATTTACTCTACTAACTCAGGTACTAATAGTTTTTGTTCCCCAACTTCATACTAACATGTTGGAGTTCTGCACTTCTTTCCATAGAGGGAAGCATGAGGATCCATCTGAATGATTGAGTAAAAGTTATTAATGTAATAAAATTTAACTAGTGGAAGGTATTGATCCTAACCTCCTTTGAAATCTATGGAGAAATATCTCAAAATATATTCTATGGTTTAAATGGTCCTCTCAAACTAACCATATATCAGAGGATGATAAGTAATGAAAAATTTAAACTTCATTTTCAATTATTATGAAGAAATCTGTAGAAAATTGAGGTTAACCTTCTATCTTTCTCAAGAGAGAATTATTATCTAATATAAATGAAATGTGATAATTTCATAAGGTGATAAACTAAAATCCAAATATCATTATTCTCTTTATATGTATTGGGGAGTCCCATGAAGAAATCCATGATGATGTTTTCCCATTTCCACTCAGGTATGGGTAATGGTAGTAATATCCCTATAGACTTATTTCTCGCAACCATAACTTGGTGTCATACCAAGAATCGAGATACATACTTTTTGATATCTCTATTTATGTTTTCCTAGAAAAAATTATCTTTAAGATATCTATATATATTTATACTTTCAAGATGAATAAATAATGAGGAACTATGAGATTCATCTAACAACTCCTTCCATTTTGTTATTGATGGGACACATATTATGTTCCTAAACCTTATAATTCCATCAAAATCATGACTGCACTTAGGAAAAATTATTACCTTCCTATGTATCCCCACATATTCCTTCATCATCTATTTAATCATTAATTGAATAGATAGTTGGAAATTCATCTAAAAAAGATAACATATCTCTAATTTCCTTATTATTTCAATGTCCATACTCTGTAAACCCATAAGTATTGGATCTATTTCAATCCTAATAATGAAAAAAACTAGTATGTTCCTTTTGAATCAAAGCATCAAAAACCTTGTTCACCTTCCCAAGGTGGTAATGTATTGAGAAATCATAATATTTAATTAGTTATAACCATATTTTTTTCACATATTCAACTCTTTATATGTGAATATATACTTAAATATTTTATAAATGGTATATATTTCACACATTTCACCATAAATATAATGAATTCATATCTTCAAAGAAAAAACTACCACTGTTAGTTCAAAATCATGAGTTTTGGTAAATTTTCTCCTGAACCTTTAATTGGAGAGAGTCATAAGTTACCACTATTTCATTTTACATGAGAACACATCCCAATACATTCAATGATCTATAGATCACAAACCCTTATCCAATTTAGGGTAGTGTGAGAATAGGTGCACTGAATAACCATATTTTTAATTCTGTGAAAATTTCTTTACATTTATCTTTTCTTAGGATCTTGGATCCCTTCCATGTTAAATAAGTTAGTGGATTTGATATTCAGGAAAAATTTCTCACAAATATTTTTTAGTATTCATCCAACCCAAGAAAACTATAGATTTTAGTAATTGTGGTTGGTTTGAGACATTGTTTAATAACTTAATTCTTTTAAGGATCCAATTATATCCCCTTTCTTATGATTACATAACCCAATAATGATACTTTCGTAGCCAAAATTCGTATTTACTATTTTTTATCATATAATTTATCACTTCTCAAGGTCTTAAACACAATACATAAATGATATTCATTCCTTTCATTTATATTGGAATATATAAGAATATTTTCTATAAGGACTACCATAAACTGGTCAAGGTAATCTCTAAGGAAACTATTCATCAGATCCATGAAGATATCTGAGGAATTGGTAAGTCCAAATGACATCGCTATAAATTCATTTTGTCCATACCTCAGATGAAAGGTTGTTATAGATAATTCCTCTTTTTTTATCTTTAACTAATGATATACAGACTAGTTTTAAATCTTTGAAAAGTGTTTATATATTTATATTTGATCAAAAAACCCATCAATACAAGGTAGGGGATAATTTTTCTTGATAGTGAACTTGTTATGTTCTTGATAATCAATTAAAAGATTCATTTACTCATATTTATTCTTAATAAAAAGAACATGTGAACCCCATGGTGATGCACTTGGTCAAATTAATAACTTATTGAGATTCTATAGGAGTTACTTCTTTATTTCATGTAACTCAATCAGGTTCATTCTATATGCAGTCTTTAAAATAGGCACAAAACTAGGTATGATTTCTTTTGAAAACTAAACTTCATTATTTAGGGGAATAATATGAAACTATTCAGGAAATACATTAACATATTCCAAAACAATAGGAATATATTCAATGTTGAGTTTCTATAAAATCATTTGAGATAAATATCCCTAATTAATATTTAATAATACCCATAAATTGGAAGTAATTTATATTGGAAGTCCATATTCATCCTCCACCAATATATAATCATTGATTTATTTGACATATGAAATGTGACTTTTGTTCCTTGGAAATTGAAATGTGATCTATATAAATAAATTCAATCCATTCCCAAAATCACATAAAATTCGAAAAGGGGAAGAATAAAAATATTTTAAAGAAATAAATTCCCACAAACTACTATAGAAGAAGAGTTATAAACTTGAGATGTAATCACTGTGCCATTATCATTTTTCCCTGATAATTAAACATATAATAATTGAGGTGGTGATATGATACACATAGAAAATTATTTAGATATAAAAGAGTGGGTAGAACCAAAATAAAAAATGACATTTATATTTCTAGAATAGATGATAATTTTACCTATGACCACTTCATTCACATGACCCAATTTTGTAGTTGAGATCACATGATATTTCCCTTTGCATCCTGGTTTAAGAGGTTATTGGTGTTGATTGTTGTTATTAACCCTTGGATTCGTGAACTTGATGGAATAATTACCATACTTATTATAGTTATAGCATTGGAGTGTGGGTAGTTCATTTTTCTTATCTTTATCCCCATTCATTTCATTGTATTTCCTCTTTACATATCTTTGTAATTAACGTTCTCAATTTCCTTCTTATTCACACTTGAAACATTTACCAGTCCCTTAGAGATAATTTCCCTCATGATTATTTCCACACTTTGGTATAAAGGATGATTAATTTTCATTTCTCCATGGGATTAATTATTATAATTTTTATAAAACTTTATCTTTATCATCTTATTAAAACCATGAGAATGATAGGAATCTCTACTCTCTATTTTTAACTTGTGATAATATTGAATAATTTATTAATAGATACTAAATCCCCTTATGGATAATGTCTTTTAGAGGATTGGTTTTAAGCCATTGAATAACTGATAAAATTCATTTTCAGTGTCAATAATAAAATAAGAAGAGTACCACAAAAGTCTAGTAAATTTGACTCATGGGTACCAGTAGATTTATCATCCTTCTTCTTAAGCTCAATGAATTAACTTTTCATTTTCATACAAAGAGTTCAAGGAAAGTACTTACTAAAAAATACCCTCTTAAACTAATCCCATTCTATGGATTCAATTTCCTCCCATTTCCTCACATCCTTTATAATATTCAGCCATTGGGTTTCTTCTCCTTCCTAACGATACACCATAATGATAATGTTTTCATGATCTGAGCACCGAAGAATGGAAAATGTCCTTTTAGTGGTAAAAATACATTACTCATCCACTAGTGGATCAGAGTAACCACTTAAAGAAAGTGGATCTTTCCACATAAAAGACTAAACAATACATTTATCACTCAATTTCTTATTTTTAATCTCATCATGATTCACATATTGAGATATTTACATGAGAATATCAATAAGATTTTGCATTATAGATCCATTTACCTTTAGTTAATAAAGAGGAAAATCATTAAATTGTCTACTACATTCATTCTTAACATGATTTATCTTATTTCCATCAATTGACTCAAATCAAAAGGTATAGTGTAATAATAAATATATAATAATCAAAGGGTGAAACCATATAATCATAAAAATAATTCATGATATGTCTTAAATCATGACACATTTTTATAATCCTATAACACTTTTAGGTTCACCCTATATCAATTTTAGTTTATCATAGGTTTTATTAAGTTATATCCTCATATTCCTCATAACCTAATCTCTAAAAATAAATAAACCTTACATTGATACCATTTAAGGTGATCCAAAAAAACATATATACATATTTTATCATTTTAGATGAAAACATAATATATTACACAATAATTTACACCCTTGAATCACAAAGGTATAGTATATTTTAGGACTAGATATGTAATAAAATTATTTCATGAAGGATACTCAATATATCCCATAAATTTGTTCTCTCACAGTTCCCTTCTTAGACACATTCTACTTAAAACATTTCTTTGAAAACAAGAGAAAAATATTAATTTCTTTTGATAAAATTTTAAATAATAATTCCTAGAATATTTATAAAATGATTTCAATTGAAAATAACCATTAAAATTTGTAAATTAGTCTTCAAAGAAAACAATTTTCATGAATTTAGTAAAATACATTCATGTGGTAAATGTTAAAATAAATATTTTTCACACTTTTTGTAAAAATTCATAAATATCCTCTTCAGAAAAAATTATAAGAATTAATTTCATTTTTTTTGAAATAAAGTAAAATATGTTTGAGAATTAATTTAAATAAAAATTTTATCATAGAAAATAACATTATTTAAAAAAATTTAAAGAACATGGACATAGAAGAAAAATTTCACCAACTAAAGAGGAAACAAGGTATGCTTTTCTTAAAAATATATTGTTGATTGTTATCAGTACCAAAGAGATGAGAATGAAATAAAAACATAAAAAACTTAGAAATAACCAAATCATAAAAAAATTTATGTGGTTTAATATATAATGATATTATAATTCACCCAAAATAGATTCAAGACTAAATAATCTCGAATAGAAATGAGATTGCACCCTAAATCCTTACCTGTGGTCCTAAATTTATTTGTATGAAATCTTAAGTCTATATATAATAAATTTATATTTATTATAAAAATTAGAAAGGACCATATTCATATTTATCATACAATATAAATTTTCCTTATAATTTCTATTTACCTATTTTTAGAAATTCTTCATTAAAATCAATAATCGGGTGTTAACCATTCTATTTCCCATGCATGTTATGGTTTAAAAACTTTAGTCTTTCACCTAGTTTATGGTTTCATCATCTATAAAATTTTATTCATGTTATAAGTTTCACATTTATTCATTATATATACTTTTATAACCATTCATATAAGGTGGTGATGAAAAATGAATTACATCACTTTATGGAGATGGTAGTCTGTACGTACACATGAGTAATGTTTTCATTTTCCAACGAATGAAAATAAAGAAATGTAAATAATAATATATATTTAAATAATTATAATAATATCCTAAATATCATATATATTCATTAAATACATCCATATGACCATCCATGTATAAAGGACATTAAAAATGAATCATATTGATTCGTGGATGTGGTAGTCCACACATACGCATGAACGATATTATCATTTACCATAGGATTGAAAAGAGGTATAAAATGGCCATAACATAAACAAAATTACATTTAATTATAGTAATAAAAATCATCTCATCATGATAATATAGTTATAGAATATTTTTTGGGGGCTAAAGAAGAAAGAAACTTGAAATAGATTGGTAAAGATAGTTACCTCTTCTTTAGGAAACATCCTTTAGCTTACAAATTAAGCCTTTAAATTTTGGTATTTTTGGAATCAAAAAAAGCTCCAAAACATGGTTATGGAAGTTATAAAGATATTTGGGTAGGTTTTATTTGATCTAGATGGCTCAATGTGTGTGAATAATTGAAGGTATAGGATGTCCATTTATAAGTGAGGTGGAGGACACTCTTATAAATACTTAAAATAGTAAAATATAATAAAGTCACATTTAAGTGAAAGTAGAACCAAGGCATACCAAATTATAATATAAGAATATTTTGGGTCTAAATACCTTAAAAAAATCACATTTATCTATGTTTTATAGATATTTTATTCCTTAAATCTAAGTTTAACCCCCGTTAATCCTTTTAACTCTTACCACGATGACAAAATTTTACCATTGTTACTATTCATAATGACCAATAATGAAATTGACCTATTTAATTTTTTTTAAAATTATAATTAAAAAAATGGAAACCATTTGATACAATTTATTTCATATCATTTCTAGAAATTTATTTTAAAATAAGCGTACAAAACGCAATGAAAATATTTTCTAAAAAAATGCCTTTTAAGAATAAAACCAAATTTTATCCAAACCCACACGTAATAAAACCATTATATTAATGTTAAAATATTTAATTTAACATATTATCTAAATATTTTTTTAAAATAATTTCTAAATAGTTATTTATTTAAATTATTATTTTAAAAACACATTGCGAGTATAAAATCATTTTTTAGAAAAACACCTTTTTTACTTTTAAATGATTTTATTTTAATTTATAACCAATTTATAATAAATAAATAAATTTTATACATGTTTAGAAATTAATTTTTTATAATTTAAATACTTTTAATTAAATTTTAAATAAAAAATATATTAAATAAACAATTCTCATAAAGAAAAGTTTTCAAAACATATCTTTAGGATTAATATTATTTCCTAAGTGAATTAGAGATTATTTTAGAAAATTATATATCATTTAAATTCCATATAATGTGATTAATTTTATAATTTTTAATAATCATTCTCATAAATTTAGGGTTTCATGCTCTTTAATCTATCAATACCATTTTTTATTAAAGTGAAATATATTCTAAAATCTCATGTTGTTACAAATGGGTACTATTGGAGTTCGAGATTTGTGATGGATGCAAGTTATAGAAGAATAATTCAAAGTGAAAAAGAAACTATATCATGATAATTTATTGAAATATCATAGTGAATTGGGAAATTCAATTATATAATACTAAATAAATAATCTTATAAAAATCTGAATATTCCTTACCATGTTAATTATTTTATATAGGAGTTATAGAAGATCCAAGAATTATAAAACATCATACAAAATGAGCTAGGAAATCATGCAATGAAATTATATATGTGGGTGATGAATGAAGAATAAAATAATTTAAAATCATCATATAATACCATTTTGTGGTTTTTCATTCTTGATGAAACATGGGTAGTGATTTTTTAACCACAAAACATGATATGTGTAAAGAATTGAAACTCATGGTGTGATTGATGAACATGAGTCATTATAGGAGGGAAAATAATGCTTGGATGTTGAGTTATTGACACTAATTTATTATTATTTAATTATAGTTTTAAGTAAGATTTTGTGTGTTTTCCCTTTAAATATATAATAATATAGAGAGAAATATGTTTTTTTGAAATTTTATAATATAAATGAAAAATCAATCTAAATTTATATTTGATTATTTTAAGCATGATTTTTTGGATTTACAGTGATAAAAAAATATTTAAAATATATTTTTGATGTTTGTTGGTGAAAGAAGTCTGGGAAAATCTTAGAAAAGGGTTTCAAAAAGCAATGTTAGAATAAAATGAATGTTTCTAAGTCCATGGATAATTAAAATTGTTTTTCGGAACTTATGTAAGAGTAACTGGTACTAATGTAAGAGTTATATAATTTACCATAGAATTGAATAAATGGTGTGGATATATAATAATTAGTTGGTTCAGAGATATATCATAAAATATTAATCAAATATTTATTCAATCTATGTATGATTAAATTATTTTTTGAAGGGATTGTATAAGATTAAATCTATTTAGACAATGAATTGCATAAAATATTTTATGGAGAACCCAAAATCTATGTAAGAGTAAAATATTTTCATGTAATAATAAATAAAATAATCCATATATCATTTTTGGACTAGTGAATCATTAGGATCGCTCTAGTTTCACTAAGAAGGATCTATAAATGTATTTCGAACTGTTGATAGATAATGATGCACACATAGTTTTTATTCTTTATAGGATAAACCTATGGGTTATTTATATAACTAAATTGATAAAAATCATAACAAACACTCAATGTGAAATTGATCAAGATAAAGGGGTTGTTATGATCATGGGATAATTACTGAGCTATTCAAAATCTTGATTGGATTTCTACCACATCATGACCCATGGGTGAAATAGATAAAGATAAAAGGTGAAGATTAAACTTATTAATTTAGGAGAAATTTTCTATAAATTTTTTTCCCTATTGAGATTTCATTTAGTAATAGACATATTTTATATCAAGTGATGTTTTTGTTTCCTTCTCTTTATTCTCATGAAATATTTCACCATGGTTATAGAGAACTAACCCGAGGGAACTATAAAGAGAGTTACTATGACTTATTGAGTCCTTTTTAATAAATATTCATTGTATTATTTTATCTATGATATTTCATAAATTAACAAGAGTTGGAATTTGGTGATAGTTAATTTTCATTTTTCTTCAATTTGTTATCTTCTTTTATCGAAAAAACCATTTTCTCTCTTGATAATTGGTTTAATTATCATCGAGTTAGGTGATGAATGATGTCTAGATTTATGATTGGGAAGACAATAATAACATACTCCCAATTGAGGAATGATTTTCTTACTAACTAAGGAGGGATTGGGTAGGTAATGTATTCTTGGGACCATGAATACACTGATTATTCATATCATTACTTTAGTGGAATATTATTATTCATAAAATGAAGTATGATCATAGAGAGAGAATATGATAAATATTTTATATTAAAATGAAGTAGTTTATATGAATTAATACAATGAGTAATACTTTCTTATTAACTTATACTGTTTTTTATCATTTCCATACTACAATACTAAATTCATATGCATACTCTTTTTTATCCACTACTAAAAGTATATTTAACATTCCTTTTCATTAATCAATAAGTAACATAAATAGAAATAAATGATTATGAGATTCATAATGATCATATGGTTAACAATATGTTATATTCATAGGTGATAATCTTTAATTACATTGGTTTATGTTTAGGATAAACTAAATTCATCAATTTGGAATCATTTACTAGGGAAAAAATTCACATTCTCTTTAATGTTCTTTATTCTTATAAAAAATAAAAAAATAAAATATTAAAAATTTAAGCTTTCATAATCTCCCACTTTGATTGAAAAATTGTTTATTTGAGACAATAAAATTAAAAAGTTCTCTAGGACTGTTTGTGAGGAGTATGTTCTTATATATTTCATTGATGATATTAAGAATATAGTTTCAGTTGAGTGTCTTGATCCATTATCTAATGAAATTAAGGAATTTTACAAATATTTCTCAGAGTTACATATATATTTTAAAGAGGAACTAGTGCTACCAAAACTGTTATAAGATGATCTTTATACTTTTATAGGATGATAAATCTTAGAGATATATGTCAAGATTGAAATATACCATCCACTGCTCATTTACAGCCTCCTTCTAGAGGTAGTGAAGGAGTAAAAAGTTATTTTAGCTAAATTATTACATGGAGATAAATAAAACTTTATTTTTTTGTATAATTTTACTAAAAATGAATTTTAAAATGATATCTCCTTTGATAAAGAGGAAGATTCAATAATTTATAGGCATGATTTAGATGAAAAATAAGATAAAGAGACCACACTTTCAATAGTTAATTTTTAAGTAATGTCGGATGATCCATTGTTTGATTATCCCACTATAAATGGATTCTTTGAGGTTGTGAAATTGAAAGAAAAGCTTATCAATGAAAACATAGATAGGAATAATTTTAATTTAAACTCATTTTATTCTAATCTTATTAAAACTAAAACGAATATTGATCTCCCTAGTGATGATAATATCGATTTATACAACCTATTTTAGTACTTAAATAATGATTAGAAAATTGAATAAAAATACACTAAATATGCAAATTATTTTAAAGTAAAGGTTTAAGATATTATATGGTTGTATTTTATGGATGATGAAAGAGTTAGAATCAAGTTGGATATTAATGAAGAATAAGGTATCCAATATGAATTATAAATAGAGATACTACCTAAAATTGACAATGATAACCAATTGGATATCATAGAACCTATTGTTGATGTGGTGAAGAAAGAGTACCATTACATATTGTTAAATACACATAAAATATGGACTATAAGAATAATTTTTATGTGGTTCTTCTAAAGAAGAGGTGTTATCAGAAGATAAGAAGAATAAGAAAAATATAGTGCTTTATATCACACAAACCTCACCCCACTTTCATACCAGTAATTCAGTCCTAGTATTGTTCAATTTTAGATTATGAAAATGGAGTACCCATATAGGGGGGTAAATCATGTTTTATTTTAACTTTCATTTTCATCTTATTGTGTTTTCAAGACTTTTTTAGTTTTTTCTTTTATATATAGGCTTATAGAATTCAGTGGATAGGGGAATAATCTATGTTTCCATTGAAAAATAATAAGGTTATATTTTTCTATCCCACTGGTTATTTATTTACCTATATTATAATTATTTTTTATTTAAAGGAGGTAGTCACGTCTTAGTGTGGGGGATGGGTATCATCATATTTTAGTTTTTGTGCATCCCACTCAAGTGAATACTATCCATAATATTATAGAATAATTTTTTACTTTGAAAACATTGAATAATTTGATTATATTAATTTATAATTTAATTTTAATTGAATATAATTTAATTGAATCATAGTATTTCATGCATGCACTGGATTGATGAACTAAAATTTGAGTGACTGGCCTGTTATTCAAGAGTCACACTTTAATGATTCATCACTAAACAGCCTATTGGATAAAGTCATTTTAATAAGATTAAAATGGGTATCTAGGAACAAAATTTAAGTATCTTTAGATAGCTTTTCATAGGCCCTATGTGTGAGAAAATCAATAAATAACTATTAAAATTAGTATGAGAGTCGATTATCCAATGAAGCTTTCATGCCCTTATTATTACAATTAACCTTATGCGATGCCATTTATTTGGAATGGTTTAGTTCCAAATTTTACTATAGTCAATAATTGAATAAGTTATTTTCATAATAAATAGATAAAAATATTATTTAAAGTGTATCCTGTTATCAAGAGATATAGAAAGTATGGGGAATATTGAACTCAAATGAATAATAGTCAGTTGATCTTTTTAGATTAGTTTCATAATGTTGAATCATTGTTTGTTGAAATTAGGTTGTGGTATGATGATGTTAGAGGGAGAAAATTTTAAAAGGTGTCTTCATATTAACATTTGGATTTTAATAAGTCTTTAACAATTAACTTTCACAGGCCTAAGACTAAAGAATTAGTTAAAATGAATTATTGGTGGAAATTTTGTTGAGAGAAATTACTTAATGATAAGTAATGATCAATTGTGGAGGAATTTTATTAAAATTAAATTTAAATGATCTTATTATATATTTTCAATATATTGTTTTCATTCTTTATTTAAATATATAGTAATATAGAGATAAATATTTTATTTTTTAAATTTAGAATATGAATTCAAAATCAAGGTAAATTGTAGATTTTATTATTTTAAACATTATTCCATGGTTTAATAGTGGTGGATGTATCTTTAAAATATGTTTTTGATGTTTGACGGTTAAATAATTTCATGAAACATCCCTAAGAGAATCCATACTAAGGTGGTAATGATGATAAGTGTGACCCTCAAATCCCACCTCAAACAGGTCATGGGTTAGTGAATAATGCCGAGGGTATGAAACATATATAATGGGATGTATTTCCCTCATAATATTAGGATAATAAATGATAATCACCAACAAACATCATATAATATAAAATAAATCCAATATTAAAATACATGTAATGTCATACATAACATGGTCTTTAAATAAATACCCAAATAAACAACTCTTATGGTTGCCACTCTACAAACACTAGCCAATCTCCACATCATGAGCTAGTAATGTAAAAACAAATTTCCAAATACCTACTAAAATAAGTATAAACATAATATAAAGAAATATGTTAGAATATAAGTATACTCATTTGGATCCTCCCCAAACCCTCTCATGAAAATGTAGAAGAAGAATACTAGAGTGTTCATGAATAAACAGTGAAACCAACTCATTTCCTAAACCATATTAATTACCAAACAACATCAACAAGGATCACTCACCAAATATTAAAAAAATAAAATAACATAATAATAAAAGAATATAAATACATACATACATAAATACATACATACATACATACATACATATAAAGGTACCCTGCTTCCGCTTCACCACTAAAGTAGTCACCCTCACGCCCCAATGACAAACATCATGGTACTCCCATCGCATTTATATCCACATTACCACATACCACATAATGATATCACAAACACATTTTCATACCAAAGCCACAAACCACATTATCACAAACACATATCATATCCACATACAACATCTCTATTATATAGCAAAAAACTTATACCATATATCACATTTCAAATGAGAATATAAACATGAAGGACATAAACCTTATTCCCTTCTACCCATATGCATCTTATCCATTTATCCACCTCTCCACCTCACCATAATAATTACCAAATCACAACAAATCATAAACTTAGACCATCATAGCCTATAAAATGTTTTGAAGAGAGAACATGGAAGGTGTAGGAGTTAGCCATCAGTATCACCCATATCCACTATAATAGGGGTAAACCCGAAACCCAAAAACTCATATTGGAATTATTCACATTACACAACTCAATTGGTGGTGTATAATAAATTATATAAAATATAATGGATATATAATATCACACAAGACCAACCTAAGGGTCAACTCTTATTTACAACACCTTCATAACCAAAACCCATAATAATCACTTCATCATCCTCAACCATTGATATATCTAACCACAATACATACTGACCCCACCATCACCACTCATTTTCCACACAACAACCACACAAATTTCCATTTCATATTTTATTATCAATTACACAATTACTAATTACTATACACATTACATTCATTAAGCTATATTTAATTCAAACCACCATACCATTATTACCGCATTATTCAATTCAATTATTCATGCATCAGTTATATAAAAATTTATTGGTCACCCATTATTTCGTTTAATAATTCTAGTCCCTAATTTTATTTAATAAATATCATTCCCATTTATTTTAATTTATAAATAAATATTCTATATTTCTAGTAATTGAACAACATATCCACATAAACCACTCCACATCACTGCAATAACATATCTATAAAAATAACTCATCCTCCTATATTACATCAATAAAACCACACAAAGGAACCACCAATACCAAAAAATTTATTTCAAAAAAATATTAGTTCTATAATATCCACATGAAATAAAATAAAAATAGAAAATAATCACACCACTACTAGACATAACAAAACTTATATCACAACAATATTAGGAAATAAAAAATTCTAGATTTCAATTCTTCCTTCCCATTATTTTTTTAAGATGTATTTTCAATTTCAATCATGATTAAAAAAATAAATATCATTATAAATAAAAGAATCTAACAATTCACAAATCATCCTAAAACAACAAACCTTAATTAGAAATAAATAGGTAAAATTTGTAAAACATGCTTGATAACACAATTTTCCCCAAGTATTTATGTTTGAATTATTATCTTTATTTTTTTAATCCCAAAACTTCACCCAAATAACACTAAAGTAAGATAATTACATATCTTCACATTAAATTAAAAGGTTAAATTTTATCCCCTACCTAAAATGGATCTTAAATATTACCACATGATAATGGGAAGATAAATATGATCACATCACCAAGAATCCCAAAGGAAACTCTCAATTATCTATGAAACATAAATCCCAATTAAAACCTTGACCAAAACCAAAAGAAACCAAAACCAAAACACATACCATGGCCTTCTAAGAATAATGAAAAGGTACGAATGAGGAATGAGCGAATAAAATCAAAGAGGATGGCACCTCAGATCATATGGGATCAATCATGAGAAGTGAAAGGCTTAGGATTCACCACTAGTGTAATATATCATGAAAATGAGCCTCTGATCACTTAGGGTTTCAGGAAGGATGGATAGAATATAATAAATTTGAGAGGCACTAAAAACTTTTATTAAAAACCCAGGGGACCAATATCGTGGTGTGATTGGGATTATCATGGAACATTGAGGATCTGATTTGATAATCACTATGTGATCTCCATAAATCTCAGGGTGTGTGTGTGTGGGGGGTGGGGGTAAAATATTTAAATTTGATATAAAAAAGTAATATCATGATGCAGTAGGTTTAACTACCCAAAATTTTGAATAATATTTTGTTTCCTAAAAATGTATGTTTTACTATGTCATAATCCATAATAATATATAATTATATATGAAATGTGACCATAATATTTTTACATTTATATGACCATTAGTAAATATTACCATTGGAAACAATAATAATTTTTAGTGTTATAATTATTATTTATAAATAGAAATGATAATGGACAATTAATGCAAAAACAAGAGTCGATGGTCTCATCCAGTAGACTCTTGTTGTACAAAGCCCATTTTTCAAAACTTGGGGAGGAGGGAGCGTAACTGGTATTTGATCTAGACTAATACCAAGTCTATCTTTAACAATTGAAACATGAACGAAATCACCTTTGGGAGACATTCAAGTTGGTGGAAATTACCACTTAGGTAATATTACCTAAGCTGCCCCAAGAGTCTGTCACCATCACACACCTTAAAATTTAATGTTTTATTAGAGGTTATATTTCAAGGCCTTAGATACTTAATTTATTATCCCTTTTTGTAAATAAAATTTTTTTCCCATCATTTCTATTTTAAGAATAGTTTTTCTTAATAAAATGGAATTTTATAAATTGATTGTTTTCGAACAGAATTTGTACAATCCAGATAAGATATAAATTTTTATAATAAACTATGAAATTATCAATAATACTTATTATAATGAAATGGAATTATAAAAAAACTCATTTTTAATTAATAATGAAAAAATAATTTCATTTTTTAAGAAATTTTACTATGCAGTTTACTATGCATTTTCTGTATGCTATTATTTTAAATAATTAAGTATTTTTGAGTTAAAAGTTAAATTTATCATATTTATAAAATTATTATGATAAAATAAATTTAATTTTTTAATTTAGATGGTCTATATTAGGTTATTGTGTATTTATGATATTTTTATAAAATGTTTTTTAGTGAATAGTAAAAATACAATTATGTGTTTTCGGTGTGTTTAATGAAATCACAATGATGTAATTTGTAATTTAACATTTTGGTCGACTATTGTGTATTAATATATGATATTAGGTGGATAAATTGTCCATACCATTGGAAAATACCATGAGTTAGCCCATGGGTTTGCAAATACCACTAATGAGGTGTCTTTGGAAATTAATAAAAAATACCTCCCTTTTAGTATAATTACCCACCCATTCCTTAATTTAATTTCATTCCAAAATAATCCCACTATAATATATGATATTATTAACTCCCAAGAAGTCCTAAAAAGGTGTCCTAAATCTCCCAAGATCCTGATCTTAGAGTATTAGAATTTACTCTTCAAGGTAAGGGAATTCTCAACTTCTCCTTTCCTTTCAAGTTCTATTTTATGTGGTATGCCATTAAAATTTCCATACCATATTATTATTTAAATTTTATTATATCCCTATAATTTATTATTAGTCTTTTATGAATGTTTTACCCTTTCCCCCTCTTTTCTAATTTTTTATAAAATAATGTTTCATACCCGTTATGCTATAGATTTTTTATCTCAAAATATCTCTCTTTTTCTCAAGAAATTATTTTATTTTTTTTATGTGAATACCCAAACCAATTTTATTTACAAGGGTATTAATAAAGACATAAATATTATTCATTTTATACTATAATTTATATACATAAAACCCTCATTCCCTTTCCATGGGTTATAAATGATATAATGATCATGTTTTTAAGCACTTTTTAAAACACCATGATTTTGATATGAAACCCATTTATTTTATTCAGTATGGGTTATTTATGAAATGTTTTATTATGATCTATGTATATCACATTAAAATAAATACATATTAATGGTGTTCCCTGATATCTCTCTAATTCATTGGGTAAATAAATTAATCTCTAGATATAACAAGTTTTATGATACCTTGGTGAATAACATTGATAATTTTTAAGACACCTTAGGGATGGACCTTGGTGTTATTCTTATGAATTTCTAAATTAAATGATATAGACACATTTTCAATTTATTATTCAATTTATTATTCAAGTTATTATTGTTATGATATGCCTATTTCTCATTCATTTATGAAATTCCTCATGTTCTTATTGATATCTCTCAAGTTCACATGTAACTGTTTCCCTTATTTTCCTTTACTGGGACTTATTCTCACCATTTACTTCAATGTATGTCCCTTGGTTCTGAGTATGAGTAATTTTACCTAGGATGACCAAATTAATAATCCTTTCAAGTGGATTAGAAGAATGTTTTCATGTTTTCATGTATTATGTACCTTATTTCTAAGATACTAAACGTTAAAGATCCTCTATGAGTAAAATGTAATAAAAATTTATGTAATAAAAAGGCGGGATGTCATAGTTGGTATTAAAGGATAGTTTAGTTATTTTTGGAAATTAATATTTTAGAAAATTTTATGAAGAACCCTATGGAAAAGTTTAAATATAGGAAAAATTCTTAGTATTTGGTTAAATATTAAGTAAGTGGTTTGTGAACAAATAAATATGTTTCTGGTTATGAAAAAGTGGATGTGGATCTAGAATGGATGTATCTAGGGGTAAAACCTGAAAACACTGCTTTTATCTAGACTCAAATTGGAATAGGTGCATGAAAATAGGCCTTTATTCACTCCTGGTTTGACACTCCTGGGGGATATATTTGGTAAATAACAATCTTTTTATGAATCATTATGATGGATTTATAGAAAATGTAATTATTGATAATGAATAATGTGTTTAACCATGATGTTTTAAGAAATAAAAATCTTTTAGAGTTATAAAATTCTTAAAAGAAACAAGTTTCTCATTAATGTTTTCTTATTTTAGAAAATTATGGGAAATAGGAGGAACCATGAAAATGGTGACCACAATAGACTATATGCTGATGGTCCTTTGATAGAAGACAAAATGGAATCTTTTATGAGAATATTGAATCAAATGACTCGAGTTATGGGAAATAAATTGAATCAATCTGAGAGACTGATTTCACCAATAAGGGAACAACATTCCACTATGTTATTTATGTGTCAACTACCACCAATATCCAGTGGATTAACCAACCCATTTATTGTGGAATAGTGGATAAGCTCTATATAAAATATCTTTTCTGTACTTTGTAGTTATAAATAATAGAAAGTCACTCTGGATGTTTACCACTTAGAGGGAGATGCTGAAAAATGGTGGAAACTGATTAAAAATATGAGGCCAAGAGGGTATATTGAAGCTTTTAAGTGAGAAGAGTTCAGACGGATATTATTCAATAAGTATTTTCCTCATTCAATGAGAATAAAAATAGAGAAGGAACTTCTTGAGATGAAGCAGAAGGAGAATGAATCTATGGGAAGCTATGAGATGAAATTCATAAGGATTTCAGGTAACACCTCTAGCTTTGTCATGGATCTTAATGGGAATGTTGATAGATTCTTCAGTATACTAAGACCTCATTTATAGAAGAATCTATCCAACCGAGACTATAAAAACTAATAAGATATAGTATGAAGTGTTATGAAAGTTGAACTGGAGTTTGGTGAGATGTAGTGGTCCCATAAATCAAATGAAAAGAAGAGATCCTTGGAGCTAAACTTGTGGTGGAGCTTTGACCAAGGGATAGGAGGAAAGAAAATTAAACTTTCCATATGCAATAAATGTGGGAAGAAGCATTCAGGGAAATGCCTGCTTGGGAGCTGGAAGTGTTCTAAGTGTGGAAGAGATGACCATATCACTTGAAATTGTCATAGTGAGGTGAAACCGCAACTTCCCAACACTAACGACAATGAGAATATGGTGCATGACCTACCGGAAATCCAATTCTTCAAGTGTGGACAACTTGTGATCTTTGTCAATCAATGTCCAAATCCTATGGCAGTGGAGGGGAATCATCATCAGCCTAAATATAGGACAAGGTAGAAAGGCTATTATTTTTCTATCACGACATATAAATTTGAATATCCAAATGATGTGGTGGAAGGTACTCTTGTTGTTCTATCAAAGATATCAAGTACTTTGTTTAATTCTGGTTCTATGCATTCATTTATTTACTCAAAGATTGTAAAGAATATAGAATCAATTACTGAACTGATAAATGTGGAGTTATCAATCAAGACTCTTGGATGGATTATCCAAGAATCAATAGTGTTTAGAAACTCTAGTATTTACTTTAGAGAGAAAAATCTTATCATAAATCTAATAGTCATTCCAATGTTTGAATTTTATATTATACAAGGGATGGACTGGCTCTCAAAGTATAATGCTAAGATCAAATGTAGAATTAATAAAATATCAGTAGTCTTGAATGGAAGACCTATAATTATCTTCCATAGAGAGATGTCTTTACCTTATCTTTGTCTAGAAGAAACTCCTATTTCCTTCTTTATGGAGTTTATCAGTGAATAAGAAGAAGGGAATGATAGTTAAGGATAGAGAATATCCTCATCGTTTTGAAATACATTGACGTATTTTTTAAGGAGTTACCCAGAACTTCCCTAGAAAGAGAGGTAGAGTTATCCATTTAACTTCTACCTAGATCTCATCCAATATCAAAGACCCCATATAAAATGGAAAATACGGAGCTGGAGGAATTAAATAAGAAACTCCAAGATCTTTTGGAGAAGGAGTTTATCTAAGCGAGTGTGTATCCTTGGAGATCACTTGTTCTCTTTGTGAAGAAGAAAAATGGATCAATGAGGATATGAATTGATTATAGATAACTAAACGGGATCACAGTGAAAAAAATACCCTCTTCCAAGAATTGATGACTTATTTGACTAGCTTTGTAGGGCTCAATTATTCTCCATGATTGATCTTCGATATGGTTATCATCAATTCAAGGTGAAGAAAGAAGATATTCCAAAAAACAAATTCCGATCAAGATATGGGCAATAAGAGCATGTTTTTATCCCCATTGTCTTGAAAGATGCACCTACTATATTTATGGATTTGATGAATAGAGTCTTTAAGTACTACTTTGATAACTTTGTTGTAGTTTTTATTGACTATATTCTAATATATTCCAAAATTCAAGAGGAGCATGAGGATCATCTAAGAGTTATTTTTCAAAATCTATGGAAGGATAGGATTTTTGGAAATTTTAGAAAATGTGAATTTTGGTTACAAAAATTTGTTTTCTTGTGGCACATTATAACACATAATGGAATCTTTGTAGATGAGTGGCCTCAACCTACAAAAATAACTGAGATTCATAGTTTCCTTAGATTAGTGGGATATTATAGGAGTTTTTTGAAATTTGTTTCATAAATTTATAATCCATTAACCAAGTTAACTCAAGAAGGGGTCAAGTTAATCTAGAAAAAGGAGTGGGAAGAAAGTTTCCAAGAGCTGAAGAATAGATTGGTTACTGCAACCATGTTAACTTCACTCTATATAGAAGAAGGATTTGTTATTTTTAGTGATTCATCTCTGAAATGGATTGGGTGTGTCCTTATGAAAAATGAAAAGGTGATTGTTGATGCATATCGATAGCTAAAAACTCATGAGTAGAATTATCCTATGCATGATCTGGAGATGGCTGTAGTTGTTTTTTCTTTGAAGATATGGAGGTACTATCTTTATGGGGAGAAGGGTGATATATACAAAGACCATAAAAGTTTAAAGTATATTTTCACACAAAATGAATTTATAATGAGATAGAGGATATAGTTAGAACTTCTTAAAGACTATGATTTTTTTAATTCATTATCAGTCTGGAAGAGAAAAAAAGTTTCGGATTTATTAAGTAGGAAATACTTTGTTGTTCTGGAAATGATGAGAATTTAAATAGATCCCTTGATCAATGACCTAGTGAAACTGGACATGGGAATCATAAGGGAAGGGACATCATTAACTCTATCCCAATTGATTTTCAACTATCATTACTATAGAAGAAAAGACATCTCAAAAAGAAGATCCTTTTCTATAGAAGAAGTTTGAGGCTATGAAGGATGGGAAGTTTCATGAGTTCAATATTAATCAAGATAGTGTATTGAAATTTCGTACAAGACTATTTGTTCTATCTATTACAGAAATAAAGAAGGATATAATGGATTAAGCTTATAGATCTACATTCTCTATAAATCCTGGAAGCACTAAAATGTACAAGTACCTTCGTGATCATTATTGGTGGGATAACATGGAAATTGAGATTTTGAATACACTACAAGGTGCTTGGTGTGTCAGAAATTGAAGGGATAGCGACAACTTCCTAAAGGGGTATTACAACCACTACCCAAACTAGCATGGAATTAGGAAAATATCTCTATGGACTTTGTCACTAGTCTCTCGAGAACTTCCAAAGGAAATAATGCGATATGGGTTATAGTGGAATATCTCACCAATATTGCTTATTTTATCTCTATTTGAGAAGATATCTCTCTTGAATAACATTCCCAGATTTCTGGGAGGGAAGTGGTAAGGATTTATGGGCTACTACTTTTTATCATATCTGATCATGATCTGAGGTTCACATCAAAATTCTAGAGAATTATTTAATATGAATTAAGTACCGAATTGAATTTCAGTATGATATATCACCCCCAAACTGATGGCCAATCTGAAAGAACTATTCAAACAATTGAGGACATGATGAGAACATGCTCTATGTAATTTAAAGTTGGATCGGATCAACATTTCCCATTAGTTGAGTTCTCTTACAAAAAAATCTTCCATTCGAGCATTCAAATGTCACCCTATAAAGATCTATATGGGAAGTGATGTATAACTCCAACTTATTGGGATGAAACTAGTGAGATAAAGCTTCTTGGTCCTAATCTTGTGCAAGAGATGACATAAAAGGTTCATTCCATCCAACAACACATTAAGGCTACTCAGATTTGTCAAAAGAGCTATACTGACAACTGTCGAAGGGACTTGGAGTTTGATGTTGGTGAAAAATTCTTCCTTCAAATTTCTCCATGGAAGAGAGTCATGTGGTTTGGAAAGAAAGGGAAGCTTATCCCTAGGTACATTAGCCCCTATTAAATCCTTGATCGCATAGGAGCAGTGGCCTATCAACTTGCACATCCTCCAAATCTAGCTCAAATTCATGATGTATTCCACATATCCCTATTGAGGAAGTACTTACCTAACACTTCACATGTACTGAATCTAGAGGTTGTACAACTGGAGCATGACCTCTCTTATGAGGAGTAGCCATTGGAGATCTTGGATCATAGAGAAAAGGTTCTACGCAACAAGACTACCCACCTTGTTAATGTTTTGTGGAGGGAAAAAAATATGAAGAAGCCATGTGGGAACCAGAGGAGACTATGAGGAAGAAGTACCCACACCTTTTCTCTTCTGTGGGTATGATTTTAAATTTAAGGGATGAAAATATTTAAGGGGGAAGAATGTAACGACTAAAAATTTTGAATAATATTTTGTTTCCTGAAAATGTATGTATTACTATGCCATAATAAATAAAAATATTTAAGTATAAATGAAATGTGACCATCTAGTTCTGACCATTATATTACCATTGGTTAATTTGACTATTGGAAATAATTATAATTTTTAATTATATAATTATTGTTTATAAATAGAAATTATAATGGATAATTAATGCAGAAAGGAGAGTCAATAGCCTCATCCAGTAGAATCTTTACATAAGAATCTTATTTTTTAGAACTTGGTTGGGAGTTAGTGTCACTGGGATTCAATCTAGACCAATTCCATGCTGAGCATCAATAATTTAAGCATGAACACAATCTCTTTCCAGATAAGTTCAATTTTGTGAAAATTACCACTCGAGCAATGTTATCTAAGCCACCCCAAGAGTCTGTTACCATCACACACCTTAAACTTAGGTTATATTTAGTTGTTATAAGAGGTTATGTTTCAATTCCATAGATACTTAATGTATAATCCCTTTATGTAAATAAAATTGTTTTTCCATCATTTCTTTTTTAAGAATAGTTTTTCTTAATAAAATGGAATTTTAAAAATTGATTTTTTAATAGAATTTGAACAATATATAAAAGATATAAATGTTTATAATAAAGTATTATATTATGAATAATAATTATTATAATTAAAAAATATTATAAAACACTCATGTTTAATTAAAAATGATAAAATAATTTCATTTTTTCAAAAAATTTACTATACAGTTTACTATGAATTTTTTATCTGCTATTATTTTTAATAATTTAGTATTTTAGAGTTAAAATTTAAAGTTATCATATTTAGAGAATTATTATGATAAAATAAATTTCATTTTTGAATTCATTAGGTTTATATTAGTTTATGTTTAATTTATGAGTTTTTTATAAAATGTTTTATTATTCAGTGAATAGTAAAATACAGTTTTGAATTTTTGCTGTGTTTAATGACATCATAAAGATGTAATATGTAATTTAACATGATTTATACTCTTTTTAATTAAAATATGATATTATGTGTCCTAATTTTACAATACCATGGGAAAATACCTTGGGAAAACCCATGGTTTTGTAAATACCACTAATTAGGTGTCCTCAGAAATTAATAAAAAATTCCCTCTCTTTTACTATAAATACCCACCCATTAATTCATTCTATTTAATTGAAAAACCATACCTATGGAATATATGATAGTATCACCTCCCAATAATTCCTTCCAAGGTTTCTTAAAGCTCCCAAGGTTCCTGTCTTAGAGTATTAGAAGTTACTCTTCAAGGTAAGGGAATTCTCAACTTCTATTTTCCTTTCAAGTTCTATTTTATGTGGAATGTCATTAAAATTTCCATACCATGTTATTATTTCCATTTTATTATGTATCTATACTTTATTATTAGTCTTTTATGATTGGTATACCCCTGTACCCTCTTTTTTAATTTTTTATAAAACTATGTTTCATACCTGTTATGTTGCAGAATTTTCATCTAAAAATCTCTCTCTTTTTCTCAAGAAATTAATTAATTTTCTTTATGTGAATACCCAAACCTATTTAATTTATATAGTTATTCATAAATACACAAAAAGAAGATTTATATTATTATTTAATTTACATAAACAAAACCCTCATTCCCTTTCTGTGGGTTATAAATGACATAATGATCACGTTTTTAAGCACTTTTTAAAACACCATGATTTTGGTATGAAATCCATTTATTTTATTATCTATGGGTTATTTATGAAATGTTTGTTTATGATATATGTGAATAACATGAAAATAAATAAATATTAAGGGTTCAATCTAATGGCGCTCTAATGTATTGGGTAAATAAATTAATCTCTTGAGATGACAAGTTTTATGATACATTGGTGAATAACCTTGGTAGTTTTTATGAAACCTTGGGGATGGAACTTGGTGATATGATTATGAATGTCTTAATTAAATGTTTTAGTCACATTTTAAAGTTATTATTCAAGTTATTATTTTTATTATTTGCCTATCTATCATGCATTTATGAAATTCCTCATGTTTTTATTGATATCTCTCAAGTTCACATGTAACTATTTCCATTGTTTTCCCTTACTGGGCCTTATGATCACCCTTTCCTTTAATGTATGTCCCTAGGTTTTTAGTTAGAGTAATTTTAATTAGGTTGAATAAATTAATAATCATTTCAAGTGGATTAGAATAATTTTTTCATGTATTATGTACCTTATTTCCAAGACACTAAACTTTAAATATCCATGTTGGTAAAATGTAATGAAAAGTTATGTAATAAAAAGGCGGGATTCCATAAATGATACCTCTATATCACAATTATTAAATGATGAGAAATTATGATGAAATTAATATAACTATTCCTCAAATTATATATCCCCTCAGACCCAACCACAGTGAAACCAAGACCACTATGGTGAAATTCTCCCAAATTGAGGATCAATAAGTTTTTATGGAAAAATACTCTATGAAAAAACATAATAATTAACATTTAAATTATAGACACTAAGAAACAATGATAAATCCTTAACCTTATATAGTCTCACAAAAACTTAATAGTAAAATACATATGTCACGAAATTTCACCTCGCACCGAAACCTCACTGATCATGATGCAAAACACGAGGCCAAGTGAAACCTTCCTCTTCATAGTCCTTTAACCAACAGATCACAATAGAACCAAGGATAATTGAATAATGATATTTATGGATAAATGATGATTCATCAAAAACTCCATTTAAATTATACTACTTAATTCTAAACTTATTGTTTTCAACTTCAACACTTCAAACTCATAAAGTTGAGGACCATGAGGATTATGGGATTCTGAATTAGATTCCTCTTAAGTGATTCTCATTCTTGAGAATTACAATTAAATCTAGATGAAAATATGATAACAAAAAAACCCAAACATCCTAGAAGATACGTTTAAAACAAGAACCTTTACAATACCCAATAAAAACATAGCACATAATAGAAAATAAGTCCTTCCATAACAATATAAAGTCAATCACAACATCACAAAAAAACAAGATTCAAATAATTTGGGATACTAATATCATATTTACAACTCACATAACCATGTACACTCCTTTAAGATAATATACCTAAGAAAACATGAACTAAAGGAATGAAATTACCTTGAAACACCTTCTCTTGGAGGTCATAAATCTAAATAGGTCACTCCATGAATGTAGCATCCTCCTTTATATTTAACTCTCCCTAGTCAATGTCATGGGTTTATCATGAATATACTTAAAAAACTATGGCATATAGAAGACATCATGGATTTTATTTATATGTATAATAATAGATAATTGAAATTCCATATTTCCAACATGATAGAACACCTCAAAACTTCCAAAAAACCCAAGAGGAAAACTTACTCTCATAGCCAAGCCTTTATTGACCATGATGAGAAGAAACTTTTATAAATACATGATCATTGACCTTAAACACTATAGGTTTCTTATTTTGATAATCATATGAATTTTTATGGTACTGAGATCCCTATATCCACTCATGAATCACTTAAACCATCTATAATGTGATCTAAACAAGATTTGGTCCAAGAATAATTGACTCTTCAATCTCGATACAATATAATTAATATATAAAAGTACACCTATGCATTGTCTTGAATGGAGAAATGAAAATGGGAGAGTGATAGCTACTATTATAGGGAAACCAACCAAAGGTAAATGATTCACCCAAAAGCCTTTAAAATCTAGAACACATTCTCAATGAATGTCCTCTTTCATATGGATCATCCACTCAGTCTGACCGTTTGTTTAAGGATGAAAATAAGTGTTAAGGAATAATTGAGAGACAAAATAACATTAGAGACTCTTCCACACTGGCAAGGTAAAATGAGGATTCGTATCAGAGATTATCAACCTTAAAACCCCCATCAATATTCAATTCCTCATCAATATACATACTTTATAAATCATCCTCCATACTAAACTCTTTTATCACTAATAAATGAGATAATTTTTTCAGTTGATTGACAATCACTTAGATAGAATCACATCCATCCAATGATTAAGGAAACATTTTAATGATATCTGTTGATATTTCATCTTATTTCAATCAAGAAACATCTAGTGGATTTAATAAACTTTTAGGAACATGATTTTAAACCTTGGACTCCAGATATACCAAACACTAAGACATGAACTCTATCGATGACCACTTCCTCCCTAGCCATCAATATTGACTCCTCAAAGCATGATAAATTTTAAATATACAAGGATGTGAAACCAATGGTTAGCTATGAAGATCACATAGAACAAATCCTTGAACTTATAACATAAATAAAAGATTCAATTTAAATAAAAAACAATGTTTATCATCCTCTATACATCCCTTAAGAGAATAACCATAGAAAACATGATCACACCACATCTCCACCTCTGAATATCTCAAATGAGACTCTTCATCCCACTATAATAAATATGATTACATTTTCATCTAATATAAGAATAATATATCACTAACTTCCTCCATATTAATATGTACTGTTTCTAGATCCTCTATCATCTTTCATGAAACTCAAGACTCCAAAACAACATCACCACGTGACTTCTTGATAAGTGCATCAACAACCACATCCCATTTCCCAGATTTCTAGGAGATCTCAAAAGCATAATCTGTTAATAATTCTATCCACAACCACCAAAACCAATCCAAATATCTCTAAGAGAAGATATATATTAATATTATATGATTAGTGAAGACCATATAGAATTTATTAATGAGATAATGTCACCAAACCACTCAATTAAATACCACCACCAACAACTCAAGATCATGGGTAACACAATTATACTCATGATGAGGTAACTATTGTGAATCATCTGAGATCACCTTCCTTTGATGAATCAAGACACAAACCATATAAAAATTAGATGAATTATAAAATATTAAACATAACTCCCACTTTTAGGAAATAAAGAACATGATTATTGACATGATTCTCTTTCAGGTACTCAATCACCACAATTCAATGACCAATCCATATGAATGATTGGTATTTCCAGGTTAAGACAATAAAAGGGGGTGAAATTTGAGAAAATTATGACACAAACCTCCTAAAATCGTTAGTGAGATAGAGTAACATGTGAAACTACACAAAATTCTTGAGGGACACTAAAGAAAAAACTTCTTTGATCTTTGAAGGATTGATTTCCACACCCCAATAAGACACAACATGGCCATGAAAATACACCTTATAGGTCTAAAAATTACACTTACATAGTTTTATATAAAACTGATGTAATTAGAGAACTTCTAATATGGTCCTAAAATTATTATAATGATCCTAATCTAACCTTTAATACATGATAATGTTATCTATGAACACTACCAAAATATAATCTATGAAAACATGAAACAATAAATTCACTATTCCCATAAAAATAGTTAGAGCATTTGTGAAACTAAAAAGAATAAATAAAAACTAAAAGTGATCATAAAGACATCTTAAAGAGATTTTGTTATATCCTCCTTTACTCTGATAATATGATAATAAAATTGAATCTTGATCTTCAATAACAAATTAGATCACTTCAATATATTGAATAAATCAAAATTACTCGAGAGGGGATAATGGTTCTGCACTATTACTTGATTAAAAAGATAGTAATTGACATAAAAACATATAATTACATTCAATTTTTTTAATAATTACAATGATCCCCAAGGAAACACACTAGGTTATATGAAACCATTTGAAAACATGACATTGATCTGAATCCATAACTACCATAACTCAGAAGGCACCATCTAATAAGGATACATTAAAATCAGAGAGACAAAAGGTTTAAAATATATCCTAAAATAAATTTCACATTGAGGGGATAGATCCATAACCTCTTTTAGAAAAATATCATGGAAATCCTCTAAAAATCTATGAAACATCACTTCTTGAACTTATAATGAACTAAGCATAAACTCTGCTAAAAAAGAGTCTCTAGACACCTACAATCTATTTAACGATTATTCCCACTAGCAAATAAAATATGATTTCCTTCCACATAAAGGAATGAAACTATCCTCTAGAAGTATTCAATAAAAAACATAACAAATAAAAAAAATCCAATTCAATAATGACATTCAATGGTTGTATCTATAGTAAGAAGAAATATATAAAGAATTTATGTTTCCTCATCATCATCTCACAACCTCGATACACCTCAATTAAACTATATTGGACCCCAAATGGCATAGTTAACAATAAGGTAACTATAAGTCTCTCCACCTTAAATCTTAAATATTGGACTAAGGTAGGTTCTATGAAGGGGTATGAGGCTCCCTGATCAAAAAAAAATCATAAACCAAAGTAGAGGATAAACAAATAATACCTCATAAAATCTTTGGACCATCTTAAACTAGTATTTATATGATATGAAACTAACCATTCCCTACTCCCCAGATCCACTAAAACTAATAATTAACACTACCATGACCATGCTCAATCCTATGTTTCCAAGGATGAGGGAAATTACAAGTTTGTCCTCTCCCTACTAAATATATTCTCTATTTCCCAAGACCTGATTACTATACTACTATTGGTAGGGCCTTAGAGACCTCTTGAATCTACTTCCATTGATAGGGAATCATAGGAAAATACCATTTGGGATACATAGGAAACTAACCACATACCCCTAGATAACTACTGATAATAGTGGGGAACTATCAATACAAATGGACATGACCTCTATAAGAAAGTCAGACCACTTTGAATCCCTCGATAGAGGTTTGAGAACTACCATTCATAGAGAAATGAGATAAAAAAGCTGAGAATGACTCCTCATAGGATAAAATTCATAATTCTCATAAAATTGAGAAATTATATCTACTTCTCTACTTATTAGGAGGTTCTGATGAATTTTATCACATAATGAACTAGTCTGTGCAAGAATATTCTCTATCATTTAATCCTTAGATAAAACCTTAAGATATATTGAAATTTTAAATGGGGTGACCTAGTGATAAAGCAATGTATTTAACACTTTCTTGAAGTGTCACTCCCCAATCTCCTCATTAGGAAGAAGAATTGGATCATAATGAAGAAGTCCTATGAAATAGACTCTATGCTCCTACAAACTCAAAATCCCCTAGGAAACAAAGAGAAAATATTGTGTCCTAGCTATCTTTATTGTTGAATAAAGGAACTCACTGTGAAAATACTTCTGAAATAATTTCCATGATACCTTTGTATCTTCACACTTAGAAAGAAAAAGAACCACTACTAATAAGAAAACCTCCTCAATAAACCAACAAATAACAAAATTCAATGCTCCATCACTACATGGATCAAACTAAAAGATATCTCAATATCCTAAAACCTACATTATGTATATAGACTGGAGAAATTCCAATCATAATTTTGAAATATATATTGTTGAAACTCATTCATCACCTTCCTCCAAGAATCATCTTCATCAACAAAAACTCTTCTATAATCAACCGAAGCATCTTGCTACACCTCCCCAACCTGAACCATATGAGGAAGACACCCATAAACCAACCCTATAAACATAGAAAAAGGTAACCCATAAACCTATATTATATAATTAATTTAATATATGTAATTAAATTCATTTTATTCTCCCAAAAATTTTATTGATTAAAAAATAGGTGTAAATAATTATGATGCATGTACCTCACCTAGGCCTCTACCTGAAAATATAAACACTCTCACTCCAATATGTTCAGTAGGATACAAAGTATTTTTATATGGTTATAAGATACCTTCTACATCCTGGCTCATATACCTAGATTACATCACATGTTTCATTTGAGTAAACTGTATCCCTACTAAACCCAAATGAAATACTCACTAGTGTCTAATTCCAAACTCAATACCAACTCCCATAAATAGATTTTATAACACTTTACCATGATTCATGCTAACTAGAATCTCTTCAGGGATAGTAGTGAAGAAAATTTTAACCCCTAAAGTATACAACTAATAGGATATGATTTGGTGACTAGCACCGAGAGTATGAAACAAATAAAATGGGAGGAATTTCCATCATAATTCTTGGAACATAATAGATAACCACCAAACAACTCTACATAATATAAAATTAAACCAATTTTATAATGCATATATTGGGATACAATAAAAAATGTCTCTAAATAAATACCCAAATATGAAACTCCTACAAAAATGACTCTACTAACACTAGCCAATCATCGCATCATGGGATATTAATGCCCAACCCAATCACTAACTACCACCTAAAAATCTATAAAAACAATATATAAATAAAAGGGTAAGGATACATGTATACTTAGTAGGATGCTCCCCAAATCCTCTTTTGGAAATGTGGAAGAAGTATACTAAAGCCTTTGTGAATAAATTGGGAATCTTACTCATTACCTAAACCTAGTAAAATACCAACCAAACTCACCAAGGATCACTCACCAAATCAACAAAAAAGATAGAAACAAAATAATAATAAAATAATATATATATATATATATATATATATATATAAAGTTACCCTATACCCACTTCCCCACTAAACTAGTCACCCTCATGACCTATGATATATTTGAAGGATATATTATCCAATCCATATCTATATAAACTCATAACACATGGTCGTATAATAGACACAACCACATACTACATTATCAAAACCATGTAACATATACAAATACTATATCATCACCACATAACAATAACCATATTCTGTAAATCACATATCAACAAATAATGTAAACATGAAGTACATAAACATCATTACCTCCTATACATGTACATCTCAACTATGTATCCTTCTATCCACCTCACTATTATCACTAACACATCAAAATATATCATAGACTTAGCCTATCACAATCTATACCACATCTAAAAGATAGAGTAGGGAAGGGGGAGTAATCAAGTAGTTGTATCACCCACATCCTCAAAATTTTGTGTACACTTGAAAACAAAAACCAAATATAGGAATTAGTCATGTTACCTAACTCAGGTGGTGGTTTGTAAGGAATAATTGAAAATAAAATGAATATATAATAGAGAAAATATGAACCTAAGGGTCAAATATCAAATGCAAAACATTCACAACTGGGATCTACAACAATCAGTTCATTGTCAATTACCATTGTCATCTCTAATTGCAAAACATACCAACCCATCCATTTCCACATAATAACCACAAAAATTTACATCTCATATTTCATTATCAAATTGACATTTACTGGTTAATATACACATTAAATTCATTATCTATATTTAATTATATCCACCACCCTATTTTTACCACACCATTCAGTTCAATTATTCATCAATAAGTTATTTACCACTTCATCAATGACCCACCATTTCATTTAACAATTTAATACCCTTATTCACATTAACACATACCATTAACAACTAATTTTTATTTATGAAACAACATTCCATGTTCAATATAACTAAACCACACAACCATATCAATCTCCCCATGTCATAGCAAGAACATAGCTAGATAACCAAATCATCCTCCTATGCTACAACAAGAAAACCACACAAATAAAGAACCAATAAAACCACATTTATTCCACTAATATATAAATATTATAATAGACACATGACATAAAATAAAAATACATTAGAATCACACCACAAAACCACTATCACAATAATTTAAAGAAATAAAAAATCCCATATTTTCATTCTTCCTTCCCTATACAATCTTTATGTTGTCTTTTAAATTTCAATAACATTTCAATACATCAGTATCATGATATATAATAGAAAATAATATTCAAAAATCATTCAGAAGTAGAAAAAAACTGAAAATAACAAGGTAAAATAGGTATATCATATTGATAACACCATTTACACCATTTATTTATGTCCATATTATAATGTTCTTTTGGAAAACATCAAATCTTTACAACAACCCAACTAAATCATGATAATTAAAAAGTTACACAGTATATTAAAATCTGAAAGTTTGAGTCCCCTATGTAAAATGGAGCTTTAATAAAATTTTAATGAGAATAAAAAGAAGAAATAGATCACATCACTTAGAATCCTAAAGAAAACCCTCAAAAACCAATATCACATCCATACCCATAAAAATATCAACAAAAAACTAACAAAACTAAATCAAAAACCCCTTTTATGACATTATGATAAGAAAAAGTGAAGAATGAGGATGGAAAGAAGAAAGAGAAAATATGATGGAATCTTAGATCACAAGGGATTGATCCTATGAAGTAAAAGGACTATGATTCACCACTGGTGTAAAAGATCATAAAAAATGAGCCTCTGGTCACATAAGGATTAGGGAAGGATGATGAGAGTAAAAGGATTCTAGGAATTCTATAATCAGAAAGACATTTTGCTTGTATTTTTGTTAATATTATTGTCAATATGGAGTCTTCTTGAACTATAGAAATCATGATGTACTAAAAATGTAGTGTAAGATCACTGGAGGTCATTTCTAAAAATTAAAAGTGAAACTAGTTACATTGTGACTATAAGGTTCATGACATAATGTTCATATGCATAAGAATAATAAGCACCACAACTAATAGCATTTCATTGTAAAGGATATTTGAGAATATTTCAATTTATATGTTCATTAGACCATCACACCATGAATTAAATACCACACAATGAAATTAAATAAAATATATTCATTAATTCAAGAGAATTGGTGTTTTAATCATAGTGAAAATGTCATTTCATGAAGAGAGTGTGAGTAAATAACCAAAAATCTCTCTACTGAAGTGGTCATACTACAATATAATAGGTCACACAAAAAATATTTTTGGTAATTTTTAGTAAATTTGGAAAGGAATTTATCATGTAATGAAACATTGGGTTTCTCATTGAAATAATTATAGATTAAAGTGTTTTTGCAACTGAAGTAATTAAAATTTGATTCTTATATATTGTCTCACTAAGGAGAAAGCTAATAGATAGCGAAGATATAAGTTGTTCCATGATCTATTTAGTAGTTCAGAGTAGTTATAGAGAAACTGACCCATATCACTATAAAGTGTCACATTGTGATGTGATTATGGATTTATATAGGTCTTGAATTAAGATGTTTATATGGTGGTGAGAGGATCATATGGTTGTTATTTTAAATATCTATAAACAACCTATTAAAAATTAAATAGATAATACCATCTAGAATTCAATCTAAGGAATAGATTTGATATAGAGGTTAGTCAATGTTTTTAAATTTATATTTGAAAATCAAATTATACTATAGTTTTATATATAGAGGATTCATTGAAAAAAAGAGTACACATAGAGTAGAGAGAGGGGTTGAATTTAATATCATAAGGGAGATCATAATATTAGTTGAATATGTTGCATATATGAATTTATAAAATTAAGTGTGTCAAGAATGAATTTCACTAAAGATTAGGTTCTGAGAAAAGTGTTGTTTTAAATTTTGGAGAACATTTGAAGTTTATTTTCAGAGAATCATAAATAAACCCTTTCAAGATATTTTCTTGTCATTTCTCATTTATAACTTTAATTTAATAACCAGTATATCATATATATTTTGTAACCCTCTTGGAATTAGTGATTGAAAGATAGAAATAATCTATGGAACTTAATGGAGTTGTGGTCTATCCCTAAAATTTTTATTATATACCAGTGTAGTAGTGTTTAATTGGTATATCAACACATCATTGATATATGGTCCTAGGACTAACCATCTATAGGTGAAATAAGTAAAACCATTGTTTTTATTACTTTTAAAATTTTTCATTCAATTGTAATTAAAAATAATATTTAATGTGTCATTAACAATACAAATACAATATCTAATTAATCTATAATAGAAGTTAGAGTTTTAGTACTCCCTAATTCAACCCCCACATCAGGATTCTTAATGGGACCATAGGTTACAATAAGTGGTATCAGAGCC
Source organism: Viscum album (assembly GCA_963277665.1). Lineage (NCBI taxonomy): Eukaryota > Viridiplantae > Streptophyta > Magnoliopsida > Santalales > Viscaceae > Viscum > Viscum album. Next base: position 163,640,112 of record OY728159.1, read on the forward strand.
ACAGGTTTTTGCTGAAATTTGTGGGGGAGAATATTCTATCATGGAGAACATTATAAATGTAAAGGTATTTCCCATATTTTATGGATGTAATTATTAGATATGTAAAAATAGAATAATATATCATTTATAATATCTTAAAATTTTTGTACTCTTTATTGTAGTTCATGGGATACAAGTAAGTGATTCCATAAGAATACCAATGATGGAAATTGAAAAAGGGTTGTTTAATGAGGATGTTAAGTTTTAAAATACCTTTTTAGGAGCACTATATAATCTTTATTATATGAAGGTGGTGGAATTTTCAATGACCAATAGTATTTGGGATAAACTTGATAACATTTTTTAAGGTTACTCAAAAATAAAGGAGGTGAAGTTTCAAGTTTTGAAAAAAAATTCAATGGTATGGAAATAAGTAATAGTGAAAATGTAGATGGTTTCTTTAATCTTATTATAGAAGTTTTTGGTGTTATAAATGGACTTGGCCATGTGATCAAGGATTCTAATATTATAAATAAGTTTATTAGAATAATACCATTGATGTAAAACCCAAAGGTATCAACTATTGAGAATATGTATATTTTTGACTTATCTATTTATGATTTACATAAAATAATGGGTTCTTATGGAATATGGGTGAAGTTATAGAGTTATCTCAAACACTCTTAAGAGGAAATATCATTTAAACCTGAGAAGAAGAGGGAATTTCAAGAATATGATATTAAAGAAGATATAATTGATTGATTTATATTACTTTTTCCAAGATATTTTAAGATATGTAAAGGAATATTATAGGGTAAATTTCTCTTTTCTTATTTATGCGATGTAATATCCAGACACATCACACCAAGGTTTCAGAGAAAATATAACGTAGAAAATGATGAGACTAAATTCTCATAGAAACATAAGAAGTTTCTTCCTAGAATAAATTCAACTTCTGGTTATGGAAATGGAAATAAATTCTATAGGTAAGTATTGGTCAGTAGATAGGAAGAAGATTTCATGGAAGATCCATAGAAAGGTGTTGAAACTAAATCTATTTTAGATCTAGAATATACAATGATGGTTTCTATAAATATATTGAAAATAAAAGTGGAAGATAATGATCAACCAGAATTATTAGTATATATTAAAGTGTAATTGGGATGATGCTTAAATATCTTGATTTATAGAAAAATAATAACAATAAAATATGGAGTTTTTTTGAATGAGTATTCGAGTTATGTTGATGAACTTGGATCACAAGAGGGTCTTCTTGAGATAATAGTGGGAGAATAAGAAAAATCATGTGAAATATGATGAAAAAATGGATTATAGGATAAAAATTGTGTTAGGACCAATAGGGGCCTATATACCCTGAGAGGGGGGGGGGGTGAATCAGGGTATGGATATTCTTTCACAAAGTTCTTCCTGCCCCACTGGATCTTGACCTCTTTATTACAAGGGTCACTTTGTTTGCACTCGTGTGATTATTATGACCACTACTTTTCTTCTTTATCCGATGACGATACTTTGAATGTAATGCAGGGAAGGAAATAGGCAGACACAAAGATTTTTACTTGGTTCACCCTCACTGGGCTACGTCCAAGGAGCATACGCCGACAAGTTGCCGGTCGTACCAAATTCCACTATTCTTCACTAGATGTGGATACAATGTTAGGGCAAGATCACTTCTATGCCCAGACTCACTACCTTTACAATGTTTAGGGTCAACTCACTGCTTTCCCAAGGGTCACTCCCTGTTTTTGTCTCTCTGGCTCACTGCCGGTGGAGAGGATCACCTTCTTCCTCTTCCTAAGCTCACTGCTCTGTGAAAGGATTCACTCACAGTTTATATACTTGTAGGTCTCTTCATTTGCATGAAGTAATGCATCTTCAACTGTTGATAGATTCTCTATTGAAGTCCAACTTTCATCCACTGATGAATACCTCTTTGCCTCTGAACACTGGGCAATTCCTTTTGGAAACACCTTCGCAAAGAACCCTACTTCGCAAAGCTCCCAATTTCGCGAAGCTCAAACAAGCCTTTGCGAAGCTCCTACCTTTTCATGAATCACTTTCGCGAAGCTCAAGGCATCGCAAAGAAACATCCCTCGTGAAGCTTACTAAGCCAACGCAGAGCTCGTAGGTTTCGCGGAGCTATAATAGCCGTTGCGATGCTCCTATTTCGCGAAGCACACTGGCTCCACGAACCACCTTTTCAAATCGAGAGCAAAAGATCTTCTTTGAAAAATCTCTCTACTTCTCTCGAGGGGGTCCGCCTCTATTTATAGGCGATTCCACCGACCCTCGGCCCTTTCGTGCGAAGTCAACTCCATGTCATCGCCAATCGTGAAGCTCTGAAGTTTCCGCCAGAATTCTGTCCAAATCGCAAAGCACCACGGCAATTTTCCATTCATGGAGCTCGTCGTAATCACAGAGCATTACCGTCAACATTCCTTCGCGCCTTTGCTGCGAAGCTCCCTCACAAATCCCTTCACCGCTGCGATGTGCTTCAACTCTATCGTTCGAAAAGCTTTGACGTAATCGTGAAGCATCACGGCCTCCATTTTTATGGCCTTCACGAAATCCAATCCATACATCCCATCTTCGCGAAACTCATGCCTTTTCCATATAAAAAATACGATCTTCATGGAAATCCACTTTTCACAATGCTCCCCACATTCCAAATTTTGGATCCCAAAAATTTGGCAAACATTGGGAAACAGTGCCAACTTGTACTGCTCTTTTGTACCGGCTCCAGATCATCCTTTCCTTTGTCATCGTTCTTTGTCAACAAGGAGTGTCAACAAATTCTCGAGAACTCGACAATTATCCATGGACACCTGATTTGTCAACAAACACAATCAACCCAAAAATACTTCAATGTTACCTTGAGGGATTTTTTCCCAACAATCTCCCCCTTTGGGTTTGTTGACAACTCTTCACAACTCTGCTCAGAATGATTTTTTGCACTTTGATACCTCACTGAGTCTTCTTCCAGCTGCTACCACCATTCGCCTCTTGCGATTATGATAGCATTTAAGGAATCACTTAACACATACTCTAAGCCCACATGAGAAATGATCAGCGTGAGAAACAATATTAGTATGAAAAGTTCATCAATGAATCACTCCATTTCAAACACTAATTGTCGATTCCAACTTGATACCAATTCATAAATTGATACCAATCGTTAAACCACACTGATCCCAATTGGTGATAGCTGGAAACCTTGTCACACCATTCCAACACCACTGTTCTGCTTTTATCACGATCCTCAGCTGTTGTGATATCTATGCTTTGATCGATCACTTATAGCATCGTCAGATTTAAAAATCTCTCCCCCTTTCTAATTTCTCCCCCTATCTGGCTGCTCCACTGGTCAGATTCTCCCCGTATCAATCATGATTTATCAAATTGTCACACTATCTCCCCCTTGAACAATCACTATTTTCTCCCCCTTTGTCAACGAACCCAAAGGTCACTCCTTTGTAGTCTGTAACAGAGTAGAGAACACATATCAGCACATTAGGGAAAAACACATCATACCTCGGGGAGAGGGGGAGAGGGGGTGAGGGTCCCACATCCACACTATTTCAAGTGCGGGGAATCGACTGAACTCCTAGAGCCAGTCGATGCCTTTCAAATGCTTCCTTGGGTAAGGGCTTTGTCAGAATGTCTGCAACCTGTAGTGTTGTAGGCACATACTCCAACTTCACGATTCCATGCTCAACTTTCTCCTTGATAAAATGATACTTTATCTCAATGTGATTTGTCCTTGAGTGATGGACAAGATTTTTGCTGAGATTTATATCACTTGAGTTATTGCACTAGATTCTGATTGGAGACTTCACTTCAAATCCCATATCTTCAAGCTGCTGCTTCATCCATAATAACTGTGTGCATGCTTGAGTGGCCGCAATATACTCAGCTTCCGTGATTCTCAATAAAATGCAATCTTGATTCTTGCTTAGCCATGAAATACACAATCCACCAAGATAGAAAGCACCACCTGACGTTGATTTCCTATCATCCGCTGAACCGGCCCAGTCTGCATCAGTATATCCCAATAACTCTATCTGAGATTTATCAGTATATATCAAGCCAAAATCCACTATGCCCTAGATATACTGAAGTATTATTTTCACTGCAAGCATGTGGATTTCCTTGGGATTACTCTGATATCTCGCTGCTTGGCATGTGGCGAAAACAATATTAGGCCTTGTTGTAGTCAAGTACAACAAACTTCCAATAATTTTCATGTATTCTGTGATATTAACTGCATTCCCATCTTCATCTTTCGATAATTTCATCTGGGTGGAAACCAGAGTCTTCATCTCCTTGGAATTATCCATTCCAAACCTTCTTAAAACCTCATTTTCATATTTGTATTGAGAAATAAAAGTTTCATTCCTTCCTTGTGTCACCTGTAGACCAAGGAAAAACGTTAGCTCTCCAATCATTGACATTTCAAACTCATTTTTCATGAATTCGGAAAAATGTCTGCACTGAGCTTCATCTGATCTGCCAAAAATTATGTCATCGACATACACTAGCACCATCATCCTTTGATTACTATCATTACTAAAATAGAGGTTGTAATCAACTCCTCCACGTTGGAAACCAAGCTTCTTCAAGTACTGATCAAGCCTTGTGTACCATGCCCTTGGTGCTTGTTTCAGCCCATACAACGCCTTCTTCAGCCTGAAAACTTTGTTCTCATCCTCATGAATGAGAAAACCATCTGGCTGCTCAATATACACCTCCTCTTCCAGAACACCATTCAAAAATGCGGATTTTACATCCATCTGGAACACTTTGAACTTTTTTTGCACTGCTATGGCCAAAAATAATCTGATTGTCTCTAGCCTTGCAACTGGTGCAAATGTCTCATCAACATCTATTCCCTCTATCTGGGAGTATCCCTTGCACACTAGTCATGATTTGTTCCGAATCACTATGCCATCTTCATTCATCTTGTTGCGATAAACCCATTTAGTCCCGATGACATTCTTGTCTGCTGGCCTCGAAACAATCTCCCATGTCTGGTTCTTCTCAATCTGATCAAGCTCTTCATTCATAGCCTGAACCCAGTTTTTATCTTCAGCTGCATCGGCAACGCATTTCGGCTCAACTTGTGATAGTAATGATGTCTGCTGCAGTGATTTCATTCTTCTTGTCTGAACTGGAGCTCACTGATCACTAATGATATTCTATCTATCAGTTTTAGCTCAACTCTTTGGCTTCCTTGTAGACACATACTTTACACTTTCTTGTTCATCATTAGTGTCTTCTTCTGAATCAGCATCATCCACTTCTTCTCCCTCTGTGTTGCTTTCTTTCTCAACACTTTTTCTAGGAAACTGTTCACTGACTCATTTTTCAGTGGCTTCATTTCTTTCAGCTACTTTTCTCTGTGTCATTGTTCAATGACATCATTTCTTTGAACATCTTCTCTCATATTTTTGTTGACACACCTTTGATTTTCTCTCGCAGCTTCTTGGTATCCTGAAATCAGTCAGCTGATACCACATTGTTAAAACAAAATAGATAATCATAAAAACCTGTGTGTTGCTTCTTTTCAACCAATCATTCTTCATGAGCATAAACATTCATCCTTCATATCATATTGATATCATGCATCTGATTAGGATATAGAATGATCCCCCTGTGTTATGCAACTCTTCCCATAGTTATGCCCAATAGTTTTGACCCATAACTATTCTTTTCCTCCTGTATCATTTATTCTCATCTTCCACTCAGAGATGAGCCATTAACAAAATCTCTAATCCTACTAAGTTGAAACTCGGTGAAGGAAACAAGAGACAAAGTTAACAACACAATCACATTCTATTGTTCTCTGTTTCTCCCTTTCTTCTTCAACTCTGGTACCTGATTTGAATCAATTGAAATTGTAGAGCATATCACATATCCACTTCGCATCCTTAGATGCCACTTCCCCTTGGATCGTATCTCCCTAGAACCTGAAACACATGAATCATCAGTTAATATCATTTTTATACATAGGGAGAGGGGTGTTCTCTTCCAGAATCCTCAAGATGAGGATTGTGGGTGATCCTGATAGGTCAACCCTTTGATTCTTTCTTATAGAGCATCACAATCTTTCCTTGCTTCTTCTAGTTGCCTTTCCAACTTCAACTGCTCTAGCCATATGACTAAGCATTCTTTACCCACATGCTGAGCCTTTTTCTGATATGTAGATTCTATAGGCTTGGCCTTTCTCACCATTTGGGGTTTAAACCCACTAGTACACATTTACTTCTTTGATGTTCCACCAAAATTCCATTTTCCATGATTATTTCTTTGAGTAGGAATCTTTTTTCTTTCCATCTTCCCTTGCTTCTTCCACCATTGAAAGGATCTTGCACCTTCCTCCAATTTTCTCTGTGAAACACGACATGAGAATTTTTCAATACGTTCTTTGTTCATATTTCCTTTATCAGATGTATGAGTCACCACCCTATTTTGCGTTGGTGGTGGGTCCTCCACTGAACGTACATTCTTCTTACTCTCAGCTGTAGCGTTTCCTCCCTTTTTCTTCCAGATTTGATCATGTTCTTTCTTAGGGGGCGGTTGTGAGTGTGATAGATGAGGTGACTGATACACCTTTCGTTCAGCTCTATATGATTCCCCTGAGGCTCTAAGCCTATTCTCAAACTTACCACATTGTCTCATAGTGTAGAATTTCTCATTATGCATCACTGGGGATGAGAATCTCCTTTCGAGTCCCTTTTCATTTCTTGCTTTCTTCTTGCTGCAATGTCTTTCCAAATGCCCATAATTAGAACATATAAAACAATTTCCATCAAAGGCATACCTCATTTCATCATCTATTAGCCAAGATGTTGATGCAGCTTGAGTTCTTCCTCTGACATTGAGCTCTTGAGCTTCCTGACACATATTCGTGGTGTGTCCCATTCTTCCACAGTAATAGCATCTTATGAATGCTTTCCTTTGAGAGACTCTTCTCTCTGATTTATCATGATGCTTCTTCTTATCATTAGGTTTATCAAAGTTTATATTTTCACAGTTTGAAATGTATTCCAGAGAATCCGGACAGAAGCTTGATGTGTGGCCATGAATCCCGCAGAAATAGCACATGCCATCATTTCTTCCTGTAAAAGCCATTTTAGGTCTATCTCTAGCACCTGCAAGGTCTTCCATATCTCTAGATATTTTCACTTCACTTTTCCTATCATGCATAGGAGTGAGATCATCATATCCAATTCCAGATTTTTCCAACATGGATGGCCTTTGGGATGATACAATCCTTTCATGCTTCTCTTCTGATGTAGCATATTTGGATTTCATTTGATCATCACCTGCCGAAGGATAATCAAATAATAAGTGCAGTGCATCCTTCAACTTGGGATTATCTTTGGATTTAGACTTCTCCATTTCCTTCTTGACTGATTCTAGCTCTTCTTCCAACTTTTGAATCTCTATATCCCTTGATTCAAGTTGGACATCAAGTTATCCCTTGAGAAGCTTCCCTCTACTCATCTCATATTCCAATTCACATGTCAGCTTATCCACCATGCCACTCTTCTCCTTTACTTTCAATTTTTCTTGAGCAACAGAATCAAAACAACATGCATTATCTTGTTGTAGTATTTTATTCTTCTGAACTAGCTCAGATAGCTGTGTAGAAAGATCAATATTTCTAGCTTTCAGATTATGAACTTCATCTGACTTTTGACTCTCTTCATAATCACCATCCTTTTGTTTTCCTTTTATTTTAGAAATTTTTTGTAGTTACTCACCTTGAGAATCATTCTTCTCCTTAAGGTCTGTTTCCACACCAATAATCCATTGATTTAAGCCTATTAGATTGTTGACCTCAATCTCCAATACTTTGATCCGGATATCTTTAGATTTGACTTCTTCGGTGTTTCCAACGTCACTTGGAATATCAGGTTCTTCGATGCACCTAACTTGATCTTTCACTTTTCTATTCAAGCCATCGATCTCCCTTTTCTATTATTCAATCATAACCTTATACTCACCAACTGGTTCTGAGTTCTCTGGTGCTGATAACTTGAGTTCCTCAATTTTATCCATCAACTCAGACTTCTCTTCTTCCTGCTGATGCATATAGAGTTTGGCATCATGAACAAATTTGTTAGCTTTCTTGGTTTTTTCTCTCCAAACATCTATCTCTTCAAGAGAATCCTCTAACTCATCTTTCATATCTATTATTCCTTCAATTCTTTCTTCTTCATCATCACTTGTTTCAATATCACTTTAAAGTTCTTGTACTTCACTCATTCCTGCATCATGCTTGAGTGAATCAATTTTTTCCCTGTTAGATTCATCCAGACCTTCCTTCAGTAAACAGTTTGATTCTTTTAATTGAATCACACTTTTTCTATAAACACTCCCACACTAAGGAATACCACCTGACTTCTACTTCTTCTTGGATGTTTTTCCCTTTTCCATGGCTCACTGAGATAAGAGCAGACTGATTCTTTAAACACACAGATTGAATACACCAAGTCAGATCAAACAAATCTGATAAAAGTAACCTTCCCTCTGATACCAATTGTTAGGACCAATAGGGGCCTATATACCCTATAAGGGGGGGTGAATCAGGGTATGGATATTCTTTCGCAAAGTTCTTCATGCCCCACTGGATCTTGTCCAATTTACTACAAGGGTCACTTTGTTTGCACTCGTGTGATTATTATGACCACTTCTTTTCTTCTTTATCTAATGATGATACTTTGAATGTAATGCAGGGAAGGAAACAGGAAGACACAAAGATTTTTACTTGGTTCACCCTCACTGGGCTACGTCCAAGGAGCATACGCTGACAAGTTTCCGGTCCTACCAAATTCAACTATTTTTCACTAGATGTGGATACAAAGTTCGGGCTAGATCACTTCTATGCCCAGGCTCACTACCTTTACAATGTTTAGGTTCATCTCACTGCTTTCCCAAGGGTCACTCCCTATTTCTCTCTCTCTGGCTCACTGCCGGTGGAGAGGATCACCTTCTTCCTCTTCCTAAGCTCACTGCTCTGTGAAGGGATTCACTCACAGTTTATAGACCTGTAGGTCTCTTCATTTGCATGAAGTAATGAATCTTCAACTGTTGATAGATGATCTATTGAATTCCAACTTTCATCCACTGATGAATACCTCTTTGCCTCTGAACACTGGGCAATTCCATTTGGAAACACCTTTGCAAAGCACCCTACTTCGCGAAGCTCCCAATTTTGCAAAGCTCAAACAAGCCTTCACGAAGCTCCTACCTTTTCGCGAATCACTTTCGCGAAGCTCATTCGCGATGCTCAAGCCGTTGCAAAGCAACGCCCCTCGAGAAGCTTACTAAGCCAACACAGAGCTCGCAGGTTTCGCGGAGCTATAATAGCCGCTGCGAAGCTCCTATTTCGCGAAGAACACTGGCTCCACGAACCACCTTCACAAATCAAGAGCAAATGATATTCTCTGAAAAATCTCTCTACTTCTCTCGAGGGAGCCAGCCTCTATTTATAGGAGATTCCACCGACCCTCGGCCCTTCTGCGCGAAGTCAATGCCACGTCATCACCAATTGCGAAGCTCCGAAGTTTCCTTCGAAATTCTGTCTAAATCGCAAAGCACCATGGGAATTTTCCGTTCGTGGAGCTCGTCGTAATCGCGGAGCATTACCGTCAACATTCCTTCGTGCCTTCGCCGCGAAGATCCCTCACAAAGCCCTTCACCACTGCGATGCGTTTCAACTCTGTCGTTCGCGAAGCTTTGATGTAATCACAAAGCATCACCACCTCCATCTTTCTGGACTTCGTGAAATCCAATCCATACATCCCATCTTCACGAAACTGATGCCTTTTCCATATAAAAATATGATCTTCATGGAAATCCACTTTTTGCATTTCTCACCAAATTCCAAATTTTGGACCCAAAAAATTTGGCAAACACTGGGAAACAACGCCACCTTGTACTGCTCTTTTGTACCGCCTCCAGACCGTCCTTTCCTTTGTCATCGTTATTTGTCAACAAGAAGTGTCAACAAATTTTCGAGAACTCGACAATTATCCATGGAAACCTGCTTTTTCAACAAACACAATCCACCCAAAAATACTTCAATGTTACCTTGATGGATTTTTTCCCAACAACATGAAGAATAATTTAAGATTATTGATGATCTCAACCAATCTACCTAAGAAAAAGTAGAGAACATTGAAGATCTTTTAGAAGAAGTAATTTACTTGAGAAATGGTATTGAATTAGAAATCAAAGAATATGGTTTAAAGAAAAAACTTAAGTTTAAAAAAAATTCTTATTTGAATTCTTAAAAGTGATGGTTGAATGAGGTATAAGAACTTTTCATGAAATTAGTTTTTATCAAAGATCCAATTTCATGGGTAAAACAATATTGTATATAATGGAAAAACATAAAGCCAAAATATGAGAAAGTGAAGAGCACCAGGAAGTACTTGTAAGGATAAATATTTCATCCATAAAGAATTTATCATCAAATAAGGAATTATAATAAAATTAGAGTTATGTGGAGAGGTGACCACAACCATATATTTCCAATGATGAAGTATCCTTTTTTTGGCTTCTTAGACCACACAATGTCTAATTGTGATGAAGTTTGAAGTAACCTAAGAGGTGAAGCTATCATAAGTCAACAAAGAAGAGTAATATAATATTCTTAATAACAGTACAAAAACTCTTTCTATGGTTACTATTTTAATTGTTTAAATTTTGTCCATAAAGTAGTAGTTTGTAATAAATAAAGATGAAGATATTCTTATATAAGAAAATGAATAATGGATGAAAATAAATTAATAAAATTCACTCAAATAATGTTTTTAATCCTCTTTAAGAAGAAGTATTTTATCTTATTTCGTGTCATAAATTTTTTTTGAAGTGACCAACAAAAGTATCAACGCACTCAAAAATATATTGGAAGGAAAAGAAGAAAACTGAGAAGAAAAATATGGATAAAATTTATTTAAAAGAATCAAATATAAGAAACATCTGGATTCTAGAAAGTGGGTATTAACCTTATATTATAGGTAATATGAACTTGTTAAATAAAGTTAAAGTAATATTAGATGGAACAATTGTAACACCTAGAGATTTTGTGAATTTTTTTTGAACTAATTTAATATTTTGCTATTTTCACTTCACGCAACACTAAATATATATTTTCACTAAGTCAAACATTGCTCTAACATAGAGAAAACTTGAATTTTGTTACATGAAATCCCAAATTGGTGTGCGTTACTCAAAACAACAAGGTTAGTGTACATTACACACAAGATTGATTTTCCTCGATGACTTGTGTAACATGCAAGACTAAGTGTTACCTAACTATAATATATTATTAAAAATATTATTATAATGAGTAATAAACTAGAAATTAAGTTTATGGACATTAATAGTATAAAATAAATTATGAAAATATGTTATGCACACAAATATATGATTCCAATTAATAAATATGAAAAACGATTGAATATAAAGGAAAATATTATTATAGTCACAAAGCTATTTTAAACTAGTAAATTAAGTTAATTATAATTTTTAAGTGATATAAATTTAATACATATGATATATATTCAATCAAATATTTTTTATATCCATCCAATATATTCAATATTCATAAGATAAGAACAAATCTAATTTTATGCATAAAACCTATATTTTTATTAAGGCATTTTTACTACCTTTCGATAGAGAACCCTTTTTAAATCCAATTTTTGGAAATTTTATAGACTTAATATGTAAAACTAAACTAAATATATTTAATAGAGACATAAAAATTATGTTAGCATAAATTTTTTGTATTTTTATGTAAGGTTTCATCTTATAATGAATAGTTAAAATTACTAGATTTTAATTCAAAACTTATTTTTCATAATATTTATTTATAAGGTTAAAATATATTTTAATTTAATTTAAAAATTTTATTAGATAATATTTTATATATTAATCCAATTTTGGTCATTTTAACTATTTCCACATTTAAATTGGACATAATAATTAGCAAACTTTTGATCCTTTTTTACTTTAAAAGCACACAGTGTCGTCCCAATAGTGGGATTAATTTTAAATTAATTTCTAACACTTATATGATTATAAATTAGAAAAATGGATTCCATATTTGTAATCATAATAATTTATATTGTATAATAAGGTCAAATTTTTTTTGACAAAAAGTATTAGTGAAGGTGATTAAAATTAATTACATCGATTACGAGAAAAATTAGGTTAATAAAGTACTAAAAATTTAATTTAAGACCCAAAACAACCTAGAAACATGTAAAAAACATATTTTATGGACATATTTAGACCCTATAATCAATTTAATCTACCTTGTTCTATTATTGGATCCAATTTAACATTAAAAATGTGGGTGGAATTCTCTCTTCAAAAATTTACAAGAGTGTCGCTCCTCCTCCACTATAAAGACCACCACATCTACCCATTCCTCACACCTCTCAAACCTCTTAAGTTTGGACAATATATTCCCAAGTATCCTTTAAACCATCCTTCTTTCTAACTTTAAGCCTACCTTTGGGAATAAATCCTCTCAAGGAATTGTTTTGGCACAAACCAAAAGGAGCTACCTGATTTAGAGGTAACGTCTTCTCTTAAGCTCCTTCCATTTATTTTCCTTCTCCACACCTTCAATATATTAATTCCATTATTGTGTGACAAAAACAGTATAATAAATATAATAGTATGTATTTATAAAAAAACTTCCACCCACACTTACACACACCTCAATCTAATGGTTATTGAACATATTGTTTCTGCGTACGACAAACTATTGCCTCACGAAACAATGATTGTTCATTTCTTATTTACCACCAATCATGGATGAAATTATGATTTAAAATATATTTATATATGTTATATATAATAATTATTACGTTTTTATTCTTATATATTACTTTTTACAACTTATTCCTTTTTATTTTTATTTGGTAGTAATACGATAATCTCATTTGAGGAAGTGTGGACTACCACCCCCTCATAGCGATTTGATTCGTTCACACACCCCATGAAACGTATTAAGGATGGATTTAATGAACTTATATGATATATATGATATATTAATTATACTATAATATATATATATATATACATATGTCATTTACTTACTTTATTTCAGTACGACAATAAAAACAGAAACAATGTTCATGCGTATGTACGACTTACCGTCTCCATGAATGGTGTGTTCAATTTTGTAATTATTTATTATATACATATTTATAATATAAAAATACTGGATATATATGATATTTATATAATTATTTACATTTTGGAATCATGATATAAATATAATATAATGAATTAAGACACATGTGAAGAACAAAGTGTATATTACCCGAAGTGAAACCTTAAAATAGGATTGTTAACAAGCGGGTAATATAAAGTCATAATCAAACAATATATGGTATTAGATATAATAATATGGTTCTTTAAAATATTTATAACAAATTTATATTTATTATACAAGTGGTTTTAATGAGTATGATGAGATTGAAGACACTAGTTAAGGGGATTTCATATCAATTTTAATTTCCGTGAGATACATGTTATGTTCAACACTATTTCCTTTTTGTGTGGTGTATGTAATTACCATGATTTTATTCTATTTATATTATAATTAAATTTATGGTTATTCACATGTCAATTTTATTTTATTTCTTTCATGTGTTCTAAGTTTCAAATGTTTCCAAATCGGTAAAATAGTTTTGTCTCAATTTGCCTTCATTAACACTCATGTTTTGTTATTCACCTAAACTCTTACTTAAAGGTGTGTATATTTAAATTTTACATGTTATATAATTAATATAAATATTTTAATTATATTTTAATTTTCTTGTAATTTCATTTCTTACATGGAGAGTACGATCCCATGTTACTAAGTTATAAGAGTTTGTTGAGGTAATCTCATCACTTTTCGAGATTGATTATGTCTATGCTTCATTTGATGAAATATTATGATCCATATCTCAAGGAAATTCATGAAATTTATTATCCTCTATTTATCCATGATATACTCATGTATTGGTACCATTTTTCTACTCTTTAATCCAAAATAAAGTTAAGAAAGTGTTTTTAAGAAATTCTGACCTTACCCTCCCTTCGGTCAGAAATCTATGTTTTCTAAAAAGGGTTTCCAAGAATATGATACCATTATCCTATATGATTTAAAATAAATTTTTACCCATTTTTTATTTTACCAATCTATTAAATGGAACCTTCTATTCACTTTCCTAACAAATTCCTTCTAACATTTTTATTGTGAAAAATTAATGTTCTTTTTACCTTATACAACATATACAGATTTACCCGACGTAATTACTTTGATGATTCCTATGAAATTTTAAAATGTTAGTATTTAAGAAATTTGTTTTCAAAGTAATTTTCAAGTAAAAAGATTTTAAAAATGGTTTCAATTATTATTTATAAGTTTTCAATGTATTTTTTTAAGAAAATTATTTTTAAATAGTTTTATGTATTAAAAATACTTTTTCAAATAAGTAAGGATATTTTCCTCAAGAATAGTTTTTGAAAGATATTTAAAAAATATTTCCCATCTAAGATGACATCTATTGATGTTACTCATTCCATTTTAGGAAATGATCTAAAGGTTCCATTCATATCCTTTCTATGAATGGGTAACATTTAATGTCATGGTCTTTATGAAACTTATTTATCTTTCATAGGTTATATTATTATAAAATCTATTTCTCTTTCACAGGTTATGATTAGATGAAATGGTTATGAAAAATATTTATTTCACATAGGTTATGATGTGATCAAATTTTAATGATACCCATTTCATTTTATGGGTTATTATTTGATGTTTATAAGACCTATGTATTTTTATGGGTCATGATATGATGAATGTTTTATTATCTTATGGCACATGTATGAATGATTTTACTATGATATGGGTGGGAACTATATATCACTTTAATGTATTGGGTAATGATAAGTTTTATATATTTTACATGGTTTGTATCCCATGCCTGAAAAGAATGTGGGTGTATGGGTTGTAGCCCAGGCCCAAAAAGAATAAGGGTGTACGGGATGTTGTAGCCGAAGCTTGAAAAGAAAGAGGGTATATGGGTTATATCACAAGACCAAAAAGAAAGAGGGTATATGGGTTGTAGCCTAATCCAGAAAACAATAATGTTCTTGGGTTGTAGCCCAAGCCTAAATGAAAGAGGGTACATGGGTAGTATCCCAAGTCCAAAAACAAGATGGTACATGGGTTGTATCCCAAGGCTAAAAGAAAGTGGGTATACGAGTTACTATCCCAAGCCTGAAGCTGTTACATGGGTCATAGGCCAATACTATCATGTTATAAAGGTATTGTCTTGTAGACTTGACATAAATGTTAATATTGTTATTTTTATTCCACAAATACTATTTCTTATTACTTAGTTATGATTTAATGGATCATGATGTTTATTTCCTTATGATTCATGTCTTATGAATTGCCAGGATTTATCCCATAACTCATGTTTATGATATTTGATATGCGTGGTATGATCTCTTAATGTTATGATCGTGTTATCATACCCAAATTTCAATGTTTATGATTATATGTCTCCCTTGTTTACCCTTATTAAGAATTTGAACTCACCCATTTCTTATGTTTCCTTTCTCCAGGTTATGAAGAAAGGTTTTTGGTAGAAGTACTAAAGGTGGAGATCTTCATTGGAGATGTCGAAGATATTTCACTGGGATAAAATATTTTGTTTCCAACTTTCCAAAGACACTAAACTATTATGGTCTTCGGGTATGTATTTTTGTAATTTACAGAATATTCTTCTAAAATGATGAAATATCCACGTATGTTAATCATGGGTCTCTATAGTTGGTATTAAAGGAAAGGGTTAGTCAAACTTTAGAAACTAAGATGATAAAAGTTTAGTGATATACCTAGGTATATTTATAAGGATATGTACAAGTATCCCTCTAAGGATAGTTATAAGGATTAGTTTACATTTAGGAAAATGACTTGGAATGTTGGTAAATGATAGAGTTAGTGGCTTCCTAGAAATACATCCCAGTCTGGATACTACAAGTGGATGTGGATCCGGTAGAAATGTACCTAGGGGTAACAAACCCGACAAGATGTTTCAGGCTTGACTTGGGGTAATCTAGTACATGACAAAGAGCCTTACTACACACCTAGTTTGACACTCCCAAGGGATATGCTTAGGGAATTCACAAACTCTTCAAGAACTATCATGAAGGATTTAAATAGAATTTAGCTATTAATTAACTAGAAAAAACCTTAGGTATCATAGAATAAGGAAGGTTTCATAATTTAGAAATCATATAAGTGACTTTTCAGAACTATATGGTTCTTCTATTTGATAACTATTTCTTACTTGAATTTATTAAATGGATAAAACCTTAAAGAACCACGTTAATGGTGATTTTGAGGGAAAACTCAGTGATTTCTCTCCCTATAATATGAATTATTTGGGAGATGGACTGAAAAACCAAATTGATAGCTCACAAAACTTTCTCAAGATAGGAATCATGATGATTAAAGGAGGGAACAACATTCTATTGAGTCCTTCATGAGGCATCATCCAACTTATTTTAGTGGTTCATCTGATCCACTTATTGTTGAACAATGGATCAGTACCAATTAAAAGATATTCCTCATTCTCAAGTGTTTATATCAAGAGAAATTAATTATAGCAATTTATTGGTTAGAAGGTGAAGTAGACTAGTGGTGGACTATAATCAAGAATATAAGGAAGCAATATGAAATTGAATCCATGGATTAGGATGAGTTCAAAAACGTATTGTCCAATAAGTAATTTCCTCATGTCCTTCGTACAAAGATGGAAAATGAGTTCCATGAGTTGAAGCAAAAGGATAACAGATCTTTCGGTACCTATGAAGCTAATTTCACAAGAATTGCAAGATATTCTTTTGGAATTATCATACAACTAGAAAGTAAGGTTGATAGGTTTTTTAGTGTCTTAAATCCAAGTCTCAAAAAAGAATTTTCTATAAGATACTTTGGTAACTATGAATAGATTGTGCGTTGTGCAATCAAAGTTGAAATGGAGGTCAGAGTTATGTATCAATGTCATGGTTTTAATAAGAAGAGGAATATGGAGTTCAAAGAACAATCAACAAACCATGGAGATAAGAATATGAGCCTTCATTTGTGCTCAACATGTGGAAATAATCTTGATGGGAATTTTCTTAATGGGACTAGTAAATGTTTTAAGTGTGTAACGGAAGTACATCGAGTGTTTGAATGTCGAAGGGATCAGAAAAATTTATATAATGATGAAAATAATGAGAGAAATCTTTAGGATGCACCTTCTACAATTTAGTGTTTCAATTGTAGTGATTTTGGGTGTTTCTCCAGAAACTGACCAAATCAATGGGTTTATAACAATGATAAACACCAATAACTTTTGAAGGCAAAGGACAATGGGAAAAAATATGAAATCATAATGGATAAAGTGAAACAAGATAATTAAGAATTACCTGTCATTTATCAGTTGGGAATTTTATGTTTGATTTTGTATGAATAATCCCTATGAAAGTTTTATTGTTCATCCTTTGGTGATATTTCAGGTGATTATATTTTCCGACATGGATTATGGAATAATAAAATCACATTTTATATTCTATCAATAGAAGGATGAACCAAAGTTTCTAATATAAATTATTTTGGTTAAAGATAAGATCCTATTTAAGCAATAAAGGGTGAATTATAACCATTTATGGAAATTTTAACTTAAACTTCATATTAAGTCAATAAGATTAAATTGTTATCTTCCATATAAGGATTTATGCATAGTAGATAGCCTGTTCAAACATCATTGTGTTGATGGTAACTAATGACAAATGGGATGACATATCATGGGACTCATGATCTACTAGTACTTTAGAAATGAAAAAGTAACCATCCTTTTTAGAGAAATAGGTGAAGTGGGTCATGTAAAAAAAGTATAAGGCTATCTTGAAATCATGGAAGTATATATTTTCATAAAAAATCTTTAGGGGAAATAGATCTTCAAGATAAAAAATGTTATCCTAGTACCTTTGTTTTCGATGGATCAGATGGTCCTTTAGGTCACCATAGATTTATGGCCTTGTGATTGTTAACTTTTTCCTAAAATTTTTCCCTATCACTATCCATAAGAACATGATTGTAATATTTATATTCCATGTTTATGTTTTTTCTTCCTAACTATGGTCTCTTATGTGGGAATCTCGTTATGAGTTACTTTGTGTAACCATTATGGTTTTGACTTCCACTTTTTAAGTGAAGTTTTAGTATTTATTTTTATGATGTGGGTTTCTATGAATGAAACATTAAAGTATTAAACCTTTGATAACCCAGATGAATTTTGAGGGCGAAATTCACTTTAATGGGGGTAGAATGTAACACCCTGAGATTTTGTGTTTTTTTCAAATTAATTTAATCTTTTGATATTTTTCACTTCAAGAAACACTAAAAATATCTTTTCAATAAGTAAAACATTAAATTCACATAGATCTTAATTGGATTATGTTACAGGCAATCCAAAAATGGCGTATGTTACATAGAAAAACAAGGTTAACATACATTACACTCATGATTGACCTTCCTCATTGGCTTGCATAGCATGCAAGACTGAGTGCTACCTAACTATAATATATTATTAAAAATATTATTATAATGGGATATAACCTAGACATTAACTTTAAGGATATGAATATTATAAAATAAATTTTAAAAATATATCATGTACCCAAATATAAGATAAATTCATTGATTACCAATTAATGAATATAAAAACCAATTAAATATAAAGGAAAATATTATTATAGTCATAAAGCTATTTTAACCTAGTAAATTAAGTTAATTATAATTGGTAAGTGATATTAATTTAATAAATATGTTATATATTTAATAAAATGTTTTTGATATTCATCCAATATATTCTATAGACATAAGATAATAACAAACCTAATTTTATGCTTAAAAACCTATATTTTTATTAAGGAATTTTTACCACCTTTCGATGGTGAAACATTTTTAAATCATATTTTTGGAAATTTTATAGATTTAATATGTCATAATAAACATTATATTTTTAACAGAGACATAAAAATTAGGTTATTATAAATTTTTGGTATTTTTATGTAAGGTTTTATCATATAAGGAATAGTTGAAAATACTGGATTATAATTCAAAAGTACTTTTCCATATAATTTATTTATAAGGTTAAAATATATTTTAATTTGATTTAGAATTTTAATTAGATAATATTTTTATCAAGTAATATTATTTGGGACATTGTAACTTTTTCCACATTTAAATTGGACATAAAGACTTAGCAAACTTTTGATCCTTTTTACTATAAAAACCCGCAATGTCATCCCAACAACAAGATTGATTTTAAATTAATTTATTCTACTTATATGATTAGAATTTGGAAAAATGGATTCCATATTTTGAATCATAATAATTTATAATGTCTAATATGGTCACCTTTTTTTACAAAATGGATTAGTGAAGGTGATTAAAATTAATTACATCGATTAAGAGAAAAATTAGGTTAATAAACTATTAAACTTTTAATTTAAGACCCAAAAGACATATAAACTTGTACAAAACCCATTTTATGGAAATATTTAGACCCTATAATAAATTATATCAACCTTGGTCCATTATTGGATCTACTTTCAACATAGAAAATTTGGGTGGAATTCTCCCTTCAAATATTTACAAGAGTTCCACTCCTCCTCCACTATAAAAGGTCACCACCTCTACCCATTCCTAACACCTATAAAACCTATTAAGTTAATAAAAGATCTACCCAAGTTTCCTTAAAAAAATCCTCCATTCTACCTTGAATCCTCCCTTTGGTAATAAATCCTCTCAAGTAATCCTTTTGTCCCCAACCAAAAGGAGTTACCTGATTTAGTGGTAACATCTTCTCCCAAGCTCCTTCCATTAATTTTCCTTTTCCACACCTACACTCTATTTATTACATTATTTTTTTGAAAAAACCAGTATCCTACATATACTAGGATGTTTATATGAAATTCTTTCAATATAAACTTACACACAACTCTATCTAATGGATATCTAACATACTATTTCTATGTACGAAGAACTATTGCATCACAAAACGATGATTGTTCATTTCTTCTTTACCACCAATCATGATGCACATTATGATGAAAAATATATTTATATATGTTATATATAATAATTATTATGTTTATATTATTATTTATTCATTTTTAAAAAACATACCTTTTTTATTTCCATTTGGTGGAAATTCGATAATCTCGTTTGAGGAAGTGTGGACTACCGCCCCCTCAGAGCGATGTGATTCGTTCACACACCACATGGAATGTATTAAGGATGAGTTTAATTAAATTAAATTATATATATTATATATTAATTATACTATAATAATTATATATATATATACTTATGTTATTTACTTACTTTCTTTCAACATGACAATAAAAATGGAAACAACGTTCATGCATACGTATGACTTACCATCTCCATGAACGATGTATTCCATTTTGAAATTATTTATTCTATATATTATTGTAATATAAATATACTATATATAAATTATATTTATATCATTATTTACATTTTGGAATCATGATATAAGTATAATATAAGAAATTAAAACACATATGAAGAACAAAGTGAATATTACTCGAAGTAAAACCTTAACAAAGGATCATTAACAAGAGGGTAATATATGGTCATAATCAAAACATATATGGTATTATATATAATAATATGGTTCTATAAAGGATTTATAATAAATTTATATTTATTATAAAGTTGGTTTTAATGAGTACGACAAGATCCAAGACATATGGTAAAGGGATTTAATCTCACTTTTAATTTCCGTGAGATACATGTTATATTCGACACTATTTCCTTACTATGTAGAGTATGTAATGACCATAATTATATTTTATGTATCATATAATTAAATTTATGGGTATTACCATGTCCATTTTATGGTCCTTCTTTCATGGGGTTTATGTTTCAAAAGTTATCAAATCAGTAAAATAGTTTTGTCTCAATTTTCTTCTTTGATACTCATGTTTTGTTATGCACCTAAACTATATCTTTGAGGTGTAAATAATTACATTTTAAATGTTATATAATTAATATCAATCTGTTTATGATATTTTAACTTCATTTAATTTCATTTCTTGCATGTGTAGTACAATACCAAGTTATTAAGATATAAGATTTTATTGATACAATCTCATTGCTTTTCAAAATTGTTTTTGTTTATGCTTAATTTGATGAAATCTTATGATCCATCTCTCAAGGAAATTAATTAAATTTATTATACTATTTTTATCCATGATTTAATCATTTATTGGTACCATTTTTATACTCTTTGATCCAAAATATATTTAATAAAGTGTTTTTAATAAATCTTGATCTTACAATCCCTTCGGTCGTAAATCTATGTTTTCTAAAAAGGGATTACAATAATATTATACCATTATCTAATATGATTTAAAAGAAATTTTTACCCTTTTTTTATTTTACCAATATCTTCAAGGGAATATTCTTGTCTCTTTTTGAATAGGGCATTCGATTTAACCTTTTTATCGTGAAAAAGGAATGTTCTTTTTACCTCACATGACATGTAAAGATTTACCCTCCATCATTACTTTGAATATTCCTTTGCACTTTTAGAAGGTTAAACTTTAAGAAATTTTTTTTAAAAGTAATTTTCATGAGAAATGGTTTTAAAAATGATTTCATGCCTTCTTTATAAGTTTTCAAGGTATTTTTTTAAAAATAAATTTTAAATAGTTTTATGTATTAAAAAGAATTTTTGAACAAGTAAGGATATTTTCCTCAAGAAAAGTATTTTAATTATATTTCAAAACTATTTTTCATCTAAGATGACATATATTTATGTTACTCATGACCTTTTTGGAAATTATCTAAAGGTTATATTCACATCCTTTCTTTGAATGGGTTATACTTAATGTCATGGTCTTTATGAAACATGTTTCTATTTCATGGGTTATATATTTATGAAATATTTTTCTCTATCATGGGTTATTATTCAATGAAATTTTTAAGAAACCTATATCTTTCCCATAGGTTATGATGTGATAAAATGTTAATGATACCCATTTCATTTTATGGGTTATTATTTTATATTTACAAGACCTCAGTCTTTTTATGGGTCATGATATGATGAATGTTTTATTATCTTGTGGAACATATGTGAATAATTTTACTATGATATGGGTGGGACCTATATCTCCATCCAATGAATTGGGTAATGATAAGTTTTATATAGGGTATATTGGTTTTTTTCCACGCCCAAAAATAATAAGGGTGTACGGGTTGTATCCCAATCCCAAAAATAATGAGGGTGTACGAGTTGTAGACCACACCCAAAAAGAAAGAGTGTATATCGGTTGTTTCCCAAGACCAAAAATAAATATGGTGTATGGGTTGTATCCCAAGCCTGAAAATAAATATGGTATATAGGTTCTATCCTAATCCATAAAACAAGAAGGTTCATGAGTTGTAGCCCAAACCCAACTGAAAGAGGGTACACAAGTAGCATCCCAATCCCAGAAACAAGAAGGTACATTGGTTGTAGCCTGAGCCTAAAAGAAAGTGGGCACACTGGTTAGCTATGCCCGGTCACAGCTTATTACCATCTACCATTCCCATCCTATCCCTGACTAAGGCTCTAAATAGTAAGTCAAAGAAAAGAAACTCCTCTGATACCACTTTTTAACATCCTGGATTCGAGTGCCACTCAACGGGTGCCCCGAACCTGGTTGGTCACATGACCTCAAGCGCATTTCCCCAAATGCCAGAGGCTGCCGACTAGCAGCGAGGACCCAGGTCTGATAGTGGGGAAACTATGCCCTCATTTGTCAAAGTCTAGCGTAGTGGAACAAAATAACAAGCATATAACAACAATGGAAGAAATAAACCATACACAATTTTAGATGAAAAAATGTAGTAAATATAACCAACAGTCATATATAAGTATGATGCAATATGTCTCAAGTTCTTAAAAAATAGCCAGAACATGTTACATAGCAGTACAATACAATACAAAGTATAACAATCAAAATAAGACAACCAGTAGCATCGCAAGCCTAAGCCCGGTCCCATCCTCCCCTACTCCTCAGCAGCAATCAAAGTACCTGTATAGGGGCCCTTTCCCTTATCCACACCTACAGAAACGTAATCTGTTTGGGCAGAAAAGCATGACCCAAACAGGGTGTGATAAATAATCTCAGTAGGCACCCACCAAAGGCCCGTGATCAACTGTGTGTAAACATGCAACAACAGTGTACAAACATAAATGAAATAACTAAGAAGTACTAAAAAGTAACTAACTTTACCAGTTATATTTCCATTTTAATATTCATTTAATCATTCATTATAAGGAAACCATTACAGTGAATTTCTATGCAAATAGTCAGTGTCCTCAGACATGCAAACCCTTACCCTCAGGTAATCAGAATCGTAACCCACAGGTAATTTCCCATAGGCATAACAGATATTTCCCTTAGGCGTACGAAGTGTCTCCCTCAGGCATAGAGTCTATTTCTCACAGGCACAGAAGAATTTGCCCTCAGGATAAAAGATACACTGCCCTTAGGCTAAGTAAAACACTTCCCTTGGGCTAAAAAAGTAACCGGGCCATGCCCAACATATAAACAAGCAGTTCAAATACAATTCCTCTCAAGGAAAAAGTAATGAATAATATAAACAAGGCATACCCTCAGGTATCCTGGCCAAACAACTAAACAGAGGAATGCACCCCCGGGGTGGTCTTGGATCCAAGCAGCGATCCCAAACAACAGTTTAATATCACATTTAATTTCCTATACAAATCTATGTATTTAAACAGCAAAGGCCTCATCCACACGATACCCCAACATGGGTTCGTAGCATAAAACAATACACAAAAACACACAGTAGTTGGAAATTAAACAGCAAGACACCTACCTTAAACACTCAAGAATGGTATACCCGAATGACGCCTTCTAAAACATCCAAGAATGTCGTAGATATAAGGTAAAAGAATTATCATTCAACCTAAAATAACTTCTCTTAGATGAAGAATTGGCAAGAACTACACAATGAGAAGGGAGGGCTTACCCGTGCGGTTCCAACATGATCGATGGAAGCGGGATCAGATTCCCGGTGCTCGATCGGTTGATCCACAAAGATTCGGATGTTCTCTCCCGAGCTCCCATCTGTTTCTAATCCAATCCTGTGAATAGGGTTGGATACTGCCCATTTTAAGTGAAAAAAAACAAATTACACAGTGTGTAATTTTGACTACACGGCATGTACTTCCCTCATTTAACTGTTCCTCTTGCAGCACCGCCAAACTATTCTTCCGTCGACATGAGCACACAACGTGTATTCTCGACTACACGGCATGTACTCTCGCCCAAATGGCGACTGCTTCCACCACCTTACTGTTTCACCTGCCGACTGACTATACGACGTGTAAAGGACCACTACACGGTGTGTAGTCGGTTTTTACACACTTCATTGCCGACATGGAAACACACCCTGTGTACTCATCCCACACGGGAAAAGTACACTGCGTGTGGAATAGTACACCGCGTGTAGTCCCAAAATTTAGGATTTTCCCCCATTTTCCTTATTTTCTCAAAAACACTTAAGGAAAAGAAAAAAGAAGAAACCCGTACCTCAAAAATAAGAACCGGGTTCTTACAAACTTCCCCCCTTAAAGCAATTCATCCCCAAATTTCCCTTCCAAGGGTGGCAAAGATAAAGCTCAGAGAAACTCTGGCCATTGAGCACATATGTCGGTCTCCCGCTCCTAGGTTTCATCCTGCACTCGTCCATGCTGCCATAACACTCGTACGAGAGGAACTGACCAGCCTTGGAGAACCTTCATGCTCCTATCAACAATATGAATCAGATGCTCCTCAAAGGACGCATCTACTTCAAGCTCAACCTCCTCGGGCTTAAAGACGTGAGACGAGTCTGAATGGTAGTGGCGTAACTGAGATACATGGAAGACATCGTTCATGTCCCTGTACCTCTGAGGTAACTGCAACCGATAAGCAATCAGCCCGAATTTCTCCATAATCTCAAATGGACCCACATACCTCGGTGAAAGTTTACCTTGTCTCTTGATCCGCCTGTGTCCCAATCTCAGCAAAACATGCAATAAAACCTGATCCCAGACCACGAACTCCAAAGTTCATCTGCAGCGATCAACATAATATTTTTGACGAGACTGTGTGGTAGCCATCCGCTTCTGAATCAACTGGACCTGCTCAGTAGTCTCCTATACGATCTATGGTCCTAATAAATCTACCTCACCTACCTCCAACCAGCACAAGGGTGATCAGCATTGCCTACCATATAAAGCTTTGTAAGGTACCATCTTAATAGTTTTCTGAAAACTATTATTGTAGGAAAAATTGACTAGGGGTATATTCTTCTCCCAAGAGACCCCAAAGTCTAGGACGCATGCACGCAGTATGTCCTCAACCACCTGTATCGTACGCTCCGACTGGCCATCAGTCTGAGGGTGGTAAGATATGCTCAGAAGCACCTGTATACCCAGTGCCCTATGGAAACTCTTCTTGAAATGTGATGTAAGGCAGGCGTCTCTATCTGAAATGATAGAACGAGGAACCCCATGAAGACGTATGATCTATCGAATATACAACCTTATGAGCTCATCAACACCGAAGGTGTCCTTGATCGGAAAGAAGTGAGCTACCTCTGTGATTCTGTCCACAATAACCCACACAACATCATTGACTCTAGGTGACCTCGAAAACCCAGTCACGAAGTCCATCGTGACATCATCCCATTTCCACTCCAGGATGGGTAACTATTGTAACAGTCCAGCTGGCCTCTGATGCTCCGCCTTCACCTGCTGATAGGTAGAATATCTCGTAACAAAACTAGCTATATCTCTTTTTATACCTGGCCACCATTACTGACGTCTGAAGTCACGGTACATCTTGGTACCCTCGGGACGAACTATCCATGCTGAAGTATGAAACTCCCGCATCAACTCCTAGCATATATCCCTTGGAACCCACACTCATCCATGGAAACGCAGAACCTCATCATCACTTATCATCCAACCAGGAGGAGGGTCCTCACTTGCCACCGACTCTCGTAGAACTAGGCCTTCTGAATCAGATAACTACCTCATCCTCACTCTATCCAGGAGGATTGAATTCAAAATGAAAGATGAAAGATAAGTCTGCCCCTGTCTGTCATGAACTTCCAAATGCATTTCAGAAAACAAAGCCATAAGCTGCCACTCATCACTGGCCTCCTCCATAGCCTGTATCTGAGTCCTCCTGATCAGTACATCAACTACTGCATTACCTTTACCAGGTGTATAGGCAATCTCAAAGTCAAAGGACTGAAGGTATTCGACCCACCTTCGCTGCCTCATATTCAAGTCATGCTAAGTAAAGATATACTTGAGACTTTTGTGATCAGTAAAAACCAAAAAATTTTCTCCCAAGAGATAATGTCTCCAAAAAAGCAACGCATGAACAACTACAGCCAAATCGAGATCATGCATCGAGTAATTCCTCTCATGTGGCCTCAACTGCTGAGAACCGTACGCAACAACTCGATCGACCTACATCAACACTGCTCCCATCCCAATACCTGATGAATCACAGTAAACTATATAGCTCTTCCCTTGATCTGGAAGTATCAGGGCTGGTGCTGATGTCAACCTTCCTTTCAGGTCTTGAAAGGCTGTCTCACAAGCTTCCGACCAAACGAACTTCACACCCTTCTTAGTCAGACCCGTCAACAGTGCTGCTAAGCGGGAGAAGTCATGGATAAAGCGTCTGTAGTAACTAGCCATACCTGAGAAACTCTATATCTCAAACACGTTCTTAGGCTTCTCCCAAGAAACTAATGCTCTCACCTTCTCTGGGTCTACTGAAACTCCTGCCTCTGAGATGATATGACCCAGGAAGTGAATATGGTCCATCCAAAAGTGCCTCTTTGAGAGCATAGCATATATCTTATGCTCTCTCAGTGTACTAAATATGATCTCAATATGGGTGTCATGGTCGTGTCGAGTGTGAGAGTACACCAAGATGTTTTCCACAAATACTACTACAAAAGAGTCCAGATGAGGATGGAACAAGCGATTCATCAGAGCCATGAAAACTGCTGGCACATTCATGAGTCTGAACGGCATAACCAAGTACTCATACAGACTATATCTACTCCGAAAGGTTGTAGGTGGTATATCCGATGGTCTCATGTGCAGCTGATGATATCCGGATCTCAAGTCAATATTCAAGAACACTCATGATCCATGAAGTTGATCAAAAATATCATCAATCCTCATTAAGGGATATTGGTTCTTGACCGTCATCTGGTTAAACTTATGATAATACACACAGAGTCTGAGGGTACCATCTGCCTTCTTCGCAAAAGGACTGGAGAACCCCAAGGAGAAGTACTGGGTCAGATAAAGCCCTTTGCCTGTAACTCCTCTAACTGCCTCTTCAGCTCCAGAAACTCAGGTGTGGCCATCCTATAAGGAGGAATGGACACCAATACTGCTCCTGGAACAAGATCAATAGAGAAATCCACCTCATTCTCTAAAGGTAGACCTGAAAAGTCTTTTAAGAAGACATCCCTGAAATGATCAACCATTGGAGGGAAAATCGTTTGACAAGTCCCCTGATCATCTAGATAAAAAATAGAAATTTGGGCTATGACTCCACCTCACCCACGATGCTTTGGTCCAGCTCAATTCGCCTGGACATCCCATTCTCCCTTGTATAGAAACTCTCCAACCTCTGGTGATGTGAAACGCACCCTACGACGATAGCAGTCTACAAAGGCTCAAAAGGGAACCAACCAATCCATCCCGAGAATGATATCATAAGTTGTCATCTCTAAGACATAGAGGTCTCATAGAAAGTGATACCCACCAACCTCAAGGGGGCACTCCTTGCACTTATTCACACTAGCCATTCTAATTCCAAATGGAGTGTCTAGCGTCATAACGGCATAAGAAAAAGAAAAAGAAACACATAGCCCAAGGCTCTCCACAACGGGCACATATATGAAACTATGTGTAGCACCCGTATTGAAAAGTATTGAAGATAAGACATAAGCTACTAGAATAGTACCTCCGACTATAGAAGGCCTAAGATCCTGATCCTACTGGGTCTTTTGCACTGCATTTGCCTACCCAGTGTTATGGCCCTACGACACAGCCTAGCTACCCTGAGCTGTCCCGCCCTGCTGCCTCTGAGATCCTGGTGTCTGGCTACCACGACCACGACCACCATCCCCACTTGCACGTCCTAACGTATTCCAGCTCCCCGACTGGTAAGAAGCTACTGGTCCTGCTCCTGCTTGTAGAGTCTGCATAGAACCCCTCTCACTAGCCACTGTAAAAAACGCCCGACAAAATCACTGCAGATAACCCATCTTGCCACAAGATCTACACTCCACTAGGTCACGTGGACACTGAGGTCTCTTGTGCCCCTCTTTACCACACTGGTAGCACCTGAATTGACCACCTGAAACATCCTTCTGGCTGGTACATCCACCGTGAGAGAAGTCCATCTATCTCTTCCTCTTACCAATAGAAATAGTACCCGAAACTGGGGCTGAACCACCCTGGCCCACACCACTAGCTTCCCGCAGGTTCTACTCAGTAATCAGTGCATAGTTCACAATAGAATGTATGATAGGAAACCTAAAAACATTTAACAGTGCTTGGATGTCATACCAAAGACCATCCGCGAAGCAGCTATCCCTCAAAGTCTCATCACCCACCAGAACGGGTGCAAAACACTGAAGCTCGATGAAACGAGTAGAATAATCCATCACCAACATAGCACCCTGCTGTAGGTTCATGAACTCTCGAGCTCTATCTTCACTTAGTGTCTCTAGGAAGAAGAAATTATATAAGACTGTATGAAAATCATCCCATGCCATGTCTCTGTGATGCTCTGATTGGGTGGTAACATCCCACCACCTCTTGGCGGGATCACACAACATATACATCGTGATCTTGACCCTCTGCCCTGGAGGCGTCTCAAGATGCTCAAAGATAGTCTGCATCGACCACATCCAGGATTCTGTAGCCTGTAGTCCGCCATCCCCGGGGAACGTCGACGGATGCTACTACTGGAATATATGAGTTAGCTCAGCCATAGATGTGGCAGACGATGGTGCTCCCTGAAAGGTATGCATGAACCGCATGAAGCCTTCACGGAACTGCGCATCCGCGCCTATGTCCAGTATAATGGCTGGCGTTGCATCTGGCTCTGCTGGTGGATCCACTGGTAGCCCATGGCCCACTATCCCTGGAGTATTCTCATTGCTGCTCTCCTGGCGAACAATGCGTGGTCTTCTCGGCGGCATGACACTAAAAGGTCAAATGCACACCTTAGATCCAGATTATCAAAGACCAAAAACGAAGGGACCAAAAGGGGAACAGAAGGAAGAAGGCATTAAAGATTTCAAAAACAAGACTACACGACGTGTATACTGTCTACACAGCGTGTACCTGACTTCTCTTCCCCTGCCTGGGTCCTTCTACACGGCTAAGCCACATGGCTCCTGTTTGAAAAAAACTTACACGACATATATATCTTCTACACGGCGTGTATAGTGTAATTTACAACTGCCCGTGTCGTTTGTGACACGGATGACTACTCGGATTGATACTACATGGAGTGTTATACCCACACACGGAATGTACACCACCCCTTTTCTCCAACCACATGGTAAGGTCCACACGATCTGTCACTGGTCAAGACTGCACGGCGTGTCCCACAGGCACACAGCATGTAATGGATGAGATCCGCCGACCCATGTTGTTAGTTACACGGCCGGATACACGGCTCAAACTACACGGCGTGTTCCAGATAGACACGACATGTACACAAAAGGATAACAACGACCCATGTTGTCAGATAAACGGCCGGATACACAGCTCACACTACACGACATGTTCCAGATGGACACGACGTGTACACGAAAGGATAACACCGAACCGTGTTGTTAGTCACACGGCCGGATCCCAGGTCAGACTACATGGCGTGTTCCATAGTGGACATGGCGTGTATGTCTTAAGGTCTCCTCCATCCATGTTGTTAGTTACACGGGCATACTCTAGGTCAACACTACACGGTGTATACTTCTGGTACACAGCATGTTCACCCCAAGCATTTTCCTTCCCCGTGTCCCCGCCCACATGGTCTATGACACAGGATGAGACTACACAGCGTGTACTGAGGGTACACAGCATGTACTCAAAAAGTTTTCCTTTATTCCCAAACAGAAGGCCATACACAGTGTGTTTAAGGTACTACACGGCATGTATACTGGGTTTTCTGGACAGTATGCCTCAGAAACATCCCCAAAACCCAGAAAATACAGAAAAACAACACTTAAGTGTCAAATTCTGACCCTTGAGGGCCCATACTCCCCATGAATCAAAGTTTGACATCATATATGTGTTATAAAAAAAAATAGTCAATGGTCCACCAAACTCCGGTCAATGAGGGCCCATACTCCCCAAAAACCAAAGTTTGGCATCCATTCTATCAACAAGCTCATACCAAGATACCTTATCACATAGCAGATATTTATCAAGCAGCTATCACAACAACATGATTTTCTAGAACAACAACTATCACAATAACATGCAAGTTCTAATGCACCTACATGACATGGAACTATGCATGGCATGTGATTTCTAGCATGTGCATAAATGATGCATGAGATGGCATACCATCATCTCATCAGGTTGCAAATAAATAGAACCAATGGATAAAATATAAATAGAACAATAATAAGTGCATCACCCAATGGTGAAAATCAAATCAACTGTAAAATTTTCAAAATCATAAAAATTGCAAAAATTACGAGGTAGACTGGCTTTTCCCTGTACACGGGTTAGCTACGCTCGGGCATAACTTATTACCAACTACTATTCCCGTCCTATCCCTGACTAAGGCTCTAAATAGTAAGTCAAAGAAAAGAAACTCCTATGATACCACTTTGTAATGTCTCGGATTTAGGTGCCACTCAATAGGTTCCCCAAACCCGGTTGGTCACATGACCTCAAGTGCATTTCCCCAAACGCCAGAGGCTACCGACTAGCAGCGAGGACCCAGGTCTAATAGTGGGAAAACTATGCCCTCATTTGTCAAAGTGTAGCACAACAGAAAAAAATAAAAAAACATATAATAACAGAGGAAGCAATAAACCATACAAAATTTTAGATGAACAACTGCAGTAAATACAACCAACAGTCATATATAAATATGATGCAACATGTCTTAAGTTCTTAGAAAACAGCCAGAACATGTTACATAACAGTACAATATAATACAGAGTATAGAAAAAAAACAAGATAGTCAGTAGCATCGCGAGCCTAAGCCCGGTCCCATGCTCCCCTACTCCTCAACAGCAATCAAGTACCTGTATAGGGGCCCTTTCCCTTATCTACACCTACAGAAACGTAATCTGTTTAGGCCGAAAAGCATGACCCAAACAGGGTGTGAGAAATAATCTCAGTAGGCACCAACCAAAGGCCCGTGCTCAACTGCGTGTAAACATGAAACAACAGTGTGCAAACATAAATGAAATAAATAATAAGTACTCAAAAGTAACTAACTTTACCAGTTATATTTCCATTTTAATATTCATTTAATCATTCATTATAAGGAAACCACCACAGTGAATTTCTATGCAAACAGTTAGTGTCCTCATACACACAAACCCTTACCCTCAGGTAATCAGAATCGTAACCCGCAGGTAATTGCCCATAGGAATAACAGATATTACCCTGAAGCGTATGAAGTGTCTCCCTCAGGCACATAGTCTATTGCCCACAGACACATAAAAAGTTTCCCTCAGGCTAAAAGATGCACTGCCCTTAGGCTAAGTAAAACACTTCCCTCGGGCTAAACAAGTAACCGGGCCATTCCCAACATATAAAAAAGCAGTTCAAATAAAATTCCTCTCAAGGAAAAAGTAATTAATAATATAAACAAGGCATACCCTCGGGTATCCTGGCCAAACGGCTAAACAGAGGAATGCACCCCTGGGGTGGTCCTGGATCCAAGAAGCGATCCCAAACAGCAGTTTAATATCACATTTAATTACCTATAAAAATATATGTATTTAAATAGCAAAGGCATCAGCCACACGATACCCCAACATGGGTTCATACCACAAAAAAATACACAAAATTGCACAACAATTGGAAATTAAACACCAAGACACCTACCTTAAACACTCAAGAACGGTATACCCGAATGAGGCCTTCTGAAACGTGAAAGAACGTCATAGATATGAGGTAAAATAATTCTCATTAAACCTCAAATAACTTCCCTTATATGAAGAATTGGAAATAACTACACAAGGATAAGGGAGGTCTTACCCGTGCGGTTCCAACGTGATTGACGGAAGCGGGATCGGATTCCCGGTTCTCGATCGGTTGATCCATAAAGATTCAGCCATCCTCTCCTAAGCTCTCGTCCAGTTCTAAGCCAATCACGTGAATAGGGTTGGATACTACCCATTTTAAGTGAAAAAACAAAGTACACAGTGTGTACTTTTGACTACATGACGTGTACTTCCCTCATTTAACTGTTCCTCTGGCAGCACTGCCAAACTGTTCATCCGTCGACATGAGCACACGACGTGTATTCTCGACTACATGGCATGTACTATCACCCAGCTGGCAGCTGCTTCCACCCCCTTACTGTTTCACCTGCTGACAGACTACATGGCGTGTAAAGGACCACTACACGGCGTGTAGTCAGTTTTTTCACCCTTCATCACCGACATGGCTACACACACTATGTACTCATCCCACACGGCTAAAGTACACGACGTGTGGAATAGTACACGGCGTGTAGTCCCAAAATTTATGATTTTTCTCCATTTTCCTTATTTTCTCAAAAACACTTAAGGAAAATAGAAAAAAAGAAACCCATACCTCAAAAATAAGAACCGGGTTCTTACATTATAAATGTCTTTTTAGTTATCCTTGACACAAATGTTTCTATTATTATATGTATGCCAGAAATCCAATGTCTTATTCATTATTTAGGATTTCATGGCTCATGATGTTTATTTCCTTATGATTCATGTCTTATAAACTACCATCCTTCATCCTATAAGTCATGTTTATGATATTTGATATACATGGTATGATCTCCTAATGTTACGATCGTGTTATAATACCCCAATGTTCATGTTTATGATTACATGACTCCCTTGTTTACCCTTATTGAGCATCTGAGCTCAACCCTTTATTATGTTTCCTTTCTTCTGGTTATGATGAAAGTTTTTAGTTAGAAGTACTAAAGGTGGATATATTTATGGGAGATGTTGAAGATCTTTCATCAAGATAAAATATTTTGTTTCCATGTTTCCAAAGACACTAAACTATTATGATCCTCAGGCATGTATTTTTTTATAATGTACTGAATATTCATAAAAAATGATGTAATATCCATGTATGTTATTTCTGGGTTGCTATAATAATGTTCTTTGGAAATTATGGATCATAAAAAAGGAAGTTGAAATACCTAGTTCACTAGGGATGAGTTGAAAATCACTAAAATAATTTACATCAATGGTTTCTGACATAATTTATTAAGTGTTAATCAATATTATGAATTAGGTTTGGAAGTCACATTCAATAGGAAGGGTTGGTGAATTAAAAAAATCTATAAATTCAATTATGAAATTTTAAAGAATAAATGGAAACTTAAATTAGGTTAATAACAAGGGAAACATTAGTCATATTTTAGTGGAAGTGGAAAATAGAATTTTGCATCATAGGCTTGATCATTTTAATAAAAAAACTATAGGAAATATTTCAAAATTGAAATATGTTATTGATATTAAAAATTTTAAATGGTTTCAAGAGAAAACCTATGATGATTTTATAAATTTTTTTGAGAAATTTATATCAATAAAAGAAGAAGAGAGAATCAAACATACTTGTTCTAATTTGCATCAATTTGTGTAAACCTATTAAGGTTCCCAAAACAAATATTGAGATGTATTAAATTATTCTTGTTGATGATTATTGTATAATGGGTTTTATCATGTTTTTTCAAGTGAAAAATGAAGTAATTAAGTTCATTAAGTGGTTTTATAGAACAATGAATAATTAAACTAGGATAAAAATCAAGATTCTTTGGGTTGATACCACCAAGAAAGAAGAATATTATTTTTTATTTATTTTCCCATTTTTATTCTAGTTTATGGGTACCCTTAAATGGATCATAAGCCCAGAGTCACTTAGGTGTGATAGTGGTATGGAATAAACTTATTATGTGGTATAAAATTACATAGAGAAACTAGAGATTAAGCATGAAGTCTCATCCATGAGTACATTAAATGATAATTTAGTGGTAGAAAGGTGGAACCATAGGATTAAAAATATGTAAATAATAGTGTTGATAGAAATTGTCATATCACATTATTTTTCGATGGATGCCATGAAAGTGGCAGTTCACATATAGAATCAGGTTTTTCTTAACCCTATTTAGAAGAATATCACTTACAAAATGTGGTATGGAAGGAGTCTGATATTGAAGTAAGTATTTGGAAATAATTTTTCCATTCAAAAAATAAGGTAATTAAGTAAAATATAGATATGTTGTGGAAAAATTTATATTCTCATCTTACCCATTCAAGAGTAAATCTTATAAATGTATCAATAAGTGGTTGAAAAAAATTGTGTAAAGAAGTGATATCAAGTTTATTAAATAAAACTCTAGGAATAGTTCAATAATTACATATTTGAATGAAGTATGCAATAATTAAGAATAAAAAGTTATGAAATATAGAGGTGAACACAATTCTATATGCGAAGATGAGGATTATTAATCTGAATCAGTGGATAATGATTTTACTGAAGAGAGAAAACTAGTGAGCCTAATAAGAAAAATATGGACTAAGGTTGAAGAGGTCAATAATATTAGTGTTAAAACCACACCTATAAAAACCCATATATTGAGAATATTACATCACACTAATTTTCTATCACAAGTGGAACTTGTAGGTTCCGGGCGTAGCGGAAGCACGTTGGTGGGTTTTCCCAACATTAATTTTATTGTTAAACAACGTTCAATCCGAGATCTGTCAAGATATAAAATGCCGGATCTTCGGAATGGAACGAATAATAAAAAAGAAAAGAAGAGTCCCAGAAACATTGAGATAGGATCATCATATGTTGGTTATAATTAATTTAATTAATTCACAAAAATTACCTCAGTGGAATTGTTTCTTCGTCAATGTATCCGATCATTATCCTATGATCTGTTGTTGCGTCATAGAATCCAAGTATAGTATTCCTCTAGGGGTGATCCACACGTGCTCCACATATCTCTGGACGTCGCTGAAGGGATCTTCGGGTGCTAGCGCGGAAGAACCTTCGCTTGTGATGTCCGCCTTCGACCGCCTTGATCCAGTGGAGGATCTCGCTCTCGTAACATGAGGGAGTTCTTGGTGGAAAGGGAATTCTCTCTTGTCTTGAGAGTATTTCCAAATCCATTGTGCACAATAATGGCTTTGGAAAAGTTTTGGGGTTGTGAGGATATTTATAATCGGGGTTGAGGTTAATAGAATTATGACAATAAATAAACGCATTATGCATTTTTTTTATTTCATTAACTTTTATTGAAACCCCATGTCGAATTATTAATTCCTTGACATGAACCCATGCTGATTATAATTAATATCATTTAATAAAACAATATTATATCCTCAAAATCCCATCGTGAAAACTACACAGTGTGTAATAATTAATACACAGAGTTTACTTGTCTTCCTTAAAACTACATGGAATGTATATTTAATATACACAGCGTGTACTTTTATTTTCCATTTTTCTCCACCACATTTATTAGACCTTGAGTAATGGCTATTTATTTCTCAAATAAACATAACTGCATTACTCTCTAATAAATATATTATTTTTCCCACAATATATTCTCTCAAATAACTAGTGTCGAAATAAATGCGATCCGACATCCTTAAATAATTATTAAACCAGAGTCCGGAATAATATTTATTTAACTTGTTAAATTAATATTTAATTGAGATACATAGAACCACTTAGTGTGTGACCCTCTAGTCCTCTTTCTCAGTGGCATTAGGCGGAGCCTGCCTAAAGTCCAAGGTTAGCATCTAGAAACATGCCAAGGCACCCATAGAGAAAGATGTTAACACCACAATGATGTGTCACCTCCTATGAATGCTTACCATGTAATATAATCCCTTTGTCTCGATATCTCTAATCAAGCTGGTTGCATGCTAGTTCCATCAACCCATGTGCTCGATTATTCTTTCTTTGAATTCCTGGAATTTAACTCACCCATACCTTACCATGGCCATGGATTTATTTAGGCTATATCAATTCCATCAAAGGGACTAAGATATCTACTTCTGTTATAGAACATAAGGGACAAATCCTTTCTCTCATTATCTATTAATGAAGTATTACTCGTGACACACCCAATGTATCCTACCTCACTGCAAACAGTGTGTCGCCACAGTTTTCATCAATACATCTAAGTGCACAAGTTGTAATACCCATTAATAATAATCTTAAAGTCTAAGGACCAATACACACGTCCGCAGATAGGAACATCCAATGACACTATGAAATATGGATTTCCTACAGGTGGGTCTCGTTCTCATAATATCCTCCTGGATATTACCAAGGGTGCACACCATGATAAGGTGACTCAATGTTTTATGAGTCCTCACCCCTAATGACCTGTATTATTTGTGTCCCTCAAATAATATCATCTGGCCATAGAACATATATTCAGGAACAGTGTTATGGCACTTCTGGGTTCTCATCATAGCAGGGATCCGCTATGACCCTTTAATGCAACAGCTATCCTTATGACATTATCACATGAATTGTAATGCATAAGAACAATAAAGATGTGATTAGGCTTTTATTAATGAATAAAGTACAAAGTAGTTGGTTCTAGACCACAAAATCCAACAGACTCCCACTTGGACTAGAGCGAACTGCTAACAACCTTTAACCCTCTAGCTCTTACATGATATTCGTGCTTCTGCTGAGATAGGCCTTCAATCATGGGGTCTACCACGTTCTCTTCCGTGGACACTCTACTCATAGAAACTTCACCCCTCTGATAGAAATCCCTTAAGAGGTGATAATTTCGGAGTGTGTGCTTTGACCGTTGATGTGACTTTGGTTCTTTTGAAAGAGCCACCACTACAGTATTATCACAATACAATGTAATGGGATATTTACTGATAGGAACCACATCAAGCTCCTCAACAAAGTTCTGAATCCAGATGGGTTCCTTGGCTGCATCAGAAGACGCTATATATTCGGACTCCACTGTAGAATCAGCGAGAACTGGCTGCTTTGAACTCTTCCAGCTCACAACTCCTCCATTAAGATAGAAAAAATATCAAGATTGCGACTTCAAATTGTTCTGATATGTATGAAAACCAGCATCAACATACCCTTTGATGACAAGATCCTCATCTCCTCCATACACCAGGAACATATCCTTAGTCCTTCTCAGATACTTAAGGATAGTCTTAACAGAAGTCCAATGTTGTTCTCCTAGATCTTCTTGATATCTGCCTACCATGCTCAGTGCATAGGCAACATCAAGCCTGATACATAACATGGCATACATGATGGATCCTATAGCCGAAGATTATGGGATCTTACTCATTCTATCTTTCTCTTGTTGTGTCTGAGGAAACATTTTCTTAGAAAGATGTAGGCCATGTGACACTGGAACCAATCCCCTCCTGGATTGTTCCATACTAAATCTATTTAGTATTTGGTTAATGTATGTACCCTGACTTAGTCCAAGCAGCCTCTTGGATCTGTCACGAATAATCTTGATCCCTAGAATGTTGGCTGATTCACCTAAATCTTTCATGGAGAAACACTTTTTCAACCAGTCCTTAACTGACTGTAAGGCTGGTACGTCATTTCCAATTAGCAATATGTCATCAAAATATACTACTAGGATAACGACCGCATTCCCATTAAACCGCTTATAAACACATGGATCACATTCATTCTTAATGAAACCAAATTTTGTTATGGCTTCATCAAATCGAATTTTCCATGACCTGGATGCTTACTTCAATCCATAAATGGATTTCTACAACTTGCAAACCCGTTTGGCTTCACTTGGTGTCACAAACCCTTCTGGTTGTGTCATATAGACATCTTCCTGAAGGTTCCCGTTAAGGAATGCTGTTTTGAAATCCATTTTCCAAATCTCGTATTCATGGTAAGCTGCTATGGAATGTATGATTCATATGGATTTAAACATGGAAACTGACGAGAAGGTTTCATCATAGTCAATTCCTTGATGCCATATGAATCCTTTAGCCACTAGCCTTGCTTTATAGGAGCTAACTTGACCTTCCATATCCAGTTTTCTCTTGAATACCCATTTTCATCCAATAGGCTTTACATCAACTGGCTCATCGACCGGAACCTAGAATTGGTTCTGATACATGGAATCCATCTCAGAATTCATAGCTTCTAGCCATATTGCATCTTTTGAGCTTTCTACTACTTCCATGTAGGACAGAGGTTCATCATTGTCCAACAATAATGATTCACTATCCTCGGTGACTAGGAAACCAAATCTCTCTGGTTCCCTTACCTCTCTTGAGCTCCTACGCAGTACTTGTGTTTCTGGAACCTCTTCCATAGGGACCTGTGGAACTTGTTCCTGTACCAACTCCTATGTATCTTGAGCATCAACTTCATCGAAGTCAATCTTTCTCCCACTATACTTTTTGAGGATGTGATCCCTCTCAAGAAAGATGTCTTGTCTGGCGACAATCACTTTCTTGTCCTGAGGGTTATATAGGTAATATCCTTTCATTTCCTTGGTATATCCTATAAAGATACACTTCGTGCCCCAGGGTGCTAGTTTGTTTCCTGAGAAGGACTTAACAAATTCCTCGCATCCCCATACATGTGTATGTGACAAAATGGGTTTCTTTCCATTCCATAACTCGGAGGGAATTCCATTTACAACCTTAGTTGGTACTCGGTTTAATGTGTATGCTGCAGTTTGTAATGCATATCCCCAAAAGGATAATGGAATATCCTCATGACTCATCATCGACCTCACCATGTCCAAAAATGTGTGGTTCCTCCTTTCACTAACACCGTTACACTGTGGTATATAAGGAGGAGTGAGCAGAGAAAGAATCCTAGACTCCCGTAGAAGATCGATGAACTCTTGGTTCAGATATTCTCCACCTCGATCTGATCAAAGTTTCCTTATCTTCTTACCAAGCCGATTCTCTACTTCATTCTTTAATTCCTTAAATTTATATAAGGCTTCTAACTTATACCTCATTAAGTAGACAAATCCTTATCTACTCAAATCATCAGTAAAAGTAATGAAGTAAGAATATCCACCTCTAGCTTCTACTAGAAATGGTCCACATACATCCATGTGTACCAATCCTAGAATCTATGTGGCCCTTTCACCCTGTCCACCGAAAGGCGGCTTGGTCATTTTACCTTGTAAACAAGCATGACATCTATCAAGTGGTTTAAGCTCAGTACAGTCTAAATATCCATCTTGGAAGAGCTTTGTCAAGCGCTTCTCGTTTACATGACTGAGACGGTGATGCCACAACTGGGTGATGTATGAGTCATGTAAGTTTGTTTCGTTATCAATTTCCAACTCTTGGTTTTCATAATTTAATACATTCAAACCATTATTTAAATGTTCCATACCATAACATACATTGTTTAGAATGGAACGAAGAATTAAAAAGAAAATAAGAATCCCAGAACCATTGAGATAGGATCATCATATGTTGGTTATAATTAATTTAATTAATTCACAATAATTACCTCGGTGGAATTATTTCTTCGTAGATGTCTCCGGTCATGATCCTTGATCTGTTGTTGTGTTGTAGAATCCATGTATATCATTCCTCTAGCGGTGATCCACATGTGCTCCACATATCTCTGGATGTCGCTGAAGGGATCTTCGGGTGCTAGCACGGAAGAACCTTCACTTGCGATGTCCGCCTTCGACCGCCTTGATCCGGTGTAGGATCTCGCTCTCATAACTTAAGGGTGTTCTTGGTGAAAAGGTAATTCTCTCTTGGCTTGAGAGTATTTCCAAATCCGTTGTGCACAATAATGGCTCTGGAAAAGTGTTGGGGTTATGAGGATATTTATAATCGGGTTTGAGGTTAATAGAGTTATGACAATAAATAAACGCCCTATGCATTTTATTTATTTCATTAACTCTTATTTAAACCTCATGTTGAATTATTAATTACTTTACATGCGCCCATGCTGATTATAATTAATATAATTTAATAAAACAATATTATATCCTCAAAATCCCGACTGGAAAACTACACGGCGTGTAATAATTAATACACAGAGTGTACTTGTTTTCCATAAAACTACACAGTGTGTATATTTAATATACACGGTGTGTACTTTTATTTTATATTTTTTTCCACCACATTTGTTAGACCTTGAGTAATGGATATTTATTTCTTAAATAAATTTAACTGCATTACTCACTAATAAATATATTATTTCACCCACAATATATTCTCTCAAATAACTAGTGTCGAAATAAATGTGATCAGGCATCCTTAAATAATTATTAAACCACAGTTGGGAATAATGTTTATTTAACTTGTCAAATTAATATTAAACTGAGATACATAGACACACTTATTGTGTGACCCTCTAGGCCTCTTTCTCAGTGGCATTAGGCGGAGCCTGCCTAAAGTCCAAGGTTAGAGTCTATCGACATGCCAAGGAACCCATAGAGAAAGTAGTTGACACCGCAATGACATGTCACCTCCTTCGAATGCTTACCGTGTAATATAATCTATTTGTCTCAATATCTCTAATCAAGCGGGTTGCATGCTAGTGCCATCAACCCATGTGCTCGATTATTCTTTCTTTGACTTCCCAGAATAGAACTCGCCCATACCTTACCATGGAAATGGATTTATTTTGGCTATATCAATTCCATCAAAGGGCCTGAGATATCTACTTCTGTTATGGAACAGAAGGGACAAATCATTTCTCGCATTATCTATTAATGAAATATTACTCGTGACGCACCCAACGTATCCTACCTCACTGCGAACAATGTGTCGTCACAATTTTCGTCAATACATATAAGTGCACGAGTTGTAATACCCATTAATAATAATATTAAATTCTAAGGACCAATACACACGTCCGCAGATAGGAACATCCAATGACACTATGAAATGTGGACTTTATACTGGAGGGTCTCGTTCTTATAATATCCTCCTGGATATTACCAAGGGCGCACACCATGAGAAGGTGACTCCAATTTTTATGAGTCCTCACCCCTAATGACCTGTATTATTTGTGTCCCTAAAATAATATCATCCTGCCATAGAACATATATTCAAGAACATTGTTATGGAACTTCTGAGTTCTCATCATAGCAGGGATCCGCCATGACCCTTTAATGCAACAACTGTCCTTAGAAAATTATCACATGAATTGTCATGAAGAAGAACAATCAAGATGTGATAAGGCTTTTATTAATGAATAAAGTACAAAGTAGTTTGTTGCAAACCACCAAATCCAATAGACTCCCACTTTGACTAGAGCCAACTACTAACAACCTTTAACCCGCTATCTCTCACATGATATTCATGCTTCTACTGAGATAGACCTTTAGTCATGGGGTCTGCCTCATTCTCTTCAGTGGACACTCAGATCACAGCAACTTCACCCATCTGATATAAATCCCTCAAGAGGTGATACTTCCGGAGTATGTTCTTTGTCCGTTGATGTGACCTTGGTTCTTTTGCAAGAGTCACTACTGTAGTATTTTCACAATACAATGTAATGAGATCTTTACTACTGGGAACCACATCAAGATCCTGGACAAAGTTCCGAATCCGGATGGATTACTTGGCTGCATCAGAAGCTGCTATATATTCGGACTCTGCTGTAGAATCGGCGACAACTAGCTGCTTTGAACTCTTCCAGCTCACACCTCCTCCATTGAGACAGAAAACATATCCCGATTGCGACTTCAAAATCGTTCTGATCTATCTAAAAACTAGAATCAACATAGCCTCTGATGACAAGCTCCTCGTCTCCTCCATACACCAGGAATATATCCTTAGTTCTTCTCAGATACTTAAGGATAGTCTTAACAACATTCCAATGTTGTTCTCCTAGATCTTCTTGATATCTGCCTACCATTCTCAGTGCATAGGCAACATCAAGCCTGGTACATAACATGGCATACATGATGGATCCTATAGAGGAAGCTTATGAGATCTTACTCATTCTATCTTTCTCTTGTTGTGTCTGAGGACACATTTTCTTAGAAAGATGTAGGCCATGTGACACTGGAACCAATCACCTCTTGGATTGTTCGATACTAAATCTCTTTAGTATCTGGTCAATATATATACCCTGACTTAGTCCAAGAAGCCTCTTGGATCTATCATGAATGATCTTGATCCTTAGAATGTAGGATGCTTCACCTAAATCTTTCATGGAGAAGCACTTGTTCAACCAGTCCTTAACCAACTGTAAGGCTGGTACGTAGTTTCCAATAAGCAATATGTCATCAACATATACTACTTGCATAATGACCGTATTCCCATTAAACCGCTTATAAACACATGGCTCACATTCCCTCGTAATGATACCAAATTCCGTTATGGCTTCATCAAATCGAATGTTCCATGACCTGGATGCTTGCTTCAATCCATAAAATGGATTTCTGCAACTTGAAAACCTGTTTGGCTTCACCTTGTGTCACAAACTCTTCTGGTTGTGTCATATAGACATCTTCCTGAATGTTCCTGTTAAGTAATGTTTTTTTGACATCCATTTGCCAAATCTCGTAGTCATGGTAA
Source organism: Viscum album (assembly GCA_963277665.1). NCBI lineage: Eukaryota > Viridiplantae > Streptophyta > Magnoliopsida > Santalales > Viscaceae > Viscum > Viscum album. The sequence goes on from OY728159.1 coordinate 163,683,079, forward strand.
GCTTTTATGGAAATTATGATTCTTATGGATTTAAGCATGGAAACTGGCGAGAAGGTTTCATCATAGTCAATTCCTTGACACTATCTCAATCCTTTAGCCATTATCCTTGATTTATAGGTCCTAACTTGACCTTCCATTTCTAGTTTTCTCTTGAATATCCATTTCTATCCAACACGCTTTACATCAAATGGCTTATCGACCAGAACCTAGAATTGGTTCTGATACCTGGAATCCATCTTAGAATTCATAGCTTCTAGCCATCTTGCAGCTTTTGAGCTTTCTACTACTTCCTTGTAGGAGAGAGATTCATCATTGTCCAACAATAATGATTCACCAGCCTCAGTGACTAGGAAACCAAATCTCTCTGGTTCCCTTACCTCTCTTGAGCTCCTACGCAATACTTGTGTTTCTGGAACCTCTTCCATGGGGACCTGTGGAACTTGTTCCCATACCAACTCCTTTGTATCTTGAGCATCAACTTCATCGAAGTCAATATTTCTCCCACTATCCTTTTTGAGGATGTGATCCCTCTCAAGAAAGACAGTTTGTCTGGCGATAATCACTTTCTTGTCCTAAGGGTTATATAGGTAATATCCTTTCATTTCCTTGGGATATCCTATAAAGATACACTTCGTGCCCCGGGGTACTAGTTTGTTACCTGATAAGGCCTTAACAAACGCCTCGCATCCCCATACATGTGTATGCGACAAAATGGGTTTCTTTCCATTCCATAACTCGGAGGGAATTCCATTTTCCACCTTAGTTGGTACTCGGTTTAATGTGTATACTGCAGTTTGTAATGCATATCCCCAAAAGGATAATGGAAGATCCGCATGAATCATCATCGACCTCACCATGTCCAACATGGTGTGGTTCCTCCTTTCACTAACACCGTTCCACTGTGGTGTATAAGGAGGAGTGAGCTAAGATAGAATCCCAGACTCCTGTAGAAGATCGATGAACTCTTGGTTCATATATTCTCCACCTTTATCCGATCAAAGTTTCTTTATCTTCTTACAAAGCTGATTCTCTACTTCATTCTTGAATTCCTTAAATTTCTCTAAGGCTTATGACTTATACCTCATTAAGTAGAAAAATCTTTATCTACTCAAATCATCAGTAAAATTAATGAAGTAAGAATATCCACCTATAGCTTCTACTATAAATAGTCCACATACATCCGTGTGTACCAATCCTAGAAGTTCTATGGCCCTTTCACCCTGTCCACCAAAAGGCGGCTTGGTCATTTTACCTTGTAAACAAGCATGAAATCTATCAAGTGGTTTTAGCTCAGTAGAGTCTAAATAGCCATCTTGGTAGAGCTTTGTCAAGCGCTTCTCGTTTACATGATCGAGACGGCGATGCCACAACTGGGTGATGTATGATTCATGTGAGTTTGTTTCATTATCGATTTCCAACATTTGGTTTTCGTAATTTAATACATACAAACCATTATTTAAATGTGTCATACCATAACATACATTATTCTTATTAAGGATACAACCCTTTTTTCCAAACATGAAAACAAATCCATCCATATCCAAACAAGACACAAAAATTATGTTCTTGGAAACACTAGGCACAAAATAACAGTTCTATAAAACCAAAATCATGCCAGTTGGAAATGAAAGGTGATAGTCGCCAATAGCCAACGCAGCCGGCCTTACGCCATTGGCAGCTTGAAGATCCACCTCTCCTTTGGTGATCTTTCTAAATCTACTTGGTTCCTACATTTGAATACAGATGTGAGCCCCACAAGCTGTATCTAATACCCAATGTGTAGAAATAGAAATATTGCACTCGATAACAAATGCACCTTTAGTGTCCCCATGCTTTTGGGTGCAGTTCCTCTTCCAGTGTCCTTGCTTGCCACATGAAGAACACACTGCCTCCTATTCCTTGCCCTGCCTCTGGATCTTCCCCTTCTTGGAGGGTTGGTGCTTGGGGGCTTCATACTGTTTATAATTCTTTTTCCCCTTTTCCTTGTCCTTCCTTTTCTTGTTCACCATAAGGACCTAGGGTTTGTCACTCCCCATGTCCTTATCTACCTGGAGAATCAAGGTCAGAAGCTCTGATAGAATCTTCTCAATGCCACCCATATTATAGTTGACAATGAAGCTAGAGAAGGTATTAGGCAGTGATGATAGGATTGGATCTGTATGAAACTCATCTGGGAATTTAATCCCTGAGATGCCAAGGCGTTCAATATAGCCAATAAGATTGACTACATGAGGCCCATCTGGCACAGACTCTCCAAGCTTAGTTGTAAAAAAATCATTGAAGATCTCATACCTCTCCTGTCTCTCCTTCTCTTGGTAGAGATCCTTAAGGTGATACATCATGCTATACACGTCAATGTTTTCATGTTGCTTCAAGAGATCATTGGACATGGATGATAGCATGAAACATTGGAAATATATGGCATCATCCATGTGTTTCATATAGAGAGATAATTCCTCATCACTGGCCTCTTTCCCAGGAACAACTGGAATAGGCTCTTCCAGTACATACAATTTCCTTTCGTGGTGAAGGATGACGCGTAAACACCTCTTCCACTCTTGGAAATTGGTGCTAGTGAGAATGTTTTCCTTCTCAAGTATGGTTCGAAATGATAAGTCATTTTCTTGTCGTTTCTACAAATTAAGATGAGAAAAGGTTTAGTAATTTATTACAAAACCGAGACAAATAAATAAATTAATACTTATTAGTCTCCCACTATTTTATTGAAATCCAATAGCCCTAACCATTGATTTCGGAATATTCTGTTACCTGAATATTATAGTGGCAAGGATCCATATTTCCCTTTGTATTACCCCAACTAGGGTTGGTTAAGCAACTTGAAGGGTTTTAGGTAGGCATTCCAAATGCCAACTGCATTACCTCGCATCTCCTTAATCCACTGAGTGGACTCCCCAATCCTGAAATCCTTTTATTTTGGATTTCCTCAACCTTTGCCTCTTCGTCACACCAAGTCCTACTGTGGCAGTCGACCCTTGATGCGAACCAAGTCAAGTCAACCCAAAACCTTGAATAATAATTCCCCGATAATTGAAAGCACCCCAACTAGAGTTGGTCAAGCACTTTGAACTATGGTTCGATTCTAACCAAGATTATGGAAGGCTATACCGACTTAATATTTCTTTTGAGTGATTTTATCCTTATACATAAATTTCCATTTTATTATCTTTGATTACATGCTTGTTAATATTAAGTGGGATATACTTAAGTGATTAACCATGTCTAAGATAATATTTATGTATAAGCTGGTTTTATTTTAGTTCCATCTTGCATGCTCGTTTAATTCATTAATTGTGTGATCGTGACAACACACCCACAATAAATAAACCATGCAAATGACAGAAATAAAATAAATGGTATGATCATCATCTTTTTCTATTGGTTAGTTTATCTAGCGGTTGATAAACTAACCCAAGACCTAGGGGAGAAACACCTTGAACCTTTCAGGTTCATGTTTAATGCTTTCCACCTGTCCACCTTTGTATCTCCTTTGATTGGTTTCACCTTGGCTCCTGCCTTGAGCCACCTCCACTAGCTTGGGATCTCCATCCATTCCATCTACATTTATATCACACACAGGTGAGTGGTAAACGAGGTTTTTACATAAAATAATCCTTGGGCACACAGGCCCTACATATTAATGAGGAGATGGTTCGAAGGACAAAAAATTTAATTTAAATAAATAAATTAAAAGAAACCATTCACATACAAATGTCTCAGTCTAGCTCATGATCATCCATACATGCAACGATATTTACGCATAAATAAAACTAGCATTCAATTATTTAATTGTTCTTGTTTAAGATAAATCACGCTCGAATTAATTAATTATCTTTAATTAATAAATCCTTTTATCTTAAACCCTTTTCTGAACTTCCTTGAGATTCTCATCCATCATGATTTTAAACAAATAAATTCATTTAAAATTATCCTTGTACATAACTTGTACCTTAGAGGCAACCCGGTGAATTGTTGTTCATTACACAGATGTTAAATTAAACACATATATATAAAACACCTATCATGTGTTGTTCCTCATCTTTACGCCTGCACTATGGTACATGTCTCAAGGGTTTGTATAATATAATAATAAATTTTAATAAATCTGCATAATTTGGGTGAGTACACAGTGTGTAGTTCTGACTACATGGTGTGTACTTTTCTTCACCATCCATCTGAAGTACACGCCCGGGGATAGGGCGTGTTAATGTACTTCAGAAATTTTTGGAGTACACAGCGTGTTCTATGGGACACACGCTATGTAGTTTCTGCGTTAGATAGTTTCCAGCCGGGCAAGCTGTGTACGGGGTATACGGCCCAACCCTAACCCGAAGGGACTACACGCCGTGTTTATTGGACCACATGGCGTGTAATCTGGAAACCATGTGACACCTATTTCTGGTCAACATATATTGTCTTAAATTCTTATAAATAATCCAATACACAGCCTAATTTGGAAGATCAGTCAATGCATTGAACCTAGACTACACGACATGTACTTCCGAATACACGTGGTACGACCAGAAACGTTTGGCTCCTCCGGATGAGTTCTTCTATTTTATTTTAATCAAAATTAAAAGAAAAATTCATTTCTATGAGGTGAACGAGAAACGAGGGAGGAGGAACAAATCTCGAGATTCAGATTTCCAGAATGATTAAAAATGAATTGAAATAACTAAATTATTAAATGCGTAAATCACCAACGAAAAACTAAATAATTACTATCAACAATATGACCCCTCTGATACCACTTGTAGGTTCTGAGTGCAGTGGAAGCGCATTGGTGGCTTTTCCCAACTTTAATTTTAGCGTTAAACAACATTCAATCCAAGACCCGTCATGATATAAAACGCCAGATCTTCGGAATGGAATGAAGAACTAAAAATAAAAGAAGAGTCCTAGAACCATTGAGATAGAATCATCATATGTTGGTTATAATTAATTTAATTAATTCATAAGAATTACCTCTGTGTAATTATTTCTTCATAGATATCTTTGGTCACGATCCTGTGATCCATTTTTGCGTCGTAGAATCCAAGTATAGTATTCCTCTAGCGGTGATGCACATGTGCTCCACGTATCTCTGGATGTCACTGAAGGGATCTCTGGGTCCTAGCGCGGAAGAACCTTCACTTGCGATGCCCGCCTTTGACCGCCTTGATCCAGTGGAGGATCTCACTCTCGTAACTTGAGGGAATTCTTGGTGGAAAGGTAATTTTCTCTTGGCTTGAGAGTATTTCCAAATCCGTTGTGCACAATAATGGCTCTGGAAAAGTGTTGGGGTTGTGAGGATATTTATAATCGAGTTTGAGGTTAATAGATTTATGACAATAAATAAACGCGTTACATGTTTTATTTATTTCATTAACTCTTATTGAAACACCATGTCGAATTATTAATTACTTGACATGCGCCCACACTGATTATAATTAATATCATTTAATAAAACAATATTATCTCCTAAAAATCCCGACTGGAAAACTACACGGCGTGTAATACTTAATACACGGAGTGTACGTGTTTTCTATAAAACTACACGGTGTGTATATTTAATATACAAGACATGTACTTTTATTTTCAATTTTTCTCCACCGCATTTATTAGACCTTGAGTAATGGCTATTTATTTCTTAAATAAATTTAACTGCATTATTGGTTAATAAATATATTATCTCACCCACAATATATTCTCTCGAATAACTAGTGTCGAAATAAATGCGATAAGGTATCCTTAAATAATTATTAAACAACAGTCGGGAATAATATTTATTTAACTTGTTAAATTAATATTTAACTAAGATACATGGACAGACTTAGTGTGTGACCCTCTAGGCCTCTTTCTCAGTGACATTAGGCAGAGCCTGCCTAAATTCCAAGGTCAGCGTCTAGCAACACGCCAAGGCACCCATAGAGAAAGAAGTTAATGCTTCAATGATGTGTCACCTCCTACGAACGCTTACCGTGTAATATAATCCCTTTGTCTTGATATCTCTAATCAAGCGGGTTGCATGCTAGTTCCATCAACCCATGTGCTCGATTATTCTTTCTTTGACTTCCCGGAATTGAACTCACCCATACCTTACCATGGCCATGGATTTATTTAGGCTATATCAATTCCATCAAAGGGCCTGAGATATCTACTTCCGTTATGGAACAGAAGGGACAAATCCTTTCTCGCATTATCTATTAGTGCAGTATTACTCGTGATGCACCCGACGTATCCTACCTTGCTACGAACAGTGTGTTGTCACAATTTTCATCAATACATCTAAGTGCCTGAGTTGTAATACCCATTAATAATAATCTTAAATTCTAAGGACCAATACACACATCCGTAGATAGGAACATCCAATGACACTATGAAATGTGGATTTCCTACTAGCGGGTCTCGTTCTCATAATATCCTCCTGGATATTACCAAGGGTGCACACCATGAGAATGTGACTCAAATTTTTATGAGTCCTCACCCCTAATGACCTGTATTATTTACGTCCCTCAAATAATATCATCTGGCCATAGAACATATATTCAAAAACAGTGTTATGGCACTTTTTGGGTTCTCATCATAGCAGGGATCCACTATGACCCTTTAATGCAACAGTTGTCCTTAGGACATTATCACATGCATTGTCATGCAGAAGAACAATCAATATGTGATAAGGCTTTTATTAATGAATAAATTACAAAGTAGTTGGTTATAGACCACCAACTCTAACAGAACTAACTTAGTTTGAATAATAAGAAAAAGAAGAATCATGGGTGAAATCCATGAATGAATAAATAGATCACATTGATAAAAAATAGGCATGAGAGTTTATGGATAGAACAAAATATCTTTATTTGATTGGTAAAAAATGGGGTTTCAAGAACTAGCTTGAAAAAAATGGAAATGTGATCCAGAATAAGGAAATGATAGTTTACATAATCTATGCTCAGATTGAACACGTTTACTTTAAAGACACTTACAATAGTTTTTAGAATGGAGTCTGTTATATTATTCATAATATAGGTAGTTCAAAGAATCTTTAAAGTGTTTTAAATGGATGTGATAACAACATTCTTAAATGAGGGCTTGAATGAAGAAGTGTACACAGAGAATCCAATTGGATTTTTTTCTTGGGAAGTATGATACTAAATTATATTGGTTAAAGATGGACTTGTATGACCTAAAATAAGTACCCTATGCTTGGTATACATGGTTTGATGCTTTAATAAGTTATATAGATTTTAATAGAGGATGGGTTGATAATAACCTTTATATAAAAATTTTATAGTAGGATCAGTTCATGGTTTTGGTGTATATAGCTTATATCATATTTGGTGGAAACAAGCATAAATATATTGATAAATTTACAAAATTTATGAGTTCTGAGTTTGAAATGTCAATGATTGAAAATTTGACATATTTTATATAGTTTCAAGTTCATCATGATGAAGGGAATACATTCATCTCATAAGTGATTTTTTTAAAATAAGATTTGAAAAAATTTGGAATAGAAGAGTGAAAGCCAATGTGGACTCTAATAAGAGTTGGAAGTAAGTTGGTAAATCATCAAAACAATAAATTAGTATACTCTACTTTATATAGGGGAATCATTGGGACTTTAATTTATCTTACTACCACCAGGATTGAAGTATTCTATGATAATTTGTTTTGTACATTTACTTTATTTTCCAAATAATAAATATATTAAACATGTGATGAAAATAATGAGGATAGTTCATGGAAAAATAAATTATGGTTTATTGTTCAAATAGGATATAACAAGGATTTATTAGAATATTTTTATGCTAATTGGGATGGATATATTGTGGGTAGAAAATATAGAAGTGGAGGAGTATTTTAAATTATAATAAACTATGTTGGATGGTTGAATAAGAAAAAAATTGAGTTTTATTAATCACTATATAGGTATAGTATATCTCAATCACCAAATCCTATACATAGATTATCTGGATGAAATAAAAATTTTAATATATTGATGAAGTGGTAGAGAAACCAATACTAATTCAGTGGGACAAAAAAAGTTCCATTTAAATAAAAAATAATCTAGTACAACACTCTTGCATGAAGAAAATTGAGATATGTTATCATTATATAAAGTAGAAGGTTGAGGGAAATATTTTGAAGATAGAATTTGTTGGAAAAAAATAAAAAGGGGATAATATATTTAGAAAGACATTGTCATCTCATGGGTTCAAGAGGAATATATCAAACCTTATTTTTAAACCAATCACCACAAACTAAGGAGGTTTGATTCTACCCCTTTCTTCTTTAACTTAATGTTATATTTAGATATTGTTTGTGTATTCCATCATATATAATTTTTTGTAATCAAGAACATAGGGGAAGATAATATCCATGGAATTTTATATTAAAGTGGATCTGATGAGAGTTAATAATGAAATAAATTTATGAATTTAGATATTTCATTTTTTTCCTATATAAATCTCTAACTCATATAGGATTATAGATTAATTTATTTCACTTTTCTAGGATCTTGAATAGTGAAAGCTTCAAATAATTTCATATTATGGTTTAAATTGAAGAGAAAAAACCCTTTGAATGTTGTTATTGAAGTGGAGGAACAACATGAAGGAAGAAAATGTATGATGAAGGAGAAGTTAAAGGTAAGTATAATTATAATTTAATCCTATATATCAAAGTCATAGAGAGTTGGTTGGGTATGGTTGAGATTTTGGTTGATGATTTAGTTTATAGAAACATTCAAATGTGGAGATTGTTATAACCAAAGGTTGTTTATGTTGTATTTTTTTTCAATATTATTGTCAAGATAAAGTATTATTAATGTATGTAAGTCTTGAAGTACTATGAAAGTAGTGGAATATTATGATATTTTATTTTTTAAAAATTTGGAAGTGACATAGGTTACACCATGACCATAAAGTTTACATCACGATGTTAATTTCTGTATAAATGATATGTACGGTGATTGTAGGAATCATTCTAGGAAGGATGATTGAGCATGTTTCAATTCATATATCTATTATAGTGACACCTCATGAAGTAAATGTCATTCTAATAACGTAAATAAAATAGATTAATTAATTCTAGAGAATTGTTGTTCGTGCATGGAGAATATGCCATGTCATGAAGAGAGCTTGAACTTCATTAAATATATCTATTAAATTGGTTGTTTTGTGATACATTAGGTCACAATGTGAAAAATTCTAGGAATTGTTTTGTAAATCTAGATAAGAAGTTTTCACACTGTAACACATCAGGTTGTAACATGCAAGAATTCATACATATTTGATTGTTTTTGTAGTTAAAGTACATGTGATGTGAAGATTATTTCATGTTGAGACATGAGAAAGCGTAAACTCCATGAAGATATAGGTTGTGTCATGATGTATCTAGTTGTTCAAATCTGTTATAGAGAAACCAACTCATCACACCATGAAGTGTCACATTGCATCATGATCCTAAATCTATGTAGGATTTGAATTATGATGCTTATATGGCAGTGAGAGGATGGTTTAGTAGTTATTTTCAAAATCTAGTAACTATATATTTGGGATTCAATGACAAGGATCATATTTAATTTAATATAAGGATTGGATTTTAACTATAGGTTAGTTTAAGTTTTTAAATTTTAATTTTAAATTCACATTTTGGCGCTATTTGAAATATAATGGATGCATAGAAAAAAAAGAGAGGAAATAAAGAGTAGAGAGATGAATTGGATTGAATATTATAAGGGAGATTATATTATTAGGGGAATATGTTTCATATATGAATTTATAATGTAAAGTGTGTCAATAATTAATTTCATTGAATATCAGGTTCTAAGATTTTTTTTGTTCATTTCAAAGAATATTTGAAGTTGAAGATAATAGAATTATAGAGAACACCCTTGTTTGTTGGTGTCTTATCTCTATTCATTTATAAATTTAATTTAATGACCTATATATCATTTATATTTTTAACCCTCTTATAAGTTGTGAGTGAAAGATAGGAAAAGGCTAAAAACTTTGGGGGAGCAATGAGCTCTTTCTAAACTTTCAATCATATAGTAGTGAAGTAGTGGATAATTATCATATCAGCATATTATTGATATGTGATCCTTGGAGTAGCCTTTTATAGGTGAACCATGTAATATCTATGTGTTCATGGTCTTAATATTTTTTTATTTAGTCATGATTAAAAATAAAATTCAATGTATCTTTTACGATAATAGGAAAAGATCCAATTAATCCATAAGTGAAGTTATAATTTCAGTACACCCTAATCCACCCCTATGATGCTTAGGGGGACCATAGTTTACACTAGATAGGTACCTCAAATTTATATTAAAAACATAGGGGAATAAAATCACAATGTCATGAGGGTTTTCATGGTTCAATGAGGTTCTGATTCTAGAATAATGGTGAAATATCCTCAAATATTGTAGGGGTAAAAACCATTTAAATTTGATAAAAAAGGATTATTATAGAACATGTGAGATCTCCATTCCATAGGATTTTAAGTCCTATAAATTATGTCACAATATTTATGCCTCCACCTTATACTCTATTTAAACCTGGACACAATCACCATGTAACCAAGGCCAACACAGGGCAATGCTCCTAAACCATATATCACTAAGGTTTTAGTTAAGGCCTCTATGATGTAATACAAGGCTTCAAGTCACAATCCAAAACACCAAAGAGCAGTGATATCCTCAACTATAAAGTGATTACCAAAATTTCATGGTTCAAACCCCATGTTTTAATGCATCATCTTAGGATACAAACTCATTGATCATGGAACAACACACCAAACCAATACATCACTTCCTCTTATATCTCCCTCGTCTAATAGATCACGATGCATCCAAGGAGTGTTTCTATATGATATGTGCTAAAAATGAAATATTTAGTAAAACTTCACTTTTCTCCTCCAACTTACCTAAAACAATTCCTCCTAGAACCTTCATTACTTGAAACTCAAAAATTATATGATCATATGAATATTGGGAATCCAAAAATAATTCCATGAAAATCATGAAAAGTGGTTTCACAATGATGAGTGAAAATAAAATGAATGTTCTAAAGTATGAAGATAATTAAATTAGTTTTTAGGAACTTGTATTCGAGTAACCAATACTCACATAATAGTTTTATACCTTTCTATAAAAAATGAGGTAGTGTGGTTATATAATAGTAAATTAGACTAGAGGTAGCTCATGTAAGATTAATCAATGGTTTTTTCAAGTGATGTGTGCTTAAATCTATTTTTAATGGGTTGTGTAGGATTAACTCCATCTGATCAAAGCATAATGTAAGAGATTTTCTATCTTACTTGTGAGACATACTAGAGTAAAAAACTATCACTTAAAAATAAATCATATAATAAATAGATCACTTGTAAACCAGTGACTCATTTGGATCACTCCAGTTTCACTAAGAAAGACCGAGAAGATCTTTTGGAATCATTGATGGGGATCCATGTACACATGTATTGCATACACAAGAGGAGAAACCCATGAATTTACTATCTAATAAAATTTGGTAAAATCATGTAAACTCTCCTTGTTGAAACCAATCAATATAAAATGAATAGTAGTATTTTGGAATGATTATGAAGATATTTAATGTTCTGAATGTATTATTTACATGTGGTTGACCATGTTTGAGGTTGGATAAGATCAAAGGAGTATATTATACATATAAATTGAGGTGGGATTTTTCATAAAGGGGTTTCCTTACTAGGATTTAATTTTATATTAGTTATATTTTTTTAATTGAATTTCAGGTTTCCTTTTCTTTGTTCCCATGAATTCTTTCTACATGATGATGGAGAACTAAACTGAAGGCATTCTTAGGAGAGGTATTATGATTTTCTGTGTCCCTTTTCATTCTGATTCATTAAATTTTCCAATATATAATATTTCTTGAAGTAACCAAAGTGGGTGGTAGGTTATAATAAATTTAAACACTTTCTTATACTTGTTTTGGTTTTTTACCAGAACACCACCATTAAAAAAAAGAGAGAAGTAGGTGATTGTGAGCATCTTATAAAGAATAATCATATTGTTAGAACTATCATATATAAATAGGTACTAATAATTAATTATATTGTTTAGAGTTAAAAAATACATTCATCTATAAGTTATGTATATAATGTACTTAAATATTTATTCTTCTTTGTATATTTGAAATGATATAAGTATGTGAGCAAAGATCATGGTCAAAGTAATGATTTTAATGATGTTGATTGATTTAAAAATAGGAATTATACTACAATAATTTCCACAATTCCATATCATGGATTTTTCAAAATGATTTTTTTCTATAAATTTTGTTTGGTTGACATAGAGAAGGAAGACTCAATGTAGAGACCTGAAGCTTAACGTACATGGACATTACATTACTTTTTCGGAATACATTGTACATAGAAAAAACACACACAAAAGGACTGTAATAGTTTAGTGTCTTTGGAAACTCGGAATATAATCTTCTAATCGTGGTGAAAGATCTTCAACATCTCCCATAAAGATATTCTTTTTCTTAAAAACCTAAATCCTTTCTTTATGTCATGGGGAAAAGAAAACATAAAAGGGTGAGCTCAAATGCTCAGTAAGGGTAAACAAAAGAAATATCAATCACGTCATATTCTTAAGAACATATCTTTTGGAAATCTTAACCTGCAAAAGAGATCATAATTTCATAACATGGGATAAATCATAGTAGTGAAATGTAATCCCAAAAATCATAACTTAAAAACATGAAACTTTGTGGAATACACACATAATACTAGAGAATAATTTATTATTAGTCAAGACTCATTGCCAATACTATCTTAGTGGACAAAGTCCATTTCTGAACCGAGTTCACTCCTTGTTTCAGTCCTGTTTCACTGAACCGGTATAACCTACCGTTCCAGCCATGTCTATCTCATGAGATATAAAATCTTTACCCAATTCATTGGAGGGAGATATATGTCCCACCCATCTCATAATGAAACCATTCTTATGTGTGCCACAAAAATCATACATCATACATCATTGCATAACCCATGTAATAAAAATGGAATTCTTAAACATCATGACATCATAAAACAATTCATATAAGATAAATGAATTCATAAAAATAATTACATCACAACATAATCAAATCAATGTAATTATAGGTATAAAATCATAACCCTATATTATCTTAGATGTAAAATAATTTTGATAAAACACTTGAACTCCATTCTTGAGGAAAATATCCTTTCCACTTCAAAAACATTTTTCCTTTCTTAACATGTCATACATTTTTAAACTAAAAGAAGTTGATTAAAAATAAACTTGAAATCTTATAAAGGAAGATTCTTGGAAATAATGTTTTAAAAATCCATTCATGCCGTATAAGTTAAAAAAACATTCTTCCCGTACTTTTGTCGGAAAAGTCAAAAAGTACCTCGTACGAAAAATGACAAAAGATTCCTTTTATATCTTTTACTAAAAACTCACCGAAGGGTAAAATTGGATTTAAACAATTTTAGGTGGATGGAAATAATATTACATATTGAGGAAACATGTATGTGGATGATAAAATACACCCTAGTAAATGCCAAAGTATAAACAATCTCGGATAAAAATGAGATTGTGATATTTCCCTTACCTTAGGTCCGATTTGCTTCGTATGTGTCCGAACCTCCTGTATAATGATTTAAATAATGTCATTGACTTGTTCCAGAATCATAATCATTGTTATGATATCATATATGGTTCACTTATGGCTTTATATTACCCGTTCTTTTGTAAATTCCATGTTAAATAGTGTTTTGGGTAAAATCGTTTCATTTGTCGTCCGTGTTTTGACTTGTAATTATTCATATGATTACTTAGATTATGATTACTTAATTACAGAATATAAAACATGATTTATATGTAATATATATTCAGAATATATATATATATAATAGATCAGTAAATGGAATGAAATACACCGTTCATGGAGACGGTAGACCGTACGTACGCATGAACGCTGTTTTCTTTTCCTTATTGAGTTGAATGGAATTAAGTAGATGACATAAATATATATACACATAAATCCAGAATAATTATTATTTCATATATTTCATTATTAATTATTATATATACTTTATAATCATTCATGAATGGTTAACGTGGAGAATGAATCTCATCGCGTCGTGGAGACAGTAGTCCGTACGTACGCACGAGCGATGATATCGTTCTCATGATCGTGGAATTGTATTGGAGTGTATGTATACTATTTCAGAATCAATATCACTTTACAATAATCATATATAGTTATTATGTACACCATTATACTCATCCATGTAAGGTGGTGGTGGAAAATAAATTACACCACGGCATGGAGACTGTATTCCGTACGTACGCACGCACGGTGATTTCGTTTTCCGTAGGATGGATAGATGGTGAAATAAGGTTGTTTCATACTTATAATAACATATCAGTATATTATTGATACTTATGTTATTACTTCATAATGAAACAACTAAGGAAGAAGAAGTGGATGAAGAAATAAAGATGAAAGAATCAGTAACGGGCATTACCTCTTCTTTGAAGTGCCTCTTTGAGACCTCCTTTTAGGGCACTAACATTGGTCTTTGAGGAAGACTAGAACCTCTAGTATGTTTCTAGGGAAGTGGAGAAGGGAATTTGGCAGGGGTTGGCCGAGATTGAAGGCTCAAAATGGTGTGATGAAGAGAGGGAGGAGGTTCCCTTTTATGCGGGAGGAGAGGGGCACCTTTGGAATAACTAAAAATATTATTTTATTATAAATCCAAATTCGTTTTTAAATAGCTCGAAATTTATTTATTTAGAAGCTAAGGTGGGTATGGGTCTAACTCCTCTCATCCAATAGAATTTAAAAAAGTTTAGGTTCCTATTTTAACCTTATCATTTAGATTTAACATTAAATTAAATAATTTTACTTTTACCGTGTCTTCTTTTGTTCTTATACTATAAGGTTAATAAACTTACTATAAGCAGCCATACGAACCCCAAGTTGTTTATTATTAATATATATAACCTTATCTAAGTCATTTGGCTGAAACTTAGATTTTGAGGAATAAAATAACAATTACTATTATAATATATTTTTTAAAAACTATTTTATGTCAATTTTAAAACTATTTAGTAATTGATTTTTGTAAAAATCATAACAGAATTATTAGTTTAAAAAAAGTTAATTAAATCAATACTAATATGTAATATTAACCTATAAAATTATTTTAATTCATAAAAAGTCTCCAATTACATTTATTTTGGTGTTTATAACATCAATTATGTCAATATTTCATTAATAAGATAATTACTGCATCATCTTTGTGTCATAAATAAATTAAATTATTCAAAGTCTAAAAATTAAAAACAAAATATCATTATGTAGTAAATGTTTTTATCTTTCTAATGAATATTTATAGCCGAATTTATCTTATGTATAACCTCATATTAAAAATGATTTACTTATTAAACTTTGATTTTAACTATTTTAACCCTTCTTTAAATAAATTAATAACAAATGTCCTAATCTAATCCAAGTGGGCCTAAATGGTCATATTTTATTCCTAAGGTTGTTTTGGTTCGAATTAAACTTGTCCAATATAATTATGACATGTGTTAGGGTAATAATAATATCATATTTGCCCTTAATTACCCTATTTACTTTTAACTGTGCTAAAAAAACTAAAAAGTTACTATTCACCAAAAATTACTTTCATCTCATTGAACCACATTTTATTCCTTGTTATTAACCGTGTATCTCGGATTTTCGAAACTCCACTCACAGAAGCGGTAAAATTAAGTTTTATGAAAAATTCAGTTTTTTTAACTACCACTTAGTGGTTTCACTATTCATAAAAAATTGGAAGTTTTCAGAAAAATACCAAAAATTAGGCCTAAGCTATATTTGATATTATGAATTCAAAAATGATGTCTATTTTACCAAATTCGAAACATATCAGTTTCATTAATTAAGTTAAAATTAATTCTCATCGTCAAAGCAAATAGCGTGTTCTTAAGAGATAATAACTATCAAAAGATTGACAGTTGTTTATGTCTGCTTTAAATGTGAAATTACATCCAATAACCAACATTGTATTAAATTGTAAAATTATATTCTAAATATAATTTAAAACCAATAAAATTAATAATTTATCACTATTAATTATTTCTATTAAAAAGGTTGTTTTTAATTAAAATTTAGTAATTTTCACTATTCATCAGAAAATGAAAGTTATCGGAAAAGAACCAAAATTTCACCCTAAGCTAATTTCGATATTCTGAATCTAGAAATGAAGTCCATTTTGAAAAATAAAAATTTCAAAATTTCAAAAAGTGGTTATTACTATTCATAACAGCTAGTTTTAATAATATTTTAATAGCATATCGTTGTTTAGTGAAACTCGGTATTGCATACTACACACGCTATCGAGGAAGGTCGTGATTGCGTGTAATGCAAGGCAAGTCAAGGATGCGTGTTGTTCAAGCTCCTTTTCGTGTAGCGTACAACATAAGACATTAATGAAATTAAAAAGAATATTTTTCATAAAATCTCGGGGTGTTACATTCTACCCCCCTTAAAATGAATTTCGCCCTCGAAATTCATCGGGGTTATAAATGGTTTACTATTCGAAAGTTTCATTAATAAAAACCCACATCATAAAAAGAAATTCCAAAACCAATCTTTATAAACAAAAGTATGAAACGTAATGGTTACCCAAATAAACTAATAACTATGTTTCCACATAGGTGAAAATATGGATATGGAAGAGAAATCTAACCATCATGTTCTGATGGAGAGTGGTAGAGAACATGGCTATGGAAAAGCCCGCAATCACAAAGCCATAAATTTTTGACGATCTAAGGTACCATCTGATTCATCAGATATAAGAGCACTAGGACAACATTTTTGGTTTTCAAGATCATTTCCCTAAAGTTGATGAAATTGGAATTAGAAGAAATACTTTCGTGATTTTGGTATAGTCTCACCGTTGGTCGTTATTTGGACAATTTCCACTTCATCTCTTAAAGAAATGAAGTTGAATTTTTCATTTGTGATGTGTTAGCAGATCATGTGATAGAATGATGGGTCATTCCATCTGTCTCAAACAAAAGGTTAGAAAAGTTATCAAAAAAATACATAAGTCCATCTATAGTGAGATTAATCATATATGGTTCCTAAAATGGACTTATACTTCATATATCATACTGCTTAATATAATAAAACTAGTTTCTACTAAACAGGGATTTCCTGTAGGCCAGTGGTAGGCGATAAAGGCCAGTCACACTTCGGTTGTGGGTTCGATTCCCACAGCCTTTTCTGACGTGATGGGCTGTTGCCCGTCCTGCAGGTTGTCCTTTTTCTAAAGCTATATTACTATAACATCCCATCAACAATATCAAAAAAGTTTTATCCTTAAACAATACTATCTTATGTCTAACATAATCCATTCCAATCTTTAGGCTTATCTAAAATACTTCGGTCCAAGCTCATAGTGTAAAGAAAATGATCACGTGAATGCCTTCATTTATCCACTTAATCATGTATTCTCTTGAAGAATGAATATCCATTGAACCTTAGTGAAAACATGAATGAAGTTAAAAGTTAATAATTTCCACATACCAAAATCCTCAAAATTCTATATCCTCAAACCATGATATCACTTAGTCCTTATATCAATCATGAGTTCATGAATACTATCAAACATATTAGATTCTCTTCATCCCTTCATTATGTGCATATCATCTGCTTTCCAAAATTATTTCAATCAATTTTCATGGTTACCGATGCCATAAAATTATAGAAAACTATAATAGACCAAAACATAAATATTCCAATATTCCACAATACTATATACAACATTATTATGGAATCCCATTACATAAACACTTAATCATTCCACCACATCGTTGTCATATTCAACATCGCCAATGGTGATCGCATGTGACTTCCCTTTGTCCTTTTCCTTAAGTGGTTGTTCATGTCGATCATCACTAACCCTTGGATTAGGGCATTTATTAGCATAATGCCCCATTTCCTTGCACTGGATGCATTGAAGTGTTGTTGGTGCGTTCTCTGTAGTCTTATCTTTATTCACATCATTAGAAACCCTTTTTCTATTACTTCGACACTCAACTACTCGATGAACTTCTTTTCCACACTTAAAACATTTTCTAGTCCCTTTAAGACAATCTCCACCATGCTTCTTTCCACACTTTGAGCATAAGGAAACATTCATCTTCTTTTCACCATTATTCTGAGATTTCTCCTTGAACTCCATCTTTTGTTTCTTGTCAAAACTATGAGATGGATAAGTAACACCAACTTCCATTTCTACCTTGATAGCACAACGCACAATTTCTTCATAGCTACTGAAGTCTCTTATAGCTAATTCCCTTCAAAGATTTGGTTTTAAGCCACTGAAGAATCGATCAACTTTACTTTCAGGTTGGATGATAAATCCAGATGCATACCTTGCAAGCCTTGTAAATTTCACTTCGTATATACCAACAGATTCATCATCCTTTTTCTTTAGTTCAAGAAACACCTTCTCCATCTTTGTTCGAAGAATACGAGGGAAGTACTTATTGAAAAATAAGTTCTTGAACTTGTCCCATTCCATGGTCTCAATTTCATCTCCTGGACTCATATTCTTGATAAGATTCCACCATTGATCAGCATCACCTTCCAAATGATACACTGCTAAGATGACTTTATCAAGCTCAGAACACTGAAGAACTGAAAATATCTTTTCAGTAGTACTAATCCATTGTTCAGCAACAAGTGGATCAGAAGACCCACTGAAAGAAGGTGGATGTTGCCTCATGAAGGACTCAATAGAATATTGTTCCCTTCTCTGCTCATTTGGAAGTCCAGAATGATTCATAGCTTGTGTAAGTATAAAAATAAGATTTTCCACTCCATCTCCCATAACATTTGTTTTTTCAGGAGGACAATCATTGAATTGTCCATTGCATTGATCAACATGGTTCCTTCAGGTTCCAGCCATCGTCTAAAACCCAAAAAGAATAGTGTGAGAGGCAAAAATCATAATAAAGTGGGAGTAACTTCAATATCTAACATCTTTGGTTTAATATAATATCGTTACCATAGTTTTAGGACTATATCCTATACGTATACTTATCCTTAGGGACATCCCTAGACATACCTTAGAAATATCTCTAGGGATCTCACTAACGTTTTTGCATCCTAGTTTCCAAAGTTTGACTAAACCTTTCCTCTGATACCAACTGTAGAGACCCGAAGCTTAACGTACATGGACATTACATTACTTTTGCGGAATACTTAGTACATATAAAAAACACACACACAAGGACCGTAATAGTTTAGTGTCTTTGGAAACTCGGAATATAATCTTCTAATCGTGGTGAAAGATCTTCAACATATCCCATAAAGATCATCTTTTTTTTAAACCTAAATCCTTTCTTTATGTCCTGTGGAAAAGAAAACATATAAGGGTGAGCTCAAATGATCAGTAAGGGTAAACAAAAGAAATATCAATCATGTCATATTCATAAGAACATATCTTTTGGAAATCTTAACCTGCAAAAGAGATCATAATTTCATAACATGGGATAAATCATAGTAGTGAAATGTAATCCCAAAAATCATAACTTAAAAACATGAAACTTTGTGGCATACACACATAATCATAGATAATCATTTATTATTAGTCAAGACTCATTGCCCATACTATCTTAGTGGACAAAGTCCATTTCTGAACCGAGTTCACTCCTCGTTTCAGTCCTGTTTCACTGAACCGATATAACCTACCGTTCCAGCCATGTCTATCTCATGAGATATAAAATATTTACCCAATGCATTGGAGGGAGATATAGGTCCCACTGATCTCATAATGAAACCATTCTTATGTGTGCCACAAAAATCATAAATCATACATCATTGCATAACCCATGTAATAAAAATGGAATTCTTAGACATCATGACATCATAAAACAATTCATATAAGATAAATGAATTCATAAAAATAATTCCATCACAACATAATCAAATCAATGTAATGATAGGTATAAAATCAGAACCCTATATTATCTTATATGGAAAATAATTTTGATAAAACACTTGAACTCCATTCTTGAGGAAAATATCCTTTCTACTTCAAAAATATTTTTCCTTTCTTAACATGTCATACAATTTTAAACTAAAAGAAGTTGAGTAAAAATAAACTTGAAAACTTATAAAGGAATATTCTGGGGAATAATGTTTTAAAAATCCATTCATGCTGAATAAGTTAAAAAAACATTCTTCCCGTACTTTTGTCGGAAAAGTCAAAAAGTACCTCGTACGAAAAACGACAAAAGTTTCCTTTTATATCGTTTACTAAAAACTCACCGAAGGGTAAAATTGGATTTAAACAATTGTAGGTGGATGTAAATAATATTAAATATTGAGGAAACATGGATTTGGATGATAAAATACACCCTAGTAAATGCCAAAGTATAAACAATCTTGGATAAAAATGAGATTGTGATATTTCCCTTACCTTAGGTCCGATTTGCTTCGTATATGTCCGAACCTCCTGTATAATGATTTAAATAATGTCATTGACTTATTCCAGAATCATAATCATTGTTATGATATCATATATGGTTCACGTATGGCTTTATAATACCCGTTCTTTTGTAAATTCCATGTTAAAGAGCGTTTTGGGTAAAATCGTTTCATTTGTCGTCCGTGTTTTGACTTGTAATTATTAATATGATTACATAGATCATGATTACTTAATTCCAGAATATAAAACATGATTTATTTATAATATATATTCAGAATATATATATATATATATAATAGATCAGTAAATGGAAAGAAATACACCGTTCATGGAGACGGTAGACCGTACGTACGCATGAACGCTATTTTCTTTTCCTTATTGAGTTGAATGGAATTAAGTAGATGACATACTTATATATACACATAAATCCAGAATCATTATTATGTCATATATTTCATTATTAATTATTATATATACTTTATTATCATTCATGAATGGTTAACGTGGAGAATGAATCTCATCGCGTCGTGGATACGGTAGTCCGTACGTACGCACGAGCGATGATATCGTTCTCATGATCATGGAATTGTATTGGAGTGTATATATACTATTTAAGAATCAATATCACTTTACAATAATCATATATAGTTATTATTTACACCATTATACCCATCCAAGTAAGGTGGTGGTGGAAAATAGATTACACCACGGTGTGGAGACGGTATTCCGTACGTACGCACGCGCGATGATTTCGTTTTCCGTAGGATAGATAGATGGTGAAATAAGGTTGTTTCATACTTATAATAACATATTAGTATATTAGGGATACTTATGTTATTACTTCATGATGAAACAAATAAAGAAGAAGAAGTGGAAGAAGAAATAAAGATGAAAGAATCGGTAACGGGCATTACCTCTTCTTTGAAGCGCCTCTTTGAGACCTCCTTTTAGGGCACTAAAATTGGTCTTTGAGGAAGAAAATAACCTATAGGATGTTTCTAAGGAAGTGGAGAAGGGAATTTGGCAGGGTTTGGCCGAGCTTGAAGGCTCAAAGTGGTGTGAGGAAGAGAGGGAGGAGGTGCCCTTTTATAAGGGAGGAGAGGGGCACCTTTGGAATAACAAAAAATATTATTTTATTATAAATCCAAATTCGGTTTTAAATAGCTCCAAATTGATTTTTTTCTAAGATAAGGTGGGGATGGGTCTAAATCCTCTCATCCAATAGAATTTAGACAAGGTTAGGTTCCTATTTTAACCTTATCATTTAGATTTAACATTAAATTAAATAATTTCACTTTTATCGTGTCTTCTTGTGTTCTTATACTATAAGGTTAATAAACTTACTATAAGCAGCCAAAAGAACCCCAAGTTGTTTATTATTAATATATATAACCTTATCTAAGTCATGTATCCGAACCATAGATTTTTAGGAATAAAATAACAATTACTAATATAATATTTGTTTTAAAAACTATTTTATGTCAATTTTGACACTATTTAGTAATTGATTTTTGAGAAAATCATAATAGAATGATTAGTTCAAAAAAAGTTAATTAAATCAATACTAACATGTCATATTAACCTATAAAATTAGTGTAATTCATTAAAAGTCTCCAATTACATTTATTTTGGTGTTTATAACATCAATTATGTCAATATTTCATTAATAAGATAATTACTGCATCATCTTTGTGTCATAAATAAATTAAATTATTTAAACTCTAAAAATTACAAATAAAATATCATTATGTAGGAAATAGTTTTATATTTCTAATGAATATTTATAGCCTAATTTATCTTATGTATAACCCCATATTAAAAATGATTTACTTATTAAACTTTTATTTTAACTATTTTAACCCTTCTTTAAATAAATTAATAATAAATGTCCTAATCTAATCCAAGTGGGACTAAAAGGTCATATTTTATTCCTAAGGTTGTTTTCGTTCGAATTACACTTTTCCAATAGAATTAGGACATGTGTTAGGGTAATAATAATATCATTTTTTCCCTTAATTGCCCTATTTACTTTTAACTGTGGTAAAAAAAAGTAAAAAGTTACTATTCACCAAAAATTATTTTCATCTCATTGAACCATATTTTAGTCCTTGATATTAACCGTGTCTCTTGGATTTTTGAAATTCCACTCATAGAAGTGGTAAAATTAAGTTTTATGAAAAATTCAGTTTTTTTAACTACCACTTAGTGGTTTCACTATTCATAAAAAATTGGAAGTTTTCAGAAAAATACCAAAAATTAGGCCTAAGCTATATTTGATATTATGAATTCAAAAATGATGTCTATTTTACCAAATTCACAACATATCAGTTGTATTAATTAAGTTAAAATTAATTCTCGTCGTCAAAACAAATAGCGTGTTCTTAAGAGATAATAACTATCAAAAGATTGACAGTTGTTTATGTCTGGTTTAAATGTGAAATTACATCCAATAACCAAAATTGTATTAAATTGTAAAAATATATTCTAAATATACTTGAAAACCAATCAAATTAATAATTTATCACTATTAATTATTTCTATTAAAAAGGTTGTTTTTAATTAAAATTTAGTAATTTTCACTATTCATCAGAAAATGAAAGTTATCCGAAAAGTACCAAAATTTCACCCTAAGCTAATTTCGATACTCCGAATCCAGAAATGAAGTCCATTTTGAAAAATTAAAATTACAAAATTTCAAAAAGTGGTTATTACTATTTATAACAGCTAGTTTTAATAATATTTTAATAGCATATAATTGTTTAGTGAAACTCGGTATTGCGTACTACACACGCTATCGAGGAAGGTCGCGATTGCATGTAATGAAAGGAAATTCAAGGATGCGTGTTGTGCAAGCTCCTTTTGGTGTAGCGTACAACATAAGATATTAATGAAATTAAAAAGAATATTTTTCATAAAATCTTGGGGTGTTACATTCTATCTCCCTTAAAATGTATTTCTCCCTCGAAATTCGTCGGGGTTATAACTGGTTTACTATTCGAAAGTTTCATTAATAGAAACCCACATCATAAAAAGGAATACCAAAACCAATATTTAAAAACAAAAGCATGAAACATAATGGTTACCCAAATAAACTAATCATTGGGTTTCCACATAGGTGAAAGTATGGATATGGAAGAGAAATCTAACCATCATGTTCTGATGGAGAGTGGTAGAGAACATGGCTATGGAAAGCCAGAAATCAAAAAGCCATAAATTTGTGACGATCTAAGGTACCATCTGATTCATCAGATATAAGAGCACTAGGACAACATTTTCGGTTTTCAAGATCATTTCCCTAAAGTTGATGAAATTGGAATTAGAAGAAATACTTTCATGATTTTGGTATAGTCTCACCGTTGGTCGTTCTTTGGACAATTTCCACTTCATCTCTTAAATAAATGAAGTTGAATTTGTCATTCATGATGTGTTAGCAGATCATGTGATAGAATGATGGGTCATTCCATCTGTCTCAACAAAAGGTTAGAAAAGTTATCAAAAAAGTACATAAGTCCATCTATAGTGAGATTAATCATATATGGTTCCTAAAATGGACTTATACTTCATATATCATACTGCTTAATATAATAAAACTAGTTTCTACTAAACAGGGACTTCCTGTAGGCCAGTGGTAGGTGATAAAGGCCTGTCGCACTTCGGTTGTGTGTTCGATTCCCACAACCTTGTCCGACGCGATGGGTTGTTGCCCATCCTGCAGGTTGTCCTTTTTCTAAAGCTATATTACTATAACATCCCATTAACAATATCAGAAAAGTTTTATCCTTAAACAATACTAAATTATGTCCAACATAATCCATTCCAATCTTTAGGCTTATCTAAAATACTTCGGTCCAAGCTCATAGTATAAAGAAAATGATCAAGTGAATTCCATCATTTATCCCCTTAATCATGTATTCTCTTGAAGAATGAATATCCATTGAACCTTTGTGAAAACATGAATGCAGTTAAAAGTTAATAATTTCCACATACCAAAATCCTCAAAATTATATATCCTCAAACCATGATATCACTTAGTCCTTATATCAATCATGAGCTCATGAATACTATCAAACATATTAGATTCTCTTTATCCCTTCATTATGTGCATATCATCTGCTTTCCAAAATCATTTCAATCACTTTTCATGGTTACCGATGCCATAAAATTATTGAAAACCATAATATACCAAAACATAAATATTCCAATATTCCACGATACTATATACAACATTATTCTAGAATCCCATTACATAAACACTTAATCATTCCACCACATCGTTGTCATATTCAACATCGCCAATGGTGATCACATGTGACTTCCCTTTGTCCTTTTCCTTAAGTGGTTTCTCATGTCGATCATCACTAACCCTTGGATTAGGTCATTTATTAGCATAATGCCCCATTTCCTTGCACTTTAAGCATTGAAGTGTTGTTGGTGCGTTCTCTGCAGTCTTTTCTTTATTCACATCATTAGAAACCCTTTTCCATTAATTCGACACTCAGCTGCTCGATGGCCTTCTTTTCCACACTCAAAACATTTTCTAGTCCCTTTAAGACAATCTCCACCATGCTTCTTTCCACACTTTGAGCATAAGGAAACATTCATCTTCTTTTCACCATTATTCTGAGATTTCTCCTTGAACTCCATCTTTCGTTTCTTGTCAAAACTATGAGATGGATAAGTAACACCAACTTCCATTTCTACCTTGATAGCACAACGCACAATTTCTTCATAGCTACTGAAGTCTCTTATAGCTAATGCCCTTCAAAGATTTTGTTTTAAGCCACTGAAGAATCGATCAACTTTACTTTCAGGTTGGATGATAAATCTAGATGCATACCTTGCAAGCCTTGTAAAATTCGCTTCGTATATACCAACAGATTCATCATCCTTTTTCTTTAGTTCAAGAAACTCCTTCTCTATCTTTGTTCAAAGAATTTGAGGGAAGTACTTATTGAAAAATAAGTTCTTTAACTCGTCCCATTCCATGGTCTCAATTTCATCTCTTGGCCTTGTATTCTTGATAAGATTCCACCATTGATCAGCATCACCTTCCAAATGATACACTCCTAAGATGACTTTATCATGTTCAGAACATTGAAGAACTGAAAATATCTTTTCAGTAGTACTAATACATTGTTCAGCAACAAGTGGATCAAAAGACCCACTGAAAGAATGTGGACGTTGCCTCATGAAGGACTCAATTGAATATTGTTCCCTTCTCTGTTCATTTGGAAGTCCAGAATGATTCATAGCTTGTGTAAGTATAATAATAATATTTTTCACTCCATATCCCATAACATTTGTTTGTTCAGGAGGACAATCATTGCATTGTCCATTGCATTGATCAATATGGTTCCTTCGGGTTCCAGCCATCGTCTAAAACCCAAAAAGAATATTGTGAGAGGAAAAAATCATAATAAAGGGGGAGTAACTTCAATATATAACATCTTTGGTTTAATCTAATATTGTTACCATAGTTCTAGGACTATATCCTATACGTATACTTATCCTTAGGGACATCCCTAGACATACCTTAGAAATATCTCTAGGGATCTCACTAACGTTTTCGCATACTAGTTTCTAAAGTTTGACTAAACCTTTCCTCTGATACCAACTGTAGAGACCCGAAGCTTAACATACATGGACATTACATTACTTTTTTGGAATACTTAGTACATAGAAAAAACACACACACAAGGACCATAATAGTTTAGTGTCTTTGGAAACTTGGAATATAATCTTCTAATCGTGGTGAAAGATCTTCAACATCTCCCATAAAGATCTTATTTTTTTTAAACCTAAATCCTTTCTTTATGTCCTGGGGATAATAAAACATATAAGGGTGAGCTCAAATTCTCAGTAAGGGTAAACAAAAGAAATATCAATCACGTCATATTCATAAGAACATATCTTTTGGAAATCTTAACCTGCAAAAGAGATCATAATTTCATAACATGGGATAAATCATAGTAGTGAAATGTAATCCAAAAAATCATAACTTAAAAACATTAAACTTTGTGGCATACACACATAATCATAGAGAATCATTTCTTATTAGTCAAGACTCATTTCCAAGACTATCTTAGTGGACAAAGTCCATTTCCGAACCGAGTTCACTCCTCATTTCAGTCCTGTTTCACTGAACCGGTATAACCTACCGTTCCAGCCATATCTATCTCATGAGATCTATAATCTTTACCCAATGCATTGGAGGGAGATATAGGTCCCACCCATCACATAGTGAAACCATTCTTATGTGTGCCACAAAAATCATAAATCATACATCATTTCATAACCCATGTAATAAAAATGGAATTCTTAAACATCGTGACATCAAAAAACAATTCATATAAGATAAATGAATTCATAAAAATAATTCCATCACAACATAATCAAATCAGTGTAATTATAGGTATAAAATCAGAACCCTATATTATCTTATATGGAAAATAATTTTGATAAAACACTTGAACTCCATTCTTGAGGAAAATATCCTTTCTACTTCAAAAACATTTTTCCTTTCTTAACATGTCATACAATTTTAAACTAAAAGAAGTTGATTAAAAATAAACTTGAAAACTTGTAAAGGAAGATTCTTGGAAATAATTTTTTAAAAATCCATTCATTTCGTATAAGTTAAAAAAACATTCTTCTCGTACTTTTTTCGGAAGAGTCAAAAAGTACCTCGTACGAAAAACGACAAAAGATTCCTTTTATATCTTTTACTAAAAAATCACCGAAGGGAAAAATTGGATTTAAAAAATTGTATGTGGATTGAAATAATATTAAATATTGAGGAAACATGGATGTGTATGATAAAATACACCCTAGTAAATGCCAAAGTATAAACAATCTCGGATAAAAATGAGATTGTGATATTTCCCTTACCTTAGGTCTGATTTGCTTCGTATGTGTCCGAACCTCCTGTATAATGACTTAAATAATGTCATTGACTTATTCCAGAATCATAATCATTGTTATGATATCATATATGGTTCACTTATGGCTTTATATTACACGTTCTTTTGTAAATTCCATGTTAAAGAGCGTTTTGGGTAAAATCGTTTCATTTGTCGTCCGTGTTTTGACTTGTAATTATTCATATGATTACTTAGATCATGATTAATTAATTCCATAATATAAAACATGATTTATATATAATATATATTCAGAATATATATATATATATATATATAATAGATCAGTAAATGGAAAGAAATACACCGTTCATGGAGATGGTAGACCGTACGTACGCATGAACGCTGTTTTCTTTTCCTTATTGAGTTGAATGGAATTAAGTAGATGACATAAAAATATATACACATAAATCCAGAATCATTTTTATGTCATTTATTTCATTATTAATTATTATATATACTTTATAATCATTCATGAATGGTTAACGTGGAGAATGAATCTCATTGGGTCGTGGAGACGGTAGTCCGTACGTACGCACGAGCGATGATATCATTCTAATGATAGTGGAATTGTATTGGAGTGTATGTATACTATTTTATAATCAATATCACTTTACAATAATCATATATAGTTATTATGTACACCATTATACCCATCCAAGTGAGGTGGTGGTGGAAAATAGATTACACCACGGCGTGGAGACGGTATTCCGTACGTACGCACGCGCGGTGATTTCGTTTTCCGTAGGATGGATAGATGGTGAAATAATGTTGTTTCATACTTATAATAACATATTAGTATATGTGTGATAATGATGTTATTACTTAATGATGAAACAACTAAAGAAGAAGAAGTGGAAGAAGAAATAAAGATGAAAGAATCGGTAACAGGCATTACCTCTTCTTTGAAGCGCCTCTTTGAGACCTCCTTTTAGGGAACTAAAATTGGTCTTTGAGGAAGACCAGAACCTCTAGGATGTTTCTAGGGAAGTGGAAAAGGGAATTTGGTAGGGGTTGGCCGAGCTTGAAGGCTCAAAGTTGTGTGAGGAAGAGAGGGAGGAGGCGCCCTTTTATAAGGGAGGAGAGGGGCACCTTTGGAATAACTAAAAATATTATTTTATTATAAATCCAAATTCGGTTTTAAATAGCTCCAAATTTATTTATTTCGAAGATAAGGTGGGTATGGGTCGAAATCCTATCATACAATAGAATTTAGACAAGTTTAGGTTCCTATTGTAACCTTATCAGTTAGATTTAACATTAAATTAAATAATTTTACTTTTACCGTGTCTTCTTGTGTTCTTATACTATAAGGTTAATAAACTTACTATAATCAGCCAAACGAACCTCAAGTTATTTATTATTAATATATATAACCTTATCTAAGTCATTTGGCTGAACCTTAGATTTTTAGGAATAAAATAACAATTACTAATATAATATTTGTTTTAAAAACTATTTTATGTCAATTTTGACACTATTTAGTAATTGATTTTTGTAAAAATTATAACAGAATGATTAGTTCGAACACAGTTAATTTAATCAATAATAATATGTCATATTAACCTATAAAATTAGTTTAATTCATAAAAAGTCTCAAATTACATTTATTTTGGTGTTTATAACATCAATTATGTCAATATTTCATTAATAAGATAATTACTGCATCATCTTTGTGTCCTAAATAAATTAAATTATTTAAAGTCTAAAAATTACAAATAAAATATAATTATGTAGGAACGCTTTTTTATATTTATAATTAATATTTATAGCCGAATTTATCTTATGTATAACCCCATATTAAAAATGATTTACTTATTAAACTTTGATTATAACTATTTTAACCCTTTTTTAAATAAATTGATAATAAATGTACTAATCTAATCCAAGCGGGCCTAAATGGTCATATTTTATTCCTAAGGTTGTTTTTGTTCGAATTACACTTGTCCAATAGAATTATTACATGTGATAGGGTAATAATAATATCATTTTTTCCCTTAATTACCCTATTTACTTTTAACCGTGGTAAAAAAAAGTAAAAAGTTACTATTCACCAAAAATTATTTTCATCTCATTGAACCACATTTTAGTCCTTGATATTATCCGTGTATCTCGGATTTTCGAAATTCCACTCACAGAAGCGGTAAATTAAGTTTTATGAAAAATTCAGTTTTTTTAACTACCACTTAGTGGTTTCACTATTCATCAAAAATTGAAAGTTTTCAGAAAAATGCCAAAAATTAGGCCTAAGCTATATTTGATATTATGAATTCAAAAATGATGTCTATTTTACCAAATTCAAAACATATCAGTTTCATTAATTAAGTTAAAATTAATTCTCGTCGTCAAAACAAATAGTGTGTTCTTAAGAGATAATAACTATCAAAAGATTGACAGTTGTTTATGTCTGGTTTAAATGCGAAATTACATCCAATAACCAAAATTGTATTAAATTGTAAAAATATATTCTAAATATACTTTAAAACCAATAAAATTAATAATTTATCACTATTAATTATTTCTATTAAAAAGGTTGTTTTTAATTAAAATTTAGTAATTTTCACTATTCATCAGAAAATTAAAGTTATCCGAAAAGTACCAAAATTTCACCCTAAGCTAATTTCGATATTCCGAATCCAGAAATGAAGTCCATTTTGAAAAATAAAAATTACAAAATTTCAAAAAGTGGTTATTACTATTCATAACGGCTAGTTTTAATAATATTTTAATAGCATATCGTTGTTTAGTGAAACTCGGTATTGCGTACTACACATGCTATCGAGGAAGGTTGCGATTGCGTGTAATGAAAGGAAAGTCAAGGATGCGTGTTGCGCAAGCTCATTTTGGTGTAGCGTACAACACAAGGCATTAATGAAATTAAAAAGAATATTTTTCATAAAATCTCGGGGTGTTACACTCAACCATGAATGATTGTGAAAAGAAGTCATGAGTTCCCGAGAGAGGGAGAGAGAGAGAGGGAGAGAACACCACACCAAGGTTTTTTTATAATTATTTTATTTTTATTCCATGGTTGGTGTAATTTATATTTATCATTTATTATGTGAAACACCAAATATGATATGATTTATTAAATTATTTTGAAATTGTAACAATAGAGTGCATGAATTACTTATTTATTTTTTATTTTATTGATAATTGTTTTGTATTTACACATTTATTATTAACTCTTTATATTTATTATATTGATATAAAATAACATTGATTATTGATTTAAGAGTTATCATTTAAAGTATAAAATAAATGATTAGACTTTTTTCATAATCATTAAAATGATTTAATTTATCCATATTTAAATAAAGTACTGGGTTTCCTAATTGTCAAAATAATTTAATATCAGACCCTGATAATATATTAGTTTGATAATTTGAGAATAAATACCTGACCATGAATAATTTTATAATCAAACCCTATAAAAATATATAATTCAATAAAATACGATAGATCTAATTGACTCATGAATCTTAAAATTATAATTTTTAGTATGATTTTTTATTTTTTATTTTTTATAAGTAGTTTTATTTTTTGTTTTCTTTAGTTTAATTAAATAATAAAACCAAATAACTTAAAATTTTACATACTAAATTTTGAATCAAAGCATTACTTTATGGATCATATTTTCACAATGGGATCAACCTTATACTAACCACATGTTTATTCCTTTTTAGTTTAGTTTAAAAAAAGTGTTCATAAATTTTTAAACTTTGATGCCCATGTAACTCCTCGACCTAGGGATGTGAATCTTGTGACCCAAATTAGAGTTCTATATGGCCTCAAAAACACTCCCTAGATCACCAGAGGTTAGAAACCAGTGCTAGGGGTAAAGTAAACTACTAAGTGAAAATTTTCCCTCAAAATACATCAACTAAGTTGAGTGATAATGCATGTTTATATGAATAAACTATTACTAAAAACCATTAAATTTCATAATAGAATATAGAATTTTATAAAATATCAATTCAAATAACAAAACAAATGTTGACACTAAATAACGGTGACCCTAAATACAAGCCACTGAATCATAAAATCATGTCTATATAGTTAATCTATGGCTCTTGATAGAAAAATTATGAGATATTACCTTTTTCCTCATCAAAACCAATCTTGTATTTATGTCTAATAAAGTGAAAGTGTAGGTGGTAAGTATAAAATTAGTAAGAGTTTCACAATAAATAAAAAAATAACCATGCTGGAGAAATTAAAAAAAATGAGATGATAACCAATAATGATAAATGAAAGTTGAATTATCCAAAAAAATAATTTATTAAAAAAATGTGAAATTAAGATATCACCATTGATATCAAATTTTTTTTCCTAAAACCATAATTTAAAAAAAAACACCAAACCAGTTTCATTTCAATTATAATTGTATATAAAAATTATTTTCTCCTTCAAATCACACATTTTGAAAAATCCCCATTTTCCCAAATCATAAAAAACTCCCATTACAAAACTATCATAAAAATTATCTTTTCCTATAAATTAGATCATGTTAAGGAATACAAGAACATAATTAAAAAATTCAAATAGTCAATGAATAGATTTATCATGTGTAAATCAATTTATCACCCATACATGAATTAAACAGTAAACCCTATTCTCTATTATAGAAAGTAATGAGCTATCAACTTTCTCCTATTGTTCACTTTAGTACATACTATTTTAATTTATTTATTTACTATACTATAAGATTATATGTTTTCAAAAAATGTCTCACCATAACCATTTTCACACATACACTCACACCAAGCAATTATCAAATAAACTATAAATAAATAATTTTTTAAAATCAACCCCTATAATATGGATTTTCAGAAAATTAGTTTATCATAAATAATATTATAAAAAAAACATGATATTTAAAAAGGGTCTATATAATCATTAATTTCATGATCATAATCAATTAATAAAATATAAATAAATCATTAAATCTCAAAAAATATCAAAGCCACCCACACAGATGTGATTCCATGGATTTTACAAAAATTATCACATAGATGATCCTTTTAAGGTAAACCACCAAGTCTTATCATCAAAATTCTTCATCAATATCAATTCATGAATAAAATATCATAACTCTCTATTGCCAATGAATTTGGTATGACCCATGCTATATTGGAATGAACCAATGTAACTCTTTTTCTAAGAGTGAATCAACCCAATGAGCATCATGATCCCCATGACTCTGGGAATAAACCCATATAGTCCCTTTTAATGAAGCTTAGAAGAAGGTGAGTTGAAGGAAAAACGTTATAGTGTGCCATGAACCCTATGCCGATGGCATAACCCGTACCAAATGTTTCAATTACCCTTTTAATGTTTTCATTAAGAAAACATGAAAATAGAATTTTTATGGAATATTTGCACCTAAATATAATTTAAACAATTCAAATAAAAATATAGAATACCTTATTATATATATCTTCATTCTCCAACCAATATCCCAATCTCTAATCACCTTCCATGAATTGTTTTCATTCAAAACCCACTATCAACACAAGAATAAGAGAGTTATATCCAAAGAATGGAATGGTGTGTCTTCCATATTATTTATATATCATCCCATATAATTCTCTATAACTCACTATATAAATCCTAATTAAGGATTCATAAATATTTATCTTCAAACTTCATAACTTTCCAAGACAACTATACAAAAAATTTCATTAAATTAATCCTATTAATTAAATAATCTTATCTCTATCTACCATAATCTCTGTAAAAATACTAATAAAGTCCCTAATTGGATATTAAAAATTCTTGACACACTAAAAATTTAATTTAGTCAATTATTTCATTTCCCTAATTTCTATAAATTGATCTCCTTAAAATTTAAATACTCCTACCATGTTATTAATCCAAGAAAATTATTTACATTACATGTCAAATTTTTTTCCGCAAATTAATTCTATAATACCCATAATAAAATCAGGTCATTATTTTAACATATAAATTATTCAAATTAATTCACCATAATTAATTCCAAGTCATATTCAAACTCCCATAATAAAATGTCATAAACCACACCACATAATTGAAAATAATGAAATATTTTATCACATTACCCTGTACATAACTCTTCCATCAATAAACTAAATTAAAATTTCACTTAAATAAATAAACTATAAAACATAGGTGTCAAATATATCCCCACTATATGTTTTTTTTCATCCTAGAAAATTTTCTAAAAAAAATTATCTATTTAAAATCTCTATCCACTCTTTCTCTATATGTGACTCTCTCTCTCCCAATTTTCCTTTTGAATTAACCTATGATTATATAAAAATATCACTAATGTAATACTACATCCTTTGCGAATATTTTCTCTAAAATAAAATTTTTATTTATTATTCTAATTAAATACCAATCAGGTTTTGGCTCAACGGTTTCCTAATTCAAGATATGAGAATCATTAGATAAATATTTATTTAATTGATAAATGTGGGAAAATTTATTTTTCATGATATAACATTGTGGTAATGTCAAATAATAAGCTACCTAACCAATTTAATCCATAATATCAAATGTCCCCATATATCATGGCATTAATTTTTCAAGATTTTCTTATATTTGGTTTCTCAACATCGGTGAAACTTTTAGGAACATATGATCCCCAACATCAAACTTTAAGGTTCATCATAATCAGTCTACATAAGACTTATACTGACACTAAGCTAAGATCATAATCTTAAAAATTATTTTAATTTGAAGAACCTAATAAAATTGTTGAAGTGTAGTATTTGTTTTAAACTATGAGTAGAATTAATGGAATATATTAAGAAGGTTTTTAATATATTCTAGAATGTTTTTGATATGATTCGAGGTTTTCATCATAGTTTTGAGATGATTTTGGGGAAGCTATAGATAATCTCTAAGTTACAGATTGTTATATAAAATTGGAAAAGGTTGTACTATATAGGCATCATTTTATCTATATATAAGATTCCTCATAGTGGATTTATAAGATTCAGTACAACACTGGAGTTGAAAATTCTAAAAGGTAGTATATGTAAAAATTTTACTTTCTCAAAATAAAAGGTAACTTTGGAGACACACTAAGAAACATAAGATTCATTCAATTCTTATGTAATATTATCTTAGGAAGAAATTGGAAGAGTACTCTGATCTTTCATTGGAGTATGTAAGGGTCATCATTTAAATTTAGAAATTAAAAAAGACATGGAATTACAAAGAAACATAAGAACCAATTATTCTTATGTAAGGCTTGTTCTAAAAAATTTGGAAAAGTCCATAAGTATGGAATATGATTTAAGAAATTAAACATGATAATAATTTCTCTCTCTCTTAAGTTTCAGATAAAATGGGGTTTTTATTAATATGTATTTGAATATAATTAATGGTGAATAGGGATTCCATGTCATGTAGAATAAGAAAACTTAATGAAGGTATTTGAGGAATAAATACCTATTAAAGATATTTTTGTGATTAAAAATATATCCACTCAATGAAGAGTGGACTACTTCATGGTTTATGAAGAAGAGAAGTATTATAGGATAGATTCACACTATGACCACTGCATGCTTTCCATAAAGATATATAGATATTAAATTCTCATGGGTTTTATGCAGAATGAATATCGATTCTTCAACAGTGTTAAATAATTATGGAATATGTGATAACGACTGGATATTAAATGATTTGAAAATTATAGAATTATGGTGATATAATATTGGATTTTAAATAAAGTTTGATGAACATTATTAGGTAATATTTTAAAATGAAAGCAATATCTAGGATAGATATAAGAATATAAAATATAAATAAGGAGAAGGATAAATATTATTATTAATATGAACTAGGAGTTGTTATTAATATAATGTATTGAAGAAAGAGATATATAGGGAGATTATAAAAGTCTTACATATGCTATTCATTTTCTATGTTGAGGAAAGTGGAATATATTTCTGGTTTCTTGGAGTCTTACTTTTGTGAAGGAATAAATTTTTTGTGTGCTTGCATGCCCTCATGTAATTATACACCCTTATGAAATCTTAAGAAAAAAGACTATGTACATGTATTATTGATGAATATATTTTTACAGTTGAAGACCTTATAATAAATTTAGAAGATATTTTTATATTACTTGAAGACATTAAAGGGTACATTGAATATCTTTTTCAGACAAGAGTAGAAGGATAATTGTAAATACTAGGGGATCAAAGATAACCTCAACCAAATTCACTTATTTCTTTACAAATACTTATGGATGAATGGTGAAATTATCTTATAATTTCTTATACAACCACATAAGAGTCAAAAAGAAATCTATACTTCTCTTATATTCACTTGAAGAATCATAGTGAATATTTGGGTCTGAAAAGTCAACCAAAATCAAGTAAGGATTAGATACTCACATTAGGACCTGAACGTGTAAAAAACATTTGTGTGCTTTGTTAATATTTTTCTTCATTGAAGATAAGAAAGGGTGATAATTAAGGAAGAGTGGACCAAGAAAATAACTAGTCTCGTAGTATAATTTCAAATTAGGAAATTATAAAAATTAGTATGACTGATTCATCTCCACCTTCTCAGTGACACATTAACTAATTTGAGCACTTTAAGTGATATTAGATCTAACCATGTTCATTATAAAATACAGTCCTAACCAAAGGGGAAAAATAGGGAATCTAAATTCTTTTAATAGAACAAGTTTTACTATATTTTATGGTAATAAATTTTATGTATAGATGAATCAGATGATTCCATATCTTCTTTTATAAGGATTAGAAGTTATTTTCACTATCAAAGTGTGTTTTACACAACTTGGGAGATACTATGTAATGAGATTTTATGATAACTGAAATCTATAAGTGGATGGAAAAGATAGAAATCGTATTTTTATATCCTTGTATAATAAATTATCCATAGAATTTATTGAACTCAATATAACTAAGGATATATGGGACAGGCTTGAGAATATGTATGAAGGAAATTTCAATATTTAAAAATATAAACTATAGATCTTGAGATCTAGGTTTTATGATATTATAATGGATGAATATAAACGAAATGATGGAAACTTAACAAGATTAAATGAAATAGTTAGTCAAATTAGGGTGTTTAGAGACACTTTAGAATATTGAACCATTATAAATATGTTTACGATAAATTTTCAGGATAGGTTTGATATGAAGATATCAGATCTGGAAGAAATGGTTGACTTATCTCTTGATGAGGTGCATAACACACTTCTCAATTATTATATGAGGAATGATCTAATGTTTAAGGATAAATATAAGGAGGAAATTATTTTCAAAACTATAAACAAATTTAAAATCAAGTATTAGGAATTTTATTTCTATAGTAAATTAGAATATGATAAAGAAAATTATGAAGAGTATAAGAGGATCATGGATATTATCTAAAAGAACATTCAAAAAGGAAAGGGTAAGTACAAAGGAAATATTCCACTAAAATGATTCAAGTGTAATGAAATTGGGAATTTTATATTTGATTTTACAAAAAGTAAAAGTGATAATTATGAAGATGTTGGACATGAAGAGAGACCACAAAGTAAGAGATAAGAAAGAATTTTTAAATAATCTAAGAAGTATGGTGGTTGCAAGAAAAAGTTTCAAAGGATAAAAATAATCATATTAAGAAAATAATATGAAGAATACTCTACTTAAAGTAATCAATTTAAATAAGGTACCAAATAATGATTTTTTAACATCATGGATCATGTTGAAAAATATTAAGAAACCTCAAGCAGTGAGAATGAAGGATAAGAAACGTACACTAAGAAAATATTGAAAGCCAATCCTGAAGAATATTTTGAACATTAACCTAATAAAAGTGGGAAATAAAATACCTAAAGAAATATATTGAGAAGGAAAAAGGGAAAATATATTGTTTACACTAAAAATAATGACTTAATTGAAGATATAAAACTTCTTTAATTGATTTTTTTTGGGAAATATAGAATATTAAAAGAGTTTGAAATTAATCTTCTTATAAAGGAATACTAATTAAACAAGAAAAAATAAATTATCTTAAAGCTACAAATACTCTAGAAAAAATTATAGATTAATATAAAAAATTCATGGAGATAAATTCAAATTCATCACAATCTCTCGAGACTTGGTGTACAAAGTATCAAGTAAAATATACATCATTGAATAATAAGAATGTTAGATATTTATTTTCTAACAATGCATGATCATAGAGAGAATTTTTGAAAATTTTTATTGACAAAGATCATGAGAATGACACTCCTATATCAAGGGGAGTTGGAGACAGATCACACAAGGAAATAACCCTAAAGAAAAAACTAAAAGATTTTAAGATTCCAACAAGATAGAAGTCATAATTTTACATATAGACTCATCATTTTCATGTAATAAAGCGTTTTAGAGGAAAATCCTACTGTTTTTCAGTATTTGGAAATAAATACTATGTTTCCTAGTATAATATATCACTTCTATGGATTCTAGGAAGGAAATAATTAAGGTATATATATCTTGTGAGAATGAGAAATAATTTTATGATGGTGTAATAAATGGACTAAAATCTACCAAGAATGAGTAATCAGAATAGATTATATTACCTAGAAAAAAAGTGTGTAAAATGTGATAAAAAAGGTCACTATTCTAAAGAATTTTTGATAATTATTTGAAGAAAAACTTTTCAATTTGTTTGGGATAAGAAGACTTAAATGAGAAATAAATATGAAAAGTCACTTCTTATTGGGGTGGATCTTAAAGTAAAAAAAGAGATGAAATGAATGGATTTTTGATAGTTTTTTCTCATCATATATGAATATAGATACCAAAATCGTGAAGAACATTGAAGAACATAATGGTGGTACTATAACTTTGGGAAATGAGAGATCCTTAATTATTAGAGGAATTGGATCAACTAAGATTAAAGATTCAAAGTTTAAATCTAAATATATTTTATTTGTAAATGTGATTAAATATGATTCATCAAGTGTTAGTAAAATCTATGATGATTAGAATGAAGTAATTTATAGAAAAATATCATATCTCATTACAATCATAAAGTATGTAAGGATTATCTCTACATGAGAAGGAACTGTTGGAAATCTATTTTAAATTGGAAATGTAAGTAATTCTTTCTATTTAAGATCTAAACATGAGATAAAAACTTGTAAAATTATTTTAAGTAATATTACAAAGGGATATTTCTTAATAGTCTAACCTCATCTAGATAAAAAAACATAGGACATATGTGAAACATGATAAAAGGGGAAGATGAAGTAAATATGTTATAAAAGGTTGAAATTCAGTCCACTAGTCCACTTGAATTGATACATTTGGATTTGTGTTGGACAATTAGACATAAATACACTAAGGGTGGTAATTAATTAATCACATTCATATATGATTTTATAATGATGACTAATGCAATGTTCATATAGCACTAATAATAAGTAGTGGAGATGTTCAAAATTTTCAAGATAAAATTTGAGAATGAAATGGGGTTTGTATCAATAATATTAGATTAAACAATGTAATAGAGTTAAAAATAAAATAAATTGAATTATACCATGAAAATTTTATAATTAAACCTCAGTATAGTAATCCTTATACACCACCAATAAAATGGATTATAATAAAGAAATAAAATAAGCCTAGTTGAGATGGGGAGAACCATGCTTGTATAATTCAAAATCTCAAAGTTCTTCTAGAGAGAAGTTTCTTTAATAGTGGTGCACATTAAAAATATATTCCCATTAAGACAAAAATATAATACGACTTCTTAATATATGTGGTATAATAAGATGTATACTATGAATTACTTTAGAGTTTTTGGATTCCATGTTTGATGAATATTAAAAATCTAAATCTAGGAAAGTTTGATGAAATTGTTCTGGAAAGAGTCTTCATGAACTATTTATCTAATGTAAGAGGCTATAGGTTCTAGAATAAAATAAGTAAATATTTATTGTATTGTTATTATGTGAAGACAATTGAAAATAAACATACATTTTACGTGCTAAATGATATAAATTCTAATGTTTTTGATGAAGATAATGAGTTCATTTTAGAAAAAGTAAGTGATGAACAAGCTATAAATGAGACACATATTGTTGATATTTATTTGAATCATACAAGTTATGAATAAGGAGTTTTTTAAGATGAGGAAAAAATAAAATAATATAAAGAAACATATATAATTGAAAATATAATAACAGTATTGATACATCAGTTCACAATAGAATAATGTTGAGATTTGACCACCAAAGTGAATGTGTACGGATTAGGAGAAATTATAGGTTTGATAATCAAATAGATCTTATATCTAAAATTAAACCACATTAAGTTTTTGAGGATATTAAACAAAAATAATAGATAGATACTCTGAATAAAGAGCTATATTAGATTGAAAAGAATGCCACGTGGGACATTGTTCCAAGACTAAAAGTGAAAAATATCATTAGAACCAAGTGGGTATTCATGAATAATCTCAATGACAAGGGGGTATTAAGAAAAAAGTACAAACTTTTATGTAAAGGATA
Source organism: Viscum album (assembly GCA_963277665.1). Classification (NCBI taxonomy): domain Eukaryota; kingdom Viridiplantae; phylum Streptophyta; class Magnoliopsida; order Santalales; family Viscaceae; genus Viscum; species Viscum album. Next base: position 163,723,048 of record OY728159.1, read on the forward strand.
CAAAAATATTTAAATTATTTATATTAAAGATACTTTTTTAACTATTTCAATACTTGAATCAATAAGAATGTTAATGGATATTACATCTCATAGGTAGTATAAAATTTCCTATATAGTGTGAAGTATATCTTATGGAATAGGGAGATATAAAAGGGAGTTTATATTGAAAATATTGATGTTTTATTATACATAGATGAAATCATGGAGTTTAGGTTAAATAAATAATTATATGGGCTAAAATAGATCCCTAGAGTCTGGTATTCTAAGTTGGATGATTACTTTATAAAAACAAAGTTCACTAAATGGAAAGTGGATTGCAACCTCTATATAAAGGAAATGAAAATGGGAACTCTTATTATAATTGTATATGTGGATGAAATTAACTTTTTAAGTGATACAAGATTTATTTTTTGAGGATTTTTCTTAAAAAATTGAGATTTTTTTGAGATGATGATATAGGGAGTAATGATATACATTGTGATATTACAAGTTGTGTAAAAATAACAGTTCACTTATCTTTCCAAGAAAATTATAAAAATGAATTTTGAATAAATTTTTCATGAAATATTCCAAATAAGTGTCCAAATCCATAAATGTTGGGGTAAAACTTGGAAAGGATACTAAAGAATAGAAAGTTAACCATAAAGAGTTTGGAACTATTGTTGGAAGCTTACTTTATCTCACTACATCAAGACCTAATATTTTTTATGTAGTAATATTGCATGAAAGGTATCAAATTGATCTAAATGAATCACATTTTAGGGACTATAAGATGATTTTTAAAATAATTAGATGAAATTTGTATTTTTTGAGGATGTATAGAAGTGGTAATAATTTGAACCTATATGGATATACTTATGTTGATTGGAAATGTGATTATAATGAAAAAAAAAATCAAATTTTAGGCATAAAATTTCTTTTAGGAGTATATTATGTGAGCTAGTACTATAAAAAGAAGAACTTAGTTACCTTAAGAACTATTGAGGTAGAGTATATGGATACTGAAAGTGCATTTAATTAGATGATCTTGATGAAAGAAAAACCATATGGCTTAACAGTGAATATTGGGAAGCCACTAAGAATTACATGTGATAATCAAAGTTTAATTTATCTATATAAAAATAAAGTGATACACTCTAGATCTAAAAACAATAACATTTGATTTAGATTTAATAAAGAGAAGTATTATAATGGGGATATAAGGATGTATTTAATTTATATAATGGATTGAATTGATTATAGCTTCACTAAATCCATGGTCAATGAAAAATTTGATAATTTCAGGATGAAGATGCATGTTCATCCCTTCTTTATCACTTGAGGAAAATTGGAAATACCTTAACATCATAATGATTTTGATTCCATTTTAAAATGGGAGGAAAAAGATTCAAATCTCTCTATTTATCATTTTTTAATATAAAAATGTGTTTATTATAAAGAGAGGGATATTTTTTGTGAGTTCATGGATTGAGGGGGAGAGCATCTGTGTCACTTGGAAAAAAATTTATTATCAAAGAAATTTAGAATTATCCCAAAAACATTATCTTGTCTAGAAGTGTGGTGTCAATAGAATTATCTTTGATAAAGGATATGATTTTATGAATTTTGTAATGGGTTGTTAAAGTTGAACACATATTCAAAGTGGGAGATCAAAGAACCCAATGGAATTTTTGAAGTTTTTTATTTGTTGTCAACTATGAGTAAAAATCATTAGAATATATTGAGAAGGTTTTTTAGATGAGACTAGGTTATTGGAGAAGTTCTAAAAAGGTGTTAATAATGTTCTAGATAATTTCTATGTTGTATAATATTTAAGAAAATTATAAAAGGTCTTGTTACATAAAAATCATTTTATTTTTACATATGAGTCATCAAAATGGATTCTTAAGAGTCATTCTATGAGTGGAGTAAAAAACATAAAAATGAAGTGCATGCATAAATTTCATTTTCTTAGGATGTAAGAGTATCTATAGAGACACACTAAGAAGAGTAATATTTATTCATCTCTTATGTAAGATCAATTCATGAAGAAATTATAAAAGTACTCTGAGCTTTACTGGAGTATGTAATGGTTATATTTTGATGAGAAATTCAAAAAAGGCATGGAGTTACAGAGAAATATAATAGTTATTTATTCTTATATGAGGGATGTTATATGAGATTTATGAAATTTCAAAAGTTTGGAAGATACTTAAAGGAATTAAACATGACATATTTTTGTTGTTATATTATGTTTCAAATATCACAAGTTATTGATGAAGATATGATTAAAGATATATAATAGAGAATAGGGTTTCTATACCATGAATAAGGAGAAAACAACATGAACCTATCTGAGGAATATATACCATTCGATTTTGGTTCTATGATTTAAAATATAGATACACCATGTATAGGGATCTATGACATAGTACATGATGAATAATAGTACCACAAGAGAGCTTCAAACCATGACCACTATATGTTTTACATGAAAAAGTGGGGAGATTAAAATTGTGTGTGTTTTGTATAAAACAAATAATGATTATTTAGGATTGTTAAATGATAATTAAAAATACAATAAAAATGGATATCATATGAATTCAAAATATGAGAATTATAGTAATATAATATCATGTTTTAAATAAGGTTTAATGATTCTTATTAGTTGAGATTTAAAAATGGATATAATATCCTAAAGAGATTAAAGAATATAAAATATAAATAAGGAAAAGAATAAAAGTTTTTGTTAATCTGATAATAGGATATGTTTTTGATATATTATATCTAAGAAATAAAGAGATAAGGATATTTTAATTTCATTAGATCTGGCATTAATTTTCTATTTTGAGGCAATTAGAATTTATTACTAATCATATACATGATATTTGTTGAGAAGGAAGAAGGTTTATGTGTGTTTTCCTAACCTCATACATACATCAACCATTCTAGAAGATTTAGATAAAGGAGATATGGAAGAATTGTTTTGGAATATATTTTGGAAATCAAGAAACTTATAATAAAGGAGGAAAATCTAGCTACATGATGAAAATAAATCCAATATACATTGCATATATTTTTTACGCAAGGGAAAAAGGAGAATCATGAAGGATGAAGGGTTATAAGATAATCACAACAAAATGATATAGTTTATTTAAAAATACTCAATGATGAATATTTACCTTATATTTTAATAGATTATATATCCTCATATGATGTAAGGAATGGAATTTACATTTTCTTATATTCACTTGAAGAATTATAGTGAATATCTCAGTCTCAAAACTCAACTCACACTCATCATGGATAAAGTACCAACATTTGGACCAAACCTTGTAAAAAATATATGTGATATTTGATGTTATTTCACTTGATTTCAAACAAATAAGGGAAAGAAGTAATAAATAGTGTATCAAGAATCTAACTTTTCACAAAGGTTAATTTTAAATTTATAAATTCTAAAAATTAGTATCACTGATTCACCCCCATCCCCACTTACTAGTGATACATCAACTAATTTGGGAACTTCATAATCCAATCCATCATATCTCACACCAAAATCAATTCCACAAAAGTTTTATCATGATTTTTTTACAACATAATAGTAATTAATATTTTCAAAAATATAATTCTTTGAAAAGTTATATATATATATTTCAGTGATAAATATTGTTATAAAAAAAATCATATTAATAATATATGATCTTTATTAGATATCCCAAAAATTAAACACACAAACTCAAAACATATACTATATAATCCAAATAACTCATTTTTTCTTCCCATTTGTTTGAGGGTGGTAAGTTTTACTCATCCTTAACTGTATCCCTATAGTATTTTTGATCCCCTTCCAAAATATAGATGTAAACCTTGGATCCATTTCCAAGTTAATAGACTTATAACACCATAAAGTCTAATGACCTATTTTATATATAATTTATTGAGTTTTTCAAATAAAAATGTTTCTTAAATCGATAAGAAATTCATTTATTTTTAAATTCAATCTATCAATACCCAGACACTATAATATTTTTATGGTTTTATTTAGAGTCTAATCATGAAATTCATGGAAATATCATTCTATTTACTTACCAGAATGGGTAATGAAAGTAACAACCCCTCCATTTATTGATGCTCCACTTGTATTCATCAATTAGATAAAAATATATAAAAAATACAATATATTTCATTATTTCCATCCAAAAAATGGAATCTAATGTCATGATACATCTTGATATCTTTGGTATGAACTTACCAACTCAAATAGTTAAATGTTAACAGAACTTTATTCATTGGTTCTATTGGAACAAATATTTGTTCTTTGAAATGAAGCATTGAATCTAGCACTACAGTTCGTTCTGTGATGATCACCCCACTATATATAAAATACGTCATCATATTACATTAATTATTTGTGAACATCTTCACTTTCACTTGATCTGTTAAAATGGAAATCACATTAAGACTATAGATAAACACACTATTCATTATTTTTATCTATTTTCATGTGATAGTATGCCAAAAATCCCATCAATTTCTATTACTCTCCATCTTTATTTAATTTTAGGGTGGGATTCTTCCTACACAAGGCATTTTACACTATTTATTCTTTATATAGGGTGTATATAATATTGAAATTAAAAGTTCAAAGATATTATACCCACCTGAATTGTCTTAGGTTGAGACCAAATTATGATAAAATATATTTCAACCTCTTTTTATTTTGGTACATAAATTCCTCACCAAATATAATTTATATTGAAATAGTTGGGGCTAATCAACTAGATAAACATGGGTCAAGTTTTAGAGGCCCATAATGAACATCAATATGGTATAGATTACTATAGAACTATGGAACACTATATAAATATGAGTATTGTAAAAATATAGGTTACTATACTACTTCATTGCTTCATGATCTCATTCCAAGATAGGGTTTCTATACTACATTCTAGACTCGTATAATTGTGATTTATAAATAGTGAAATTGTTTCCTATTTTTGGGCATAATAATTATTCCCAAAGCATGTAAACCATTCATTGTTTGTATTCTTCTTCTTTCTTTTCAACCTACTTTTAATCATTTTTGGAATATTTTTTTTCATTTGAACTCCCAAATTTCAGTAACAACAGATCAAATTATTAAAATATGAATAATATCAACTAACTACAAATCATTCATAGGATAGTTCTTTTCATAGGGTATTAATTTCCTAGAACCACAATTTATAATTTTTCATCCTTACATAAAAATACATCCTAATCCCAATCCATACACATCAAAAATATATTTTTAGAATATATTATTCCTTTACCCTTAACTGATGATACCCTAACTAATGGTCAATTTTGAAAAATCAAAAACCTCATTTAATTTATTAAAAATGATCATTAATCAAGGGGAATGTATATTTATTCCTCACTATCACCTAATTTAGATTTTGATATTCGATGCATAAATAAAAACCACTATCATATTTCATGGAAAATAAAACTAGTGATTCCTAAGGAGAAACACTTATTTAAATGAATCACTTAAACTTAAAATCATCCATTTATACCTTAAATTACATCAACTTCTTTAGATCCATGAGAGATTAAGGTAAATATTTAGGGATCATTCTAGGCACTAGGTAAATGGAAAAAAATACATCCCTTGTTAGTGGTAATCCAAAAAATTACTTAGGAAAAATATATAGGTATTGATCCACTCCCATAAAATGTTGAGATCATTTTATACCCTCCATTGACATAAGTTATAGTCCTACCAAATAATAAGATATTAATCTAACCTCTTTTTTTAATTGGGCCTTCCCTAATTACCATGAATATCCCACTCTCCCTTGAAGTCAAGATATCCCCATACAATTCCATAAAAAACTATTTTATTTTAATAGTTGATTTGATCCTTGAATATACTCATATAATAAATTCTATTAATCAAGACATAAGTCTCTATTCAAAGTACTAAAACAGTCCCATGAGGTATTCATGTTATCTATCATTATCATGCATAATGGACAGTTAAAATATTACTCAACCATTTCACCTAATGGAGTATAAATATTTATTGAATAAAATATCAACTATACTACTCATACTAATTGATCGATCAATTACATAAATATAAAATAATTCAATTCCACATTGTAAAAAATACATAAATAATCATGGAAGCAATTAGAATGGTACCTCGCACTATATATGGTCTCTCATAAGTATTTTCTTCCTTTTATGACTGATCATCTATAAAGTGGTTATTTTAACCCATTAGAGGTAGTGTAATTTCTTCATGACGAGGCCTTACTACTTTAACTTAAGTCCTTGAATTAGTATGTTTTGTTTTTTCAACCTATACATTTTATCCCTATAATTGTTTTGATTCTTTAACACTGGTTTCCCATGAAAATCATGCATAATATCTCTTTAAATGTACCAATTTACCATATTTTAAGTATGATATAGGTGGGGAAATAAATTTTGTATTCAAATGTTTGACATCACTACATTAGAAACATTTTATCTAACTCGTCACTTGAGAGAAGTGAGAAGATTTTTTTTTAGTATTCTTCGAAAATACTTTCCTCTTTATTTTCTATAAGATAAAGATCTATTTAGTACATGGATTGTTATTGGATGGAAATTTAATGGGATAGTAAAATAGAAAAGTAATGAGTAAAGTAATGAATATGGTGTATATACATCTTGTTTTCTAGGATGGAAAATTTGATGATATAATAGATGTTCAATTTTTTAAAGGACTAAAATACCCTCTTATTATCTACTAACCCTAATAAAAAAACATTATACTCATTGAATGGACTTTTTATGAGTAAAATAACAATTATTAGGATGTTTAGAAGTTATAAAAATACCATGACCAAGATCTCCATGCAAGAATAAGTGAAATCATAAAATATAAATAAATAACATAGAAAACATGTGAAACTTACACCAATGATGCCTCTGATATATCTTAATCTCTATCTGATGTGGTTGATAAATATAAACTTGAGGTAATATAAAAGAAATGAATAATCTATAACTATATCCATAGGTTGTTCCTGAATCTGTTGTCATATAATCGAGAACCACCATCCACTACGATGAGCTATCACTTCTCAAGTATAAGGTGGTAAGGGATGAGAGAAATAGGTTTATGGGAGTCTCGACTGAATATAAATAATTTTTCACCTCGGAATTGAATGGTTGATGGATTTTATATAGACCTTACATAAATTCCTCAAGTAATTTAATATTAACATATGAGTTAATACCTCATCCATTGCATGCATCATATGCATTAAACTCCCTTAACATTAAATATGTAACACTCATTTTAATGATATATTTAATTATATAAATGTTAAAAATGATAATTATTATTTTTTTAGAATTAATTTGTACCAATTTATCCTTAATATATGCATTTCATTCAATATTTTCTTTATGGAATATCTCCTTTAATTTCCACATTCACTAAAGCCAAAAAATATTGTACCTATTTGACTTATAAAGAATCACATACAATAAATTATGGATATAGAATGATATTCAACAAAAAATGGTATCTATATACTCATTTCTATAAGTTTTTCATCATATGAAAGTGTGAATTCTCATATTGTTCCTTTTTCCAAGACATCGAGTGACCATGGGACATAGAGTATACTAATACCATATAGTCAACTAAACCATTCTTGATTTTTTGAGTATAGAATATCCTGGTTGATGAATAAATCGCATTTTATTCATCTTTAAAAATTTAAATATCACATACCCCTCATATAATTTTATTAACACATCCTATGTACTACTTAGGTGTGATTAAAAACTCCTTAATCTGTCTCAATGGAGGGCCCCGATTACTTGAGATCCAACTAACCACATGATCAACAACATACCTAAAAACCCCTAATTTGTAAAGTTACTTTTTAATTACGTAAGAAATGTATGAAAACATAAGGGTTCTCATGCTATGTATCTCACGAACCTCAGGTATGGGGATCTGAATATGATCCATGCGCCATGAGTATATGAAAGACATCATGTATAACACTCCATATGATATACTTAGTGGGCCATCCAGCACCTAAAGACGCCTTTTTATGCCTCATAAGCGTATTTTGTATCTTTATACTTAAATATTACTCATTATAACCTTTAAATTTCATCCCAACTTATAATAGTCCATTTTTAACATTAGTTAGAGATAACTCAAAGTCATATGTTAAGAGGTCAATTATCACTTCACTTCATAAAATTTATATCTGCATATACATTTATGAATCCATCATGAATGAATGATAAAGTGGATATTAAATTTTATATAATACATTTTATATTATTAAACCATTTAATAATACTTAACAAACCATACATAAAAGACCACCTGACATATCATACTAGTACTTTACCCATGAAAATGCACGAGCCTTTTCTCATGAGACATAGTAGATATTAACACAAAATATATTTGAAAAATAAAAATAATATAAATAAATTATAAACAAAGTTCTAATTAAAATGTATCTAAGAATTGTAAATATTTAGACAAAACTTTGAAATAGTGCATACCGTATGGAATTACGAGTGTTTAAATTGACTTAATGGGATTAAGATATATGAAACAAGAAATTACAGGAAAAGAAATACCAAATGGAATGAAACAAGTTGAGAGAAGTTTAAAGAGACAATACTAGAGTTGGAAGACCCCACTCTTTGGATATCGAGATTCAACATTAGCTTCATGTCATTAAAGTTAAAAAAATGAATATATATATTAATAATATATATAAAAGTAATACACATATACAAAAAATAAAATATAAGAAGAAAATATATAGAAAATAAACACTATAAGCATATAAAAACAATAAAATATGTATGTATAATATGAAAATCCATAAACTAATGTTTCTATCTTTAACAAAACTTTTAGAAGATGGATCCCTAATAACTGCATTTAAAATACATAACTTGCACTTTTATTCTAAGGGATCAAATTTCTTTGAATTATGTAAATATATAGTTTAAAAATAATTATTCAATAGATGAAGTTTATTCCATAACACTACATTATTACTTCCAATGAAAAAAATAAAGAATTTATTTTTCAAAAAAAAACACACAATAAAAATAATAAATAAATTAATAATGGACAAGGCTAGGATTGTTGCTTTTATTTTTATTACATTGATATATTCATTGGGATATTAGAGGTATTGGTTTTTTAGATACTATATTCTAAATTAAAATGTTGAAATTTCAAATTAGGGGAATTATATTTTTGAATTCAATAGATCATTGGTAGATATAAAATGAAAATTCAATGGATGAAGGTTCTTCCATAATAGTGGTATTGTTTCTATCAAGAAAAAAACAAATAATGAATGTATTATTTTAAAAAAATAATGAAATAATAAAATTACATTGATAATAGAAAAAAATACGACTATTAATGTAATTATTTTTTTACACTAAAATTTCTGGTAGGAAGCGAGAGGTATTAGATTTAAAAGTAACTTTATTTACACATGTTATTGAGATGAGATCCAATTGCATGAAATCACATTTATAAATGTGAAAGAACTTTCTTCTCACTTCAGTATTTGTAGACAAATAAAAAAATTTCAAGAAAACATAGTCACAATGAGGTTCAAGAACATGATATATTTTAATTCAAATGGCACTTGATACACCTAAAATAATAGTAAATATATAAAGTCATAAAAAGGTATAACATAAATAAAATTTATGATGAAATTATATCAAATAATCTATTGGAAAAATATACCAATAATATAATAATAACTATAAACTAAAGCATAATGCATGATATTCATTCATAATGATTAAACATGGTATAATTTACTTAATATTACAGTATATTTTAAAAAAATTACCTATTAATTTTTTTTGATGAATAAAATGAATATGTTATATTTATAGGTTTTATCCTAGTTTATAAATGAATTCATATTATTTTATTTATTAAAAATCATAATGTATCATTGAATTAGTTATTAAATTCCTTGTTGAATAAAAAAGTATGAACATATAAAAAATTGAATAATTTATTACATATAACTGTAAAAAAACATATAAATAATTCAAAAAGGAACAAGTTTCTATATGTACTATATAGGAGAACATAACTACCTCAATGATATGAAAAATCTAGATGTGAAAAAAAATTAAATGAAATAAATGAAAATTTAAATTGTCTTTTAGAGAATATTTTTTCAATTATAGTTACAAATTTTCAGTTTGAAAAATAGAATATAGTGTATGATAATTGAGTGAAGAATGAAAAATGTAATTTTGAACTAACAATAAGAGGATGTAAAACCAAATTACAATTATTTAAAAATACAGTTCAATGTATTTAATTAAGACTATAATTAAAAAGCTCAAGAAATTTATGGGAAAATATGTCATTCAAATGAAATGAATAACCTAGAATACCAAATCTGAATATGAAAAAGGAGAGAGAAATAAAATGGATAATTGAATGTAATATTTTATACAACCTAAACATTTCGAGTAAAAATAAATAACTATCCACAAAACCATTCAATGTAATTAAGAGTAAAATAGTTAATTGTAAAATTTTTTAGAATCAAATTGTGCAGTAATGGGAGAATTAGAATATCTAATTAATTATCAAAGCATTAAAAATACTTGAAATTTTAAAATCAATGGACAATATAGATATCTATAATATATTTAATTAGATTAATGGAAACCCTAAAAAATACATCATATTAATCTATAAATAATTAATTTATAACATCATTCTTTTAAAATGAACACTATTTCCATGAACAAAACCCTTGAGGTAAATATATTTATATGATAGTAAGTGAAAATTTATTTTTTGAATGATATAAATAGTAATAAAACATAATCAAACTTGGTAAAACCCTATGAATTTATGATTATTTCTCCCATGTAGGTCCTATCAAAATAAAATTATCTTAAAGAGTTTAAAAATTAAAAAAAAAAATTCAATAAATATTAAGGACATATAGTTTGATAAAATATATAAGGAATTTTTATATAATAATCAATAAAAGTTACAATAAAAAAAATGTAACATTCATATCATAGAACATAAAAATAAAAAAAAGCATTTTACTAGCTCTTCCATTATTTATTCGGGCAGTTTAAGTTACCCAGTTTTGAAATTTCTTGGACATCTCCTATGATTACACCTAAATTATATGTAAGAGATGGAATAGATTATCCCATTAGTATAAAATATAGATGAGGGGTTACTTTCTCTGTATACATCATATAACAGTTAACATGCTAATATGAATAATTATATGGAATACATGACATATCTTTCCTTATGCAATAAAGGGTTATAAAATACCAGAGCTAATAAAAAACTATATGCATGTTAAGGGAAAATCCATAAAAGTATTGTATGATATTTTGGAAATTATGGTAAAAAAATTGATTATATTTAAACCTAAACCATCTAATGTATAAATTTATAAAATTATTCAATTATTTGTAAATTCTATAAACAATAGTTAACAAAACCATAGGGATAAACTATATTAGTGGCACTGTTAGGACTTGACCCATTGTAGCCCGCTTGGAAATGATAAGTTGAGTGTGACAACCCCAAGCCCACCCCCAATAGTATAGGGTCTATAAACAAGCATCAAGTATAAATAATATTAAAATGAGAGGTCTTAGCCTATGGAACATGTGTGCACTGACCCAATAACTCTATGAAATAGTACTAATATAAAATAAAAACCAAACATCTAAAGTATACACCATGCCTAAAATAACCTCTAGGAAAATACATATCAGAGTACAATAGAATAATTAAAAATATATAAAGGGGAAAAATACATTCACAAAAATATAAAATAGGGGAACCCAAAATGAAAATAACTATAAATAGTGGAGTAAGGAAAATCCCAACATTAGATCCTAGAGTCTGACCACTGATAATGTTCAACGCCATCATGTACTGTTATGCTCCACTGATACCAAGTCCACCCTGGTCACTAGTAATCTATCTATTGACTGCATAAGGCACAACATGCATGGTTAATTACCATGTAGGGGTGAGTTTATACATACCCAGTAGGATGTCCTAAAATCACCAAACAAAAAGCATCAAAGAGAGAGTAGTCACCTCAATACCACAAAGGCATGTTAATAAATACACGAGACACAACCATAATAACTAAGATATTCCCAAAAGAAACCCAAGTGAGAGAGAAAAAATATCTCCATCTCTATATCCCAACTAAGAATGATGAGTCAGATTGTAGCTCTAAAGGTCCATCTCTGATGCCCATCATCACATGCAACTGAACAAGAATTCATGTTGAGGACCTGAACCCTACACTACTCTCAATAGTTTAGGGGAACTAACTCCAATGGTGGGGCTACACAACCACATAAGATTAATAATGGAGAGACTTATCATCACCAATATGAATCACAACTGAGGGAACACTATTTCTTATCGACGATTTCCATGTAAAATTTCAAGAATTAAAGTAGAAAGGCCCGCTTATCGCTATTGTGCTCCATAGCTGAGGGAAAACTGACTCCTATGGAGGAACTTCTCCATGCCAGAGTTCTATGATGGGGGTGTAACACTCCATATATAGAGTAACCACACCCAGTGAAAAATGGGGGGGGGTTTTAACCCAACCTATGTAAAGAGTATGAGGGACCCACACCTTGGCACAATAGGGGAGTATTGACCTTGACATATCTCTGATGATTCTTCCCTATCACTGCCATTGGTCAAGAATCTCTTAAATAATTATAACTATTTGAACACCTCACATTGTATCTCAAATTCCACAAGGAATTATAACATCATATCTTATGTGGAAAACAACTCTAGATAGGATTATTTCAAGCCTAAATCCAAGTCTCTAATAATGATATATAGAAGGTGGAAGATTCTAAGGGAGGTACATAGTGTGTGAACTTTCCAAGACACCTGGTTGTTTCTTAACCATCACATATCTTGGCTAGAAATGTGGTACTACATGTCATGTATAGGTGGTACGCGGTGTTTCTTATTCACCCAGGGCTTCCATGCATCCTTTCATCCCATTCTTGTATACTCTAGTTGTGCCCATGTATATTGTTTGTGTTTGGGTACCCTGGTCATACCTAAGTACCCTGATTGTGTCTAAGTACAAGACCATTTCCATGTACTCTGGCCATGCATGTGTACTCCTGGAGTACATTACGAGATTCTAGTATTGGATCACACAATGTTTATGGGTTCTTACATAACATGTGATACTAATCTTAACCTGAAAACATATATTTTGTAGTTAGGGGACTACACAATTTCTATTTCTGAACTACACGCTTTGTACTTTGTATTTTTTAGAAATTGGAGAAAGCTTCACATGTCTCACCCACATCACCTCCACTATGATTTTTTCCTTGAATCATGTTGGGGAAGAAAGGTATAGGGAAGTCCACACACGATCCATTTCCAATGGCTAGATTTTGGCCACCCAAACCTTATACATATAATCCCATTACACCGTGCCTCTCCCATGGATGAATCTTTAATAACCAATATATGATCTATGTATCCATCACCCGCAACCCACATTTAACCATGATCCATTTGAAAAACAATGATCTATACATTTTTTATGCATCCACTATGAATTAGAGGGTTCAATCACACTCGAATCCAACTTGGAAATGTTGAACTGTGGCCCTGGGGGCCAAAAAGTATAGCATAAATAATGGTGGGGGAAATACAAAAGAATGAAGTGAATCAATCATTGGAGGTTGTTATCTTGGAAAAATATTACAAAATTTTGGTATATATGAATGGAAAAATGGTTCAAAAAAGAATGATCAGATCAAAAACACCAAAATAAAACATGGCTCATGTGAGGGATATAAATCACAGAAAAAATAAAGAATATATAAAAATCCATGCTTATTAAATCAAATAGGATATAAATCCATCAAAAAATGTTCCCAATCTCGATATTGGATTAATCATTGGTGTAAAATTAATCCACCATCAATATAGAAGAATATCTATTGTGTTTGTCATCTGTCACATGATTTTCCTCGATCTATTCATCATTATTCTTTGGTCTCATTCTTTCAATGAAGAACACTTCCTCCTCCTCTATAATATCACAAGGTTATGAGGATAAGACTGAATACTTTCTATAACAAATTTATAGAGGATTTTTTATTTTTAGGTCATAAAATACATTAATTAATTAATTTACTTAATGTACCTACCAATAATCATCTTCTATGGATATTGGATGATGAAATACTTTATGTTGCACCTAGAGTAAACTCCACTTTTGAGAAACAACCAGGTCTAAAATATCCCATACAAGGTCTCAATAAATGGGAAAACCATTTAATAAAAAAATATTCACAAATGTGATATAATATATTTAATATTATTAGTATATCAATATTGATCCTCTCTAGGCCTCTAAATCTTGCGTGGAATCATCACCTAGCTCTGAAAACATTCCTCAAAATATTCCAAAATCGTACAGTGTAAGAAAAGAGTCATTAAATTCTCCTCTCCTTCATGGAATGTTTACCCAAACAATATAAGATATACAAAAAGGTAAAGGTACAAAGCCCACATCTATATCTCATGTTCCTAGGATCTCTCTTGCATTTTCCCATGATTCCAAATCATACAAAATGAAGGGATGGTCTATCCACATAGGATCCTCTCCTTCTAATCATTGATCTCCACTGGGTACTTTGTGAAGGTGGATCCATCCTTGATTTACATCTCACTCCAGTCAATAATGTGTGATGGGTCATGTGTGTATCTCCCCATCTAAAACACAGTGAATACATCATGCACTCGATCTAACTATGGGGTAATTCCAAGTAGTATGTAACCTCTCCAACCCTACAAAGGATCTAGAACGACCTGGTGAATCATGGTGATAAATTCCTTCCATGACCAAATCTCTAAAATACTCATCATTGGGAGACTCTGATGAAAGCATGATCTACCTACTCAAAATCCAAAGGCATAAGATGTCGGTTTTCATAATATTTATGTCGACTATATGATATCCTCATTTGCTCACAGATCACCTAAACTTTCTCCATTGTCACCTGTTCCATCTCGGGTCCAACAGAATATGTTTATCCAATCTCAGTCAAGCATAAGGGTGTACTTTAGGGTAAATCATATAGGGCCTCTAAAGGTGTCATGTCTATAATAGAGTGATGGGTGCTATTATAATAAAACTCCACCATGGGTAAGTGATCCTCCCAGTTCTAGCTGAAGTCCAACACTTAAGCTCTCAACATATCCCCCAACACCTTGATTATCTACTTGGTCTTATCATCCTTCTTTGGAAAAATACTTTAATCATCCACAACTGGGACCCAAAGGCCTCCTGAAATCCTCTCCAGAACTATGATGTGAACTAAGAATCATAATCATATACAATTTTCAAGGGCACCCCATGAAGCAAGATGATCACATGTACATACAACTTCCCAATACTCTCAACCGAACTCTGCCAGTTGATGGTAATAAAATGTTTCAAATTATGATGTTAGTCAACAGTCACATGGATAACACCATGACCTATCATTATACATGAACACCACATCAAAAAGTCCATAAATATTTCATCACACTTCTACTTCAGGGTCTCAAGAGGATGATTCAAACATGGTAAAAGCTAAATTTTTACCTTTACCAACTGACGTGAGAGACACCAATATACAAATTCATTTATGATACACCTCATGATAACCCATCAAAACTACCAATGAATTTCCAGGTAAATCCTTAAAACACCAAGATGATTCAACCAGGGGGTATGAAACACCCTCAATACCTTATCACACAATGTGACTAGAACCACCATTAATCCCTAGAAAAGGATGATGTGCTTCCCTCCTTCATTAAATCTATATGGTGAATCTCTAAAGGATTTCTATTCATGTAATACCTCAAAGTCAATGTTTCCCAACTGATCCTTGCACATGTTGAAATATTGGTGGAGTCACCACCACTAACTGAAGATAAGTTGCACCCCTCTCCTCTACTAGGGTTAGTTGGAGAGAATCCAATTTCTCAAACACCTTCTCTACCAAGAAATAATGGGATTCTATACTAAGGTAATCAACCAACAAATTTCCCTTAACAGGATAATAAACTATATCAAATTAAAATTATGATAAAAACTCTAACCAATGCCTCCATCAAACTCTTGGGTGGATCCTATAAAAGAATTGCACCAACCTTTGTTAGGTCCTATATCACACCCATGCTTGATAAGATATATCCATAAGACAATTCCCATAAATATGGTGCTCTTGGAGCATCTACAGAACCATCCACATGTTACTCATGTGCTCCACCTCTGATGCTGAGTATGCAAGGATTTAATTAAAGAAGACTCCCATGAAATGATCCAAGCAGGTTTGAAGGAACCAGTCCATAAGTCTCAAAACCACTTTTGGGGTGTTTAAAATACTAAAGGGTATCACCAAGAACTCATCCCAACCATAAATAATTTAAAAATCCACCCTTGGTAAAAACTCCTCTCTCACCCAGAGGTGGTGATAACTCACCCTAAGGTAAAACTCCAAGAAACACCTCACACCTAACCATAAGTTGAAAAAATCATCAACTCTCATAGGTGGATACTCCTCCTTGAGTCACTTGATTTAAGTGATGTTAGTCCAAACCTAAATTAAAGATCTCATTCACCTATAGGTGAACAACCTAAGGCTACCTAGGAAAACACAATAGGCCTAAAAAATCCTATACCCTATATATCACCTAATCGCACCATCAACCCTCACAGCTACACATGGTCATATGATATTCTTACGTAGATATCGGGTCATCCCTGTGTGTAGGTATATGAAGAGAATAAATCTTTCAAATGGAGGTAAACCTTGAAAATCCTTAGGAAATATGTCCTCATACTCCTCCAACATCATAGGAAACTAAATGTTCATAGCATCCACTACTCCAAGGGTCATACTAGACAACTGGTAAAATTGGTTGTATCCTCAAACACATGAGATCATTCTACTATACCTAGGATTCCTTCTCACTGAAGAATAAAAATTACATACCAAAATCTTAGGTACACTGTAACCATCACTTGGAATAGTCAAGATTGAATTGGATAGTAAGAACCTATTACACATTGAGGAAAACAACTTAGGGACTCACCACATACTATATAAAGATTCCATATGAGGCTCTATCTCCTCTCAAAGTTTGCTCGTACTATTAGTAAAAGATTGTGACCACTGATCCTCCTATTTAAGATCCTACAATCAAAATGGTTGAGCATAAAGGGTCCCATTGGTGGAATTGACCTACTGCACCTCAACACTATCCTCTTTGGGTGGAATTGACTAACCTATATAGTTTTATGTAGAATCACAAGAACATGTATTAGTGGGGGGAAGTGTCCCTCTTCATGAAATGTTTGAAGGCATATCAAATGTAACCAACATAGGGCTTTTCTAAATACCTATGTCACCCAGGAGAAGTATCACAGCTAGAACCATCATCAAGAGGGGTCTTAACCAAGAAAGAAACTCATAAAACTTGATCAATAAAATACTCTATCTACCAAGAATGATTTTAGAGATCACCATGAAACATGGGTGATCTCCATAACTGAAACTCATGAT
This sequence comes from Viscum album, assembly GCA_963277665.1. Classification (NCBI taxonomy): domain Eukaryota; kingdom Viridiplantae; phylum Streptophyta; class Magnoliopsida; order Santalales; family Viscaceae; genus Viscum; species Viscum album. Next base: position 163,740,718 of record OY728159.1, read on the forward strand.
GCACAGTCAATATAGGTGTGTCATTTAATAGTACCTATAGAGAAAACTACTGGTCCACAAAGAAGAATGGTCACTAGTGAAACCTTCTAATTGGGGTAAAAAAACTAGAAAACCCATACCACTACCTTGATCCACTCCTCTACCACCTAATGGTATGGATATACATGAAACCATAGTATTAACTATTTCTTGAACTCACAAATCACACAAAGAATACATTCATCATCAACCTAACCTTCTACAGATATCAGAAGCTCACCATACCATCAATCATCCATATGGTCCACTTGTGGTAAATCTATGTTCAAATCAATAGGTGGCAGCACTACTCCATGACCACCTAGAGGAAACTCACCATGAATGTGTTCCTGATCTGAGGACTCATCACTCAACTATTCTTTATCATTAAACTATCTTGAAATCCAAACTAGCTATCTTCATAGATACATCTTGAAAGTTATCAAGAAGTATAATGGTCAAAGAGAATATTTTGGGAGATAACTCAAGAAGGAAATGGAATTAAAAAGAACCAATCCTATATAATTCATGTACCATGTGTCCCATGAAACCAATGCCTCAGAAGGTCAAGTCGACAAGTAGGTAGTTAGAGTCTTAGTAGATGGATACATCAGTCGCCACATCAATACTGGGTTGCTTGACTTGAGCACCAAAATTGAGGAACTATGACACCATTTACCAAACCAAACCTCATATAGGTCCAACTACAAACACTGAACTAGAGGAAATCCCACCTATGATACCACTCTATCACCACCTAACCCATAAGGGACTACTTTTTCGGTGATAAGATGAGTGTGAAAAACCCAATCCCACCTCCAATAGGACATGGGTTGGAGATATGTGATAAGTAAACATAATACTAAAATGATAGACTTATCCTAAGGTACATGAACACATGCACCCAAAATCTCCATGAAATAGTGCATATATAAAATAAGACACTGATCATATAGAGTACAAACCATGCATGCAACAACCTCTAGAAAAATACATATCAGAGTATGGTATAACAATAAAAATGATATAAAGGGAGAAAATACATTCCCAACTAGAAATACAAGGGGGACTATTAAAAACTGTAAATAGTAGAGTGAAAAAGATCTCGACTTCATATCCCATAGTATGACAACTAAACATGGCTAGTTCCACCATGTACTACTAAGCTCCATTGATACCAGGTCTACCGTAGTCACTACTAATATTTCTGTCAACCACATAAGTCATAACATGTGCATTTAAATCCCATGTAGGGTTGAGTATAGACATACCCATTAGGAGTACAAAAAATCAAAAAACACAAATAATAATGGAGGGAGTAGTCAACAAAATACATTGAAGGAATTCCAATTAGTACATGAGATATAACCATAATAACCCACATATGCTTAAAAGAAACCCTAGTGAGAGAGAAAGGGGATTTTCATCTCCAAAGCCCAGCTAAGAATAGAGACTCCACTTGCATCCCTAAAGGTCCATCTCTAATGCCCAACATCACTCCAAACCGCACAAGAATACATGCGGGGGACCCACACCTCACCACTAATATCAACATTTAAGGGTGTTATATACACTAGTGGTGGATCTGTGCAACCACATAAGGTATAGAGTGAAGGGTCCAATACTCACCACTATACATCAAAACTGAGGGATAAATATCTATAGTCCATGAATTCCACATATAATTTCAAGAATCAAAGTAGAGGGACCTGATACTCACTACTATGCTCCACAACTGAGGGAGTACCGAATCCCATGGATGACCCTCTCCCAATTGGAGATCGTTGAAGGGGGAGTACCACTTCTTAGATAGAAGACCTATGCACAATGAAGTATGGGGGTTTCCAAACTTACCTATGTAAATAGTAGGAGGGATCTATGCCTTGGTGAGATAGGGGAGTTCAACCCCAAAATGTCCATTATGATCTTTCCCGATCACTACCATCAGTAAAGCATCCTGTTCGGAACACATCACATCATATCTCGTATTCCAAAATAATGGATACCATCACATCCTAAATGGGAAACCAATCAAGAAAAGCTGCTTGTAGGCCCAAATCAGATTCCTTAAGAATGAGATATGGAAGGTATAATATTACAAGGGAGGTTCACGACATGTACCTAGGGTCACATGGCATGTGACCTCGCATGGAGTCCTAGATATGTCCTCAGATACACATATCTTGGCTGGATATGTGGAACTACATGGTGTGTATATGTGGTACATGATGTCTCTTGGCCACCCAATTCCTACTCATGTCCTTACAACCTATGTTCGTGTACTCTCATAATGCTTGTGTACATTATCTATGTCTATGTATCCTGATCATGGATAAGTACCTTGTTCATTTCTTAGTACACAGTTATGTCCATGTACTCCAATCATTCTCATGTACTCTCAGAGTACACACTGATCCACCAAAATTGGGTCACATGACATGTATGGGCTCATACATTTCATGCAATACTTATCTTCACCCAAAACCTTAGTCGCAACATCCAGGGGACTACACCATGTGTATTTCTAAACAACACATAGTGTAAGTCAATATTTTCATGAAATTGAAGAATGATCCATGCATCTCATCTATTCCACCTCTACCACTGTTTTCACCTCGAATCACATTGGGAAACTCAGATCTATGGCTGACCATGCCTAATTAATAGCTAGTGGCTGGATTCCAGTAACCCAAACCCTTTGTGGAACATCTTGTCACACCGGACCTCACCCGTGGATGAAGTAAGAATAACCAACATCTGATTTATGTCTCCATCACCCACAACATACATCACATCATAATCTATCCAAAAAACAATGATCCATATTTCATTCAAGAATCCACCATGAATCCAGGTGTTTGGTTACACTCGAATCCAACTCATAAATTTCAAACCACAACCCTGGGGGCCAATAATGAAGAACATGGAGAATGGTAGGGGAATATACAAGAATTAAGTGAATCCTTTGTTGGTCAATGTGATCTCATCCAACGATAACATTATTATGGTATCCATGAGTGGAAAGAAGGTGCAACAAATAAATGACCAGATCAAGAATAAAAAAATATGGAAAGGATCATGCAAAATATATAAATCACATAGTAAAATATAGAAGATATAAAAATCCATGCTTATAAAATCAAATAGGGTGGAAATACATCAAAATATATTCCCAACCATAAGATTGGATCAATCATTGGTGAAGAAAATTTCCTCTAAATATGGATAAAAAGATCTATTTTATTCATAACCTATCTCACAGCTCACCTCGATCCATTCATCATCATTCTTTAGCCCTGTTACACCAATGAATATTTTTTTCTCGTCTCTAATCTCTCTATATTATATGGATAACTATGTGTATTTTCTATAAAAAAATTACAGAGGAAATATTCGGTTTAGGTCATAAAATACATTAATTAAATTTAATTAATTAATTTACTTAACGTACCCTCCAATGATTGTATTTTATGGAATTCCTAATTCTAACTAACTTTATATCACAACTAGTGTAAAAACCATGTTCGAGAAACAACCATGGTCTCAGATTTCCCATCCAAGTTCACAATCAATAGGAAACCCATTTGATCTAAAAATATGTGTGCATTTGATATAATATGTTTATTATTATTAATATATCAATATAGAGCCTCTCCAGGCCCCAAAATTTCGCACTGACTCAATGTATAACATTTAAAATACTCCTAAAAATATTAAAAAGTTTTATAAGGAAAAACAGAGTCATTATAGAAACCTGTATCAGTTTATTTAGAGAAGTTACTTTCTAAAATTGTAAATTATGTGAAATAAAGAAGATAAATAAAATTACATATGATTCAGTAAAACAAATAATTAATTTTAGTATAATAATCAATAAAAGGTAGAATAAAACAATGTATATTCATATTCATAGAACCTAAAAATTTTAAAAAAATTACCAATTCCTCTATTGACATTTTATACATGTTAAGTTACATAGATTCTATAATTTCTTAAACATATCTTATTATTTCACTTAAATTATATGTAATATATGGAATATATTAAACCATTAGTATCAAAGAAGGATGAAGGGATGATTTTTCTTTATAAAACATATAACAATTAACATGCTACTATGAATAAATATAGAGAATATAAGACCTATCTTGCCTCATATAGAAAAGGGTTATGAAATACCAGAAATAAGAATGATATAAAGAAAGATAATGGGAAAATTCACAACAGGAAAATTTGCATCTCGTGGTGGTTTTTTTGGGTATGGCGGCAGTTTAAACCGCCGCTATATGCTTCTGCGACGGTTTCTGAAAACCGCCTCTACATTGTGTGTCAGGACACTATTGACATAGATTATAGAAGTTTAGCGGTGGTTTATAGGAACCGTTGTAGTTTGCACATTTCATGGTGGTTATGATGTTTTTAGAAGTGGTTATGTCGGGCAGGGGATTATTTTTTTAGTGGCGAATTTTACCACTGCTAAAAAAATGTAAGTCCTGGACTGGGAAAACCGCCACTAAAAACATCATAAATGCCGCGAACTTCACACCGAAGATGGGCCACTATAGTGGCAGTTAAAAAAACCTATAAATTTAATACCTTAGCGGTGGTTATAACCACCTCTAATACAAAATACTGACATGTAGTGGTGGTTTAAACTGCCTCTAAAACAGATTTACAAAAAAAACAGCAACTTCTACAGGTTCTGTACCAGTTCCCTGAAAAAAAACAATTCCAAGAGTACCAAAATATGCATACCACACTCATTTGGTATAATAAATTATTCAAAAATCGTTTATAACCATAAATATCTAGTGTGTACTACCCTCACATAGCATGTATTTTTTGGAATGAAAAACCAACACACACTCTCCTATTCCCACTATAGTGTAATCCTCTAGGAACTGTCTCATTAGTTCTTTCACGTAATCCTATTTAATATTTCCCAAACCAAATGGGTACACAATCCCATACTTCATGATCATAAAACTATAATCATGATCCAATGAATCATGTCTGGTCATATCTGGTTCATGTTCCCAACCAACTTACCATGAACCACTACATGTCAGTAAATTGAATATCCCAAAGCATCTTAGTCATACAAAGGATAACCACATGACCCCCCCAGATACGAGTCATTCTAAAAATGGAGATCATATACCTATTCTATTCTCAACATTATATTGACAACCTAATATCTCAATTTATAAGGATTGTTATCCAATTGACCCTACTCTCTCCCCTGAACTAAATACCAAAACCACTCAGAGTGTTTCTCATCCCATGAACACTGAATTACCATGACATTCCTCAACCCTTTCATGGTTACCCGCATAACAACACTTTTTTGTTATGTATAATAACATAATTAAGATATATAACAAAACACTATATAATATGCCTACCATGAAATTCCTCATCCCTTTCATTCCTAATTTTTTCCCCTATTCTTCACTATGGTAAAGTTTTTGGAAAGAGAATGGTTGGTTTTGTTAATGATTTGGTAAGGGACTGATGTAGGCTGTTGTGTCCTAAATATACATACCACACTCAATAAATAAAGACATAAAAGGAAACATTAGAAATCAGTAAAATACATAAAAGGAAACATGACAAATCAAGAAAATGTTAGGTCATGAAATTGTTTGGTGGAAACGATGTGCCATACATGATACATATACAAACTGAAGATGAACACATATCGTCACCCTCTCCACCTCCATCTCCACTTCCGACTACCACCTGTAAGAACATTATATTGATAATTAAATAGTGTTTCATATTTATATTTAGACTTAAAACCAATAAAATATTAAAAAATAAATGATTTTGATTTTTTGTGATTTACCTACTCACCACCAATCGATACAGTACCACCAGGGGAATATCTTCTCATCTGCTGATGTATTTCAGTCAAATCTTTCTGCAAAGAAGATATCTAATCCCCCTGCTTGTGAACTGTGTTTTGTAGAGCAAAAATATCTTTCTTAGAATCTCCGAGTATGGGATGAATAAAACTAGGAGTATATACAACTGACATCCCCAGTGGCCTTCTAAAAACCTCAGATGGTACGGGTCTCAAACCCATCCCGCACACTCTACCAGGATGCTCCTTCCCAAGGACTTTAGCAAGCGGGTCATCCTGGGAGACTGAGTAGGACTGCTCAGGATTGGCATCACATAGTTATTTAATTTTTACCTATAAATCAAATATCAATATATATTAACATAGTAAAAACTGATAATAAGTTATTATTATGAAAAAATGAGTTCATACCCCAACTTCTTTGGCAGGCTCATTAACAAAACTTCTATCAGATTTTTTGTGAACATCCAACCACACTTCAGTTCAGGATGATTCATTCCCTAAACTTTGTGACTGTATTAAATAAAGATAAATCAAAAATTTAATATATTAAACATATAATATTGTCTTATAAATATTTAAACTAATTAAAAGATTACCAGAGTCGATCGGCTTTTAGAAAAGTTTATTGACCCCTCAGTGTGAGGGATGACTTCCTTTTCCTAGCTAGATTCATTCTTTCTTGAGAGATCTTGAAATAAATAAAATGAAATTTAATAGTAATGTATTCAATGTCATATCCTATTTATATACATGTATAAATGTAAAATGAGGTTAATATAATAATATATATTTAAATACCATCTGCTTCTCATCATGAAGTTTGTCAACTAAAACTTTCCACTGTTCTTTGTGTACCCCATTGGGTAGATTCTCATACATTTTTTGGATGATCAACAATGTATCATTGAAATCACCCCAAGATATCCATTTGAAGTCTTTCCATTCCTTACCAATATTTTTCAACATCCACTTTCGTGCTATCACATCTGTGACTGTAAAGTGGAAAAACATCTGTATACAGAAATTCATTTTGAACATATTAATAACATGACATTCAATTACACCATAATGTATTAAAATTACCTTTATTTGGGAATAAAAAACTTTATTTTTCCAACTTGGAGGCATATGTCTCCAGTCATCATAAGAAATAGGAAGGGAAATGGGCTCCACTACCAGCTGGCCTAGAATTTGGCCAAGTAATCCCACGACATCATCCGTAGGGACCCCATATGAATCGAATGAGACAGATCTCTTCTCTCCATTCATACTCCACACATCTGAAATTTTTATATTTTTCTCCACAGTTGAATTTTTTCATCTTTAATGAACAAATAGTTAGTATAAAAAAAGTTTAATAAATTTATTTATATTAAAATTTGTACCTATAATAGTGACCCTCCAGTATGTCCGTGATGAACTAGAAGTGGCGCGCCACCGCCCGACTAATGAGGCTGCTGAAGTGGGAGTCGAAGACTTAGCTATTAAAGGGATGATCATAGAGGGTGTAAGAGATGGTGCAGGGGGAGATAGTGCAGGGGGCAGGAAGCTGGTGGCTCAGATGCCGTAGGGAGGGAGACAGATTGATCATCATCTGTCGTAGTAGTGGATGAAACAGTGTATCACTTCCTCCTTGGAATTCCTGTCATTTAATCGAATAAAATTAAGTTTAGAACATATATTTCAGAAAAAAATATACAGAAAAAAATTTAAAAATGATAATAGATTCCCATTACTAACAAACAAAATATACATAACAATGATAATAAATGACTGCATGAATGAAATAAGTGGTTGCTGAATGAATAAATAATTGTACATACAATGATTTTTCCCTTCAATCATGTCTGTTTCCTGCTCCATTACTTCATCCACTTCATTCATCCTTTCTAGACTAATATTTTAAATATCATGATTGAAAAAAATTCTTTTTATTATTGTTGATGAGATTCAATTTCAGAGGTCAAATATTCCACTTCATCACCCATATCATACAAATCTCATTATATTAAATGAGCAACTACACTCCACCCTTCGTACACAATATCATTCACATAATATACCATTTTTTCTTGTGATTATATGATATATGGATCATTCAGTTCACGATCACCAAAATCCATCAAGCATGAGTAGTTCACAGAATTAAATTGCAAGGAATCTCTTTTAACACCTCTGATAATATTGACCCAATTTCATTTGAATAAAACAACTGAAAAATTCCCATGGTAGTTTAATTGAATAATATTAGTCAGATTTCCATAGTATTACACTTCAAAAAATGTAAATATACAACTTTTCTGTGTTTTCAAACCCTCTTCTCGATCGACTGTACGAAATCTAAAGCCATTCACATTGTAAGCATTGAGCTTTCTAACTTATTTTTGAGAACCTCGAGCAAGAAAATTCAAATCTTCTAACACCTCTACTCAAGTATCAATATTCATGATCTAAAAAAAGAAATATACTTTATTATATTTACAAAATATATGTGTCAAACTAATATTCATATTTATAGCAATATTAATGAACTTACACATCATGCAAACCATTCTACAAGCTCTTTATTAACAGATTTCATTATATCTTTCTCATTTCATGTTTAGACTCTCATTCATCTCTTTGTTTGTATCCTAAAATCTTCAATAAATGGATATTTAATTTCACTATTCATAATCACATATCTATGTGCCTATAATAATTCCAATTCTATCAGTGTCACATTTGAGGTCCTCCCAACTGATCGGCCAATAACAGGAAATATTTTTTATTTTTGATGTATTTGAGATTTAGTCGATGTGTCGTCAACACATCCAACTCGATTAAATATTGTCTCAATATTATCCAAGTATCTAGAACAAATGTTAAGACACTACTCATCCAAATAACCTTCAGCAATATATCCTTCTGGTTGAGCTTTATTTCTCACATATGATTTCAAATTCCCATGATATCTATGAAATAAAATAAACATAATGATGCATTTAATTAAGTGCCAACTTTTTTACTTAACTGAAAAACATATAAATAAAGTACCTCTCAATTGGATACATCAATCGATAATTAATGGGGCCTCCTAATTTAGCTTCCTCAACCAAATGCACAGTTAAATGCATCATTATAGTAAAAAATAAATGGAGGAAAGATCACCCCCATTGCAGAAAGGGTCAATACAAACCACTCCTGGAGGTTGTCTAGCTGAAATGGATATCGATATTTCTCACATAGTTATCTGAAAAATGTGCATAATTGGAGTACAACAACAATAATTTTTTCAGGTAATAATGTACGTAATTCCAATGGCAGTAACTTTTGTAACAAAATATGTAAATCATGTCTTTTCAATCCATGTAACTTACGATTCTTCAAGTAAACACACCTTGAGATGTTACTTGAATACCCATGAGATACCTTAACATTGTTTAAAATTCGAAGGAATGTATCTTTATCCTATTTTTCATTTCAAAAATTGATGTAGGATACTTTTCATTCTCATCTAGCCAGAGATCACGTTTTATGTTCATTGCTTGTAAGTATTTGTGAGCATTGAGATGATCCTTCAACTTTTTATGCTCATTAAGAAATGTAAAAATAAAATTTTCACAGACATTCTTCTCAATATTCATCACATAAATATTATGCCGCAACAAATTAAATTCCCAATGCAGAATTTTGAAGAATATACTTTTTTTCTTCCATTGTTGCGTTCTGATTTCACTTGACAATGCACTTTGAACCCGTTTCCTGCTATCATTCAAATGACGAAACTTCCCAAATTTTTTTTTAGAATTTCCAAGTTGTGTCAATATTTCAGAAAAGGTTAACAACTTTGGAGGTGGTCTACTGATTCACGCTCAAATTTACCCAAGAGATGAAGGTCGAACGGTCCTTGTAGTTTAGCTTGGGTTATCGAATACTTAGAGACCTAAGAAGTGACCTATAGACACGTACATTATATGGATTGTTTTTGGCTATGAAGTGCCCAAATTGGGTTGATTTTAGATGGGTTTAAGGTATCACTAATAGATTTATGTTAATTAAAATTATGATATTGAGTTGATCCTAGGTTATCACTTGGGGTGGATTGGACATATTCCCTTTTCAATTATTTTAATTTCTTATATTTGAGATGAGTTCATTTAAGGAGATCAAAAAACATCATCACTTACTAATTTTATACCAACACACCATAATACTAATCACCTATACACTTGTAGGATCAAATATATGAGAACTAAAAGGTAAAGTTTTGTATTAGCACTTAATGTATGTGGCCTTAAAATTCAACAAGGAAGAAGAAGTTTTAAAATCATCAAATTAAAATATCAATTAAAAGAAGTGATTATACATTAATGGGGTGATAAATACCATAAAATCCAGCCCCTTTATACTCCCATGGATCAAAACATAAGTGGGTTAGCCCTCCATTGATTCTATGGTTTCAATAGAAGTGGGAAGTAGACTCATGAGGGAGGAATTGAAGAAGTAAAGAAAACAATAAAAAGAAAATGATCACTCCACCGTTGTGTGAATAATTTCACAATGTTTGGTGTGAATAAATTCACACCATTAGGCAACGGTATAAAATTTATATGGATAATAATAGAATAATAGTATAAGAATAACTTTTATTTAGAAACTAGGATGATTCAAAATAACTTACATGTGAAAGACAAACTTGAGACAATAAAATCGCAGCATAACATTACAATGAAATAAATCTCCAAATATGATCAAATAATCCACCAAAACTACCTTAAATTGAAATTTTTGAAGCCTTTGGTCAAGAATAAAATAGTCCAAGTCTCCTCAATTAATTGTGGTAGGCTATAGGTAGGTGTAAAGTTGAGGGAGAGTTGATTTTTCCACCCTTGACCCGAGGTGACAACTAGCTTTCTTCCACCAAACAGACACATATGAATGACCTTCTATATAGCCGAATTGGAGTGGGATATAGAAGACAAAAGTTAATATATGGATGTCTCCTATCTTTATGTAAAATGTAAGCCTCAATGGATATTTGGTTACCGAGATATGATTAAATTGGTGGGATGTTTTTTAGGGTCGCAGAATCTGAACCAGAATTTTATCTCTAAATTGGGCCGCCTTAATAACCACAATGGAATCTGAATTAGCACTGGATTATGAATAATGATTTGTTCCTATATATGTCTTATATCATTCCACGAAATTGGGGCTTCATTGGGACTATATGGTGGGTCTTACATTCTTATCAATGGGCTGGTGTCCAATCTACCTTTCCAGAATTGTTTCTGTTCATCACCAAATATCATTATAATCCTTTATGAATCCTCCATTTATAACTAAATGAAAAATGTTCATATTTAAGTGTATATACAGTTACCAAAATATCAAATTTAAATATTTATAATTACAATCATTAAAATTATATTAATCATTGGGCCTAAATTGGTGTACGTTAGGCATGAAGTGCACAAATGATAAGAATGTATGTTCAAAATTAAAATCCACTAACTCAGGACCATAAGATCAAAAATGAACATTTAATACCATTAAAATGTAATAAAAATATGTATTTTTATTGGCTAATCACACCCCCAAATTGATATTTTATAGTCTCGATCAAAATGTATCTCAACAATATGAAATTCGAATTCCCTTTTCCAAAAACATTTTAAAACACAATGATCACCAAAAAACCTTATACCAAACAATCATTAAACCATGAAAATATTTTAATAAAAGATATTTTCATAAGAATATCCCAATACCAAGCCCATTCCTTTGTTCAAATTCATCGACATATTTCATCCAATATAAATTAAGAGTGATGATGTGTTGTGCATCGCATTAGACATGGGGGTTCATCCTTATTCAAGGGGGAAATGATGGAATCTCTAGGAAGAATCACATTTCAATATTAAGATGAGTATTAAAAATTTATTCGAATTTATTATTTTTTTTTCAATTTTTCCATGGTAATTGAAATTGCACTCAAAAGAGTCAACCCCTGTAGCGAGACTTTGTCGATGACTCCCAGGCTCAAAGACCTTAGGGTACCAAGTGAATCCCACATACTTGGGCATCATCTCAAGTTAACTCAGTCAAAAAAAAATTCAAATTACCAAAAATAGAGATAAAATTACTAACTATGGACCATACAACTATGGAGTCACAATCCCCAAGTTCCGAAAGCCACACATTAGGTCATTTCATTGCTCTACGCACAAATTTATTGTTTTTTTAATTATTTTTATTGAATACTCATATTAAAACTAAAATGATCACCAAAAGTATGATATTTATTTAGGGGACCCCATGAACTCAAACTATTACCCCACTATCCAAAGGACGTGCGTTGGGATTCTTTTTTTTATTTGGATGAAAATATAAAAATGAAATATCACATTAGGCAGCCACACATTCCAAAATCTATGACCATGAAATTATACGTGGATTAAAATCAAAATCAGGGCGTGCTAAATTATTTGATATTCAGTTTCAAAGTGTATAATGTCTATTATCATTTTCAACGTTATAGTAATTTTTCCTTCTATTAAAGAACCCTTTTTTTCAAATCATTCAATTTTTTTGAAACAAAAGCAATTTTATTTTATCTCCCCAAACTTAAAATAACAATTTCCCCAGTGTTTAAAGAAAATAAAATTTAGAAGGGTGTAGAGGCAGAGAATGGGATTTCAAAAATGAAATTGAAAACGAGGATCATAAAATGAAGTCACCTGGTGGTTGAATTTGAAATTATTATTGCTACCTTTTTAATTCCTTGATCTCGATGTCACTCCAAGAATTCCCTTGTGGAGAAAAAAAACAAACAAAAAAAACAAAAAAACTATATATATATATATTTATATTTATATAATTAAGAAATTAAAATATAAGTATATATATGAAAATTATAGAATAAGGAAGTACAAAAAGTTTTAGGTCAGTGGTAAGCACGCACGCCTGTCTCCCTTCGGTCCCGGCTTCGAATTCCTGTGGCTTCGCCGATTGTGATGGGGTTTTCCCCATGACCTATGATGTGGCATTTTAATTTTATTATTATTATTATATTTTTTTAACCTACAAACACATAAAAAAATGAACTGAGGATATATTTTCTTCTTTTTAAATTTCTGGTAAGGTATTACTCATGGATCACACCACGTGACATGAATGAATATAGTGCTCCCCTTTTGTACCCATCCATACTCTTAATGGAATAACATGTCAAAAGTATATTTATATATATATATATATTTTAAATATCAAAATGATTAATTAATCTTATTTGAAAAATAAAGATGATTCAGAAAGATTAAAAACATGAAAACTACGGGTTGCCTCCTGTTCAACACTTTTGTTTAATGTTGTTAGCTCGACTTAGACCCTTAATTATTTAAGTATTTTCCTCATATAAGGTTAGTTCACACAAGTTTTCATCGACTTCATTTTTTCGGAATGGTTCAATGAATGATTTGACTCTATGACCATTAACTTTAAAGGTTTGACCATTGGTGGGATCTTGAATTTCTATAGCCCCATGTGGGTACACCTTATGTACTATGTATGGACCTGACCATCTAGACGTCAACTCACCTGGATGTAAATGAAGTTTAAATCTATACAAAAGAATAGGTTTACCCGGTACAAAGTGTTTGGTTTTAAGATTTCGAGATTGGTAGTCTTGTACTTTAACTTTATTGATCCTTGAATTTTTATATGCCTCCATCATAATTTCTTTATGTTCATTGAGTTCTAATTTCCTTTTTGTTTTTCCCAATGAGAGGTCATAATTTATTTTCTTAATTGCACAAAAGGCCTTATGTTCAATATCCACTGGAAAATGGCATGCCTTACCATAAAACAACATATATGGGGACAATCCTAAAATGATTTTATATGTAGTTTTATAGGACCAAAGAGCATCCAAGAGTTTCTCAGACCAATCTTTCCTGGAAGTATTGATAGTTTTTTCAAGAATATTATTAATCTCCCTATTTTCTAACTCAGCTTGACCATTGGTTTGAGGATGGTATGCAGTGGAAACTTTATGAGAAATCCCATACTTAGACATGAGTGAAGAGAATGGACAGTTGCAGAAATGGGTTCCTCAGTCACTGATTATAGCTCTAGGAATTCCAAATCGAGAAAATATGTGCTCTTTTAGAAATCAGATCACAACATGATGACCATTAGACTTGGTGGGAATGGATTCAACCCATATTGAGACATAATCAACAACTAAGAGGATGTAGAGGTCTCCCCTAGAGTTTGGGAAGGGACCCATGAAATCAATTCCCCAACAGTCAAAGATTTCAATCACTAAGATGGGAGCGAGTGGTATTTGATTCCTTTTTGTGATTGACCCTACTTGTTGACATTTAGGACAGCTTTGAAAAAATGTTTATGATTCCATTAAGAGGGTGGGCCATAATAGAACACACTGAAGAACCTTAACATAAGTTTTCTTAGGGGAAAAGTGACCTCCACATGCCTTACTATGACAGAATTTAAGGATAGACTCTTGTTTAGAATGTGGGACATACCTCCTAATTACTTGGTCAAGGAAGAAATTATAGAGGTATGGATCATCAAACACATAGTTCCTAACATCATAAAGAAATTTACGTTGATCTTTAGTCCCTAAGAATTTTGTAATTATTCCTCTAACTAAGAAATTGGCTATGTCTACATACCAAGGGCAGTTACTCACAGAGTACATGTGTTCATCAAGAAATGAATCAGACACATAAAGGTGATTTGAGTTGTCTTTGAATTCCATCCTAGAGAGGCGATCAGCTACAACATTTTCAACACCCTTTTTATCTTCGATTGTGAGGACAAATTCTTGTAAGAGAAGGACCCACCTAATCAGTCTAGCCTTAGCATTTTGTTTTTGGACGAGGTGTTTTAGTTCAGAATGGTCAGCGAGCACAGTGATGGGAGATCCTAAGAGGTAAGACCTATACTTCTCTAAGTAAAACACAATATAAGTAACTCCTTTTCAGTAGTGGTGTAGTTTATTTGTGCATCATTTAAGGATTTTCTTTCATAAGAAATGACATAAGGAGTTTTATCACAACGTTTTCCTAACACAGATCCTATAGAAAAGTCATTGGCATCACACATAAGTTCAAAATTAAGGTTCCAATTTGGATATTTCATGATGGGAGGAGAGGTGAGAGAGGATTTGAGGGTTGATAATGAACCCTCACAACTTTCTATCAAAACAAATGGAGCATCCTTTACTAGGAGAGCACAAAGGGGATGAGAGATTGAACTAAAGTACTTGATGAATCTTCTATAGAAACCATCATGTCCTAAAAAAGAACTCACTTCCTTAAAAATTATGGGTGATGGAATGTGACGAATGATTTCAACCTTTGCTTTATCAATTTCAACCCCCCTACACGAGACTATATGGACAAGGACTAATCCTTGTTTAACCATGAAATGACATTTTTTCCAGTTTAGGACCAGATTCGTTTCTTCACATCTGGACAAAACTATCTCCACATTCCTAAGACATCCCTCAAATGTATCCCCAAAGATAGATAAGTCACCCATGATGACCTCAAGAAAATCCCCTACCTTGTTTGAGAATATTCCCATCATTCACCGTTGGAAGGTTCTAGTGGCATTGCATAACCTGAAAGGGAATGCGTTTGAAGGCAAAGGTGACGAATGGATATGAGAATGTATTATTCCCTTGATCCTCTAGGGAGACCTCAATTTGATTATACCCTGAGTACCCATCTAAGAAATAGTAGAAGGCATGACCTGCTACTATCTCAAGGACTTGGTCAATGAATGGTATGGGGAAATGGTCCTTCTTGGTGAATGAGTTTAGCTTCCTATAGTCAATGCAGACCCTCCATACACTGCTCAACCTAGTTGGAAGAATCTCTCAATCCTTCACTGTGATTCCTGCCTTCTTGGGAACCACTTGGATTGGGCTGACCCACTCACTCTTAGCTATGGGATATATGATACCATCTTTTAACAATTTTATAAGTTCTATTCTCACTACTTACATGATATTAGAATTGAGTCTCCATTGAGGTTGATGACATGGATTTGAATCTGATTCCAAAACAATCCTATGAGTCCCAATAAGTGGGATAATCCCAGGAATATCAGACAGGGTATAATCAATATCTTTCTTATGTTTCCCAAGGAAATCTAGAAGCATCCTCTCATGATTTTCTTCAAGATAAGAAGAAATGACAATAGTATGTGCTTGATTTTCCCCTAGGAAGTCATACTTGAGTGCAACGAGAATTTCCTTCAATTCAAGATCACATTGGTTAAAAAATTTAGCAGAATATTGGGACATTGGATCAAGATCAATTTTGTTTCCTATAGTTTTAGATAGGATTGAATCTCCACATGTAGAAGTTTCAGCTACTAGATTGGCTTGATTAGATTTAGGGAAGGAAGTTGGATTGGTCTCTATGAAAGTGGTTTCTTGAAAGGTTTCACTGATTGTTGGACCTAAGACTTCATCATAAGAGAAATTTGAAAATGATTCAAGCCAATGAGATAAACTTCCTTCATGTGAACAAAGGAAGTCAATCTCATCCTAACATAAATATCCATCAAATATTCCTTAATGTTATATGGATTAATTATTTATTCTTCCTAACATGTTTACTTCATTAATTTCCTCATCATCCCTTATTTGTGAGCTCTCATTATAGATGTTCAAGTCTAGACTCATGTTCCCAAAGGTGATGGTCATGTTCCCATTTCGAACTTTGATAATAGAGTTGATTTTTACAATGAAGGGACGAAAAAGGATAATTGGGGTTTTTTCCTTATTTCCTAAGTTTGGATGGTTGTCATGGACAATGAAGTCAGTAGGGTAGATGAATTTTTCAACCTTTACCAGAACATCCTTTAAAATCCCCTTTGGAACCCTAATGCTACGATCAGCAAGTTGAAGTGTGACAGATGTGGGTTGGAGCTCAGTACACAACATCGGGGATGAGATTGACACTAGCAACTATGTCACACAAGGCCTTGAAAACTATGCTCTCTCCTAGTTCAAATTGATGTAAGGGCAACCCAGGTCTTTCAACATTGGAGGAATGGTCCCTTGAATGGTGGTACTCAGATTAGCATCCAAAAGGACTTGGTTTTTATGTGAATATTTTCTTTTAAAAGTTAACAAGTCCTTAAGGTATTTTTAGTAGGCAGGTATGGTTTGGATGTCATCGAGAATCAGAATGTTCAACTTGAATTGTTAGAAGATTTCCCTCAATGTTTCGCTCAATTTAGGCTTGGTTTTCCCCGTCACGCGTTGATGAAATGGTTCAGGTTGTGGGGTTGTTTGTTGAAGAGTTGTTTCTTTCACATTTTTATCAGTTTCCTCAGTTTGATCTTATGGTTCATTTGAATTTTAATTAGAGTTTTAATCTTCACATGGTTTCTGGATTATTTTTTGAGGTTTCTATATTGATTTCCCACTTCTTAAAACAATCATAGCCTTTAGTTATTCATTAGTTTTTTGAGTAAAACATGACTCTCCCCTTGATGTTGAGGATGGTACCACCTAAGTAGGCATGGGTGACTTTATACTTTTTATGGTTTGAAGTTATTGTTTTAGAGAAGAGACTTCCGAGTTTATCCTTTCCATTTGTTTTCACATTTGTTCTAGTAGTCTTTGTGGAACAGTTTGGGTTGGTGCTTGAGAAGATTGGTTTATCCCAAGGGGATATTTTGGAGGTGGGATGGTTTATTGAAAATGGACTGGTGGATTTTGGTATTAGATAGGTTGGTTTTGAAACTGGTTATGGGTTTGGTAGTTCTGATGGGGGTAAGGATTTTGTCCCTGTGGTTGGCTAGGTTACTGGTTATCTTTCCAGCGGAAGCCTGGGTGGTCATTATACCTTGGGTTAAAGGTATTTTGGTATTGAGGATTTTGAAATTTCAAAGTATTTACTTCTGCTGGGGGTCCTCCTAATATAACATCCTTGATGGATGGAATGGTTGGGCAGTTTTCTATATTATGGTCATGTTTGTCACAAATTGTGAAAACAGGGTCAACAGTTTGGATTTCATGGACTTCCCCCCCCCCCCGAATGGCTCGATGACCTTTTTTTATTATGGATAATCCCCCTTTTAAGGGTTTAAGGGGAACCCGTACATGACCCGTAGGCCCAAGGCACAAGGCCCAAAAAACCCGCAATACATGACCCGAAGGCCCAGAGGCATACCATGCACAATAAATGAATTCCATTAGTTCATTGTGGCTTTTTAGAATCAGGTGAAGTTCCCCATTTTTGGTTTTGTTCAGCAAGGCTTTCTAGATACTCGTAAGCATCATTTGAGGCTTTATTTTTAAAGGATCCATTATACATCATGTCAATGAATTGTTTTTTCCCCAGACCCAATCCTTTATATAAAATTCTCACATGTTTAGGAATAGAATAACCATGGTTTGGGACCATGTTTAGAGTGTCTTTGAACCTCTCCCATGTTTCATAGAATGGCTCTCCCTCTTTTTCAAAAAAGTTTTGGATACTCTTTTTAAGTTAAATTGTTTTATGGTGGGGAAAGTATTTTTTGTAGAATTATCTTTATAGTTGGTCCCAAGAGTTGATGGATGATGGTCTCAAATTTTTTATCCAATTTTTATCTCGATCCTTTAAATAAAAATTAAATAGACTCATGTTAGCTGATTCTAGTTGATGCGGGGGACACATGGTTTCTACAATGTCACTGAACTCCTTAACCTGAAGGTAGGGCATCTAAGACTCCATTCCATGGAAAGGTGGTTTAGGACATGGGGTTTAAATATGTAGTTGGAATATCCTAGGTATATGTGTATAACACATGAGAGGGAATTGGTCCAGGCAGGTGTGAGGTAGTCATTCATGGCTTGATCAACCACATTCCCCAAGTTTGGGGCTGCCTCATTTGGATTTCCATTTTGGTTTCCACCCAGGTTTATGAGTTGGCTTCATTGAAGAACTTCCATTGAAATGGGATAAAATTTAGACTTTGGAATATCAAGAAGATTAGGATATAATGGAAACAATCCCCTAGGTTCACTTGACTCCCCAACCCTAGGACTTTCAACCCTAACTAGACGGATTGATTGATCGTGGGTGTAGGCGGACATGCGCCAAAAGAAAAAAAATGAGAAAGGGACAAGATAAGAGATCTTGGGTGAGAATATAAGAATTGGGGGAGAATAGAATGGGTGTTGATATGACTTAATTGGGTCCCCATAAACGACAGCAAAATTTTATTCACGCTCAAATTTACCCAAGTGATGAAGGTAGAACGGTCCTTGTATTTTATCTTGGGTTATCGAATCCTCAGAGACCTAAGAATTAACCTATAAACACGTACATTATATGGATTGTTTTTTTATATAAAGTGGCCAACTTGGGTTGATTTTAGATGGGTTTAAGGTATCACTAATAGATTTAAGTTAATTCAAATGTATATAATGAGTTGATCCTAGGTTATCACTTGTGGTGGATTGGATGTATTCCCTTTTCAATTATTTTAATTTCTTATATGTGAGATGATTTCATTTAAAGAGATCAAACAACTTCATAACTTACTGATTTTATACCAAAAAACCATAATAATAATCAAATATACACTTGTAGGATCAAATTTATGAGCACTCCAAGGTAAAGGTTTGTATTAGAACTTAATGTATGTGGCCTTAAAATTCAACAAGGACGAAGAAGTTTTAAAATCATCAAATTAAAATCTCAATTAAAATAAGTTATTATACATTAATGGGATGATAAATAAAATCCAATATATCCCCTTTCTACTCCCTTGGATCAACACATAAGTGGGTTAGCCCTACATTGATGTTATGGTTTCAATGGAAGTGGGAAGTAGACTCATGAGGGAGGAATTGAAGAAGTAAAGAAAAGAATAAAAAGAAAATGATCACTCCACTGTTGTGTGAATAATTTTACAAGTTTTGGTGTGAATAAATTCACACCTTTAGGAAACGGTATCAATGTGAGATGTATAAGAACATAATAATAGTAGAAGAAGAACTTTTATTAAGAATCTATGATGAATTAAAACAACTTACATGTGAAAGACAAACTTGAGACAACAAAATCGCAGAATAATATTACAATGAAAGAAAGATCAAAATTTGGTCAAATCCTCCACCAAAACTACCTTAAATAGGAATTTTTAAAGCCTTGTGTTGATACTATAATAGTCCAAGTATCCTCAATTAATTGTGGTAGGCCATAGGTGGGTGTAATTTTTAGGGAGAGTTGATTTTTCTACCCTTGACCCGAGGTGGAATCCAACTTTCATCCACCCTGAATGTCCTTATATATGGCCAAATGGGAGTGTTCCATAGAATAAAAATGTGAAGCTCCAGATGTCTAATAGATCTCTATAAACGTTTATCCCAAATGGATATGTGGTTGCCGAGATATGATTAAATTGGTGGAATGTTTTTCTGGGCCACAGAATCTGGCGTAGGATTTTATCTCTAAATTGGGCCACCTTAATAACCACCATGGAGGCCGAATTAGCACTGGATTCTGCATACTTATTTTTTCTTATATATTTCTTCTATTATACCATGAAATTTGGGCTTCATTGGGTCTGTATGGTGGGTCCCACATTCTCATCAATGGGCTGCTGTCCAATCTGCCTTTCCAGAATTTCTTCCTTTCATCACCAAATATATCCATCATCATTTATGAATACTATATTGATTCCTGGATGAAAAATGTTCATATTTAAGTGTAGATACAGTTATTAAAATATCAAATTAAAATATGGAAAATTACAATCCTTAAAATTAGATGAATCATTGGGATTAAATTGGTGTACATTAGGCATGAAGTGCACAAATAATAAGAATGTTGTTCAAAATTAAAATCTACTAAATCAGTCCCATAAGATAAAAAATGAACATTTAATACCATTCAAATGTAATTAAAATATGTATTTTTGTTGGATAATCATCTACGATCAATGAAACCGTTAAATTTTGATTTGTTCAGTCGAAATCTATGATATGCATTGAGACATCTTCAATGGCACAAGAAGCACAATTTTCTACTATGAGGTAGCTATTTGGGCTCAAAATAAAAGTTACAAACAGGATAATCCAAAACCGTGTAAGTGTTCCAACCAGATAAATTCCCAAGCCCAGGGAAGTCACTAATTGTACACAATAAAGCAACATCCATTTTGAACATTGTCTTAGAAGAATCATCAAATGTCTCAACACCATTGCTCGACAACTCATATACTTATTAAATTAAAGGATGTAAGTATACATCAATATCATTTCCAAGAATTTGTTTTCCAGGAATAATCATCGAAATGATAAAATACATTTTTTCAAACACATCCATAGAGGCAGATTGTAAGGGATCAAAACAACTGGCCAAATGCTATAACTGGTACTTAAAGTCCCAAATCGGTTGAATCCATTGGTATCCAATCCCAATCGAACATTCCTAGAATCAGCTGAGAAATCTGGAAGTAATAAATAAAATTTCTTCCACGATTTTGAATCTCATGGATGTCTCATTAACCCATCATTGTTATTATCTACAGAATGCCACTTCATGTGTTCAGTGGTTTTTGATGACATGAATAATCTTTGTAATAGAGGCTTTAAAGGAAAGTAACACAAAACCTTTATAGGTTTGTTCCTTTTCTTCTTCTTCATGAAAGTATCTTGATTCAGACTTCCAACATCTCCCATTGACTGCCATCTAGAATAAGAACATTTTTTACAATCCTATCTATTTGAATCCTCTCACTAATAAATCCTACAATCATTGGGATACGGATGTATTTTTGTATAATTCAGACCAATCATGTTAACAACTTTTTTCATATCATAAATGGACTTGAGGATGTTTTTTTTCTGGAAATGAATCACGCAACAATTCCAATATCATGGACATTTCCTTATGTGTAATTCCATATAGACATTTGATATGGTACAACTTCAACATAAAATAAGGTTTTGAATATTTCAAACATCCATTATACAACTATTGATTTCCATTGTCAAATAAATCATGGAACATATTTTCCTTAGTAAAGTTTTCTCTTACATTAGTCTCCACAGAATCAAGAGGACGATCCACTGATATGTTACAATCTTGATATGGTTGTCCTACTATCTCAAAAACATCACTTGTCTCATTGTTATTTGTAGCACCCTCATCTGGTTCTTTTGATATGTTTTGATGTTTATAGTGGTCTCTTACAGTACCGAATGCATCATTTATAATTTTTTTCATTTAATTTTCCATTTTTGGATAAAGTTGGGAGGTCATTCTGTGGATTGACATTAGTACTCAACCTTTCTGTAATGTTGGATTCTTTGTGCCAAATCCAACGCAAATATTGACCAGGTAATTTCTTCAATATTAAATGTTGATAAACTTCATCTCTCTTCAACTATCTTATAAATTTACATTTATTGCATGGACATCTTATTCTACCTTCAATGGATCGATTGGAAATTGAAAAATCTAAAAACTCATTCAAACCCTTAATATACAGAGGTGCATTTCTCAGTAATATGATCCAGCTTTTATCCATGTATATCACAATGTGCCTACACAATATTAAAAAAATTAAAACACATAACTATTAATAAATAGGGAAAGATAATAATATATACTAGTTGAAAAAATATATAAATATGTTACATAAGGTTTTCCTATATCAATACATATGGTAAATCACCCACTAGTGGTGTCATCTAAAGTAGTACCACCACAAAAGATTAGAATTAAATTGAGATATTAGGGTGAGTGAACAAAGTAAAACCACATTACTCATCTTAAGAAAGTTGGAGGTTCCCCTCTCCCATTAAATTAAATAATTCTAACTATTGTTTAAAGTGGCCCAATATTTTGGGGGAGATATGATCTATGTGGTGGATATGCAAATAAAGTACATGTTATTCAGCTAAAGGAAGATCTGATTAAATCCAAAAAATGAATGAAATAAGTGATGTAATAATTATTTTAAGTCTCATCTCATATAAAATATGATCAAAACGTGTCATGGATAATCATGACTCTGCAAGTGATATTAAGAAACCACTTTTTTTTCTTCAAAACTTGATCTAGAAGTTTCATGCTGAAGTAAAGTCACTTGTTGAATATAGAATTACATAAAAAAGGGATTATTCTAGAATAGAAAGAGGTTTCCAAGCCTTAACTAAGATAATCAATGATATCATATTGAATCTATTTTATAACAAGGGATATAAAGCACTTAATTTAGTATAATTATACCACTAATAAGGAAGAGGTACCACCCATACCATCTCGTAATAATGTTTGTAAATCTATTTTTATGAAGGGAGTGGGTAGGAAAAAATATGTACAAGTATGGATTTTGGAATGTTTGATGGAATATTCCACCTTAGCTAAGGTGGATAAGGAAATTAAGGAAGTTGGTTACCCTTAAATATCTAAAAAAGTTATAAACAAGACCTAATGTCATTATTCAAATGAAAAAAGAGATCATGGGTTGTGGATCAATGTTAGTGTTGCGACAAATTCATTTATTGTGAATTGGAATATTGGTATAGACCGTTAAATGAAAAATTAGAAAGGAATCCAATTCTAATGGATATAAATTCAGATATGAAGAAGAAAAATCCATAGGTTAATAGAAACATGTATACATAAAAATTAATTGGAAATTTTGAAAATGTGTGTGATATATGAAAAAGTAGTATTCATAGGATTGGTCCATGTTCATATCAACCTATATATTAATCAAATAAGAAAATAAGGCCACATAAGTTAGTGAATAAATAAAAATCATCCTTAGGGAAAAGTGAAATAATATTGTAAGAAAAAAAACTCCTAAGAATATTTCACATAGGGAAGGTAAGAGGCCTTGGAATATAAATTTGAGAATTTCATGAAAGGTTCATCATCTAAAAGAACTAATAAAAATGAGGGAAGTTATCTGTATACATTTTGAACATTAAAACATTATACTAATGAAAAAACTATCATGTTAGTTATATAGATGGAAGTTATAAAGAAAATCTGGAAAACAAAATAAGCACAAGAAAAGTATAGTAAAAAAGTAAAAGAATCAATTCCACATAAAGATAACATAGTTCAATGTGTGTGGTGAAACATGGATGGACACACTCCTAGAAATTGTTATAAAATAATTCCATATTACCAACCACACATATAAATAAAACCTCCTATAATACTATTTTTTAATGAACCAACATAGGTCCCAAAGAGTATTCTTGATCACCATGGGAAAGCGACAAGCACCTGGGTATCAAAACACATAACCATGGGAGTGATTTCACACTAAAATAACAAGACAATATCTCTCATATATAACAAGATAAATATAATCAATCAGATTACATCATGGATGAAAAATTACATGACCATGAGATATAAATCAACCAATCCAGAAAGATAAACCTGAAAAGAAACTAAAACAAAGTCTCAATGTGACTGTCTATTACCACTATCCAAACCCACCATTAAAGTGACAACAACCTAGAGATGCATTCAAGCTACATGAAACTGTTCTATTTATCTATATACTAAAAGACCATTCCTCCATACACCCAATAAAATATAAAAGGTTTTCGAAAAATTCATAGTAATATACCACCATGAATCTATATAATGTTTATGACCTTAGAAATTTTTTTTCTATCTTAAATATGAAACAAATTTTATTAAGTAATTTATTTTGAAAATAATTCCAATTAAACATCCATTGGTTTGATTTAAAACATCCATATTCCAATAAATTCATAATATGAAAAAAAGTTAATGAAATTTAAATAAATTGAAATAAACAAAGCATCCATAAGATAAAACTGTGATCATTAAAACATGAAACACTACCATCAGGAATGAAACCAAACACAAATAATGAATGGGATATAGACTGTAGGAATACATTACTAAAACCCATAAGAAACACTAGACATGAAAATGTGTATCCCAGTTAATCTGATTCCTTCCATATTATAAAATTATCAAAACCATACCACTTTGTTGTGATACACTCACAAAGGGTTGCATATGTCTATAACCCTATGCACTGAAGGCTACAAAAAATATGAAAAACAACACCTATGACTATGAAAACCACTGACGGAAGGAAAGGGGGGCCGACCTAGGGTAGGAACTCGATGGGGTCGGGGGAGAAGGTGACGTCACGGGTGTCGGGGGGAGAAGGGGGGTCAGTAGAGATGGACGACGAGGTCACTAGCAGCACGAGAGGGGTGCAGAGCTAGGGTTGGGGATCGTTAAGGGGAGAAGTATTGCAGGTGTCAGGGGGAGAAGAGGGTCGGATCAGGTGGTGGTGGGGGGGGAGTGTCGCCACTATAGAAAAATAAATGGGTTTTGCAATGGTTTTTAATAAACCATGGCTAAAATACTGTCAATAAAGGCAATTTATGTTGTAGTGATTCATAAAATTATTATACGATATTTTGGAAAATATAGTAACACAATTGATTATATTTAAACCTTACTCATTTGAAGTAGAAGTTCAAACAATTATTCAATGAGTTGGAAAATTTTCAAAAGAATAGTTTCCATAAACATACGGATAACCTAAAGTAGTGGCTCCAACATCAGTTTCTACGGATAGGTTCTATGATAAAATGAGAAATTAAGTGAATGAAGGAAGATAAAACAAATTATAGGGAGATATTGAATGATGAAAAAAGAAAAATAAGGAGGACAACTAATTGATCCTGATGTAGAGTAAAACATAAAATGTATGGAATTAGGTCTAAAGTTTTACAATACATGAAGCATTTATCAATGAATATATAAAGAATATATAGTATTTTTATGTTATCAACTGTCCAATATCGAGATTCATATAAATTTAAAAACTATATTGAATATAGGAAATTTCCAATAATTTCATTAAATATTAAATCCATATAAAGTGGTATCACATAACACCAACAATAAAATTTAAACCATTAAATGATTGATTAGAATGGGAAAATGATTGGTATAGTGGAAAAAAGTGGATAAATATCTCTAGAATAGGAATATTTAACATACTCAAAGTAGAAAAAATAGTATAAAAAGGGTTTGAACATATGTTAATATAATGGAGATTATTTAAATGAGAATATACCATATAAGAGTGATGAGGGGAATAAAATGAAATGATGAAAGAGTGAGAATAAATGAAACACTTGAGAGGGAGATGAGGGAAATATATAAGTGATGGAGGCTGACCGATAAAGGAGTGAGCGTAGAGGAAATTGTAATATGGTGATTGAGGAAAGATTGTACAGGGATGGAGACCTACCAATGAAGGATCAGTGGTAAGGAGTTGTCAGTTTTAAGGAGGATACTGGAGGTAAAGAGTGCTCTAATAAAATATAGTTTTAAGGAAATGGTCTTATACTTCAGTGAGTATGAATAAATATTATGATGTAGATATGAGAAAATATGAGCAATCAGATAGAGGGATTAAATCAGGAATAATATGGCTCAATTGGTGGTAAAATGAGAAATCAAGAGGTGAATAATGTAATTTGGAGAAGCCAACATTAATATAATGGTAGATATGATATATTTCTAGATTATCCTAATTTTTTATGCACTTTCTAGGTCTTGTTAATTAATTACATATGTAAGTGATTTATAACACATCTATATGTGACAATCTAATAAAATCCCCCCACTAAATATTTATAAATTAATATCTAAAAAGTAAGAAAGATTAAATAATGGTGATATTTTAGGAATCATATTCATAATTATAAACTCCTTGAACATATCCATACTCCTTAACTATATAAATTTTGTGATGTAAACTCATTTTGTCAACTTAGAATTCTTTTTAAGTTCATATTCATCATCATCCTTAGAACTTATTCCATCAATTTTTTTTCACTAACTAATAATGTAATTATTTACATAACCATTTACCAACACATCCTAAAAAATTATGATAAAGTTACAATTACATTCATATGGTAACTAAATGTAACTTCCTAAATTTCTCTTTTACTAACATACCCTAAAAATATTCTACGATATTAAGTAAAATTCAATTTTTAAATAGGTTGATTTCATATTATTGGGAAGCGGTGATGGTAAACAACTTTTTACATTTTTATTTACCATATCATATCCTAAACACTTTAAGATATGAAGTGAAAAATAATTTTAAATTTAGAATAGTTAAATCTTTTCTTTTTTAACTTTGAACACCTATTAAGTTCAAACATATCCCCACTAGCCTCTTATATACTATTCTCCCAGAATACCATTCTATGGAATAATATAAACCATTTGTGTTTTAGTAAATAACCCTTATTTATATTTTGAAACAATAAATAAATTATTATTTCCATATCATATAGGGTATTCTATGAGTTTATAACATTTTCCTCTAAAAAGAATATTTTATTAAAATTTCCACTGATAAGTGGTGAGAGTATCTTCCAAAACATTTTTCTAAGAAATTTATCTTGATAAAACGTTTTTTATCCTTTAATTCCTTAAAAAAATATGTTATAGAGTCTAATTAATCATAAAATATATATATACAATTAATTATATCATTTTTTCATAACAACTTCTTGTTAATTATCAACTCCTCTTATCACATAAGAGAGATGAGATAAATATATAGGTACTTTTATGATTCACATGAGGTTGATATATTCCTACACATTTATTCTCATGATGTAGAAACCATTTGTTTAATCACTTGAATGTAAATTATAGATATTCCAATTCTTCCCTTGATTTTGAGAAATTGAATATTTACAACACTTGTAAAATATTGATCTAGTACCACATACCCTTAAAAACCAATGAATCAATTTCTATAACACTGATACCTAACATGGAAATTATATGGTGTCTACAAAAATAATTCAGATATCCCAAAAATTACATCTTATGGAATCATTTCCCCTTCTTAATAATACCCCTAAGTTTTAATGACCTTAGATGTATACTTAAAAAACATTATTTGACTTTCCAACTAAATTTTATTCTTTTAGGATAAACTTTTATCCACTGGTACTATTTGTATATCTCCCAAAACTAGACATCATATGCCTAGTTTATACATTCTCAATACTTAGAAAATATCATGATTTTTTTGTTAAACTCATTAATATTGTCAGAACATTTACATAGATGAAAATAGTATGAATTCTTTAACTAGAATAATCCTATAATAAAAGTCTCCCCAATTCATTAACATAGTCAATCATATTGAGTATAACACCAAATCATATTAAGTATATGAGACTAAAATTACTTAAGTCATTGTAAGTCTTATTCCTTTAAAACCCCAAGTGAATCATTATATGCTTCTCATAAGCATATTGATCCACCTATTGTACATCTTCAACACTTGGTTATTCAATATAGGATTGCTTCAACACATAGAATTTTTCCTTATACTTTATAACGTTTCTTAAGTTACCAATATTAGGAGTTTTTTACATTAAACATATACTTCATAAGAGTTAATCTATAAGTTTGATGATGATGATGATATAATTTAGCTACAAAAAATATTTTATCAGATGAGTATCATGTTCTATTACTATTTAATAAGGAATTTTATTAAATATGATCCCACTAAAGTGTTAAATTTTTTTATATTCATCACATCTATTAGTTAGAAAAGATCCATATTTCACCAATTAATGAGTCTTATATCATGTTACTCTCACCACTTAGCTATTTAGTTATGGATTCATCCCAATCAGGTCATATATTAATCTTGTATAGTTGAGTGGAAAACTTTCTGTCTAATACATCATATGGATAAACCCAAAATTATTCCTTTGGTATCCTTCCTCAGGGTTTCCCAATTAACTGTAACTAATATAAAATTTCAAGAACATGATAACAACATACAACCCAAGGGAACCCTTCTATAGAAGAACCTACCAAAGGATGATCCATTATTACCCAATAGTTTCTTTTCTTGCATAATATAATCTAAGGGAACCCTAATGCAGTAGAACCTACCCGGTTGGATAATTGAGGTCTTGAAAAGTACTGCTTTGGAAAGAATATAATGCTTACTGTTTATGGCCTATATAGACCTAATGGGATTGGATTAAAAAAATTTCATTCTCTACGCACCTTCAGTGAATTAATTTTTTTTAACCATTCCTGAGGGCATTGTTCATAAACCAGGGAATGCTTCACTTGATCTATCCCTATGAAAGTCTATTTATGCTAGGGATTCATCGGTGGTGTCACCATCATATGTTTGGCACGGTTTTTTAAGGGATAAATATTTCAATTTGGTTATTATAGGTCCTCCCATAATGACATTTCCATCTCACTTTCCTAATATTTTTAGCATTTTATATTGAGTTTTGACAGAAAAATATCAATATACAAATTAGTTGGCAGCCTCCCATGAAGAATTGCAGTAGTTGGTGGCTGTACAATAAGAATTGCAGTAGTTGGTGGCCGCCCAAGAAGAAAATTGAAGCATCAAATTAGGTTTTTTTCTCCTATACTGATGTATGTATGTGGTGCCTCTGTGAGATATAAGATAGAAGTGGGGAATTTTTAATATTTGTTCTTATTATTTGAATAATAAGAATTTTCTACCTTCTCTGTGGATGTAGGTCATCTGATTGAACCACGTAAAATTATGTGTCCCTATTTTCTTTGATTCTCTATTTTTGTGCGATTCATGAGAGGGTGAAACTTCCACCCCAACAAAGTGGTATCAAAGGTTTGTTTGATTACCTAAAATGAATCACCCCATATCTGAAATCACTTGCTATTTGAACTTCTTGTTGGAAGCTGGTGTCTGAATATGGATTTGTCACAATGGAGACACTGCTATTCACCTGAATATACCGACTGTAATCCATGATCCCTATACATACCTTCATTTTTCCACACTTCCTTCTTATATTGGAATATACAATTCTAGATCTTCTTGTGGATGTAACCTCGTTCGAATGCAATATTTTTTATACAACTCTGGTTTAATCCCTCTTCAACCCTCGTTAGTCTGTCTTTTTTTCCTGCATTTAAAATTATAGTGTGGCCCCTATAAAGTTGGGATGTTTTCAAATGTTTAATATAATTAAGAAGATAAGGGTGGTAGGAAAAAAGGTGTGGAAGAATGGAAAGATAATGAAAAAAGCAAAGGGACATGTTTCATGGATTTTTTGAAATGTGGAAGTCAAAAAATAGGGAATTGGAAGAAGGATTGTCCCATAATTGGGAAATCAAAGGAAAATTTTGTACATATAATTGATGATGTTGAAGATAATATCCTCTTTTACTCGATGGTCAACCATTCAGAAGGTTGGATTCTTGATTCAGTTTGTTAATTCCATATATGCAAGAATTATGATTTTTTTTCAAACCTCAATGGGTCAAATGACGGTGTGGTGTTTATGGGAAATAACCACCCTTACTATATGAGAGGTATTGAAACAATAAAATTGAAGAAGCATGATGGTAAAAATCGACATCTTAATGATATGAGATATGTACTAGAATTAGAGTAGAACCTCATATCGCTTGGATTTTTGGATAAGCGTGGTTACCAGATAACTCTTGAAGATGGATTCATGAAAATTAGCCGCAATGCACTCCTTGTGATTAAAGGTATTCGAAAAGGTACTTTGTATTATTTGAATGTTGAGACTGTTATAGGTGGAGCAGTGACATCAGATAAGAGTATCACCACTGGTAGAACATGAATGATTATATGAAGACCATCTAGGTATGGAAAATCAGTAAGTTGTGATCTTTATGTGGTTGAATATGGTGTTTTATATTGTTATCAAGATGTTTTAGATAACAAGGAAATGAACTAGTAGAAGTATGTTATGGACGAAGATACAAATTCACTACATTAGAATATGACATGGGATCTTATTCCCACTCCGAAGGAAAAGAAGGAAGATACAGGGATCAAGTTCAAACATTGTTTGGAATTGATCAATATGAATCAAACTTGAGATAACTATGGGCATTGGGAAGGTAGCATCAGGCATAAAGATTTGTTTCATCTACTAATAGAAAGTTCTGTTAGAGCGGAAACATGCTGATATTTTTTGTCTAGGTTTAGATTGTGGATTTTGGATGAAAAAATATCAATATTTAAATTAGTTGGTGGCCACCCAAGAATAATTACATCAGTTGGTGGCCACCCAAGAATAATTTCAGTAGTTTGTGTCCACCCAGGAAGAAAATTGAAGCATCAAATTCGTTTTTGTTCTCATCCAATAATGTATATATATGGTGCTTCTGTGAGATAGAAGATAGAAGAGGGTAATTTTTAATACATGTTATTTTTGTTTGAATAATAAGAATTTTCTTCCTTCCCTATGGATGTAGGAAATTTGACTGAACCACATAAAATTGTGTGGCCCTATTTTCTTTGATTCTCTATTTGTGTGAAATTTATAAGAGGGTGAGACTTTCACACCAACATTTTTCTTGCTCCATGTTCCCCAACAAGGGTGGACAGCTGTTTGGTGGTGGATTTATCACCGAATGAGATTGGTGTAGCCTTATACTACCATCAGTGGTCTTTGGTGAAAAATTTTGGCACCGAATGTCTATCCCTCATCTTCTTCTGGAATTTTGTTAAATTGTAGGGGCTCATCTTGCTAGCGGTGGTCTCAGTGATCTTCAGGTCCTATATCTGCATACACCTTTTCTATCAAGAGTATTTTTTGAAATATTGGATGATGGAGGCTAGTTTTTGTGGTTCATGATGCTTTTCTATTTACAGATGATCTTGAGATGTTCATTTCGGGAGAGACTCAAGGTTGGTGGTGGTGTGGGTGAGGCTGCCTGGCCTACCCCTACCCTTGTTTAACCCTGTAATACTTTAGAATGTGGGTGTCTCCTTGAGCTCCTTAATTTTAATGAAAAAATACACTTAGTGTTTTCAGGTGTCGAACTCAACATGTATCTATATGAAAATGGACTTATCAGTGGAATTTACTTTGCATGTCCTCATTCACGCTGGCAATAGTTTCTTTTGGTGAAAATAGATAGTTTTTCAGGAACCTCCTTGCTTTGGTGTGGTTTTTCATCTCTAGGGTCACTCTGAGGAAGCTTTCTAATGAAATATTACTATGGGGATCTCTTTGTGCTATGTGGAGGGGATGCATTCTGGTTCTCCTTCTACAAATTCTCTTCAAGCTGAGATTCAGGTATAGGATCCTCTAGAGTTTGGCATGCCATTGAAGGAAGAGGTTCCATCTGATGGGCCTTCTTTTTTATCTTAGAGAGTTTTATCCCTCTATGTCGAAGTTGACTGCCACACTAGTGGAGGTGTTTTTTCAAGGTGGGATGCTATAAAAGTCTTATATTTTTCCTTCATTAGGTATTTCTTTAGTAGGAATGATGGAACCTTCAATCTTGGGCTCGTTTGAGACAATGGATCCCATGGAGGTCATTGTTTCTTCTCTAAATAATCATTTTGTGGTAGTTTATCTTTTGAAAGAGAATATGAGGGATTTATAGGTGGTCCCTCCTCCTTCAGATAGTGCTAATTTTCATGGACGTATAGTTGTATATTCCTCTCAGGGGGACAAAGAGCCATCGTATCCGATCACGGATCTTACTGAGGCGAATCATTTTCAATATATTTCGACTGGTGGAAGTGAGGGGAATATGGTTCTTTTTTATGTGCTCCAAGCTTGTTGATCCCCAACAATTGTAACCTTCTATGGAAGGTAATAGGGTCACTATTTCTCAAGAAAAAAAATAAAACTAGATTCTCGGTCAACCTTAAAGGATAGCTTCATGGGCCTCAATACCAACTCTCACTCTATTAAATGAAATGTGTCATTATTTGGAATTCTATGGGTTTTAAGGATCGGGTGAAATATTATTTTCTAGAAATATAATCTTGTTAAGATAATGTACCTATTCTGGAAGTCTTGGAACCTAAGTTGGAAGGGAAGAACAGTGATCACTATGTCAAGAAGTTGGGTTTCTCGGAAGCTATCCATGGAGGTACTCTCAATAGTCACAATTGGATTTTCTGGAGGAATTAAATCTCAATGAAATGCATTTATATTATGAAGGAGCGAATTTCTATCAATGTAAATTACAGTACATCAAGTCTCATATTTTCTTTCATGTATTCTAGGTGTGATACAACTATGAGGGAGATTCTTTGGGATCATCTAATGGGTTTGAAAATAGGTAACATGCCTTGGTTCATTGGAGGTGACTTCAACACCATTGTGGATGGCTAGGAGAAGAAAGGAGGAGCTACTTATTATAGCAGTTCCATAAAGAGATTTATATATTTTCTTATGCATAATGGGCTTATAGATATGGGATTTTAGGAGATCTTTACACATGGCGGGACAACCAAATGGGGAGGAATATAATTTGGTGTAGGTTGGAACACTGTTTATCCAATCATTAGGGAATTGACTCCTTCCCTCATTCCAAGGTGAAATATCACATCAATTCCCTATATAACCACTTCCCACTTCTAGTCTAGCTCGATAGTGAATGCATAAGGGAGGATGCTTGATTCTTCTTCTCTTAAAATAGGTTTAGCGATGAAAGCTTCATATAGGTTAAGAGGAACTCTTGGGAGGAAACAATGTAAGGAGGGTAATTGATGGGCTCAAAAATCATCTTAAGAGGATCAAGAAGGATATTATTGAGATATTTTCTAAGAAAAATATCTCTAAGAACAACTGGGAGGAGGTTAAGAAGGATATTGATAGGATAGAGGAAAGGTTGCGAATGGATTGGGATGATGATGCCTTTTCTATCATAGTTTTCAAGAAAAATATCTTATCCAAGAATATTTTTGAAATTGAAAGTGTTTCAAGGGAAACATCATGGGATCTATGGATTCACGAGCAAGATAGAAACATTGCCTTCTTTTAAGAATGTGTGAAGGAGAGGAGGAAGATCAATAGATTCATCCTTTGGATTGAAGATGGTACGTATATCAAGGATGTAAAGGTTTCTGAGAGCATTTCTAGAGAGAAGTTTGAGAAGATTATAGAAGGACTGATGGTAGGAAGCGAGGGGTGGGTGAAGATGGGTAGTGTATGAGCAACACTCCCAACCTGGTTACCTAAAGAGAATATGATATGTTGGAGAATATTCCATATGAAAGTGAAATTAAAGAGATTATGCTGAGTATGAATTCATAAAGTGTTATAGGCCCTGATGGTTTTCCCAGCACTTTTTATAGGGCCATGTGGTCCATTTTCAAAGACTAGGTGACTGAGGAAGTCCAATACTTCTTTGAAGGTGTAGATCTACTAAGAGATACTTGTGCTTCCATGGTGGATCTAATCCCAAAGGTTAAGGAACATGTCTCCATAAATTAGTATAGGAAAATATACTTAGCTTATTTCTCTTATAAGATCATTACTTTCCTTCTCAACAAAAGTCTTGGGATGTTCTTATCTAGAATTATATCCGATGAACAACATGGATTTATGAGAGGGATAAGAATTATAGTGGATATTGGAATCACTGAGTAGATAATAGATGAAATTAACAAGAATATAATTTGTTCCAACATTATTATTAAAGTGGATATGGACATATCCAATGACCTGATGGATTAGAGTATCATTTATAGGGTAATGGGCTTGATCGGATTTCGGGATTGGGTGTGTTACTTTTTTTCAGGGGTTATGCTTCCTTTTAGATCTATATTTCAGTTAGTGAAAGGAGTTTTGGTTTCTTAAAAATGTTATTCGGCTTAAGGAAGGGTGATCTAGTGTCAACAAACCTTTTTATTATTGCTCAAGAAGTATTGAATAGAAACATCAATCCATATATTGTTGAAGGAGGGATATTTCTTTAAAATAATTGAATCAGGTTAAGTATTATCTCCCATATCATTTTTTTTGATGACATTGTAGAGACACGAAGCTTGACGTACATGGAAATTACATTACTTTTTCGGAATACTTAGTACATAACAAAAACACACACACAAGGATCGTAATAGTTTAGTGTCTTTGGAAACTCGGAATAAAATCTTCTAATCGTGGTGAAAGATCTTCAACATCTCCCATAAAGATCTTCTTTTTTTTACCTAAAACCTTTCTTTATATCCTGGGGAAAAGAAAACATAAAAGGGTGAGCTCAAATGCTCAGTAAGGGTAAACAAAAAAATATCAATCACATCGTATTCATAAGAACATAACATTTTGGAAATCATAACCCGCAAAAGAGAGCATAATTTCATAACATGGGATAAATCATGGTAGTGAAATGTAATCACAATAATCATAACTTAAAACATGAAACTTTTTGGCATTCACACATAATCATAGTGAATCATTTCTTGTTAGTCAAGACTCATTGCCAAGACTATCTTAGTTGACAAAGTCCCTTTCTGAATCGAGTAACCCTCGTTTCAGTCCTGTTTCACTGAACCGGTATAACCTACCGTTCCAGCCCTGTCTATCTCATGAGATATAAAATCTTTACCCAATGCATTGGAGGGAGATATAGGTCCCACCCATCTTATAATTAATCCTTTCTTATGTGTTCCACATAATCATAAACCATACATCATAGCGTAACCCATGTAATAAAAATGGGATTCTTAAACAACATGACATCATAAAACAGTTCACATAAGATAAAGGAATTCATAAAAATATTTCCATCACAACATAATCAAACCAATGTAATAATAGGGATAAAAACCGAACCCTTTTATTATCTTATATGGAAAATAATTTTGATAAAATACTTGAACTCTATTCTTGAGGAAAATATCCTTTCTACTTCAAAAACATTTTTCCTTTCGTAAAATGTCATACGACTTTAAAATAAAAGAAGTTGATTAAAAATAAACTTGAAAACTTGTAAAGGAAGCTTCTTGGAAATAATGTTTTAAAAATCCATTCATGTCGTATAAGTTAAAAAAACATTCTTCGTACTTTTGTCGGAAAAGTCAAAAAGTACCTCGTACGAAAAATGACAAAAGATTTCTTTCTTATTCTTTACTAAAAACTCACTGAAGGGTAAAATTGGATTTAAACTATTGTAAGTGGATGGAAATAATATTACATATTGAGGAAACATGGATGTGGATGATAAAATACACCCCAGTAAATACTTACGGATAAACAATCTCGGATAAAAATGAGATTGTGATATTTTCCTTACCTTAGGTCCGATTTGCTTCGTATGAGTCCGAACCTCCTGTATAATGATTTAAATAATGTCATTGACTTATTAAAGAATCATATTCATTGTTATGATATCATATATGGTTCACTTATGACATTATATTACCCGTTCTTTTGTAAATTCCATGTTAAAGAAGCGTTTTGGGTAAAATCGTTTCATTTATCGTAGGTTTTTTGACTTGTTGTTCTTGACATTATTATTACTTATATCATGATTTACTTACTTCCAGAATATAAAATATGATTGATATATCATATATATTCTGTATATATATATAATAGATAGATAAATGAAATGAAAAACACCGTTCATGGAGACGGTAGTCCGTACGTACGCATGAACGCTGTTTTCCTTTCCTTATTGTCTTGAATGGAAGTAAGTAGATGACATACATATATATATATATATACATAAATACAGTAGATTTATAATGTCATATATTTCATTATTATTTCTTATATATACTTTATAATCATTCTTAAATGGTTAACATGGAGAATGAATCTCGTCGCGTCGTGGAGACGGTAGTCCGTACGTACGCACGAGTGATGATATCATTTCCATAAATATTGAATTGAATTGGATTGGATTATACAATATATCAGAATCAATATGATTTTGTAATAACTATGTATAGTTATTCTTTACACCATTATACCCATCCATGTAAGGTGGTGGTGGAAAATAGATTACACCACGGCGTGGAGACGGTATTCCGTACGTACGCACGCGCGGTGATTTCTTTTTCCGTAGGATGGATAGATGGTGAAATAGGGTTGTTTCATACTTATAATAACATATCAGTATATGATTGATACTGATGTTATTACTTCATAATGAAACAACCTAAGACGAAGAAGTGGAAGAAGAAATAAAGATGAAAGAATTGGTAACCGTAATTACCTCTTCTTTGAAGCGCCTCTTTGAGACCTCCTCGTAGGGCACTAAAATTGGTCTTTGAGGAAGACCAGAACCTCTAGGATGTTGCTAGGGAAGTGGAGAAGAGATTTTGGCAGGTTTTGGTCGAGCTTGAGTGCTCAAATTCGTGTGAGGAGGAGGGGGAGGAGGTGTCCTTTTATAAGGGAGGAGAGGGGCACCTTAGGAATATCTCAAAATATTATTTTATATTAAAGTCAAAATCGGTTTATAATGGTTCCAAAGGGTCTTATTTCGAAGATAAAGTGGGTATGGGTCGAAATCCTATCAACCAATAGGATTTAGACAAGTTTAGGTTATTATTTTAACCTTATCAATTAGATTTAACTCTAAGTTAAATAATTTAACTTTTACCGTGTCTTTTGGTTTTCTTTCACTATATGGTTAATACACTTACTATAACATGCCAAACGAAC
The DNA here is from genome assembly GCA_963277665.1 of Viscum album. Lineage (NCBI taxonomy): Eukaryota > Viridiplantae > Streptophyta > Magnoliopsida > Santalales > Viscaceae > Viscum > Viscum album. The sequence goes on from OY728159.1 coordinate 163,778,115, forward strand.
CCCAAATTGTTTATTATTAATACATATATCATTATCTAAGTCATTTGGCCGAACCTTAGATTTTTAGGAATAAAATAAAAATTAATAATATAATATTTGATTTAAAAACTATTTTGTGTCAATTTTGACACTATTTGATATATGATTTTTTTTGAAAGTCATAACATAATTCTATGTTCGATACAAGTTGATTAAATCAACCATAATATATCATAGTAACCTATAAAATTAGTGTAATTCATAAAAAGTCTCAAATTACATTTATTTTGGTATTTATAATATCAATTATGTCAATATTTCATTAATAAGATAATTACTGCATCATCTTTATGTCATAAATAAATTAACTTATTTGATGTCTAAAAATTACAAATAAAATACCATCATGTATGAAATCTTTTTAGATTTCTAATGAATATTTACAATCGAATTTATCTTATGTACAACCCTATATTAAAAAAAATTTAGTAAAAAAACTTTGATTTTAACTCTTTTAACTCTTCTTTGAATTAAATAATAATAAATGTCCTAATCTAATCCAAGTGGGCCTAAATGGTCATATTTTATTCCTAAGCTTTTTTTTGGTCGAATTACACTTGTCCAATAGAATTAGGACATGTGTTAGGGTAATAATAATATCATTTTTATCCTTAATTATCCTATTTACTTTTAACCGTGGTAAATAAAAGTAAAAAGTTACTATTCACCAAAAATTATTTTCATCTCATTGAACCACATTTTACTTACTTACATCAACCGTGTCTCTCGGATTTTTGAAATTCCATTCACAGAAGTGGTAAAATTAAGTTTTATGAAAAATTCAGTTTTTTAACTACCACTTAGTAGTTTCACTATTCATCAAAAATTGATGTTTTTCAGAACAATGCCAAAATTTCATCCTAAGCTATATTTCATATTCTGAATTCAAAAATGAAGTCTATTTTACCAAATTCATAACATAGAAGTTGAATTAATTAATTTTATAATTAAATCCCGCTGTTAAAACAAATAGCGTGTTTTTAAGAAACAATATCTATCAAAAGATTGACACTTGTTTATGTCTGGTTTAAATGTGAAATTACATCCAATGACCAACATTATATTAAATTGTAAAAATATATTCTAAATATACTTTAAAACCAATCAAATTAATAATTTATCACTATTAATTATTTTGATTAAAAAAGTTGTTTTTAATTATAATTTAGTAATTTTCACTATTCATCAGAATATGAAAGTTATCCAAAAAGTACCAAAATTTCACCTTAGGCTAAATTCGATACTCCGAATCCAAAAATGAAGTCCATTTTGAGGGCTAAAATTTCTAAAATTTTAAAAGGTGGTTATTACTATTCATAACGGCTAGTTATAATAATATTTTAATAGCATATCGTTGTTTAGTGAAACTCGGTATTGCGTACTACACACGCTATCGAGGAAGGTTGTGTAATGCAAGGCAAGTCAAGGATGTGTGTTGTGCAAGCTCCTTTTGGTGTAGCATACAACACAAGACATTAATAAAATTTAAAAGAATATTTTTCATAAAATCTTGGGCTGTTACATTCTACCGCCCTTAAAATGAATTTCGCCCTCGAAATTCGTCGGGGTTATAAATGGTTTACTATTCAAAAGTTTCTTTAATAGAAACCCACATCGTAAAAAATAATATCAAAACATGGCTTTAAAAACTAAAGTATGAAATGTAACGATTACCCAAATAAACTAATCACTGGGTTTCCACATAGGTGAAAATATGGATATGGAAGAGAAATCTAACCATCATGTTCTGATGGAGAGTGGTAGAGAACATGGCTATGGAAAATCCAGTAATCACAAATCCATATATTTGTGATGATATAAGGTACCATCTGATTCATCAGGTATAAGATCACTAGGACAACATTTTTGGTTTTCAAGATCATTTCCCTAAAGTTGAAAATTTTCATTAGAATAAATACTTACTTTATTTTGGTACAATCTCACTGTTGTTCATGCCTTGAAAAATTTCCACTTCATCTCTTAAATAAATGAAGTTGAATTTGTTATTCGTGAAGTGTTAGCAGATCATGTGATAGAATGATGGGTCATTCCATCTGTCTCAAACAAATGGTTAGCAAAAATTATATACATAAGTCGATCTATAGTGAGATTAATCATATATGGTTCCTAAAATGGACTTATACTTCATATATCATACTGATTAATATAATAAAACTAGTTTCTACTAAACATGGACTGCTTGTAGGCTAGTGGTAGGTGATAAAGGCCAGTCGCACTTCGGTTGTGGGTTCGATTCCCACAGCCTTGTCCGACGCCATGGGCTGTCGCCCGTCCTGTAGGTTGTCCTTTTTCTAAAACTACAAAAGTTCTATCCTTAAACAATACTAACTTATGTCCAACATAATCCATTCCAATCTTTAGGCTTACCCATAATACTGCAGTCCACTCTCATAATATAGTGAAAACAATTACCAGAGATTTAATACCATTTTTTATCCCCATATGTCATAATATATGTTTTGTTGGTCACATTCTAAACATTCAAAGTACTTAATCATGTATTCTCTTGAATACCCATTGAACCTTAGTGAAAACATGAATGCAGTTAAAAGTTAACACTTTCCTCAGTCCAAAATCCTCAAAATTCTATATACTCAAACCATGATATCACTTAGTCCTTATATCAATCATGAGCTCATGAATACTGTCAAATATTTAATTTTCTCATTTTCCCTTCATTATGTGCATATCATTCTTTTTCCAAAAATATCTCAATCACTTTCCATGGTTAATGGTACCATAAAATTATTGAAAACCACAATAGACCAATACATAAATATTCCAATATTTCATGATACTATATACAACACTATTTTGGAATTCCATTACATTAACACTTAATCATTCCACCACATCGTTGTCATATTCAACATCGCCAATAGTGATCGCATGTGACTTCCCTTTGTCCTTTTCCTTCAGTGGTTGCTCATGTTGATCATCACTAACCCTTGGATTAGGGAATTTATTAGCATAATGCCCCATTTCCTTGCACTTGAAGCATTGAAGTGTTGGTGGTTCATTCTCTGCAATGTTTTCTTTATTCACATCATTAGAAACCCTTTTTCCATTACTTCGACACTCAGCTGCTCGCTGACCTTCTTTTCCACACTTAAAACATTTTCTAGTCCCTTTAAGACAATCTCCACCATGCTTCTTTCCACACTTTGTGCATAAGGAAACATTCATCTTCTTTTCACCATTATTCTGAGATTTCTCCTTGAACTCCATCTTTCGTTTTTTGTCAAAACCATGAGATGGATATGTAACACCAACTTCCATTTCTACCTTGATAGCACAACGCACAATTTCTTCATAGCTACTGAAGTTTCTTATAGCTAATTCCCTTCGAAGACTTGGTTTTAAGCCACTGAAAAATCGATCAACTTTACTTTCAGGTTGGATGATAATGCCAGATGCATACCTTGCAAGTCTTGTAAAATTCGCTTCGTATATACCAACAGATTCATCATCCTTCTGTTTCAGCTCAAGAAACTCCTTTTCCATCTTCGTTCGAAGAATACGAGGGAAGTACTTATTGAAAAATAAGTTCTTGAACTCATCCCATTCCATGGACTCAATTTCATCTCTTTGCCCTGTATTCTTGATAAGATTCCACCATTGATCAGCTTCACCTTCCAAACGATATACTGCTAAGATGACTTTATCATGTTCAGAACATTGAAGAACTGAAAATATCTTTTCAGTGATACTGATCTATTGTTCAGCAACAAGTGGATCAGAAGACCCACTGAAAGAAGGTGGACGTTGCCTCATGAAGGACTCAATAGAATATTGTTCCCTTCTCTGCTCATTTGGAAGTCCAGAATGATTCATAGCTTGTGTAAGTATAGCAATAATATTTTCCACTCCATCTCCCATAACATTTGTTTGTTCAGGAGGACAATCATTGCATTGTCCATTGCATTGATCAAAACGGTTCCTTCGGGTTCCAGCCATCGTCTAAAACCCAAAAAGAATAGTGTGAGAGGCAAAAATCATGCTAGGGAAAACAACATAATAAAGGGGGAGTACCTTCAATATCTAACATCTTAGGTTTAATTATATGATCGTTAGCGTAGTTCTAGTACTATAACCTATACGTATACTTAACCTTAGGGACATCCCTAGACATACCGTAGAAATATCTCTAGGGATCTCACTAACATTTTCGCATCCTAGTTTCCAAAGGTTGACTAAACCTTTCCTCTGATGCCAACTGTAAAGACCCGAAGCTTGACGTACATGGACATTACATTACTTTTTCGGAATACTTAGTACATAACAAAAACACACACACAAGGATCGTAATAGTTTAGTGTCTTTGGAAACTTGGAATAAAATATTCTAATCGTGGTGAAAGATCTTCAACATCTCCCATAAAGATCTTCTTTTTTTACCTAAAACCTTTCTTTATATCCTGGGGAAAAGAAAACATAAAAGGGTGAGCTCAAATGCTCAGTAAGGGTAAACAAAAAAAATATCAATCACATCGTATTCATAAGAACATAACATTTTGGAAATCATAACCTGCAAAAGAGAGCATAATTTCATAACATGGGATAAATCATGGTAGTGAAATGTAATCACAATAATCATAACTTAAAACATGAAACTTTGTGGCATTCACACATAATCATAGTGAATCATTTCTTGTTAGTCAAGACTCATTGCCAAGACTATCTTAGTTGACAAAGTCCCTTTCTGAATCGAGTAACCCTCGTTTCAGTCCTGTTTCACTGAACCGGTATAACCTACCATTCCAGCCCTGTCTATCTCATGAGATATAAAATCTTTACCCAATGCATTGGAGGGAGATATGGGTCCCACCCATCTTATAATGAATCCTTTCTTATGTGTTCCACATAATCATAAACCATACATCATAGCGTAACCCATGTAATAAAAATGGGATTCTTAAACAACATGACATCATAAAACAATTCATATAAGATAAAGGAATTCATAAAAATATTTCCATCACAACATAATAAAACCAATGTAATAATAGGGATAAAAACAGAACCCTTTTATTATCTTATATGGAAAATAATTTTGATAAAATACTTGAACTCCATTCTTGAGGAAAATATCCTTTCTACTTCAAAAACATTTTTCCTTTCATAACATGTCATACGACTTTAAAATAAAAGAAGTTGATTAAAAATAAACTTGAAAACTTGTAAAGGAATCTTCTTGGAAATAATGTTTTAAAAATCCATTCATGTCGTATAAGTTAAAAAAAACATTCTTCGTACTTTTGTCGGAAAAGTCAAAAAGTACCTCGTACGAAAAACGACAAAAGATTTCTTTCTTATTCTTTACTAAAAACTCACTGAAGGGTAAAATTGGATTTAAACTATTATAAGTGGATGGAAATAATATTACATATTGAGGAAACATGGATGTGGATGATAAAATACACCCCAGTAAATACTTACGGATAAACAATCTCGGATAAAAATGAGATTGTGATATTTTCCTTACCTTAGGTCTGATTTGCTTCGTATGAGTCCGAACCTCCTGTATAATGATTTAAATAATGTCATTGAATTATTACAGAATCATATTCATTGTTATGATATCATATATGGTTCACTTATGACATTATATTACCCGTTCTTTTGTAAATTCCATGTTAAAGAAGCGTTTTGGGTAAAATCGTTTCATTTATCGTAGGTTTTTTGACTTGTTGTTCTTGACATTATTATTACTTATATCATGATTTACTTACTTCCAGAATATAAAATATGATTTATATATCATATATATTCTGTATATATATATATAATAGATAGATAAATGAAATGAAAAACACCGTTCATGGAGACGGCAGTCCGTACGTACGCATGAACGCTGTTTTCCTTTCCTTATTGTCTTGAATGGAAGTAAGTAGATGACATACATATATATATATATACATAAATCCAGTAGATTTATAATGTCATATATTTCATTATTATTTATTATATATACTTTATAATCATTCTTAAATGGTTAACATGGAGAATGAATCTCATCGCGTCGTGGAGACGGTAGTCCGTACGTACGCACGAGCGATGATATCATTTCCATAAATATTGAATTGGATTGGATTGGATTGGATTATACAATATATCAGAATCAATATGATGTTGTAATAACTATGTATAGTTATTATTTACACCATTATACCCATCCATGTAAGGTGGTGGTGGAAAATAGATTACACCACGGCGTGGAGACGGTATTCCGTACGTACGCACGCGCGGTGATTTCTTTTTCCGTAGGATGGATAGATGGTGAAATAGGGTTGTTTCATACTTATAATAACATATCAGTATATGATTGATACTGATGTTATTACTTCATAATGAAACAACCTAAGACGAAGAAGTGGAAGAAGAAATAAAGATGAAAGAATTGGTAACGATAATTACCTCTTCTTTGAAGCGCCTCTTTGAGACCTCCTCGTAGGGCACTAAAATTGGTCTTTGAGGAAGACCAGAACCTCTAGGATGTTTCTAGGGAAGTGGAGAAGAGATTTTGGCAGGTTTTTGTCGAGCTTGAGTGCTCAAATTCGTGTGAGGAGGAGGGGGAGGAGGTGTCCTTTTATAAGGGAGGAGAGGGGCACCTTAGGAATATCTCAAAATATTATTTTATATTAAAGTCAAAATCGGTTTATAATGGTTCCAAAGGGTCTTATTTCGAAGCTAAAGTGGGAATGGGTCGAAATCCTATCAACCAATATGATTTAGACAAGTTTAGGTTATTATTTTAACCTTATCAATTAGATTTTACTCTAAGTTAAATAATTTAACTTTTACCGTGTCTTTTTGTTTTCTTTCACTATATGGTTAATACACTTACTATAACATGCCGAACGAACCCCAAATTGATTATTATTAATACATATATCATTATCTAAGTCATTTGGACGAACCTTAGATTTTTAGGAATAAAATAACAATTAATAATATAATATTTGATTTAAAAACTATTTTGTGTCAATTTTGACACTATTTGATATATGATTTTTTTTGAAAGTCATAACAGAATTATATGTTCTATACAAGTTGATTAAATCAACAATAATATAACATAGTAACCTAGAAAATTATTGGAATTCATAAAAAGTCTAAAATTACATTTATTTTGGTATTTATAATATCAATTATGTCAATATTTAATTAATAAGATAATTACTGCATCATCTTTGTGTCATAAATAAATTAACATATTTGATGTCTAAAAATTACAAATAAAATATCATCATGTAGGAAATCTGTTTAGATTTCTAATGAATATTTACAATCAAATTTATCTTATGTACAACCCTATATTAAATTTTTTTTAGTAAATAAACTTTGATTTTAACTCTTTTAACTCTTCTTTGAATTAAATAATAATAAATGTCCTAATCTAATCCAAGTGGGCCTAAATGGTCATATTTTATTCCTAAGCTTGTTTTTGGTCGAATTACACTTGTCCAATCGAATTAGGACATGTTTTAGGGTAATAATAATATCATTTTTACCCTTAATTACCCTATTTACTTTGAACCGTGGTAAATAAAAGTAAAAAGTTACTATTCACCAAAAATTATTTTCATCTCATTGAACCACATTTTACTTACTGACATCAACCGTGTCTCTCGGATTTTTGAAATTCTATTCACAGAAGCGGTAAAATTAAGTTTTATGAAAAATTCAGTTTTTTAACTACCACTTAGTAGTTTCACTATTCATCAAAAATTGATGTTTTTCAGAACAATGCCAAAATTTCATCCTAAGCTATATTTCATATTCCGAATTCAAAAATGAAGTCTATTTTACCAAATTCATAACATAGAAGTTTCATTAATTAATTTTATAATTAAATCCCGCTGTTAAAACAAATAGCGTGTTTTTAAGAAACAATATTTATCAAAAGATTGACACTTGTTTATGTCTGGTTTAAATGTAAAATTACATCCAATGACCAACATTGTATTAAATTGTAAAAATATATTCTAAATATACTTTAAAACCACTCAAATTAATAATTTATGACTATTAATTATTTTGATTAAAAAAGTTGTTTTTAATTATAATTTAGTAATTTTCACTATTCATCAGAATATGAAAGTTATCCGAAAAGTACAAAAATTTCACCTTAGGCTAAATTCGATACTCCGAATCCAAAAATGAAGTCCATTTTGAGGGCTAAAATTTCTAAAATTTTAAAAGGTGGTTATTACTATTCATAACGGCTAGTTATAATAATATTTTAATAGCATATCGTTGTTTAGTGAAACTCGGTATTGCGTACTACACACGCTGTCGAGGAAGGTCTTGTAATGCAAGGCAAGTCAAGGATGTGTGTTGTGAAAGCTCCTTTTGGTGTAGCGTACAACACAAGACATTAATAAAATTAAAAGGAATATTTTTCATAAAATCTTGGGCTGTTACAGACATGATATTTTTTTATCAATGGAAGAGAATAATATTTTAGTGTATTAAAAAAATGATGGAGGTTTACTATGAGTGGAGTGGGTTGCCGATCAATCAGTTGAACATCATTGTTTACATTTTGAAATTTTGTTCCTATAGTCAAAGCATCTATATCCAAGATAAGTTTGGAATCTCAAGAAGAATATTATAAATGGATTACCTTGGTTCTCCTATCTCTTATGTTAAGGTTTGAAAATTTTTCTTTGAAGGGATCATTAATCAGATATCCAGTCATATCTATAATTTTGAAAACATATTCCAGTATTTTGGTGGGAGGGTATCTCTTGTGAATAGTGTGCTCTCTTTTATCCCTCTTTATATACTTACTATGATAAAAGAGCCTAAAGGAACTATTAGCTTCCTTGAAAAAATGTTGACATCGTTCATTTGGGATGCTAATAAAAAAGGAAAATTCCATTGGGCATCTTGGGTTAGGATGGCTAAACCGATCAAAGAGGGAGGTATTAACTTACATAGCCTCACAAACACCATGCAATGGTTACAAATGTTATTTGCATGGGATATCATTGGGGGAGGTCCTCTATGGGAGATATTCATGAAAAACCAGTATTGGTCGGATTGTATGGGATGTGATGAGCACTCTAGGAACCCATCTAACCTCATGAAAAGTATCTTCAACTAGCTAGATATTCTGAATGATAGATTTCGATAGGTGGTGGGCCATGGAGAGGTTTGGTACTAGATGTATAACTTGGTGGGTAATCATATTTTCTTTCATGGTTGTCTAACTCCCAACATCACCTTTAGGTAGGAGAGCAAGTATCTAGGTTTAATCTGCAAGACACTATTTGATTCTCAATATATGGTTTTTGAAAATATCAGTTTGGAGGACAAACCTAACTCATGTGTGTTCACCGAGACATTGACTGATATTTTCAATGAAAAAGCATTTGTTCTCTAATACAAGATGATAATGAGAGTTATTTATAGGAAAACATGTTATGATTCAATGAGATTCCGATTAAAATGATTAATATAGTGTAGAGAGTGAGTCATTGCACCATTCCCACTGATGATAATGTTCACTGAATAGGTGTTACTTTGGCTTCGAGATGCTAGTGCTGTGAGAGGCTGATCTAGGAATCATGTTGGAATGTTTTTTTTCAAGAGTGAATGGGCATGCATTTTATGTGATTACATGGTGAAAAAAATGGGGATATCAGTGCATGGAGAACCCTTTGAGGATTTCATTAGTGCCTAGTTTCATGGGACTGATCGAAAAGGTAGTTCCATTAAAGCTTTTAGCATTGTATTTATGGTGATGTGATTTGTTTTATGGGATTTTTGGAACAAATCTAGGGAGATACACCATTACTATCACCTATCTATTATGGTTTGTACCAAAGTGCCTATGGATGACCTCATATCCTTGTTTATGGGAGGTAAGGTCATGTATTACTATATAATAATTCTTCCTAATAGTGTTAACACTACTATGACTAGGGTATGAGCACGCTGGGGTAATGGATCAAGTGAGATCCTCTCAGCATAAGCTTTGAACTAAACATCGATGAATCCCATGTATAGGGGAATATGAGAGTATTATTATTGACGAATAAATAGGTAATTTTGAATGAATAATACTTAGTATTTCAAGGGGATTTAATCTCACCATATTTCCTTATATTTATTCCCATTATGTATGCATACTTATAGTTATTTAGTTTGGAATATTATTCCTTCTAACAAACCAATATGTTCAAATCATATTGATGTGTAACTCTTTACACAACCCAAAACTTATGTTATTTACCCAAAAATAGTAGCTAAACATATTTACACATATCCAAACACATCACATGCATAAGGTATATGAACTATGCTTTTAAATGTTAATAATTAATTGATATTTATAACCTCCATAAGAGTAATCCCAAAGCAACAGATAGCCAAACCTACACCTTTATAGAACAAGGCACTAGCCTCTAGATTGGTAGGTTGTCTGACCCTAAGTACCTCTAATTGGGGAGAGTTTACTCAAGAGAGAATTAAATTTATAATAATTCTATATCCTATTATACACAAACTATGATCAATAACTAAATGCAAGCTAATGACCCAAATAAAAAATAGAGGTCGAGGTAGATGAAAACTAAATCTTATATTGATATTCCTAGCATGTAATACAAGTCTTAAAAATTCATAAGAAGTAGTTTAATATTTTATACTAAATAATATACAAATTTTTAATATAAACCATTTATAACCATGAATAAAATCGGGAATTAAATTTTAAATAAATAAATATTTGAAATATTTAAACATAAGGATTACATCAATGATCTATTCATAAATAAAATCTAATTATAAACATTTTATAATTAATCTTTATTCCTTATGAATATTCCATAACGTTGAATATAACCAATTTATATACATACCATAATATAAAATTTTCCTAGTAATAAATGTATCACATTTCACATTAAATATATGATATTTTATGAAATGTAATAATTTTATATTTCAATTTTCTATCATATAAACATTTTACACATTCTAAGTATCACCTATTAATATTGTTTAAATATTTTAACATATTAATTTATTAAAACTTTTTCGACGAGTTTAAAATAATTTCAAAATTAAATCACCCTTTTAATTGGAATAATTAAAATTAATTAAGACATTTTCTAATTAAAATATAAAAAATTATATTTTGTCCTTATTTTTAATTTATAAACACATTTTAAATTACCCTTTTTATTTCTAAATAAACATTATATTTCTATATCAAAAGGAATTCCAAATAGTTGGTTAAAATTTATTTTAAATATTAACATTTAATATTTTTAATCTTTTATTAACAAATGTTTTATAGTGATTTTGGGTTTGAGTATTGGGGGAAGCGTAATTCTACCAATTATGGGGAGGGTTGGTTGGCCTGCTGATACTAATAGGTCTCACTGAGATAAAGCTGCTTTTGGTGATCTATACTAGTTGGGCCATCTGGGGTTGTTATCGCAACTATTAGGTCAGATGAATCTAGGTGGAGGGAAAAAAATCTATTGATCCTCGTTAAGTTGCATAATGAAGAATTATATAATTATGTATAAACTATTTATAATTAATTTATAAATTAAAATATTCTAAAAATACATTTTACTATGATTTATAAACATTTTATAAACAATATAAATTAGAAAAAGATATTATTAATATTAAATATTTAATTCTAATGAAATATTTATAATAATTATTTTTAAAAAATAAATTAATCATAAACATTTTATATTAAATTAATTTATAAAACAATTTAATTAATTTTATAAATATTTTAAAATATCTTTTTCCATTATTTATAAACAATTGATAAATAATCTTATTCAATTCATAAATGAAATTTTCTTCATAAATAAATATTTTTATCTATTTATCAAAAACATGAGAAAGAAATATAAAATTTTCATATTTGATTTATTCTAAAAAACTATTTTACAATTCCTAATACATATCATTTATAAATAATTGATAAACTATAAGAAACTATGATAAAAAGAAATAATTTTTAACCTTTTATTACCCTTATGTCAGAACCCTTCCTATGTAAAGGTAGTCTAGAATTACACTTACACAGATCATATGCAAAATGGTAACTTAAAATAACCCTTACATATATCACTTTGCATAAGTGTAGTCAGAGACGAACCGTACATAGAATCTTTCTATATAAGGGTGACCTCAGATGACCCTTATGCAGAACCCTTATGTGTTAGGGTAACCTCAGATGACCCTTACACAAAACCACTATGCATAAGGGTATTTTTTAATGACCCTTACACAAAACCATTTGTGTAAGGGTAGTTTGTGACAAACTTTACACATAACCCTTCAGCATAAGGGGTTTCAATTAACATGTTACATTTAGCAAAATGATGCACTTTTTTCTATGTTTCTTCATTTTATGCATGATTTCACAAATCTAAAAAACATATATGGCTATAAAACCACTAAAAGGTAGTATTAAGAACCTAATAAAAATTATTATGGTGTGTGAAAGTGATCAAAATCCCATGCACATGATCTCCATACAAGAATAATTGAAACTGTTAGCTGTAAATAGGGAACATTCTAATCATGTGCACCTTGCACTAATAATTCCTTTTTTACTACTTTATATTCTTCTAATGTGGTCGATAAAAATCACTCAAGGGAATCCAAAATTAATCCTATATCCATAATTATAACCATATATTATTCTGAAATTGATAGTTGTATGATCAAGAACCACCATCCACCATGATGTGCTAACACCTCTTACTATTAAGGTGGCAGGTGATGAGAGAAATGGGTTTCTAGGTGTCTTAGAAAAATAAATAGAATACAACACATCATCCTTAGATTATTGAGGGATCTTATAGGTCTATAAAGTAAATTAATCAAGTAATTTTATATTAACTCATTCATTATAATTCATGAGTTAATACCTTGGCCAATGCATTCATCATATGCATTAATCTACCTTTATGTTACATCTTATGTAACACTCATTTTAATGATACCTTTTGTGGGAGAAATGTTCAAATGATAATAGTTATCATTTTATCATTATGTTGTGTTAAAATATCTTTAAGATATGCATCTAATGTAGTATTGGATTTAATTTATATCTACTTCACTCATCACACACCATCATAACCACATCAAAAATCTCATTGCAACCCCTATCTAGCCTATTTTTTTCCATCAAAGCTCTGGTCACAATCCAAAAAATTCTTTATCTACAAATTTAAAAGTGGTGTACATAGATCAGGTATTGGTAGAGGGATGTGGGTTTACATTTATAGATCCATGTTTTATAGATCCAAGTTATGGAGGATATTCCATGGTGATTAAATGGATATGGTTAAGCATAAAGTAGGAATAAGATTCACAATCATCATTGCAAATATAAGGTGTGGAGATTAGAGGTTTAGTGGATATGGGTTGTTGATATGTCAGATCAAGGGTTGGGGTGGCCGGTCTTAGAGGAGGGTCAAGGTACATAAATCACTACTACAAATCAAAGAAAGGGAACTTTTTTACCAGATTAATGAAATGGGTGATTAGATGAGGGTTTTTGAGATGAATAAGGAGGTGGGTGGGTAATTTTATATATTTTTTTCCTGAGGGATATATTCTTTCCACTTATTTTTGGATGTAAACTCAATTATATCAAATTGTAGAAATTGGTATTCTAATGATGGATAGTTTATTCATAAAAATCATCTTTTTTCTTATTTCTATTTCCATTTAAATTTCATGGAATTTGACTTCACCATACCATATGGGTATTAAAGGTATATCCACTCCCAATTGGTGTAACGTCCCGGGTTTTTAAATCTAGTTAAAAACATCTCCTATTTTGACTTTTTGAATTAGTGGGTATGCCATTTTATTTTTTTGGAATCAGAACTTGATTTCAAGAGTTTCCCCAATCCAATATCCTTATTTTTTATGGGTTTAGGGGTTTGGCCAAAGACTAGGGTGTTCAGAAGGATTTTAGGATCATTGGAGGCTTGAATGCATATTTTTGGAGTTGAAGGTAAAGGCACACAATTTAGGGTAAACTGTGCAGCCTCTTCTAGCTAATCATGTACAATTTTTTGAACTACCACATAGTTTGAAAAACTGTGAGGGTTGAGTCACATGGACATACACCCATCTCTATAGTTTTAGGAGAGGGATACCACACAATTCGCACACTGTTAGAGAAACCATACGGTAGTACGTATGAGTAGTTCCACTTTGGTAGTAACCATGCATTTGTGCATGCATAATTTGTGCATGATTTAGAAAACCATGTGAGAAAACTATCATCCCACTAAAGGTAGGAAATTACCTTTCTATATTTTATTTCCTTTTCTTATTTATCTTTTATTTTTCCTCCTTCTCCTGTGGGCCACACACCGTAGTGGAGGAAACACTCCATTTTAATCCTCCTCTTCCATTGAGGTATCTCCTTCATCGATGGTCCGATATTCAAGTTGTAGGGTGTGTTAGAACCATGTTGGTGAGTCTCTACTCATCCTTGCTTTTATTTTATTTTTCTCTCACCTCTTGGATCGTTAAATCTATCGAAGCCGGTTTACCCTATTTTCAGGGATTTTGATGGAAACTATGATTTATCTCGAACCAATTGGAGTTAGAACCTAATAATGGACATAACTATATCTACAAGTCCAAGGTAGGTGGTTCATACATTTCTTTTTTGTTTTCATGGTTGATTTTGGTGCATGTATTTTAGTGCGTTGTTGGTTAATTGTGCAAGGCCCTCATGTTGGATATTAAATTGACTATGTGACTCTATGGGATGTCATTGGGAATACCCTTACCTTATTCACTTGTACGAGGCAGGGTTAGTGGCTATCGACTACCTTGGGTAGTTAGTAAGAGGTGTGTTTTCAATTAAATTCAATTGTTTATTTTAATTTATTTTAATTATACAAAATGAATTAATTTCATGTGATGTGATCTGTGGGATCATTATGGGCATGGTACAGAAAATTGGGGTGGCATGGACATCGGTGTTGAGGTAATGTGTTAATATTGTTGGGATTGACCAAGATATTTTGAGTGATATTGATCCCAGGATTGGGAATTGTGGATGTTGGTTTGAGAAGGTGAGGTTTTCAGGTTGCGGGCATGACCTGGGATGAATTGGATGGAATGGATATCAGTTTGAGTGAAATGGTCACAGGTGAATGAGGTGCTAGTTGATGTGTCTTAGGTACATAAATTTGTGATTTCTGCTCACCTGTGATGTCCAAAGCACTGAGAGGAGTCGTTTTCACACATGAGGACTCAACGATGCAGTGGTTTTGACCACTCATGTGGGTAAAGGCCCCTAGTTGTGAGGATTAGGAAAATATGTTGGGGTGATTTCCATAGAAATCCACATGGAAGGTGAGGAGCCATTAGTTTATAGTGATGAGGCTATCAGTTAGGCGACGAGGATCACTATATTGAGGTCATTAGGTCTAGACTATTTCGGGAGGATAAAGATCACTATTCCTTGGGATGTTGTTCTTTTAGCCAATAATGTTTTTACTTGAGTATATATATCATTGTGCTTATGAATTTTAGGTTTCGAGTTGATGATTTATTTTGAGTAGGGGTCCGAGGGATTGGTTATTTTTCTTGGACATACCATTGGGTCATCAGTGATTGTTTGAGACATGAGGTCAAGAGGCATGGGGTGCTAAGTTTCTAATTGGAGGTGGAATCTGAGGTTTCACCTAATCTATTATACTTTATGGGATTACCTTTACCATGGTATGAGGATCCTATCATCTTTAGGGATTGCGATGTTGGATGAGGTAGGTGATGACTTCCTGGTGGCTATTGAGCATGAGGAAAGTCTGTTTTTACTTTACACTTGTGTTGATTCTTAGTATATTTAACTATTGCTTAAACAATTATGTTGGGTATGCACACTTGGGTGGTACCCTACTGAGACATGTTCTCAAAACCTGCATGGGCCTTTTAGGATGTGTGTTGACTTTATGTTTTTACGTTCATGCTAGGGGTCAACTTTAGGAGATGGACCTTAGTAGCTATTGGCATGGGATGTTGGTAAGGGAACTTGAGGTTCTTGCTTCTATAAGAGATAATTTTGAGTTTTCCTTTAGTTATCTTTTCTATTCAGAATTATTATATGTATTTATCTTCTGTGGTTATCCCTTGGTGACCCTTCTTTTGGATTTTGATATGTATGACTAGTTATGTATATTTGAATGATTAGTTTTAGATGCTACAATTAGTATCATGGCATGTTTATTTATTTCCACAACTTTTGTTATATTATAATTCTGGTATTATATATTGTTGATTGTGTTTCCACTATTTGAGGATCTAGTTATAGTTTGCTTAATCCTTTCTTTCCACTGAATTTTTTATATTTATACTTAGACCATTGTTATATCTCTTTGATGAGGGTATATCCTCCCCACTTTTCATATTTAAACCCTTGTTTCTAGTCACTAACCTTTGGAGTTTAGGGAGGTGTGGTTAAGATTAGTGGAACCCTATTTATAACACTATTTGGGTGTATAATCAGGTTTGGGACACTAAAAGTGGTATAATATTAGTTCTTGAATGGGTTTTAGTAGTAGTATAAGGATGGTTACTAATTACACTGAGATTTCATTTGACTTTCTATTCTTCTAGTCTTACTATTTGGGATAAGGTATAATGGATATTAGGATGTTTTTGGAAACTAGGTATATAGCTTGTGATTGAGTGCCTTCATCCCCAGGTACGAGGGATGGACCAAGTTACCATGGGTGGGAATTTCTATTCTATTTTTCTCAGTTTATAGTTTATCTAATTTCCACCACAAGTGATTTTATTAAAATACGACTGTTATATTGTTATGACATGAGATCATTGGCCTATTATAGAAAGGAATGATATTTAGACCCTTGGACTTGTATATAAAGGGTTTACAGATGATTTCATTTGCTTTTGTCTAGGCACATGATAGGATGTTTTAGTTTTTATAATCATTCACCTTTAAAATTTCTTGTAAATGTGATATTCCATGTAATATAAATATAAATTTCATGTGATATGTGAAATGATGCTAGATATTATAGGAAAAGCTAGGTACTATGACATGAGGTGATGTTGATTGCATGGTTGTGAAATGAGATCTTTGGATTGAGGGAACAATGGTTGTCAGGACAGGCATGGTCTAAGGAATTTTGATACTTGGCTTTGTTGAGGGAAGGTAAGGAGGCCATGAGGCTTGGATTCCATGAGGCATGTTTGGGATAGGAAAGGGTAAGGTTAGTGAAAATTCACTACCTAGTATTGTTTTCCCTATCTATGTGATATATATATATATATATATATATTGTGGGATTTCAGATCATATTGATGGTATTTAGCAGGTTCCTCTTAGAAAGCTCAGATGGAGCATCAGGCGGGTGATGGATTGGTGCCACAGAAGCATGAAAAAGTTGAGACCCCTGGGGATCCGGAAGAGAATGAGCCATAGTTATATCCATAGGTACAATATTTGGTTCAAGTCCTAGTTCAGGTAGGGAAACTTCCTGACTTGACAGTGTTTAGGCCATTGCTCGACAAGCAACTCCGAGCGAGCCAGGTATGTGTGATCAAGGGTATCGATAGGGATGCTCAGGGTGCAGAGAAGTCTATGGATTATCTGACTCAAGAGTTCTAGTCACAACACCCACTTCTTTTCTAGGCTGAGGGTGGTTCACATGTGGTTGATAATTGGAACGAGTCCATGCATATGATCTTCGAGTGGCTAGAGACACCATTATGGTGGAGGGTGAAGCTAGAAACCTACATGATCAAAGGACTAGACAAGAGATGGTAGGACATAAAGGTATATATAGGAATACATGAGGGACTATCTTGGAAAGACATCAAGTCTAGGTTCTTCAAGAATTTCTTCCTAGAGATGTTGCAGGCAAAAAGAGAACGGGATTTCTTGAGACTTCAATATGGAGACATGTTTGTCTTGGACTATGTAGCGATGTTCATTGAATTTTATCACTTTTCACCAGACATAGTGAGTGTTTTAACCATCAGGGTGACTCAATTTGAGTATTTTTTATGGTATTCCATTCAGGTGCAGTGTAACACCCCAAGATTTCATAGTAAGTTATTTTTTTAAAGTAATTCAACAGCTTGCGCTACACGCAACACCGAGTTCGAGCGCACCACGACTTACTAATCTAGACGTTAAAAAAGAGGTTATGAATAGTATTAACTGAATTTTTAATTTTATATACTACATAAAATTTTATAATCCATATTATGTGTTTCTTAGACATAACATAAGAACAAATTCATTTTTTCAGATAAAAGAAGTATTTTTCAAAAAAATACAATTTTACCACCTTTTAATGGAAAACCCATTTTAAAAACAATGTTTGACAATTTTATATATTAAATTTAATGAAATTAAATTCATATTTATAATAGAGACATAAAAATTTATTTTGGAAAAATGTTTGGTACTTTTCTGATAACATTCATATTTTGATGTATAGTGAAAAATAATAAATTTTAATTGAAAACAACTTTTTAATATAAATAATTTATAGTGTTAGATTATTAATTTGATGGTTTGGAAGTATAATCATATTATATTTTATCATTTAATTTAATTTAGGTAATTATAAGTAATTTCACATTTAAATTTTACATAAACACATGTCAATCTTTTGATAGTTTTTATTTCTTAAAAACCCTCTTTTTTGGTTTTGTCAAAGAGAATTAATTTTAAATTAATTAATAATAGTTAAATGTTTTGAATTTAGTAAAATATAATTCATTTTTGAATTTTTAATATCAAAATTATCTTAGGGTAAATTTTTGGTATGTTTCTGAAAACATTCAATTTTTGATGAATAGTGAAAAAACACTGCGTTATAGTTTAAAACCGACTTTTTATTTAAATAATTATTTATTTTATTTAAAATTATTTTAAGTCAAAATTGATATATAAAACCTATATAATTTAAATTTAATTCATTAGATTAATTTAATAATAAAACTAAATGTATAAAATTTTATTGAACTTTTTACCGTCTTTTACCCATCTTCAAGGGGCATTTGCAAATTTGCGTAAAACATAATTTTACAGCTTCTGTGAGTTTAATTTGAAAAATATAAAAGACATGGTTGACATCTTTAAGTAAAATATGTTTTAATAAGATGAAAATATTTTTTTGGTGAATAGTAACTTTTAACTTTTATTTACCACAGTTAAAAGTAAATCAGGCAATTAAAGGTAAAAATGATATTATAATTACCCTAACACATGTCCTAATTCTATTGGATAAGTGTAATTCGACCAAAAAAACTTTAGGAATAAAATATGATCCTTTTGGTCCACTTATATTAGATTAGGACATTTATTATTATTTTATTTAAAGAAGAGTTAAAAGTGTTAAATTCAAGTTTAATAACAAAAATATTTATAATATAGGGTTATACATAAGATAAATTTGACTATAAATATTCCTGAGAAATATAAAACTATTTCCTAAATAATGGTATTTCATTTATATTTTTTAGACATTAAATAATTAAATTTATTTATGACACAATGATGATACAATAATTACTTTATTAATGAAAGATTAAAATAATTGATATTATAAATATCCAAATAAATGTAATTGAAACTTTTTATGAATTAAACTAATTTTATAGGTCAACATGACATATTAAGGTTGATTAAATAATTTTTCTTCAAATTAATAATGATTTTATGATTATCACAAAAACCAAATAGTAAATAGTGTTGAAATTGACCTAAATGAGTTTTTTTAAAAAAAATACTATATTATTGGTTGATATAATATTCCTAAAAATCTAAGATTCGGCCAAATAGATTAAATAATATTATATATGTCATTAATGAACCAATTGATGTTCTCTTGAAGTTTAGAGTAAGTTAATTAACCATATACTATAAGAATAGAAGAAGACACGGTAAAAGTTAAACTATTTAACTAATAGTTAAATCTAAAAGATAAGGATAATATGGTGACCTAAACCTGTCTAAAACCTATTTGTTGAGAGGTTTTAAAACCATACCTACCTTATCCTTGAAATAAAACATTTTTGAGCCATTAGAAACCGAAAGTTGTTTTATTATAAATTAATATTTCATGTTTTTCCTAAAGTAACCCTCACCTCCCTTATAAAAGGGTATTTCCACTTCTCTTAATATCACACCTCCAAAGCCATTTTTATCAGTTAAAACCTACCCAAATATCCTCCCAAATAATTTCAATACATACTAGAGTCCTTCCTTTGATCAGAAATCCAACCTAAGGAGCCCTATTGATCAAATCAAAAGGAAACACCCGAAGAAGAGGTAATAATTTCACCACCATCTTTCAAGTTATTTTCTTCTTTCACTTCCTCTTTATTTGTTGATTACATACCAAAATAATAAATCCAGTACCTCCTAAATACTTTTATTTTATTATAAATATGTTACAATCATATTCTTTATTATATCCATCTTATAAAAGACAAAGTCACCATACGTGTGTACGTATGGCTCACCGTCTCCACGTCGTGGTGTAGTTTGTTATTCAAAAACATTATTATTTGTATGGGTTTAATAATGATTATTACTGATGTAAATAATAAATATAACATTTTAATGATTCTTTATATATTATATACCATCCAATTATATAATATTTCACCATAAAAAATGATATTGTCGCTTGTGCGTACGTACGACTTACCATCTCCACGACGTGATGAGATGTCATTCTCCATCGTAACCATTCAAGACTAATTTTCATTTTATGGTTAAAAATAATGTTTAAATACTTGATATAATTCTGGATATGAATCAAATACATCCTATCCATAAAAATCATGACTTATGTAACAAAACATATAATGTAAAACGAATCAGTTAACACCCAAAACAATGATACTACTAAAATATTATTAACAAAGAAATATTAAAAGATCATATATGAAATCATATTTATGTAAGTGGTTATTGTATAATTTAATAACACTTATTTAACTATTATACAAGAGGTTAATGTACCCTCAACTAAGGAAAAGTACAAGGTAATGGGTTTTCATCTCACTTCTTATTCTCATGAGATTCATGCTATATTCCCACTATTTCCTATTGTGTGGTGTATATACTACCCATGATTGTATTCTTTGTATAATATAATTTAATTTAGGGGTATTTAAATCTTAATTGTATGATACTTATTTCATGGGGGTTTATGTTCTGTATGTAACCAAATCAGTAAGGGAATTTCAGATTTCAATTTCCACTCATTGGGCTTTACGCACACTTCATTGATTATTTTACTCCAAGATTATGTGTGGAATCACTATTTTTTATTTATGTAGTAATTTACACTCCACTTTCAGTGTATATTCCTTTGATACACATAATCACTCCATTTATAATTCCAAATTCCATTGATATGAACTTTTTAAGGGTAATCTTAACTCAATTTCCATTCATTAATTTAAACATCCAAGTCATTGGTTTTGTTTTTACAAGAATATGTGTGAATCTAATCTGATTTATTTACACTGAACATCCAATTATATTGAGTTTATTTATATTTTTCACACATAATTATGTAATTGATTTATTCTTAATCTAAGGATACATCCTTTATAAGGAATTTTGTCTTAATTTACATTCCTTTGAGATCTCTTTGTCGTTATACACCAATTCACTTTTATATGGTGTATATACTATCCTTTGACATATTATATCATGAATCCTTTTATTCTCATGATATTATAATGTTTTTATTAATGTTATTCCTCAATTACTTGTATTAAATCATCTCTTATTTGGTTAAGAAATCTTTAACTAAAATATTGTTTTAAATGTTTTAAATATTTCTAAATATTTATCATTAATGTTTATGTTTTAAAAATGGTTTTAAGTATTTATTTATATGGACATAAATGTTTTGAAATTAAAATTCCTTTGGAAATTTTCAATGTGGTATGAGACAATTTGATTCAAAAATATCTTTTAAATGACTTCTTTGAAAAATAGTGTGCCATTTAAATGTTTTTAAGAAAAAGGGGATATTTCTCTCAAATAGTTTTAATGACTATTTTCATCTATGTAAATATCCTTCAGTGTATTTTATTATTTATTGAGGTTGATTTATCATAATAAAATCATCCATATTGTATTGAATGAGTTATTTTTGACTGTGGATGTGTTATTTTTATTCCATTTATGGTTTGTGGTTAAAATATTAACATTTCGTTTGCTAGTTTTAATACAAATGTTTAGATTTTGTTTCACCCTTTCATATGAGGAATGAATTGGACTTAGTAAGTGATGGGTGGAGCCCTCTATAGCTTCTCGATGCAATGGTAGGTCTCATGAGAAAAACTAGTGTCTTGGCACAAGGCCTTGACAAAATCGTATTTGTAGTCTTGGCACAAAGCCTTGACTATGTGGTTATGAAGTCTGGCATTATGCATTCCATCATTATGAAATTTTTTATTGATATTACATGTGATTATTCAACTAGTAGAATATCAATGTGAATAAGTAAATGGAATTATTTGATTTTTCTTTGCCATATTATGCTGATGTTTAAGTTTAAAGGGCTTTAGTTCTAGTCTTATACATTACCTTAAATGTTTATTCTTATTTATGACAGGTTTTTCTATATTGTTATCCTTACTGAGCATCTGAGCTCACCCCTTTATTATGTTTTATTTTTTATAGGGTGAAAAGAAGTATATTAATATTAACCTACAGGAATAGGCTAAGGGATATAAGATTGTTCAAAGGGGACATAATGTTGTTTTTTTATTTCATGATGTACTGTAAAAATTATGTATGTATCCAGTACTTCCGTGGATACTAAAACGATCAGTCTTTCGGGACATGATTCCTTTTATCATGCCAATGTTATGTAATATTTCACCAACTCTGGGTAACTGGGATTTGGGCATTATGGTTGGTAACAGAGGAAGTTTAGTACAAACCTTGGAAGCTATATTTAGAAAAACTCTGATCAGAAAACATTACCCTAAGATATACATTGGGGATTATTATAGAATAACATCCTAAAATTTTAGTAATGTCAATATTATGTGGGTTTTCCAAGAAATACATCCATGTCTAGATACGAGCAGGTAGAGGAAGCTCTAGAACAGATGTCCCTAGGTGTGAAAACTTCGAAAAGGAGTTTCGAACTTGACTTGGGGTATCCTGGTACATGATAATGGGCATTGTTGCACTCTTGGTTATGAAACTCATGGGGGATATGCTTAGGATAATTCAAATTTTCTTTACAAATTTATTTGAGTTATTTTAAAATAATATGAGAATAAATAACCTTGGTTAATCTTAAGGTGTTTTAGATTGAAAATAAGGTGTTATGATATTATCTAGATGATTTTATGACTCACAATATTCTTTCTTGTGTTAGTCAATGGATGGATTCCAAGGAAGTCATAGTAACATTGAAAATGATGTACAAGGTGGGCACGATGGTAGAAATGAGAAAAAATGGAATGTTGATAGGTGTAAAAGATATCTTATTCATGCCGAATCAGTTTTCCAAAATAATGATCAACAAAATATATATTAACCAACTCGTAGACTCAAAAAAGAAGAGAAATGTGGTGAATGATAAGATCTCTAGTAGTAGATACCATGGAGAAAAGAAAGCACAATTTCTATCAAGTAGGATATGTAGAAGGATACACCTAGTAAAGTGTCTCAATGACAAAAAGAAATGATTTATGTGTGTGAAAGAAGGATATAAAGTAAAGAATTGCCAAGAAAAAATGAAGAGTACTATGGAAGAAAATAAAAATTATCCTAAGAATCCAATTACAGTCATTTGTTGTAAATTTAAGGGACCTTGTTATTACTTGAGTTAATTCCTTATTCTATTGGATAACCTCTATGTGAAGGAAAAACCTATGTGAAAATAAATGGATGGAGAAATGTTTAAAAGTATGGGATTAATTTGGAAAACTATTATCTTGTATGTGTAACCATGCAGTTTTTTATGTGAAAATTCTATTTGAGGAAGAATTATCTTTTCTTTTGTGGATATATTTATAAAGAACCATTTGGGTTTATATGATCCTTGAATTTGAGGTAATGATAGGTTATTAATTTTTGGGATGAAAAATGCAAGGTATGAGATAACTTTTGTGGTTAAATTATGTAATAGTTATTTTGAGAAATTTATCTCATTTTGGGAATGCTATAAAATATAGTTTTTGAAAAAGGAAAACACGTAGACCATGTGACAACCCGTTGTGTTGGAAAAAGCTACAGGAATCAAACCCACAACCAGAGTACGATTGGGATTTTTTGCCTACCACGGGACTACGTGAAGTCCCTGATTAGTGTGACTAATTCTTTTTAGTTAAATTATTTTATTGATCAATAATAAGTTTATTTGGGATCTTATGTCTTATCAAATGGATATACTTAGTATAGGAAAATGATTTGGTGATAAAATGATAAATGTTATTTTAGAAGACGTTCACTCTGTTGGGAACACTATATGCCTAAGGAAAATAGAATACTATGGGATTTCATTTAAGGAGTAATGGTGGATTTTTATCTATGTTTTTATTGTGGATTTATATCCATTTGGGTTATTTATGGAAATGATTAACCTATCATAGAGAATATGTGATTAGGTTAATTACTTTTAAGTATGTGAGTTTAAGAGTAGTTGAAGTTATTTAAAGATAAAATTTAACGTGGAAGACTATGTAATAAAATTCTTCTAAGTTTTGGGTTTCAATATTAGTTTGGATTATATTAAAGGATTTTAAGGAAAATTGCTAATTGAATGGTATTTATTGAAATTTGGGAATTGTTGGTTTAATTTTAGAAATGAAGACTAGTATTTCTTTCTCTAAAGGATTATCCTTTTTGGGGACCATTTGATCTTGTACTAACCATTTTGGTTTTGTTTAATCTCTAAAGATAAGACAAATATATAGTTTATCATTTGTGGATCATGTGATTCTCTAGAAGTTGATTATAGCGCTTCAGGTGTGACCAAGTCATCTTGAATACTCATCGTTTGAAAAAGAAGATGAGTTAGTGGTAGAAATTTATTAAAGGATGAAACTCTACTTAAAAATTAAGTATATATCTTTATGTTCTTAGTTAATCTCATGAATAAATTCCTCAACTTTATGAAATAGAACTTAAAACAAAAAACATTGTTTGTTTACTTTTCTTACTGGGAATCTAATGACCGTTTCTACCATCACAAGTTTGTGGTTTTATTATTGTTAACTTTTTCCTGATAATTTTTTCTATCACTCTCCATCAGAACATGACACTTAGTTTATCTTCCATAACCATGTTTTCATACATGGAATCCTTGTATGAGTTATCTCAGGTCACCTTTGTACTTCCCTTTCTTTCTTTTAAAGTGATAGTTTTATTGACACTTTTTTTGATGTGGGACTTTCAATGAAGTTCCCAATCCCAATTTTAAAATTCCGAGGACACAATTTCCAAAAGAGGGGAAGAATGTAAAACCTCAAGATTTCATAGTAAGTTATTTTTAAAGTAATTCAATAGCTTGTGCTACACGCAACACCGAGTTCGAGCGCACCACGACTTACCAATCTAGTCGTTCAAAAAATGATTATGAATATTATTAAATAAATTTTGAATTTTATATACTCCATATAATTTTAGAATCTATATTATGTGATTCTTAGACATAAAATAAGAACAAATTCATTTTTTCAGATAAAAGAAATTTTTATCAAAAAATGCAATTTTACCACCTTTTAATGGAAAACTCCTTTGAAAAACAATATTTGACACTTTTATACATTTAATTAAATGAAATGAAATTATTCTCTATAATCGGGACATAAAAAATTTTGGATAAATTTTTGGTACTTTTCTGATAACATTCATATTTCGATGAATAGTGAAGAATACTAAATTTTAATTGAAAAAAACTTTTTAATAGAAATAATTTGTAGTGTTAGATTATGCATTTGAATGGTTTGTAAGTATAATAAGACTAAATTTTTATCATTTAATTTAATTTTGGTAATTATAATTAATTTCACATTTAAATTTGACATAAACAAATGTCAATCTTTTGATAGTTTTTATTTCTTAAAAACACGTTTTTTGGTTTTGAAAACGAGAATTAATTTTTAATTAATTAATTATACTTCTATTTTTTGAATTTGGAAAAATATATTTCATTTTTTAATTTGGAATATCAAAATTAGCTTAGGGTAAATTTTTGGTATGTTTCTGAAAACATTCAATTTTTGATGAATAGTGAAAAACACTGCATTATAGTTTAAAACCAAATTTTTATTTAAATAATTTTTTATTTTATTTAAAATTATTTTAATTAAAAATATATATATAATACCTATATAATTCCAATTTAATTTATTGGATTCATTTTATAATAAAATTAGATGTATAAAATTTTATTGAACTTTTTATCGTCTTTTACCCACCTTTTAGGAGCATTTTCAAATTTTCATAAAACATAAATTTATCGCTTCTGTGAGTTGAATTTCAAATGTCAGAGAGACACGGTTCACATTTACAAGTAAAATTTGGTTCAATAAGATGAAAATATTTTTTGGTGAATAGTGACTTTTGACTTTTTTTACCACGATTAAAAGTAAATAGGGTAATTAAAGGTAAAAATGATATTTTAATTACCCTAACATATGTCATAATTCCATTGGATAAGTGTAATTAGGCCAAAAGGACCTTAGGAATAAAATATGATCCTTTTGGTCCACTTGGATTAGACTTGTACATTTATTATTATTTTATTTAAAGAAGAGTTATAAGTGTTAAATTCAATGTTTAATAACAAAACTATTTTTAATATAGGGTTATACATATGATAAATTAGACTATAAATATTAATTATAAAACTAAAAATATTTCCTACATAATTATATTTTATTTATAATTTTTATACCTTAAATAATTAAATTTATTTATGACATAATGATGATGCAGTAATTACCTTATTAATGAAAGATTAAAATAATCGATATTATAAATATCCAAATAATTTTAATTTGAGACTTTTAATGAATTACACTAATTTTATAGGTCAATTTGACATTTTAGGGTGTATTAAATATTTTTTTTCTAATTAATAATGCTGTTATGATTTTCACAAAAACCAAATACTAAATAGTGTTAAAATTGACCTAAATGAGTTTTTAAAACAAATACTATATTATTGGTTGATATAATATTCCTAAAAATATAAGGTTCATACAAAGGGATTAAATAATATTATATATGTCATTAATTAACCGATTGAGATTCTATTTATGTTTATAGTAATTTTATTAACCATATAGTGTAAGAATACAAGAAGACACGATAAAAGTTAAACAATTTAACTAATAGTTAAATCTAAAAGATAAGGTTAATATGGTGACCTAAACCTGTCTAAACCCTATTTGTTGTAAGGTTTTAAATCCATCCCCACCTTAGACTCTATATAAATTATTTTTGTTCCATTATAAATCAAAAATTATTTTATTATAAAATAATATTCCAAGCTTTTCCTAAAGTGACCCTCACCTCCCTTATAAAAGGATACTTCCCCTTCTCTTAATTTATCACTTCCAAAGCCATTTGTCTCTGCCAAAACCTACCCAAATATTCTCCCAACTAATGTCACTATATCCCAGAGTCCTTAATTTGATCAGAAATCCAACGTAAGGATCCCTATTGTTCAAATGAAAAAGAATCACCCGAAGAAGAGGTAATAATTTCACCACCCTATTTCAAGTTCTTTTCTTCTTCCACTTCCTCTTTATTTGTTGATTACATACCAAAATAATAAATCCAGTACCTCCTACATACTATGATATTATTATAAATATGGTACAACCATATTCGTTATTATATCCATCCTATAAATGACAAAGTCACCATATCTGCGTACGTACGGCTTACCGTCTCCACGTCGTGGTGTAGTTTGTTATTCAAAAACTTTATTTTCTGAATGGGTATAATAATGAGTATAAATGATGTAAATAATAAATATAACATGTTAATGATTCTTTATATATGATATACCATCCAATTATATAATATTTCACCATCAAAATAATGATATTATCACTCGTCCATACGTACAGCTTACCGTCTCCACGACGCGATGGGATGTCCTTCCCCATCATAACCATTCAAGACTAATTTTCATTTGATGGTTAAAATAATGTTTAAAGACTTGATATAATTCTGTATAGGAATAAAATACATCCTATCCATAACAAACATGACTTATGTAACAAAACATATAATGTAAAATGAATCAGTTAACACCCAAAACAATGATACTACTAAAATATTATTAACAAAGAAATATTTAAAGATCATATATGATATCATATTTATGTAATTGGTTCTTTTAAAATTTAATAAAACTTATTTAACTATTATACAGGAGGTTAATTTACCCTCAAATAAGTAAAATTACAAGGTAAGGGGTTTTCATCTCACTTCTTATTCCCATGAGATTCATGCTATATTGCCACTATTTCATTTTGTGTAGTCTATATAATTACCATGATTGTATTATTTGTGTAATATAATTTAATTTATGGGTATTTACATCTTCATTGGATGATACATATTTCTTGGGGTGTATGTTTCGTATGTTACCAAATTGGTAAGGGAATTTCAAATTTTAATTTCCACTCATTGGGCTTTACGCACAGTTCATTGATAATTTTACTCCAAGATTATGTGTGGAATAACTTTTTATTATTTATGTAGTAATTTATACTCCCATTTCGGTTTATATACCTTTGATACACATAATCAATCCATTAATAAATTCACATTCTATTGATATGAACTTTTTAAGGGTAATCTTATCTCAATTTCCATTCATTGAGTTAAACATCCAAGTCATTGGTTTTGTTTTTACAAGAATATGTGGGAATGTAATATGATTGATTTACAGTAAATATCCAATTATATTGAGTGTATTTATATTTTTACACATAATTATGTAATTGATTCATCCTTAATCTAAGGATACTGTCTTTATAATGCATTTCAGCAGTGGCTTCTGTGATCGCTCAGGTGTTGGTATTCTAGTTTCTCCGTCATCATATTCTTTCTTTGGGGGTTTTGTTGATATGATGAAGGTTGTGTCGAAGACCTTGGTTGCTCATCTATTGCTCTGACCTCACGATCCTTGGTGGATTTCCATGTCGGAATTGTAGCGGTAGATTCAACGAGGTTTTGGGAATTTCGGTTTGGTGGTTGATGGTTTTTAGGCACTTTCGGAGTTTGGTTGATTTTGTTTTGTTGGTTCTGGTTTTTCAGCCTCGTCGATGAAGCACTTTGGATCCCTCAGCCACCCTTTCCCTACTCTGATCTGTCGATCCTCTGTGCGTCTCCAAGGCGGATTGGGTGAGGTGGTAATGAAGGGGTTTTGGGTGTGTGGTTTGGTTGATCGTGGTGCTCCAAGCGCAAGTCCCTTTGATGATGGTTCAGAGCTCATGTTGGATTCATCTTCATCTCTGCGATGTTTCTTTTTTCCTGTTTGGTTGGGGGTTTCTTTCTGGGCCACTATTGAAGGTTTGTTTTTTTCTGTGACTCTTGTTCTCATTGTTTTTTATTCGGGATGATTCGAATTGTGTCTTTAGTGGTCTATGATGGTGTTCCTCTTCATGGTGGTTTGAGACGATGCTATGCTTATTTTTGGTGATGAGGTTGGTTTCTGGCATGCTGTTTTCTAGCGGGCTAATTTCGATGATGGTTGGATCGTGAGGTGGTAGGCTCGAGGAGGTGATGATGGTCGCTTTGTTGAAAATTGATAAATGTAATATGTGATGGTGCACATTGTGAGGCAGTGATGATGGCTCTTATTTGAATTTTGAATGAGGGTTTGTTTTGAATGATTGTGCCACGGTGTTGATGGCTATGGTTGATATTTTGAATTTTGAAATCAAAAAAAATATGGTGTATATATTTTACTTTGACATATTATATCATGAATCCCTTTATTCTCGTGATATTATAATGTTTTTATTAATTTTATTCCTAAATTACTTATATTCATGCATATCTTATTTGGTTAGGAACTCTTCAACTAAAATATTGTTTTAGATGTTTTAAATATTTCTAAATCTTTCTCATTAATGTACATGTTGTAAAAATTATTTTAAGTATTTATTTATATGGAAATAAATGTTTTGAAATTAAAATTCCTTTTAAAAGTTTCAAAGTGGTATGGGACACTTTGATTCAAAAATATCTTTTAAATGACTTATTTGATAAACAGTACGACATTTAAATGTTCTCAATAAAAAGGCGATATTTCTCTCAAATAGTTTTAATGACTATTTTCATCTATATTAATATCCTTCAGTGTATTTTATTCTTGATTAAGGTTGATTTATCATGATAAAATCATCCATATTGTATTGAATTAGTTATGTTGGACTTTGGATATGATATTTTTATTCCATTCATGGTTTGTGGTTAAAATATTGACATTTCGTATGCTAGTTTTAATAAGAATGTTTAGATTATCTTTCACCCTTTCATATGAGGAATGAATTAGACTCAGTAAGTGACTGGTGGAGCCCGCTATATCTCCTTGATGTCTTGGTAGGTCTCATGAGACAAACTAGTGTCATGGTACAAGGCCTTGAAAAAATATTATTTGCAATCTTGGCATATGGCCTTGACTATGTAGTTATGAAGTGTGGCATTATGCATTCCATCATTATGAAATTGGCTATTGATATTACATGTGATTATTCAACCCGTAGAATATCCATGTGAATAATTAAATGACATTATTTGATTTGTCTTTACCATATTATGCTGAAGTTTAAGTTTAAAAGTCTTGTGTTATAGTATTATACATTTCCTTAAATTTTTATTCTTATTTGTGATAGTTTCCGCTATATTGTTATCCTTATTCAGCATCTGAGCTCACCCCTTTCTTATGTTTTATTTTTCCCAGGATAAAATATAATTATATTATGATTATCCTACAGAAATAGGCTAAGGGATATAAGAGTATTAAAAGGGGACACAATGTTGTTTTTTTATTTCATGATGTAATTTAAAACTTATGTCTGTATATAGTACTTCCAGGGCTACTAAACTGATCAGTCTTTTGGGACATGATTCCTTGTATCATTAAAATTTTATGTAATATTTCACCGACTCTAGGTAACTGGGGTTGGGGAGTTACATGAAACTAAACATCTTTAGGTTGGCCTCATTTTCATAGGTGGTGGTCTTACTCAAGCAGGAAACAACGTCGAGTGACTTCAATAATGATGCTTCATATAACAGGAAGCAAGGAAAATATGAGTTCCAGTCAGGATGTTAGGCCAAAGAATGATGTAGACCACCTAATAGTAAATCATTTATAGTTTTCTTCTAGTGTGGGCAACCTGGATATATCTAGACTCAGTGCAAGTGTCCTACAAAGGAGTTTTGGGCATATGGAAAGGTTAGGAATCTCAAGAATTTTAGTAGGAGGCCTTCTTCAAAAGTCACCAGTTAGGGACTGGGGAAGAAGTAGGGTTAGGAAATTAGTCTGGAATTAGTACTAGGTGAGGGTAGATGAGCTTCAGCAGCATGTGGGGCTCATGGAAGAGATATTTGGACCTAGTAGTGGGGTTAGTGGATGATTTTTGGTGCAAAAAACCACATGAAGGTTAGGATTCAGATAGTCAAGCATCATGCCAGGTGCTCACTGTAGAGTTTCTAGGGGATGAGTAGGCTGGTTGTCCAATAACTATCAAAGGTACAATGTGGGTGTAGCCATTCTTTTATTTAATTTTGGCTTGTCCTATTGAGGAATGTCAGTTTTGGGTGTATGAGGTGCACGTGATATGTAAATGGACTGACCAGATACTAGTCAATAGGTTGGAATCATATCAAAAGTGTTATATATATATATACATGTGCGGTGAAAGGAACTAGGTTTTTGGTTTGATAATTTATGGATTAATGATTACTGAGGTTCTTGGAATCAGGGCATCGAGAGGATAAAATTACTTGAGGTGCGTTGGAATATAGGAATAATTGTGACACGATAATTGATTGAGGTGTGAGGCTCCAGGATTGGTTTGAGAATCTATTTAGATGTGGGACATTTTTTTTCCACATGTAACCTATCCACGAGGTGGACACTGATGCGGTCCAGGATGCTGATGGGTGTTTGGTATGACATAAGAGTACTAGATGAGGTGTGAGAGTGAGAATGCATCACATGTTGACTTTTGAGTCTGAGAATGGCCGATCGACCATATGTTTTATTTGAATTTTGGTCTGGATAGACCAGGTAGGTCACCCCTAAGGTGGGGTTCCCCCTTGAGGTGCATGAATTGTACCCTTGATATCGGGGTAGTTTGGGTTATTTTAAATGGGATGTGTATGTTTAGTACCATCTCTTTGTTTTTATAGCTCGGGGGTGATCTATGTTTAGGTGGGGAGCCCCCGTGAAGCAGTTGAATTATACACTTGAGATCGGGGTAGTCTGGGTTATTTTAAATGGTATGGGTATGATCAGTACCATCTTTTTGTTTTGTATTATAGCACGTGGATGAGCTATTTTAAGGTGGGGTGACTGTAACAACCTAGGTTTTTGAATCAAGTAAAAAACCTCTCCTGTTTTGAATTTTTGAATTTGTGGGTATAACCTTTTGTTTTTTGTACATTAGAACTCAATTATTCGATTTTCACCTATCCAATATCCTTATTTTGGATGGTTTTAGGGGTTTGGATGAAGCCTTAGGTGTTTGGAATGTTTTTGGGAGCAGCAGAGTCCCAAAGGCCTATTTTTGGAGTTATGGTTTAGGCTAAACTATGCGGCCTTTTCCAGTGAACCATGTACCCTATTTTGAAATACTGCACGGTATGAAATACTATGTGGGGTGAGTCACACAGCCATGTGTCCAGATCTATATTTCTAGAAGAGGTATACCTTATGGTTTTTTCATGGATAGAGAAAACTGAGAGAATGGCCGCATGGGTAGTGACACTTAGGTAGTACCCATGCACTGTAGCTTACACAGTTTGCACACAGTTTGGAAAATTGTGTGATCTAACCATACAACCCACTAAAGGTATTAAATCACCTTTCTTCCCCTGATTCATTTTTCCTCTTTCTCTTTTCTTTTTTCTCCTCCCACGGGTTGTGTATAGTAATGGGTGAAACCCTCCATTTTCCACCTCCTCTTCTTCTGAGCCATCTCCTTCATTGGTTGTCTGTTCTTCAAGACATAGAGTGCATTGGAACTGCTACAACAAATCTCTCCTCATCCTTGCTTCTATTTTATTTTTCTCTTTCCTCTCAGACTGCTAAATCTATTCAAGCCATTTTACCATATTTTCAGGGATTTTGATGGGAACTTTCATTTCTAGAAGAGGTATACCTTATTTGTATTTTAATGGTGAATTTGGGGGGAACAACATTTAGCATGCTATTGGGTAATTGGGAGATATCCTCATGTTGGATATTAAATTTATTGTGTGACCCAATGGGGTGTCGTTGGGCATAAAATTACCTTATTCGCTCATGTGAAGCTAGGTTAGAGGTTTTCAACCACCTTGGGTAGTTAGGCTGAGGTGTGTTTTTAATTAAATTTAATTCTTTATTTAAATTGATTTGAATTATATATATATATATATTAAATGCAATAATTTCATGTGATGTGATCCATGGGATCATGACATACATGGAACAAGGAATTTGGGTGGCATGGCCATTGGGATTGAGGCGATGTGATCATTTGGTTGGGCTTGGACCAAATATTTTGAGTGATGCTGATCATAGTATTGGACATCATGGATGTTGGTTTGAGATGGTGAGACCATCAAGTTGCAGGCATGGACCGAGATGAATCAGATGAAAAGGAAATATGTTAGAGAGACATGGTTGTAGGGGCATGAGGTCCCAGTTTATGCAACTTTGGTATATAAATTGGTGATTGATTCTCACCTATTATGGACAAAGCTCTAAGAGGAGTCATGTTCATATAGGAGGAATCAATTATGATGTGTTTTTGACCAATGTTATGGGTAGATACCCCCATTAGTTTGGGTTTGGGAAAATTTTTGGAGGTTCTTTCCCTAGAAATCCATCTTGAAGGTGAGGAGTCTTCAATTGATAGCAATGAGGCAATCAATTGGAGGCTGAGGCTCTCTTTATTGAGGTTTTTGGGCATAGAGAATTTTGGGAGGATGGATAATTCCATTCCTTATGATTTTGTGCTTTTTAGAAAATTGTGGTTTTACTTGTGGACAGATATCTTTGTACCTCCGGATGTCTCGTTTTGAGCTGATGAATGCTTTTGAGAAGGAGTACAAGGGGCCTGTTATTTTTCTTGGGAGTGACTTTGAGATGTTAGTGATTTTTTGAGACACAATATCAAGAGGCACGAGGTTCTAGGTTTCATATTGGATGTGGAACCTAAGGTTTCACCTCAGTTTTTATACTTCAGGGGATACCTTTGGCCATTTGACAAGGATCCTCTCCTCTTCAGAGATTTCAGTGTTGGTCGAGGAAGGGGATGACTTTCTGGTGGCTATTGAGCACCAGTGAAGTTTGTGTTAACATTGTGCATTTACTATTTTTTTTATTATACTCCACAACCACTTAAACACTTATTTTGGGTACACACTGTTGGGAGGTACCATACCGAGAAAAGTTCTCACAGGCTACACATGATATTTGGGATGCATGTAGAATTTATGTTGTTGCACTTAGGAAAGGGGTGAACTTTATGAGATGGACCTTAGTAGTTATTGTCATGGTATTTTGGAAAGGACCTTGAGGTTATTACCTTTGCAGAATATACTTTTTATTTTTACTTGGGTTTTATTTTCTATTGAGAATGCTTATCTATATGTAGATATTGTGGTCATTCCTTGGTGACTATTCTTCTAGATATTGATATGTATGACTTGATATGTATGTATTCATGTTTAGTTTTAGATTCTACAGGTGGTATGGTGGAATGTTTATTTATTTCTCCAATTTTTGTTTAGTTATGCTTATGTTATTATATGTTGTTGATTCTGCTTCTTCCATTGCTAAGTCTAGTATGAGTCTATTAATTCTTTTATGTCTATTGAATGTTATATATTTATACTTTGACCATTATTATAACTCTTACATGAGGGTATAACCCCCCCCCCCTACACTTTCACTCTTTACACACTCTTTTCTAGTCGATTACCTTTAGTTTTTGGGGAGGTGACCCTAAGGATAGTGCCACCTTGTCTGATAGTATTGTTCAGGTGGATAATTATGTCGAGGATTCTACACATGGATCATAATGAAAATTAGACAACACTAAAGTATATGTAATTTCTAACTCTAATGAATCCAATATACTAGACACCTACTCATAAGTAGGTAGTTTTAGAAGAACAATCCGTGTTCTTATCTTTAGATATAGTAATATCTCAAAACCCTAAGCCTTAAGCATCACATTCATTACCAACTCCAACACATACATCATGAAATCAGAAAAATTAAATTCATATTCAGTAATAGGAATATTTCTTAGTTTTTTCCTCCAATAAGTAAGATATAAATTCTGCCTTCAAGGTAATATGTGTTTAAAATAACATAAATATGGGATTAATATTTTTTGAGAACTCATCTTTTTCTGACCCGAAATCACCACCGAATTAAGGTGGGTATTTATTTAGAAACTCTGAGGACCAATCCACATCTCTCAACCCTACATAATTATCTTACTTAATAATACCTTGGATAACTTTTACAATTGAATTTACTAACCCAGGATCCATATGATCATTCCCAACTTCCCTTCACTCACATGTATTTAAAATCCTTCTTTGTAGCATGATTCTATAAAAGATAGGATAATAAATCAAAATAAAAAATATTCTTAAGATATTATCATAACAATTATTTTATTCTATAGTACATCTAGGTGAAAATATACCCATTTATTTTTGCTAAATTAATTTTTAATTACTTTATAATAATAAATTGATGATTTTTTTAACAATATTTTCAAAACCAATTTTAAAAAACCAATTTCCATAGTGTCAATAAAAATTTACATTTCATATAATAAAACACTTTTTTTTAAAATCATTCTTGTGTGATTCAACTCATTACCATACCTCTCATTATGTATAAACTATTTCTAGTTTCAAACCATCACGGTTTAAGATGAAAATAATAATGATATCTTATAAGGTTATCACCAATATTTTATTTACCCAGAATTCTTGGAAACTATATGTTTATCAATAAAATGTTAGGAATATATTTTATGGTCACATTTTGAGTGAAAACCATCTTATTATGCCTACTGTATTTCCAAATACTCAATTTAAAACCATGATGTTAAATCATTTCATAGAACCCTAACCCTAGGCTTGAATATAGAGACCCAAATAAGTGTTTTTCATGGTCTCAATTGTGCCCCCCTAATCCCAAGAGGCGAGTTAATAGTGGAGTGGGGTAAATTAAACCATTAGGTAATGACCGTTACTTAAAATACATCAACCAAAAGTAGTAACAATTTATGTGAAATGAGTATTCCCTAAAGTCATGTGATATCATATAGTATGATATGTTTTACTATAGAGTATGTAAAAAAAGGCTTATATTTATGAATTTTGGGTATATTATATTTTATGATATAATTGATATCGTATAGGCTACCTTAGATAGACATATTTTATGATATGAGGGAATCCTAATTTCATGAATCATAAAGTATGATTGATTTAAAGCTTATATGATTAATCTAAGGTAGTAGAGTATTAAGTATTTAACACTTGAATCTATTACTCACAGTCTATCATTGAATAGATATTACATATGATGAAATAGTTGGATTTGGTATAGATGAATGCTACAATAGATATATGCATTAACTTGTAATGTATGTGTCAATGTATATTCACTCCAGGAGAACTTACAAGGTAATTATAAAGTGGAATTCACCATGAGAATGGAATAAAAAATAATTCCAAATACTTGAACAAATCTCTCATTTTTGTAGCTCACTTCTCATACCTCTTTTACACCACGAGGATCGAGCATTCCATGGAGGGTGGAAAAATAATGATCCTTTGATGAGTGATTCATCATGAACCATGGATTCATCAGGAGGAGGGATTTTATTCAACTACCTCTCATGTGATTTTCATAAAATACATAGGATAGATACAAATTTAGTAATAATATTTGGTTAAAGTTATGTATTTTACTTTATTTATAGTACACATGATGTTTTTCATGCATGGTAGATCTTGTATTTTTATTTCTACATTGCTTAAATTTCATTTAATGAGTGTTGTTAGATCATATGAATCCCCAATAGTTGTATTAGATCCTTTTTGTGATTTTTATTCATGAAATCATGCTAAAAATGAAGGTTTTTGAAATTTCAATGTCTTCCATATTCTATTTCAATAAATATGATTGAGAGTTTTTTCAGTCTAATTGAGTCATGAATTATGATATTTGATATTTTATCCAATGAATCATTAAAAATCCCTTAGTATTTTATTAGTTATGGAATATATCCTTGATATACCATATTCAATTATATCTTTGTGCCATGGGTTCTAAATATGGAATCATATCACCATTGAGATGTTAATCTGAATCATAATATATGATTGATATGTAAGTTTTTTCCTTTAATATGTAAGGGTTATACCAATGATATTCTACATATGTGTTGGGCCACATGAATGGTGATACAAACTCATAGGGGGTAGAATTAGTGTGTATAGTAAGTTAAATTCCCCTTCAACTCTTGTGTGTATTCAACACCTCTCTCTCAAGATATTCATAGATACTAAAAAAATGGAAACAACACATTTATTAATGAGGTTTTAATTTTTAAAGATTACAACATCCATGGTGTGACAAGGTTATTATATCAGGAACATAGTTCCATTCTTATTATCAAAATGAACTTGAGAAAGGGTGTTACCTTGAACTCATACAATAGTTGGCACCAAAAAATTACAATATTGCATAAATAGAACAAAATAATCCTCTTGATAAATGATTACTGTTGAATGTATGATCCTCCACATAGAATCAAAATATGTTTATATTATTTATCTTCCTTTCATAGTAATATCCTTTGGATTCTCTTAAACCTTATTATTCAATATAAAAACATATCTATTATCTTTTCTCATAATTCTCAACACCTTATCTTTCTTGATTTTTGGTTATTTATATTTACTGAATACTATATGAATATTTTTTCCATAAAATAACCCTAATTCTCATTAAAACGGATCAACTCATTCAAAATAATTTTACTTTGTTTCAATTTACTCATTTTAATCCTCTTTAAGAATCAATTGTTGATCCTCCACGCAATATTTTAAATACCACAACTTCAATGTCACTAAAAATATCATATCTTGTAATTCTACATGGACCATTCAACAACATACTATGTGTTGTGTCATTGAGTTACTCAATATGAACCTTGGGTATTCTCTTGTTAAGAAATTTTCCAAACACTCAATAAAAATAAACCATAACATGTTCCACCTCATTGGTTTCCATAGTAAAATTATAACGTCACCATGACATATATTATGATGTGGTCTTATTTCATTTTCCATTTTGAGAACATAAAGTCTTGGATGAATCTCATTGTTCATCATCATCATGAAACCCAATTAAAATGCTCAACACCACTTCATGTTGAATATATTCTAACCATTTCACCATGACTATGATCTTCACTACAACATGACCAACTTCATCTTCCCATTTTAAAAATTGTGGTATTATCCTATTTGGAATAGATTATCCTCTTCTCAAATTACTAGACCCTTATTCAACTATTCATTTAATCTCAACTCAAATCATGTTCCATGTTTCATCTTTATATTTGGTCCATGAACAATAAAATAATTGTATCGTCTTCTCTAATCCATATATCCTTAGAATATAAATTCTTGAATTTCATATTTTTCATATAGAAACACCCACAAAATATTTTATGTTTGGAAGAAAAATGGTGTAATAGGAAGTCCTATAAAATTCATTTTTCATGACTTTGAAATCATAAAATTATATTGTCAATTTATACCAAATGGTGTGAATTCATATGAAAATAAAAATTACATAAAAGACTACTTTGAAATTCATAAAAAACATATAGTGTCTTTGGGACTTATCCATTTTTATCTCTATCCTTATAAAGTTATATGGAACTCATTATGTCCTACAAAATTCTTTATGAAAATATATAAAAACAAGTAAGTCATAATAAATTCCTTCTTAAACCATATGAAACTTAGATCCCATTTTTAGAACTCACATATCAGAAATTCTAAATCGTCCAATTTTCCTTAAAACTTATTTTACTTGTATTATAGATAAATATCAATAAATATTATAGATAAAGATTCTAATTCATTTATACTAGTCACTAACATAAATAATAGTTCATCTATCATCACACTAAACATGTATGGACAACAAATACAATACTATCCGTAAGAGGGTTTAACAATATCCCCATTTGGAATTGTTTTAAATAGCACATGACTCTCTCTCCCTTATTGATAATGAAATTGAAGTTAATTAATTTTAGGGATCACCTAAAGCTTCTGAAAGAAATGGAATCATAAATCAACCATCTCTAAGTATATGTAAGATATATCTTCATAAAAACAATTGTGATTAAAACAATCATCAATGTTGTAATTAAAAACAACTCATATCTGTATTGAAATTTTTTGTACTCAACCAAATGAATGAATTGTAAGTTTAAACAAACATCTTTCTAACATAAATTAACATAAATATTAAGAAAATTAAAAAAATTGGGAATAAAATTTCTCCCATGACAAAAAAAATCTCCTCAAGAATCTAAATAAGAAAGGATAGAGAAGGAAACTCTAATAACTACATACCTTAATGAGAAGAAGTAGTTTGTTCTCCCATTTTTAGCCTTATATTCTCAAACTTTTCATTTCAAAGAGGTTTTTTAATAATTTTAGTTATTATTTTGAGGGAAAAAAATTCCGACCTCAAATAAACTCTTCAACCTTCTCCTTTAGAAAATGGTAATTTATATCAATGAGTTTTTACCAGGAGTGTTGTGTTGGATTTTTGTATAGGTTTATGGAACTCTGATTATCAAAACCTATAATCATAGGATATGTAGCTTCAACATTAAATTATTTAAACCATGTCTTTATCCATATCAGTAGTGTATCTATTTGTAATGTAGCCACATAATCAAGCTCTCTAGATATAAGTGACGTTGATGTTTTCTTCTTTTAATTCCAAGAAACATAGCATTTCTTAATGAAAAATACACTTCCATGTGTATATTTACTATCATTTATAGCCCTTTCCCAATTGGAATCATTAAATCATCTCATATCCTGATCACGTAACTTCTTGTACATCAGTCCATAATTGAAAGTATTAGGTATATATCTCAAGATCCATTTTTCACACAAAATATGTGTTTCCTTAAGATTAGATTAATAATGGGAATAAATCCAAAAAGAATACACAATGTTCAACCTTGATGTTGTCAGGTAAATTAGACTTCCAATCAAACTTCTAAACAACTTCCCATTAACTATTTTTCCTTCATCATCCATTCTCAGCTTTTTTCCCACTTGAATTGGTGTGGACTCTACTATATCTTCCTATATTACAAACACCTTAAATAGATCCTTTTTCGTATTTTAATTATGATACAAAAAAATATAATTTGTCGCTTGAACTATTTGAAAACTTGAGAAAAATATCATTTCTCGAAGTAATGATATTTCAAAACATTCATTTATATTCCTTGAGAAATCCTCACACATGTTTTCTTTATTGTTATAAAATATTATATCATAAATATAAAAAATCACAAATAGTGATATGGTGTTGATATTTTTCATATATATATTTCTATCCACCAGTAATTTATGAAATTTCAGGCTTTTTAGATACCCATCAAGTTTAAAGCGATAAGTTATTAGATCCTATTTCAACCCATAGGGGCCTTTATTCAAATTACATAACTTACGTCCATATAAATATGTCATGAATATTTTATACTATTACATGTACAATTCATCATCAATCTCATCATTCATAAAAGCAAATTTAACATCTATTTGAAATATTATAAAACTTCTCTATGATAAAATAATTGGAAATATCCTAATAGATTCAAGTCTAGATATAGGTTCAAAATTTTCAT
Source organism: Viscum album (assembly GCA_963277665.1). NCBI lineage: Eukaryota > Viridiplantae > Streptophyta > Magnoliopsida > Santalales > Viscaceae > Viscum > Viscum album. The sequence goes on from OY728159.1 coordinate 163,819,394, forward strand.
CAAAGTCAACCCATTTAATTTATGATTACCCTTTAAAAACTAGCATATATTTTTTAGCCACATATCCTTTCCCATACATCTTATTCAAAAATATCCATTTTTCTCCAATAATTTTATTTTCTTTAGGTATGGGCACAAGCTCCTTTGTATCATTCTTATCAGTATGTCCAAGCTCTACATTAATGGTTTAAACCCACTATTTCTGTTCAAATTCTTCCTCAACTATTTTTGTTTCAAACTTTGATAGTAGGCCAGTATATCCAGTTTCTATGATATTCCTTCTTGTCTATACACCTTTATTCAGGTCTTTAATAATTTTTTAGGCATAAACATGTTTTCTCAACCTTAAATTTACCCTTTTAGGCTTCAATTATTCATATTAAACAATGTAAAAAAAATTACATCTTTAATCTTAAACTTTTTGTTTTATTCATTTTATTCAAAAATTTCAAAACTTACATCATCATACTCATCATCTATAATGATAATATTTTTGATTTTTTCTTTATTTTCAAGGACCATGGAATCATCACTATCAAAAATTATATTTTATTTTTCTTTATAGCATTTATAGGGTTTCTCGTACTAGAAAGATTCTATCTTCAACTTTTTTATCATGTTTTCCTCAACATATATTTTCATTCTTGATCATTAATGGACTTATAAAAACCCTAAATTGTTTAATTTTTTCTTATTTTGAATCACATATCAAAATAATTCATGTCTATGTTTGTCCTTATTAGACATCAATTTTGAATTATTCCAGCAGTTGTGATGGACTATAACTAGTAATGCCTTAAGGTGTCTATTGGTCAGTGTAAAATATAAATAGGGGATGTTAATTTCATTTAAAATTAATATAGGTAAAAAATTAGTGATTCAATATTTAATTTAGAGATAAATTAAAATGATCAAAGCAATCATAATAGAAACTCTCAAGCATATTTGGAATTCAAAAGTATATGTGTATCAAAAGAAATATTAATTAAGAATGAGATTGATTTATATGTTAATATATTAAGTGATTAATATGAAAAATTATTCATTGCTTAACTATATGAAATATATTAACAAGTAAAAGTTACAAAGAGTAAATAAAATACAAGGCACACAATTCGTTAAGGATGTTTGGAAATACCTCAATTATGCGACCCTATTTCTCCCACAAAAATCTCTTGAGGTTTTATGAAATAATATACCTTGAATTTAGTAGTAACTAAGAAAACCAAAAAGAAAACAAACCCTTGAATTTATTGGTATCCAAGGAACCTAGAAGATAACTTGGTTTTAATGGTTTACCAGGAACCCAAAATTAAAGACATTGGATTTATGAATATATAAGAGCCCTAAAAGAAAGATAAATAAGAGGTTTATATATGCATAATAACTTTTAAGAAAATATCTAAAATTTATAGAAATATATAGAATATGAAATTGAGAGAATGATATTGATAACCATGTGAGATCAAACTATTAGAAGAAATAAATACGAGGAGATCTCATGAGTTGGAACAATGGAATCGATTTTTAGTTCAAAGATCATTTTTATTCACTATAGATCAATGAAGTTTATTTTTTTAGCTTATAAAGACATAAATGAGTTGTATTTATAGGATCAATGGGTCCAAGGTTTTAGTTGGAGGTGTACTGGAGTCAATGGAGTAGTTTAATACCATTATAAATTCACCCCTAGACTTTTTGATGTGATTCCACCAAGTAGTTACCTGATTCCACTGGCTGACTGATAAGATTATCATAGGATTTTGGGCTACAATAAACTCCAACAGGTATTCATTGAATTCTACCAGGTAGATGATGATTTACCTAGAGTTCTCATACTTCCTCACATGCCACTGGATAGCTGATGAAACTCCATTGGGTAGACAGTGGACATCCATTACCTTTAGTGCTTCTATTTAGTTACACCAGCTGGATGATGATACCCCACCAATTAGTTGGTGGTAGAAGGATATGTGGGATTCTTAACTTGACCACCATGATCCATTTTAATCCTTCCTCTTTACCAAAAAACATTATAACTTAATTTGTATTCTTAATAATTGAAAAAAATTCCATTAAAAGGCCAGAAACATGAATGGTGTTTGTGATCATTAAAAAAATCTAATAGATTGAGGTACAATAGTCTCGCTCTTTATTTTTGATTAAAAACACTTAGAATATTCCAAAGAAAATTTCAAAATGAATTTAAATATTTATTAATGAAATTAAAATGATATGATAAAATCATTTTCAAAAAAATTCAATACTCAAAACAATTCATTTTTTTAAATATATAAAATGGTTCTACTTCCAAATAATTTTTACTTGAATGAATTTGGAAAAAATTCAAACAAAACATCATAAAGTATAATACATTTACTATAAAACTATCCCACAATTTAAATGAGATGAAAAATTATAGATATCATAATGATTCCATAAATTTCCCCCCCTTTGTGATTATCTAAAAGAAATTATAAACATGATAAGAGAAATAAAAAATTCTATTACTCATCATTAATGATCTTTCATGAGAGACAAAAATAGAATTTAAGAATAAAAAACTAATAATCCTTTAAATTTACAAAAAATAAAACCAATTTTAAATTGTTGAAAAAAATTTAAAGTTTTCTTTTAAAAGTAGATAATGAGTATGCAAAATATTAAAACTTTTAATAATAAATTTGTTTAAAAAAAATTAAAATAAACTCAAGAATGAAATAGGTTATCTACTCTAAGAAAATTTTATAAATAACAATATAAGATCCCAATTAATTGATCTATTAAAAATATAGGGATCCATATAATAATTAAATTCAATAAATAAATTAAAAAGACATAAATTATTTAAAATTAAAAAGCTGTTTTTTAAATAACACTTTAAAATATTAAAAAAATTAAAATGAAGAATTTAAAATAAACATTGAAATTAAAAACCATTATTAAGGTTAAGAAATATTTGGTGAATAATCTAGATAATATTACCCATGAATGTGAAACTTGGAATTCAGTAAAGCCCCACTACTCATGGCCAAGGTGAATATCAGATTAAAAATCTAACCATTACTTTTTATGGTTATAATATCTAGGTACTTCTGCACCAAAGCCACATCAAATTGTTTATATCCAAATAGGGATTTATTTTATATGAATATTACACTACCACAATACATTTTTTTAAAATTTTATTTAAAATTAACTCTAAGGGTAAGTGAGAACCTATAGGAATATTACACTCACTTTAATTTAGAAAACTTAATGTAATGTTTGATTTTTCTAAAAAAAATTGATTTTTTATAAAAAGAAAGAATTTGAAAAATAAGTTTTTAAAAAATATCAAGATTACATTAGTTAATGAATAAGTATCATAATAGAACCATATATAAATCACCCATAATAAAATGAAAATGATCTAAAGTAATACATTTGGTAACGATATCATCTAATTAAATATTGGTGATAATTAACTTGAGAAAGTAAAAACATTTTTGGAATTGATAACTAATAAAGTGGTGTCTAAGGTCAATTTTTTAGTGAGTGAGTGTTTAATGGTATTTCTATAAATGTTAATTCCAATAGTTTTACCATACTTAATAGGGAAAAATTTTAATTTATCCCAAAATCTAAGAGAGTGTGTTTCATCCAAATAATTCGGTCATAATAAATCCCCAGGATTATATATTGCACTTCAGCTGTAGATATAACAAAAAAGTTTTTCCTTTTACTACTCTGAGATATAAAATATTTTCTAAGTATGGGACAAGTACCAGTTAGACTTTTCCTATCTAATTGACATCCAACAAAATCAATATCATAAAAACATATAAGTTTAAAAGAGACATCTTTTGGATAAAATAAGCATAGATATTTAGAACCTTTTAAAAATCTAAAAAATATTTTATGATATTTTAAATGTGATTCTTTATTATTTTATTGAAAATGAGTGCAAATTAATACACTAAACATGATATCTAACTAGGTCGTAGTATGGTAAAGAAGGCTCCCAATCATACCTCGATAAATCTTGCTTTCAACCAGTTTATTAGCTTCATCCAATGTTATTTTACACAATATACTCAAAGGTGTATATATTTCCTTCACTAGATCTATGAATAATATCTTTTAACATTCATTAGTTTATTTTTCTTGACTTAGAAAAACTCTATCTTTATTTTGAGAAATTTGAAAAATAATAAATTATTTATGTTCCCCATAAAGCTCATTTAAAATTTGTTTCTCATGAAATTAGAAAATTTATTAAAAAAATATTATTTACCAGATCTAAAATTGAAATCCTGGAAATAACTTTGAAAAATTAATAAATCATTTTGAAATATATTTTAAAAACAAATTTGAATCAAACTTTCCCATTTTAAAATAAACTTCTAAAAGAAATTAAGTTAACCATTCATACCAAGTTTGAGGGGATTTTTTTAAACCATGAATATACTGTTTTTAAGTATATACATGATTTGGAAATTTTGAATTTTCAAAAATAGGTGGTTATTTGACTAAACCCTTTTTAGAAATAAATACATTCAAAAAATTAGTTTTTACATTAATTTGAAATATCTTGAAATTTTAAATCGATAACAAATTATAATAATTTTCTAATATATTATATCCTAGAGATGGGTGAAAAGTTATCACTATAATTAATTACCTCTTCTTGATTATATCCTTTTTCTATAATTATATTTTTTTAGGAGTGATGTTACCTTACATGTTTAATTTATTTATAAAAACCCGTTTAGTACCAATAATAGGATGATCATCGGGTCTTTCAATAGGAGTCCAAATGTTATTATTTTGAAATTGGTTTAACTCCACTTGCATGAAAAAAAACTAATTTTCATTATTAATGGAATCAATAATATTTAGGGTTTATATGTTTGATAAAAACCCATGATGTTCAACCATAATTAAAATTGATCTTATTGTATGATTACTATCATAAAAATCACCGATAACATTTTCTTTGTGATGGTTTTTAAATTTCACCCATACCTTGGGTAAAGGAATAGATCATGGTTATTCCACAACTTCAATTTAATTAGATGTGGGAGGATTATTTAAGATCAAAATTTGTAGATCATCCTCAACATCATCAATTTGGGGATGAGGTTGAGGCATATTCTCATCATATTTGATTATAATTGATTTTTCTAATGTCTTAGTACATTTATTAAACAATCGGTATACTTTACTTGAATTAAGAACCCAATAAAAATACCTTCATCATATTTAGAATCAATATTTTCTTGGATTTATTTAGTGTGAAAAATATATGATTTTCATCCAAACACTTAAAAAAATCCAAATTTAGGAATTTTGTTTTTCAATAGTTCATAGGGGGACTTTTTAAGGAAGGATATTTTGAGTACATGAGGGTATAAAAATCACTATTGATCGCATTGAAAAAAAATATTTAAGGATTTTAAATTCATTTAAGAGAGTTCTTAAAATTTCTTGAAGAGTTCAATTTTCCTCTCAACAACCCCATTTTTTTGTGGAGTATTTAAAGTAGAACAATAATGATTATAGCCTTATGAAGTACAAAGTTCATAAAAATATTTATTATCAAACTCTCCTCCATGATTACTTTGAATAAAAATGATCTTAAATAATTTTGAATTTTTTAACATCTTAGAATATTTAATATAGAATTTATAAGTCTCATTTTTATGATATAAGAAATAAACCCATGTAAATATTATATAACCATCTATGATTAAAAATGTGTAAGATTTACCTCTTATACTTACAACTTGGGTTAGTAAAAAAATATAAATATAAATATGATCAATTTACTTTGATTTGGATAATTCCTTTTTTGATTTAGTGGAAGTGTTTTTTATGGGTTATAAAGTTGTAAAGGTTCAAAAAAATGTTATATTTGAAATGAAATTTAGGTAAATCCTGTACTAAATGATTTTAGTTGAGTTTGAAAAGTATGTGTCTGATACAATGAACAAGGTTCCTATGAAAACTCTAGGACTAACTATCTTTTTCACTTAAACATTTAACATTTTGACTTGGAAGAAATTTTAAATCAATAACATAAAAATTTTGAAATCAATAAGCTAAAAATAAAAAAAAATCATTTATAATCAAATAATTTTCAAAAAATCATTTTCAAAAGAGACTTTGAAACCAATATCACATAATTTACTAATACTTAGAAAATTATGTTTTAAACCTTTAACATATAAAACATATTTAATAATAGAATGATTTTAAAAATCAACTGTACATATACCAATGATCTTACTTCTAGAGTTATCACCAAAAGTGATGTGGAATCCATTGATATTTTAAAGGTGATTTAACTAAAAGTAGTCACCACACATGTGTGTCACTCACCAACTATTCATGTACCATGTGGTTCCTTGGGATTTACTATTGAGACATTTTTTCCTTCAAAATGATCAAGAAACTGAAGATTTTTAGTACCCAAATTTTGGATTAACATGTGTTAGCTAAAAAATATTTTGTAATCCATATGTTTTTAGAATATTATTTTCTATAGGAATTCCTAAATAAAGTATTATAAAAGAGATTAATTGAACTAGGCCTACCATAGCAAGAATTTCTAAAAAAAATTTATAAATGATATACTTGGATTTATGGAAATAAATAAAAAATTTATTTTGAGAGTATTCCTATACAAAATATTTTTTTTTGAATTATTTGAAAAACTATTTTTATTTGAAAAAACAATTCCAAAATTACGTTTGGAATATATTTCAGAACTAAAAATTTTGTTTTAATTTTGTCCCCTTGGGTGAACGTCTAAAGATAAATCTTAATATATTTAATAGTCTATTTTAATTTTTCTAAATTAGATTTTTATTTTAATTTCAAATACAACTCATCATTTTTATAATAGATTTGATTATTTTCAAAAACTAATTGATTATATTTATTTTTGATTTATTTTAATTTTGTGGTAATCTCAAAAAATCCATTTTCTAATTAATTATAATCTAATTGGATTAAAGAACAAGATGAGGTGGAATAATTAAAAGTGGAAGGAGTAAGATACTTAACTTTATCACATACCTCAATTTTGGCCACGAGGCATTGGGTGCAATCACCAATTGATTGGGAAGAGGATAGGGAGTTGTCAATTACACTCTAATTAGAAAGATTGAGAGCTTTCCTACCATTATTTTTTCCCTTTTTGAGTAATGGGAAATATGGATTGATGTGTCGCTTTTCATTGCAATGATAAAAAGTTACCTTTGGTCCTTTACATTGATTTTACTTTTTACCATGGTGTAAGTATTTTTTTTCTTGGTAATTTTTTTAATTTATTAGATATATGTTCCATATCAACATCACATCTGTAAGTGTAATCATAAATTTGTTTAAAATAAATCACTTTCCTTTCCTTTAAATCATTTTCTTATTTTTTTATCTGATCACTTCTTGGTTATTTCATATGTCATGCGAGATCCAATGAGTTCTTCAGGAATCATTTTATTAATTTCTTTTTTTTTAATTTCCATTAAATTGGGTTCCTAAGAACTTTGAGAAACCCAAAGTATATTGTTCATTAGAGTTTCTGTATATAGATCATCACCAATATATTTTCCTCCATTGAATATTTTAATAAATATAGTAAACATCTCAGAAATTGATTCATTAAAATAAATGATAAAACTTTGAAAATATTGTCTATATGTGTCAATTCAAGTAACTTTAACTTTATTTGTTCCTTTATGAGTAAATTCAAGAAATTTCCAAATTTTCTGGGTAGTTTTACAAGTGGATACAAAATTAAATTAGTTTTTATTTAAACCATAATTAAGATCATTTTTTGCTTTATTATCTATTTCAAAAATAGAAATGTAATTGGGGATCTATTTTTTTAAGATTATTCTATGGGTGTGTAACCATGCATGAAAATTTTCCAAACTGAATACTTTATTCTTCCAAAAAAAGTTGACATGAATGCTTTCCCGGAAATATAGTATGTTCCATCAAATAAAGGGACATGATGCATTGAATGTCCTTTGGGATAACCTTTGGCGTTGGAGGTTGAATCCATTTTTAACAATCATTCCATGAAGTCATGTATGATTACTAAATTTTTTTTTTTAAGTATATATTTTTTGAAAACAATGCATCCACTATTACAATTTTTTTCATAGTAAAAATAATGAAATTTAAAAGTTACACAATTATAAAATTGAGTGATAAATTAAAATTATCAAAGTAAGTACAATATAATTTTATAAGCCTATTTGGAATGTAAAAGAATATTCATAATGAAAACAAAATATAAATTAAGTGAGGGATTGATTTATAAGTTAATAGATTAAGTGACTGATATGAAGAAATATTAATCGATAAATTTAATGGAATAAATTAAAAATTAAAAGGTATGGAATTTTACTAAAACACAAGTCACAAACAATTTTTAATGAACTTTAGTAATAGATCAATTATGAGCCCCTATATCTCCCACCTAAATTTCTTGAGGGTTTATAAATTAATGGACCTTGACTTTAGTAGTTTTCAAGAGACACAAAAAGATCAAAAAACATTTTATTTAGTATTAGCTATGAAACCCAAAAAATGACTTTGTTTTAACTACTTACCAATAACCTGAAAAGAAAAAATCTGTCTTTAATAGTTGCTAAGAACCCAAAAAGATAGAGAAAGAGGAGGTTTTATTAAGAAAAAACCATTTTAAAAAAAGATATTAAATCTAAAAAAATATTTAGATGATTAAATTTAGAGAGTGGGAGAGAGAAACATGTTATACAAAACTATTAGAATAAATAAATACAAGGAAATCACAAGTGTAGGAAGAGAGGAAGGAATTTTTATGTCAAAGATAATTTTTTCAATATAGATCAATAAAGTTCATTATTGTGGGTTTAAAATCCTCCCATAGGAAATTTTTACGGACTTTGGTGGTCCCATGGTCTAGCTATAAGTGTAATGGAGTCAATGGATCCATTGAAGACTATCATAAATGCACCGCTTGGCTTGTTGACTCAACGCCACCAGGTAGCTGCTCAATTCTGCTAGCTAGATGGTAAGCTTACTATAGGCTTCCAAACTATTATAGACTCTATAAGGTAGCCACTATATTCCACTAAATATTTAATTATCTAACTAGATTTATCCTTCTTATATCCAGTGCCATTGGCTGACTGATGACACTCCACTAGGTACCTGGTGGTAGAAGGTTTTGTGGGATGCCAAACGTGACCACTACACTCCATTTTAAGCCCGCATATTTCTCATAAAAACCAATAACTTAATTTAAATTCATAATAAATGAAAAATATATAATAAAAGGTTAGAAAATAAATAGTGTTTCATATTATTAAAATAATCTAATAGAGGTACGTACAATAGATTCAAGCTTTTCCATTATAGTTCTAGCCATATCAACTAGAATCTTATTTTTACTTTTAGATACACTATTTTTTAGGAGTATATGGATCACTTAATTTATGTATGATTCCATTTTTGATAATATATTTATTTAATTTTCTATTGGAACATTAAATCCCATCATATGATCTATATTTCCTTAAGTATAATCCTATTTTATTCTCTCTAAGTCTTCAAAAACTCTTGAATCTATTATAATGACCTAAGTATTTATAGAATAATAATTTTTGATTTATATTAATATTTATGAATAAGATATTAATTTTTTTTAAAGAGGAAACCTTTTTTGATAACTTATTCAACACGTAATAATGATTTTCTTTGAAATCTTACGTTGCACACAACTTTCAGTTATACCGAAAAATAATATAATATAATTATTATTTTAAATGGTAGTTAACGCATAGACATTATATTGTCAGGAATAAACATAACTAGATAAATTATGATTAAACATGATTCTTAAATGTTTTTACATTTATCCAATAAATTTTATAGGTTTACAATAAGAATGAATCTAATTTTAAGCATGAAAAACTCTAATATTTTCAAAAGGTTGTTTTACCGCCTTTTAAAGGAGAACTCTTTTTAAATCTAGTTTTTGAAAATTTTATATGTTTTATTTTAAAAACTAAACCTCAGATTTAGAATTATAACATCAAAATTTACTTTTGATAAAGTTGTAGTATTTTTCTGATAAAGTTCATTTTTTAATGAATAATAAAAAACACTGCATTTTAATTCAAAACTACCTTTAAATATAATTTATTTATATAGTTATATTGTACTATTAATTTATTTTAAAGTATTATTGGATTATATTTTTATCATTTAATCCAATTTTTTTCATTGGAAGTAATTTTACATTTTAATTGGATATAAACACATGTCAATCTTTTGATAGTAATTACTTTTTAAAAACCCGCGTTTTGGTTTTGACAAGGGGAATTAAATTTAAATTAATTATAGAAAATTATTTGTTTTGAATTTATAAAAATTGATTCTATATTTTTAATCAAGAGGTTCAAATTGTGTAAACAGCAAAATTTTATTTTTAGACATTATGAATAGTAACTTTAGTAAAAAATTATTTACTATGGTTAAAGGGTAAATTTGGTCAATAAAGGTAAAATATAATATTATAATAATATTAAATTAACCTAACACATGTCATAAAACTATTTTATGATATATTTCGGACCATGAGAATCTTTGAGTTGATTTTAGGACCCCATAGAGCCACTTGTGTGTGAAAATGACATTTAATTACTTTTAATTTAAAGTTAAGGAAAATATAACCTAAACATCTACATTTTAGTAAACTAATTTTTATATGGGGTCATATAAGTTATATTTCTGAATATAAATATCAAGTATAAATATAAAAATATTTCCTACATCATTTAATTTTATTTATAATTTTTAGATATGAAATAAATAAATTTATTTATGACACAATGGTGATGTAGTGATTGCCTTATTAGTGAATGATTTAAATAAATGGGATTATAAATATTAAAATAAATTTATTTTAAAACTTTTTATGTCATCCATGAAGTTTATGGATTATTAGAACTTGTTATAACTGAATTAATGTAGGTTTTTTGAAATAATAAAGCTGTTATGAATTTTTTAAAAGGCATGATATGAATAGTATATAAATTGACATAAATGAGTTTTTTAAACAAATACTCTTTATTAAATGTTTTAATAGTCCTAAAAATATAGGATTCATAAAAAAGACTTCTATAAGGTTTAAAATGTCATTAATGAATCAATTTTGATTATATTAGCATTTTATAGTAATTATATTAACCAAATAGTATGAATATACAAGAAGACATGGTAAAAGTAAAATTAGTTAACTAAGGGTTAAAGATAAAAGATAAGGTTATGTTTTTACCTAAACTTGTATAAAACCCATTGGATGAAAGTATTTAGACCCATAATCATATTATCTTAGAAATATATCACTTTTGTGTTATTATAATTCGAAAATAAATTAATAATAAAATAATATTTCAACATATTCCTAAAGTGCCCCTCCTCCCTCTTATAAAAGGACACCACCTCTAACCCCTTACTCACACCTATCAAGCTGCTTTTATCATCCAAAAGCTTCCCAAATAATCTCCCAACATACATATATTCCTCCTAGAAGCCTTACTTTAATGATAAGGCAATTAAATAAGGTCTTTAGCTTAAATCAAATGAAGTTACCCGATTTGAGGTAATGTCTTCTCTCAAGATTCTTTCATTTATTTTCCATCTCCAACCCCATAACTCTATTTATTAAATTATTTTATAAAAAAAACAATATATTAAATATAATATGTTGTTTTCATCAGAATTATTCTAACTACACTTACATGCACCTCCATCTAATGGGTATAGAACATACTGTTTCTGTGGATGGCGAACAATTGCCTCACAAAATGAAGATTGTTCATTCTTCTCCTACCACCTCTCATGGAAGCCATTTTGATCGAAATTTAATTATATATGATTTATATGATATTTATTTATCTTTATTCTTCTTTAATTATCATTTATAACATACCTTTATTATTTTCATGTTGTATAAATATGATAATTTTATTTAATGAAGTGCAGACTACCGCCCCCTCAAAGTGATATGACTCGTTCATGCTATACATGGAATGTATACATGATGGAATAAATGAAATTATATAATATATATAACATAAATATTATACTTTAGTTATAATATACCCATTTATCATTTATTTTTCATTCCTTTAAATATGAAAAATAAATGAAAGAACCGTTCATGCGTACTTACGACATACCATATCCATGAACGGTGAATTTCACTTCTTATATCCAAATTATATGGACTATTATAAACACATATATACTTGATATATATGATATATATGATATATAAATCATTAATATCATTCTGTATATAATTAAATTTTTACCGCATGGATAATTTGTAATTATAACAAGTTCATTTTTTACTCAAGTTCCGAATATAGGCAAAATGTCAGATATGAACTCAAATAATTAACTAATTGTTATAGCAAGGTAATAAGTGGTATAAAAGGACTGATAAAATTGAAAATTTTTATGAATCAAGTATAAATTAAACTAATTTTATTATTTAGGAAGAACAATGAGTATACGTGACAAGTCAGACTCGAGATAAGGGACATCATCTCAATCTCCTTTCATTGAGGCATGTTTTGATAATATACACCTCCTTATTTTACACAGTGTATAATATACCCAATTGACTTTTACTTTCTTTCAAAGGGAATATTTTTTTCTAAAACGTGATTTACTAAATGAAAAATGGAATGTTTGTTAACGTATGTGGCGACAACAACCTCTCCTCCACTACAATAATTATTTGATATTTTTCTTCCCTAACAAGTCGTGATGTTTTTAAATGGAAAATAAATACCATATACCCTTTTTACATATTTCAGTACTGAAAATGGTTTTGAATGTGGATATTACTATTTCAATATATTGAAATTTCTTCTTGTGATATAAATGAAATTTTATGATTTAAATGTAGATATTTTAAATCTTTTATGTGTAATGATTATATAATGGTAGTTGGAAATTTTACAGGTGGTTACTTGATAAACCAAATGATAGGTGGTTCCAAGATAAAATAAGTATTGGTGGTTATGTTATAACATCCAATTCATTCGGTATGGAAGTCAGCCGTATGGCTATTCCATTTAATGATATATATGGAAGTTGACCGTATGGATATTCCATTTAAGTATGTTTATGTCTTAAGTTACCCTTATATGTTATAGATTTCATTATATTGGATTGTGGTAATCTTTTAGTTACAAAAAATGGTAAAAAATGAACTTATATTCAGTGAAGTGTTTTTACTACTTCTTAAAGGTGAAAAGTCTTAATTTATCATAAAGTACTCATGGTTTTCATGTAATCTAAATAATAAAAGTTTTCTTTCTTTATGTATCCCTTACTGAGATTTTTATTCTCATCCCAAATTTTGAAATGTTTTTCACATGACATAAATAATAATAGATTCAAGGATGTGATCAAGGAAAATTATTCTATTAAAACATTAAATGATGTTATGTTTTGTTTTAAAGAGTTTTTGTTTTATGAAAAAAATGGATAGTGAGTTGAAGTGTATACTTGTAATATTCAAGATGTCATGTATAAGTTATAACCTAATTCTATAAAGATCTAAACCAGAAATTATCCTCAATGTTAATTATTAACTTAATTCAAGATTATGTAATATTTAAGTTTGGGTCCTTACAGTTGGTATCAAAGGTCGGTTTAGATAAATTTAGAGGTTAGGGAGTTATTTAAGCTTACGTGACATAACCATAATGGTTAGAATATTAGAAAGATTCATATTTATTTTAGATAAATTAAATGAGTTTAAGATAACATGAATAATTATATCTTAGTATTTTCCCCCCTCATAAGATATTATATGATGATTTTACTTATATACTCACACTGAGATTTTTGGTTTTATTAAATGGCTAGATCTAGGTGGAACCAAAGTAACAATGGATGTGAAGAAAACTGTAAAGGTTTTCTAAATAAGAAACTGAATGAAATGGGAGCTACAAAGGGAACTCTAGTGGTTATTCTCAACCAACTATCTAGAGTCATGATTGACCACCTGAACCTTGGTGTTTTTTATAAGGCATCATATTTGTGAGAAACAAATCCCTACAGATGTTCAGGTAATAATCATAAAGGTCAGTATATTCAAAAACCTATGTGTCAAGGATGTGGAAAGAAACACCTAGGAAATTGCTTCAAAGGTATGGGAAGATGATATATATTTGGTGATGAAGTTCATAAAGAAATAACCTTTAATGGAAAAAGGAATCATCTAGTTGACTCTAGGAAAGGGAAATAAGCTCTTTTTGAGGGATCAATTGAATGTTTTAAATGTGGTGTGCATGGTCATTATACAAATAGATGTCCTACTAAGAAGGTTCAGGAATGGGATCAGTAGGATCATACAAATATATTTTTACCAATACCTAATTCCATAACAATTGTGGATGGGGAAATTGACAATGACCAATGAAAGGTATAGATTATTTCTTTGCTAATGTTTTGAAATTATTGAATCTTAGGATATGATTCGTCATTTTGTTTTTAGAAAATAAGTATTACAGAATAAGTTGGAAAATAATGGTTAATAGATAATGAAGAACTTTGAATGAGTAAGAAGTCTACATATAAGGGATTCAGAGTTATGGTATATTTTAGGATGATGAAATGCTTAAAAGTATTAAGGATATTTTGGTGATGGGATAACTTTGGAAGATTTTTTCTAGTATGTGTAACCCCGAAGTTTAATATGTGAAAATTTTATTCAAGAAAGAATTATCTTTTCTTGTGTGGACAGAATGGATAACCTTTTGGGTTCATATGATCTTTTTTTTGAGGTGATAAATAGTTATTACATTTTGGGATGAAAAATTAAAGGTATTAGATAACCTTTGAGGGTAAAATAGTTTATGGTTATTTTTGAGGAATTTATCTCATTTTTGGGAATTTGGAAAACTTATATAGTTTTTGAAAAAGGATGACACATAGACCGTGTGATAACCCTTCGTGTTGGACAATGTTTTGGGAATCAAACCCACAACCAAAGTGTGATTGGTATTTATTGCTTACTAATGGACTATGTGAAGTCCCGGGTTAGTATTACAATTTCTTTTTAGTTAAATGATTTTATGGTTCAAGAATATTTTGATTTTTGGAACTTATGATTTATAAAATGTATATCCATAGTATAGAAAAATGTTTTGGTGATTAAGTGATTAATTTTATTTAGTAAGATGTTATCTCTTTTGGGAACACTATATGCTTAAGGAAAATAGAATACTATGGTATTTGATTTGTGGAGTAATGGTTGAAATTTTATTTTGGAAGAATCTATGTTTTTATTACAGACATATGGTGATTTGGGTTATTTATGGAAATTATTAACCTATCATAGAGAATATTTGATTAGGTTAATTACACTTCAGTATGAGACTTTAAGAGTAGTCGATGTTATTTGGAGATAAATGTTAAGATTTACTGTGGAAGACTAAGTGATTAAATTCTTCTGAGTTTTGGGTTTCAAT
Organism: Viscum album; assembly: GCA_963277665.1. Lineage (NCBI taxonomy): Eukaryota > Viridiplantae > Streptophyta > Magnoliopsida > Santalales > Viscaceae > Viscum > Viscum album. Next base: position 163,834,930 of record OY728159.1, read on the forward strand.
CTTAGTTTAGATTATATTGAATAATTTTAAGGACAATTGTGTATTGAATGGTCTTTGTTTAACTTTGGGTATTTTTGTTGAATTTTGGAGATTAAGAGTAGTATTTATTTTTGTAAAGGATTATCCTTTTTAGGGATTATCTAATATTAGAATAACCATTTTGGTTTTGGTTAATATCTAAAGAATGGGGAAATATATATTTAATATTTTTTGGAATATGTAATTCTCAAGAATTTAATTCTAACTCTTATGATGTGACCAAGTCATCTTGAATACTCATCGTTTGGAGAAAAGATGAGTTTGTGGTAGAAATTTGATTAAAAGATGAAACAGTAATTTTCAAGTAATTATATTTCCTTATGATCTTAGTCTAGGTAGTAATAAAATTATTCAACTCTATGAAAAGTATCTTGAAGAAAAAAATTTATACACTTTCTTTTATCATCAGACTTTTACCCAACCACAAGTTTATGGTTTTGTGGTGGTTAACCTTATGTGATCAAGTTATCTACCACTCCCTATTAATCTATGAGAGTTAGTTTATATTCTATATAAATGTTTTCATATATGGAATCCTAGTATGTGTTATCTTGGGTGACCATTTTACTTTTCTTTCTTTCTTTTAAAGTGATAGTTTTGTTGACTATTTTTTTGATGTGGGACTTTCAATGAAGCTTCCAAGCCCAATTTTAAAATTGCGAGGACACAATTTCCAAAAGGGGGAAGGATTTAATGACCCAGGTAATTATAGAATAATACTTTTTCATTTATATTAATATTTATGAATAAGATATTAATTTTATTTTAAAGAGGTCACTTTGTCTGAAAACTTACTCGACATGCAACAACATGTTTCTTTTATATCTTATGTTTCACACGACTTTGAGTTATATCAAAAAATAATATAATATTATTATTATTTTTAATGGTAGTTAATGCATAGTTGTTGTATTGTTAGGAAGAAACATAACTAACTACATTATGATTACACATGTTTCTTAAGTGTTTTTACATTTATCCAATAAATTTTAGAGGCTTAAAATAATATACCTATTTATCATTTATTTTTCATTCCTTTAAATATGAAAAATAAATGAAAATACCGTTCATGCGTACTTACGACTTACCGTCTCCATGAATGGTGCATTTCATTTCTTATATCCAAATTATATAGACTATTCTAAATACATATATAATTTATATATATAATATATATGATATATAAATCATTAATATCATTCTGTATATAATTTACTTTTGACCACATGGAAAATTTTTAATTATAACAAGTTCATTTTTTACTCAAGTTTCGAATATACGCAAAATGTCAGATATGAACTCAAATAATTAACTAATTGTTAAAGAAAGGTAATAAGTGATATAAAAGAACTGATAAAATTGAAAAATGTTCTGAATCAAGTAGAAATTAACCTAATTTTATTATTTAGGAAGAATAAGGAATATACGAGACAAGTCAGACTCGAGATAAGGGACACTATCTCAATCTCCTTTCATTGAGGAATGTTTTGATAATATACACCTCCTTATATTACACAGTGTATAATATACCCCTTTGAATTTAACTTTCATTCAAAGGGAATATTTTTCCTACAAAGTGATTTAATAAATGAAAAATAGAATGTTTTCTAATTTATGTGGCGACAACAACCTTTCCTCCACCACAATCATTATTTGATATTTTTCTTCCCTAACAAGTCATGATGTTTTTAAATGGAAAATAAATACCATATAATCTTTTTACATATTTCGGTATTGAAAATGGTTTTGAATGTGGATATTACTATTTCAATATCTTGAAATTTCTTCTTGTGATTACAAATGAAATTTTATGATTTAAATGTTGATATTTTCAATCTTTTATGTGTAATGATTATATAATGGTACTTTGAAATTTTACAGGTGGTTATGTGATAAACCAAATGATAGGTGGTTCCATGATAAACTAAGTATGGGTGGTTATGTTATAACCTCCAATGCATTCGGTATGGAATTCAACCGTATGGTTATTCCATTTAATGATATATGTGGATGTTGACCGTATGGTTATTCCATTTAAGTATGTTTATGTCCCAATTTAGCTTTATATGTTATAGATTGCATTATATTGGATTGTGGTAATCTTTTAGTTATAAAAAATTGTAAACAATGAGCTTATATTTAGTGAAGTGTTTTTACTAATTCTTAAAGGTGAAAACTCTTAATTTATCATAAAGTATTCATGGTTTTTATATCATGTAAATAATAGCAGTTTTCTTTCTTTATGCATCCCTTACTGAGATTTTTATTCTCATCCCAAGTTTTGAAATGTTTTTCACATTACATAAAGAATAATAGAGTCAAGGATGGGATCAAGGAAAAATTATTCTATTAAAACATGAAATGATGTCATGTTTTGTTTTAAAGAGTTTTTGTTTTATGAAAAAAATGGATAGTGAGTTGAAGTGTATACTTGTAATATTCAAGATGTTATGTATAATTTATAACCTAATTCTCTAAAGCTCTAAACCTGAAAATATCCTCAATGTGAATTATTAACTTAATTCAAGGTTATGTAATGTTTAAATTTGGGTCCTTACAGTTGGTATCAAAGGTCGTTTTAGATAACTTTAGAGGTTAGGGAGTTATTTAAGCTTAAGTGACATAACCATAATGGTTAGAATATTAGAAAGATTCATATTTATTTTAGATAAATTGAATGAGTTTAAGATAACATGAATAATTATATCTTAGTATTTTCCCTCCTCATAATATATTATATGATGATTTTACTTATATACTCACACTGAGATTTTTGGTTTTATTAAATGGTTAGATCCAAAAGGCACCAAAGTAACAATGGATGTGAAGAAAACTATGGTGGTTTTAGGAATAAGAAACTGAATGAAATGGGAGCTACAAAGAGAACTCTAGTGGTTATTCTCAAACAACTATCTAGAGTCATGATTGACCACCTGAACCTTGGTGTTTTTTATAAGGCATCATATATGTGGGAAACAAATCCCTACATATGTTTAGGTAATAATCATAAAGGTTAGTATATTCAAAAACCTATGTGTCAAGGATGCAGAAAGAAACAGGTAGGAAAATACTTCAAAGGTACGGGAAGATGCTATATATGTGGTAATGAAGTTCATAAAGAAATAACCTTTAATGGAAAAAAGGAATCATCTAGTTGACTCCAGGAAAGGGAAAGAATTTCTTTCTTAGGGATCAATTGATTGTTTTAAATGTGGTGTGCATGGTCATTATACAAATAGATGTCCTACTAAGAAGGTTCAGGAATGGGATTAGTAGGATCGTACAAATATATTTTTACAAATACCTAATTCCATTACAATTGAGGATGGGGAAATTGACAATGACCAATGAAAGGTATAGATTATTTCTTTGCTAATGTTTTGACATTATTGAATCTTAGGGTATGATTCATCATTTTTTTTAGAAAATAAGTATTACGGAATAAGATAGAAAATAATGGTTAATGGATAATGAAGAACTTTGAATGAGTAAGAAGTCTACATATAAGGTATTCATTTGTTATGGTAGATTTTAGGATGATGAAATGCTTAAAAGTATTAAGGCTCTTTTGATTATGGGATTACATTGGAAGATTTTTTCTATTATGTGTAACCCTGAAGTTTAATATGTGAAAATTTTATTCAAGAAAGAATTATCTTTTCATGTGTGGACAGAATGGATAACCTTAAGGGTTCATATGATCTCTTATTTTTGAGGTGATAAATAGTTATTACATTTTGGGATGAAAAATTAAAGGTATTATATAACCTTGGAGGATAAAATAATTAATTGTTATTTTTGAGGAATTTATCTCATTTTTGGGAATTTTATAAACCTATATATTTTTTGAAAATGGATGACACATAGACCATGTGATAACCCTTTGTGTTGGAAAAATTTGTGGGAATCAAACCCACAACCAAAGTGCGATTGGGATTTATTGCCTACTAATGGACAATGTGAAGTCCCTGGTTAGTATTACAATTTCTTTTTAGTTAATTGCTTTTATGGATGAAGAATATTTTGATTTTTTGTAACTTATTATTTATCAAATTTATACCCTTAGTATAGAAAAATGTTTTGGTGATTAAGTGATTATGTTTATTTAGGAAGACATTCTCTCTTTTGGGAACACTATATGCTTAAGGAAAATAGAATACTATGGGATTTTATTTATGAATTAATGGTTGAAATTTTATTTTGGAAGAATCCATGTTTTTATTATGGACATATGGTGATTTGGGTTATTTATGGAAATTATTAACCTATCATAGAGAATATGTGATTAGGTTAATTACACTTCAGTATGAGACTTTAATAGTAGTCGATGTTATTTGGAGATAAATGTTAAGATTTACTGTGGAAGACTAAGTGATTAAATTCTTCTGAGTTTTGGGTTTCAATCTTATTTTAGATTATATTGAATAATTTTAAGGACAATTGTGTATTGAATGGTCTTTGTTTAACTTTGGGTACATTTTGTTGAATTTTGGAGATTAAGAGTAGTATTTATTTTTATAAAGGATTATACTTTTTGGGGATTATCTAATATCATACTAACCATTTTGGTTTTGGTTAATATCTAAAGAATGGGGAAATATATATTTAATATTTTTTGGAATATGTAATTCTCTAGAAGTTGATTCCAGCTCCTTTTATGTGACCAAGTCGTCTTGAATACTCATCATTTGGAGAAAAGATGAGTTTGTGGTAGAAATTTGATTAAAGGATGAAACAATAATTTTCAAGTAATTATATTTCCTTATGATCTTAGTCTAGATTGTAATAAAATTATTCAACTATATGAAAAGGATCTTGAAGAAAAAATTTATACACTTTATTTTATCATCAGACTTTTACCCAACCACAAATTTATGGTATTGTGGTGGTTAACTTTCTGTGATCAAGTTATCTACCACTCCCTATTAATCTACGAGAGTTAGTTTATATTATATATAAATTTTTTCATATATGGAATCCTAGTATGTTTTATCTCAAGTGACCATTTTAATTTTCTCTCTTTCTTTTAAAGTGATAGTTTGGTTGACTATTTTTCTGATTTGGGACTTTCAATGAAGATTCCAAGTCCAATTTTAAAATTGCGAGGACACAATTTTCAAAAGGGGGAAGGATGTAATGACCCAGGTATTTATAGAATAATACTTTTTTATTTCTATTAATATTTATGAATAAGATATTAATTTTATTTTAAATAGTGCACTTTTTCTGGCAACTTACTCGACACACAACAACAGATTTATTTTAAATCTTAAGTTGCACACAACTTTGAGTTATATCAAAAAATAATATATTATTATTATTATTTTAAATGGTAGTTAATGCATAGTTGTTGTATTTTCAGGAAGAAACATAACTAACTAAATTATGATAACACATGTTTCTTAAGTTTTTTTACATTTATCCAATAAATTTCAGAGGATTAAAATAATAATGAATCCTATTTTAAGCATGAAAAATTATAATATTTTTAAAAGGTCATTTTACCATCTTTTGAAGGTGAACCCTTTTTAAATCTAATTTTGAAAACATTATATGTTTTATTTGACATGATAAAATTCTTCTTTAGAAGCAGTACATCAAAATTTACTTTTGATAAATTTTTTGTATTTTTCTGATAAAGTTCATTTTTTAATGAATAATGAAAAATATTGCATTTTAATTCAAAAAAACTTTAAATCTAATTTATTTATATAGTTAGATTGAAATTTTAATTGATTTTAAAGTATAATTGGATTATATTTTTATCATTTAATTCAATTATGGTCATTTGAAGCAATTTTTCACTTAAATTGGATATAAAGACATGCCAATCTTTTGATAGTTATTACTTTTTAAAAACTCACTTTTTGGTTTTGACAACGGAAAGTAATTTTAAATTAATTACTGCAACTTTAGTGTTTTTAATTTGAAAAGTGGATTCAATATTTGGATTCAGGAGGTCTAAATTATGTAAATATGTAACTTTTATTTTTAGACATTATCAATAGTAACTTCATTAAATATTTTATTTACCATGGTTAAAGAGTAAATATGGTAAATAAGGGTAAAAATAATCTTATAATAATATTAAATTACCCTAACATGTAATGCCTCAACCCTAGTTAACCAGAGTCGGTGCATTATTTTAATACATTAGCATGATTACTAGGAATCAAGTACTGAATGAATGATCAGTTTAGCAGTCTTGGAAAATAGATTACATACATGAACGTTACATTACATTATAAAATAAAAAAACAACCACAACATTGTCTCTATTGAACACATTCATATCCCTTATACTATCCCTACATGTCATTTATAATGTACTTATTCACATCCTGGAAAAAATAAAACATAAAAAGGGGTGAGCTCTTATGCTCAGCAATGATAAAAATATAACAAAAACATTCAAAAATAAGAATAAATATTTAAGGCAATATAGATGACTAAAACACAATCCTTTTAAACTTAAAATTCAGAATAATATGGAAAATATAAATCAAATAATACCATTTACTTTTTCACATGGATATTCTACTAGTTGAATAAAATCATGCAATATCAATAGCCAATTTCATAATGATGGAATGCATAATGACAGACTTCATAACCACATAGTCAAACCCTTGTTCCAAGACTACAAATTAGATTTTTTCAAGGCCTTTTTCCAAAACACTAGTTTGTCTCATGAGACCTATCGATGCATCGAGGAGCTATAGCGGGCTCCACCTATCACTTACTAAGTCCAATGAATTCCTCATATGAAAAGGTTGAAACATAACATAAACATTCATATTAAAACTAGCATACTAAATGTTAATACTTTAACCATAAACCATGATTGGTAAAAAAATAACATATCCACAGTAAAAAATATCACAAATCCTTCAATACAATATGGAATATTTTTATCATAATAAATCAACCTCGATCAAGAACAACATCCCATAAAGGATGTTAACATAGTTAAAAATTATCAGTAAAAATATTTTAGAGAAATATCCATTTTTTAGGAAATAATTTAAAAGTCATATAAAGGAATTAATTTAAAAGATAGTTTTAATCAAAGTGTCCCATAACACTTTGAAACCTTTTAAATGAATTAACATTTTAAAACATGCATGTCCATATAAATGAATTCTAATAACCATTTTGAAAACATGGACATTAATGAGAAAGGTTTAGAAGAATAAATCTTTAAAACATTTAAAATGATGTTTTAGTAAAAAGTCCCTTAAAAATTTTCCTTTGGAAATAAATTTTATGAAACATATACAAGGATAATAAATATTTCCTAGTAGATACTTACGTAAAACCAACCTCGAATAATAAAGAGATTGTGAAATTAACCCTTACCCTGCACTTTCCTTTGGTCGAGGGTACGTTTAACCTTATGCATAATGACCATACTATGTTATTAAATTATAAAAGAACCATATTCATATTTATTATATCATACATGATTCATTTATGGCTTTATACTACCCATTTAATAATGATTTCCATGTTTAATTAACATTTTGGGTAATAATCGCTTTCTTTCTCATACATATTTTAACATGTTATTCTTGATCGCATCATTTAGATCATGATTAAAATACTTCTAGAATATAATCCTTGATTTATATATCATATTTATTTATAATATAAATATTTATAATAGATATATATATGAAATGGAAGGCACCGTTTATGGAGACGGTAGGTCGTACGTACGCATAAACGTTGTTTCTGTTTTTATATCGTATTGAATAGAAGTAAGTGAATAAGATATATGTAAGTAAATATATATATATATATATATATATCTACAGTAGCATTATTATTTCATATATTAAATACTTATTAATAGTATATATTTTTATAATCATCGCTGAATGGTGAATGGTGGAATGAATCTCATCGCGTCGTGGAGACGATAATCCGTACATACGCATGAGCGGCAATATCATTATATTGATGGAGAAATAATATGTAATTGGATGGTATATCATATATACAGAATCATTAACATGTTATGTTTATTATTTACATCATTTATACTCATTATTATACCCATCCAAATAATGAAGTGTTTGAATAACAAACTACACCACGACGTGGAGACGGTAAGCCGTACGTACACACGTATGGTGACTTTTTCATTTAGAGGATGTATATAATAATGAATATGGTTGTACCATATTTATAATAACATCATAGTATGTAGGAGGTACTAGAGTTGTTATTTTGGTACATAAACAACAAATAAAGAGGAAGTCGAAGATGAAAAGAACTTAAAAGAGGACGGTGAAATTATTACCTCTTCTTCAGGTGTTTCCTTTTTAGTTGATCAAAAGGGATAATTAAATTGGATTTATGATCAAATTAAAGACTATAGGTTGATTTTAATGAATTTGGGAGGATATTTTTTCAGGGGTTGGCCAAGCCAAATAGATTTTGAGGTGTGATTTTGAGAGAAGGGGAAGTGCCCTTTTATAAGAGTGGTGAGGGTCACTTTAGGAAAAGATTAAAATATTAATTTATTATACAATCATATTCGATTTATAATGGATTACAATGAATTTATTTCGAGACCTAGGTTGTTATGGGTCAAAATAATCTCAAAAATCGGTTTTAGACAAGTTTAGGTTACCATTTTAACCTTATCTTTTAGATTTAACTCTTAGTTAAATAGTTTAACTTTTACCGTGTCTTCTTGTATTCCTACACCATATGGTTAATAAACTTACTATAAACTTCCAAGAGAACATAAATTGGTTCATTAATAACTTATATAATATTATTTAAGCACTTTTTCCTAATATTAGATTTTTAGGAATATTATATCAACCAATAATAATGTATTTGTTTTAAAAACAAATTTATGTCAATTTTGACACTATTTGGTATTTTGTTTTTTTTTAAGTCATAAAAACATTATCAATTCGAAAAAAAATATCTAATAAACCCTAAAATGTCATATTAACCTATAAAATTAGTGTAATTTAACAAAAGTCTCAAATTATATTTATTTGGATATTTATTATATTGATTATTTTAATATTTCAATAAGAAGGTAATTACTACATCATCATTGTGTCATAAATAAATTAAATTATATAATATATAAAAATTATAAATAAAATTCAATTATGTAGGAAATATTTTTATCTTTATAATTAATATTTATAGTTAAATTTATTTTATTCATAACCCTATATTAAAAATGGTTTAGTTAATCAACATTGAATTTAACACTTTTAACTCTTATTTAAATAAAATAATAATAAATGTCCTAATCTAATCCAAGTGGACCTAAAGGATCATATTTTATTCATAAGGTTTATTTGGGTTGAATTACAGTTATCCGAAGAATTATTTCATGTGTTATGGTATTTATAATATCATTTTTATCTTTAATTACCCTATTTACTTTTAACTGTGGTAAATAAAAGTCAAAAGTTACTATTTACCAAATATTATTTTCTTCTTATTGAATAAAATTTTACATACTTATTTCAACTTTTTCTCTCTTATTTTTTAAATTCAACTCATAGAAGTGGTAAAATTAAGTTTTATGCAAATTAGCTAACGTGCCTAGAAGGTGGGTAAAAAAGGATAAAAAGTTCAATAAAATTTTATACATCTAATTTTATCATAAAATGGCTCCAATAAATTACATTGAACTTATATAGGTATTATATATCTATTTTGACTTAAAATAAATTTATATAAAATAAATAATTATTTAAATAAAAAGTCGATTTTAAATAATAACATATTATTTTTCATTATTCATTAAAAAATGAATGTTTTCTGAAAATACCAAAAATTCACCCTAAGCTAATTTTGGTATTCTGAATTCAAAAATGATGTCGATTTTACCAAATTCAAAATATATAAGTTGCATTTATTAATTTAAAATTAATTCTCATTATCAAAACCAAAAAGCGGGTTTAAAAAAAGTAAAAACTATCAAAAGATTGACATGTGTTTACGTCAAATTTAAATGTAAAATTACTTATAATGACTAAAATTATATTAAATGATAAAAATATAATCTAATTATACTTAAAAACCTCTCAAATTTATAATTTAACACTATAAATTATTTTTATTAAAAAAGTTTTTTTCAATAAAATTTAGCATCCCTCGCTATTCATCAAAATATGAAAGTTATCAGAAACACACCAAAAATTTATCCAAACTAATTTTTTATGTCCCACTTCTAAATAAGAAGTTTATTTTGTCAAATTTAATATAAAAGTTTCAGATATTGCATTTAAAAAAATCACCATTAGTAGGAGGTAAAATTGCATTTTTTGAAAAATAATTCCTTTATCTGAAAAAATGAATTTGTTCTTATATTATGTCTAAGAGACACATAAATAAGTGTTAAAATTATATAGAGTATATTAGATTTAAAATATGGTTAATACTATTCATAACAGCTTTTTGAATGGTTAGTTTGGTAAGTTGTGGTACGCTCGAACTTGGTGTTGTGTGTAGCACAGGCAATTGAATTACTTTAATTAGAAAACATACTATGAAATATTGGGGTGTTAAATTCTACCTTCCTTCAATAAATTGAATCCTCTCAATTTGAAATTTTTCTTCTAAAAAAAAGGTAAAAAATAGAAAAATATCTTTGTTGAAAACCCACATCGGAAATTGGGTTAATAAAATTTAGTCTTAATAAGAGGGAAATGGAATGAAAAAGTCACCACCAAATTATGATCTCAATTAGGAGAACATTGGTTGAAATTAGAGACACATAATTTGAGGAAAAACGTAAATATTTATAGGGAGTGATTGAGGTTGTCAATCACAAACAAGTGTAAAATTGAGGGCCACAAATCCATCAATCTATGATGATTTAAAATATTGTTAGTTCAACAAAACATAAGGTATTAGGATAAAACATTTTTGGTTTAAAGATTCCTTAACTAAAGTTTAAGAATTAATTTATTCAAAGAATAAGAGGAAAAAAATATACTTTAGAAGTAGAGTTTCATCCTTCAACTGATTACTACCACAAACTCATCTTTCACACCAAAGGATAATATAATTCAAAAATATTCTATTTATATGTCAGACTATAAAAAAACTACATTATAGAAACTAGGATATTACGTAGGCCAGTGGTAGGTGATGCACCATTGTCACCCTTCAGTTGTGGGTTCAAGTCTCATGGCCTTGACGGACGCGATAGATTGTCGCCCAACCTTCGGGTTGTCATTTCTATGATAATCCAAAAATAATCTCAAGAAATTATTTAACCTTAACAATAGTATCCAATGTCCAACATATTCGATTACAACCTTTAGACTTGTCCAAATTACATCTATCCAAACTCACAGTCCAAAATTTATAAGGAAGGTAAACACAATGAAGATCCTTTTTTTCATGTAATAATATGTGAATACCTTCATCATGTATTCTTTTAAAACACTGTAACACCCTAAATTACCTTGAAACCATATTGATTATATTCATGATCCCTTATTCCTTATAGAATAATGTATATACTCCTTCTATCCAAAAATATTATAAACCCCAACAATGATGGAATATACAAATCCTTAATCTGTTTCAAGGTAGTTAAGAATATCCAATACAATTTATCCAAATCAATCATATATTATTCCAAAATCACTACCTCAGCATCATAACTATATTATGGTTTATCTTTCTATCAACCATATATTTTCCAAAAAAATTAACCAGATATTGAGTCACTTTTCTTGGTTCCACACAATCTTAAGTCCTTAATGAAATAGTACTACAGTATAATACTTTTATACTCTATAATTCTTATAACATGTAAATCATTAATACAATACTCAAATGAAACAGTACTTTAATAACAACATAATAAATCTAATCCTTCCTCTTTATCTTCGGTAGTATCATAACTTGATTATTTTCCAATAGAAACATTTTGGGTATACTATGATGATTTGGACATTGCTTCACATAGTGTCCCAACTCCTTGAAGATAAAGCATTGTACATTTGAACGATTTTTCTTACCCTTATAATCATGTACTTGGTGTCTTTTTTCTCCACACATATGAAAAAATCCCATTCCTTTCAAGCATTTATCACGGTGATTCTTTCACCAGTTATCACATATGGGAAAATCTTTTTTCCCCTCTTCCTTTTATCCATCTTTCTATCTTACATCCTTTTCTTCTCTTGCTTCCCTTCCAAGACATAGGACTCAGAGAATTCTTTTCATATCTTATTAACACATGATTCTGTTTCTTCATATGATGAGAATACATGGGAGACTATTCCCTTTTAAATGTTGTCTTAATACCATGAGATATATGATCCTTCTTAATCTTTTGATCATGTGTATTTATGGATTTCTCATTCCTTATACTAGGTTCCATTTCTAAATAATGGCATACACCAGGTTAGTTTTTGAATCACAATTCATAATTCCAAACTTGTAAAATAACTAACATAAATTGAAAAGATTATGCATATAATATATAACCATAAAATATTTTCTTTGAGGAAGTATTTACTCATAAATCTTTCATAATGGTTTTTAATGAAAATGTGAATTATCCTAAGCATACCCCCTGGGAGTTTCATAACTAAGAGTGCAACAAGGCCCATTGTCGTGTATTTGGATACCCTGGGTCAAGCCCAAAACTCCTTTTCGGAGTTTTCACTCCTAGGTACATCTGTGCCAGACCCACCTCGACCTGTTCGTATCTAGACAGGGATGTATTTCTTGAAAAATAAAAAAAATCTTTATATTACCAATATTCTAGGAAGTTCTTCTATACTAATCCTCAAAGTCTATCATAGGGTAATTTTCTCTAATTAGAGTTTTTCTAAATCATGTTTCTAATGTATGCACTAAAATTTCTCTGATACTATCTGTAATTACCTGACCCCAGTTATCCAGAGTCAGTTCATTATTTTAATACATTGGCATGATTATAAGGAATCAAGTCCAGAAGGTCCGATCAGTTTAGCAGTCTTGGAAAATAGATTACATACATGAACGTAACATTACATCATAAAATAAAAAAACAACAAAAAAATTGACTCCATTGACCACATTCATATCCCTTAGACTATACCTACAGGTCATTCATAATATACTTCTTCGCATCTTGGAAAAAATAAAACATATAAAAGGGAGAGCTCAGATTCTCAGTAAGGATAACAATATAGAAGAAACTTTTATAAATAAGCATAAATATTTAATGCAATGTATAAGACTAAAACATAAGCCGTTTAAACTTAAACTTCAGAATAATATGGAAAATAGAAATAAAATAATTCAATTTACTTATTCAAATAGATATTTATACTAGCCAAATAATCACATTCAATATCAATATCCAATTTCATAATGATGGAATGCATAATTCCAAACTTCATAACCAAATAGTCAAGGACTTATGCCAAGACTACAAAAAATATTTTTTCAAGGCCTTATGTCAAGACACTAGTTTGTCTCATGAGACCTACTGATGCATCGAGGAGCTATAGCGGGCTCCACCTATCACTTACTAAGTCCAATGCATTCCTCATATGAAAAGGTTGAAACATAACATAAACATTCAGATTAAAACTAGCATATGAAATGTTAATACTATAACTATAAACCAAGAATGGTATAAAAATAACATATCCATAGTCAAAAATATCACAAAACCTTCAATACAATATGGAATATTTTTACCATTAAAAATCAACCTCTATCAAGAATAATATCCTGTATAGGATGGTGACATAGTTGAAAAAGATCATTAAAAATCTTTGAGACAAATATCCTTTTTTCATAAAATCATTTAAAATTCATATAAAGGAATTCATTTAAAAAATAGTTTTGAATCAAAGTTTCCCATACCACTTTGAAACGTTTTAAAGGAATTAAAATTTTAAAACATTCATGTCCATATAAATGAATCCTTAAAATCATTGTGAAAACATGGACATTAATGAGAAATGTTCAGAAGAATAAATATTTATAACATTTAAAATGATGTTTTACTGAAAATTACCTTAAAAGGAATCCCTTGGAAAACACTTTTATGAAACATGGACATGGATAATAACTATTTCCCAATAGATACTTATGTAAAAACAACCTCGGATGATAAAGAGATTGTGAAATTAACCCTTACCTTGCACTTTCCTTTGGTCACGGGTAAGTTTATCATCCTGTATAATGACCATAGTTTGTTATTAAATTATAAAAAAACCATATTAAATTTTATTATATCATATATGATTCATTTATAACTTTATACTACCCATTTAATAATGATTTCCATGTTAAATTAACATTCTGGGTATTAATCTTTATCTTTATCATACAAGTTTTAACTTGTTATTATTGATCATATCATTTAGATCATGATTTAAATACTTCCAAAATATAAACCTTTATTTATATATCATATATATTTAGAATATAAATATTTATAATAGATAGATATATGAAATGGAAGGCACCTTTTATAGAGACGGTATGTCGTACATACGCATAAACGTTTTTTCCATTTTCATATCGTATTGAACGAAAGTAAGTGAATAAGATATATGTAAGTATATATATATATATATATCCAGTAGAATTATTATGTAATATATTACATACTTATTAATAATATATATAAATTTATAATCATCGTAGAATGGTGAATGTGGGAATGAATCTCATCGCGTCGTGGAGACGGTAATCCGTACGTACGCACGAGCGACAATATCATTATATTGATGGTGAAATAATTTTTAATTGGATAGTATATAATATATAAATAATCATTAACATGTTATATTTATTATTTCCATCAGTTATAGTCGTTATTATAACCATCCAAATAATGAAGTGTTTGAAAAACAAACTACACCACGATGTGGAGACGGTAAGCCGTACGTACTCAGGTATGGTGACTTTTTCATTTAGAGGATGGATAGAATAATGAATATGGTTGTAAAATATTTATAATAACATAAAATTATGTAGGAGGTACTGGAGTTATTATTTTTTTTATGGAAACAACAATGAAAGAGGAAGTGGAAGATGAAAAGAACTTGAAAGAGGGTGGTGAAATTATTACCTCTTCTTCAGGTGTTTCCTTTTGATTTAATCAAAATGGATCTTTAGGTTGGTTTTAGGATAAAATTAAGGAATATAGGTTGATTTTAGGGACGTTTAGAGGATATTTGGTCTGGTTTTGGCTGAGCCCAATTACTTTGGAGGTGTGATTTTGAGAGAAGGGGAATTACCATTTTATAAGAGAGGTGGGGGTCACTTTAGGAAAAGATTAAAATATTAATTTATTATACAACCATATTCGGTTTATAATGGCTCAAAATGAATTTATTTCGAGCCTTAGGTGGTTATGAGTCGAAATCCTGTCAACCAATAGGTTTTATATAAGTTTAGGTTATCATTTTAACCTTATCTTTTAGATTTAACTCTTTGTTAAATAGTTTAACTTTTACCGTGTCATCTTGTATTCTTACTCTATATGGTTAATAAACTTACTCTAAACTTCCAAGAGAACCTTAAGTGTTTCATTAATGACATATATAATATTATTTAAGATTTTTCTAATAACCATATATTTTTAGGAATATTATATCAACCAATTTTATAGTATTTGTTTTAAAAACTAATTTATGTCAATTTTGACACTATTTTGTATTTTGTTTTTGTGAAAGTCATAACAACCTTATAACTTTGAAAAAAATTATCTAATCAACCCTAACATGCCATATTAACCAATAAAATTAGTTAAATTTATTAAAAGTCTCAAAATATATTTATTTGGATATTTATAATATCAATTATTTTAATACTCCATTAAGAAGGTAATTACTACATCATCATTGTGTCATAAATAAATTTATTTATTTAATCTCTAAAAATTATAAATAAAATAACATTATGTAGGAAATATTTTTATCTTTCTAATGAATATTTATAGTCGAATTTATTTTATTTATAACCTTATATTAAAAATGGGTTAGTTAACAAACATTGAATTTAACACTTTTAACTCTTCTTTAAATAAAATAACAATTGTACTAATCTAATCCAAGTGGACCTAAATGATCATATTTTATTCCTAAGGTTGTTTTTGGTTGAATTACACTAATCTAATAGAATTAGGACATGTTTTGGGGTAATTATAATATCTTTTTTACCTTTAATTACCATATTTACTTTTAACTGTGATAAATAAATGTCAAAAGTTACTATTCACAAAAATTATTTTCATCTTATTGAATCACATTTTACTTACTGATGTCAACTGTGTCTCTTGGATGTTTGAAATTAATCTCACAGAAGCGTTAAAATTAAGTTTTATGCAAATTTGCTAACGTGCCTAGAAGGTGGGTAAAAGAGGTTAAAATGTTCAATAATATTTTATACATCTAATTTTATTATAAAATGGCTCTAGTGAATTACATTGAACTTATAAAGGTATTATATATATATTATGACATAAAATAAATTTATATAAAATAAATAATTATTTAAATAAAAAGTTGGTTTTAAATAATAACGTAGTGTTTTTCATTATTTATCAAAAACTGAAAGTTTTCAGAAAAATACCAAAAATTAACCCTTATCTAATTTTTATATTATGAATTAAAAAATAAAGTCTATTTTACCAAATTCAAAACATATAATTTTCATTTATTAATTTAAAATCAATTCCCATTGCCAAAAACAAAATGCGGTTAAAAACTATCAAAAGATTGACATGTGTTTATGTGAAATTTAAATGTAAAATTACTTATAATCACATACATTGTATTAAATGATAAAAATATAATATAACTATACTTAAAAACCATTCAAATTTATAATTTAATACTATAAATTATTTTGATTAAAAAAGTTATTTTCAATTAAAATTTAGCGTCTCTCACCATTCATCAAAATCTGAAAGTTATCATAAAAACAACAAAAATTTATCTAAACTAAATTTTTATGTCCCAATTCTAAATAATAAGTTTATTTCATCAAATTTAATATTAAAGTGTCCAATATTGCATTTAAAAAAAATTCACCATTAGTAGGTGGTAAATTTGCATTTTTGAAAAATACTTCCTTTATCTGAAAAATTGAATTTGTTCTTATATTATTTCTAAGAAACACATAATATGCGTGTTAAAATTTTATATAGTATATAATATTCAAAATTTAGTTAATACTATTGAAAACCTCTTTTCGAACGGCTAGTTTGGTATTACGTGGTGCGCTCGAACTCGGTGTTGCGTGTAGCGCAAGCAATTGAATTACATTAATGAGATAACGTACTATGAAATCTTGGGGTGTTACATAACACATGTTTTAAATATATTGTATGAAATATGTCCAACCATGGGCATACTTGGGTAGATTTTAGGACCCCATGGAGCCACTTGTTTGTGAAAATGACATTTAATTACTTCTAATTTAAAGTTAAGGAAAATATAACCTAAACATGTATTTTTAGTAAAACAATTTTTATATGGGGTTATATAAGTTATATTTTCAAAAATAAATAGTAATTAGAAAGATAAAACTATTTAATACATCATGGAATTATATATATAATTTTTATATATTAAATAAATAAATTTATTTTTGACACAATGGTGATGTAGTGATTACATTATTAGTGAATGATTTAAATAAATGAGATTATAAATATTAAAATAAATTTATTTTGAAACTTTTTATGTCATCCACAAATTCTAGAGATAATTTTGATTTGTTATATTTGAATTAATGATGGTTTTTAGAAATAATAAAGTTGTTATGTATTTTTTAAAATTCATGATATGAATAGTATATAAATTGACATAAATGAGTTTCTTAAAAAATACTTTTTATTAAATGATTTAATAATCCTAAAAATATAAGATTCGTCCAAATAGATTATGAAAGGTTTGAAATGTAATTAATGAACCACTTTAGGTTAGATTGTCATTTTATAGTAACTATATTAACCATATAGTATGAATATACAAGAAGACATGGTAATAATTAAATTAGTTAACTAAGGGTTAAAACTAAAAGATAAGGTTAATTTTATGAACTAAAATTGTCTAAAACCCATTGTATGAGAGGATTTCTACCCATCCTCATATTAGCTTCTAAATATATCACTTTTTTGTTCTTATAATTCCAAAATAAATTAATTATAAAATAATATTTCAAGACATTCCTAAAGTGTCCCTCCTCCATCTTATAAAAGGCCACCACATATAACCTCTTACTCACACCACTCAAGCCCCTTGGATCATCCAAAATCTTTGAAAATAAGCTCCCAAAATCCCTCTATTACTCATTTAATCATTAATTTGGACAGAAGGAAATTAAATAAGGCCTTTATCTTAAATCAAAAGGAGTTACCAGATTTGAGGTAATGTCTTCTCTCAAGTTTCTTTCATTTATTTTCCTTCTCCAACCCCATAAAATATCAATATTTAATTATTTTTTAACTAAACTAGTAACTTTAATATACTATGTTGTTTTTATGATAATTATTTGAACTAAAATTGCACACACCTCTATCTAATGGGTATAGAATATACTGTTTCTGTGGACAACAAACTACTACCTCACGAAACGATGATTGTTCAATCTTCTACTACCACCTCTCATGGTGGAAATTATGATTGTACTATAATTATATATGATATATATGATATATATGATAATTATTTTATCTCTATGATTCT
Organism: Viscum album; assembly: GCA_963277665.1. Classification (NCBI taxonomy): domain Eukaryota; kingdom Viridiplantae; phylum Streptophyta; class Magnoliopsida; order Santalales; family Viscaceae; genus Viscum; species Viscum album. Next base: position 163,853,673 of record OY728159.1, read on the forward strand.
GTAATTCTCATTTATAACATACCTTTTTTGATTTTCATGTTGTATAAATATGATAATTTCATATAAGGAAGTGCGGACTACCACCCCCTCAAAGTGATATGACTCATTCATGCTATACATGGAACATATAAAGGATGCAATTAATGAAATTATGTAACATATATAACATAGATATTATACTTTATTTATAATAAACCTATGTATCATTTAGTTTTCATTCCTTTAAATATGAAAAAGAAATGAAAGTAGCGTTCATGCGTACGTACGACTTACCATCTCCATGAACGGTGCATATCATTTTTTATATCCAAATGATATGGACTATTATAAATATATATATACTGTACATATATGATATATATGATATCTAAATTATGAATATCATTCTGGAGATAATGTATTTTTGACCACATGGACAATTTGTTACTAACAAGTTCATTTTTTACTCAAGTTCCGAATATCAGCAAAATGTACAATATGAACTCAAATATTTAACTAATTGTTATAGAAAGGTAATAAGTGATATAAAAGGAATAATAAACTTGAAAAAGGTATTAAAGCAAGTAGAAATTAACTTAAGTTTATAACTAAGGAAGAACAGGGAACATAGGAGACAAGTCGGACTCGAGGTAAGGGATTTCGTCTCAATCTCCTTTCATTGAGGTATGTTTTGATAATACACACCTCCTTATTTTACACAGTGTATAATAAACCTTGTTTACTTTTACTTTCACTCAATGTTAATATTTTTTCTATGAATCTCTTTAGTAAATGACAAAAGGAACATTTTTTAATGTATGCGGTGACAACGACCTTTCCATCGCCACACACATTATTTGATATTTGGCTTCCTTAACAAGTCGTGATGTTGTTAAATGGAGAATAAATACCACATACCCTTTTTAAATACCCTTTTTACATATTTTGGTATTGAAAATGGTTTTCAAAGTGGATATTACTATTTCTATATCTTGAAATTATTTCTTTTGATTGAAAATTAAATTTTATGATTGAAATTTTGATATTTACAATCTTTTATGTGTGATGATTGTATAATGGTACATGGAAAATTGATAGGTGGTTACGAGATAAACCAAATGATGGGTGGTTCTGTGATAAACCTAGTTTGGGTGGTTGTGTTATAACATCTAATGCATTGGGTATAGAAGTCGGCCATATGGCTATTCCATTTAGTGATATATGTGGAAGTCGACTGTATGGTTATTCTATTTAAGTGTGTTTATGCCCCAAGTTACCTTTATATGTTATATTTTGCATTCTATCCTCCTCTAATGGCCCGAATTGATTTTTAATAATCCACCTTTCAAGGGGTGAGGTGGAACCCTTACAAGGCCCGTAGGCGTAGGTATTACATGGCCTGTAGGCCTTAGAGATATTCATTGCCCGTAGGCTTCAAGCATTAAATACAACCCAGAATAACTACTTGGAGCTGCTCCTCCCCAGCATTTTCATCGTGAAATCAGCTCTCCACCTTAGCATAGTTGTTCGGCTAGGCATTCCTGTTCATGCATATGCTTGCCCTGATGGCAGGTGTCATACCCTCTCATTATTGCAATTCGTTTAGCTTCTTCTGTGGTGAAAGATCCTTGCTCATTCTCCTTGTAGAGCTTGTTCCTTGTAGGTTGTCTGGTTTTCATCTGAACTATGGTGGCTCAAAGGCCTTGAGGTGGCCCAAACGCCTTACTGACTCGAAGTCCTGGGTGGCCCGAAGGCCTTACAGGACTCAGAGACCAAATCGGTGGCCCAAAGGCCCAAATAGGGGCATATTCCCGGCTGCTACAGTGCCAAACAGTGCCCTCTACAGTACCTGCTATAGTACTACTACAGTACCTGCTACAGTACTACTACAATACCTGCTATAGTACTACTACAGTACCTATGACAGTACTTCTACAGTACCCAGAAATTCTGCCTCCACCTGGATTTGATCCCTGGTCATTCGAATGCACTTACAGAGTCCTTAACAACTGGACTAAGGCTCATGTGCTTGCATTCTATTGGATTGTGGTAATCTATTGGTTAAAAAATTGTGAAAAATGAGCTTATATTCAGTGAAGTGTTTTTAATACTTCTTAAAGGTGAAATGTATTACTTTATAATAAAGTATTCATGGTTTTCATGTTATCTAAAGAATAACAATTTTATTTCTTTATGTATCCCTTAATAAGTTTTTTATGCTCATCCTAAGTTTTTAAATATTTATCACAGGACATAAAGAATAATAGAGTCAAGGATGGGATCGACGAAAAGTTATACTGTTAAAACATGAAATGATTTCATGTTTTGTTTTAAAGAGTTTCTGTTTTATAAGAAAAATGATAGTAATTTTAAGTGTCTACTTGTAATATTAAAGATTTTATGTATAAGTTATCACCTAATTCTCTAAATCTCTAAAACTGAAAAGATCCTCAATGTGAATTATTAACTTAATTTATGATTATGTAATGTTTAAGGATGGGTCCTTACATATATCCAAGGCCTATGATTTATGTAGAATAAACATGATAAAATTCATCCTTTTGAAATCATATATTAAAGTGATGAAATATATTTCTCTATTTATTGAAATCATAGTTATAAGACCACATACATTATAGTTAATTAGTTAAAGAGTCTTTGAAGTTAGAATTTTAACTTCCTTATGATTGTGTTCACCATTTATCCTTTTATGAACGTTTTACAAATAGTAGTTGTATCCTCATTAAAAATGGTTATATTCCACATAAATTATTTTTTTTGTTTTATCATGTTCTTTTGTCTATGGTGGCCAAGTATTTTATACCAAAAAATATTTTCTGTTAATTGACTCAAGTAATAAATTGAACTTGCTTCCCCAATTTGAAGCTAATTTCCCAAGATTATAAAATCCCTTATAATAACAACTATATATTGTATTCTTTTGGATATATATCCATTTTTCCTTGAGATAATTTCATTTATAGAATCACATAGTTGTGATTAACTTAAAAAGTTGTGATTTATCCCATCAATAAATAATACACTATCTAGACTGATTTTATTTTTTCCAATGTTTTCTATTCCAATAACTTTGAACTTAAATGAGATATCATTTACAAATATCACAACTCATCATTTATATTCCGAAATATTTTTAAGGTTTTTTAGATCACCTATCATGTGAGATGAACACACACTATCCATAATAAAAGGATTTTCTTATTTTCATGTTTTAAATTTTACTTAAACCAATTTTCGTAATATAAATTTTATATTTATTATTTGAAAAACTATAAAATATATTTAACTGATCTAGGATAAAAGAAGCACATAATTATAAGGTGCTCCCTTATTTATCTAATATTTTATAGATCTCTTGTAGGATTCTAGATTTGTTCTTTACTTCAACATTAATCTCTAGTTTTTAGGGATTTTATGAGTTCTCATACGTGGTTATTGTATCCACCTTGATTAATTCTCTATTATAAGTCCAGGTAGAGACATATTATACTAAAATTTTTATACCTTGTGTCCAAACAAACAATAACACCAGTAATATCCTTGTAATTTTTTCTCTGATAAAAATTATGCTATTGAATGGGTTGTTGTCTTGATTGGTTTTCATCCCTTAAATGTGTATGACATATAAATACCTTTTGGGGAATTATTTATTTAACATTTATGAGTGATGATGATATATTTTCTAAATTTTTTTCCATTCAAAATCTAAGAAAATTTATACTTTTCTTCAAAGCTCTCATTTTATCTAGATTAAAATTTTTCATTTGGTTTTTTAGTAGAATTAATCTTCCACTATGATAGTAATTTTTTAGAACTTTCCTTTTTATGTCTTATACCTTGTTTAGAAAAGATTCTTGAATTAAGTGTCTTAGAATATTTAATAACTTTATTCCTTTTACATTTTTTTGTCTTCTTAATTCTCAAATTATGTATTCTATTTATTTAGTTTGTCTTGTTACTTATCCCAAAGGGAAATGGTATAAATCATGACTTTAATGATTATCCCCTTATTTGAAATAGTAATCTTCCCCACCTCAATTTCTTTGATAAAGATTATCTGAGTGTTGTCTTATCTTAGACTTTCTATTTATTTCAAACACATTTTAATTTCTATTCTCTTATTATATTCTTTTTCATTCTTTCCTTCCTCTATATCATATTCATTATTGTATTGATAATCATCTTCAAATGAGTTCACCTCTTTTTCCTTCTATTCTGTGATCACTATTTTGTTAGAGATATATCAGAATTTCCTTATCATAATCACCACTTTCTTTACTATCATATATACCTTCCTCATATGATAGAATATTCTTTATAATGAAACTTGGGGAAAGTATTATTCTTTCCATTTGACTGATAAAATGAGACATCTCCCTTATTTGTGGTCTTCCTCATAGCTGCTTCATTATCATTATCTCCTCCAATTATCATAAATATTTTGTCTGAGAAATGGTAAACTATCCCACAATTAAAATAATCAATGTTAATTTTACCTCTATATTTACCTCTTCCTCCTCTCATAAAATTTGTTATCATGAGAAAGAGTTTTATCATAATATTCCATATTTTATTCTTTATTCAAGTAGTCCTGATTCTATTACATATTTAGTCCTTTGAATGATTTGAAATCAATTTACTTTTACTACTTAAATTCTCTTTTAATAGAAGGTCCTAAAATCATTTTATAATTAATAATAGTTTTATGAAGTTCATCAATGGTAAATTCACCATTATCTATATATTCTAGTGCCATGATCATAACATTAAATTAATCTGGTGGGATTAACATTAACTTTTTAACCATATTATAGTCCCAAGAGTTTCTCTGAACCATATAATAGTATTGATAATCAGATTTACTTTGTTAAATAATTAATCAAAAGTTTCATCCTATTATATTCTAAAATATTTGAAAAGTTTTTTACAGATTTATAGCTTTCCTTATTACACATTTTTATATCCTTCATAAATGCTATGAATATTATTCTAGATGACATTAATATTTATACATCCCATGACTCTTTTTAGTTATTTTTCTGATAGACTATAATATCGAATTGATACCCTTCCAATAATTTTCAATATTTCTTTTATTGGTTAGGGACCATACTGAGGTTTTTTCTAGAAAAATGAATACAAACTAAATAGAATCAAGAACATCGATCCCCAAAGAAATAATGTAAGGTATTATCTACTATTTCCATGAACAAAACCCTTTTTCAACAATCATTAGGATGCCTATATTGTTAACATAATTATGTAGCTCTATATCAAGAACATGAGATAAACTAAATAGTATGAATGTTCTCTGATACCAATTATTGGATCACATGAAGGGTGATTCACACTAATGGGGGGGGGGTAAATTAGAGTGTATTATTATTTTAAATCCCCATAAAATATCATTCTTATTCAAAACATCTATCTTAAAATACTCAATTAAATAATAGAAAATGGGAAAAAATATTTTTGTGAGGTTTTCCTCTTTTATGGATGACTATATCCCTAGTGTGTCATGGTTATTATCCCACACAAAAATATCCCTTCTTATTATCACAAGAAACATGATCAATGTTGTAACCTTGAACTTGTACAACTACAAGAAAAACCTTTTATAATCTTGTATCAAAAGAACAAACCCCTCCTCTTAGAGAATGATCACTAATTAATTTATAATAATCTACAAGGAATATGAAAATATTGATTTTATTTCTCTTCCATTCAAAAAATATCCTATGGCCGCTCTGAGTTCTTCATCGTTAATATAATCACATATTGATTCTACTCTCTCAGAATTTACAACACCTTATCTTTATTTATTTCAGGTTATTTTTTTTTACCAAATATTATATGAATATTATTTCTATAATAGTTATAGAAAATTTCCCCATTTTTTAGTGGTGTGGATAAACTCATTCAAGCTCATTTAACTTTGTGTCAAGGTCCTCATTTTAATCCTCATTATGAGTTGGTTGTTAATCCTATATGTGCTATTTGAAATAATGTGGCTTTAATGACTCCACAAATATCGAAATTTCCAGGAATGCATTTATTATGTAGAAACACTATGTGTGTTGTGGCAAGTAATTTTCTATGGTAGAACATATTTTCAAAAAAATATCCAAAAAATAACAATGTTTTTTTCTACCTCATCATTTTCCAGAGGGAAGTTGTAATCTCGTTACAGTCTCCATTATGATTTCATCTTCTTTCTTTTACCATTTCCCAAACATGATAGCTTAGATGAGTCTTATTATTCCTCATAATGAATCAAATCGCCTGAAATTATCAACACCCTGGTGTGGTGAGCATATTATTCTTGTTTCACTATAACCATGACCTTCACTATAGTTCAGATAACTTTATCTTCTTGTTTTAAAAATCATTATCTTACACTCTTTATAATGGTTGATCATATTATCAATGTACCAAAACCCTCTTAATTTGGTCCCTTAATATAATATCTAATCATTATCCATGTGTGATCATGATATTTGATCCATGAATAATAGAGAAATTTCATCATCTGATCTAATCTGTATCTCCTCAAAATATAAATCTTGGAACCTCACATTTTTCATATAGTAACACCATAAAAAATTAGTAAGTGTTGAATTCATATGGTGAAAAAATAAGTAATATGAAATCCATTTCATATGAATTTTAAGTCAATTTATTCTATGGTGAATTCATATTAAATGGAACAAAGTCATACGAAACTCGTCAAGTCATAGTAAGTACCTTCTAAAGTCATATGAAACTCATGGTAACTTTGGGACTTATCTATTTTTAGATCCAGTCATTTGAAGTTATTAAAAACATATCATTTTATATAAAATGACTTCAAATGTAATAGGAAAACTATTAAGTCATAATAAATTCCTTTTTAATCCATAAAAACTCATATTCCATTTCCAAAACTCACATATTAGTAATTCCAAATTATCCACTTCGTCTAATAAATTATTTTACTCTTGTTCTTTATGAACTTCAATAACAGTTATATCAAACACATTTATTTCATCAATACTTGTATTTTACATGAATAATAGTTTATTAATAATCACACTAAACATTTATTAACAACAAATATAACAACATCCCCAAGAGGGTTCAATAATATATAGATTTTTTTCTTTACCACAAAAGATGAAAATCCTTACCCATGCTGCTTATCATAAGTGGCAATCAGATTACTAGTCATAAAATACTATTGATATTGATTAAATGGTTTAAGTAGTTTAACCTATAAATCATATTATATGATTCCACCAAGATCAACAAATATGATTAGAATAAAAAATGATTTTGTTATAAATCGAGTTATGAATTGAAATATATAAAATATAAATTGTTTAAAAATTATAATAAAAAATATATTGGGATATTTATTAATTTATAAGAGTTTTTATAAATTAATTAATTTTTTAGAAATAATTTATTAATAAATATTCTAAAATATTAAATGTTAATATTAAAATATCTTTTAAATTATATGAAAGGGGTTATAATTTAGATATAAAACGTTTGTATGGAAATTATAAGGGAAATTTATAAAGTATTTATAAATTAAGAATAAGGAAAAAATATATAAGAGTTAATATTTATGTTGTTAATTTTTCATAAAATATAATTTTAAATTTTAAAATTAGGGCCTTATTTGATAAATTATTTAAACCACTTTAAAATAAGTTTGGATGATTGATTGATTAAGGTTTAAATAATGATATGTAATATAAAGATTATGTAAATTTGTTTAAAAAATATAATTTAAATATAAAATGTTTATATTTCATGAAATATCATATATTTAAAGTAAAATGACATATAATGAATAATATGAATGAGTTCATTATATTAACAATTATGGAATGTTTTTAAAGTCTTGTTAAATTTTAATGTATTTATAATCATATTTTATTTATGAATTATTTATAAATTTTTATCTCTTATTTAAATATGTGAATTTTTCATTTATTTAAATGTTATTACGGAAATAATTTTTTTATGTTATAAATTTGGGTATCATTTAGCTTAAATTGTTGAAATTCTTCTAGATATTATCATACATACATCTAAGGAGTAACATGCTAGGTATGAGAATGTATTTAGTTTTCTTATACCTTAACTTTAGCATGTATTGAGTTATGATCTTGAATAATGTATTTAATTATTATTTATACATATTAGGTATTATAGTTATGAAGGAGTTAGAATCTATCTTGAGTAATGTATCCATAGGTCAAGGGACTTTGGTTCGGGCTTCCCACTGGTCTATATGCTTATGTACTGTTCTAGAAAATTAGGGGTTGATTATTTGTGGCTTTGGGATGTGGCGATTATTTATTTCATATAATTATAAAATTTTACATTAAATATATTCTTATAACTTATACATTGGATGTATTTGGATATTTGTGAATATAATTTGATTTTATTTAGGTTAGTAACACACACTATGAGTTTTTTAAAGAGTTAAATATAAATATGGTTTAACCATAATAATTTGGCAGAAGGAATACGATCACAAGATAAATTTCTAGATACACAAAAACATAAATAGAATAACATGAGATAATATAGAGAGACTAAAATACCCTTCAAAATACTAAGTTTTAGATTCCTCTCAATGAATCACTTGTTAAGACCTCAATCACCCAACAAGGTAATTTCATGCCAGAGATATGTGCCTCTACATGAAGTTGTGAAAGTAAAACAAGTAATGAGGTGACCCTAATGGTTATGTGCATTGTTCTTAGAATTTTATTTGGGTTAAACTTATATAAGAAAACCTAATAATTAAAAAACCATAAGAATAGAGTTCAGTTTATATCTAGATGATGGATTTGGGTAATGGTTTATCAACCCAACTATCTAATATTCATATATGATATGACTAAAAATCATTTTCTACCAGATGTATTCATGGATTATTTACATGTTAAAACCTATGTAAGTGATGATGAAATATGGATCTTGGCTCACTAATGAGTATTATGAATTCAAAAGGGGTTATCATTTTAGTGAGATCACATTTAAAAAAATTCTTTTTAAAATTTTTATAAAACATGATACTCATATGATAAAATCATGTGTCGTAGATGAATAATGTATTTATCATAAAAAATTACTTTGAGATCAATACTTGATAAATGAGAATATTAATGTATGAAAATCCTATTACCATTACCTTAAGAAAATTTCTTATGAGAAATTATATTTTTAGATAATCACATTCTTGAGTAACCAACTATTGAAGTTGTTCAACACTTGTAATCTAGATTCTTATGAGAAGAATAAAATGATTCAATTGGGGTTTAAAAGGAATTAGATTCAAAGATATATAAAGGATTTTAGTCTCTACTCATATATACTATATGATTGGATATATCAATGACTTGGGGAGACTAGGGGTTTTCTTAAGGATTATTATATTTAATGAATTCATTTTGCTGCAATCTATGGAAATGTTTTGAAAACAACAATGAATTCAAGAAAAGTATACATAATATTCTCAAAGTGTTGGTAATATATTAACTAGGAATGTTATTTCTTGGTTATGGTTATATGTTGATGGTATAAGTGGGTAAAATTTCAAATTAGAAGAATTTTTTTTGTTGAAAGTCCAATTTTTTTCATTGAGTATCCAATAAAGGTCATTGAAACCTAAAATTGTTATCATGAAGGAAGGAGTAATGATTCCATAAGATAGTATTATCTATTATATCTGAAGGGGATTATAAAATTCCATGGAATTTCCATGTTATATATTAGTGTTATAGAAATAAATTCTTCAATTTGGAAGTTAATGTGATACTAAATGTATACTGTACAAGTTTTATAAATATAAAGGAGTTAGAAATCGTGAAAATTATTGATAGAGCTTTAATTTTTAATTAAAGTGATGAAGTAATGAGTTACTACATCCAATATTTAAATGTAAAGGTGTTTATAAAGTTCATATTTATCTAAGTAAAGGATGTGTGTAGATATCTCATTTAACATATACAATAAGAGCAGTTTTTATTAACAATGATTTATTATGAACCATATGAGATAATGAATTCAATACACATGGTTTATGATTTGCTGGTTTCTATGACATGTTTTTAGAAAATGATAAGGATAAAAATGTTTTATCTAGGATAATGGAGTTTATCAAAATATTTGTTAAAATATGAGGGTTATAATCCCATCGCCCATTAATGTAATATTTTTAAGAATAAAATCTTATTTTCAATGATACTCTACACACACAAAATACCTTATATGAATTGGATGTAATAGTTTACTTGTTAAATATTCTTAGTAAGATAAAATAAGAGTCATTTACTATCCAAATTCGTTTATGTACCTTAGATTGATATTCTAAAAAGAGTCTAGTGTTTAAGGGGCTAGTGGGAGTATATTTGAAGCTATAGAAGTCCAAAGTTATTCTTTTCAAAATCCAAAGTGAATTTAAATTATTATTTAAAAGGGTTTAGGGTATGTTGATAAAGAGAAATGTAAAGGGTTATATTTAGTTACAATAAAAAATATAATGTCGCTTTATATTATAAAAGGTTTAGGGTATGTTGGTATAAAAATGATGTAAATAGTTACATTAGTTACCAATGTATTTCAGGAAAAACTGTGATGGAAAGGGTTCAAAAAATGGTGATGATATACTTAGAAAGAGTTCAAAGTAGTCAATAATATTTTATATTGTAACATTTTATATTACGGAGTTAAGGAGTTTGAATATGTTCAAGGAGGTGAACATTAGGTATATAATCCCAAAATCTCACCATTATCCAAACCATCTTACGTCATAGATGTTACTCACTAACAAATTTCATGTGAGGGGTTTATTAGGTTGTCACATAGAGATGTGGTAGAAATTATATAGAGATTAAATGAAATTAAAAAAACCTCTAAAAATGAAAAAAACATAAAGAAAATATATATTTCAATCATATATGATATATTATATAGGTTATTATGTGTGGTTTTGTTAATTATTATTAAGTGAGTTTTAGAATATGAAATATGTCATGTTATATAAAATGAAATCTTCACTATCCTTATTCCATGTCTGATGGATGATGTATATATTGATATACATTTCATGAAGTAAAATAATTAATGTCCTCTCAATGTATGACTTTGAGTTATCCCTAGATAATGTTCATCATGTAGTATTATAGGTTGTGATAAAATTTTATGGTTAACATGAGTGAAATTCCTGTATTGAGATGTGAAATATGCTTATGAGGCAAAAGATAGGTTATGTGTTCTAGATAAACCACTAAGCATATCATATTGAGTGTCATATATTACAACTTTGGTATATTAGAAGTGTATAGATCATATTTGAAGTCCCCAATTATTGAGGTTAGAAAGATAATCAGTATGAGAACCATTATGATTTGATACCATTCTTATGCAATCCTTGTGGATTAGCTAATCAGGGGGTGGTTGGGTTTGTTTCTAATCATGTTTTTGGTTGGAGCTCAATTGAGATGGTATTTTTCCTCTTATATTATGAGTATGATATTTGACCCCTCACTTTAGATATGCTAATGAAGTGTAAGGTTACACAAATATAGTACATATGATGTGATTATCTATTCGGGTGAGGGACATATGACGACTTAATTAATAAAGGTGAATGATATGTGATGTATTCATCATCCTAGTCATTATATACTCAGATAATCAATAACACATGAGTTTAATACATGGGACTGATATAATCTATATCCCATGGTCACTAAATGTCTTGAAAAAATGGATCATATGAGAATCCATGATTACATATGATGGAATAGGTGGACATGAGTATAGAGATAAATGTGTTAAATAAAGATCATGCCAAAGCCCTTTGTAGCTTAATCAATATTGATACTTTACTAGAGGCCTCTATTTGAAAAATTTTATGGTCTGGTGATTCATACTTATTATCAACATTATAAAGGACCATATTTTTATGCTTTTTGGTTGACTAAATGTGGGTGAGTGTAACTTAGATAGGTTCTCTAAAAGTGTTTTAGAGTTTTTTCAAGACTTTTAAATGGGTATTTCAAATGTAATTTCACAAAATGTTATACAAGATGAAGTTGATAATATCTTTACAAAATTTTATTTGTAAGATATCCAAAATTATTTTTAGATATGATTTCAAAAATTAACATATATGATATGATATAAGATGAAATGGCATGAAAGTTTTTTATTATTTAGTGCAAGTTAGAGATTAAAAGGAATATTCCCTAAATCCATGTGATGCCATATAGTAAAATATGGTGTGTCATAGAGTATAAAATTTATATGAAAAAATAATTACATCTACAAATTTAGGGTATACCATATTTTATAAAATAATAGATATCATATAGGCTACCTTGTCCAATTATATTTTACAACATGGAGGAATCATAGTTCCATGAGTTGTAATGTGTGATTCATTTGGAAGTGTTGTGATTCATCTAATGTAATGGTTTTTTATATATTTATCACTCAAATATTATACATTTATTCTATCATTTATTATCAATTACATATGTTGAAATAATGGGATTTTTCATAGTTGAGGATTATAGATGAAATATGCATTAATTTGTAACATATGAGTTAATGAATGTTCACTCAAGGATTGTCCTTAGGGGATTTATAAGGGTACATTCACCATGATATGGTGACTAAGTAATATTTCTAAAGACTTGGTCGAATACCTCCTTCTCATACCCCGTTCTCATACATCCTTTACACTATGAGGAATTAACATGTTAGAGAGGTTAGAAGAATCTCTCTCATATTATAAATGATTTAGTGAAACCCATGGATACCACTAGAAGAGTAATTACATTTTACTACCTATCATGAGATCTTACTCAAGAACATAGGATCAAAAAAATGTAATGAGAATATTTGATAAAAATTTTGTTGGTTTCTTTATTTATATTATCCAAGATTTCATTTTCCAGCATAGTCAATCTTGGATTTGGGTTTCTATATTACTTCCATTGTATTTAACAAGTTTCCTTTGATCCTATGAAACCCCATAAGTATGTTCATATAAAAAATATTTTACTAAAAATCATTTAATTACACAACATAAAAGAAACATGGTTTTCAAACACCATATCCAAACCACAAAACACATTTTTAATCAAAATAATGGAAACTCAAAATCCAAGCTATCGACTCTTCCGGCCATGTCTTTATAGTGGATATATGACTTTATACTAACAAAGCATGATACCTTTCCTTTTCCTATATCATTATTGATTATGTCCACATTTCTATTTAAGTACACATATTGGGAAGAGTATAAACTCCACAGGATTTTCCCAATGATTTCAATAAATAACCATGCATGATAAAATACAAAAAATGCAATGTTAACTAATAATGATAAATAAAAATAGGTTTATCCAAAACATTTTTTTTCTAAAATAATGTTAAAATAATATATAAAAATTAAAGATATCAAATCAATTTTCTTAAAACCTCACATTCCATAAAATATCAAACCGATTAAATTTCTAATGAAATGGTTTATAATATTTTTCCCCCAGAAAAAAATTCAGTATACTCCTCATTTTCACATATCACTGTAAACTCCCTATTTCATGAAAATCAATTGGAATTATCCTTTCTTAAAAATTCACTCATTATAAGGCATCAAATATAATAATCAAATGATTCAAATATTTTCTAGCTTTCTTACCCACATGTAAATAAAGTTTTTATCCATTCACACAGTTAATTTAAAACCTTTCACTTCACCAAGACAAGTAATGGGTTGTTAAATTTCGATAATTTCTCCCTTTAATTCTTGAAATATATGTTTCCTAATTTTCCTTGGTAGAGGATTATATTTTTTCCAAATAGATAACACCAAAACCATTTTCAGTCACATACTCACACTATGAAATTATCCAATAAACTATAATTAAATCATATATCAAAATAAACCCCTTCATTTGGTATTTTTGACAAAATCATTTTATGATAAATCTAATTTTAAACAAAAAAATGATATTTCACAAAAAACCATACAATCAAGCCATTTAATAATCATAATTAATAAAAAAAGATAAATAAATTGGTAGATATCATAGAAAGTATCGAAGCCCCTTACCTTGATGAAATTTAATAAGTTCTTCAAAGATTCTCAAATAGTTGATCCTTTAAAAATAAACTATAGTGTCTTATCATCAAAATTATCTATATATATCAATTCATTAATAAGAGGATACAACACTATATTTTATAGAAAATTGTTATGGATCATGCTAAATTTATACAACCCCATGTAACGCTTTATATAAGAGTTCATGACCACTAATTAGTCACATGACCCTCATGACACTTGGAATGACCCCATATAGTTATACAGTTATAATGTTTAAAATAAGGGAGGTTGAAGGAAAAATGTTACAAGGTGCATCATGAACCCTTTATCGATTTGGAATAGTACAAGCCAAATATCATAAAATCCAATTATAATGACTTCTTTGAAAAAATAATAAAAATAATGTTTTTATGGAATATGTACACCTTTATATAATTTAAATAATTCATGAAAAACATTTAAAATAATTTATTCTATATATAATAATTCTATAACCATTTTTATAATCTTTGATCACCTTACATATATTATCATTATTTAAATTCCACTGAAACCATAAACCTAAGATAGTTCTCAAAAAAATAGAATGGGGATTCATAATTTTTTTTATAGATCATATCATTTAAATCTCTATTAACCAATCATAGAATTTCTATTTAATGAGTCATGAATCTATCTCATTAAACCACATAGTTTCCCTTGTTAAATCTCCAAAATATCCATTAATTAAATATAATAAATTAAATATACTTCTCCCCATATTTGATAATCTATAGAAACCCTATAATAAAGTACCAAAAAATTATTATATATAATTGACACATTAATCACCTGACCCAATAAATTATCCCATTTCTCTAATTTCTCAAAATAACTATTATCAAATTTAACAACTCATGTCACGTCATTAATCCAATATAATCCTTTATGTAATATCCCATCTTTCATCAAGTATGTATCTCTCTAATTATTATTCATTTTTTTCAGGTTAGTTTTTCTTTTACTTTAAACATTGGTGGTCATGTTTAATCATGGATACCTATCATTTCAATAAACACACTCTTATGCTATAATGAAAATTTAGAAAAATTGAGAGGATCCACATGGGGATCCTTTGTTGGGAAAATGGATTAAAGTTTAAAGATGTTTTTTTATTTGAATTAAAGGAGTTTCTATATAAATGGGTTGTGTGTTACCATGTGTTCTTGATACATTGAGAATCCTTATAGGGGGTTTGGGTTTAATAAGGAAACTGGGCTGAAAAAGTATCTGTAGAAGAGTTAACCACCATGTAATTGTAATACACATCATGGAATTATTTTCCGACACGTGTCATGAACTGATACATGATGTGCAGTTATTACACATCATTAACCAATTACACATCATGTAATGTTTGGGTGAATTAAATATTCAGTTGAGGCAGTTGGTTTTTCTATGTATCCCTCTAAAAAGATGTACATGACATGAAACTGAATTATATGACATGTAATTCCTCAAACATTTTTTAAATTTTCATACAGATTATTTGTGTTTCATTACTTCATAAATCATTCCCATCTAGACTCTAGAGCATCTTATAGGTGATTTTGGAGTGCCAACATCCCTTTCAGATATTCCAATAATGAAATTTATCCATGTTAAGTCATTTTGGTTTGGTTTTCCATTATCACCTTTGTTTCTCCAGACTTTGTAGGGTAACTCTTTGACAATGTGCATTGTTGGTTTTTATCTTGATCGGTTTTGATTTAGGAACCTATTTTTGATCATTTACACCTTCTTCCTCATGAGTGTTTTCCATTTGAAATGTTTTATTCTTTTCCAGTTAGGGTAGGGGGTCTAAATTTTAACCCAATAGTTTGATAATTTCTATGTATATGAAATATTATGATTGCACCAATGTAACATGAAACTAAATTAATTAAATAATGAATGAGATTATTCCTTGTCTTCCATTGATTTCAATTGGTTATTGACCTATATTTTGGATACCCATTTAGTGAGTGAACCTTGAATATAATTGAATTTTATAATGGATTAAATTGTTTTTAGTGTGACATGAAATCTTAGGTGATTTCATGATATAGAATCCATAAGTTATGGCTTAATTATTATTGATTTGACTATTGATAAATTATGATATAAATGAAATAGGTAATTGAAAGACAAATGGTAATTAATATAATTAACCATTGAGGCTTCTAATGTGATATTATGATATACATGCTGTTAGGACATGTTTTGTGATCCTTAAAGGAATGATTATATATCGAGCATGACCCTATAATACGCACACATATATGTTGTAATGGTTATATTGAATGGGCATGGAATAGTACAACATTGTAATTCTTATAGGGATTTGACCTAGATCTTGTAATGATTATAGGTATTTGACTTGGATACGGTAATGTTTATAGGGACTTGACCCAGATGATATAATTATTATAAGGATTTAACCTAGATGATGTAATGTGTATAGGTCTTCGACCCAGATTGTTGTGATTATTCTATTTTTATGGTTATGGTTGACATGGTTGTGAGATATGATCAGAGATATTCGTACATGACAACAAAGTAGGTTATTCTACCATTGTTATATGGTTGTGGTTGGCATGGTTGTGAGACATGCTCAGAGATATTCCAACATGGAGTCGAAGTAGCTTATTTTTGTATTTTATTAATTATTTGGTTAATTAATAAAACTTTTTATTACTTTATTTCATGCACTTCTTATGAGACTGGTTTGTTTAGAAATAGTGGTATCAACCTACTAAGTTTCGATGACACCCTATTTTGGATTACATTTTTTATCCTGGTAGATTACATAGATGTGGTTTTGTTAATGGGAAAAGGACCTTGCTATTGATTAGTTTCTTATTGGATGTCCTAGAGTTTGGATGTGGGACCGATATGGGTTTATGATTGAGGACTATTGAATATTTTTTATTATACTAGTATTTTACTGGTATTTCTTCTAGCATGACATTTAGTTACATTATAACTCATCATTAAATTATTCCTTTATTATTTTATTGGATTATTCAGTTGTCTTTTATTATTGGTTTATACTATGTCTATACTATGATTTATTTCATTTATATAGCTCATTTATACTTCTATGACACTTAATATAAGGGGACATTTTCTCCTCACTATATATTTCACACCCTTTCTACTAGTCGTCATCCTCTGGTGTATGGGGAGACACACTTTAGGTCTCATAACTTACCCTTTTTTCCATATGAGAGAGTTTCAGATTTGGGGATGTTACACTTTACATGACACGTCAAATACTTTTCCCCAAAATAATTCATCTGAATTAATTATAGAAACCTCTCAATAAAAAACAAGAAATATGTAAATATATAAATCCATAAAGTTAATCTTCAAAAATTATTTCTAGAAGTCACATTCAAATTCCTCTATTAACATTTCATCAACCAAAACACGTGATTAAAAATAATAAAAATTTCAATCCCATTCCCAAGGAAATCACTCTTTTATGAATAAACTGAAGTAAAAGTCCACTTCATTAAATAAACTCAAAAACACAGGAGTTATATCCCATGTGACAATTCTCAAAGTATGGTTAATTTTTCCCCATTTCAAGGGAAGATTTTTCTTTTTTGAAGAGGTTTAGGGGAAATCCCTGTTTTATTTAAATAAAAAAGGAAATCCCCTTTTA
This sequence comes from Viscum album, assembly GCA_963277665.1. Lineage (NCBI taxonomy): Eukaryota > Viridiplantae > Streptophyta > Magnoliopsida > Santalales > Viscaceae > Viscum > Viscum album. The sequence goes on from OY728159.1 coordinate 163,871,483, forward strand.
AATTGGGTTAAGGGGGAACCCAAAATATGACCCAAAGGCCCAAAGGCACCTAGGCCTGTGAGAATCATAACCCAAAGTATATATGGTTCAAAGGACCTAGTGGCCCATAGTCCCAGAAACATCCCTCATAAAGGGGTGACCCAAAGGACAAAGGGGTATGAAACCTCATTCTAAACACCAATCAGACGCCTCGTTTCCCCCTGCTAGAGCTACTGAACCACTGTTTCCAGTCAAGGATGTTGTGTCACCCCCTTTTGAGAGTTTTTAAATGATTTTATAACACAATAATAAGGTCACCCCTCTTTCCCACATTTTAGTGTATTGGAGGACCTAAATATGGGTCCCAACAAACCCATCACAATATATTTTAGCACATTGGACATTGTGAAAAAATTAATGATAAATTCAATAATCATAAAACTATTAAAAAATTATTCAATTAAAAAAGTTTCTATATGAAGTTCCTAATAAACACATGGTATATTAAATTGATACATTTTATACATTTCAATTCTATGGTTTCCCATTTTTTTATAAGGTTATAATTATTTAAGTTTTTATTAAGAGTTAATAAAATATATTTGGTTCAAAGATTAAAACTATATTCCCTCCTTATATGAGTTGATATTGAAAGAAACATATTAACATAGTTATTCCATACTTTCAAATATGTTAACCAATATGTAAATGTCCAAAAAATTTAATAAATTTTCTATATAAATGATTTATGGATTATGGTATAGTTTTAATGATTTTTTAAGAAAATATTACCATTATATACTTGAAAAGTATTTTCTAATTCAAACTTTCTATACAGGTTTGTCTTAAAGTTGTTGGTTAATCCTTGATTCCAAAACTAGATTTTTTATAAGTAATATTTTTTCAGAACATTCTTTTGAATTGTTTTGTGAAATGTAAATAACTATTTTTCAATGTAAATCAAAAAAAGGTTAAAAAAATAAATTAGTTCACATGGTCTACTATAATGGATTGATGACTTCCTTTGTGTAAGTTCAAACAAGGGAGGTTGATATGATGGCATTGATGTAGAAAAATCAATTCATGCCTATAAAATATTTAAAATATATATTCTATAATAGAAAAAAAAAATTAAGGGTTGGAGGCCATAAATAAACCAAGAATGAAGTAGAAAAAACATTTAACAAAGAGGTGTTGCTTCTGAATTCCAGCAACAATAATGATAGAATTTCTAAAAAATTAAAACAGTTAATTAGAGATAAATATTGGTGACTTTAATGACATATATAGAAGATTATAACAAAAATTTAGAATCCAATTCTATAAATTAAATTTCTTTAATAAAATATATATAAATTCAAAGAAGTCATCTTAAAAATCAATTGAATGAAAAATCATAAGGTACATTATCAGGCATCATTAAGGTTAACTTGAGAGCTAAACTAAAGATCATCAACTTGAAAAGAATAAGACAAATAGAATAAGATACTAAAATATTGAATAAAAGAATAAAATGGAGTTAAAAATTATATGATAGATAAGAAAAAATGAAGGGGAAAATAATTGAAAGATGATAAGGAAATTTGAGAGGCACAACCACTAGAAAAAAAAAGTTATCATTAATATAGAGAATAAATCAAGGAAAAAATAAAGAAAATAAAATTTCATTTCTATAATTTTTTAATAAATTAAATATTAACATCCCCATTGTTGAAGCATTGATGAACATGTCAACATATTTAAATTTAATGAAAATTTAATTATAAATAATAATTTTTTATGGGATATGGGAATGATTACTCTTATGATGAGAATATTTGATTTTGTTTTAATGATTTTACTAAAGAAGAGATGGTATTTGAGAAGATTTTATATAATTTGTAATAATAAATATTTTTAATTTAGAAAATATTTATGTGATTTGGTGCAAGTGTGAATATCATATCATACATAATATTTAAAAGATTGGGTATATAAAATTTGGATCTCATAAGAGTTGTTCTTCATAGATAAATAAATGATGATATATATATGAATTTTTATTTAACATACTTTAGTTAGTGTTGATAAGTTTTAATTCCCAATAGATTTCCTTTGCTTCCTATAGAAGAAGAAATAACACCCCTTGTATTTGGGAGACACTTTTTAGCAGTAGGAGGGGCCTTGATTGATGGGAAAAGTGGGGGTTTATCATTGTGATTTTGCATAAGTAATGTAAAACTAAATATACATAGAGTAATGAAGAATTTAAATGAAGTAGGAAAGGATTTTTTTTGATGGAGGAAATGAGTTTAATGAGGATAAAAGACTATAACTGAAAAATATTCTATCTTTTTTTCTTAATTATAACAAATAATGTTTGAAGTATATTGATAGTGTGAATAAAGGTTTCAATATTTATTTGAATTTTAAGGGTGAAAAGGAAATTTTTTCATTAAATTCTATTGATATATAGAGGATGGATAATTTGTGTCTTACGATGAATATTAAAAGAAAATGGGAATTAAAAAGAATCATTTATCAATAGAATAATTGGAATTCTCATGTAAAATTTAAGTTTAAGTTATAATTGATTAAAATTGTATTTTACATGAGTGATTTATTATTCTTGAAAAGTGATTAATGTTTTTTAAAATATTCATTAGGAATAATATTTAAACTTGAATATGGTGGATATTTTTTCAATGATGAGGAAATTTATTCTTAAGGACAAATAGAAATTTAAGCATGGGAGTATTTGATATGTGAAATATCATACATTCAATTTGATAATATTAACTCTAATTTAGTATAATTTTAATATGGGTTAATGTAATTATTAAATCTATTTATAAATATTTTCCGTAAAAATAGTGTATAATTATCATATAATTCTAACTATAATATTTTTTATATAATAATTTTTCAAAAAAAATATTTTAATTATTTAGGTTAGATTAATATATATTATTACATTATAACCATTATTAATTTTAATAATTGGAATTTAAAACAGATAAATGACATAAGATAGTATAATATTATTTATTCATTTTTAATATATTAATATATATTATTAATAAATAATATATTTTATGATTTTAACTATAGTTCTATTTTATTCTAGTTTTCAAGCTAATAGTTATTTTATTCATTATTTGGTCAGACAAATCATTGGAGAATACTAGTGGGGAATTTTGGAGCTTGAGATCTATGAATAATAATATTTGTGGTGGAAGAACAGGAATTAAATAAGAAACCAATCTATAATATCCTAATGAAATATTATAGAAAATTAGGATGATTAGTAAAAGAAAAATAAACAAATCACACCATGGTAGGATGGAGATTTAGTGGTGTGTTTTTTTTATTTTATCTAGGAGATTTATATGGTCAATGAGTCAAGAATTGTTTTACAAAATAAGCATTTATATCATGAAAAAATTTCTTATAAAGGGATTATGATTGAAGAATAAAATAATCCATGGGTATTTTATATTACAACATCATGGTTTTACAATTATTATGATTCACAAATAGTGTTTTGTGAACTATAGACCATGATATGTGAGAAGGATTGTAATGCATGGTGCGCTTGATGAAAAATAGGACATGATAAGAGAGAAAAATTATTATATCTTGGACGTTATTTCATGGAAATGGTGTATTTGGGTATTCAATCTTATCTAAAAATATAAAATTTTATAAATATATGAGCGGTGTATTGGAAATATGCACAAAATCATATACTATGATGTAGTGAGATTCCCCATATTTTGTTTTTTTATTTGATAATGGTTCATGAAACCACATTATAGAGTATATTAAGAATGAAAGGGGTATAATTTGTAAAAAAATAAAGACTAAGATATGATTTGGGAGATTTTTATATCCCATGAAGAATAAATAATGAAGAATAATAAGTGGATATGTTTATTATGTCAGATTTTTTTATGGATAAGTCATATTCAAAATTAAATAAAATAAAATTTATTATGATAGGTGATGGTTATTTGTATGTTTGTAGGTGTTTAAAATAGTTCTGGATGTGATTAAAAGTAATCTAGAAGTTTTTTGAAATTGAGTAGATTTAAATTGATAAACTAAAAAGTCCAAAAAATACAAAAGATTCATTATACTAGAACATAAAAAATTGGATAAGTCATCTAACAAACTATATTTATAAGATTAATCTTACTAAAATGTAATAGTAACTCTGGGATGTAATCAGAAAAATTGGAAAATAAAGAGAACCCCCCATATGCATAAGAGTCATCTTACTTAAATATAAGAGTAATTATGAAGACTTGATCTAGAAAATTGGTAAATTTTAGAATTCATAAGATTCATTATAATAATTGGTAAGATCCATTTTAGAGGTAAATGGTAAAACATAAGATTCATTGATACTGATTCATAAGATTCATTTAGGGATTAAATAAAAGTCAATTCTACTATATATTGAGGCTTCTAGACTTAGAAAAAATATGGATTTTTAAAATTTGTCGGGTTGTTTGGATGATAGATTTTTCATAAATCAAAAGTATATTAAATATGAGTTATTTCCAAAAATGTAATAATAATTTATACAAAATTAAATCAAAAGATATTGAATTTTTCATATTATGGAATAAATATTATGAAGAAAATCATTATTCATGTTGTTGGAGAATTAAGGTTCACACCCTAAAAATAATTTTGTTTCATGATCTAGTAGACCTAGAGAATAAATAAAATGCCTTATTATAGGATGATTAGTTATGATATTTATGTTCTGGGCTATTGTGAGGAATAAATATAGTTTACACCATAGAAAAGTATGTTGTTCCAAAAATGAAGCTTCAGTTGAGGAAGACTAGTTAACAATGCTACAATGCATTTAGTTGTACTATTTTTTATTCTTGATGATTGGAAATAGTTTCCACAATGAAAGAGAATTTTATCTACACAAATCCTTAGGATCCATATATTTTTTAAAAATATTATACTATTGGGTGCTCGCAAGACTCTTTACTAGATCCTCCAATGGTGGAACCCTACCCTTGTGCCTTTGTGACCTCTATTTTCCTAGCCTCTCTTCTTTATCATATTTTTCTTATCCCTCTATATGGATCATATCCGCCTCTGTGATCCTTTATCTATCTACCTTTGTCAACTTGTACTATTTACAGGCTATCGAGTCACTTCAAGAATGTTTTTTCTCGTGCTAGGTGTCTAGCTCATCCATCCTTTCTTATTCTTCTACCTCAGATACTACCTCTCCCCCTTACGATCAAGGATTTTGAAAAAGTTTATGGGAACCCTAATTTCTTGTATGTTCATGTAATCTATAGGGATTAATTTGTGGTTTCTTGGTTTAAGGAATAACATTCATGGAAAAAACTATTTTTATTACTTCTCTATTAGTCTATGGATATCCACACAGGTCGAGACTACTGGTTTGTAGTGGTTTGCGTTCATCTCTTGACACAACACCTCCTATTCCACAATCCATAATTTATCAAGGAAATTAGTCATTCTTTTGGGATGTTTATTTTTATGGATGATGAGAATTTTATTATATAAAATACTATGGTAATAATGATTTTTGTTGAGATGGGTCTCTCTCCCCCTTTTCCACAACATATTTCTCTTCATACTGGATCCAAGATATCCTTTTAGAAAAGGTTGTTCATTTATCAAGTGATATTTTGTCAATGATATGGTTTAAAAGGATAAAATTTTTCCTCATATTGAAGATAGTGGCTAACCCCTCGGGCCTCTATTCCTTCGATGAGATACTCTTTATCTCAGCCTATGGTTCCCCTAGCTTCTAGACATCTTCACCAAGATCTTGTCATATATAGAGAATATTTAATACAATTGTCTTGTATTCTAAAAGATTTGGTCAAAATGACTTTAGTTTCTACAAACCCTCCAATTACTTCCAATTACTTATATTATTCATGTATTTATGACCATAGTGGAGTTTCATATGAAGTTTCTAAATTTATTGATGAAATCTATTCTTTATCCCTAGCCCCATTATCTAAAACTAGATTGCTTCTGTCATCCCCTATTAGATAGGACCTTATAATTAATAGTACTAATCTAGATTTGTTTATTGGTGGTGGTGGATAATTATCCCTAGTTTTGGATTTGATGTTTTTCTCCTGAATGTACCATAATATGGAGCCTTCTTATGGGGTGGTTGGTAGGTCAAATTCCTTGAATCTCTCTTTAATGATCCCCAACCCTTTTCTCTGTGCCCAATCTAGTTCTCTTACCTTCCTTTTCATTAGACCCCTATCTAGATAAAAATATCACTCTTTTATTATGTTGTGTTTATTTAATAATAATCCCTAGGCTATACCCCCCTAGGAACAAGAGATCTAATAAATCATCAGTCACTCCCTCCTCCAATGAGGTTACAACCATTCTCAAGGACAAATATATTTCATTAGGAATGCCCTCTCCCACAAAAAAATTAGTTAGAAACTTCTCTAAATCCTACCTCCATTTTTAATTATTTTATCCCTATTCATCTATAATGCATGGGGACCAGGGTATCCTAAAAAACATATATATATCCTAAAAGAGTTTAAAGGTTTTAATATCTCAGTTGAGACCATTATAGAGCCAAAGTAGAATGCAAGTCTAATTCCAACCATCAATTAAAAACTAATGTTTAGGAACTAATTTCTTGATATCCCAACTTTTTAACATATCTGGAACTTATAGATAATAAATTTCACTTTGGATCTCATCTTCTACTCATATCAGTTTATTACTATAAAATTTTCCTTATCCAATTAGTCTATGATATTCAACATTGTTTATGAATAATTAAAATACAACAATCGTGATGCTCTATGGGATGAATTTATCAACTTCAATAATTTACCTCTCCCTTTTTTCATTGGGGGGAATTCAATACCATATAGGATAGTTATAAGAAAAATGGTGGGTGCTCCTACTCCAGGAAGGCCATGACTGATTTTAATAACTTCTTGGCCTCCAAAACATTTTAGACATGGGATGATCTAGATATAAGTTAACATGGTGTAATAATAAATAAGGTGCTTATTGGATCTAGAGACATCTTTATAGGTGTTTGGATAACATATAAGTAATTTATATTTTCCCCAACTAATCAGTTTCCCGCCTAGGAAGATCCCTTTTAGATCACTCCCCTATGATTCTCTCTTTGATAGGGGATGATGTCCAAACATATAGGGATATCTTTTGCAAATGTTTTATTATCAAATAGGATCTTATTTCTATGTTAAAAATATATTGGGTTGTTCCCATGCATGGACCACATGGGATATCATGAAAATAAATCTCACACATCTCAAAAGTGGACTTAGGGACTAGTTCTCTCTTCATGATAATAATCTCCCTAGTATCAGTGATTTGGAAAATGATATTATTTATCTATAGAGAAACTTCAATAATAACTGGGTGATAGTTTTTTTATCACCCTCTTAGAAAAATGAAAGGGCATGTATGATTTTTATTGGATTCTAAAATAAATTCTTGAGAAAGATCCCAAATATGTGGGATCAAATAATGAGATAGTAACTCGAACTTCTTCCATATATGAATCAAAGAAAAGAGGTAAACAAATAATCTAAATTTATTAATGGAGGATGGTTACATTAACAACATTATAAATATATATGGTCCTAAGGCTATTGATCACTACCATCATTTTCTCTCAGGGGTGGGTACATCTAATCAAGGTGGATATACTAGAGAGGAAACTAATGAGACTTTATTTTAAAATATGCCAATATCCATTACTAACTAAATTAATAGTTATCTTGAATCTCATCTAGGAAATTTAGAGATCCTTCTATCCATCCAAATATTAAATCCGGATAGTTATCCAAGAATGGATAGATTCTTTGGAACTTTCTTTATGGAATCCTAGGATATCATCAAAGAGTACCTGATCATAGATATTATTATATATTATATAGGTGGCCACTTGACAAATCTAATAATCACACATCCCTCATCCCCATTCGAAAATTAAAAAACCCCAAGATATCTTATTAGTTTTTACCAGCAAGTATATACATTTTTTCATTTAAAGTTTTATCTCAGATCATCAATTGAAGGATATACAATCTATTAACATAGTTATTTTTAAAAGAGGAATAGGAATTTTTCAAGAATAATAATATTCAAAGAGTTATTTCACTTATGCAAGAAATAATCCATAACATCAATAGGAAGGTGATAGGATCTAAAATCATGGGGAAGTTTGATATTGAGAAGGCCTATGATACTATCTAATGAAGTTTCATCATCTAAACTATGAGACATCATGAATTTTTGGAGTTTTGTGTGATATTATCTTCTATATTTTATCCTCTATGTGGTTCTCAATTTCTTTTCCAGGAAATATATTTTGTCGCTTTAAATATTCTAGAGGGATCCATTAAGGAGACCTGATTTCTCCTAATTTATTTGTCCAGAATCAAGACTCTCTTAGTAGAAATGTGGATAATTTGATTTCCTTAGACTAAATATTATCCTACAAATGAATTTATGCCACCATTGTCATTTATCAATTGTTTTTACTGATGATATATTGTATTTTTAAATAGAATATTCTACTCGATGAGAGGCTTCAAAAATATTTTGGTTGAGTATGAGAAATTGAGTTGGAAATAAGTTAACATTCTAAAAAGTAATGTTTTTATATCCATATATTATCCTTCTAGATAGATTTTATTCTCACATTATAGATAGGATAGGTAATTTTTAAGGCTATTTCCCCATATAGTATATTGTATCCCCTCTCTCTTTAAGAAGGATTAACATAATTAAATTTTATATTCTCATTCAAAGTATCATAGGTAGAATTATCAAATATAAGAGATAAATTATCTCCTTTGGTAGGCGTATTATGATCATAAACTCATTTCTAGCCTCTATTCTTATGGTAAGGCGACCTAAACATTACATACATAAATATTACATCATTTTATATTTATATTCCATAAATATAACAAAAATACACACCATAGAACCGTAAAGGTTTAGTTTCATTTAATACTAGATATATAATCATAATATTTTATGAAATATATTCAATATATCTTAAAATTGTATTCTCCAAATGTACTCATATTAGTAATACCCTACCTAAAACCTTTATAAATAAACTAGGGAAAGGAAATAAAAAAGGTGAACCCAGATAGCCTGTAAGGATAAACATGGGAGATATCAGTAAATGATCGTATATAAGAATAACATGATCATAAGGGTAAGATAATATGAGCTTAACATTTGAAAATCATTCCTAGAAATAGAAATATCATAATCATGTCATAAGGATTTGGCAGTTTATAAGAAATAAATCATAGAAGAATCAAATACCATGTGCCATGTGATCATATCACAGGAAATTAAACATGTCATAAGATATTATCATAAAGTGTGTAATATTCATAATCATAGAAATATTATTTCAAGGATACCCACCAAGACATTAATCAAATGTTAGGCTTGGTATTACCACCCATGTACCCACTTCAATATTGGGATAACCTCTTGTGTACCCATTTTTAGGCTTCATATAACCACCCATATACCATTGGAGATCATAAAAATTAATAATTACTGAATAAATTATAGGTATATGATGAACCCCTTTATCACAAAATTATAATCCATTTATATATATGCCATATTATTAATAAATATTTATCATTTCTCTAAAGATTAACAATTAGAAAAGAAAATGGGTTTCATAAATATTTTTTCATCATAATCAATAACTATCCAAAAAAATAATAAGGTTGATATCATTGGATCGTATCCCTATATAAGTATAAGTAACATAAATGAATGTTGTTATAGATGAAAAAACTATTAAAATATTACAATATATTTCTTGAGGAAAATACCCTTTTCATTTGGAAATCACATATTCAATATCTAAGAATTTATAGAATATTAGATAAGAAATTTTATTTTAAAATAATCAGGGTAACTTATAGATTAATCTTCAAAAAATATTATTTATTATTATGGTAAAAAAATTTATTACGATATATATTAAAAGAATGATTTTGTTTACACCTTTGATAAAAAGTACATCATTTAGAAAACCACAATAAAAATAATTTTAATTTTTTTTATAGAAATTAAAACATGGGTAAAAATAAATTTAATAAATAATTTTATAATTTTAAAAAAATTATTGAAATGATTTTAAATAAAATATTGATATGTATTTAAAATATATCTAGCCGAATAGAGAAACAAAGTTAGTTTTCCTTAAAAACATTATTTTAGAATTTTGAGTACTTATAGAGGAGAAAATGAAAAGGAAAAGTTTTAATATATATAAAAACCATATTATAATAAAACAAATGGGACTTATTAGATATACATTATATAATTTCATCATTATAAATTTAATCATAAACAATATTGGGAAATAGTGAGATTGTAACATAAAACTGACACCTCATGTCTGACTTGTGTCATAAGTAATTTAAACCTCCTTTATAATAAATTAAAATTTATTATAAAAATTTATTATATTCATTTTAATAATTATAATACCATACATATTTTACTTATAACATCTTATCATCTGTTCATTAACAATCTTTCAATATCTTCATCGTTTTGGGTGTTAACTACTTCATTTTTCATGTATGTTTTGATTATGTGGGTATGGTCCTTACATCTTGATCATGGTTAAATCTTCTCTATAATTTTAATAATTATATAAATATCACATATATTCATTATATATATAATTATAACCATCCCTAAAATGTAGAGATAGAAAAATGAATTACACAGTTTATAGAGATGGTAGTTTGTATGTATGCATGAATGTTGTTTTCATTTTCTCATAAAAAGAAGGAAAGAAAGATAAATAATATTTTATCATTACAGTATCATTATTATATCATAAATTATATATATATATAATCCGTCATTATATCCATAAATTTTAGGCAATAGGGGAAAATGAATCATATTCCTATGTGGAGGTTGTAGTCCACACGTACAAACGATCAATACATTCATTTCACATTAGAAGGAAAGGAGGTGAAAATGGTTTTCCCATTATCATAATAAAATTTTAGTATATTTATAAGAATATATTAATTATTTTATGGTGTATAAAATATATTTATAGGAAGTATAATAATAAATGAACTTTGAAAGAGTCAGATAAAACAATTACCTCTTCTTTGAGAGACCTTGTTTGTCTTACACCATAAGCCATCCTATTATGGTATTAGGGTAAGAAAAGAAGATAAATAATTAATGAAAGGAATATATGAATATTTTTTAGTAGGAATTTTTTGATTTGGAGTTCTCAAATAATCTGAATAAGGGATTATAGGAGGTGCCCTTTTAAAAGTGAGGGTAAAGATACACAAGGAATTACTTAAAAGATTTAAATAATATAAATTCATTTTCTTCTAAAAGTGGAACCAAATGGAAAATAATTAAAATATTTGATAATATAAAGTCAAATTATTTTCTACCAATGTTTTTTATACAATTTTAAGTGTAATTTTTACCCTTATATCTTAGTTTAACTCACAGATAACTCTATTTTAATTGTAACTATGGTAACCAATTTTTAATGTTTTTAATACTCATTATGAAAAAACAGAAAGTGGCCTCATTTCAAAAAAAATAAATTATGATTCAAGATATGAAATACATTTTTTTAAATTCAATTTTTATAAGTGGTAGAAATTAATTTCAAAATAAGCGTGCAAAATGAAATAATAACTATTTTTTGGAAAAATGATTTTTAAGCAAAAAACTAAGTTTGATTCTATTAAATTCCTTGTTAAAACTATTAGATGAATGAAAAAATAATTTATTGAATATATATTTTTTAGGAAAAACACCTCCATCCATCATCTTGGTGTTTTTGTGTGTGATTGTGTTTTTTAATAAAGCCATATGATCGTGAATGAGTACGATTAGTGTTTGTCAAAGTATGTGTATAAGGTGGTGTAGTTTCTCAATGTATTCCAAATTTTTGGGCCTCAAAATCGAGAGTTTGGTTTTTGGAAAATGAATGTATTTCCAAAAAAGAGTTTGTGTAATGGAAAAGAAGAATTGGAAAAGTTAGTGTTTCTGCATAGAAACTCTATGCAGACCACAAAGGATGGTACACAGACAATGAAGAATGGTATACAGACCATGAAACTGTATGCATACCATATAGAGAAAATGGTTCATGGGAAGGCTTGCAGTTCATAGGAGAAAAATATTTCAGAGAAGTCTTGTGGTATTTGGTATGGCTCATCATTGGTGGAAGTGAGGTGGTGATTTTTAGAGCCGTAAAGAGTTTTATTCGAAAAAGAGATTGGTCGTCATGAAGGAAGGGTGGTGGTATGTGGAGTGCGTAGGAAAGAATGATTCATGGGAGAAGTAGTATGCGATGACGGCTATACCACATACAATATTTGAGTAAAATGGATTTTTTTTATTTTTTGGATCTATTTTTCTATATAAGTACCTCTAATACCATCATTATGTAGAGAAAATTTCATTAGATAAAATCATCACTCTAGGAAGAAATTTGGAAATGTTTGAAGTGGTTAGTGAGGGAGGATTCTGCGAAGTGAAGCGGTTCATGAGGAATAATTCTGTGAAGGGTGAAGTGGCTCATGGGAATAGTTCATGAAAGGATTTTATGGGGATATCCTACTCACAAAGAAGAAGTGGTCTATAAAAGAAACATTTTATGGAAGAAGGAAGTATGTAGAAGTGGAGGTGGTACGTAGACACGGTACACAGAAATAGTATGTAGAGGTTGTTCTCGGAGGTGGTATACAGAGGAAGTATTTATAGGTGGTACACAGAAGAGGTGGTTCATGAATAATACATGGTATGCAGTGCAGTGCAGTTTTCGAAGGATGCAATTTGTTCTCGAAGGGACTTAAACAGTTCACAAAAGTGATTTCCACTAACAGTATACAGAAAAGTGGATTTCATCTATGGGTGAAAAAAAGACTTCAACATAGAATCTATCTATAGTTGTGGATGTGTGATTTCATGAAAATAAATTGATCTAGAATTCCATAAACTATGTGTGTATCCCTTCTAAGAGAAGTGAGTGATGGAAGTGGAAGATAATGATCATTTCCATCAGTAGTGAGCTAGAGAAGGATCCATAAGGAGTGACCATTGGGAATGCAGTGAAAAGACCCTCAATCTTGTGTAGGCAGTGATCCTAGGCATATAAGTAATCTAGCTAGAACCTTTTAATTTTTAAATGATATTTATTGGATTTGGTACATCATCACAAATCCATTGAATTTTCCTTTCATGTAGCCCAGTGAGGGTGAAAAAAATAAAATTCTTGTGTCTTGTGCATGATTTAAATTTTGTTCATACATTGCAATGGGAAACAGGGAGAAGAGTGTTTTGTTTAACAACAGAACAAGATCTGAAGGGGCAGTAGTTTTAATATGTCATACTCTGATCCCCCCATAGGGTATTTAACCTAATTGGGCTAACAATATTCAATAAATTTAATTAACATAATTAATCAATAGTGATTTATTTAATTTATTATGGTTAAAATACATTGTGTACTCAAAAACATTTTTCTAAAAAATAACTCTTTCGACCTTCAAATGATTTTATCTTCATTCCAAAAAATTAAATAACTAATATATGAATGATTATTCACAAATTAAAAATAATTTTCATTAAAATAACTTTTTAATAGTGGTATATATATGTATATTAAATAAAAATTTAGAAAATTTATAAAAATAAATTCCTTTAGAAAAATAGATCTTTTAATCATGAAATTATTCTATTAAAAAATTAATTATTATTTATTAGGAATTAATCAATACATCTGAATTAAAGAAAATATTTATATATAAATTCCATAAGTTTTTCAATCCTATTAATATCCTCCAACCGAATTTCTTGGTTTTAAATGTTATAATATATCATGGTTCATTTATACTTAGTTTTTCATGTAAATAAAGTTATCGAGTACTTATTTTTTTCAAATGAATCCATATAAATCTAGTAATATTAAATTTTACCCCCTTTAAAAAGAATTTCACCCTTTATTTTTTTCACTCTAATACAAAAAATGAGGATTCTTATTCTCTATCACATCCTTGGGTTCCTATGAAACTTCCTAAAATTTCTTATTCCTCCAAATAACTTTAACTAAATGAGTAGTATTATTCCATAAAAATTTATATCTATAATTAATAATTTATACTGGTTGTTATTTTTAAGAAATATCATGATCTAGTGGTATAACCTCTGAGTTCAGTACATGTAAAATATCAGGTATGTGCTTCCTCAAAAAATATACATGGGACCCATCATGAACATCAGAAAGGTTTAGTGGAAGCACCAAGAAATAAGCTACCGTCCCTACTTAATCAAGAATCTCGAAGGGGTCAATACACAAAAGGACCAAATTTCCCTTCTTTACAAATATCAAAACCTTATTCTATAGAGAAATTCCTAGGAATATATTCTCACCAAATTCAAATTCCAAATCTCACTGATGATTATCATCATAAATCTTCAATAAACTCTAAGCTTCCTTGATGTGATACTAAATGAATCTGACCTTCTATATCATTTCCTTATCTGAATCTAATCCCAATAGATTTATTTCTCCAATTACATCCTAGAATGTCTTATTTTTTCACTTGTTTCTGAAGTGGTATTTATATGGATCCATCTAAATTCTCAATTGAAATATATTTTTATAAGATAATTCTATAAGAGGAAGGTGTTGAAGAAAATCACATTTTAAATATAGAGAGTTGGATCTTGTCATTCCTTTAGGGTTTAAATAGTTCTCTAAAACTGACCATCTATATGAGGATGATATATAGTACTAAAACACAAATCCTTATGTTTAGATTGCTGAATAATTCTCCAAAATATCAAGGTAAACCTGGATCTCAATAAGACACCATAGAATGTGGCACTCCATGTAACCTTTCCACTTCCTTAATGTATGATCGGGTAAGGTAGTCAGGAGGGAAATATTATCTAATGGTAAGGAAATGTGTTGAATTCATAAGATGATCAACTATAACACAAATACAATTATGTCCTTTAGATATCTTGGGGAGTCCTATGACCAAATACATGGTTACATTCTCCCATTTTCATATTGGTATAGTTAAAGGTTGTAACATCCCCTTAGACTTATATTTCTCAAATTTAAATTGTTTTCATACTAACCACTGATATACATACTAAACAATTTCTATCTTTATGTTATCCCACCAAAAATTCTCCTTAAGGTCTCCATACATCTTTGTACTTCAAGGATGAAATGAGAATGATTAGCTATGAGTATCATCTAATAGATACTTCTTCTATTAGATTATAAAAGGTACACATACACTATTTTTAAACCTTATCATTCCATTATAATCAGGGCTGATCTCCATAATATTTCTTTCCATATTTTTCATATCTACATATACCTTCTATGCCTCTTTAATATTCACATGGATAAATTTTTAACACTCATTTTCTAAAGATAATATTTCCCCCCATACTTCAATATTTCAAGGACTATCATTTTAAATCCCCTAAATATTGTATCTTTTGAGATCCTCATTATAGATAAGCATGAACGATCTTTTTGAATCAAACCACCAACCACCTTGTTTTCTTTCCTAGGTGGAAATGTATTAAAAAGTCATAATATTCAATAAAATCCAACTATATTCTATGGTGAATATTCAAATATTTCTTAGTGAATATATACATTAAAATTTTATGATCGGTATATATGTCTCAACGTTATTTTTAAAGATAATGCCTCCATATCTTTAATATATAGACTGCCAGATCTAACTCTAAGTCATGGTTCAGGCCATTCTAATCATTATCTATAATTGATGAGAGGAATAAGATATCACCATCTAATTCATCATAAGATTACATACCAACTCCTTCTTCGATACATCACTAAAAATTGAAAATCCTTATCCACTACAGGGTAGCTTGATAAAAAGTGCACTTATAACCTTATCTTTTAACTCCTTGAAATTTTCTTCACAACCATATTTCAAATGGAACTTGACTCACTTATATATTTACATGGTTAGTGGATTATATATCCATGTGAAATTATTCATGAATCATCAATAATATCATGACAATCTAAGAAAAATATGGATCTCAGTCACAGTGGTTGGTCTGAACCAATATTCAATGAATTCTATCTTAGAAGGATCTATTGATATATCATCACTAGTGATCACATTCCCCAATAATGATACTTTATGTAACTAGAATTCACACTTTATGAATTTGGAATATATTTTCCCCTTTCTTAGGGTTTTCAACATAATTATCATGTGATATTTAAGATCTTACGTTCTCTAAGATTATATAATAATATCATCTATAAATTTTATCAATAATTGATCAAAGTGATTTCAAAATACTATATTAATTAAATCTATGAAGAAAATAGGGGAATTAATATTTCCACATGGAATCAGTGTAAATTTATAGTGTGCATACCTCATATAGATGGTTGTTTTATGTATGTCTTTAATTTTTACCCAAAATTGATAGTATCTAGAAAAAAGTTCAATCTTTGAAAAGTATTGATATCCTCTTAGTTGATCAAAAAAATCATTAATACATGAGATATGATATATATTCTCGATCATGATCTTGTTAAGTTATCGATAATCAATTCAAAGTCACATTAATCCATCTTTCTTCATAAAAAAAAGAACAGGTTCAGCCCATGGTGATGCACTTGGATGAATGAATCTCTTATCAAGATTCTATTATAATTTCTTCTTTAATTCCTACAACTCAATTAGGACCATTCTATATAGAGAATTTATAATAGGTGTAGCATTATGCATTAATTCTATTTAAAATCCAATGTCATGATTCAGAGGAATACTAGTAAACTCTTCTATAAAGACATCAAGAAACGTCTATACAGTAGGAATATCATTTATATTGAGTTTCTCTCCAACCATATGAGATAAGAATCCCTTATTAATTAGAATCAATACCCATAAAATATAAGTAATTTCCATTTGAATACTGTATTCATCCCCACACTGATAAATTATCATAGGTTCATTAAGAATATGAAATGTGACTTTCCTACCTTAGAAATTGATATGGGAATTATATATATATAGATCCAATCGATTCCAAAAATCACAAAAAAATTTAACTGGATGGATAATATCATGTTTTACAGGAAGCACATTCCCAAAAACTTCAATCAGAGAATAATTGTAAACTTTTGATTCCATAATCATACCATTAAGAGTTTTCACTGAAAATTGATCATCTAATCATTGTGTTGGTAATGTGATACCCTTAAAAAATCCTTAGATAAAAAATAATCGGTTAAACTAGAATCAAATAAGACATTAGCAATTCTAGAGTCAAGGGTAAGTACACTTTTCACCACTTTGTTCTCATAACCCACATCGATAATAGTGATCACATGAGATTTCCATTTGTCTCTAGTAGTAGGAGGTTATTGATATCAATCATCCTCATTAACCCACATATCTTAGCACTGGTTAGTATATTCCCATTGTAACATCCTGACTCAAGAGCTAGTAAATGGTTCCCCGAGCCGGCGAGTCACATGGCTTCAAGTACACCACCCCATATTCCAGAGGCTAAAAAATAGAATTGAGGGCCTAGGGTGTGTATATGGGGAGACTATTCCCTCATGTCATAGTGTATCACAGGGTTAGTAATCATAAAAGACAAATAGAGAAAGCAGTAAATCAACTAGACATAAGATAGACATACAAGACAGTAATAAATAAACAATTCCAAGAGTAATCTCATGTAAAAAATTATGTGTCATGTCATGCCCCTGTAAAGAAGGAAAATAGATAAAAATGCATATAATATAATAGATATATCAAAAGGTACAAAAATACCAAAAGGAAACTATCTCGATATAGAATCGAAAGACTTTCTTGGTCATATGCTCCCTTTCTCCTAAGAATCAATAAAATCAAGCATCATATAATGAGTGCTTTCCCCAATCCCTACCTACATCTGTGATGTCTATATGGTTATGCAATGGTATCCTGAACAAGGTGTGAGATAACACTCAATAGACCACCACCAATAGTGTCTTTAACATGTCTGTTCTATGTATAATAAGATTAAGTAGTGTGAAATATATATATATGATAGGTAAAATAGTAATTAAGTTAGATTCCCAAGGAAAAATTTATAAAATTAAAGTGATAATATCCATCTTTCCAGCAATATTCAAACACCCATACTAAGGGTCAAATCTAATCAAGCCACAATAACCATGGGATAATAGAAACTCATAAACAACCCAATCTACAAAATCTATTGCATATAATTTAGTAATCATAATGAATCCACATCATCCAATGTAGTGTAATCAAATGTCACCCACATTGGCCATGTATTTTAATCAAAATTCATTCGCAATGACCATGTCGTGTAATCAAACCGTCTGACCATGATGTTCTAGATCCAAGGAATCCATGTCATTTTCTAGTAGTATCTCAATGGAAACTCGATAAATACTTGGGTGGGGGACAAGGAGCATGTCAATATATCATTTCAATGTGAGCCCAAGCAAGATAAATCTAATGTGTAGTAAGTCCCTCAACATCATATGAAATCAGGATCCATGGAGCTCTTACAAGGAATACACTATAAAAGTCAAGACCCATGGAGTATAAATTTCCATGGCATCCAATGGAATCAGGATCCAAGGTATATTGACCAAGGCATCCACTACCATTATCAAATCATCATCTCATTTCATTCATCATTCACAACTATTCACATTCCATGAGTTCATCCAACTCATTTCCAAAATTTCCATTTTAATAATTAAATCAATTCACATCATGTGACTACATGGAAAGGAGGCATAACCTTGTCCTAATAAATCATTCAAGTTTCATTCAAATTAAAAAGACTCCCTATATCAAGGAAAGCTCACACAAACCCAACAAGGTGATATAACAAGGGCTATATACGAGGGTACACCCTATGGGTTTCCTAGGTTGAGGTGAATAACCTCTAACCATATCAAAATACTCAAAGGGAAACCTAACAGGTCCCAAATAAATTATATCAAGATGTTTATTTAATTTAAAGGAAAATGCCAGAAGTTATGGTGTGAGACACAATGAAAACTATCTATATAAGATACAAAAATTACAGGAAAAGGTATATACCAACTACCATAGGTCAGTAGTAGAACACTAATCCAGTATTAGCCTATGATTTAGTCTATAATAAGAGAAAAATAATGAATGGATGAAAACCCTGGATTCAGGGAAAATTAGTTTGCACTAAAATAACTCCTTAAATATGAATAAAAATGAAAAAAGGAACAAGAAGAATGAATAACTCACTAGCATGGATCAAACAAGATAGAGGCATAAAAAATATAGTTCATATCATGAAACATCACCCAATCCTAGGATTATGCTCCAAAGGGATTCATGGGTAGATATCCTATGTGAGAGAGGTGAGGGATTCTTCCAAAATGATGCCCTACCTCAAATTTTAAAACCTAACCTTGGTAATTTACATGGAATGTAAATGATTTGAACATATTGTAATTTTTGGGGTCTCCCCTGAGAAAAACCATTTATATTTCACGAATGGTTTTTCCCAGACCATCACACATCATGTATTTGATACACGCTGTGTATTTGGACTACAACCGACCTTCATCCCTCCTACCTCTTCTTCCCAAAAAAACCCAATCTTCCCATAGACCGAACTGAAGGGTATAATCCAAAAGATGATGTAAACAAGAATTTAACTAGAAATAAAAGAATCCATACCTTGTAGAAAACATAGTATCATACACTATTCCACCCTTAAGTAATTTTCCCATGAATTTCCCTACCAAGGGTGGTCAAGAATCACATAAGAATAACTCTAGCCACTGAGCATGTATGTTGCCCTCCCACTCCCAATTCTCATCCTATAAATTGTTGTGCTTCTATAGCACCCATACTTGAGGAATTTACCAGCCTTAGAGAACCTTTATGATACAGTCAATAACACGTTTGGGATGCTTCTAAAAGGATGCATCTGACTATACCTTAACATCCTCGGGCTGAAGAATATGATCAGGGCATGAGTGATAATGATGAGACTAAGATAAATAGAAGACATCATGCATGGAATGGTACCTATGAGGTATTTGAAACATATAGGCTACCTTCTAGACTCTCTCTATAATATCAAATGGATTGACATATCATGGTGAAAGATTAAAATATCTCCTAATTTTTTTGTTCCCTAGCCTCAGTGAGACACGTAAAAAGAACTAATCCCTAACCTCAAACTCTAGAGGTCATCCACAATGATAGACATAATATTTTTTTCAATATTATGCAGTATCCATAAATTTCAGAATCAAATGGACATACTCTGAAGCCTCCTAATTAAGATGAGGTCTAAGAAAGTCTGCCTCACCTACCTCTAATAAGACCATTGGAAATCGACATGGACTTCCTTACAAATCCTAAGGTGCCACCTTTATAGTTACCTCTTAGATATTATTATAGGTGAACTCAAGCAGGGGTATATTCCTTTCCCAAGAACCCCCAAATTAAAGGACGCATTCCTAGATAATGTCCTCAAAAACCTAACTCTTTCATTCTATCTAGCCATTTTTCTAAGGGTGGTTTGTTGTGCTCAAAAGAAAATGTGTACATAAAACCCTCTACAAACTCTTCCAGAAACAAGATGTAAACTAGCCACCCCTATCTAAAATGATATTATGAGGGACCCTATGAAGGTTCACAATATCATAGATATAAAGTATCTTAATATCATCTACTGAGAAGTTCT
The DNA here is from genome assembly GCA_963277665.1 of Viscum album. NCBI lineage: Eukaryota > Viridiplantae > Streptophyta > Magnoliopsida > Santalales > Viscaceae > Viscum > Viscum album. Next base: position 163,892,300 of record OY728159.1, read on the forward strand.
ATTTGATCAGAAGGAAATGATCAACCTTCTTGAGACTAAACAAAACAACTCATATAGAATCCCTACCTCAAGGTGACCTCAAAACCTCAGTCAAAAAATTCATCACTATGTCATCCTAATTCCACTTGGTAATAGGTAACTACTATAATAGTCTAGTTGGTCATCAGTGTTCTTCCTTCACTTGTTGATAGGTGGAACACCTTATGACAAAACTAGCTACCTCATGTCTCGTACCCGACCACCAATACTAGAGACATAAATATTGATACATCTTGGTAATGTTTGGATGTACTTACCAAATTTAGGAATAAAACTCTCACATCATATCCTCACATATGGATACTGGAACCCAAACGTGGCCATGAATACACAAAATTTCATCCTCTACAAAAGTCTAACTAGGAGGTGGATCCTCACCATCCACACTTTCCCATAAGAATAGACCCTTAACATCAGATAATTGTCTCATAATCACTATATAAAGAAGATTATAGGTCATAGATAAGGAATAAAGGAAAGTCTGTAAATGATTATCCATCTCCTATAAGTGCATCACTGAAAATAAATCCATAAATTGTCACTCGCTACTGGCCTCTTGAACCACCTGTATTTGAGTCCTTATCAGTGCATCAACAATAAAATTACATTACTAGGTGTGCATGAAAAATCAAAGTAAAAATATTTTAGGTAATCAACCCGCCTTTACTTCCTTATATTCAAGTCACGCTGTGTAAATATATACTTGAGGATTTTGGTTTTTTTGCAAACCAAAAAATTCTCTCACATTAAATAATGCCTCCAAAAATACAATGAATGTACCACAATGGCAAAATCGAGATAGTGTGTTGGGTAATTAATCTCATGTTTTCCCAATTAACAAGGCCTATATGCCATGAATCTCTCCTCCTACATCAGAACTGCTTCTACCCTGATACTTGAAGCATAAAAAAACTATATAGCTTATTCCTGGATATAGAAGAATCAAGATTGGTGCTGAAGTCAGTCTCCCTTCCAACACCTGAATAGATATATTGTAGTAATTAGACCATGTAAACGTCATAAACTTCTTAGTTGATACCATCATATGTGGTTCTAAGCATGATAAGTCCCATATGAAACACATGTAATATCTATCTAGTCCTAAGAAGCTTTGAAGGTCAAAGAAGTTCTTGGGATGCTCCTAAAAATATAAATCTCTCACCTTTTATGGGTCAACTGATACTCTTGTTTCCAATATAATATGACCCATGAATTGAATCTTAACCATCCAGAAGTGTCACTTTATGATCTTAGTATATAACTTATACTCTCTCTATGTATCTAAAATGATCTCAAGATGTTTGTATTGGTCATGTCGATTGTGAGAATACACCAAGATATTATTCATGAATACCAAAAAAAATGAATCCAGATAAGGATATAAAACTTAGTTCATCAGTTCCACAAAAACTACTAGAATGTTTATGAGACCTAATGACATAACCAAATACTGATATAGATTATACCCTCTTCAAAAATATGTACGAAGTATGTCTGAATATTGAACATGCACCTGGTGATATTCAGACCTAAAATTTATCTTTGAGAATGACCGAGCTCCTCATAGCTAGTTGAAGAGATCATTTATCCATGAAAAGGGATACCAGTTCTTAATTTTTAACTATTTCAACTTTTGATAATCCATGCATAGACTTAGGGTATCATACTCATTTTTTTTAAAAATGATCAATGAACCCCAAAGAGAAGTATTGGGTCATGTAAACCTATTTTCTTCCAATTCCTCTAGCTACCTATTGAGCTCTTGAAACTCTATAATATCAATTCTATAAGGAGGAATGGATACCAGTGCAACTCCTAGAACTAGATCAATAGAGAACTCTACCGGTCTCTCAGGAGGTAAAATATAAAAGTCACTTGGGAAAAATCCCTAAAATGATCAACCATTGGATGTAAATCTACCTAACACAATCCCTAATCATCTAGATACAAACTAGAAATATGGGCTATTATCCCACCCATCCCATGAATCTCTAGTCTATATTTTCTAGCCTATACATCCAATTCACCCTTAAAAATAATCATTCCACCCTATAGTGATGTGAAGGAAACCCTCTAATGATATAAATAAACATGGGATTAATAAAAAAAATCTATTCCATACTAACATGATGTCAATCCTTATCTTATTGAGGAGAAAAAGACCCCATACGAAGTGACACACACCAATCTCAAGGGTCACTCTATGCACTATCATACATCCTTCATTCTGATCCAAAAAAGAGTATCAAGTGTCATGAAACCATCAAAAAAATTGAACAATGATCCCAAAGATCTCCACTACAGGTACAGATATGAAACTATGAGATGCACCTGTATTGAAAAGATAATAAAATAGTGTAGATGATACTAATATCACACCTCTCACAATAGATGGCCCGACATTCTTCTCCCCAAGTGTATGACGTAAAGAACATATATGGCTTAAACTATGGCCCTATGAGAGAACCTCACTACCTGGAGTAGGCCAACTATTCTGTCTAGTTACAACGAGTGTGTGGCTGTCTCGACCATGTCCACCACCTCAGCTTGAACGACCAACACCACCCCAACTCCTAGCCCAACACATAGCTGTGAATCCAACTCATGAACCTAGAGTCAAAGTCAATCCCCTTCCCCTAACTAATAAAGGTATGGTCTTGTAGAAACTTAGTACATGGCCCATCCTAGAACATTATAGGCACTCGATTGAGTCTATATCGAATTGATTCCTCATACATCCCCTTCTCCCACACTGATGATAGAAGATGGAACTATCAGTACTAATATCCTAGCTTGTTCTCCCCTCATGAGAAGCCTCAAAACGGTACTTCCTACCATTGGAAGTTAAACCACTAGGTCTAAAAGCTGCACTATCCAACTCTAGGCCTCCATCTTCTCTTAGGTTATGCTCTATAATCAGTTCCTGATTCAATATTTTAGTAATATTAGTCAATCTAAACATGTTGAACTATGATTGAATAGTATTCTTGATACCTTATTTGAAGTGTTTGGAACTCAATGTTCATTAGAAAGATAAATCAGTGCATAAAACTAAAGCACTATAAAGTGTGTCGAATACTCCATAACTATCATAGTGCCTTACTCCATACACATAAACTCACAACCCCATTCATCTCTTAGGGTATTAGGAAAAATTATTCATAAAAACTATATTGGAAATCCCACCAAATCATATCTCGGAGTGTATCATCCTAGTTAAAAATACCCCATTAGTGCTTAGCAGCTACCGAAATCATATATTTTGTAAGATTCAATCTCCTTTTAGGAAGTGTATTTAGATGCTATAAAATCGAAAACATAGTCTCAATCCATTGTTCAGTAGCCTATGGACCACCATCCCCTAAAAACATGGGTGGATGCTTCTTCTATAACACACACATTAGCTTTTCCATAGTCATGGAAGGTTACAGAGTTCCCTGAAAAGTCTGAATAAATAAAATAGAAACCCTCACAAAATTATTCCTCACCACCCACAACTATTATAACTTCTAGTGCCTACATATACACTACATGAGGATTTACTATAATCCCATGGATCACCACCTTTAGAGCATATTCATCACCACCCTCTTGGAGCTTGATTGGAGGCCATCGGGTGGCATGTCTCTACAATGAAAAACACACGCCTTAGAAAAGATCTAATTAGTAACAAAGTGATAGATATAAAAACATTATATAGGTCAAACCCTTCCTATAAACAACCACACCCCTTTTCCTAATCCTAAATCCAAGATTAGGCAAAAATAACTACCATAAAAATCACTAAGGACACTGCCTAATGTCTACTCTAAAGATGAGTCAAGGTCAAGTTCTCTATTTCATAATTTCAAATTCATTTAAATTCAAATTTATTTCCAATTACCTTTCAATTTTTAAACCAAATGGGTCACCGATTCCAATCCATTAGGGCCCATACACCTCATTAACTAAAGATTATATTCCACCTAATCCATACCATAACACATTCCAATCCATGCAGCTAATGTTCCATGACTCAACATGTCATAATTGACAACTTAGGGTGACTATTGTATCCTAAGAAGGAAAACATTGTTTAGGCTATGACAAGAACTCTAAGTACCAACTATATTTCTCATTTCTCTATAAGAAACACTAGTAGAGAGTAATCATATCGCACAAGGAACATATAAAAATGTCATGTAGTCAAGTAATGCAGCCTATATGGCATGGCATAATGCATGGAATGTAAATTATATAAGGTTCCTAAAATGATGCATGATATGGAATACCATCATCACATTGGGAAATAATAAAAAAATTCTCAATCATATCAATAATAACATCACAATTCAAATTCATCACCCAGTGGTGAAATAAAATCAACTATAATAGGAAAAATCCAGAGAACATATCCCATTTTAGGAAATTTGGTTGTTTCTTATATGTGGGTTAGCTAATCCTAGGAATAGATCATTACCAAATTACAATTCGTTCCTAATATATTATTTATTGTCTCAAAATATTATGTTATGAAAATGAACCTCACTTGGTTACCACTTGTAACATCCCGACCTGGGATCCACTAAATGGTTCCCCGTTATGGTGGGCCACATGGCCTCAAGAACACCTCATTACATGCCAGATTATTATAACTAGAAGTTAGGGCCTAGGGATTATCTATGTGGAGACTATTCCCTCTTATCATACTATATCACAATGGTAGAAATCATAAAATTCAAATACCAAAATCAATAAATTGAACTGATAGGATATAGACATCCAAGATAATAATAAATAAACAATGTCATAAGTAATCTCATATACAAAATTATGTGTCATTTCATGTCTGAAACGCATCCTCCATTCCAAGGAAGAAATGTTTGAAAAAGATGTTCGGATCAACGCTTCAAAAGAGGAGATCAACAGAATATATGAAATAACGTTGCAAGTTGATGGAAAGGAGGAGCAAGAGGTGTGGTTAGACAAACAATACTGAATCCTAGCTAGAGGTTTCAACAACTACAAAATCAACTCTGAGGAATTCATACAGACAATGGATAGAATGGCTACCCACCTTGAATAGCTTATCAGCAAGGATCAAGACATCCAGGTTAACACTCTACACTGGGAATTATATAGAGTGTCTGATTCTAATAATCTTAGTCTCATGTTTAATCAATTTGTGAGTTCTTTAAGTACGTAGTGGTATCAATGGTTTTGTGAACTATGGTTTCCCACTTCTCCTTAAAGTGGATTAATAAAAATTTATATTTGGTGGTAGAGTGGGTTCTTGCCCTGGTCCCTAAATCAATTCTTGAATTTTGTCAAAATTCCCAAAGGATCCACAAACATGTTGTCAGATAACAATCAGTAGGCCACCACTAATGGTTTCCAGTCTGTGTATAACAAGCTAAAGAAGTGTGCAATATAGATATATGAAAAGCACAACATTAATGAAAATAAGGTTCCCAAGGAAAAGGTGGTAATTGTGAAGTGATATTGTCCATATTGAAAACAATAATCAAACTCTTATACTAAGGGTCAAATGTAATCAAACCACTATAACCATGGGATAATAGTAAATCATAGAAAAACAAATCCATAATGATCGTGCTATATAATCTAGTAATTGTAAAGTATCCACATCGGCATATTTCATGTAGTAAAATGTAATTCAAAATGGCCATGATATGTAATTAAAAGTCATCCACAATAGCTACGTTGTGTAATCAAACTATCAGACCATGAAGGGATTAATCAAAGGTATAAAGAAAAAGTAATCCTCAAATATTCCTAGGAAAATATCTTATGAAATTTAGTAAATACATGGGTGGGGTCCAAGGAAAATGTCATCAAATCATGTCTAATTTAATCTGAGACAAGCCAGATCCAAGGGGTAGCAAGGCCCTCAACATCTTACAGAATTAGTATCCAAGGATATCATTTTTGAAATCCACTACTGAACTCAATACCCATGGAGTATAAATATCCATGGAATCCAATGGAATCAATATCCAAGGTATACCAACCCATGAATCCACTACCATTATCAAATCATTATCTCATTTCATTCACCATTTGAAACCATTCACATTTCAAGAGTTCATCCAACTCATTTCTAAAAATTCAATTTAAATACTTAAATCAATTCATATCATGTAACCACATTTCAAGAAGTCATAAAATTATCCTAATCAATCAATCAAGTCTCTTTAAAATTGAAAAGGTTCTCTCTAACAAGGTGATCTCCCACACACCCAATGATATGGTACAAGAAGGGAAAATACAAGGGCACACCCCATTGTTGGCCTTGGTTGAGGTGAACTGCCTTGAACCATCTCAAGATACTCAAAAAACAACCTAATAATTCCTAAAAATTTATATTAAGATGTTAATTTAATTTTAGGGGAAACACCGGATGGTCTGACATGTGGCATAATGAAAACTAGCTATATAAAGCACCAAACTTTAAGAAAAAAATATAGAACATATACCATAAGTTCTTAGTAGAACAATAATCCAATATCATACTCGATTCAGAAAATAACGGGATAAAAATAATAGATGAAAACTCTGGAAATACGACAAATTAGCTTAAACTAAAATAACTCTGTTGATATTAAGACAAACAATGAAAGGCATAAGATGAATGAGGAACTCACCATCATGGATCCAACAATACCGATGATGGAATAAATAAATTTTGAATCATTAAATTACACCCAATCCTAAGTTTATACTTCAAAGGAATTCACGGTCGGCTCTCCTATGTTAGAGAGTTTAGGGATTCCACCAAAATGAGTCCCTTTCACCTATTTTAAAAACTAGACTTATATATTTACACAACATGTAAATTCTTTACACATCGTGTAAAGCTTAAGTATTTTCCAGGGAAAATTTGTTTACACATCATGAAAGGTTCTATCCATACCATTACATGTCGTGTATTTGATACATGCCATGTTTTCCAAATACACATCATGTATTTGTCCTACATCCAACCTTCAGCCTGCTTTCCATTTATTATCAAAAACAAACAAACTAAAACATTAATATGGATTAAGGGTCTAAGAAAAAAGATAATGTAAACAAGAGTTTAACCAAAAATAAAGGAATTGATACCTCGATAAAAAACTCAGGATCTAACACCCATAATCCTTGCATTTGAAACACTGAAGTGGGGGTGGTGTATTCAATGGAGATTTCAATCTATTCACATCATTACCTAACTTCTCCCCATCACTCTGAAAATCCGTTTCTCAATAAACATACCCCCACACTTAAATCATTTACTAGTTTCCTTAAGAAAATTTCCTCCATGTTTCTTTCCACACTGATAGCATAAAGGAAAACTCATCTTCTTCCCTACGTAGTTTTTATTTTTATAATTTCCTTTAATTGTAATCTTTCTTTTCTTATAAAAACCATGAGATTGATGGTTGACTCTAATATCTATTACTACCTTGAGATCACATTGAATTATTTCTTCATAGCTACTGTTTTTTCAGGATTTATGAGGCATGGATGGGATCCACCAAACAGTTTGATTGTATGTATGTGTGGGGGGAGGGGGTTGTGTTGTGCATAATCATGATCATCAGGTTACCATTGTCACTCTTACCAAAAACTATAAATAGTTGCCCCATCCATAGCTAGGTACAAACCATATTTCCAAAGGCAGGCAGTCATCTAGATTTCTAGACCCAACGACTCTTTGGGACACACATTGGTCTAGAGGATGGGAGGTCAAACTCATCGCACACTTCTATGAGGAATTATTTCCTACTCTAGGACTCTGTTATAGATTTAATATATGTTTGTGAATCTCTTATTAATCTCAATATAGTACTTGTTACCCAAACACAATTATTATGAGTTAATTTTTTTATGTGAAAAAGACTAGGGCCTCTTTAGTGAATCCATCTATATGTATCTAAGGTTATACATAATTTTCCAATAATGTGTGGTTTCTTATGTGTTGAAGTCGTATAAACAAGAAAATTGAAATTTACTTCCACACATGTAGGTAATTAATATTTTGAGGAGGGTATTGAGCCATTATGAGGCATCCTACATATCTTAGTTATGGTAGGAATAAAAACCCATGTAGTTCGTTAAACTCATGCAGTTTAACATAATGCATAAGGACTTATATGTGTGTTTCAAGACACTAGGTGTTAAATCTCATGTCCTGGAGGGATGTTCGGTGTATCCCAATTATGGAGAGAATCAGAGTTTTCATAGATATTTTGTTTAGGGCTTACACACTGAGGTTTCCCTTGTCATTGTAGAGACTTATGGTGCAGATGACATGATTATTATAGTTTTCTAAGACCACATGAGCTATGTTTGGTGTGAGAAACAAGGGATGGTAAATGACTATTTTCATTGCTCATGATGTGGGGATTTATGTTCTTGGACTTCCCTAATAGGATTTATTTATATATCTCAGGCATTAGGGAGACATCCTAAGAATCCTAGTTATGGTAGAAATCAGAGTCATTGTAGTTTAGTTTATTTCCATGTCTACTGATTGATGAGCTAGAGTGATCATCCAATGGTAATTTTTAGGTCCTGATGATTAAAATGAAATTTAAATGAGTCTTATATTGAAGTGGATGTTTATTGGCACTCAGAACTTATGAAGGATTCCTTGTATCCTAGTTGTTATAGGAATCAAAGTTCTTGCAGATCGGTTGATTTCTCAGTCCAATAATGGACGAGGTAGAGTGACCATACCATAGGAATGATTAGGTCCTGATGGATTAAATTACATTATCATGGGCTGACATTGAAGTGGATGTTTATTTGAGATCATGAATTAGGAATAAATCCTACATATCCTGGTTATTATAGGAATCATATTCATCATAGTTCAGTTGATCGTGCTTACACTCTAAGGTTTCCCCTGTAACCTAGGGGTTTATGGTGCAGATGAAATGACCAATGTAATTCCTTAAACCACATGATCCATTATCATTGTGAGAAACATGTGATGGAAAGTGATCAATATCATTGCTTTTAGATATGGGACTTATATGTTGGGATCACCCTGGATGATCAATATGGACCTCAAACCTTGAAGAGGTGGCCTACATATTTTTCATATGGTAGGAATTAGAGTCATAATTGTTCCTTTGTTTGGGGATTACACACTGGGTTTTCCCAATTGATTAGGGCATATACACTGAGGAATGATAATGTTATCATGTATTGGGAGGCCCTTGTGACCTATCCTGATTGTATAGAGAATATCACATAACCCAGCTAACTTTTCTAGAATAAATCACAATACCTATATTGTTTGTCTTAGAAGATATTGTATAACCTAGATGACATGTCTAGAGGGTGTCTCATGATCCAACTGACTTGTATAGGTATTATCGCAAGACCTAGCTGACACACATGTAAGGTGTCACGAGAGTCAGTACGACATGTCTTAGAGGGTTTTTTATGCATTGAATGACATCCATAGAGGGTATCACAAGTCCTATCTAACATGTTTGGAGGGTTTCACGAGTTTTGATTGACTCACCCAAATGGTATCACAAGAGCTGATTTGAAATTCCTAGATGTGACTGTGAGACTTGGATTACATGAGATACCACCGTTATAGGAGTCAGATGATGTATTTGAAGGGCGTCACAAGGCTTGGGTGATAAGTCCATGGGGACTTCATGAAACTAATGTGGCATGACCATGGGGATCATGTGACTTTCTTTGATATGTACAAGAGATTTTGGATGATCCAAATAGTATGATTAAGGAGTGTCACAATATATGGGAGACATGTCTTGGTTCTATTGTGTCTCTTAGATGGTTAACATGAAGCACTCGAGGGTTAATAGACATGTTTTATTTAATTATTTCACCTTTATTCTTTGTTAAATCCCATATATTGTTAATGCCTTATCTTTATTTAGTCCCATATTATTTTGAGTCTCTCATGATCTTTAATATGTGTGGTATGTTCTTCGCATATCTTGTTAGGAGTCCATCATGTAATCTATGATCGATCGCATGAATTTTTTTATGCATGGTTCATGATCACTTTGGTTATTCACTAGAATATTACTTAATGTAATACTTTTCGGTCATGAGATAATTTTCTCTGAGAAAAATTCTTTGGTGATTGGTTGTGCTGATGTTCCTGGATGCAAGAAAGCCCAGCCTTTTGCTCGAGAGTCCAACCAACCCTTTGAGGTTGGGGTGTAGAATTTATAGGCCTCACCCCCTCAATTATTCCCCATTTTCCATGATTTATCTGGTCTAGATCTAAGATTTATTTGATGAAGGGGGCTGGCACCATACACCTTTATGAGTATCTATCATGGATCTCTCTGAGGGTGTCACCAGATTTTCAGCGGTCGCGAGTCCCTCCTATCAAAGCTTACATTATTGGATTATTTCCCATTAATGAATACTTTTTTTACTCATTTGGGCCTACATAAGGACTTAAATTTTTTCATATAGACTTTTCCAAGGGATTTGTGATATCTTAATATCTATTGAAAGGATTGTGTGAGATGCTCGATGCATTTCCTAAGACATTTTGTGAGGTAAGGATAATTTTCCCCAGGGTCTCCGTGAGATTAGGGAATATTGTCCAAGAGTCTCCTGAGACCATTCTATAGACTTCATTAACGTGTCACAAATGTTTTGTGACCTCAAGAGGATTCCATCTCTTCTTTATTTTATTTACTTGGTTTTATTCTCCAAAGTATTTGGATCATGAGAAATTATAAGAGTAACATTAAAATCAATTACTCTACCTATTAATGATGCATCACATGACCAATAGAGGTCCTCAAGATGTTCATGACCATTTCATGGAAAATGCATCTTTTTATTCTTGGTGATCCAAATGGGAAGTTTGAGGTATTCTAGACATACTTGAGGCCTTTTTCATGATGAGAATGAAAAGCCAACATCCTTTCTTGAGACGAGCTGAGCATTTCTCTAGGGACTCATGGTGTCTTTTAGATCATCAGGGGTGCTTCACATGTATTTAAGTTACCATGAGTTGGTCACACCTCCCCTCCATTTATTTCATTTGTTTTATTTTATAAAGGTTCAGGAGTCATGTGGATTTTCTTGAATGTTTTCAAGGACAATAATCCTTCCCTTTGGTGATAAGTTACATGATCTTTGAGGTTGTTAGAGGCCTCCACCTTTTGGATATTTTCCTTCATATTTTTCATTATGTTTTGCAGCCTTCACCCACTGATTTTCCATGAAATCACTACATGATCAATATTGGATCTTGTGACGGTGCACACGCTCTGTCTTGGTTAGTCACTCTGCTTGGCTATGGCATATCGCATGATCAGTTTTGGGTCTAATGATGGCATGTAGACATTATCAGGGATAGTTTTTTTGTTGTCATTTGATGTTTTTCATGGCAGAAGGCCCACATGAGGGTGTCACATGACGTCCAAATCCTCAAGAGATTGATTAAAGTAGGTAATGTGATAGAGTATCAGAAATATTTTACCCAGACATATATAAAATATTTATTTTCTTCACATGGTGGTATGAAGCATATCATAGAGCTTCTTTACACACATGAATATTGCATGTGTGCAGTTCAAACCTCCAATGGATCAACATGGTGTATTGATTCTTGAATATAATTTCATGCTCATATTTTGTGGTGCATAAAACAAATTCATTAGGACTTGATCATAGAAAAATACCTAGTCACTTTCCAAAATTATTCACATAACTGGGTATGTGATCACATTGTCGAGCACATAAAAGTTTTTGTTTAGTTTTCACTAGAATTTCTACAGTATATCATGAACCCTAGGTCATCTCTCGATGGATCCTTCGATCATTAATTTAAAAAAGATGGTTTTGATTATTAAAATTAAATGGTAATGTGATTTTTTAACACATGGGGTTCTATGATTAAATATGAGAATAGAAAAGGGGAAGTGATGAAACAAAGTTGAAATGAACAAGATTAATTAAGCATAATCAACCTAGGGAAATATCATGATGCTCATCCTTCATCACTTCAAGAGATATAGTTATGATCTTTTAATCCTTGTTTTGTAACACCTAGAACTAAAATGTTACTGAGTTACAACTAGGATACCTTCTAGGGTTCATTCAAAAACACACAATGACTCACCAGATGCTGCTAATGATTGGGTGATTTGTGTTCAACTTCATAACTGAAACTCACCAAGGAAACTCATGAAGAAATCGACGAACTATCTAGGTTTGTATTTTATTTCATTGTGTTAATATGAAGTGAAATTGAATGGACATGGAAGTGTTTATGTGGGTTCAATTGACCAATATGAACCACATAAACACCATAATTGAAAGGGGGAAGAAGAAGTGGTGAACAGTGTGTGAAACATCACATGAATGGGCTCCCCCCAAATATGATCATATGAGTTTAAGCATAAAATATTTTCATATAACTAAATAATATAAGAAAATATAATGATGAAAAAAAAACTATAATTTAAAATACCATTCAATTATTACAAAAAACAAAGCTCAGGATTTACAACATGTTCTTCCCCGGGTGATCACGAGGAGTTTAGAACTCATTGGGAGGGGAGGAAGATAATGATGATAAAGTAGAAACTCACATGCCCTTCATAACTTCTAGGATTTAGGAGAGGACTCCTTTGGGACTCCAAAATGGTAGCACCTTTCCTCCTATTTGAACTTCCAAATGGGGTACCCAAGGTCTCTTTTTATAGGAAAATCAGATGGTGGTTTTGAGCACACAGATTGTGTAAAACCACTTAGACCATTGTTTTAGACCTCTATAATTTTTTATCTCTCTTTTTAGAAAACTAAAAAATTTTATCCCCACCTATTTAATATCTCCACCAAAAATTTGTCACCATTTGGACAACTACAACTCTAGATATTGATAAAATATAGAACACCACTTTTGACTTTGTGTAGATTTAATTCCCTAGGCAGATCAGTTTGGATGTGAATTTTAGAAGCCAAATGGGGCTTGGGGTCCTTCATATTAAATGTATCCCATTAAATTTCGTACTAGAGAACAAAATATCATCCCATTTGGATTCATGGTTTGGTAGAAGTATTCGGTTTAGTACACTGGTGTGCTTGGAGCCTGTGCAGATTGGCCCATTTTTCATGGACTTCATCATGGACCCTCAAAATCACTTCCACCTATAATGTAATTATCAAAACAAGTAAAATTTATCTTTTTAATAGTGTTAAAAATATTTAATCAAACAAGAAGTGAAATTTGTTATTATACTTGTAATTTTTAATACAATATCAGTTTAATACATTGGTATAAGGTTGAAATAAAATAGTTAATTGTGGTATGATCACACCCCCACATCTAAACATTTTAACTCCTGGGTAAAGTATTATATCCTAATAAATTTTAATTCCTAAATAAAAGTTGGTAAAACTTACAAGATTATTTTGAAATGAAATCTATCATGTCTCGTTTATGAAATCAATTTTCAAATAAATTTTCTTATCTCACATTCTAATTTGTTCAACATCATTTGTTCACCCATGCGACATGTCACAACCTACCTAACCTAGACATTTTACCTCTTCACTCAAGGAAATATAAAATTGAAGTCATGCTCTTTTCTTATAGTTCATGCAATCTTACCATATGCATTCCAAGATTCTTAGTTCTCTAGCATCATAAACTTGTGTTCTACTCAAGAGGACTTCCAACGGGTTATTTTAAGCTTCAAGGGTCGGTAGGATTTAATGTTTAAAAATATGAGGTAGATGAGGATAGTTTAATCTTATATGTATAAAACTTGTCAAAATTCATCAAGTGTTCACAATTAATATAGACACCCAACCCCTCAAAAAGTGTATCACCTCCAACTCACTATCCTCATTGTCCATTTGTGTGGGTCACAACCAAGAAATGAATAATAATGAGTAAGTATACTTTTCTCTCCATTTTATTATTTTGTTCTATTTTTTTCGACGCACAGAACTATATTTTTTTAATATATAGTTTTTTTGGAGGTAAAGAGGGAAACATGTGTAAAACAATGATGTAATATGTCTTGTGAACCCATTTCCCAAGAAAAATGTCAGAAACCTTTATATCAACCCATAATAATGATTATGTCCCTATAATTCCATAGGAAACACCCTCTCACCCACACTTCCTGAAAATAAAACAAGAATATACACAAAATATGGGTAGGTAGGGATAAATTATCTTGTAATGTGGATACCTAATAGACATTTCATGGTCTCTAAGGCTTATTAAGGATAAAATGTCAAGGTGGCATAATAAGAGGTTAATTTTACAAAGGTCCTTTCAATAAACGATTGCCTCTATCATGAATATTGCATACATGAATCTTATGGCTTGAAATGGAATCAAGACAAGTTCTAGTTTCTCTACATGACCTGAGACTATCAAGAAAGTGATTAAAAGGAAGAATATCCAATAAAGGACTTATAATGTCTCTTAGGTAAGGGATTAAAATATTGGTTCATGCTAATGAGACATGGGATTCAAAAATTCAGTAAACACCTAAGAATGATTTGAAAAAAAATCAATAAAAAGATTACATATCAACATTCATTTGAAAAACATTTTTCCAAAAACCATGGAACTTTACACACAATTGAATTAATCATGAAAAAATGATTTTGGACATTCTTGTAAAGATCATTGTTTAAAAAAATAAAGAAAAAGAAATCAAAAATGAAAAAAAAAATCATTCTTTTTTGTTCATTTAATCCTAACTATGACATGTCACCCTCCCCCACACCAAAAAATTACATTTTCCTTAATGAAAGTTTTTTAAATAAATAGAAAAGTAAATAAATGTAGTGATAAGGGACAACCTACTAAGTGGTGTCATATGTGGCATCTATTAGTTGGATTTCATCCAAAACATGCTTTGTAAAATCCTTATATAAGTGGTTGATCCTCTAAACATTTATAGTAATTCACTATCCACTCTTCTCATGAAAAACCTTATAGCACAAAAGGGTAAACATCAGTAACAGTATGAGGGTCGAGCCATCGAGAACAAAGCTTACCTGGGTAGAGCTTTATCTAGGAATTGTACATGATTAAATTCTCACCAATATGAAACTTCTGTTAATGAATCATCCCATAATGGATAGCCTTTATCTTTTATTTAAAGATTCAAGAGTTCTAATATGCATCACATCGAATTTCTTCCAACTCCTGAATCTGTAACTTCCTATGCTCACCTGCATCTATGATATTCATATTACATTTTTCAATAAACCAATATGCACAATGCTCTACCTCTACTTGGAGGTGACAATAATTTCCAAACACAATCCTATATGGTGACATTCTGATTGGGGTTTTAAAATATATACGGTTTTCCCAAAGTGCATCATCTAAGTGCAAACTCTAATCTTTACTATTGGGTTGTATCATTTTTTCCATGATTCTCTTAACTTCTTGATTTGAGATTTTTTTCTTGTTCATTTGTTTGAGGGTGATATGTTGTGGAGAATTTATGAACAACCCCATACTTATGAATCAATTTTTTCATGTTGAGATTGAAAAAATGTGATCCTTGATCACTAACAATAAATCTTAGAAAACCAAACATACTAAAAATCTGGGACCTCAAGAACTCAACAACCACTCGAGATTCATCGGTCTTACTGGCCCTTTCTTCTACCCATTTAGATACATATTCAGTATCCAATAATATGAACACAAATCCAAATGAATTTGTAAAAGGACCCATGAAGTCAGTTCCCCATGCATTGAATATCTCACAAATATAACATGGGATTTTGGGGAATTACATTCCTCTTAGAGATATTCCATATGAATTGAGATTGTGTACATGACTTAAAAACTGAAGGGAATATCTATATAATGTTGTACAATAAATTACTGAGTCAAGACCCTTTAGAGTTGTATGTTGAGAGACAAAACAGAGGTGAACTCATGGTCAAGGACACATTGATGAACTACTTGTTCACTAAAAATTATCCACAAATATGGGTCATCCCAAATGTACCATCAATAATCATGCTTAATTCTATGGTATTTGAAGTGATGAAATTAGTGGGGACCCTAGATGTTGTTATAAAATTTACAATTTTCACATACCAGGGGGTAATGTCCACAATATCACAAAGGTTCTCATGTGGGAAGAATTCTCCAATGGGGAGGGGTGAGTCAAAATGATGGTCCAGTGGTGGGTAAAACCTACTAATGTGGTCAGCTGCAATATTTTCCACTCCTCTCATATCTCCAATATCAAGGTAAAACTCCTAGAGGAGGAGCATCTACCGAATGAGGCGGGGCTTAGATTCCAGTTTCTTTAGGAGAAAACAAAGTTCAGTATGATCAGAAAAGATAATGATTTTTGACCCAATAAGATATGAACATAATTTTTACAAGTAAAACACAATAAAAATAAGTTATTTTTCGGTGGTTCTGTATTTTTTTTGGGCTGGTTCAAGGGTACCTGAGGCATACACAATGACATGAGGATCCTTCTCAACCCTTTGGGATAAAACTTCCCCAACAAAAATTTTAGAGGCATCACACACGGGCTCAAAGGGGAGATCCCACCATGCTGGCTGGATGAAAAGAGGTGATGTGAGACTCCTTTTTAGTGAATTTAAAGTATCCTCACAATTTTTATCAAACATGAACTCAAAATCTTTTGGTAATAATTGGGACAAGGGAATTGCGATCTTACTGAAGTCGTTAATGAATCAGCGGTAAAAACCAGCATGACCCAAGAAATATCACACCTCACAGACACATTTAGGATATGGAAGGGTTTAAATTAATTCGTTTTTTGATTTATCCACTTGAATTACATCTTTTGAAATAATATTACCAATAATTATCCCTCATTCAACCATGAAATTTAATTTCTTGTAATTTAATACAAGGTGTTTTTCTATGCAACGGTGAAGGATAGAACCTAGGTGAGACAAACAGTCATCAAAGGAAGTTCCCTAAACTGTGAAATCATCCATAAAAACTTCCATGAAATTCTCTAGGTACTTATAGAAAATACTCAACATACATCACTAAAAAGTAGCAGGAGAATTACATATACCAAAAGGAATCTTCTATATGGAAATGTATCAAATGGATAGGTAAATTTTTCCTTTTCTTGATCCTTAGGGGCTATATGGATTTCAAAATAACCTAAATAGCCATCAAGGAAGCAATAATGGGACTTAACAGAAAATCTTTTTAACATATGGTCAATGGAAGGTAGAGGAAAGGGATGCTTTCTTGTGGATTGATTCAATCAATGGTAGTCAATACAGACTCGCTAACTTTTTTTCACAAATGTTGCAACCAATTCATTCCTTTCATTAGAAACTACGGTTATTCCAGTTTTTTAGGCACAATTTGAACCGGGATAACCCATTTACTAGCAGATATAGAATAAATGATCACAACAACTGGTAATTTACTAACTTCTAATTTTACCACTTCAAGGACTGTGGGATTCAATCATTGTTGATCCTTCTATATGGGCTTAGCCTCATCATCCAAAAGTATATGGTGCATACAAATAGATTGGATAATCCCAGGAATATATTCCAAAGTCCATCCAATCGCCTTTTTACAATCTCTTAAAAGTTAAAGTAGTTTTGATTCTTTATGTAGAGAGGTTATTGGAAATAATAATAGGCAATTGTTTAATACTACCAAGATAGGTATATTTTAAATTAGATGGAAGTGGTTTTAATTCCAGCACCGGTGGTTTTTGGATTGAGGGAGGGGATTTAAGGGGAGTGAGGTTCATGAAACTATATATCTTCTCATGTTTATTATCTAAGGATATATAATCTCTAAAAATGAGATTTAAAGAATCATCGGTGGTTATGGGTGCCTCAGAATGAGAACACTCATCAATTAAAGAACAAAATTTACACTTTCCAGAACCCACAAAAGATGAATCAAAACTAAAATAATCTGAGGCTGAAGGAGAGAAAAATAAATCAGAGTATGGGTTGAGGAGAGAATTGTGTGTGTGTTTTATTAGAGAGCACATCCATTGAATATATAGTAAGAGTGGAGTGATCTTTAATGGGGTGTTTTATAGCATCAAGAATGTTACAACTTACATTTTCACCACCAAAATCCATGGATAGTGTACCATTGATGATCATATTTTCTATTTTTAGGAATGGCCTCTAAAGTATGAGAGGATAATGTACTTGGGTTCAGGTATCCTCCATCTCAAGAATATAGAATTCAATGGGGAAGATGAGATTCTTCACTTTTTCAAGGACATCCTCGACCACTCTTGATGGGTATGTTGTGATTTGGTTGGAAAGTTTCACTATGATTCCTATTGTTTGAAGCTCTCTAACATGTAGAGAAGTGTACACAGAGTAAGACATTACATTAATTGAAGAACCTAAATCTATAATAGCATCTGAAAACAATATCTCCCTTATGGTTCAAGGTATCGTGAATGTTCATGGATCCTTACACTTGGTTGAAATTACTGGTTTAATCAAGGCTGAGACTTTCCTTCCTATATTGAATCTCTCATTATCCTTTTGTCTCCTTATATGGTTGAAAAATATCTTTAATAAATTTGGCATATCGATGGATTTGTTTAACTGCATCCAATAAAGTAATGTTAACTTGCACCTTTTTAAATGCATCCATTATTTCTTTTGAATGCCATTATCAAAATTAATCTTAGATTTAGAGATTCTTTAGGGTAAAGTAAGAGGAATGGATTGTTCATGGGAATACTCAATGATAATTGGTTTACCCTTTTGGTTTTTTTTTTCTTCACTAGAATCATTTATGGGTGGATAAAGAGTGTTTTCAAGAGGGGGAAATACCTGTTGTGTAGAATTAGTAGAAGGAGAAAATTATTTACCACTATGAATTTAATTTCACATACATTACCTTTTTCATTTGGATTAGAAATGGGTTGTGATGGTATTTTTCCTGAACCATGCATCTTGATCTCACCGATGGTGTTTTCCAGTTGTCCTACTTGAGTTCATAGGTCTTGAATTACTGATTGTGTGGTATGTTGAGATTGGAGGTTCTGGGTTTCCATTTTCTTCACCATGTCCTTGAGAATTAGTTAAGATTTGGGAGGAGGAGGATTTTTTTGAGATATTTATCGAAAAGAAGGTTCCATACCTTGGCCTTTTGATACCAGTTTTTCTAGGGGTAGCTTGAGTTTTCTCCTAGTTGGTATTGTGGTTGTGTTTGCCTCCCGAGGTTTGAATTTGGCCTAAATATTTCTTTATTGAAGGGAGTTTCTTGTTGGAATGTATTCCTAGGGAATACTGAGGCACAAGACTCAGTTGAATCTTGAAGTTGTGGTCACTCGTTAGAAAAATGAGTGCTATCAGAACAAATACCACAATGTAATAGAACATGAGGAGATTGTGAGTTACCTTGTTCTTGAGAAAATTTCCTTAGAAGGTTATTCATCTCATAAAGTTTATTATCT
The DNA here is from genome assembly GCA_963277665.1 of Viscum album. Taxonomy (NCBI): domain Eukaryota; kingdom Viridiplantae; phylum Streptophyta; class Magnoliopsida; order Santalales; family Viscaceae; genus Viscum; species Viscum album. The sequence continues at coordinate 163,911,775 of OY728159.1, forward strand.
ACCTTTTATTCTAGGGATTAATGAATTACCTCATGGAATCCTTATGTTGGCGCAATTGCTCGTGTACCAAATTGTTGTGCATTTTGGTTCATGTTGGTTATTAAGTCACGAGTGGTGAAATGAGATTTATCAACTAGAGCACCACTAGTTGAAACATCAATCATTCCATGATACTTATGGATAAGTCCCTCATAGAAGTATTATATTAACAATTGTTCACTAATCTGGGGGAGGGGTAAGCTTTAGAAAATTCTTTTGAATCTCTCCTAGTATTCATGAAGGGTCTCTCCATATGATTTCCTAATGCCCTAGATTTATTTCCTAATTGATGCACTTCAGAAGGCAGGGAAGAAATTCTATAAAAAGAGTCATTTCAGGTCATTCTATCCCCCAATTTTTGTAGGCAGATAGTATATCCAATCCTTGGCTACACCATCAAGGGTGAAAGGGAAGTCCCTAGACTTAATTAGGTCCTCAGACACATTTTGGGGTTTCGTGGTGGAGCACACTATGTGAAACTATTTGAGATGTTTATGAGGGTCCTCAATAGTAAGGCCATGGAATTTAGGAAGGAGGTGGATGAGACCTAATCTCATCACAATTTTGGATTCTTCCTCAGGATATTGGATGTATTCTGGTTAGTACTCCACATCCGGAGTGGTCAGTTATTTTAAAGTTCAGTTATTTGCAGCCATGTTTTCTTGGGTTTAATTTGGTTCAATTTTTGATTGGTTTAGGACCACTTGAGGTTCCAAAATGGATTCCTCGGTTTTATTTTATTTTCTTACTATAGATGAACTTATTTTTTAGTGAATTTAATTTTCAATTTCATGTTCAAATTCAAGTAGTGTTTCTTTTTCAGATCTTTTCTTGTAACAATGATGTCTAGTTTTATTGATTGTTTGTTTATTGTTTTTTATGTGTGTGTGTTTTAATTTTTTTATGGAATATGAATGAAATAAAAACACTTAGGAAATTAAAATAGAAAATAAAAGAGAATTTTATACTACAAAATTATAGAGAGAGATAAAAAAGAAGGAGGAGAAGGAGAGGGAGAGAGAGAGAGAACACATAAAAACAAAAAAAATAAAAAAACAGTAAATGGGGGGATGAGATATTAAAAGGTGTAATAATTAAAATAAAAAATAAACAAATAAAACGAACTAAATATAATAAAATGATCTTCGATCCCTAAAATGGAACCAAAATTTGATCACATTGTCGAGCACATCAATGTTTTTGTTTAGTTTTTACTAGAATTTCTAGAGTATAACAGGAACTCTAGGTCTTATCTTGATGGAAACTTAGATAATTAATTAAAAAATATGGTTTTGATTATTAAAATTAATAGGGAATGTGATTTTTTGTAAGATGGGGTTCTATGATTAAATATGATAATAAAAAAAGGGAAGCGATGATTCAAAGTAGATATGAACAATATTACTTAAGCGTGAACAACCGAGGGAAATATCATGATGCTCATTGTTTCCGACGCTTTCGCCGGGGCGCGCGCATCCGTCTGTGAGGACGCGCGGCTGTTTCCCCGCATTCCTGCTTTCCATAGGCGGGCGGCATTCGTTCCTTGTTCAGGTACGTCTGCTCCTTGATCGAAATGGGATGATTGGATGTCGGTTCTTCCTTCCGTGGATTCCTCCTCGGAACTCGTCACCTAGTCCGGGTCTCCCTCATAGATTTAATACGTTGTTTGTGAATCTCATTCCCGGTTCCATATTGCCATGGACGCCTGTTAATTACACTACTTCCTTCAAGACTTTCCATAGGGTCTTGACATGGTAGCGACCTTCGGTCGGAGTAGACGGAAACATCAGGAATGTCGGGGCATCTTTGGGTGTGTGGACATAGGGGAACCTGTATTCTTCCTCATAAGAGGGCATCTCAAGGGTGCATAAACCAAGGCGTGCATCTGAGGTTTTCCTCAGCTTCATGTGTTTAACACAAGGTATTCCGCGAGTTTAACGTCTTACGGAGACGGTTACGCCAAAGGCGTGTCATCCGAGGTTTTCCTCAGGCATCTCATGTTTATCACGAGGTAGGCCGCGTGTTTAACGTCTTGCGGAGACGGAATAAGGGTGATCAGAACGTCCAATGAGGACGGATATGAGGTGGTGCACTCCCTATAGGGGAAAAGGGTGATGAATCGGGGTGTACACAGAGGACAGCGACCCAGAGATATGATGGGGCTTACACATGGAAAGCAGCCCATGCGCCGCTAGGAGCAGCGAGGAGGTGGATTGCATGATTCCACCGGGATGTGGCGTCCCAGGTGAGAATCAGGATGGGTGATGGATGGATGAGTGAAGTGGAGGAGGATGAAATGGGACCATCGCAGGGGCGACGGTGAAGTTGGGCTTGAGCCTTGAGGAGGCTTCCTACGTATCCCTGTGGCAGGGAATCAAAGTCTGCGTAGTTCGGGATGGTGCCGGTAAACCGACGTGAATGTGGACCTTGGCCCGATGAACGTCGTCGGCGAACCAATGTGAAGGTGGACCTTAGTCCAATGGGCATCGTCAGCGTACCGACATGAGGGTGGACCTTGGTCCGATGAGCATTGTCAGCGTACTGACGTGAAGGTGGACCTTGGTCCGATGAGAGATGGGCTTGAACCTTGGGAAGGCTTCCTTCGTACCATGCCTTGACATGGATCAACGACCACGTAGTTCGGGTTAGTCACAACGGCTTGTCGTCGGACTAGAATTGGGTGTACAGTTTAATGTCATGCGGGAAAAAAGGAGGCATGCTGTTTAACGTCATGCTGGACGAGGGCGAAACTCGACGTAAATGGAAGACCGAGCAGTGTGGCTTGAACCTCATGGAGGCTTCCTACGTACCATGCCTTGACATGGATCAAAGTCCTCGTAGTTCAAATGGGATGAGTCGCAGCGGCTTACCACTAGACCAGAATGCAGTTTAACGTCGTGACGGACGGGGGTGAGACCCGACGTGAGATGACGGGTGGGCTTGAACCTCATAGAGGCTTCCTACGTACCATGCCTTGACATGGATCAAAGACCTCGTAGTTCAAAGGATGGGTTTGTCGGTGAACCGACGTGAAAGTAGACCCAGGGGTCCACTATTGGTGGGCTTGAACCTCGTGAAGGCTTCCTACGTACCATGCCTTGACATGGATCAAAGTCCTCGTAGTTTGGATGGGTGGGTTGGGTTGAAATGGCTTACCACTGGACCGGAGTTTATTTTAACGTCGTGCTGGACGGAGGTGAAACCCGACGTGAAAGACGGGTGGGCTTGAACCTCATAGAGGCTTCCTATGTACCATGCCTTGACATGGATCAAAGACCTCGTAGTTCAAGAGATGGTTCGCAACGGCTTACCACTGGACCAGAATGCAGTTTAACATCATGCTGGACCGGGGTGAGACTCGACGTGAAATGACGGGTGGGCTTGAACCTCATAGAGGCTTCCTACGTACCATGCCTTGACATGGATCAAATACCTCATAGTTCTCTAGGATTGGGTCGCAACGGCTTACCACTGGACCGGAATGCAGTTTAACGTCGTGCTGGACGGGGGTGAAACCCGACGTGAAAGACGGGTGGGCTTGAACCTCATAGAGGCTTCCTACGTACCATGCCTTGACATGGATCAAAGACCTCGTAGTTCAAAAGATGGGTCGCAACGGCTTACCACTAGACCAGAATGCAGTTTAACATCATGATGGACCAGGGTGAAACTCGACGTGAAAGACGGGTGGGCTTGAACCTCATAGAGGCTTCCTACGTACCATTCCTTGACATGGATCAAAGACCTCATAGTTCAAAATAATATTCGGGGTCAGGGTCGGTGCTCACTCTAAGCCCACGTGAGTCATGCTCGGTGTGAGAAACAAGAGGTTGCAAGGACCTGACGATCACGTCGCGAAGGGTGCGTCCGTGAGAAGCGAAGAGGGGCTTACGCGTTGAGCGGCCCATGGTGTTGGGACTTACTCCAGGATGGAGGCCCAAAGAAAAGGATGATGATAGTTTTGGGCTTGATCCTTGAAGAGGCTTCCTATGTACCATGCCTTGACATGGATCAAAGACCACGTAGTTCTTCTGATGACGGCTTACCGCCAATTGGGGGTTTCAACGGCTTACCGCTGGATTGGGTGCGAACGGCTTACCGTTAAATGGGGTCACAACGGCTTACCGCTGGATTGGGTCACAACGGCTTACCGCTGCAAAAGGATGTCAACGGCTTACCGATGCATGGGATCACAACGACTTACCGCTGGATAGGGTTGTCAACGGCTAACCGCTGCATAGGATCACAACAGCTTACCGCTGGATAAGGATGTCAATGGCTTACCGCTGAATAGAATCACAACGGCTTACCGCTGGATAGGGTTGTCAACGGCTTACCGCTGCATAGGAATGTCAACGGCTTACCGCTGAAAAGGAGTGACAATAGTGGATGGGGCTTATGCAAGGAGCTTCCCGGGTGCCACTATGGAGCGGCACTGATGAATGGGGCTTACGCTAGGAAGCTGCCCGGGTGCCGCTATGGAGCGGCACTGGTGAATGGGGCTTACGCAAGGATGCTGCCCGGGTGCCGCTATGGAGCAGCACTGGTGAATGGGGTTACGCAAGGATGATGCCCGGGTACTACTATGGAGCGGTACTGGTGAATAGGGCTTACGCTAGGATGATGCCCGGGTGCCGCTATGGAGCGGCACTGGTGAATGGGGCTTACGCTAGGAAGCTGCCCGGGTGCCGCTATGGAGCGGCACTGGTGAATGGGGCTTACGCTAGGAAGCTACCCGGGTGGTGTTCCTCATGTCTGGCCATAAGGGCATCCCAACTCACTGGTGAGTTGAGGCCTTCACTTATGCACTAGTGCACAAGAGGGATAATTCCAAGGGGCATTGGAATCACGCCACTGTAGTCATGGCATTGAGCATCTTATGCTTGGAGCATAAGGCATCTCATGTTTGGAACAAGAGGAATCCTACGTTAGGAACATAGGGAGAATACTACAGTTTATAGTCTTGTAGGTAGGACTGTTGGCATCTCATGCTAGGAGCATGAGGCATCTCTTTCTTGGAGCAAGGGGCATCCTATCATTTGTTAGATAGGGAGAATACTACAGTTTATAGTCATGTAGGTAGGACTATTAGCATCTCAGGCTTAGAGCATGAGGCATATCTCGTATAGGGCGAGAGGCATCCTATATTTTCCACATAGGGATTACTACAGTTTAAAGTCATGTAGATAGGACTATTCGGCAGAAGGTGCCTAGAAATGGTTGGTGTCGGGACTTATGCAAGGGCTGCCCTTTCTGGTTCAACCTGGCATAGGAGCCAAGTGATCGGGTTTGGAGGAGTTGCCTGAGGGATGGTTCGACTCGAGGTACTCGGGGAATTGATGATGAGAATCTCGACTCACGACATGGAATGAAACCCAGAGGAATATGTCGACTCTAGGTGTTCCGCGGTGTGCGGAGGAGTGTATCAAATCATGGTATTCCATAGGTGGAAGGTGGGAGCGCATAAGGGCGCAATGGAAAATCCCGGCTTCCCGGCCCGAAAAGTTCGCAGTGCGACTCTCCATTTTTCATGGGGGTCTGTGACGGCAGCGAAGGGACCGGCCCGGAGGGCCGGGACCGTAGCCCGGCACTGACCCCGAGCAGGGGTGCGGGGGCGCAGCCCCCGCGGTATGGACCGGTGGGCGCGAAGGTAGGATCCTTGCGAAGGATAGGTCTTCGCGAAGCATGGCCTCGCAGAGCAATAGTCTCTCACGGAGCAAAGTTCTCGCGAAGTAGCTTCGCGGAGCAAAGGTGTCTCGCGGAGCTTGGTCTCGCGGAGCAGCATCGCGGAGCTTGGTCTCGCGGAGCAGCATCGTGGAGCATGGGCTCGCGGAGCAAAGGGCTCTCGCGGAGCTTGGTCTCACGGAGCAGCAACGCGAAGGAAGCTGCTCGCGGAGCATGGCTTCGCGGAGCCGCAATGCGGAGCTCCGCTCGGCCGCCCAAGGGGCGAAGTGGTCGTGGCCATCCCCTTGGAGAAGGGGGTGAGCTGGGTATTTATAGGCAAGGGGCGCCGTGAAGCAGAACTCCCGCGCCGCCTCAGGTGCTTCGCGGCGCGCTCCCGAACGTCAAATTCGTTCGCGGAGAGGTACCGCCTCTGGAGCTTCGCGGCGGGCTCGCAAACGTTAAATGCGTTCGTGGAGAGTTACCTCCTCCGGAGCTTCGCGGGACCGCGCTGCACGGGTGCTTCGCATCGGTGCTTCGCATCAGTACTTCGCGAGGGGTCTTCGCGGCGCATCGCAAACGTCAAATGGGTTCGCGGAGCCTCTCGACTCATTGCTTTGCAGCGGCGCTCCACGATCACGGAGGGGGGCTTCGCGAATGGGCTTTGCGAACCAGATTTCCAGCCCAACTTCAAACGTCCATAACTCCTAATCCGTAACTCCGTTCGGGCCCTGTGACCTACCGAATCGAATCTTGAAAAATGGACTACATCTTGGATCATGTATGGAAGCATTTGGAAAATTTTGGGGACGCGTTTTCCGGGGTCTACACTCATCATTCATCGTATCAAGAGATAGGGTTTTGATCTTCTAATACTTGGTTTTTGTCACCTAGAACTATAATTTTATTTATTTTAAACTTAGATACCTCCTAGGGTTCAGTCAAAAACACACAATGACTCACCAGATGCTACCGATGATTGGGTGATGTGTGTTCAAATTCATAACTGAAACTCACCAAGGAAACACAATAAGAACTCGATGCACAATCCAAGTTTGTATGTTATTTTATTTTTTTACCATGAAAAGAAATTTCATATCCATGGTAGTGTTTATGTGAGTTCAATTGACCAATATGAACCACATAAACACCACAATTGAAAGGGGGAAGAAGAAGTGGTGAATGGTGTGTGAAAAATCACATGAATGGGTACCCCCAAACATGATAATATGAGTTTAATCATGACATAACAATAGATAACTCAAAAAAAGAAAAAAAATGGGATGATGAAAAACAACACATAAAACTAGAATTTAAAATACCATTCAATTATTATAAAAACAAAGCTCGATATTTACAACACCTTCCTCCCCGGGTGATCATGAGAACTTTATAACTCCATGGGAGGGGAGGAAGATAATGATGAAGAAGAAGAACCTCTCATGGACTCTAAAATTTCTATGATTTAGTATAGAACTCCTTGGGGACTCCAAAATGGAAGCACCTTGCAACCTGGTCGAACTTCCAAATGGGGTGCCCAAGGTTTCATTTTATAGGCAAATTGGAAGGTGGTTTTGAGTGCGCAAATTGTGTAAACCCACTTAGCCCATTGTTTTTGAACTTCATCTAGTCTTATCGCACTTTGGAGAAAAATAAAATGTTTTATCCCCACATCATTACTATCTCCACTGAAAATCTGGCACCGTTTTGACAATTATAGCTCTGGATATTGATTAAATACAGAACACCGCTGGGGATTCAGTTCATTAAGTTGAAATGTAGACCATTAAATTTTGGACTATCCCACAAAATATCATCCCATTTGGATGCATGGTTTGGTAGTAATATGTAGTTTAGTCCACTAGTGTACTTGGATCCTATGAATATTGGCCCATTTTTCTTAGAATTCATCATGGGATCTCCAAATCACCTCCACCTACAATGTAATTATCAAAAAAAGTAACATTTCCATTTTTAAGAGGGTTAAACACAAAATAATTGAATTAGAAATGAAGTGAAATTTGTTATTAGACTTTTTTATTTTCAATACAAAACTAGTTTAATACATTGGTATAAGGGTGAAATGAAACAGTGAATCATGGTACAATTAGTATGTATTAATTTGATATCCTTATCTGTGATGGAAGGACCCTAATATGAAGAAGAATTCATGATCACATGAATGTGTTTATTTATGAGACATGATTTGAATCGTTTCATGAGATTGAACCCCTTGTGTTATCACATCATATCATATGGTGGGTCATGCGGTTTCACTTCATTTGCATGACTGGTGATATGGTGCCAGACTTTCGCAATATGGTTTATATGGTGCCAAACTTTCACAATATGGTTCAAGTGACAGAACAACCTTTTACATGATAGTTAATGTGATGCCTTAGCTTATTTTTGAGAAAGATAGAATTTAGTCTCACATGCACATGAGTTTCTTCTTGTAACCCCTATGTGGGTTCGCACAAGCTCATTTACATCATGATGCTCTATTTTGTGAAGAAAATGAGATAATCCTTATCATAACTATAAGTGGCCCTCTCTGACTTGAAATCTCCTATATTTATAGGAGAGTCATCACCCCACATTTTCTCATTTGAGAAATTTGGTTTATCCAATAATCATGTTCCTCTATTCTTCACACTTAATTACTCATCCATGAGATCCAAAAATATTGTCACATCAATGTATTCTTTGGATGTGTCTAAACTTTAGGCATCTTTAAATTATTCACAAGCCATAAATAGTGGTGTTTAGTGAATTCAAATCATCATTCTTCTTACACAGTGGCACCCATGTACATGGTTTCTTCATGCGATACCAAATATCGTGGCATGGAGACATCATGTGAACCAACCTCATGGACTCATCCAATCCCTAAACAGAGCCTCTAGAATCATGAATTGTATACATATCATTGTATCAGCCACTATATATATCAGTCTACATGTATCTTCATACCTTGTTTTTGGAGGGTGTGCATAGAACCTCCTATATCACAACTCGTACACCTTCACATATTTTACCAGATGATCCATTCTGGAATTATAGAGATTATGCAAACATAGTGCTTGATTCACATGTTGCAAGACCATACATGATCAGGGCCTCCATGCCGATCACCATGAATTATGTACGTCTCACTCTAATCACATCCATGGGAAATATTTGTGGTGTCACGTGTCTACCTGGAGGGTGTTCGTTACATCATAATTTTCAATGTAGGTTTCGAACACAACTTGTGATATTTCATACTATAATGGTGGTTCACTACATGAACCAAGAATTCAGGATACAGGACATTCCATAAGCTAATCATAGAGTATGGTTCCATGTATGAGGCTAATTCTCGGGTTGTCTTGTAGGAAAATTATGATAAACCAAGTGATGATCCCAGTAGTGGAGGAATTTCATAGTATCCTCCTTCATCTAAGTTGATACCCTCGACATGCATGCTATATTTTCATTCCATCTACCTTCATAGTATCCAACTTCATAGACTCCCTTCATCCATAAACTGATCTTGTAGAAGTGTATACCAAATCAAGAGATTATTTCTTATGTTGTGGATCTTTTGGAGACATGGTGTTTCTCTACTCTGTATACTATAGGCTCATACATGATTAGGCCATCTAGTCAAATCAATGTGTACCATATATATCACAATTCAAAAATATCCACAATCTATTTTCATGGAATCACATATCTATTTAGAGGCTTCATAAAATACCAATATTTTCATGTCTTTTTGTTATATTGATCAGTTACCAAGGGATTTATGCATTTTATATGATATCTCATAATGTAATGACTATTTTATGCATGAATTTGATACCTAGGATATAACACATGACATGTGTTGATATGAGAGCATGGTTCCACTTTTCATCACATGATCAAGTGTGGGGTCTTCATATCTTCATTTGATAGTACATCAGGTGTGTGGTATCCATATAATAGTTTCTCATATGGATATCTCACAGGGAGTAGATATGGTGTCGGGAAGCTCATCCACTTGAGTTCATACCGATGTGTAGTATCCACTCCATGCCCAAGAGGCAGGCTAAAAATATGATACCGCAAAGTTGAAGGAGATGATACATGATTTGTCATATCATGTGATATGCATTACATGATTTATACCATGAAAAAGTGTGCGATGATAAAATATGAGCAACAATAAATTCACCCCTTTGAATTATATTCATTAAAAACAAAAAATAATCTGATTATAAAGTAAATAGATGATAGTTTTCTGTATACCTGAATGACGATGGATTCCCCCTTTAGTAGGCTATCAATGAATAGATCTACTAAAATTTATATTTGTTTTCCATTGAACCATTCATCCATTATATTCATTCCATTTTGTTTCTTCGATACTATGAGAATCTCAAACTCTACCCAACCTTTGTATAACATCAAGTAAACCTAAACGTATGGATCTGAATATTTAAATCATAACAAATTCCTTTGGAGAAGTAATAATGAATTCCCACCAACATGAGACTATATACTGATGATTTGTTCTAGTTATCATGTGATCACCTAATTTTTAGAAGGATTTCTTGGGTAGGATACATGTCCTAGAGGGAGAGTGCTCTATCTTCTTTCAAAGATGATAGGTCTGGCTAGAGTCACTTGATTAGGTTATGACCGTGTAGTGGTCCTTATAATATTTTTCTCTATATTTAATTTCCATGATTTATATTATGGTGTTTTATCTGATACCTTCTATTGATTTCTATTTTAGGCCTTTCATCTTGGACCTTTGGCATGCTGTAATTTTAGGGTATTTGATATTGGACCTTTGGTGTGATGTAGTTTAGGGTCTTTGATCATAGACCTTTGGTGTGCTGTTATTTAGGGTCATTGATCTTGGACCTTTGTTGTTCAGTAGTTTAGGGTCTTTAATCTTGGACCTTTCTATGCTGTAATTTAGGGTCTTTGAGCTTGGACCTTCTATTAACAACCATGGAATATGGTGCAGGCATACCAAGAATGACCTAAAACACACTGAGGTTCTAGGTTCTACCAGGGTATTTCTAGGGCTCACAAGGGTTGTGGTTCCTTTCTTACAAGGAGCATATTCCTTTAGTTGGTGGGTTTAATCCCTTCTGCATTGATAGCATGTCTAAGAAAATATAATCTGCACTCTTTTCCAGGGGTCATGGAAAATTTATGGAAGTAATATGAGTTGAGGGAGAAATGCTAGGGATGCTTGATCTACCTAGATATTTGGAATGTGGGTGATATAAATCGTAACCCATAATATTGATTCTATGGTTATGGGATGTGGAAGATATACTAGGTATGTCCCATAGCACTTTAAAATGTTAGGTTCTGCATTGGTGTCACTAGGGATTGTAAGGATTGAAAATCCTTTCTTGAAAGTAGAAGATTCATTTAATTGGTGGGTTGAATCCCTTATGCATCGATAGAATAGACAAGAAAATATAATCTCCACTTATTTCTGAGGTTTATGAATGATTTGTGAAGACTAAAACATCTAGATGATGAAGTTGGGTATAGAAATAAGGCTACCCAGGAAGGGTTCTAATTCCCTGGGGTAATTTATATTTTAATATGGAGCTCGAGATCTATTCCATATAGTTTCAAAGCATGAGTCATGGGCCATCAATGGCTTGAGAATGGATTGTCACATTCCAACCTTGAGAAAGGGTATAAAACACAGTGACATAACATCAAGGATATCAAGTCCACTCAGATAGTTTAGTTAGGGGATTGTAAATCATGGTCCAAAATGATTAGGTCATTATAATGATATGGGATAGTCTCATAGGGAGAGGTACATACTAAGATAAGGTGTTGCTTCTACCTTGAAGAAGTCAGGCTCATTGGGATTGAAAATAACTCCTTAGAGAGCCAAGATGTCACTAGATGGTGGGTCTCAAGACCTTTTCCATCAAAAGCATGGATGAACCGAGATATATATTTTTCCTTTCCAAGGGTTATGAAAGATTTTTAGTGAAAAAAAACACTTTAAATCATAATGAATGATTTATGGAGAATTTAATATGCAAAAAGTGATCGAGCACACTAAAAGTTTTTTCACCTCCTAGTGAACATATTTTCATTGCGAGGAGATAGGGAAAACTATTGCTCTAACTTTTTCCTGGAGCATGGGGTCTAGTGAGCATAGTTTGGCTTTTAATAGGGCCACAAAATGGGCCCTATGAGCTTTATGCATTATTAGTTTGTACGTAAATGTTTTCCAAAATCTAAATACGAAGAGTTTAGAGAGATAAGACTTGACTTTTTATCAGGTATCCCTTTATGGGTTTTGAACCTGGCAAGTTTTGTGTCTCTTTCATTGGTATTTTAAGGTCTTACAATTTGGACCATTATAGGCTAGAGTTTAAGGTCATATAAATTTGAACAAAGCTTAGGTAGTTCAAGGTCATGACTCACATGGACCTAATATGGGAGATGTTACACAAGAGACTAATTAGGATACCCAAGGTCAAGGTCACTCCAACATCCTTATGAGAGGGAGATGGAAATGTTGTAAATCATAGCTTGAGTTCCTCCGGTTAGGAGAAATAATATGGGACACTCATACCAGTTATGTCTCATAACACTCTAAGATGTTTGGTTCCACCTCAATGATTTCAGTCTCATAGGGATTGAAAATCCTATATTGTAGAGCTAAGATGTCACCAGTTAGTGGGTCACAAGACCTTTTGCATTAATAGCATGGCCAAACTGAGAGATCACTTTTCTTTTACAAGGGACATTAAATATTTTTGGTAACTTAGGGCACTCAAGAAATGAATTTTGGTATAAGGATTGATGTGCTATAGAATATGGAAGAAGCACATTGTATTATGGTTGACCAGGGTAAGGCTCTTTTAGTCCCTTGATAAGGGATGAAAAAGGGTGATTTCCTATAAAATTTATCTTTATGTAGTGGGGATGTTTTCTGTGTAGTTTACCATCAAGTGGTAAGAAACTTTTCCATGTAGTTTGTCATCATTTGGTAAGGACGTATTTGTTGTTCTATTTTAATTTCATGCGAGAAAGTTGTTTGCCTTTCAGTTTAACATCATGCGGTAAGGATGTACTTCCATGTAGTTTATCATCATGTGTTAAAGATGTGGGAACCAACATGAATGGATGTGAATGTCTTGGTTGGGCCCGATGGTGGAAATCTGAGCATCACTATGTATCTCATGAAAATGATAATCAAACCACATATAATTATGAAGAGCCATGCGGTTTAATGTCATTCAATGAGGACCTGGATTGCTCAAGGTGAAGTGATTATATTATAGTTGGGCCCCCTGATGTAATTATGGGTGTCATTATGTATCCCATAGTGATGGAAATCAATCCAATTTAGTTCTTAAAGATTTTACTTTCACTGGTCTGGCCAATATGTAAAGAGGGGATAATATTTATATTAATTTTTTTTACTTGGATCGGTGTTGGAAATCTAGATGTCACAATATATCTTATGAGGGAATGAATCAAGTCCCCCTTAGTTCTTTACTGGGAAATACTCTACATAGATCTGACCCATATGTAGAGGTGGTAATTGTTACTATTAATTGTTGTAGTTAGGCTGAATATTGAAGATCTAGGTTTCACTATGTGTCCTGTAATGATAGGAATCAAGCAACACATAGTTCTTAAAGAACTGTGTAGTTAAAATTCATGTGGTAAGGAAGAAGGTGAACTAATGTGAAAAAGAGGAGAAGTTTCATCTAGGTGCAAGGATGGAAGTTTGGTCGTCACTACATGTCTCATGAAAATGAGAAACAAGACACATGTAGTTCTTGAAGAACTGTGTAGTTTAACATCATGCGGCACGAACGTGTGATCCCCAATGTGATCAGTGATAGAGTGGATGGGGGTGTGGTAGAATACCAACACCAATTATAGTGGTCTTCTTGGGTGAGGTCCATTAGGTTGTTTTGTTTCATGTCATGCATGAGAAATTAAGTGTGTAGTTTAAAATCATACAGTGAGGAATCAAGGTATACCTTTTAAAGTATTTCATTCATGAACAAGATGGGCCTGTAAAAATATTTTATTACTTTTTCATGTTGGTAATACCTTACCAAGACTCCTAAGCCCACATGAGATATGCTCAATGTGAGAAACAAGGAATGAAAAAGGTTCCTCTCACCATGAAAAGGAATTTAAGGAAATGATAGGGGAATTTTGTATAATGTGGTGTCTAGACCAGGATATAAGATCCTAGAATCCCTACATATCCCATAGTAAATGAGAATAAAACCATAAGTAGTTCTAGGATAACCATGCAGTTTAAAGTCATGCGGTGGGGACGTGGGTGAATTGACATGAATGAATATGGATGTAATGGATCCGTGCAGTTTTATATCATGCGGTAAGGAAATTAGTCATGTAGTTTAATATCTTGTTGTAAGAACATGGATCTACCTATGTGAAGGAGAAGGGAATTTGTGGGTATGTGCATTTTTACGGAATGCTGTAAGGATATTTTCCTTGCAGTTTAGTGTCTTGTGGTAAGTACATTGGATCACCTAACATGGAAGGAAATAAATCATATGGTTGATCCCAAGAATAGAAGTTATATAATCACTAAGTATTCCATGATAATAGGAATCATTCCATATATAGTTCTTAGGTAATCATGTAGTTAAACATCATGAAGCTAGGATGAACTCTGTTTAGTTTATCATCATGTTGTCAAGATGAATTTGTACATTTTAACATCTTGTACTTAGGATGAATGAAGGGGCTTTCTCAAATGTGTATGATCATGTGATGTTAGCTATGAAAATTATTTATTGATAAATATCACATTGGTGGGTGGTGTAACACACTCCCCATCCATGGAGGCTAATGAATAGGCTCCATTATGATAATCCTTATGTATGACATAAGGCCCTTCCCACTTAGGTTCTAGTTTTGGGGGATTCATTCCCTGTATAATTGGGGTTCTAAGATCCAGCACTAGTTCTCCTTGGATTACTTAATGAAGGATTTTTTTTTATTAAAGTCTCATTCGATCTATTGTAATGGATCTCTAGGTTGTGCAGTGTGTGCAATCTGTTCTTATCCATCTGTTCCAAATCATCTAGCTGCTTTTTTGATTATTCATCATCTGAGAGATATATTTAAATTTCTATTAGGTGTGAAGGCAATTGGACCTCTATCGGTTACACTACCTTGGTCCCATACACCAATTATTATGGTGTTGCTTCTGTGACAGTACGTGTGGTGGTACGGTAGGCCCATAAATCATGGAGGAGTTTTTCTAGACAAGACTTCTTATCCTTGTTCACCATATTCTATACTATATTTGATAGAGTCTTATTAAAGGCCTAGATCTATCCATTTGCTGTTGTATGATAGCGATATGAGTTATTAGACTCGATATTGTACTCCTTATACAACTTCTTCAACTCCGTGGAATAGAAATTGCTAACATTGTTTGTTAGTATTGTGTGAGGGACCCCAAACCTAGTAATGATATGGGACTTTATGAATTTTATGATATTCTTCATCCTAACTTCATTGAGGGGTATCGCCTCATCCCATTTGAAAAAAGAAGTCAAATTTTTTATATGTAGTTGGGGGATACAACCCCACAATATCCATTCCCCAAATGGAAAATAGCCAGGAATATTTAGTTGTATGTATAAATTATGAGGGACGATGGATAAAGTTTTCCTGAACATAGAATGCATGATATTTTTTGGTAAATTATACACATTACTATATCATGGTAATCTAGTAATATCCCAACCTCCTGATTTGGTGGAATATCCTAGTCCTGGATTGATTACTGTTGTAAGAGCCTGTGTGGACTTCTTCCATGATGGCAGAAATTTCTCCTTCAACTACGAACCTAAATAGGATTCCATAAAATTCTCATTTTAGAGGGATTTTTTCTCATTTAGACCATCCCAAAGAGTGAAATTTTCTACAAGCCACTAAATTTGTTCCCTTCTGGCGTGATCTATTGTAAGAGTCCCATTTTGGAGATAACTGATTATAGGATCCATCCATCTAGGGGTGGTCATTGGATCATTATGCTCCAGGGTGGTACTAACCTAATTGATTTCTTCCATATCACATAAAAAGATCAACATGACCATTCTTTGATGATTGATATAGAATATTGATTCCTCCTAACTAAGTTTATACCTGATGGTCACTATGTTAGCCAGTGCTTCAACGTTAGTATTCTGTGATCGGGTAACATGATGTAATGTGGGCGAAAAAGGAAACTCAGTCATTAGACCCCTGACATAGAAAGTGAGTGGAGTGGGAGTGGTTATATCTTCCTTTTTAATGTAATATTCACCATTGATCTTCTTTATAAACAATTATGAATCCCATTTGATATTCAAGTAGGCTCTGTGCCATTGTAGGGTTGGTTCCAATCGAGGAATGAGGTCTCAGTATTTTACCTCATTATTTATGAAGCCTTTGGACAATGAGAAAGAGTATGAAAAACTGATTTATCTAGAGAGACAAATACAACACCTAGACCAACCTGATTGAGCTTTGGATTTTCCATTATTGTACCAAAAATAATTATGGGAGGTTCTATAAAAGTACATATCCCATGTATTGGGAGTGTCATGGAACAAAATACCTCTTAATATGGGATCTCAGTGTCTTCCAGTGTATTTTATGGGCAGGATGTTCTATGAAGAAATTAGCTAGGGCTTTTCCTTTCACTAACTTCTCTGATATGAACTAAATTTCATATTGCTATAGAATGATTACCCATCATTCCAAGAACCTAATCAACATAGGGTGACCAAGTATGTACTTTAGTAGATCAATATGAGATACCAGATAGAATTTCTGGTGTTTCAAGTAATATCTCAGATTTTTCATGATGATGATGAGTGCAAGACAGTTCTTATCGGCATCAAAATATCTAGTCTCAGTACCTAGAATCATCTGAATGAGGAATTGGAGACTATTCTCACTTCTTAAATCATTTTTCTATGTGATAAGGGTTCTAAGTGAGTGTTCCATATTAGACATATATAAGATGAGTGGCCTCCCTTCCACCGAAGGCATCTGGTGGGTGTAGTAGGTACTGCATGAGACTTTTGAAGAATTTTTTGTAGTAATCTTCACATTGATAATAGATTCATTTCTTCATTATCCTAGTGAAGGGGAGATATTTTTTGGCCAGGTTGGATATGAGCCACTAAATGTAAGTGAGGTACCCTTGGATTCCCCTAGGTTCTTTGATATTTCTGGGATGTGACATTGAAAAATTAACACTAGTCTTTTCTAGGTCATCCTCTATGTCACAGTGGCATACCACAAAGCCAAGAAACTTCCCTGATGACACCCTGAAAGTGAATTTGAGTTGATTTATATTCAGACTGTGTTGTCACTTCTTGTATAAGGTTGTTTGACGATCTGTGAATTTATCACATCCCCATAGGGATTTAACTACTAGGTCATCAATGTAACACTCATCTATCCTTCCCAGGAATGGCTTAATGATGTGATTCATGGAGTAATGATATGTAGTGCTATAATTCTTTAATCCAAATGGAATTAATTGATAGTATAAGATCCCATGATGTGATATTATGTAAGTTTATTCTTCATCTAAATTTGACATCTTGATATGATTATTCCCTGAGCACACATCCATAATGAAAAGGTCTTGTAAGCTATAAGTTTCATCGATCAAGAGTTATGTGATCAGTAATGGGAAGTTGTCCTTTAGTAAATGACAATTAATGTCTCTAAAGTCAGTGAAGACCCTAATATGTCCATTATTTTTTTAATGGGGATGATGTTGGCATGCCATCTTGGGTATTACACTTCTCAGATGAAGTTGTATTTGATCAACTTGTCAACTTCCACCTCTACATTGGTGGCATGAGAAGGGCGAATCATCCTAGATTTTTGTTTGAAGCTATGATGCTCATCAGGTAGTTTGTGATGGTGCATAGCCACATTTGGATTCAGTATGGTCATTTCTATATAGTTCCATGTGAACACATATTGATGTTTCTTTATAAATAAAATATACATCTCTTTCTATTAGAGGGTCATGGTGACACTAATCATAGTAGGTCGTGGGTCTTCTTATGTTCCCATATTATTTTCTCTGAAATGATTTGTGATAGTGGATACAACTTCTGTGAATTATGGAGGGGATTTACTAAGATCATCCTAATATTCCTCCAATTTTGAGTCTATGGAGACATTTTCAAGTGAAGATGGAAATTTTGGGGCTTCTCCATCACTATCGGAGTGAAAGAGGCCATGATAAGATACGTCATCATCCCTTTCTATCTAATTATTTGTAGAGAGATGATGAAACTAACCATATTTTACACTTTAACTGAGTATAGGAGGGTCTTGGACCTCTGGGATTAGATCTTCTACCGCAACTAGATTTATAGAGAGTACATAGCCATTTTTTAGCATACTCCATGGATTTATATGGGTGGTCCCCAATCCATTTGGATTTGTGACCTATATATCATCATCTTCCATTTTTTTCTTTCCTTCCTTCTTGTACAAATATGATTCAGTATATATGGATATGCAATTATCAAAGGGGGAATTATCACCATATAATATTCCAACTTTTCCACTGATGGGATACTTCAGACACTAATTGAATATTAAAGGCACCGCCAGGTGGCTATGATACTAGGACCACCTGAGTATGAAATTATATGTGGTGTTATACTGGATAAAAATAAAATTAGCATCAGATGTGAGTTCCCCAAATTGGGATTCGAGTTTTATTTTGACAATAGGTTTTTCTCACACATTTCATACCCTTGAATGATCATCCTTGTGGGAGATAGGTCTCTGTCACTATATATAAAATTTTGTACGGTTCAAACTAGGATGAAATTGATACCAGAACCATTATCAATTAGAAGCCTTTGTACATTGATGTTATTGAGTCTTCCTGAGACTTATAGGTGTTTGATGTTCACTTGGATGGCCTCCTCCTGATCTTGATCAGTGAATGATATGGTGATATGGGATTATAAGGAAATATTCTCCACTCGATAGACCTTGACCGCAGTGACATCTATCTCAAAATCATGTGGGATCCATATTGATTAAACAAGTTCCTCCCTAAGTTATTTTGAAATATCTAGTGCATAAAGGATTAAGGTCTTGGTTGGGATGACATATAGATGTTTCCTAATGTCATAGTTCTATTCCAAATGATGGATCTTCCAGAATGGGGCTACTCCTGGGAATTTAGTCCAGGAGATAAAGCATCTGATATAGATAGGCCTAGTTCTTATGAAGTAGTCGATGTAATATCTATTGTTAGTGGTATAGTTTGTGTTAGCCCTCCCTGTTTCTCAGGTTGATCAGATTGAACCACCACTAGACAGTCATACAAGACAATCAGATGCGGGTGACTAATGGAGGGCTTCAGGGAACCTCCTTTCCTATTTTGTTCCCACTTGAGTGTTTTCCTATGAGTCTCAAATGAACATATTTCCTACATGGGTACATGAATAGAATATTGGGTCTTACCACATCTGTGGTGTCCCCTGTATCCTTGGATTGAGTTCATGCGGTCTCATGTTCCCCGGTTATATATAGGTAACTCGCATTCAAGTGCATACTAATCATCTGAGAAGGGGTCTACCTATTGTATCACATTTAAAGAACCAAATATGAGATCTTTTTCTGATGATTATTCTATTTGGTGGGGTGGTGTCCATGTTTCAGATACTTTAGGGAAGAGATCTACAAAGGTTGGTGCTTGCATTGGGGAGGGAATTTTATTCTTCATCTTTTAATTCTTCCTTATTTCGGCGGTCACATACACATTTGAGAGGTACTTATGATGTCTCCTAAATAATTTTTGGAGTTATTTTGGGTCTGTGAAAATGTGATTTTAGGGTGGAATGATCTCAATCAACAAATTTTTTAGTCATCCAGTTGTCTAATTTTTTCACACTCTTAGATGGAACTTTATTCCAACCATCCTCTTCTTCTGACCAGACAATGTTTATTCATGCCACCTACTCTAGAGATTTTTCTAAGACCACCTATCCAGAATCGACCATGAATTGAAGGAAATATTGGAAGATGAAACAGTCTTGGATTTTATAAACTAACCTTCTATGGCAAGGGAAGTAGTCAGGATAGTCGGTGAGGTTGATCTCATCAGGTTTCCTAGGCTATGGAATCTTGAGTGGGTTATTATCCATGGAGGACAAGAAATAATCAGGGACTTGTTCATTTTAGAAGGAGTATACTTTGTTCATCCATTATTAAAATCTTGGGTGACCGTAATTTATTTATTCTATTGAATAAGGGAGATTATGAGGTTTTCAATGATTAATAGGAAGTGTTGGGAAATTTATAGCCTACCTAGGTGTCCATATGAGAACTACTACAGGATTGAGAGTAACAACTACAATCTATGTTCTTCTTAACCTTTCCCCCTGTGTTGTGGGCATCAATTTAGTGTTAGATCAGGTTCACTGAATATCCTCTTCAAGAATTTGTGTTGTTTTAGTTATGTCACAGAACCCACCTAGATAATTCGTGGGGATCAGAGGTATCTGCAAATCATCCCTAATATTTTTAGCACAGAGTTATAGCAGTTTATCTTGAAAGATAGGGATGCTGAGTGAACATGTTAATCATTTCCACCTTGATATGAAATTTGACACCCAATCATTCTCACATTGTTTATTGTTCTTCATATCGACAATAATCATTTTCCTCAGTGTGGATCTGAAATAATAAAGTAACTAAATACAAAGGTATCCCCATACTATAATGAATCCTACTGATAGGCTGTTATACCAAACAAAGGTTGGACCTGTAAGAGTCTATATGAAACATCTCATATTTGTTGCCTCTTATCGATCTTTAGGGACCACCATCATCCCACACCATGATATAAAGTGTGTGAGATGTTTTTCAATGTCACTAGCTCTATCAAACGTAGAGAACATAGGATTACCGAAGTTGGGTGGAGTCAAAGTGTCGTCCACCCAATCAGGGTATGGATTTCTATAAGGATTCACAGGTGTGTATCACCCTTTCATGGATTCCATTCAAGTAGTTAGGGACTAAATGACATTAAGAAACTCTAGAGGCACTATTATTGGAGTCGTCTCCCATCTACAGGGAGCGGGTGGGGGTCAATTAGGTGGCCCCTCTTATATCTTTTTTCTGATTCTTTATTCATCCTAAGACTAAATGATTAACTTGGAGAGGGATATTTTTCACCACAATAGAGGGAATTCACAATCATATCCAACTTCCTCATTTAGTTCAACTTTCTATCTACATCTAGAGCCAATATGATTCTCATATGCCGCTCTTACTGGAAGATTGGCCATAAGAGGGAGAATATTTGTCTCTATATGAAGACGATATCTAGTGGGAATATTTCCCCTAAGTAACTCCTCTTGGAGTTATCAAAGTGTTTTCATCTCACTCTCATATTGTGAAAACTATTCCTCCAAGAAAGGAACTTCAATTCTTATGGGTCGTGATCGAGAAGTAGTCATACCTTTCCCCTTGGAAATGTTACATTGTGGAGGCGACAACTCAATATTCATAGGTTCCATATTTTGGAGTCTTCTTTGGTTTTCGGTGCATACAGACTCATTTGGTGCATCTAAATCACCCTCCTCTCAGGGTAAATTTTTCATGTTGTGGCCCTCTTCATTTGCATCTTGATCAATGTATTCCATGTTTACAGCGACCACATTCATATAGGCATATCTAGAAATGGTGGTTATGCCATTACTTTTAATGCAACAGAGTGATTATATACTACTTTAATTAGAGTCATTATTTGAAACCTTGGCCATGTTGGGACATTTAATCTTGCGACCCTGATGGGGTCAGATCACCTTTTTCATATGTTCCTCCTTTCTTGGCCTATGAGTAATGACCTTGAGGGAGTTTCCAATCATGATTTCCAAATGGTCCCTAACTAGTAGAGGTTTTTTTAATGGTGGGAGGGATAAGTGGGACACCATCTATTTTCCTCTTGACCTAAAGAAGGATGATTCTAGTTAGGGTGATGATGATGATGCAAATTCCCCCATCCCTATTGGGTGGGGGTTATTCAAGGATTTAATTGCCATTAATTGGTCCTTTTTTGAGGATCTAATGACTCCAGTCAGGGATATGATAATTCTCAGAAAAAATAAAAAAATATAAATGCCCCCAACCTAGTGGGGTGGGGGTGATCTAGAATCGACACTAATTCTTACAGGACCCTCTCAGGGGTTTATGAACTAGTAGATGGAAATTGAGATATAAATTCCTACAACCCAGTGGGATGAAATTCTCTTGTAGTAATTGAGAATATTTCCTAAATCCTCTCAAGATTTAAAAATCTAAGGGGTGGAGGTGGTGGTAGATATTCCCCTGGACTAGGGGGTTAGGTCTGCTCCTAGATGACTATTATAGAAGCTAATATTGGGGATCATTTAATGTGGAACATCTATGCTCATGTGGGATATGGGTGCGATAGCAGCCCATGATGAGAACTGTTATTTCGAGAAGTTGTCTGGATGGTAAAAACTATGGTCTCCATGTCCAAAATGAATTCACATTTCTTTGAGGGGCCCTGTTTGATTTCATGATGGCTATCCTCTGCCTCTGTTGATGATTTATGGGCATCATTGAAGCAAGGGCATTCCATTTTAGTGATCATCTAGCTCGAGTGTTTCTTGGACCCTTGATGTTTCTAGAATATATAACATTATAGGACAAAAAATATTAGGGGTTCTATTGTTTCAGGGGTATGACCAAATTTAATGCTTCATACTATCCCCATCCACAAATATGAATTCATGATGTGGCTTTAGAGATCAGATGTAGACATGTCACGATGAAATGGTGGCAAGCATGTTGTAGATTTTTACTATGATTTCCTGGTTCTGGATCTCAGTCCATGGATATAGCATCCAGGTCTAGTTGAAAATATATTATATTGACTGTATGAAGATGAAACTCGTATATTGGATAAGGGAGATGAAGACCCTTCATTCGCTGATGAGTATCCCACAAATTTTTTCATAGATAAGGCTTGGAATCCTTTTCTAACTCATAAATTATCTCATAATCAAAAGTAGCGAAGGTTCAAAACATGATGGAGAGTTTTTTTCTGGATAACTCTCTCCATATTTCAATATTGTCCTCCTACTCATCAGAATTAAATGCCTCTATTCGGTCAGACCATAGAAGATGGATCTGGTGTTCATCTGCTAATGGGAGTGGTGTACTACTATAATTTTATGGGGAACCATATACAGTTGATCACGATGTTTCAAGAACCTCTCTATATGAAGGTTTCATAGTTTTGAACACCTATCTATATGGTGGTTTTTAGGCTAGGGGTGTATTTCCTTTTCTAAGGGAGATATCATCGTTGGGTGGTTGAGCTAGGTGGATGTTAGGGGTAGAGCCTCTATGATCTATCTCCACACTACCATGAGGATGAATATCATGGTGATGAACATATTTTACTTCCACTTTGATAGAAGAGTCAATGGACCCTTAAGGTGTTGAGAACATGTCTCGAATGAACTCAAGGACACTATCATTGATCATATTAGGAATATGAGTCTTGTTCTATGTAATGGTCATAATATGCTGACCAACCTTTTGAAATTGTTCATGGATATAATCCTGTTATATGATAGTTTCCAGAATGTGTATATAACCATCTGGTGCTATGGGAATATATGTACGCTACGAAGAAGCTACCAGAATATTTCGATGATTTGTCTTGTTATTGGTAGGAATATGAGCTTGTTTTGAGGAATGTTACATTATCCCTTGAAAAACAAAAATCAAGAGAGGAGTATGAGCCCGTTATTGAGCCTTTGGGATATACTGATGGTTTTTCATTGTAGGAGTATGAACTTTCCCTTAGGAATGTGTCGCTCTCACTTGGTGAGCCCCAACTGAAATATAAATATGATCCTAGTCTGGATATGCATTCCCCACCATAATATGATGATGAACATTTGGAATGGGAGAAGGTATATGAACCTCCTCCTGTATTGCCTTGGAAATATGTTTTCACAGTCATTTGTTAGTAGAAGAAGGAATATGAATCTGGATTATGTGATCTCTAGAATATTCTAGGTAGATTCCCTGATAGAAATATGATCCTGTCCCAAGGCTTGTTCCATTCTCACTTGGTTATCCCTGACCAGAATGGGGAAATATTCCTGATACAAGGCCTTTTTAGTTTTATGTTGGACTTCTTAAAGAGGAATATGAGCATGTCCTGAAGATTGTTCCCCTATCACATGGTGAGCCCTGACCGAAACACAGATATGAGCCTGATCCTAGGCCTTTGGAATATTCCACCAAACTTTTTTGACAAACATGTGCCCCTGTACCGAGAAATGTTTCACTCTCACCTAGTGAGCCCAAGTTGAAATGGGAGTATGATTCTGCTCCGATGCCTTGTCCTTTATCAAAATATTCCAATAATCTTCTTGGATGGGAACAAGAATGTGTGGTTTCTCAAGTACAACCACTTGTTCAAAATGATCAGAGTGTTGAGTTTCCCTGGCTGTAGGGATAGGAGTATGTTCATGTCCCTTTATCTACAACCATTCCAGAATATGTTGGTGAAGTTATTTAGTTGTTTCCAAAAATATATTGTAATTTTAGAAAAGTTTTTGCATGGATATAAGCACGCAAATTATCTATCTCTATTATACACTGTAAATTTTATTTAATTGAAATGGGAATATGTGCCCACCTATTTCCTCCTTGTTCCATCAGAATATGCCAATGGGATTCAGGTATGGGATAGGGATATGAACCTCCCCAATGCGTGTTGTTGTAATATTCCCACAGACTTATTCCAAGTCAGCAAGCATATGAGCCTTCTTACTGGTTCTTGACTGAATATGATGGTAGGAATCATTATAGAATGGGGATATGATCTCTATCCTAGATATCCATTTCCTTCCTCCTCTAATGAGTCTTCTTTGTTGCTTGTTCAGGGGAATCATATGTGACATCATATTGGGTGGTACCCTCAGTAAGTGACTAGTGGGATGGTGCTGGTGATGGCGGTTCACAGGTGCACTCCTCACCAGTACTTGAACTAAAAGGAAGGCATATTTGGCTTTCTGATCCACCTTCATCAAAGACTGAAGGTGGTAGTTGTCACACTCTGGTGATAAGCACCCAAAGTAGTGGGTTTTAGTTACAAGGGTGACTGGATTAGTAGAAATCTTTCTTGGGTGAAGAAACTCTATAGTTACCATGCCTAAAAGACCTCACATGTAGCTTCCATTGTAGGTATTGTACCATGTCATTGGTACTCCCAAACCATCATACTTTCCACCTAATGTTGGAGTTATCAAGTAGGTGAGATCGCTTTGAGACCCACATGGGTTTTATCCATAGATGATTTAATGGAAAAAACAATGGATGATGAATACATTGTCTTGAATTGGAATATTGAGAGTAATATCGAAAGTTTTTCAAACAAAAAAGAACAAGGTTACCGATTAGTGAAATATCACACGCATAATATGCTCAATCAGATATGTATGGTTAATAAAATTGTTATTTTATTCCCAATTCGGCCATTATGCTCATTTGGACTTATCAAAACAAGAATGGACTTATGATAACCATAGTTGTAGAGGATCATCCAAAATATCTTGTTGATATTATTGCTTTTTTTGTATAGGGTTTTCAAAACAAAGTGTTCTACAACATGATCATTTATGATCATTGGAGATATTCATGTTGGGCTTGTTAGTTTTATTTGTATATGGGGTGCAAAAAATGTATTGATGAATTATAAAATAATAATTTATTTTTAGATAGATTCAAATATAGTTCTCCATTTTTTTTATATTGGGAAAAGAAAATGGTCTGATAGATAATAACTTATGGTTTTGTTGTTATAGAGATTCATGTAGGGTTCACCAATTTTTTTTGTGTCAGGATTTTTGAGGAGTGGATGGGATCCACCCAATGGTTTGATTATTAGGGGGGGTTATGTTTTACATAATCATGAAAATTGGGATACCATTTTCACTCTTACTCGAAACTCTCAAAGGTTCCCTCATTCGTAGATGGTTACCAACTTGATCTCCAAAGGAAGGTGGTAATTTGGATTCTTAGGCCCAAAGAATCCTAGGGACTCATATTAGTCGAGAGGATGGGTGGTTGGGCTCATCACTCCCTTTTGGGGGGATTTATTTCCTAATTTAGGAATCTTTTACTGAGTTACAACTAGGATACCTTCTAGGGTTCATTCAAAAACACACAATGACTCACCAGATGCTGCTAATGATTGGGTGATTTGTGTTCGACTTCATAACTGAAACTCACCAAGGAAACTCACGAAGAACTCGATGCACTATCCAAGTTTGTATGTTATTTCATTTTGTTACCATGAAGTGAAAGTGAATGGACATGGAAGTGTTTATGTGAGTTCAATTGACCAATATGAACCACATAAACACCATAGTTGAAAGGGGGAAGAAGAAGTGGTGAACAGTGTGTGAAACATCACATGAATGGGTTCCCCCCAAATATGATCATATGAGTTTAAGCATGAAATAGTAGCATATAACTCAATAAAATAAGAAAATATAATGATCAAAAACAAAAAAAACTATAATTTAAAATACCATTCAATTATTACAAAAACAAAGCTCAGGATTTACAACATGTTCTTCCCTAGGTGATCACGAGGAGTTTAGAACTCCTTGGGAGGGGAGGAAGATAATGATGATGAAGTAGAACCTCACATGCCCTCCATAACTTCTAAGATTTAGTAGAGGAATCCTTTGGGACTCCAAAATGGTAGCACATTGCCTCCTATTTGAACTTCCAAATGCAGTACCCAAGGTCTCTTTTTATAGGTAAAACGAATGGTGGTTTTGAGCACACAAATTGTGTAAAACCACTTAGACCATTGTTTTAGACCTCTATAATTTTTTATATCTCTTTTTAGAAAACTAAAATTTTTTATCCCCACCTATTTAATATCTCCACCAAAAATTTGTCACCATTTGGACAACTACATCTCTAGATATTGATAAAATATAGAACACCACTTTTGACTTTGTATAGATTTAATTCCCTAGGTAGACCAGTTTGGATGTGAATTTTAGAGGCCAAATGGGGCTTGGGGTCCTTCATATTAAATGTATCCCATTAAATTTCGTACTAGAGAACAAAATATCAGCCCATTTGGATTCATGGTGTGGTAGAAGTATTCGGTTTAGTACACTGGTGTGCTTGGAGCCTATACAGATTGGACCATTTTTCTTGGACTTCATCATGGACCCTCAAAATCACCTCCACCTACAATGTAATTATCAAAATAAGTAATATTTATCTTTTTAATAGTGTTAAAAAAATAATTGAATCAAACAAGAAGTGAAATTTGTTATTATACATGTAATTTTTAATACAATATCAGTTTAATACATTGGTATAAGGTTGAAATAAAATAGTTAATTGTGGTACGATCACACCCCCACACCTAAACATTTTAACTCCTGGGTAAAGTATTATATCCTAATAAATTTGAATTCCTAAATCAAAGTTGGTAAAACTTACAAGATTATTTTGAAATGAAATCCATCATGTCTCATTTATGAAATCAATTTTCTAATCAATTTTCTTATCTCACATTCAAATTTGTTCAACATCATTTGTTCACCCATGTGACACGTCACAACCTACCTAACCTAGACATTTTACCTATTCACTCAAGGAAATATAAAAGTGAAGTCATTCTCTTTTCTTAGAGTTCATTCAATCTTACCATATGCATTCCAAGATTCTCAGTTATCTACCATCATAAACTTTTGTGCTACTCAAGAGGACTTATAACGGGTTATTTTAAGCTTCAAGGGTTAGTAGGATTTAATGTTTAAAAATATGAGGTAGATGAGGATAGTTTAATCTCTTATGTATAAAACTTGTCAAAATTCAGCAAGTGTTCAGAATTAATATAGACACCCAACCACTCAAAAAGTGTATCACCTCCAACTCACTATCCTCATTGTCCATTTGTGTGGGTCACAACCAAGAAATGAATAATAATGGGTAAGTATACTTTTCTCTCCATTTTATTATTTTGTTCTATTTTTTTCGATGTACAGAACTATATTTTTTTAATATATAGTTTTTTTTTTGAGATAAAGAGGGAAACATGTGTAAAATAATGATGTAATATGTCTTGTGAACCCATTTCCCAAGAAAAATGTTAGAAACCTTTATATCAACCCATAATAATGATTATGTCCCTATAATTCCCATGGAAACCCGATCTCACCCACACTTCCTGAAAATAAAACAAGAATATACACAAAATATGTGTAGTTAGGGATAAATTATCATGCAATGTGGATACCTAACAGATATTTCATGGTCTCTAAGGCTTATTAAGGATAAAATGTCAAGGTGGAAGAAAAAAGAGGTTAATTGTACAAAGGTCCTTTAAATAAATGATTGCCTCTATCATGAATATTGCATACATGAATCTTATGGCTTCAAACGGAATCAAGGCAAGTTATAGTTTCTCTACATGACCTGAGACTCTCAAGAAAGTGATTAAAAGGAAGAATATCCAATAAAGGACTTATAATGTCTCTTAGGTAAGGGATTAAAATATTGGTCAGTGCTAATGAGACATGGGATTCAAAAAATCAGTAAACACCAAATAATAATTTGAAAGAAAAATCTATAAAAAGATTCCATATCAACATTCATTTGAAAAACAATTTTCCAAAAACCATGGAACTTTACACACAATTGACTTAATCATGAAAAAATGATTTTCGACATTCTTTTTAAGATCATTGTTTAAAAAAATAAAGAAAAAGAAATCAAAAATAAAAAACAAAATCATTATTTTTTGTTCATTTAATCCTAACTTTGACATGTCACCCTCCCCTGCACCTAAAAATTACATTGTCCTCAATGAAAGTATTTTAAATAAATAGAAAAGTAAATAAATGTAGTGATAAGGGAAAACCTACTAAGTGGTGTCATATGTGGCATATATCAGTTGGATTTCATCCACAAGATGCTTTGTAAAATCCTTATAGAAGTTATTGATCTTCTAAACATTTATAGTAATTCACTATACACTCTTCT
The DNA here is from genome assembly GCA_963277665.1 of Viscum album. Classification (NCBI taxonomy): domain Eukaryota; kingdom Viridiplantae; phylum Streptophyta; class Magnoliopsida; order Santalales; family Viscaceae; genus Viscum; species Viscum album. The sequence goes on from OY728159.1 coordinate 163,940,605, forward strand.
CATGCAAAACCTTATAGCACAAAAAGGGTAAACATCAGTAACAGTATAAGGTTCGAGCCATCGGGAACAAAGCTTACCTGGGTGGAGCTTTATCTTGGAATTGTACATGATTAAATTCTCACCAATATGAAACTTCTGTTGATGAATCATCCCATAATGGATAGCCTTTATCTTTTATTTATAGATTCAGGAGTTCTCAAATGCATCACATCGAATTTCTTCCAACCCCTGAATCTGCAACTTCCTATGCTCACCTGCATCTATGATATTCATATTACATTTTTTAATAGACCAATATGCATAATGCTCTACCTCTACTTGGAGGTGACAAGAATTTCCAAACACAATCCTATATGGTGACATTCCGATTGGGGTTTTAAAATATATACGGTTTTCCCAAAGTGCATCATCTATGTGCAAACTCTAATCTTTACTATTGGGTTGTATCATTTTTTCCATGATTCGCTTAACTTCTTGATTTGAGATTTTTTCTTGTTCGTTAGTTTGAGGGTGATATGTTGTGGAGAATTTATGAACAACCCCATACTTATGAATCAATTTTTTCATGTTGAGATTGCAAAAATGTGAACCCTGATCACTAACAATAAATCTTAAAAAACCAAACTTAATGAAAATCTGGGACCTCAAAAAATCAACAACCACTCTAGATTCATTGATCCTACTAGCCTTTTATTCTACCCATTTAGATACATATTCAATATCCAATAATATGAACACAAAGCCAAATGAATTTGTAAAAGGTCCCATGAAGTCAATTCCCCATGCATTGAAGATCTCACAAAAATAACATGGGATGTTGGGGCATTACATTCCTCTTAGAGATATTCCATATGAATTGAGATTGTGTACATGACTTAAAAACTGAAGGTAATCTCTATACAATGTTGTCTAATAAATTACTAATTCAAGACCCTTTAGATTTTTATGTTGAGAGACAAAACAGAGGTGAACTCATGGTCAAGGACACATTGATGAAATACTTGGTCACTACAAATTATCCACAAATATGGGTCATCCCAAATGTACCATCAAGAATCATGCTTAATTCTATGGGATTTGAAGTGATGAAATTAGTGGGGACCCTAGATGTTGTTATAAAATTTACAATTTTCACATACCAGGGGGTAATGTCCACAATATCACAAAGGTTCTCATGTGGGAATAATTCTCCAATGGGGAGGGGTGAGTCAAAATGATGGTCCAGTGGTGGGTAAAACCTACTAATGTGGTCAGTTGCAATATTTTCTACTCCTCTCATATCTCCAATCTCAAGGTAAAACTCCTAGAGGAGGAGCATCTACCGAATGAGGCGAGGCTTAGATTCCAGTTTCTTTAGGAGAAAACAAAGGGTAGTATGATCAGAAAAGAAAATGATTTTTTACCCAATAAGATATGAACAAAATTTTTACAAGTAAAACACAATAAAAATAAGTTATTTTTCAGTGGTTCTGTATTTTTTTTGGGGCTGGTTCAAGGGTACGTGAGGCATACACAATGACATGAGGATCCTTCTCAACCCTTTGGGATAAAACTTCCCCAACAAAAATTTTAGAGGCATCACACACAGGCTCAAAGGGGAGATCCCACCATGGTGGATGGATGAAAAGAGGTGATGTGAGACTCCTTTTTAGTGAATTGAAAGCATCCTCACAATTTTTATCAAACATGAACTCAAAATATTTTTGTAATAATTGGGACAAGGGAAGTGTGATCTTACTGAAGTCTTTAATGAATCAGTGGTAAAAACAAGCATGACCCAAGAAATATCATACCTCACAGACACATTTTATATATGGAAGGGTTGAAATTAATTCATTTTTTGATTTATCCACTTGAATTACATCTTTTGAAATAACATTCCCAAGAATTATCCCTCATTCAACCATGAAATTTAATTTCTTGTAATTTAATACAAGGTGTTTTTCTGTGCAACGGTGAAGGATAGAACCTAGGTGAGACAAACAGTCATCAAAGGAAGTTCCTTAAACTGTGAAATCATCAATAAAAACTTCCATGAAATTCTCTAGGTACTTAGAAAAAATACTCAACATACATCACTAAAAATTAATAGGAGAATTACATAGACCAAAAAGCATCTTCTATATGGAAATGTATCAAATGGATAGGTAAATGTTTCCTTTTCGTGATCCTTAGGGGCTATATGGATTTCAAAATAACCTAAATAGCCATCAAGAAATCAATAATGGGACTTACTAGAAAATATTTTTAACATATGGTAAATGGAAGGTAGAGGAAAGGGGTGATTTATTGTGGATTTATTCAATCAATGGTAGTCAATACAGAATCACTAACTTTTTTTCACACATGTTGCAACCAATTCATTCCTTTCATTAGAAACTAATGTTATTCCAGTTTTTAGGAACAATTTGAACTGGGATAACCCATTTACTAGCAGATATAGAAAAAATGATCCCAACAACTTGTAATTTACTAACTTCCAATTTTACCACTTCAAGGACTGTGGGATTCAATCATTGTTGATCCTTCTTTATGGGCTTAGCCTCATCATCCAAAAGCATATGGTGCATAAAAATAGATTGGATAATCCCAGGAATATATTCCAAAGTCCATCCAATCGCCTTTTTACACTCTCCTAAATGTTAAATTAGTTTTGATTCTTTAAGTAGAGAGGTTATTGGCAATAATAATTGGCAATTGTTTAATACTACCAAGATAGGTATATTTTAAATTAGATGGAAGTGGTTTTAATTCCAGCACCGGTGGTTTTTGAATTGAGGGAGGGGATTTAAGGGGAGTGAGGTTCATGAAACTATATATCTTCTCATGTTTATTCTCTAAGGATATATAATCTCTTAAAATGAGATTTAAAGAATCATCGGTGGTCATGGGTGCCACAGAATGAGCACACTCATCAATTAAAGAACAAAATTTACACTTTCCAGAACCCAAAAAACACTCAAAACATGAATCAAAACTAAAATAATCCAAGGTTTAAGGAGTGAAAAATTAATAAGAGTATGGGTCGAGGAGAGAATTGTGTGTGTGTGTTTTATTAGAGAGCACATCCATCGAATATACAGGAAGAGTGGAGTGCTCTTTAATGGGGTGTTTTATAGCATCAAGAATGTTACAACTTACCTTTTCACCCCCAAAATCCATGGATAGTGTACCATTGATGATCATATTTTCTATTTTTCGGAATTGACTCTAAATTATGAGAGGATAATGTACTTGGGTTCAGGTATCCTCCATCTCAAGAATGTAGAATTCAATGGGGAAGATGAGATTCTTCACTTTTTCAAGGACATCCTCGACCACTCTTGATGGGTATGTTGTGATTTGGTTGGAAAGTTTCACTATGATTCATATTGTTTGAATCTCTCTAACATGTAGATAAGTGTACAAAGAGTAAGACATTACATTAATTAAAGAACCTAAATCTAGCATAGCATCTGAAAACAATATCTCCCTTCTGGTTCAAGGTATCGTGAATGTTCATGGATCCTTACACTTGGTTGAAATTACTGGTTGAATCAAGGCTGAGACATTACTTCCTAGGTTGACTCTCTCATTCCCCTTTAGTCTCCTTATATGGTTGAAAATATCTTTAATAAATTTGGCATATTGATGGATTTGTTTAACTGCATCCAATAAAGTAATGTTAACTTGCACCTTTTTAAATGCATCCATTATTTCTTTATGAATGCCATTATCAAAATTAATCTTAGATTTAGAGAGTCTTTAGGGTAAATTAAGAAGAGTGGATTGTTCATGGTAATACTCAATGATAATTGGTTTACCTTTTTGGTTTTGTTTTTCTTCACTAGAATCATTTATGGGTGGAGAAAGAGTGTTTTCAAGAGGGGGAAATACCTGTTGTGTAGAATTAGTAGAAGGAGAAACTTATTTACCACTATGAATTTAATTTCACATACATTAACTTTTCCATTTGGATTAGAAATGGGTTGGGATGGTATTTTTCCCGAACCATTAATCTTGATCTCACCGATGGTGTTTTCTAGTTGTCCTACTTGAGTTCATAGGTCTTGAATTACCGATTGTGTGGTATGTTGAGATTGGAGGTTCTGGGATTCCATTTTCTTCACCATGTCCTCAAGAATTAGTTCAGATTTGGGAGGAGGAGGATTGTTTTGAGATATTTATGGACAAGAAGGTTTCATACCTTGTCCTTGTTGTTACCAGTTTTTCTTGGGGTAGCTTGAGTTTTCTCCTAGTTGGTATTGTGGTTGTGTTTGCCTCCTGAGGTTTGAATTTGGCCTAAATAGTTCTTTATTGAAGGGAGTTTCTTGTTGGAATGTATTCCTAGGGAATACTGAAGCACAAGACTCAGTTGAATCTTGATGTTGTGGTCACTCGTTAGAAAAATGAGTGTTATCAGAACAAATACCACAATGTAATAGAACATGAGGAGATTGTGAGTTACCTTGTGCTTGAGAAAATTTCCTTAGAAGGTTATTCATCTCATAAAGTTTATTATCTACCATTTATTCTAGGGATTAATGAATTACCTCCTAGAATCCTTAGGTTGGCGCAATTGTTCGGGTACCAAATTGTTGTGCATTTTGGTTCATGTTGGTTATTAAGTCACGAGTGGTGAAATGAGCTTCATCAACTAGGGCACCACCAGCTGAAACATCAATCATTCCATGATACTTGGGGATAAGTCCCTCATAGAATTATTAGATTAACAATTGTTCACTAATCTGGGGGAGGGGTAAGCTTTAGAAAATTCTTTTGAATCTCTCCTAGTATTCATGAAGGGTCTCTCCATATGATTTCCTAATGCCCTAGATTTATTTCCTAATTGATGCAGTTCAGAAGGCAGGGAAGAAATTCTATAAAAAGATTCATTTCAAGTCATTCCAGCCCCCAATTTTGGTAGGCAGATAGTATATCCAATCTTTGGGTTCACCAACAAGGGTGAAAGGGAAGTCCCTAGACATAATTAGGTCCTCAGACACATTTTGGGGTTTTGTGGTGGAGCACACTATGTGAAACTATTTGAGATGTTTATGAGGGTCCTCAATAGGAAGGACATGGAATTTAGGAAGGAGGTGGATGAGACCTAATCTCATCACAATTTTGGATTCTTCCTTAGGATATTGGATGTATTTTGGTTAGTACTCCACATCCGGAGTGGTCAGTTATTTTAAAGTTCAGTTATTTGCAGCCATGTTTTCTTGGGTTTCATTTGGTTCAATTTTTCATTGTTTTAGGACCACTTGAGGTTCTAAAATGTATTCCTCAGTGTTATTTTATTTTCCTAAAATATATTAACTTATTTTTTAGTGAATTGAATTTTCAATTTCAAGTTCAAATCGAAGTAGTGTTTCTTTTTCAGATCTTGTCATGTAACAATGATGTCTAGTTTGATTGATTGTTTGTTTTTTGTTTTTGTGTGTGTGTGTTTTTTAATTTTTTTATGGAATATGAATGAAATAAAAACACTTAGGAAATTAAAATAGAAAATAAAAGAGAATTTTATACTACAGAATTATAGAGAGAGATAATAAAGGAGGAGAAGGAGAGGGAGAGAGAGAGAACACATAAAAAAAACAGTAAATGGGGGGATAAAATATTAAAAGGATTAATAATTAAAATAAAAAATAAATGAATAAAAAGAACTAAATATAATAAAATGATCTTCGATCCCTAAAAATAGCACCAAAATTTGATCACATTGTCGAGCACATCAATGTTTTTGTTTAGTTTTTACAAGAATTTCTAGAGTATAACAGGAACTCTAGGTCGTATCTTGATGGAAACTTAGATAATTAATTAAAAAAGATGGTTTTGATTATTAAAATTAATAGGGAATTTGATTTTTTGTAACATGGGGTTATATGATTAAATATGACAATAAAAAAAGGTAAGCGATGATTCAAAGTAGATATGAACAATATTGATTAAGCGTGAACAACCGAGGGAAATCTCATGATGCTCATCGTTCATCGTATCAAGAGATAGGGTTTTGATCTTTAAATACTTGGTTTTTGACACCTAGAACTAGAATTTTATTTAGTTTAAACCAAGATACCTCCTAGGGTTCAGTCAAAAACATACAATGACTCACCAGATGCTGCCGATGATTGGGTGATTTGTGTTCAAATTCATAACTAAAACTCACCAAGGAAACACAATAAGAACTCGATGTGCAATCCAAGTTTGTATTTTATTTTATTTTGTTACCATGAAAAAAAATTTCATATCCATGGTAGTGTTTATGTGAGTTCAATTGACCAATATGAACCACATAAACACCACAATTGAAAGGGGGAAGAAGAAGTGGTGAACGGTGTGTGAAACATCACATGAATGAGAACCCCCAAACATGATCATATGAGTTTAATCATGACATAACAGTAGATAACTCAAAAAAATAAAAAAATGGGATGATGAAAAACAACACATAAACCTAGAATTTAAAAGACCATTCAATTATTATAAAAACAAAGCTCGATATTTATAACACCTTCCTCCCCGGGTGATCATGAGAAGTTTAGAACTCCATGGGATGGGAGGAAGATAATGATGAAGAAGAAGAACCTCCCATGGCCTCTAAAATTTCTATGATTTAGTATAGAACTCCATGGGGACTCCAAAATGGAAGCACCTTACCTCCTAGTCAAACTTCCACATGGGGTGCCCAAGGTATCATTTTATAGGCAAATTGGAAGGTGGTTTTGAGTATGCAGATTGTGTAAACCCACTTAGCCCATTGTTTTTGAACTTCTTCTAGTCTTATCACACTTTGGAGAAAAATAAAATGTTTTATCCCCACATCATTACTATCTCCACGGAAAATTTGGCACTATTTTGACAATTACAGCTCTAGATATTGATTAAATACAGAACACCGCTGGGGATTCACTTCATTAAGTTGAAATGTAGAACATTAAATTTTGGACTAGCCCACAAAATATCAGCCCATTTGGATGCATGGTTTGGTTGTAGTATGCAGTTTAGTCTACTAGTGTACATGGATCCTATGAATATTGGCCCATTTTTCTTGGACTTCATCATGGGATCTCCAAATCACCTCCACCTACAATGTAATTATCAAAAAAAGTAACATTTCCCTTTTTAAGAGGGTTAAACACAAAATAATTGAATTAGAAATGAAGTGAAATTTGTTATTATACTTTTTTATTTTCAATACAAAACTAGTTTAATACATTGGTATAAGGGTGAAATGAAACAGTGAATCATGGTAAAATTAGTATGTAGTAATTTGATATCCTTATCTGTGATGGAAGGACCCTAATATGAATAAGAATTCATGATCACATGAATGTGTTTATTTATGAGACATTATTTTAATCATTTTATGAGATTGAACCCCTTGTGTTATCACATCATATCATATGGTGGGTCATGCAGTTTCACTTCATTTGCATGACTGGTGATATGGTGCCAGCCTTTCGCAATATGGTTTACATGGTGCCAAACTTTAACAATATGGTTCAAGTGACACCACAACCTTTCGCATGATAGTTAATGTGATGCCTTAGCTTATTTGCGTGAAAGATATAATTTAGTCTCACATGCACATGAGTTGCTTCTTGTAACCCCTATGTGGGTTCGCACAAGCTCATTTGCATCATGATGCTCTATTTTGTTAATAAAATGAGATAATCCTTCTCAAAACTATAAGTGGCCCTCTCTGACTTGAAATCTCTTATATTTATAGGAGAATCATCACACCACATTTTCTCATTTGAGAAATTTGGTTTATCCAATAATCATGTTCCTCTCTTCTTCACACTGAATTACTCATCCATGAGATCCAAAAATATTGTCACATAAATGTATTCTTTGGATGTGTCCAAACTTTAGGCATCTTCAAATTATTCACAAGCCATTAATAGTGGTGTTTAGTGAATTCAAATCATTATTCTTCTTACACATTGGCACCCATGTAAAGGGTTTCTTCATGCGATACCAAATATCATGGCATGGAGAAATCATGTGAACCGACCTCATGGACTCATCCAATCCCTAAACAGAGCCTCTAGAATCATGAATTGTATCCATATCATTGTATCAACCACTATTTATATCAGTCTACATGTATCTTCAGACTTTGTTTTTAGAGGGTGTGCATAGAACTTCCTATATCACAACTCGTACACCTTCACATATTTTACCAGATGATCCATTCCGGCATTGTAGAGATTATGCACACATAGTGCTTGATTCACATGTTGCAAGACCATACATGAGTAGGTCCTCCATGACGATCACCATGAATTATGCACATCTCACTCTAATCACATCCATGGGAAATATTTGTGGTTTCAAGTGTCAACCTGGAGGGTATTCGTTACATTATAATTTTCAATGTAGTTTTCGAACACAACTTGTGATATTTCATACTGTAATGGTGGTTCCCTACATGAACCAAGGATTCAGGATACGAGACATTCCATAAGCTAATCCTAGAGTATGGTTCCACGGATGAGGCTAATTCTCGGGTTGTCTTGTAGGAAAATTAAGATATACCAAGTGATGATCCCAGTAGTGGAGGGATTTCATAGTATCCTCCTTCTTCCAAGTTGATACCCTCGACGTGCATGCTATATTTTCATTCCAGTTACCTTCATAGTAGCCAACTTCATAGACTCCCTTCATCCATAAACCAATCTTGTTGAAGTGTATACCAAATCAAGAGATTATTTCTTATGTTTTGGATCTTTTGGAGACATGGTGTTTCTTTACTCTGTATACTATAGTCTCATACATTATTAGGCCATCTAGGAAAATCAGTGTGTACCATATATGTCACAATTCAATAATATCCATGATCTATTTTCATGGAATCACATATCTATTTAGAGGCTTCATAAAATACCAATATTTTCATGTCTTTTTGTTATATTGATCAGTTACCATGGGATTTATGAATTTTATATGATATCTCACAATGTAATGACTATTTTCTGCATGAATTTGATACCTAGGATATAAGACATGACATGTGTTGATATGAGAACATGGTTCCACTTTTCATCACATGATCAAGTGTGGGGTCTTCATATCTTTATTTGATAGTACATCAGGTGTGTGGTATCCATATAATAATTTCAAATATGGATATCTCACATGGAGTAGATATGGTGTCATGAAGCTCATCCACTTGAAGTCATACCGATGTGTAGTATCCACTACATGCCCAAGAGGCAGGCTAAAAATATGATACCGCAAGGTTGAAGGAGATGATACATGATTTGGCATATCATGTGATATGCATGACATGATTTATACCATGAAAAAGTGTGCGATGATAAAATATGAGCAACAATAAATTCACCCCTTTGAATTATATTCATTCAAAACAAAAATAATCCGATTATAAAGTAAATAGATGATAGTTTTCTGTATATCTGAATGACGATGGATTCCCCCTTTAGTACTCTATCAATGAATAGATCTACTAAAATTTATATCTGTTTTCCATTTAATTGTTCATCCATTATATGAATTCCATTTCGTTGCTTCGATACTATGAGAATCTCAAACTCTACCCAACCTTTGTATAAAATCAAGTAAACCTAAACGTATGGATATAAATATTTAAATCATAACAAATTCCTTTGGAGAAGTACTAATGAATTCTCACCAACACGAGACTATCTACTGATGATCTATTCTAGTTATCTTGTGATCACCTAATTTTTAGATGGATTTCTTGGGTAGGATACATGTCCTGGAGGGAGAGTGCTCTATCTTTTTTCAAAGATGATAGGTTTGGCTAGAGTCACTTGATTAGGTTGTGACCGTGTAGTGGTCCTTACAATATTTTTCACTATATTTAATTTCCATGATTTATATTATGGTGTTTCATCTGATACCTTCTATTGATTTCTATTTTAGGCCTTTCATCTTGGACCTTTGGTGTGCTGTAATTTTAAGGTATTTGAGATTGGACCTTTAGTGTGATGTAGTTTAGGGTCTTTGATCATAGACCTTTGGTGTGCTGTTATTTAGGGTCATTGAGCTTGGACCTTTGGTGTGCAGTAGTTTAGGGTCTTTAATCTTGGACCTTTCTGTGCTGTAATTTAGGGTCTTTGAGCTTAGACCTTCTATTAACAACCATGGAATATGGTGCAGACATAACAAGAATGACCTAAAACACACTGAGGTTCTAGGTTCTACCAGGATATTTCTAGGGCTCACAAGGGTTGTGGTTCCTTTCTTACAAGGAGCATATTCCTTTAGTTGGTGGGTTGAATCCCTTCTTCATTGATAGCATGTCTAAGAAAATAAAATCTACACTCTTTTCCAAGGGTTATGGAAAATTTATTGAAGTAATATGAGTTGAGGGAGAAATGCTAGGGATGTTTGGTCTACCTAGATATTTGGAATGTGGGTGATATAAATCATAACCCAAGATATTGATTCTATGGTTATGGGATGTGTAATATATATACTAGGTATGTCCCATAGCACTCTAAAATGTTAGGTTCTTCATTGGTGTCACTAGGGATTGTAAGGATTGAAAATAATTTCTTGAAAGTAGGAGATTCCTTTAATTGGTGGGTTGAATCCCTTATGCATCCATAGAATAGAAAAGAAAATATAATCTCCACTTATTTCCGAGGTTTATGAATGATTTGTGAAGACTAAAACATCTAGATGATGAAGTTGGGTATAGAAATAAGGCTACCCCGAAAGGGTTCTAGTTCCCTGGGGTAATTTATATTTTAATATGGAGCTCGAGATCTATTCCCTATAGTTTCAAAGCATGAGTCATGGGCCATAAATGGCTTGAGAATGGATTGTCGCATTCCAACCTTGAGAAAGAGTATAAAACACAGTGACATAACATCAAGGATATCAAGTCCACTCAGATAGTTTAGTTATCGGATTGTAAATCATGGTCCAAAATGATTAGGTCATTATAATGATATGGGATAGTCTCATAGGGAGAGGTACATACTAAGATAAGGTGTTGTTTCTACCTTGAAGATGTTAGGCTCATTGGGATTGAAAATAACTCCTTAGAGAGCCAAGATATCACTAGATGGTGGGTCTCAAACCCTTTTTCATCAAAAGCATGGATGAACTGAGATGTCTTTTTTTCCTTTCCAAGGGTTATGAAAGATTTTTAGTAAAAAAACACTTTAAATCATAATTAATGATTTATGGAGAATTTAATATGAAAAAATTGATCGATCACACTAAAAGTTGTTTCACCTCCTAGTGAACATATTTTCATTACATGGAGATAGGGAAAACTATTACTCTAACTTTTTCCTGGAGCATGGGGTCTAGTGAGCATAGTTTGGCTTTTAATAGAGCCACAAAATGGACCTATGAGCTTTATGCATTATTAGTTTGTACCTAAATTTTTTCCAAAATCTAAATACAAAGAGTTTAGAGGGAGAATACTTGACTTTTTATTAGGTATCCCTTTATGGTTTTTGAAGCTGGAAAGTTTTGTGTCTCTTTCATTGGTATTTTAAGGTCTTACAATTTGGACCATTATAGGCTAGAGTTTAAGGTCTTATAAATTTGACCAAAGATTGGGTAGTTTAAGGTCATGACTCACATGGACCTAATATGAGAGATGTTACACAAGAGACTAATTAGGATACCCAAGGTCAAGGTCACTCCAACATCCTTATGAGAGGGAGATGGAAATGTTGTAAATCATGACTTGAGTTCCTCCGGTTAGAAGAAATAATATGGGACACTCATACCAGTTATGTCTCATAACACTCTAAGATGTTTGGTTCCACCTCAATGATTTCAGTCTCATAGGGATTGAAAATCCTATACTGTAGAGCTAAGATGTCACCAGTTGGTTGGTCACAAGACCTTTTGCATTAATAGCATGGCCAAAATGAGAGATCACTTTTCTTTTACAAGGGCCATTAAATATTTTTGGTAACTTAGGGCACTCAAGAAATGAAGTGTGGTATAAGGATTGATGTGCTATAGAATATGGAAGAAGCACATCGTATTATGGTTGACCAGGGTAAGGCTCTTGTAGTCCCTTGATAAGGGATGAAAATGGGTGATTTCCTATAAAATTTATCTTTATGTAGTGGGGATGTTTTCTATGTAGTTTACCATCATGTGGTAAGAAACTTTTCCATGTAGTTTGTCATCATTTGGTAAGGACGTATTTGTTGTGCTTTTTTAATTTCATGCGAGCAAGTTGTTTGCCTTTCAGTTTAACATCATGCGGTAAGGATGTACTTCCATGTAGTTTATCATCATGTGTTAAAGATGTGGGAAGCAACATGAATGGATGTGAATGTCCTGGTTGGGCCCAATGGTGGAAATCTGAGCATCACTATGTATCTCATGAAAATGAGAATCAAACCACATATAATTATGAAGATCCATGCGGTTTAATGTCATTCAATGAGGACCTGGATCGCTCAAGGAGAAATGATTATATTATAGTTGGGCCCCCTGATGTAATTATGGGTGTCATTATGTATCCCATAGTGATGGGAATCAATCCAATTTAGTTCTTAATGATTTTAATTTCACTAGTCTGACCAATATGTAAAGAGGGGAGAATATTTATATTAATTTTTTTTACTTGGATCGGTGTTGGAAATCTAGATGTCACAATGTATCTTATGAGGGAATGAATCAAGTTCCCTATAGTTCTTTAATGGAAAATACTCTACATAGATCTGAACCATATGTAGAGGTGGGAATTATTACAATTAATTATTGTAGTTAGGATGAATATTGAAGATCTAGGTTTCACTATGTGTCCTGTAATGATAGGAATCAAGAAACACATAGTTCTTAATGAACCGTGTAGTTAAAATTCATGTGGTAAAGAAGAAGGTGAACTAATGTGAAAAAGAGGAGAAGTTTCATCTAGGTGCAAGGATGGAAGTTTGGTTGTCACTACATATCTCATGAAAATGAGAAACAAGACACATGTAGTTCTTGAAGAACTGTGTATTTTAACATCATGCGGCATGAACGTGGGATCCCCAATGTGATCAGGGATAGAGTGGATGTGGGTGTGGTAGAATACCAACACCAATTATAGTGGTCTTCTTGGGTGAGGTCCATTAGGGTGTGTTGTTTCATGTCATGCATGAGACATTAAGTGTGTAGTTTAAAATCATACAGTGAGGAATCATGGTATACCTTTTACAGTATTTCATTCATGAACAAGATGGGCCTGTAAAAATATGTTATTACTTTTTTATATTGGGAATACCTTACCGAGACTCCTAAGACCACATGAGATATGCTCAATGTGATAAACAAGGAATGACAAAGGTTCCTCTCACCATGAAAAGTAATTTAAGGACATGATAGGGGAATTTTGTAAAATGTGGTGGCTAGACCAGGATATAAGATCCTGGAATCCCTACATATCCCATAGGAAATGAGAATCAAACCATACGTAGTTCTAGGATAACCATGCAGTTTAAAGTCATGTGGTGGGGACGTGGGTGACTTGACATGATTGAAGATGGATGTAATGGATCCATGCAGTTTTACATCATGTGGTAAGGAAGTTAGTCATGTAGTTTAATATCTTGTTTTAAGAACATGGATCTACTTATGTGAGGGATAAGGGTAGTTGTGGGTATGTCCATTTTTACAGAATTCTTTAAGGATGTTTTCCTTGCAGATTAGTGTCTTGTGGTAAGTACATTGGATCACCTAACATGAAAGGAAATAAATCATATGGTTGATCCCAAGAATAGATGTTATATAATCACTAAGTATTCTATGATAATAGAAATCATTCCATACATAGTTCTTAGGAAATCATGTAGTTTAACATCATGAAGCTAGGATGAACTCTATTTAGTTTATCATCATGTTGTCAGGATGAATTTGTACAGTTTAACATCTTGTACTTAGGATGAATGAAGGGGATTTCTCAAATGTGTATGACCATGTGATGTTAGCTATAAAAATTATTTATTGATAAATATCACATTGGTGGGTGGTGTAACACACTCCCCATCCATGGCGGCTAATGAATAGGCTCTATTATGATAATCCTTATATATGACATAAGGCCCTTCCCACTTAGGTTCCAGTTTTGGGGGATTCATTCCCTGTATAATTGGGGTTCTGAGATCCAGCCCTAGTTCTCCTTGGATTACTTAATGAAGGAATTTTTTTTTATTAAAGGATCATTCGATCTATTTTTATGGATCTCCAGGTTGTTCAGTGTGCGCAATCTGTTCTTATATATCTGTTCCAAATCATCCAGCTGCTTTTTTGATTATTCATCATCTGAGAGATATATTTAAATGTCTATTAGGTGTGAAGGCAATTGGACCTCTATGGGTTACACTACCTTGGTCCCATACACCAATTATTATGGTGTTGCTTCTGTGACAGTACGTGTGGTGGTACGGTAGGCCCATAAATCAGGGAGGAGTTTTTCTAGACAAGGCTTGTTATCCTTGTTCACCATATTCTATACTATATTTGATAGAGTCTTATTAAAGGCCTTGATCTATCCATTTTCTGTTGTATGATAGCGATATGAGTTATTAGACTTGATATTGTACTTCCTATACATCTTCTTCAACTCTGTGGAATAGAAATTGCTGACATATTTTGTCAGTATTGTGTGAGGGACCCCAAACCTAGTAATGATATGGGAGTTTATGAATTTGATGATATTCTTCATCCTAACTTCATTGAGTGGTATCTCCTCATCCCATTTGAAAAAAGAAGTCAAATTTCTTATATGTGGTTGGGGGATACAACCCCACAATATCCATTCCCCAAATGGAAAATAGCCAGGAATATTTAGTTATATGTATAAATTATGAGGGACGATGGATAAAGTTTTCCTGAACTTAGAATGCATGATATTTCCTGGTGAATTATACACATTACTATATCATGGTCATCTAGTAATATCCCAACCTACTGATTTGGTGGCAAATCCTAGTCCTGGATTGATTACTGTTGTAAGAGCCTACGTGGACTTCTTCCATGATGGCAGAAATTTCTCCTTCAACTATGAACCTAAAGAGGATTCCATAAAATTCTCATTTTTAGAGGGATTTTTGCTCATTTGGACCATCTCACATAGTGAAATTTTCTACAAGACACTAAATGTGTTCCCTTCTGGCATGATCTATTGTAAGAGTCCCATTTTGGAGATAACTAATTATAGGATCCATCCATCTAGGGGTGGACATTGGCTCATTATGCTCCAGGGTGGTACTAACCTAATTGATTTCTTCCATATCACATAAAAAGATCAACATGACCATTCTTTGATGATTGATATAGAATATTGATTCCTCCTAACTAGGTTTATACCTGATGGTCACTATGTTAGCCAGTGCATCAGTGTCAGTATTCTGTGATTGGGTAACATGATGTAATGTGGGAGAAAAAGGAAACTCGGTCATTAGACCCCTGACATAGCAAGTGAGTGGAGTGGTAGTGGTTATATCTTTCTTTTTAATGGAATAGTCACCATTGATCTTCTTTATAAACAATTATGAATAGCCTTTGATATTAAAGTAGGCTATGTTCCATTGTAGGGTTGGTTCCAATCGAGGAATGAGGTTTCAGTATTCTACCTCATTATTTATGAATCCTTTGGACAATGAGAAAGAGTATGAAAAACTGATTTATCTAGAGAGACAAATACAACACCTAGACCAACCCGATTGATCTTTGGATTTTCCATTATTGTACCGAAAAGAATTTTGGGAGGTTCTATAAAAGTAAATATCCCATGTCTTGGGAGTGTCATGGCACAAAATACCTCTTCATCTGGGAGCTCAGTGTCTTCCAGTGTATTTTATGGGCAGGATATTCTATGAGGAAATTAGCTAGGGATTATCCTTTCACTAACTTCTATGATATGAACTAAATTTCATATTGCTATAGAATGATCCCCCATCATGCCAAGAACCTGATCGACATAGGGTGACCAAGTACGTACTTGAGTAAATCAATATGAGAGACCAGATAGAATTTCTGGTGTTTCAAGTAATATGTCAGATTTTTCATGATGATGATGAGTGCAAGACAGTTCTTATTGACATCAAAATATCTAGTCTCAGTACCTAGCATCATCTGAATGAGTAATTAGAGACTAGTATCACTTCATAAATCATTTTTCTATGTGATAAGGGTTCCAAGTGAGTGTTCCATATTAGACATATATAAGATTAGTGGCCTCCCTTTCACCGAAGGCATCTGGTGGGTGTAGTAGGTACTGCAGGTTACTTTTGAAGAATTTTTTGTAGTAATCTTCACATTGATAAAAGATTAATTTCTTCATTATCCTGGTGAAGGGGAGATATTTTTTGGCCAGGTTGGCTATGAGACACTGAATGTAAGCGAGGTACCCTTGGATTCCCCTAGGTTCTTTGATATTTCTGGGATGTGACATTGAAAAATTAACACTAGTATTTTCTAGGTCAACCTCTATGTCACAGTGGCATACCACAAAGCCAAGAAACTTCCCTGATGTCACCCTAAAAGTGAATTTGAGTTGATTCATATTCATACTGTGTTGTCACTTCTTGTATAAGGTTGTTTGAAGGTCTGTGAAGTTATCACATCACCATAGGGATTTAACTACTAGGTCATCAATGTAACACTCAGTTATCCTTCCCAGGAATGGCTTAAAGATGTGATTCATGGAGTACTGATATGTAGTGCTATAATTATTTAATCCAAATGGCATTAAATGATAGTATAAGATCCCATGATGTGCTATTATGTAAGTTTATTCTTCATCTACATTGGAAATCTTGATCTGATTATGCCCTGAGCACGCATCCATAATTAAAAGGTCTTGGAAGCTATAAGTTTCATCGATCAAGAGTTATGTGATCAGTAATGGGAAGTTGTCCTTTTGTAAATGACAATTAATGTCTCTAAAGTCAATGAAGACCCTAATATGTCCATTATTTTTTTAATGGGGATGATGTTGGCATGCCATCTTGGGTATTACACTTCTCAGATGAAGTTGTATTTGATTAACTTGTCAACTTCCACCTCTACATTGGTGGCATGAGATGGGTGAATCATCCTAAATGTTTTTTTGAATCTATGACACTCATCGGGTAGTTTGTGATGGTGAATAGCCACATTTGGATTCAGTATGGTCATTTCAATATAGTTCCACATGAAAAAATATTGATGTTTCTTTATAACTAAAATATACATCTCTTTCTATTAGAGGGTCATGGTGACACTAATCATAGTAGGTCGTGGGCCTTCTTATGTTCCCATATTTTTTTCTCTGAAATCATATGTGATAGTGGATACATCTTCTATAAATTATGGAGGGGATTTACTAAGATCATCTTAATATTCCTCCAATTTTGAGTCTATGGAGACATTTTCAAATGAAGATGGAAATTATGGGGCTTCTCCATCACTATCGGAGTGAAAGAGGCCATGATAAGATACGTCATCATCCCTTCTATCTCATTATTTGTAGAGAGATGATGAAACTAACCATATTTTACACTTTAACTGAGGATAGGAGGGTCTTGGACCTCTCAGATTAGATCTTCTACCGCAACTAGATTTATAGGGAGTACATAGCCATTTTTTATCATACTCCAAGGATTTATAGGGGTGGTCCCCAATCCATTTGGATTTGTGACCTACATATCATCATCTTCCATTGGTTTCGTTCCTTCCTTCTTGTAAAAATATGCTTTAATATATATGGATATGCAATTATCAAAGGGGGAATTATCACCATATAATATTCCAACTTTTCTATTAATGGGATACTTCAGACACTAATTGAATATTAAAGGCACCGCCAGGTGGCTATGATGCTAGGACCACACGAGTATGAAATTATATGTGGTGTTCTACTGGATAAAAATAAAATCAGCATCAGATGTGAGTTCCCCAAATTGGGATTTGAGTTTTATTTTTACAACAGGTTTTTCTCACACATTTCATACCCTTGAATGATCAGCCTTGTGGGAGATAGGTCTCTGTCACTATATATAAAATTTTGGATGGTTCAAACTAGGATGAAATTGATACCAGAACCATTATCAATTAGACCCTTTGTACATTGATGTCATTGAGTCTTCCTGAGACATATAGGTGTTTGATGTTCACTTGGATGGCCTCCTCCTGATCTTGATTAGTGAATGATATGGTGATATGGGATTATGAGGAAATATTCTCTACTCGATAGACCTTGACCGCAGTTACATATATCTCAAAATCATGTGGGATCCATATTGATTAAACAACTGCCTCCCTAAGTTATTTTGAAATATGGAGTGCATAAAGGATTAAGGTCTTGGTTGGGATGACATATAGATGTTTCCTAATGTCGTACTTTTGTTCTAAATGTTGGATCTTCCCGAATGGGACTGCTCCTGGGAATGTAGTCCAGGATCTAAAGCATCTAATATAGATAGGCCTAGTTCTTATCCAGTAGTCGATGTAATATCTGTTGTTAGTGGTATAGGTTGTGTTATCCCTCCCTGTTTCTCAGGTTGATCAGATTGAACCCCCACTAGAGAGTCATACAAGACAATCAGATGTGGGTGTCTATTGGAAGGCTTCAGTGAACCTACTTTCCTCTTTTGGTCCCACTGGAGTGCTTTCCTATGATTCTCAAATGCACATATTTCCTACATGGGGACATGAATAAAATATTGGGTCTTACCACATCTGTGGTGTCCCCTGTATCCTTGGATTTAGTTCATGCGGTCTCATGTTCCCCGGTTATATATAGGGAACTCGCATTCAAGGGCATACTAATCATCGGAGAAGGGGTCTACCTATTGTATCACATTGAAAGAACCAAATATGAGATATTTTTCTGATGATTATTCTATTTTGTGGGGTGGTGGCCATGTTGCAGATACTTTAGGGAAGAGATGTACAAAGGTTGGTGCTTGCATTGGGGGAGAATTTTATTCTTCATCTTCTAATTCTTCCTTATTTTGGCAGTCACATACACCTTTGAGAGGTACTTATGATGTCTCCTAAATAATTTTTGGAGTTATTTTGGGTCTGTGCAAATGTGATTTTAGGGTGGAATGATCTCGATCAACTATTTTTTCAGTCATCTAGTTGTCTAATCTTTTCACACTCTTAGATGGAACTTTATTCCAACCATCCTCTTCTTCTGACCAGACAATGGTTATTCATGCCACCTACTCTAGAAATTTTTCTAAGACCACCTATCCAGAATCGACCATGCATTGAAGGAAATATTGGAAGATGAAACAGTCTTGGATTTTATAAACTAACATTCTATGGCAAGGGAAGTAGTCAGGATAGTCGGTGAGGTTTATCTCATCAGGTTTCCTTGGATATGGAATCTTCAGTGGGTTATTGTCCATGGAGGACAAGAAATAATCGGGGACTTGTTCATTTTAGAAGGAGTATACTTTCTCCATCAATTATAAAAATCTTGGGTGACCCTAATTTATCTATTCTATTGAATAAGGGAGATTATGAGGGTGTCACTGATTAACAGGAAGTGTTGGGAAATTTATAGCCTACCTAGGTGTCCATATAGAAACTACTACAGGATTGAGAGTGACAACTACAATCTATGTTCTTCTTGACCTTTTCCCCCTATGTTGTGGGCATTAATTTAGTGTTAGATCAGGTTCACTGAATATCCTCCTAAAGACTTTGGGTTGTTTTAGTTATGTCACAGAACCCACCTAGATAATTCGTGGGGATCAGAGGTATCTACAACTCATCCCTAATATTTTTAACACAGAGTTATAGCAGTTTATCTTGAAAGACAAGGATGCTGAGTGAACATGTTAATCATTTCCACCTTGATATGAAATTTGACACCCAATCATTCTCACATTGTTTATTATTCATCATAACGACAATCATCATTTTCCTTAGTGTGGAGCTGTAATAATAAAGTAACTAAATACAAAGGTATCCCCATACTATAACGAATCCTACTGATAGGTTGTTATACCAAACAAAGGTCGGACCTGTAAGAGTCTATATGAAACATATCATATTTGTTGCATCCTATCGATCTTTAGGGACCATCATCAGCCCACACCATGATATGAAGTGTGTGAGATGTTTTTCAATGTCACTAGCTCTATCAAACGTAGAGAACGTAGGATTACCGAAGTTGGGTGGAGTCAAAGTGTCGTCCACCCAATCGGGGTATGGATTTCTATAAGGATTCAGAGGTGTGTATCACCCTTTCATTGATTCCATTCAATTATTTAGGGACTAAATGACATTAAGAAACTCTAGGGGCACTATTATTGAAGTCTTCTCCCATCTACAGGGAGCGGGTGGGGGTCAATGAGGTGGCCCCTCTTATATCTTTTTTCCGATTCTTTATTCATCCTAAGACTAAATGATTAACTTGGAGAGGGATATTTTTCAACACAATAGAGGGAATTCACAATCATATCCAACTTCCTCATTTAGGTCAACTTTCTATCTAGATCTGGAGCCAATATGATGCTCATATGCCGCTCTTACTGGAAGATTGGCCATAAGAGGGATAATATTTGTCTCTACATGAAGACGGTAGCTAGTGGGAATATTGCCCCTAAGTAACTCCTCTTTGAGTTATCAAAGAGTTTTAATCTCACTCTCAAATTGTGAAAACTATTCCTACAAGAAAGGAACTTCAATTCTTCTGGGTGGTGATCGAGATGTAGTCATACCTTTCCCCTTGGAAATGTTACATTGTGGAGGCGACAACTCAATATTCGTAGGTTCCATATTTTGGAGTCTTCTTTGGTTTTCGGTTTATACAGGCTCATTTGGTGAATCTAAATCACCATCCTCTCAGGGTAAATTTTACATGTTGTGGCCCTCTGCATTTTCATCTTGATCAATGTATTCTATGTTTACAGCGACCACATTCACAGAGGCATATCGAGAAATGGTGGTTATGCCATTACTTTTAACGCAACAGAGTGATTCTATACTACTTTCATTAGAGTAATTATTTGAACCCTTGGCCATGTTGGGATATTTCATCTTGCGACCCTGATGGGCTTGGATCACCTTTTTCATATGTTCCTCCTTTCGTGGTCTATGAGTAATAACCTTGAGGGAGTTTCCAATTATGATTTCCAAATAGTCCCTAACTAGTAGAGGTTTTTTAATGGTGGGAGGGATAAGTGGGACACCAGCTATTTTCCTCTTGACCTAAAGAAGACCGATTCTATTTAGGGTGATGATGATGATGAAAATTCCCCCATCCCTATTGGGTAGGGGTTATTCAAGGCTTTAATTGGAATTAATTGGTCCTTTTGTTGAGGATCTAATGACTCCAGTCGGGGATTTGATAATTCCAAGGAAAAATACAAATATATAAATGCCCCCAACCTAGTGGGGTGGGGGTGATCTAGAATCGACATTAATTCTTACAGGACCCTCTCAGGGGATTATGAAATTGTAGATGGAAATTGAGATATAAATTCCTACAACCCAGCGGGATGAAATTCTCTTGTAGTAATTGAGAATATTTCCTAAATCCACTCAAGAATTAACAATCTAAGGGGTGGAGGTAGTGGTAGATATTCCCCTAGACTATGGGGTTAGGTCTACTCCTAGATGACTATTATAGAAGCTAATATTGTGGATCATTTAATGTGGAATATCTATGATCATGTGGGATATGGGTGTGATGGCAGCCCATGATGAGAACTATTATTTACGAGAAGTTGTCTGGATGGTAAAAACTTCTTTCTCCATGTCCAAAATGAATTCTCATTTCTTTGAGGAGCCCTGTTTGATGTCATGATGGCTATACTCTACCTTTGTTGATGATTTATGGGCATCGTTGAAGCAGGGGAATTCCATTTTAGTGATCAACTAGCTCGAGTGTTTCATGGACCCCTGATGTTTCTAGAATATATCACATTATAGGACAAAAAATATGAGGGGTTCTATTGTTCCAGGGGTATTACCAAATGTAATGCTTCATACTGTCCCCATCCACAAATATGAATTCATGATGTGGCTTCAGATATTAGATGTAGACATGTCACGATGAAATGGTGGCAAGCATGTTGTAGATTTTTACTATGATTTCCTAGTTCTGGATCTCATTCCATGGATATAGCATCCATGTCTAGTTGAAAATATATTATATTGACTGTATGAAGATGAAACTTGTATCTTGGATAAGGGAGATGAAGACCCTTCATTCGCTGATGAGTATCCCACATATTTTTTTATAGATAAGGCTTTGAATCCTTTTCTAACACATAAATTATCTCATAATTAAAAGTAGCGAAGGTTCAAAACATGATGGAGAGTTTTTTTTGGTTAACTCTCTCCATATTCCAATATTGTCCTCCTACTCATCAGAATTAAATGCCTATATTCGGTCAGACCATAGAAGATGGATCTGGTGTTCATCTTCTAATGGGAGTGGTGTACTAATATAAGTTAATGGGGAACCATATACAGTTGATCCTGATGTTTCAAGAACCTATCCATATGGAGGATTCATGGTTTTGAACACCTATCTATATGGAGGTGTTTAGGCTAGGGGAGGATTTCCTTTTCTAAGGGAGATATCATCATGGGGTGGTTGAGCTAGGTGGATGTTAGGGGTAGAGCCTCTATGATCTATCTCCACACTACCATGAGGATGACTATCATGGTGATGAACATATTTTACTTCCGCTTTGATAGAAGAGTCGATGGACCCTTATGGTGTTGAGAACATGTCTCAAATGAACTCAAGGACACTAGCATTGATCAGATTAGGAATATGAGTCTTGTTCTGTGTAATGGTCATAATATGCTGACCTACCTTTTAAAATTGTTCATGGATATAATCCTGTTATATGATAGTTTACATAATGTGTATATAACCATCTGGTGTTATGGGAATATACGCACGCTACTGAGAAGCTACCAGAAAATGTCGATGATTTGTCTTGTTATTAGTAGGAATATGAGCTTGTTTTGAGGAATGTTACATTATCCCTTGAAAAACCACAATCAAGAGAGGAGTATGAGCCCGATCTTGAGCCTTTGGGATATACTGATGGTTTTTCATTGTAGGAGTATGAACTTTCCCTTAGGAATGTGCCGCTCTCACTTGGTGATCCCCAATTGAAATATAAATATGAGCCTAGTCTGGATATGCATTCCCCACCATAATATGATGATGAATTTTTGGAATGGGAGAAGGTATATGAACCTCCTCTTGTATTTCCTTGGAAAGATGTTCTCACAACCGTTTGTTAGTAGAAGAAGGAATATTAATCTGGATTACGTGATCTCTAGGATATTCTAGGTAGATTCCCTGATAGAAATATGATCATGTCCCAAGGCTTGTTCCATTCTCACTTGGTTATCCCTGACCAGAATGGGGATATATGCCTGATACCATGCCTTTTTAGTTTTATGTTGGACTTATTAAATAGGAATATGAGCATGTCCTGAGGATTATTCCCCTATCACATGGTGAGCCCTGACCGAAACACAGATATGAGCCCGATCCTAGCCCTTTGGAATATTCCACCAGACTTTTTTGACAAACATGTGCCCTTGTACCGAGACATGTTTCACTCTCACCTAGTGAGCCCAAGTTGAAACGGGAGTATGATCCTGCTCCGATGCCTTGTCCTTTATCAAAATATTCCAATAATCTTCTTGGATGGGAACAAGAATGTGTGGTTTCTCAAGTATAACCACTTGTTCAAAATGATCAGAGTGTTGAGTTTCCCTGGCTGTAGGGATAGGAGTATGTTCATGTCCCTTTATATATAACAATTCCAGAATATGTTTGTGAAGTTATTTAGTTGTTTCCAAAAATATATTGGAATTTTAGAAAAGTTTTTGCATGGATATAAGCATGCAAATTATCTATCTCTATTATACACTATAAATTTTATTTAATTGAAATGGGGATATGTGCCCACCTCTTTCCTCCTTGTTCCATCATAATATGACAATGGGATTTATGTATGGGGTATGGATATGAACCTCACCAATGCGTGTTGCTGGAATATTCCCACAGACTTATTTCGAGTTAGAAATCATATGAGCCTTCTTTCTGGTTCTTGATTGAATATGATGGTAGGAATCATTATATAATGGGGATATGATATCTATCCTAGATATCCATTTCCTTCCTCCTCTAATGATTCTTCTTTGTTGCTTGTTCATGGGAATCATAGGTGACATCATGTTGGGTGGTACCCTTAGTAGGTGACTGGTGGGATGGTGCCGGCGACGGCGGTTCACAGGTGCACTCCTCACCAGTACCTGAACTAAAAGGAAGCCATATTTGGATTTCTGATCCACCTTCATCAAAGACTGAAGCTGGTAGTTGTCACACTCTGGTGATAATCACCCAAAGTAGTGGGTTTTAGTAACAAGGGTGACTGTATTAGTAGAAATCTTTCTTGGGTGAAGAAACTCTCTAGTTACCATGCCTAAAATACCTCACATGTAGCTTCCATAGTAGGGATTGTACCATGTCAATGGTACTCCCAAACCATCATACTTTCCACCTAACGTTGGAGTTATCAAGTAGGTGAGATCTCTTTGAGACCCACATGGGTTTTATCCATAGATGATTTAACAGAAAAAACACTGGATGATGAATACATTGTCTTGAATTGGAATATTGAGAGTATTGTCGAAAGTTTTGAAAACAAGAAAGAACAAGGTTACCGATTAGTGAAATATCACACGTATGATATGCTCAATTAGATATGTATGGTTAATAAAATTGTTATTTGATTCCCAATTCGGCCATTATGCTCATTTGGACTTATCAAAACTAGGATGGACTTATGATAACCATAGTTGTAGAGGATCATCCACAATATCTTGTTGATATTATTTCTTTTTTGTATAGGGTTTTCAAAACAAAGTGTCCTACAACATGATCATTTATGATCATTGGAGATATTCATGTTGGTCTTGTTAGTTTTATTTGTATATGGGGTGAAAAAAATGTATTGATGAATTATAAAATAATAATTTATTATTAGATAGATTCAAATATAGTTCACCGTTTTTGTTTTTTATATTGGGAAAAGAAAATGGTATGATAGATAATAACTTATAGTTTTGTTGTTATAGAGATTAATGTAGGGTTCACCAATTTTTTTGTGTCAGGATTTTTGAGGATTGGACGGGATCCACCCAATGGTTTGATTATCAGGGGGGGTTGTGTTTTACATAATCATGAACATTGGGTTACCATTTTCACTCTTACTCGAAACTCCCAAAGGTCCCCTCATTCATAGATGGGTACCAACTTGATTTCCAAATGAAGGTGTTCATTTGGATTCTTAGGCCCAAAGAATCCTGGGGACTCATATTAGTCGAGAGGATGGGTGGTTGGGCTCATCACTCCCTATTGGGGGGATTTATTTCCTACTTTAGGAATCTTTTATATATTTAATATATGTTCATGAATCTCTTCCTAATCTCGATATAGGGCTGGTTACCCTAAAAATTATTATGTGTTAATTCTCTTTTATGTGAAAAAGACTGGAGAATCTATAGTGAATCCATCTGTATGTATATAAGGTTCTCAATAATTTTATAATAATGGGTGGTTTTCTATGTAATGAAGTCATATAACCAAGAACTTTAAAATTTTCTCCCACGCAAGGAGGTGATTAATATTACTAGGAGGGTATTGATCTATTATGAGGCATCCTACATATCTCAGTCATGATAGGAATCAAAACCCAAGTATTTCATTGAACCCATGATATTTAATGTCCTCTGGAAAAAATCTATATTAGTGTTACAAGACACCAGGTGTTTGATATTGATTCCTAGAGGGACATCCTACATATCTTTATTTTGGTGATAATCATAGTTTTCATAGTTCATTGGTTTAGGGATTACACTTTGAGGGTTCCCTTGTCATTTTAGAGACTTATAGTTAATATGAAATGATTATTATAGTTCCCTAATCCCATGTGATCTATGCTCGGTGTGAGAAATATGGGATGGAAAATGAACTTTTTCATTTCTCATGATGTTGGGATTTATTTGTTGGGACTTCCCAAAGAGGATTTATTTATAGTTCTAAGGCCTCAGGGAGATGTCATATGTATCCTGGTAATGGAAGGAATCATATTAATCATAGTTTAGTTTATTTCTCAGTCTACTGATGGATGAGGTAGAGTGATTAACCCATGGGAATGATTGGGTCCCGATGGTTGAAATTTCATTGACATGAGTCTTACATCGAAGTGGATGTTTATTTTCATTCAGTACTTAGGAATATATTCTACATATCCTGTTTATTGTTGGAATAAGTGTTCTTATAGTTCAATTTGTTTCTCAGTCCGCTAATGGATGAGGTAGAGTGATCATCCAATAAGAATTATTGGGTCCCAATGATTGAAATTCCATTGACATGAGGCTTAAGTCGAAGTGGATGTTTATTCTTTCTCAGGCCTTAGGAAAGAGTCATACTTATCCTAGTTATTATAGGAATCAGAGTCATCATATTTCAGTTGATTAGGGCTTCCACTCTGAGGTTTTCCTTGTAACATGGGGTTTTATGGTACATATGACATGGCCAATGCAATTATCTAAGACCACATGAGCCATGCTAATTGTGAGAAACAAGGGATGAAAAGTGATCAATATCATTTATTATAGATTTGGGACTTATATGTTGGGATCACCCTATATGATCAGTATGGAGCTCAAACCTTGAAGAGGTGGCCTATATATCCTAAATATGGCATGAATTAGAGTCTTCATAATTCTTTTTTGGGGGATTACACACTGGGTTTTCCCTATTGATCGGGGCTTATACACCCAGGGATGACAATGTTATCAAGTATTGGGAGGCCCTTGTGTCCTAGTCTACTTTTCTAGAGGATATAACATTACCCGTCTAACTTTTCTAGAAGTCATCTCAAGACATGGATGGTTTGTCCAGGAATATGTCACATAACCGGGATGACATGTCAAGAGGGTGTCGCATGATCCAGCTGACTTGTCTTGGTATTATTGCAAGAGCTATCAGAAATACATGGAAGGTGTTACGAGAGTCAGTGTGTCATGTCTCAAATGGTGTCACATGTCTTGGATGACATCCTTGGAGGTCATCGCGAGTCCTAGCTAACATGTTTGGAGGGCGTCGTGAGTTTCAGTTGACTCACACTGAGGGTATCACGAGAGATGATTTTATATGCCTAGATGCGAATGCAGTACCTAGTTGATATGAGATAGTGTCATTATATGATTCATGTGTTGTGTCTAAAGGATGTCATAAGGTTTGGGAGACAAGTCCATGAGAACTTCATGAGACTATGGTGGCACACCTAGGGGGGAAATGTGACTTTCTTTTACATGTCTGGAAGATTTCACATGACCCAAATTGTAAGCTAAAAGAGCATCGTGAGATCTGGGCGACATGTCTTGGTGTTGTCACATGTCTTGGATGGTTCACACGAAGCACATGAGGGTCTAAAGACATGTTTTTGTCTAATTATTTCACTTTTAGTCTTTTTTCAAGCATGTGTATTGAAAATTACTTATCTTTATTCAATGTTAGTTTATTTTGAGTCTTTCATGATCTTGAAGATGTGCGGTATGTTCTTCACACATCTTTCCAGGAGTCCTTCTCATGATCTATGAATGATCACATGAAGTGATTTATGCATGGTTCATGATCACTCTGGTTATTAATCATCATATTACAGGGCATAAGACTTTTTGGTCCTGATATTAGTTGCTCTGAGAAATTTTCTCTGGTACTTGGTTGTGTTGATGCACTTGGATGCGAAAAATCCAAATCTTTGTGCTCGAGAGTCCAACCAACCCTTTTAGGTTGGGTTGGGGAATTTATAGGCCATGCCACCTCGATTGTTCACTGGTTTTCATGGAATATCTAGTGTGGATATAGGATGTAGTCGGTAAAGGGGTATGGCACCACGCACCTTCGCTAATCTCTATCATGGATCGCTTTGAGGGAATCACCTGATTTTCAACAATCATGATTCCCTCCCATAAACTTCCTTCATTGGATTATTTCCAATTAATGAAGACTTTTTTGACCTATGTGGGAATGCCTAAAGACTTCCATTTTGTCATATCAACATGTCCAAGGGCCTTCATGATATCTAAGAGCCTGTTGAAAGGAATATGTGAGATGCTCAATGCCTTGCCCATGACATTTCACAAGGGAAATATGATTTGTCTGAAGGTCCTCGTGAGATCAGGGTGGCTTTTCCAAAAGTCTCTTGGGACTAAATTTTGGACTTCCTTAATGCATCAAAAACATTTTAAGTCCATGAGAGGCTTCCACCTCCTCCTCCTTTTATTTCATTTTTTATTCTCTAAAGGTTGAGGGTCATGAAAAATTATATGACTAATGTTAAAAACTAGTAATCTACCTCTTGATGATGCATCGCATGACCAATGGAGGTCTTGTGGAGGTTCATGATCATTTCATGGGAAAATCCATCCATTTTTCCTTGGGAAGAAAAATGGGAAGTACGAGGTATCCTAGACATACTCAAGGCCTTTCACATGATGAGGATGAAAAGCCATCGGGTTTTTGGGAGATGGGGAGAGCATGTTGCCAAGGACTCGTGGTGTTTTTCAGATTGTCAGGGGCACTCTGCATGTATTTTAGAAACCACAAGTGGGTTTCACCTCCCCTCCTTTTATTTCATTTATTTTATTTTACAATAGTTTAAGAGTCATGCGGATTTGATCAAATTTTTTCAAGGACAATAATCCTCCCCTCTGGGGATAAGTCTCAGGATCTTTGTAACTGCTAGAGGCCTCCACCTTTTGGATTTTTTCCTCCCTATTTTCTAAGTATTTTTGTGGCCTTAACCCACTTATTTTCTATAAGGGTTCCACATGATTAATATGGGATCTTATAATTTCATGCAATCCATGTTCAGGTTAGTCAATCTGCTTGCCTATAAAATGTTGCATGATCAGTTTTGGATTTCATGATAATGAGAATAAATTATAAGGGACAATTTATTTTCTTTCCATTGACGTATCATGTGGTAGAAGGCCCACATGAGGGTGTCACACGACATCCAAATCCTCATGAAATTGAGTAGATGAAGAAAATCAATAGAGTATTGTGAAGATTTTTCTCAAACATATATGGAATATTTATTTTATTCACATGGCCATATCAAGTGCATCATGGAGATTCTTTCCACATGTGAATATTTCATGTGAATGGTGTGGACCTCTATCAAATTGACATAGAGAATTGAGTCTTTATTTTTATTTAATGATCATATTTTATGGCGCATAAAAAAATTCATTATGACTTGATCATATACAAACACCAAGTCTTTATCCACAATTCTTCACATAACTAGGTATACAGCAATTTGATATCCTTCTATGAAATGGCATGCCCATTATGTGGACAATAATTCATGATCACATGATCATGTTTATTCATGAGTAATGATTTTTATCTTTTCATGAGATTTAACCCCTTTCAGAATCACATCCTCATGCATGGTGGGTCATGTAGTTCCATTTCCATTTGCATGATTGGTAATCCAGTGCCAGCCTTTCACATTATGGGTTATGTGGTTCCAACCTTTCATAAGTTGGGTTAGGCGATGCCCCAAAATTTTGCGTGATAGTTCATAAGATGCCTTATCTGATTCATGTGAATGAGAGAATGTTGTTTCTCATGCACATGAGTTGCTTCATGTAACCCTTATATAGGGTTGCACAAGATCATTCGTATCACGATGCTCTGTTTTGTGCAGAAAATGATAGCATCCTTCTACTGACTAGAAGATTCCCTCTTCAACTTGAAATCTACTTGTATTTATAGGAAAATAATCTCACCACATGTTTTTCATCTAATAAATAAGGCACATCCAATAATCATGCTCCACCATTCTTCACACCAACTTAATCAACCATGAGATCTGAAAATAACATTGTGTCAATGTATGCCTCTGATATGTTGAAAATTCTTGTGTCTTCAAATTATTAATAGGCCTTGACTGTTGGTGTTTAGAAACTTCCAATCATATGTATTCTTATGTGGTGGAACCCACTTATTGGGATTCTTCATGTGATTCCAAATATCATGGCATGGAGAAATCATGATAACCAACCTCATGGACTCATCCAAGCCCTAAAAAGAGCCTATGGAATCATGAACTGTATACATATTAGTGTTTCAACCATCATGTATATCAAAATTCATGTATCCACATAATCTTTTTTAGAGGGTTCACATAGAACCTCATATATCACACATAGTACACATGAAGATCTTGTACCAGGTGATCCATTATTTCTTTATAGAGATTCTTCAAACATGGTTCTTACTTCACATGTTGTAGACTCATTCATGAACAAGGCCTCCATGTCGATCACCATAGATTATGCGTGTTTCACTCTGAACGCATCCACATAAAATATTTTCATCATCGCGCATCTACCTAGAGGGTTCACATTACACCATAATTATCACTATAGGTTTCCATCACTCCCTTCGATATTCCATACTATAATGGTGGTTCACTTCATGAACCAAGGAGTTGTGATACAGGTCATTCATATTCTAATCTGAGAGCATGGTTGCACGAACAAGGAAAATTCCCTAGTTTTCTTGCATGCTGATGATGATGAAGTGAGTGATGATCCCAACAGTGGAGGTATTTTGTAATACCCTCCTCCTTCATAATGGATACCCTCGATGTGCATGCGATATTTTCATTCCACCATCCTTCACAATAGCTAACTTCATGGTCTCCCTTCATCCATGAACAGAGCTTGTAGAATCTTATACTACATTAGGAGCTTCTTTCTTGCATTTTGGATCTTTTAGAGACATGGTGTTTCTATACTCTATATGTTATAGGCTCATACATGATCATGCCATTTGGGAAGATCGGTGTGGACCATATGCCTCACACCCTAATCATATCTATTATCCATTTTCATGAATTTCATTTCTACTTCAAGGCTTCATATGATACCACGATCTTCATGTCATTTTGTTCACCTGATAAGTTATCATGGTCTTCATGCTTTCTCTGTGATATCTCAAACTGTAATGACTATTTTTTCCAAAACCCAAGACCCAGGATACATGCCATGTCATGTACTGATATGAGAGAATAGTTACACTTTTATTCCCATGATCAATCATAGGTTCTTTATCTCTTCATTTGATATCACATGAGGCATGAAATATCCACATAAAATTGTCTCATATGGCTGTCTTGGTGGTAGGAGATATGGTGTGGGGACACACATTCACTCAAGGTCCTACTTATGTGCAGTATCCACTCCAAGTTCAAGAGGCAAGGTAAAAATCTGATACCATGAGGTTGAAGGAGATGATGTACAATGTGGCATATCACGTGATATGCATGGCATGTGTCTTTCCACAAAAAAGTGTGCGATGAAAAAATATGATTGCCAATTTCTACTAAAGTCTCTTATGGATAACACCATTTGAATACTTAGTTTTAAGGAACCAAAGAATCAATTAGTCTTTCTTTTACGTAGGATGATAATACCAAAATCATACCTCATAATACTTATAAAATTTTCCTTATAAGTACTAATGGAATCATCATTATTCTACTTTAGCTCATATAATTACTTATCCATACTAACATAAATAATATCATGAAAGTACTTATTGAAAAATAACCTCCTATGATCTCACTCTATAGAGTAAATTTCATCTTATTACAGCATGTTATTGATAAGATTCCACCATTTATCAACTTTTATTTCCAAATATTAAACTACTAAAATAACTTTTTCATGCTCCGAGCACTATAGAATGGAAAATATCTTTTCAGTGATACAAATACACTACTCAGAAATTAGTGGAATAGCAGACCCACTAATGGAAGTTGGATGTTTCGCTATAAAGGACTCAACAGTACATTGTTACCTCCTTTTCTCATTTTGAATCTTAGCACGATTCATAGCTTGATAAAGTTGCATAACCATAACAATTATTTTTTTTATTCTATCTCCCATAACATTTGGTTACTCATGATGATAAAAATTGTATTATCTATTATATTTAGTGTTACCATAAATTCTCCTAGCTCAAGACATTGACTAAAATAACAAAATATAGTGTAAGAAATGATAATCATAGTGATAAATCATATAATCACTAAAAACCATTCATAGGAAATATAAATTATGAAAATTTATTTTAAATCTATGGAACATTAGGTTTAACATAGGTCATCCATGGTCATTATCTATTCATATCCTTCATAATGGTTCATAGAGAAAATGTTAATTAACCCAAGAATATCTCTTGGGAGTGTCTATCCATGTGTGTAGTCTTAGGCCCACTCTTCTTTCATTAATGACGATCGAGTTAATACCCAATCCACCCCTTTTAAAGTAGTTACCCCTAGATGTATCTGTACCATAGCTTTATCCACTTACCAGTATCCATATAAGGGTGTATTTTCTAAGAAAACCACACAATATCTACTTTACAAAGGCTTCAAGTTATTATCCAATACATAGACTTATCTATAGGGTTTTCAAAAAAAATCTCTAATTATAATCTCAAAAAAAAATTAAACCCTGATCAGATACCAACTGAGGTGTCCAAAACATTATATATTAAATTTTACATCAACTTAAATGAATATTCAATAAATATCATTACAATACACACCATAGAACCATAATTTTTTTTTCATGTTTTAGGAATTGATATAAAATACACTTATTTTTGGAATTATCTTCAACATATCCCACAAATTTATTTTCATAAAGTACACTTCTTAGTCATACCATACTTAAATCCTTTCTCCATAACCTAGGAAGAGGAAAGATAAGAAAGGGTAGTATCATATGCTCAATAAGGGTAAATATGGTATATATTAGTAAATGATCATATATAAACATAACATGAGTATAAGGGAGTTATAATATTATGTTAAAATTTAAAAATAATGCCTAGTAATTCATATATCATAATTATGGAATATGTATTTGGTAGTTCATAATACATAAATCATATAAGAATCAAACATCATGAGCCATGTGGTCATATCATAAGAAGAATAACATGTTATAATAGAGTATTATAAATTGTGGAATATACATAATCATATAAATGTTATGTCAAGGCTACCCACAAAGACATTTAACACATGTTAGTCTTGGGCTAACCACTTGTGTACCTACTTTAGGCTTGGGATAACCTCCATTATACCCACTTTTGAGCTTGAGATAACCTTCAATGTACATGTTGAGATCATAAAAATTAATAATTTCTCAATTTATTGGAGGTTATAATGGATGTAATCAATATAAAATCATAATCCATTAATATGTATGCCACCAGATCATGAAAATATATATCATTTATTCATAGAAAAACACGAGGAAAAGAAAAAATGTTTCATCAAGATTTCATCATCATAATAAATAACTATCCAATGAAATAATAAGAATTTTATCACTATATCATATCCCTAGAAAATCCTAACTAAAATCAATGTATGTTTTCATGGATGAAACTACCATTAAAAGATCTCTGAATATTTCTTGAGAAAAATACCATTTTTTTAAAATAACATATTTAAAATATAAAACTTTCCAACATATTAGGAAAAAACATTTAAAAGAACCTTGGAAATATGTAATTTAATACTCAAAGAAAATATTTTTCATGACAATTTGAAAATTCATTCATGTGTTATATGTTGAAAAAATATTTCTTTTCATACCTTTGATAAAAAGTACCTCTTTTATAAAATGATAAGAAGATTCATTTTAAATTTTTTATGGAATGTAAAAAATGAGTAAAAATGAATTTAATCAATAATTACAAAATATTAAAATAATTATTGAAATCATTTTAAATAAAATATGGTCATGAAATAAAAATATTCTTGACTGAATAGAGAAATAGAGTTGGTTTTACATAAAAACATTCTTTCAGACTTTTGAGTACTTGGAGAGAGAAAAATGAATGGGAAAAGTTTAATATCTAGAAATAACCATATGATAATAAAATGAAGGAAATTTATGATAGATATATCACATAATTTTATCATTTTAATTTTAAGTATAAACAAACCTCATAAATGGTAAGATTGTTACATGAAACCCTTACCTCAAGTCCAACTTGCTTCGTAAGTGTTTTTAGACTCATGAATAATAAATTTAAATTTATTATACTTATATACCATAATCATATTCATTCTTATAATACCATAAATGGTTTACTTATAAAATATTATCACCCATTCATTAAAAATATTTCATTATCTTTATCATTTCAGGAGTTAACAACTTAATTTTTCATGTATGATTAGATTTATATTTTATATTATTTTCATCTTGATCAGGGTTCCATATTATATATAATGTTAATAATGATATAAATATCTTATATATTCATTATATAAATAATTATAACCACCAATAAAATGTAGTTATAGAAAAATGAATTACACTGTTCATGGAGATGGTAGTCCGTACGTACACATGAATATTGCTTTCCTTTTCTAATGAAAAGAAGAAAATAAAGATAAATAATATTTTATAATTAAATAAATTTAATTATATCAAAAATATAATATATATCTATTAAATCCATAATTAAATATATCAATTTGAGGTGGTGAGAGAAAATAAATCATATCGTTGTGTGGAGGCAGTAGTCCACACGTACTGATGAGTGATAATTTCATTTTCTATTTGATGAAAAGGAGGTCGAAAATGGTAATCCCACAATCATATTGAAATACTAGTCTATTTATGATAATGGAACCATTATTTCAGTATGGATAAAATAGATTTATAGGAATTAAAATAAGAAATGAACTTTGAAAGAATCGGGTAAGACGGTTACCTCTTCTTTGAGAGACCTCCTTTAGCTTCCACCTTAAGCCTTCATAGGATGGTCTTAGAGTATTATTAGGAGGTAACGAATGAAATTAATGAAGATATAATTTTTTTCATGGGATTGTATGAGATATAATTCTCAAATATTATTAATAATGGAGGAGAATAGGTTCCCTATTATAAGTGAGGGGAGGGACACACATGGAATTACTTAAAAGATTTATATAATATAAAGTCATTTATAATGATAGTGGAACCAAATGGAAATTAATTCTAATTTGGGATAATTTTAGGTAAAAATATCTTCAATAAATATTATTTAGACAATTTTAAGTGGAATTTTTATCCCTATTTCTTAGTTTAACCCTACCATAAACCTGTTTTACCCCTAACTGTGGTAACAAATATTTATCATTTTTTTTATTAATTATGAACAAAAAATTAAAGATACCTCAATAAAATCATTAATAAATAATGATTTGTTTAATTTATTAAGATAAAAAAACATTGTGCACTAAAAACAGTTTTCAGAAAAATAACACTTTTTAACTTTAAATGATTTTATATTCATTATTAACCATTAGATAACTAATGTATGAATTACTATTAATATATTAACAATAAATATCATTAAAAATAAATTTTTAAAATTTATAAATATATATTTTATTTAAATGTTCATAATAAGTAAAAAAGTAAACATTTATTTTAAAAAATAGGTCTTTTAATGTTGAAATGATTTTTTGAAAATTTTAATGATTATTTCTTAGGAATTAATAAATAAATTTGAATTAAATAAAAAACATTCTATATAAATTCCAAAATGTTGTTAATACTATTCATACTTACCAATACAATTAAAAGGATTTAAATTTTATAATACATCTTGGTTCATTTAGACTCATGGTTGCGAATAAAAAAATCTATCAGATAATTCAAATTTATTTCAAAAAAATACTTATAAAATTTCAGGGTGTTACACCTGCACATCATGTCTGTTATCTGATTCAAAAAAAAGTTTTTCAAAAAACTAAAAATACCGTTAATACCTATCTACGGGACACCCAAATGAAAGGAAAACATCATTGGGAGAGAATAAATCATCTGGATAGCCCCATAAATAAAGTATAGATCGATATAGGGAGCTTAGAGGAGTCCATGAAATCCATACAATCCAAGATTTCATGGGATGTTATAGCAGGGAACTCCCTATTTCCTAGTCATATGAGAAAAAAATATAGATCATCCCCAGATGAAATTTGGAGTATCCCAAGATTCTCATCCCTGTTATGGTGATGCCTATAAGTCCACATCCATATTATTTTAAAACACTCTCATTGGATGATCTGACAAAGATATATTTTTTCTAAAAGGACAAATGGGTTGGGAATGTTCACTTATTACCACACTACCCTACTCCAAACACTAGTTTCAAATTAGTGAAGTAATTTCCTAGATTCATTACCTAGGTCCTCTCCCCTGAATATCAGTCTCTCTTCAATAAATTTTTTTTGGATGATGATGATGACAAATGCTACTTCACTCAAACTTACTCATAGAGCTTTAATGAAAAATACTATATCAAGATTTTTTATGTTTTTAATGGTGAGGATCTATGGGAAAAATGTGATGGGACTCATGTATCCCATCCATGATTAATTTTCTTATATACTAATACCATAATTCAGATTTACCTATTGATATAGAGGTTATGTGAAAAAGAGTCTAGTTTCTTTTAAAATTCCACTGCTGGTCAAGATCCCAATAAAAAATTACTGAGCACTTATTCCTGAATAGAGATTGGGTGAATTTTTTCTAGAATATCCCAAGAGGACACCCGGGTATTTCTCCCATCATTGTTATTTTAATCTTTTCATGAATTCATGGTATGGAGGTGACTCAGTTAATTAAGATCTCAATAGTGGGAAAAAAGTGGCCGCAACAACCATCTTTTGATGTATCTAGGGAGCTCAAAATGAATGCAGATTCAAATACAAGCCATGTAATCTCTTACATATGAAGATAAGAGTCCAAAAAAAGAACTATAATATTTTTATTCAAATGATTGGTTCCAAGAAATGAATAATATTTTTGGTTTTTATAATCCCTCCCCAGTAACAAACATAAATTCTTGTCATTGGATTTCATGGATAACACCTAGATCTAGTATGAAGCTAAATTTTCATTAATCATGCTCCAACGCTATTATGAAAGGTGGAGGAATCATTCACAACCAAGCTAGTTCAGTGGTGTTTCATTATAGTTCCTTCTATGGAGAAGGAAATCCACTTCTCACATTATCCAAAGAACTACTTAATGGCCTCTCTATTTGTAATGAGAAAGGTATCTATCTTTTAGTTCACTACTAAAAAACACATTATATACAACGCTAGACTTTATCAATTATTTTTTAAATTATAAATATTAATAAGTAGTATATATAAAATAAAGACATATAAAATGAATAAATTTTAATAACTAAACAAAAAAATTACAAATGAATAAATTAAAAAATTATTAAAAAAATTATTAATGAGACAATTATTCATCAAAATGAATAAATTTAATATATATATATATATAACTGTAAATATGAATAAATAATATATATTAAATAAAAATATATAAAATGAATAAAATGTAATAATTAAAAAGATATTAATGTCTTATTCGTTATAGTGGTTTTATACGTAATTATCTATTAATACATTTAATATAAATATATTAATATATATTTTGATATATATATATATATGTCCTAAAATATGATTTATATAATAAAAAGTATTTATGTTTACATTAAATAAGTCATATATTTAGTGAAGAATTGTTTATAATTCAAAAATAATATTAATTAAAAATATTGACTAATTGTATCGAGTAATGGAAATTAATTGAAGTTTATTTGATTTTTCGTCGTCAAGGCAGGTGAAGACGATAGGGGCTATCGGCGGATGACTGATACTCGATAGAATGATGGTGTGGGGTGCTCTCGGACAAGGAGGCAGGCGTTGAGATGTGGGCGATGATGCTGGAAATCCAAAAAAACGGGATGGTGGTGCGGATGATGGACTAGATATAGAGGTGAGGCGACGACCTATAGCCACATGTGGGATCTCTGATGGGGGATCGAGTGAGGTTTGGAGGATCCACTATTGGGTCTTTGGGCAGAAAAAATGGATCTCATGCCCACTGGGCATTCAGGCCATCCACATATATAAATAAATAAGGCATGATGGGTAGGCTATCCACTTGGGGGGCTATGACCTGCCTTTCCAACCTATGTGTGAGGTGTATGTGTTTAATGTATTGTACCCCCAAATCACTTAATATATAAATTTACTATATTTATAAAATTATATATATTTATAATTATAAATAAATAAATATTTTTTTAAAAGTATTTATATAATTACAAGTAAAAAAATATATATTTAAAAAATTGTAAAATTATAATAAATTTATTTATATAATGAATATATTTACTATATCAATATCTATATCTATATTTATATTTATATTTATATTTATATTTATATTTATATTTATATTTATATTTATATATATTTATATATATTTATTAAATATATATATATTTATTAAATATATATATAATTATATAAATTTATATAATGATATAAATATATAAATATTTTTTAAAAGTATTTATATAATTATAAATAAATAATTATATATTTATATAATTTTAAAATTATAATAACTATATTTAAATATTTATAATATTTATAATATTTATATTTATATTTATATTTATTTATTACATATATATATAATGATATAAATATTTTTATAATTATAAATTTATAATAAATTTATTTAAATAATTAATATTTTAATAATATTTATATTTATATTTATATATTTTTATTAAATATAAATATAATTATATAAATATATGTATAATGATATAAATATATTTATAATTATAAATAAATAATTATAAATATATAATTATAAATATATATATATATATTTAATTATTTATAAATATATATATATATATAATTATTTATAAATATATTTATAAATGTATATTAACTCTATTTATAAAACTATATATTTATAATTATAAATAAATAAATATTATTTTTTAAAAAATTATTTTTATAATTATAAATAAATAGTTATATAGTTAAATAATTATAAAATTATAATAAATATAGTTAAATAATGGATATGTTTAATATATTTATTAAAAATATATCATTATATAAATATATATAATGATATAAATACATTTATAATTATAATTATTAATTCTTTATTAGTGTTAAAATTTTATCATTGATAAAGATGTCTTTTATCAGCACTTCTTTAGTGATGACGAAAGGTATCTTTATCATCGATTTTTTGGAAGCGCTGATAAAACTCTCCAGATCTATTTAAAAGAACCCTAACTGCATTGATTTCAGTTGCAATTCCCATGCTTTAACTGAAGTCCACTATTGTCGATGCTCCTCCTCAACTTTCTCTCAAATGAATCAATCCTCAAATCCAAGGTATGTTATTTTTTCTTCCCCTCTATCGTTGATTTCTTGTATGGGTCCGTAGTTTACATTATTGCAGTGTTTTGTTGAATCCTCTTCTCTATTCTCATTCATGCTCAGTTGAACCTCCTTGGATCCCTAAGAGGGTTTCCACATCCTTCTACTTTGATTCAAGTGTATCATCCCTCAATTTTCATGTGTTGTCTATGTAAATCCCCTCTTTATTCCTTCTGATTTAGGTGTCTCCTACCTCCATTTCCATTTCTTGAGGTTTGTTTTTCTCTTAGAATCCTTCATTTTACAGATCATAGAATTCCTGAGTCTTTTTAAATTCATTTCTATTTAAATTAAGACTATGTATAATGTTTATAATGGATTTGGAAAATATTTTGGTTGAATTCCATGCTTGGCATAAATGGTTTTCCATGTATTTCGATTGAATTATTTTGACTTAAATGTTTTATCATTCCAAGTGTTTGATAATATTCTTATGAGGCATTTCAAGTCATTTTTATGACAAATGAAAGTTTTCGGCCATATTTTTTGTTTTAAAGGAAGAAACAAAGTTTCAAATAAATTTTTAAAATATAAAAAGGGTGTATTTATAAATATTTCCAAAGTATTGAAATTATTGAATTCCAAATAAAAGGAAAATAACTTTCCACCCCAAGTTATATTTTTTTAGTATCCTGTTTAGCACTTTAAAATGGGTTTATAGCTTGTTCCACCCTCATTGATCACCCCTTGTATTTGGTGTGCCTGTTATGGGATGTTTTTCAATTTATAATGTATGTATGATGTGAAAGGGTTTGTTCTTTGCATGGTTGTTGGATGTGAGGTTTAGGATACTAATTTTGTTACCATATTTTTGTATTTCCATTTATTTCTCACCTCCTCACTTTATTTCTTGGTCATGGGAATGCTATATAACTAAATGGTATCTTGGATGAGTGAAAACTCTAGTTTAGCTTGTGCCCAGTTAGAGTGGGATTGGGTTATTTAGTACTTAAAATGATTTTATTTTTGTTTCAAAAATCAAAAAAGTTTACGAAACTTAGTAATTAATCATAACAAACCATTACTTCCCACTTAATCAACCCATCCATTATCTCATCACTGAAGAAATCACTAAATAAAGTTTAAGTATTTTTCATTGACTTATAATTCATTTGGGTTTTAGTGAAACGAAATGAATTTCTTTGTAATACAAGACAAGGTATAAAAGGTAATACTTAACTAAGTATATTCATACCATTTAAAATCATGATTTGAAACTAAATTCATGTTTACTATAAGTATTAAATATATCTGATTATAAATATGTACCAAATTGTAATTTCCTTTCTTGAAAAAAGGTCCAATACATGTGAATTTTCAGGTTACTTTGTCAAAATAAAGTGAGGTAACATAACCCATACATATGATAACTATATTCCTATATGGATCTTAAAATGATTTGAAGCTTATAGAATTTATAAGCACAAAAAATATATAAATTAAAGAATGTAAATAATTAAAG
The DNA here is from genome assembly GCA_963277665.1 of Viscum album. Classification (NCBI taxonomy): domain Eukaryota; kingdom Viridiplantae; phylum Streptophyta; class Magnoliopsida; order Santalales; family Viscaceae; genus Viscum; species Viscum album. Next base: position 163,981,432 of record OY728159.1, read on the forward strand.
AACACAAGTCCAAACATTAATTTCATAGAATCAATTATTTTAAAACAAGTAAACATGTTTAACAAAATTTACATAATAAACCAAGCATGAATATATAATGTGAAAAACATGTGTGATGTGGTTTCCATCTCACCACACTCAATCGCATGAAAAAACATTATTTGGTCCTCTTATTGCTAAATTTTTATTAAAAATTCTTAGTTTCACCCATCAATGTGCTATATGATTTCTCTATAACATTTCATAAACAACCCAAATCATTCCATGATCTTCTAAACATAGACAACAATGTAAAAACATGAAACTCGGTGTAAATTCATGTTTGGTTATTTTCCAAACAAAAACCAAATCTGTTATCGTTCTATCACCCTCAGTACTAGAGAACCTCCAATTCGACTAACACTCAGAGAAATTCAAATCAAACCTAAGACTAATAACACACATAGACTATGTCTAACACCTCATGATCTTTTTTTAAATTGTTTTCAATGTCATGAATATTTTAAAAAATTTCTTGATTTTGATTCTTAAATAAATTTTATGGATTGTTAAAGTTTGGATTTGTGGCTTCTTGTGTTATATTTTATGAGACTCATTTTTGATAAATGAATTTCCCTTTTATTAAATTTTGAAGGAAGCCCATGGGTACCTCAGTATTTGGCCAGGCAGTCCAAGACAATCATGTTAGGCATTTTTAGCTCCACCTATCAATGGGATTTATAATGAAAACACTAAATAAACATTGGTGAGGTATAGAGACACTTATAGAGGTGGAATCAAACCCCCTAGAACCGTAGACCAATGTTAATGTGCAAACTAGGTAGCCATGATCACTAAGAGTGTTAGGATCTTTGATCCTTGACCTAACATTCAAGAGAAATAATTTTCCATGGTGCTCGGATTTAATTTTTTAATTTACTCATGTCTTCTGAAAAATGTTTTATTTATGCCATCTTTATAAAATTTAAATGATATATTTAATAATTATTATTTTATTTTCATTGGGTGGTGACCTAATTATCATTTTTATGCTCATTACTATTTTAAATTTCAATTTTGAAAAAGAAAAGTTGGTTTTAAATGTTAAAGTGAGTTTTGAAATGGAAAAACGAGATTTTCCCTTAAAATTAACTCAAACAGATTCGGTGTTTTGAAAGTCATGAAGTAATTTCAAAGTGAACTTGAAAAATATTAATCACTTCAAAGTGTACATCTTTCCATGGAAATGGTTTTAAAATTTTAATTTATTATTGATAGTTTTTTAATATTCTTTTTAAAATTTTGACTTGATACTATAGTTTTTATAGAAAATGGGGTTTGTATCCTATTAAGTGTTTTGAAAAAAATGGTTGATTTTCTTGTGGTGTGCCTTTAAAGATTTGGTAATTTTAAAATCAAAACCCCTTGAAAGAAATAACATGAAACACAAATTTAAATATAATTATTAAAGGGTGAATTAATATTTAATATTTAAATTAGGTAGTGTATTAATAATATAAAATAAAGAAATGTGTAACTTGGAATATCTCTCAAAGAATGAAAATTGATATAGAGAACCATTAATACTTTTATAAAAACTGAATAAAAATCCATTAACAGAAAGAATTTTTTTTCATTTTTAAATCAAAGGAATTACATAAAAATATTTTATAATAAATTCATTGTATATTGAATTAAAATAATACCAAAATATGATCCAAAAAATGAAACATGTAACAAGGAATTAAAATTTAGAACAGAAGACCCTTACATAAACTCATTTATCAAACCATTGTGTGATTGATATAATTTTAAACATTAGGAAACACACTAAGAAATGTTTCCTAGTGCTTCAACATCTCCTAGCTTGGGAAAATTTAGATTTAAGGAGACAACTATCATCCTCATAGACTTAATCTCCTAAACAGTTATTATTGAATATTTTTTCTTGATACCCATCCCCCAAATTTTCAGAATATGAACCTATGTTTCTTTAACTACTCTGAGAAGTAGTCATCCTATAATGAGTACTAGTGATTATTTTGGGTTCTCATTATTAGAATTATCTATAACTTTCACCATTGATTATGAATATCTTATGTGTATAAATTTATTTTTTATATAAAAAGAATATTTTATGAACCTCATATGATGGATATGAATTGAAAATGGATGAAAAAAAATCATATGATAAAAGAGTATGAATATGGAGTTAAATATTTTATCAGTTTTTCAATAGAGCATGCATATGACCCTTATCAAATCCTTTTTCCATGTATACATTATTTTTATTCAAAAAAAACTAGTCTAGAAGAGTTGGAAGAACATTTTATTAGTTATGGAATCAATCAGAGCTATAAATATTAGACTAAACACAGGGAAAAACTAAATATTTACAGAAATTTGGATGGTACTTTAGTTTACAGATCATTTGATATGATTATTAATGTAAATTATGTTTTATATCATATAAAAGAAATGAAAATAAGAAATAAAGATGACCTTCATGATTGTCCCGTGTTTTTTGAGAGGTTAAATAACAATGCTGAGAGAACATTGTATATCAATTGTACAAATACACAACATTTTTATCTGTATTGAAGTTATATAATTTGAAAGATAGTGGTGGATGGAGCAACAAAAGATTTAAAAAACTAATTGGTCTCATGAATGATATACTACAAGAAGAAAATGAACTTTATTTTATAACATATGATGCTAAAAAAATAATATGTTTAATGGGAAAGATATCTAAAAATACATTTTTGTCCAAAGTATTTTATATTGTTTTGAAATGACCATGAATCCCTAATAAAATTCCCTATGTGTGGTGTAGATCAGTACAAGAAACATAAATCAAGTTCTTTAAAATATGTATGATACTTTCCTATCATTCCATAGTTCAGAAGACTATATGGATTTTAGAAAATAGTGAGACAATTGAAATGGCACGAAGATACAAGAATTGAATATGGGAAAATATATCATCCAAATCACACTCCTTATTGGAAGAAAATTGATTAGGAGTATCCTATGTTTGGTAATGAGCTGAGAAAATTCTTTCTTATTTTATTAACACATAGAATAAAACATTTTAGTGTACATAGTAATACTCATAGTACAAGGCCAGTCATGTTGGTAAATTATAACTTATCGACATGGTTATGCATGAAGTGTAAATACATTATTTAATGATATTGATTTCTATTTTGATCCATTGATCAAATATCTAAAATTGATGTGGGATACATGTGTTACAATGTATGATGCTTATAGAAGTAAATAATTTATATTGAGAGCCATGTTTCATGGGATGATAAATGAATTTCATGATTATGGAAATTTTTCAGGCTACAACAATAAAGGAATATTGGGGTGTCACATTTGTGAAGAATGAACACACTCAGTTTGGTTGAAACATTCCATGGAGACTATGTTTTTTAGACACTAAAACTATTTTCTATGACAACATAAATACTGATTCGGGACGACAACATTCGATGGGGATACTAAAAAAGGTATATCACCGTATACAATATTTGGTGATCATCTGTTTAATAAAATAATAGATATTGACACTATTTTCGGTAAACCATTTTCAAAAAACCTTATGAAATCATGTTATAAAAAGAGATCAATCTTCTTTGAATTACCATATTGTAATTTTTTATACGTTATAGATTTTCTTGATGTCGTGCATGTAGAAAAAAATGTATTTAATAGTGTTATTGAAACATTACTAAATATTCCTGAAAACAATATGGAATCAAGGCTAGGTTGGACATGATTGACATGGGGATAAGGGAAGAGTTGGCACTAGTGAAGGATAATGGGAAAACTTTTCTTCCTCCAGCAGCTTACACTATATCTAGATAGGAAAAATTGTAATTGTAATTTTTCTTAATGGTATAAAAGTTCTATATTTTTATTAATAAAATATCAAGAATGTCATGTCAATGACTAATTTGAAGTTATAGGGACTAAAATAATATGAATTTCACGTTTTGATGAAATATTTGATGTCAGTTTCTTTATGTTTCATTCTACCTAAAAATGTATGACATAGATTAACCAAACTATTCTTCTTTTTTAAATCTATATGTTTTAAAGTTATAGACTCAAAACAGTTTCTAATCATGAATAAGGTGGTTGCAGTCATATTATGTGAATTAGAGATGATCTTTCTTCCATCATTCATTGATATAATGGTCCCCCTATTTGTTCAATTGGTTAGAGAGGTTGAACAATGTGATCCTATCCATTAAATATGGGTGTAACCCATTGAATTGTATATGAAGATTTTAAAAGGGTATGTCAAGAATCAAAGTCGGTTGGAAGGTTGTATTATGGAATGATATATTATTAAATTCTCTATTTATTACCTATCATATATTGATAAGATCGGTCTCACAATATCCCATCACAATGGATGTATTATGAGTGAAGGTATTTATGGAAGATATGTTGTTACAATTACCATCATAGAGATAGAACATGTGTACCTTTACATTTTACATAATAGTGAAGATTTTGATCCATACATTGAATAACACAAAGAATTTTTTATAGATTTGAATCTATCAAGTACTAGAGGATGGATATCAAATACACATAATTAAGAGTTTATAAGATGATTCTAAGATAATATTTATAAGGATTTTTCTAAAAATCTGAATTCATTTGTAGAAATAATTTTATGTATAAAAAGGGGACCAAATTAAAATTTTATATCTTACATTAGTTTTGTAATCAATGGTTATAAATTCTATAAAAATAGCATGATGTCTGTAGTACAATGAAAAATAGTGTAGTTAAAATTATAGCAGAAGCGATGCACATATCTGGTTCTAAGGAAAGAAATCTAATTTATATGAATATGTCATATTTTAGAATTATCAGACAGATATACATGTTATATTATATTGCATTTCAAGTTCACATTTTCCATTCAAATGGGTTGACGACAAGTGTTAAGTGAAAGTTGAAGAAATGGGATTCAAGAAGGTGGATTTTAGTATGGAAGGAGAAAAGGACAAGCTTTTTATAATGGCATCACAAGAAGGGAAATTATTTTATGTCTCAGATCCAATAAACAAGAATTGTTTGATTTTCCTACTGGTGACTAAAAAACTATGGGGTCAAATGAAAATTCAATCAAGGATGACCCTTTCATTGGGAGATCACAATAAGTTTACAGTGTTCTTAATGTAGAAAATGTCTTTTATGTTAGAGGGGACACAATGAGGGGATTCTTATTCTCGATAGAAGATCCAAATTCCTTCAACCGTTAAAAAAAGTAATTTCAATGAGAAGGTTAAAGTGTTTTTTAATATACTATGATTTTCCTCATAATATTATTTGTTCTCTACTGTATTAACAAAATCTAAATTAAATTTTTGACTACTCATATAGATAATGTCTTACTCACATGATGATGTTACAAATCTTGGGGAAGAACAGGTGGTTGATTCTAAAAATGAAGAATTATTAGGGGATCAATATCATGTTGATAAAATAAAAATAACAACGCAACACCACCGTGTTGAATAAAATAATCAAGGTAAGAAGCAGGGGTATCAAATTTGAGGTTGGAAAGAATCAATACAGCTAACCTATTGATTTTGAAATTTCAATATTCATTAGTTTTGTTCAGGTAACAATGAGGATTAATTTGCAGATTAATATAGATTCATGGAGCCACATCCAACCAGTAACAAAGTAAACCCTTTGGGAATATATAAAGGTAATGTTACAATATACTTTCTCTATTTTACCCAAAAAAATAATGAAATGTTGATTTATTTTTCATTATTACTTGTATATTTTATTTATTTTAGACGAATCCTACAAGAAATACATCTTAATGGATATTAGAAAATCCAATAGAGTCTTCCAAACTCTTTTTACTAAGTTATATCTTAGGTGTGTTGAGGGTAAAGTAAATACACTCCCACCAGTTTGTTATGCACATATTATAAAGTAGAAAACATGGAATGCTTTCATCAGTCATTGTAATGAGAAATCATTTCAAGTAAATTGTAGTCGATAATATATTATTTGATAGTATTTATTTCATTCAATTTGATTCAAAATTATTAATTTATGAAACCACAAAGAAGTGATGAAAATAAACAAAGTACATCAAAACTAATACACCCCTATCGCAAACTATGGATGGAGTATTCTTTACTAAAGAAGAAAAATATATGTATTTTAAATAAAAAATAAAATTCTTATGTGAAATTAAACAACATATGTCCTTTTGTTTATATACTTATTGATTAATAAAAATCAAAATCCACATCTATCCCACATCATGTACTAAAGAAAGAGGCCCACATAAATAAGGAGGGTAAACTAGTTTATGAAAAAACAAAAGTAGTATGGGAATATGTAAGTATGAAATAATATTAATTATTTATGATTTATAACATTATTACATAAAAATATCTATTTATGTTCATATGTTTTTTTATATGGTTACACGTAAGAGTTAGCAGCGACTATACCAAAAAAACTACTTTTAGTAGCTTTGAAGCCGTTAGAACAATATGGTCATGTTAAAGGCATATGTTTTGGAGTGCTCCTAAATCATATTTTGAGAATACAAAGCCATAAGAAGATACATATGAGACAATAAAAGGACAACATACATAAATAGATTATTTTAAAGATATCATTTCCTGATATGGTTTGGTAGACCAATGTATGTCAAAGGATCAAAGCAAACTGATAGTAGAACAAATATCATCACATGAACAACCAAATGAACCCTCAATGTAACAACCCAATATTTTATGTTATTTCTCTCTTTAAATTTAATTTTTTTTAATTCTTATGTTGCATACAATACCCATCTTAAATGAATAAAGAAATATTATTATAATTTAACTGTTAAATTGAAGGAAATGAATAATATTAACCACATTATGAAATTTATATATTATATGTTCAATATAATTTTTAACATTCATATTATACTTTTTCTATACATGATATAAAAATAAATCCACTTTTACGTATAAAAAGTAATATTTTTCTAAAACTAGTTTTTCCTCCTTTTGATATCACACTAATTTTAAAAATAAATTTTGACACTTTAAAATTATATTATAGAAAATAAACTTAAATTTAGAATTAGGAATATCAAAATTTACATTGGTTGACTTTTTTGTATTTTTATGATATATTTCATTTTTTGATGAATAGTAAAAAATACTGCATTTTAATTAAAAACTAACTTTTCATCTAAATAATTTATGATGTTATATTATATTTTAATTAGGTTTTAATGTAACATTATATCAATAATAAATCTATTAATTAAATTAAGGTCATTTTAATCTTTTTTTATATTGAATTTTGAAATAAAAACATTTCAATATTTTGCACATTTTTACTTTAAAAACCAGTTTTCTCACCCCGTCTACGGGATTAATTTTAAATTAATTTTATCCAATTATGTGTTTATAAATTTAGAAATTGGATTCCATATTTGGAATAATTATATTTAAAATAATTAAATATCTCTCTTTTATTTTTTTCAATGTGAATAATAACTTTTATAATTTTAATTACCCCAGTTAAGGGTAAATCGAGCAATTAAAGGAAACAATAATATTAAAAATGTTATAAAATTACCCTAAAACCTATCCAAATTTAATTTTTTGAGTGATTCCCTATAAAAAAATCATCATTGGGTCGATTTTATGATCTCTTGGATCTACTTGGATGACTTTAATCCATTTATATTATTTTAGTTTAAAAGAAAAGTCAAGGATGTCATGATTTTGTTTTTAACAAGTAAAATATTTTAATATGGGGTTAAATAAGAGATGTATTAAACTATAAATATAATCTTGAAATATAAAATATATATCTTCTTCATGTAAAATTATTTTTAATTTTTAGTGAATAAATAATTACCTTAAATAATTATACAATGATGATGTAATAATTGTTTAATTAATAGAAATATCAAATAAATGATATTAAAAATATTAAAATAAATATAATTTTAATTAATTAATGTCAAAAATTAATTTTATAGATAAATTTGGCATGTTAGTGATTTTTTAAAAGAATTTTCTTAAAGAAATATTATTTTATTGATTTTTCAAAAAGTCAAAATAATGAATAGTGTCAAAATTGACATTAATGTTATATTAAAATAAATAATATATTATTAAATGATATAAAATTCATCCAAATGATTAATATAATGTTTAAAATATCATCCATGATTCATTTATGGTTCTTTTTTATTTTATAGTAACAATATTGACCCTCAAAGAGTGAAAATCCATGTTGTCACGGTAAGAGTTAAAAGAATTAAATAAGGGGAAAACAAAAAGATAAGGGTAAGAATATGAACTAAAGTTATATAAAAATTATTATATATATACGATTAGACCCCAATCATCTTAATATCTAATTAGAGTTTTTTATTTAACATTTTTCTATGAAAATAACTTTTATATTATTTAAATCAAAGATAGTTACAAAATGTTACTCTCTTTGTATTTAATATCTTTTATATGTCCACATAGTGAAAAAATAAATATATTAATGAACATAAATGTCTATTTGGATCTTAATGAATTTTTTTATTTTATAAATTTATTTTAAATTTTTATAAATTATATAATTACCTTAAATGCTTTTCCAATGCTAAAACAATATTTATTTGATTAGTAGAAAAATAAAATGATTGATTTTAAAAGTATTAATTTTTATGTTATTGGGATGATATATTGTGTATAATTAATTTTATATATCCATAAGATATATTAGAGAGTTTGTAAATCATTATATTTGAATTACCACTTTGTCTTGATGTATTTGAAGTCAAAATAAATGAATAATATTAAATTTTACAATAGTGATATTTTTATTGAATTAATATATTATTAAATTATTTAAAAATCAAAAAAATGTTAAATAATTATATAGGGGATAATATATGGTTTAAAATGTATTCCCCTATTCATTTATAGTCTATTTTTAACTCTGTATCTAGAATATCCTTATTATATTTTAATATTTTAAGGAATTCAGAAAGTACCCCTGACCTCAATTATAAAAGGGTAGCTCCTCCCTCACTTATTTACACCACATTGAGACATATATCTAGAAAAAAACCTGACCATTTATCTTATATAAATCCTTAGTTAATTTTTAGAGGTTCTTTTCATTTCGAAAGGCCTACCCTATATCACTTAAGAAGAAATTAAAGGAAGTCCAATGAAGAAGAGGTAATCGTCTTTATCAACTCTTTCTAGTTTGTTTCTTATTTTATTTGATCTTAATATATTTTTTACATTATAAATTAATAACTTAATTATCATATATATGATGATATTTTATTATGATTATGGGAAATACATATTCCACCTTTATTAATCATATGAAAAATAAAAACATCATGCATGCGTACATATAACTTACTGTCTCCACATCGTGGTGTAATATATTTTTCATCACCAATTTACTTGGATGGGTATAATGATGGAAATAATTTATATATATATATATAATAAATAATACATTATATTTATTCTAGAATAATTAGTATATAATCCACCTTATTACCCTTTTATTATTAAGGGAATGATTTTGTCACTCATGCGTACATACGACCTACCACCTCCACGACACAATGTGATTCATTTTCCATGTTCACCTTTCAGGAATGATTATAAAAATGTATATAATGAATAAATATAATATATATGAAATTAATATCATTTTGAAGATGGAATTACTATATCCTATTCACAAGAAACATGAATTACATGACAAAACATTGCATAGAAAAATAGAGCAAACAACACCTAAAATAAGGGTAATAATGAAATATTATTAATAAATTGGTCATAAGATGATATAACAGGGTCATATATGATATATTGGTTCTAGTATAATATATAATTCTTTAAACCATTATACAAGAGGTTAAATCATGCTCAACTAAAAGACAACACAAGGTAATTGTATTTCTCATCTCAATTTTATTTCTGTGTGATATGACGCATTCACCAATTATTTTGTTAGTCTAGTGTACTTAAATTTGGTATATAATATAATTAATATCCTTATATTTATGGTATTAAATATTCCATTTGATAAATATTACTTTTATGTGAAATATGATTTGACTGATGAGAAAGTGGTAAGCAGTTCCTTATCTCAATTTACATTCATTGGGTTAAACATCTACTGTATTGATTATGTCATGATAAGATTATGTTTGAAATTAATTTTGATTACTTTTTGTTATATTTCCACTTATTTTATGTGTATTTTTAGGTAATACACATAATTTATTCATTCTATTAATTCTCACTTCAATGATATGATCTTTTCAAGGGACTTCGTCTCAATTTTCATTTATTGAGTCATATTTTGATGTTATGCACCTATATTATTTTATGAGGTGTATATAACACCCCTTTAGCATTTTATATCATGAATTTATTTATTCTCATGATATTTAGAGACTTATTAAATGTTATTCATTCATGGTACAAATCGGTTGTCCAAATATGATTGGTTTATGCCCAAAGACTTAAATTGGAAATAGGAATGATCTTGACAGTAACTATATAGAGGATATATCTTGATAGTTCATATGATAAGATGGGTTTATACCCATAGAATTAAACTAAAATTAGGATATATCTTGAAATTAAATATCTATAGGATATATATTGATAGTTCAGATGTCTGATATTATGCATTCCATCATTATTGATATTTCATGTGATCATTCGATTGGTTGGAATATCAATGGTCAAGATCATATTATTATTTATATGGAATTATTTTATCATATTTTATTCTTGCTATATAATAATCAGGTTATTAATTAATTGGTATGTGTTTTAGTTAATTACCTTTCCCTAATCGCTTATGATTTTTATTATAGCTTTTGATGTATACCCTTACTGAGCATCTGATCTCACCCCTTTCTTATGTTTTATTTTTACCCAAGATTACAAGAAGTTTATTTTGAATGATATACATAGTTAAGCTAGGATAATAATGGTGCTCTCAAAGAAAATATATTTTTTATTTTATTTTTAAAATTTAATTTTAATTTCAAACATGCATCTAGCATACCAAGACTATGGAACTATTCATCCTTTGGGATGTGATTTCTTGTATATTATGCCAATGAAATGAAGTAAGGAACAAATTCTTGGATACTTGGGTCTGGTTCATTACAATTGGTGTCAGATAAATTTTATTAGAATCCTTGAGAACTAGATTTAGAAAAACATATACTAGGGTACATAACCCTATGACTTAATTTTGAAGATAAGTATAAGTATAGGATAACATCTAATAGAATTGGTAACAGCCATAGATAACCTAGGATAAAGCTATGGACTCAAAGATTGAGAAGAATATGTCTTGATTTTGACATCCTATACATTATTATTCATGACCATATAACTATTATTAGTGTTGATCGCATTGTTCATTAGGTTTTAGTCAACGGTTAGAATCGGAAAGGTTATACAAGTAATGGTTATATTGTTGATGTTGAAGAGACTACCAAAGGAAAATGAAAGGAAGTAGGTATTACGGAATAATATGATGAATCATAGTTAATGGTTCAAGAATTAAGTATAATGATTAAAGTTCTTTAGTATTTGTATTCAAGAATTATTATATCAATGGTTCTTTGGCTATAAGAATCATGATATATATAGGATTTTACTACATTACTTCTTTTTTAAGGATTTGGTAGCATGATTGTTTTCATTAAGGTTTTTAAGGAGATCAAATATTTTTTATATGACAATAAGATATATATTATATTGTTTGTGGAATCTAATATTAAGTTTATTTTGGTAATTTAGTGACCTTCCTTCTAAATTCTTAGACTTTTGAATTTGGAAAGAATTATTTTGAATGAATATTAAGGTAACTACTTATGGAATGGATTAATTCAAACTTTATATATTATTGTTTGAGGTTAATGTATGATTTATCATATTGGAAAACCTATGCTTTCCATTTTGGTTTTGAAAAATATTTAAAAGAGGAAGTAATGACATGAGTACCATATGATTCATTAAAGGTTCTTGAGTCATAAAAATTCATCTTAAATATCCATCTTTATATATAAGAGATGAAGTGAAAATGTATCGAAGCATAGAAAAAGGATTAGATTATACATTTCACATGACCAAAAATCATGTAAGTTTATTTTCTTGAGTAATTTATCAAGATAGTAAAATAATCCCTCAACTCTATAAGAAGGATTTTGAATAAAAACATTATACATTTTCCTCTTTTAAAAGAACTCCATGGTATTTTAACCGATCACAGATTTATGGTTTATGATGGTTAACATTATAATGACCACGTTCTCTATCACAATTCATCAGAACTTGATAGTTATATTTCCCTTACAAGTCATTGTTTTTTCTTTCCACTAATATTCTCATATTCAAAACATAACATTGTGGTAAAATTCACATTTCTCTTTCCCTCTTATTTAGAGGATGTTTTATTAACCCTATTTCAATGTGGGTTTCCCACAAAGGAATTTACAAGTATCAACATTTGATTTTGGAAGTGAAATTTAAAATTGTGAGGATGAAATTTATTTAAGGAGGGTAGAATTTAACACCGCAATATTTTATGTTATTTCTCTCTTTAAAGTTAATCTTTTTGAAAGATTACATTTCATGAAACACCCAACTTAAAGGAATAATGAATTATTAATATAACATAGCCATAAAATTGGAGGGAATGAGTAATATTATCCATATTATGAAATTAATATATTATATATTCAATATAATTTATAAGATTCATATTATGTGTTTTCTATATATGATATAAATATAAATCCACTTTTATGCATAAAAAAGCAATATTTTTTTAAAGGCAGTTTTTCCACCTTTTGATGACGCACTTATTTTAAAAATAAATTTTGACATTTTTATAAAGTATATTTGAAAAAATAAACTTAATTTTTGAAAGTATAATATCAAAATTTACTTTATTTTAATTGTTTTTATTTTTCAGATATGTTTCATTTTTTCATGAATAATAATAAAATACTGCATTTTAATTGAAAAATGATTTTTCATGTACATAATTTATGATGTTAAATTATATTTTTAATTGGTTTTAATTTAATATTAGATAAATAATAAATCTATTAATTCAATTAAGTTCATTGGAATATTTTTCATATTGATTTTGGATATTAAAAGCATTTCTAACATTTGCATGTTTTTACTTTATAAACCCGTTTTCTCACCCTGTCTATGGGATTAATCAAAAATTAATTTTATCAAATTGTGTATTTTGAATTTTTTAAAATTAATCTCATATTTGGAATCATAAGATCAAAATTAATTAAATATGTACCTTTTGTTCCAATATGTATATTAACTTTAGTAATTTTAATTACCATGATTATAAGTAAATCGGGTAATTAATGGTAAAAATAATATTATAAATATTATAAAACTACCCTAACACTTGTCCCAATTTTATTCGATGAGTTATTTTTGACCAAAATCATCCTCAATATTATTTTATGATCTCTTAGAGAAATTTGGATTACTTTAATCTATATATAGTAATTTATTTTGAAGTAAAGTCAAAGATTGTTTTTTAGAAAAGTGAGCTCGGAGGATCTTAATATATAAAAAAATGTTATGAGATTGTGAAGTAAAGAATTTTACATTTTTTACATTGAAAAATAGGAATCATTACACAATGAATATTGTTAGATTATATGAAAACCTCATCAAACACTCATTTATTTACAAGGTTGTCAACAAGGTGATTGGATTAATGAAAGATATGTGTGATTATGTAATTAATTTAAGTCATCCTGTCAAGATGGTTATCCCATTTTGCAATAAAATTGCATGAAATATGGATCTTTCCTAGATATCCTGGATGATGGTAGTAGAATCACATTCAAACTAGATATTATTCTAATTCCCTTGACTTGCAGCTGAGATAACTTTGATAAATCCCATAATTTCTGCCTCTAAACCAGTTACATGGCCACGAGGACCATGTATGCATTCCATAACATCACTGTTATGATCTATGAAAATGACACCATAACCTACTGGTCTTGAGCTACCCTCAAATCCCTATTAGAGTTTCATTTTATCCATCCAATGAAGGGGGGACCAGAAAACCTCAAGAGTGACAAATGGTTTAGGAAAATTTCCATATATTTTTAGCTTCCTCAGGACAGATAGATCTTTGATCGAATTACTACATAACTCATCATGCATTAGTTTGGCACTGTAAACAACCATCATAATGTTAGTAATGGAATTTTGATGTTTGAAGGGAGTTCTTTCATGGATTCTCTTATTTCTGCTTCTCTAGATAATGTGAATTAACTCCTCATGAGCTACCCTAAAGAGGATATTGAGTTGCATTGAAATTTGAATACCAATCAATGAAAATAGAAATTCCTATAAATTTTTAGTCTATAGTGGATGTATCTAAAAAATATCAAACACTACACTCTATAAAGAATAGGTTGTTTAGGAACACAGAAATAAGTGATCAACATCCTCATGGTGTTCACGGCACAACACACATCATGAACAAAGTCAGATACCAACATGTTGTAGTTTGGAATCCACTAGTATCTTGTTGAGGGAGAGTTTCTAAATAAGTGTGAATCTAGATAAAGATAGCCATTTTTATTTAATTTCCTGATCCATTTGTGTTTACCTTGAATAAAGAGTTTATAAAAAAACTCTTGGAATCAATCACTCCATTTGGATTTGGTTCCCAGATGAGCATGTCCTTCTAATTCAAGAAATCATAGGAAGAGGAAAACAATACATTATCATATGGTAGGGTGTTCAGGTTGTTCAATTGATCTTTTATGTAAATGTTGTAGTGAATTTATGGATCATAGGTTATAATCCCATTAATTAATGGAGCTCCAGTCCAATTTTCTTTCTATAACATAAGATAGAAATTCATACCAACCAACTAATGAGAGTTCATGGTAATTTTCTGGAAGATTCTTCTAAGACCATACCAAATAGAGGACTGAATGTAGCTCGACTTTCCTTTAATCAGTTTAGATAAAAATATAGATATGAGGAAGCCTAAGGAGTCAGACTTGTTATTGATGATTCTCTACATAAACTAGGCTTGCAGTGATTGATTGAAGAGTTCAAGATTTTTGATATCAAGTCCTCCTAGATCCTAAGGCATGTAACATTACTTCTAAGGAGCTATAATAATTTTAAATTCCAGGATACTTCCACTTCACACAAAGTTTCTCATCATAGTTTTTATAGCTTTAATAATATAGTAAGGCCAAGAGTAAACCATGAACAAATACACCAAATTTGAGACCACCACATGCTTGACCTAACATTTTCTTCCTGCCATTGAGAGGGATTTTCCATTCTAAGAGGAGATAGTTCTTCTTATTTAAATAACCACATTAATGAAGAGAGAGTCCTAAGGTATTCCTCAAAACATGGGAAATCCAAGATAATTGAAGGGAATAGAGACTTCCCTTATACCCATATCATTGATCGTGAAAGATTTCCTGGAGGGTGAAATGTTCTTCCCAAAATAATTGAAAGACTTGTTCCAATTTATTTCCTGACACAACACACTTTCATAGTGCATTAGAAAATTCTTGATTTTTTTAATTTTCCTCTTATATTATTGAGTAAATATAACAATGTAATCAGTAAAGAAAAGGTGAGAAGGAGAAGACATACCTCTAACCACTCTGATGGTTTTTAGTTCTTCCTTTCTCTCCATATGAATAAGAGGTTTGCTAAGATAATCCTTAACTATAGAAAAGATGATAGATAAAAGATGCTCTCTCTGTCTTACCCCCGGGAGCATTTTAAGTATCCTTCCAAGGACCGGTTTATAAGAATGGAGATGTGAGAAAACCCAATCAGGACTTGAATCCAATGCATAATAATCATGTTAAATCCAAAATTATAAAGAATATTACCAATAAATCCACATCCCATAGTGTCAAAATATTTCATGATGCCAAGATTAAGAGAAATGTTCCCTCCCCTGGTGGTATTCTAAAGAAGTTTCATGCATTCTGAAGTAGTGAACAGGAATTCCTATATTTTTATCCCTTTAACAAATCCAAATTAGTTCCATTAAATATTTTTTTCTAATATGTGAGAAATTTTATTGGAAATAATTTTTGTAATAACTTTGTGGATAGCGCTTATAAGAAAAACTAGTCTGAATTGGTCGGTATCACTTGCATTCTCCTCTTTGGGAATTAATGAAATGGATTGACATTGAAGCCTTTGAGAGAAAGATCCACCTATGAAAAAATGTTTGAGAGGCTCGCAAACATCATGTTGAATTACATCCCAATAGAATTTTTGGAATAATTCCTTCCATAATCCCTACACTCCTTGGTGGTCCATTGAAAAGAGCCATATATAAAGAAACAATTTGGTTGGAAAGGGCATGTCTATCATCCAAAATTGTGTCTCCATATTTTAGAAAATATAGGGTAATATTATCCCTTTATAACCTTTTAAGGTCATTGAAAAACATGGTGTTTCTATCCACATTAGTGAGCCACCTGATTTTGAAATTTAGTAATGGATTCTTGGATAACATGGAGAGAGAATTCAAGGGAATATATCTCTATATCAAGGAAGATAAACTTTTTCTTGCTCGATTATTTCATTTTAACCTTGATCATTTTGAATTTAAAAATACAATCCATAGGGTCACCACTTTGGTTATTCGATCTCAAATTGTCATGTACAATTTTAGTACAATCTGGAAGGGTAGTCCAAGCATTGTTGAACCTGAAAATAATATATTGCTTCTTATCATTTTCAATAAAATTTACCAGTATGGGATGATGGTACGAGTTGTGTTTTTTCCAAAGTGACATGTGAAATTGACCTCTAATTTTCAATAGAGACATAATTCACAAATACTTCATCAATTATTCTTTCCCTCATGTTGTATAAATGAATTATGTACCATGTATGTTTGGCTCTGATGATATTGATTTCAGTCAGATTAGCTTCCTCAACACATACTCAAAAGTCCTCAATTGGTGTAGTGCTGGAGACAGGTCCAATATTTTCATATGCATATAGAATTGAATGAAAATAACCAATAATGACCCATGGATCATAAATAGTGATGGATAAATATTTTATTTTTATCCATATGAGTCTTCTATCTATGTAGTTATTGGAGGCATATACCACTCAGCATAAATTATTTTGGAAAAATTGGGAGAAGCTGCATGTGATGACTTGATCTTCCTCTCGAATAATAGAAGGGTTTTATAAATTATTATAAAATAGAATCCATAGCCTATCAGATCAAGAAAAATTCTGAGCTTTACCCAAAATTGGGTATCCACTACTATCCAGGGGAGTTCCTTGATTTATGTAATTTTTCTTTCATTCTAAGAGACCAATTAATTCAGGTTTATACCTACCTATAAGGATCATTGATAATTTTAGGATGCTAGTAAACCTAGGGGAGACCATTAATCCTTGTATAAACCTATGGAATAGAAATTTTTGAGTAAAAGGGTCAATTTTAGCATCCTAATTAGAGAGGCAAAAATCCATGGTTTTAGATTGAGGTTTCCAATGAGTTAAAGGGATTAAATAAGGATTAAAACCAAAATACATGGGTAAGAATGTAACCTAAACTTGCTTAAAAATTATTGGATGAAGAGTATTTGAACCCTATCACCCTAAGATATAATTTTAGTTGTTTAATGGACACTTTTCCATGAAAACAAATTATATATTATTTAAATCATGGATAGTTACAAAATGTCACTCTCTTTTTATTTATTATATTTTATGTGTCCACATAAGGAAAAAATCAAGATATGAATGAAACTAAGTGTCTATTTTAATGATAATGATTTTTTTCATTATATATATATATATTTTTTAAATTTTTTGAAATTATAAAATTTCCTTAAATTGTTTTGCAATGCTAAAATAGTATATATTTTATTAACATAAAAATACAATAATTGATTTTAAAAGTATTTATTTTGTGTTTTTGTGATTATTTAATTTTTATAATGAGTTTTATAGATCTATAAGATATATTATATATTTTTGAAACAATTATATTTTAATTACTACATTTTCTTGATGTATTTGAAGTCAAATTAAATGAATAGCATCAAATTTAATATTAATGATATTTTATTAAATTAATATATTGTTAAATTATTTAAAAATAAAAAAATTAAATAATAACAAAGGGGATAATATATCTTCTAAAATATCTTCCCATATTCATTTATAGGCCATTTTTTAAGTCTTTTCTTCTATAATAGACTTATTATAATTTAATATTTTGAGGACTTATGAACTTTCCCCTAACCTCAATTATAAAATAGAACCTCTTACCACACTTATTTACACCACATTGAGACATATAGATTAACCAAAACCTTACCATTTATCTTCTTAACATACTTATTTAATATGTCACCCCTTTTTTTCATTACATAATTTTCATTTACATAGCACAAACAACAGATCTTTTAAAGTTTAGTTTTTTGGAAAAAGGTGCATAATACATGAAAACATAAAACATTATTCTAATAAAAGAGAAAGTATTCATAATATATTCATCATAAGTAAATTTAAATCATCTCATAACCTGGGGATATACATCAAAGTAACAGGTGAGCATAAGGCCTGGTAAGGGAAAACAGAAAATAGTTTACATGTGATCTTGAGAAATATTGATGATAACACAAGGAATAAAGGAATGAGAAATGGAAAAAGAGATATATCATAGTAAAAATAAAATTAATCATAACATTTAAATGTGTAAACAAAATTTAATTGATTCATTCATAATCATATCACCATGTTTTTTCATAGAGGTGTCGTAAAAGTTACCAAATTTATTCACCAAAGTATTGTAAAACAGGTCATATCTAAAGATTAAATTTTTTACCCAATGAATTAGAGACCTATCAGGATGAACCATTAATATGTATTAATTAATATGATCCATATAAATCATAATCAAAAATTTCGTAAATAACATGTGAATAATAATAGATACGGGTTTCGTATCAAAATCTTGGTGTTTTAAAAAGTGCTTAAATAACATGATCATTATATAATTTTTAACCCACAAAAAGGGAATGAGGGTTATATGTATATCAAACCAAGAAATAAATAAATAATTTAAACATATTTTTTAATACCCCTATAAAATAATGAGGTTTTGGTATTCACATAAAGAAAATAAAAGGAAATTTCTTGAGAAGAAGAGAAATTTTTAGAAGTAAAATCGATAACATAATGTGTATAAACACGGTATTAGAAATAGGTAAAAAGAGAGGGTAAAAGGGTATAACATTTATAGAATAATATTAATATAGTAAATTTATATAATAAAATGTATAGTAGAACATATTTTAGAAACTTGAAAGACATACCACATAAAAAGGGAACTTGAAAGGAAAAGAGAAGTTGAGATTTCCCTTACCTTGAAGATCAACTCCTAAAACATGAAGATTATAACCTTAGGGGATTTAGGACCCATTGAGATGAATCCTTCGGAAGTAAAAATATCATATATTTTTTGAGGATTAATTGGGAATGAAAGATAATGGAGAAAATGGTGGGTCTTTATAGAAAAAGAAGAGGATTTGTTTATTAATTTCCTTAGACACTCAGGTAATGGTAAATGAAAAACCATGGGATTTCCCATTGTATTGGACACTTGGGACACCTATTATGACATTTTAATCTAAAAGAGTCTAAAGAAATTTTATATTACTTATTAAATCATTATTACATAATTAAAATTTCATTAAACATACAGAAAAACTCAAAAATGTATTTTTACTATTCATGAAAAAATAAATTATTTTATAAAATTCTCATAAATTCACCATAACCCAATTTGATGGGTTTTTTCAAAAATAATATTTATTTTATCATATTAATTCCCTAAATATGTTAATTTTAACTTTTAAATGTAAAAAACCTTGTTTATTAAAAATAATAGTAGATATAAAATGTATAGTGAAATTTTTGATAGTTGAAAAAATATATTTCATCATTTATATTTAAAGAAGAATGTTTTTATAATAATATTTAATTAAAATAAAAATTATTCATAATACCTTAGTTTATTATAATAATTATATCATTAAAAAAGTAGAATTTTTTTTTGAAAATTCAATTTATCACATTCATCATAATTTTAAGAAAAAATAATCTCAATATGAAATTGATGGAACAATTATTTTATTTATACAAAGAAATTAAACATTATGTAACTAATTCATGGACACGTAAAACCTTGTAACACCTATATATGACTGAAGGGTAAGGTGTATGATGGTTTTAGATTCATGGGGCGACTCATCTAACATTGCCCGAGCGGTAATTTCCACCAACTTAAACTTCTCCCATAATAAATTTCATTAAAGCCACACTTTTTAAAGCTTAGATTGGGCTTGGTCAAGTGCAAAGCCCAATGACACTACCTCCCTCCCAAGTTCTAACAAATGGGATTTATATGGAATGACTCTACTGGTTGAGGCCATCATTTATAATTTTTGTATTAATTGTCCTTTTTCATTTCTACTTATAAGAACTAATTATAATGATAAAATTATTATCATGAGTATAATTCCCAATGTTCATATTGACCAATAGTAATAATTGACCAATATCCATATAACAGTCAAATCTAGATGGTCACATTTTTCTTTATATTTACTTCATTAAAAAACATTATTTTGTTTCGAATAAAATAATATAACACACATTTTCAGGAAACAAATATCATTCAAAAAGTTTGGGTCATTTCATTCTTCCCCATTTAAGAAATTTCTTCCCAAAAATTTCAACTTGTTCTCTCAGTTGTGAAAAGTTGTGGGTACTAATGTCTCATTGTTTTCTATAGATCCCATATTTCTTCTTTTTCATATATTTGGTTCCTTTAAAACAATTTTTTGAGGTGGGTAGTCTTTTTTCATAGAACCATGTTTCTAAAGTCTAAGATCTCCATCGGTTTCTCCTCATAAGAGATGTCATGTTCTAGTTGTACCCCCACTGAATTAAGTACATGTGATGGGTCAAGTATGTGCTTCCACAAGATATATACGTGGAAAACATCATGAACTTGAGCTAGGTTTGGTGGAAGTTCTAGATGATAGGCCACTTCTCCTATCTAGTCAAGGATTTCATTGGGGATAACGTACCTGGGGATAATCTTTCCTTTCTTATCAAACCGCTTGACTCTCTTTCAAGGTGAAATTTGAAGGAAGACTTTTTTCCCACATTATACTCCAAGTCCCTTAGATGTTTGTCAGTATAGCTATTCTAAAAACTCTGGGCATCCTTTATGTGTTTTTGGATAGTATGAACCTTTTATGTCATCTCTTGAACAATATCATCCCCAATAAGTTTTCTCTCACCAACTTCATCCTAAAAATTATGAGTTCTGCATCACTTTCTATATATATCTACATAGGGTGCCATTTGAATACTTAAATACAAGATGTTTTTTTATGAGAACTCAATTAATTTGAGATTTTGATCCCATCCACCTTAAAATTCCATTGATAATTTTATCAACATGTCCTCGAGTGTTTGAATAGTCCTTTCATATTGACCATCAGTTTGAAGGTGATAGGTCATAATGAAATTCAATTTAGTATTCAGAGCATGTTGAATACTTCTCCAAACATTTGATGTGAACCTTGTTTCATGATCTGAAATGATATAAATTAGAACTCCATGCAGCCTTACCACTTCCTTCATGTATATATTGGCAATTTAATCAAGTGATAAGTCATCTTTGATAGAGATAAAATGGGAATTCTTGGTAAGACAGCCCATTATAATCCATATCACATTGTTTCCTTTGTATGTTCTCGAGAGACTAGTGAAAACTTCCATAGTAATGTTGTCCCACTTCCATTTTGGTATGGGTAGTGATTTTAATAAACCTTTAAGAATTTTCCTCTCTACATTCACTTGTTGACACACCAAGAACCATTTAGTGTAGTCATCAATATCTCTCTTCATGTTATCCCACCAATAATGATCATGAAGGTCCCTATACTTTTTAGTGCTTCTAGGATGTACATAGAATGTAGAGCTATGAGCTTCATCCCTCATCTCCTGATTTATTTCCTAAATAGATGGAACACATATTCGAGTAAGAAATTGTACTACACCTTATTGATCAATATTGAAATTGGGAAACTTCCCATTCTTTAAAGCCTCTATCTTTTTTTTGTAACAAAGGATCTTCTTTTTGAGATTTCTCGATCTTCTCTAGTAATGATGGTTGAGAAATAATTTCAGATAGGTTTGATGATTTACCTTCCCTTATGATTCCCGTGTCTAGTTTTACTAGATCCTTGATCAATGGATCTTCTTGAATCCTTATCATTTCTAGCACAATAGGGTATTTTCTACTTAATGCATAAGTAAATTTTTTTCTGTTTCAGGGTGATAATGAATTGAACAATCATAGTATTTAAGAAGTTTCAACCATATCCTTTGTCTCATGTTTAATTCTTTTTTTGTCAAAATATACTTCAAACATTGGTTGTTTGAGTATATATCACATTTCTCCCCATAAATATAGTACCTATATATCTTTAAAACAAAAACAACCACAACCAGCTCCAAGTCATTCTTAAGATAATTCTGTTCATGAGGCTTTAACTATTGAGATGCATTAGAAATCACCATATCATTTTTCATGAGGATTCACCCAATCCCTTTTAGATATGCATCCCTAAAAATAAAATATCTATCTCTGATTGAGGGTAGAGTTAAAAAAAGTGCAGTAACTAATCTCTTCTTCATCTCTTGGATACTTTCTTTAAACTTTTTTTTCCAGATTAACTTAACCCCTTTTCTTGTTAACTTGGTTAGTGGAAGAGAAATTTTCGAAATTTTTTTCAAAAACCTCCTATAATATCCTGCTAAACCAAGGAAACTATGGATGTCAATTACTATTATAGGATGATTTCACTCCTTCACACCCTTTTTCTTGGTAGGATCAACTGGGATTCCTTCATTTGTTATAATGTTCTCCAAGAAAGCAACTTTTTTAACCAAAATTCACTTTTGTTAAACTTTCCAAATAGAATATCCTCCCTTAGAGTTCACAATATATCCCTTATATGATCCTCATGATCCTCATGAATTTTAGAATATATTATAATATCATCAATAAAAACTACCAAAAATTTATCAAGGTAGCCTTTAAAGACTTTATTCATCGTATCCATAAAAATAGTATGAACATTAGTCAGGCCGAAGGGCATAAAAATAATAATAATGTCCATATCTTGATAAGAAGGAAGTATTTGGAGTATCTTATTTATTCACCCTCAATTGATGATAACAATATCAAAGATAAATCTTGGAGAATAATTGATCCCCATGGAGCTGGTCAAATAAATCATCAATCCCTAGAAGATGGTACTTTTTCTTCACTATGATCCTATTAAATTCTCTATAACCAATGAATAACAGCATATATCCATCATTCTTATTCACAAAGAAAACAAGTTCTCCTCAAGGAGACACACTTGGTTAGATAATCCCCTTCTCCAAAATATATTGTAGTTGTTTCTTTAATTCCTATAGCTCAACATGTTCCATTCTATACGGGGTCTTCGGTATCGGTTTGGATCCAGAAATAAGTTAAATTATGAACTCTACCTCTCTTTATGGGGGAGTTCTAGGTAAATCCTCAGGAAATATGTCATTTTATTCCTAAAAAATGGGGACAATTTCTATTTATATACTTTAATTTCTTTCTTCATATTCACCAATAATCCCCATAAAGAAGGTTACAAAAGGTGCTTATAGACAAATATTAGGTTGAGATATATCTCCTTTCAAAACAACTATAGGTTTTCCATTCAAGACCATTGATATTTCTGTTCTTATACAGTTGATCTTAGTATTATAATTTGAGAGACAGTTCATCCCTAGTATAATTTCAAATTACGTCATTGGAATAACTAATATATTTTTGATAACATTGTGTTATCCAAAGTGAATAATAGAGTTTTATAATCCCTCAAGGATTCTTGATTGATAAAACAACTTCTATCACTGTAAGTATTGATTCTATATTATTTTCAAACTTAGAGGAAATAAAGGAGTGAGTATGACCAGAATCAAAAAAAATACTTTCTATTTGTGAGAGAACAATGAGAGTTACTTCCACCACATCATTTGGATCTTCATATCCAGTTATCAGGATATAAAAATATTGTACTTTCTCCCTTGTCCTATGATGAGGTTGATATTGATTCCCCTCTATTAAATTTTGATTTGGAAAATGATTGGTGAAGTTCCCAAGCTGTCCACAATTGAATCATTAGATTTTAGGTAGGTCCTACAACATCTTTCCTTTGTTATTTGTGTTCATAAGTTTAGGCTTCACCTCACTACAATAGTTCCAAGAAATATGGAAATATATTCCAATATTTTAACATTTTATACTCCAATGAAATACATTACCTGAATGCTTATTCCCAAATTTGTTTCATTTGGAATGATTCACTTGCTTTCCTCTTCTTACATGATCAAAGTTACTCCCTAATATTGGCTACATTGATATATTCTTTTAATTCAATTTGTGAGACCACTGCATCTTACTGAACTCCATTTCAACATTCATAGCACTTTGCATTATCTTCTCAAAACTATCATAGTCTCTATTGGATAGATTCTTCCATAGATAGGGTCTTAGTCCACTGAAGAATCTAGAAAACTTCTATTATGATAAATGAAAAAGATAGAGGTGAAGCAAGAAAGTCTTGGAAATTTCATCTCATAGCTTCCCACAGATTCATTTTCATTTTGATTTAGCTCAATTAATTCCTTCTCCATTTTCATTCACATCGAATGAGGGAAATATTTTTGGAAAAAGTTCCTCATAAACTCTTCCCACTCCATAACATCAATCTCCCTTCTTGGATTTGTGTTTTTAATCAATCTCCACCACTGATCAACTT
Source organism: Viscum album (assembly GCA_963277665.1). NCBI lineage: Eukaryota > Viridiplantae > Streptophyta > Magnoliopsida > Santalales > Viscaceae > Viscum > Viscum album. Next base: position 164,006,447 of record OY728159.1, read on the forward strand.
CTCTCTTTAAGTGGTACATAGCCATGGTGACTTTCTCTTATTCTGAACAATTGAGTATAAAAAAGATCTTTTCTATAGAGCTTATCTATTGTTCAACAATCAATGGTTTGGTAGATCCATAGAAAGAAGGTGATCATTGATGAATAAAGGAATCAATAGAAATTTTTTCCATTAAAGAATAATCCAGTCTCTTATCTCGATTCAAGTTATTGCTCATAACTCAAATTAGTTGATTCAAAATTCTCAAGAAGTTTTCCATTATGGCTTCCATCAGAGGGCCATTAGTGCTTGCTCCATTGCGCTCACCATTCATAAGGTTCCTCCTATTTCCTACCATTTTATAAAATAAGAAAACCTTAGTAATAAACAATTTTTTTTAATAATCATATAATTTGAAAATAATATTATGACTTAAAACATAATTATTTTATTCACTAACACTAATTATATTTTATACAGATCCTTCATAATGGTTAATAAAAATATTGTGATTAACCAAAAATATCCCAAGAGAGTGCCAAACCATATTCATAGTAAGGCATGTTTTTATGTATCAAATTATGCCAGGTTAGGCCCAACACACCTGGTTAGAGTTGTTACCCCTAAGTACATCTGTGTTGGAACTATGTCCACTTGTTCTTATCCAGACCAAGATTTATTTTCTCAGAAACCGCTTACGTAATATTTTACCAAAATACCAATATGTTAAACTTGTACCTAAGTTTATTCCTAAAGTTTTAAAATACTAATTTCCTAAAAATAACTAAAACTTCATTTGATACCAACTATTTCATACCACCTTTTTATTACATAAATTTTCATTTATATAGTACAAACATTGGATCTTTTAAAGTTTAGTTTCTTGGAAAAAAGTTACATGATACATGAAAACATAAAAAATTATTATATACACTTGAATGTATTCATCATAGGTTAAACCTAACTACATTTACAACATATCATAATCTTGGGACAGATATCAAAGTAAATAGTGAGAATAAATCTCAGTAAAGGAAAGAAAGGGAAACAATTTACATGTGATTTTGAGAAGTATAAATAAAAACATGATAAATGAAGGAACAAGAAAAGGAAAAATGGACATATAATAAGAAAAATAACATGAATAATAACATTTAAATGTGGATAAAAAATCTTATTCAGTAATTTATAATAATATCACCAAGGTTTTCCACCGAGGTGTCGTGAAAGTCACCAAATTATTCACCAATGTATCATAAAACATGTCATCTCTAGAGATTAAATTATTTACCCAGTACATTGGATATATATAAGGGTGAAACATTAATATGTATTAATTAATGTGAGACACATATATAATAATCAAACATTTCATAAATAACCCATGTATAATAAAAGAAACAGGTTTCAGGTCAAAATCATGACATTTTAAAAAGTGCTTAAAGAACCTGATCGTTATGTCATTTTTATCCCATGAAAAGGGAACTTGGGTTTTATGTATGCCAAAACCAAAAATTAAATAAATCATTTAAAAATATTGGTTAATATACCTAGAAAAGAAATATGTTTGGGTATTCACATAAATAAAATAAAAGGTAATTTCTTAAGGAGAGGAGAGAAATTTTGAGATGTAAAATTGACAGCATAACGGGTATAAAACATAGTTTTTAAAAAGAAAAAAAGAGAGGGTAAAAGGGTATATAATTAAAAAAATACTCCTAATACATTAAATTAATATAATAAAATAAACATAAGAACATAGTTTATAAAATTTAAATACATACCACTTAAAAAGTGAACATGAAAGGAACAGAGAAGTTGAGATTTCCCTTACCTTGAAGAGTAACTCCTAAAGCTCAAAGATTGGGACCTTGGGGGATTGAGGACACATTGGGAGGACTCATTCAGAGGTAAAACTACTATATCTTAATATATGATAAATTGGGAGTGAAATATAATGGAGATAATGGTGGGTATTTATAGCAAAAGAGGAGGATTTGTTTATTAATACCCTTATACACTTAGGCAGTGGTAAATGCAAAACCATGGGCATTCCCATTGTATTTTCCCATGGTATTGGATTAATGGGACACCTATTATAATATTTTAACATAAAATATTGTACCAGAACTTTATATTACTTATTACATCATTATGACATAATTATATTGTCATTAAACTTATCAAAAAACTCAAACATTATTTTTATTATTCATGAAAAAATAAATTATTTTAGAAAAATATCATCAATTCAACCTAAAATAATTTTTAAATTATAATTTCAAAAAATATATTTATTATATTATATTTATTCTATAAATATGATAATTTTTACTTTTAAATATAAAAAAACTTATTTATTAAAAATAATTGTAGATAGAAAATGCATAGTGGAATTTCAGAGACATGAAAAAAAAATATTATTTTATCATTTATATTTAAATAAGGCTGTTTTTATAATAAAATTTCATTAAAATAAAAATTATTCATAATACCTTAGTTTATTATAATAAATAGACCTTTTTTGAAAATCACAATTTCTGTCTGAAAAATCAATTTATCACATTCGTCATATTTTTAAGAAAAAATAATCTCAAAACAAAATTGATGGAACAAAAAAATTATTTATAAAAAGGTATTATATATTAAGTAACAAATTCCTTGAAACATAACCAAACTAAGGGTAAGGTGTGCGATGGTGATAGATTCGTGGGGCGGATCGACTAACATTGCCCAAGTGGTAATTTCCACTAACTTGAACTTCTCTCATAAGAAATTACGTTAAAGCCTCACTTATTGAATATGTACTTGGGATTTATCAATAATGAAGACAAATTATGCTACCAACCTCCCATGTTCTGAAAAATGTGCTCCATACAACACTACTCTTCTGGTTGAGGCCATCATTTCTTCTTTCTGTATTAATTATCCTTTATCATTTCTTCTTATAAACACTAATTATAACGTCAAAATTATTATCATGAGTATAATTCCTAATGGTAATATTGAACAAAGATCATATATTACTAATTTTCATAATTAAACAATGGTCATAATTGACCAATGATTATATAATGGTCGAATGTCACATTTCTCTTTATATTCACTTCATAAAAAACAAGGATTTATTGTGAATAAAATAATATAACACACATTTTTAGGAAAAAATATCATTAAAAAATATTGTTTCATTATAGTTAAGTCATATTGGCTTTAATCCTTCTAAAAGACCTATCCTAGATCACTTAAGAGAATATTAAAGGAAGTCCGTTGAAGAATAGGTAATCATCTTTATCAACTCTTTCAAGTTTATTTCTTCTTCTACTTCCTCTACATGTTTTATTTCCATTATAAAGTAATAAATATAGTATCGTCTATATTATTATATGTTATTATTATTATGAGAAAACAATATTCCACCTTTTATCCATCATATAAAAAATGAAATCATTTCCTATGCGTATATATGACTTACCATCTCCACGCCGTGGTGTAATCTATTTTTCCTCAGAACTTTACTTGGATGGGTATAATGATATAAATAATGGACATATATAATAAATATGATATTATATTTATTCTATAAAAAATAATATATCATTCAACTCCTTACCCTTTCACCATTAAGGGAATGATATTGTCGCTTATGCATGCGTACGACCTACCGTCTCCACGACGTGATGTGATTCATTTTCCATGTTCACTATTCAATAATTATTATAAAAATGTATATAATGAATAAATAAAATATATATAAACTTAAAATAATTATATATATGAAATAAATATATCTTATTCACAAAAAATAAGACTTACACGACAAAACATGCATAGGAAAAAGAACTAGTTAACACCCAAAATAAGGGTAATAACGGAATATTATTAATAAACGGGTGATATGATGAAATAAGAGGATCATATATGATATAATGGTTCTAGAAAAAATTAATAACATTCTTTAAACCATTATACATGAGTTTAGATCAAGTTAAACTAAAGAAAAATATAAAGTAAGGGTTTTTCTCATCTCGCTATTATTTCTATGAGATATGCCTCATTCATCAATTATTTCTTTTGTGTGGTGTACTTACTATTGGTGTATCATATCATGAATATATTTATATTAATGGTATTCAATATTCCAATTTATAAATATTAATTTTTTGGGGAATATGATTCGACTCGTTAAAAAGTGGTAAGGGATTTCTTAACTTAATTTCCATTCATTGGGTTAAAATTCTACTGCATTGATTATGTCATACTAATATTATGTATGAAATTAATTTTGATTACCTTGTGTTATATTTCAACTTTTTTTTATTTTTATTTTAAGTGCATACACATAATATATTCATTTTATTAATGATCACTTCAATGATACGATATTTTTAAGGGACTTCATCTCAATTTTCATTTGTTGAGTCATATCATGATGTTACGCACCTATATTATTTTATGAGGTATATATAATTCCCTTTTAACATGTTATATCATGAATTTATTTATTTTCATGAAATTTAAATATTTTTTAAATTTTATCCATTTATGGGACAAATCATTTGTCCAAATCAGATGGGTTTCTTCCCACTAACTTAATCTATAAAGAGGAATAAACTTGATAGTGACTATATAGAGGATATGTTTTGATAGTTCAGATGATCAGGTTGGTTTATACCCAAAAACATAAACTATAAATAGAAATGACCTTGATAGTAATTTCTAGAGGATATATATTGATATTTTATCCATTCTATATTATAAATTCCATCATTATTTATATTTCATGTGATCATTTGATTAGTTAGAATATCCATAGTCAAGCTCATATTATTATTTATATGTAATTATTTGATCATATTTTATTCCTACCATATAATGATAATGTTATTAATTAATTAGAATATGTTTCAGTTAATTAACTTTCCATAATCATTTATGATTATTTATGATAGTTATCACTGTATACCCATACTAAGTATCTGAGCTCAACCCTTTCATAGGTTTTATTTTTACCCAGGATACCAAGAATTTTATTATGACTGATATGTAGGGTTAATCTAGGAAAATAATGTCATTATTAAATAAAATACTTTTTTTATTTTATTTTTAAAATGTAATTTTAATTTTAAAATATGTATCTACTTTTTCAAGACTAATAAACTATTCATCCTTTGTGATCTGATTTCTTGTATCTTATGCCAATGAAATGAAGTAAGCCACTAACATCAAAATACTGGGTATGGTGTTTTACATGCTATCATTGAGGCTAGTAATTCCCCTCAACTACATACCTTACCTGAGGTAACCAATTTTTTCATTACACTTTCTCTAAAATTTAAATCATAAAACTTTCAATAACTTTATATTCCAAAAAAAAATCAGGGTAAAGTTGTATATGATTTATATCTATCAAAACCCATGCACCACCTTGTTATGAGGGGTACAGTTTATAATATCATGGGAGACAAATTCCATAAAAAATGAATCCCAAAATATCACATGAGAGTGGGGATTGATTTAGTTCAAGATACAATCACTGAGTTGCCTATTCCACTTAACAATTTGGATATTAAAATGGTCAATGATGATATTGGAACGTTTGTAGCATGGTTTCCTAATATTATAAAGATATATAATGTATGTCCATAGTAATTTTTTTCAAATAAAAAACCTACAACAATTGATGAAAAAAGGTATAAATTGAGTTATGATATCACATATGGAAAAAATGATGGGGAAATGGAAGGTCTGATCAAGAAAATCCAGTGAATCAATAAAGAAAACAAAAGGCCCTGCTATAAGTATCTTCTCCCATCATGTTCCACTATAAAATATATTAACATTATAAATTCATGAATAGACCATATACAAGGATAGAAATATGTCCAATATTAAATATAAAAAATGAAATATATAGTTATTTCTTGACAGACGTGGTTAGTATTGAGAGTATAAATGAAATTTTCATGTTTAAATGGTTGGGATTCATAGTTTTGAATACATACATAAGGTACATTTTCATAATATATCTGATAAAAATCGATCTAATTTGTTCATTAAAGTTAATAACTATTCATATTTTCTACAGGAATTTATATTACTGTTGTTTAAAGGGAAAACCATGCAAATAATGATTTGTAGTCCTTAATCCCTATTCAATTTCTATATAAGAAACTTATTTGAAGAAGAAATAATTTGAAAAGAAAAGTGATGATCTAAATGATGTATTTAAGAGAAAATAACAAACAACATACTCTTTTTGATTCCTATAATTCATGGGTAAAACTCTTCAATCTAATCACCTAAAATATATTTTTATTTTTTTCACTAATTATTTGTTTTTTTATAAAGCATTGGATTCTGATTCGAATCAATATAGATACCCAAAATATTTATTTTTTGGATCCATTGCATGGATATCCAAAAAATAGACCACACATGATCTGTATTATGAATTTTTAACACACTTCAATCAATATTATTTAGATTAACATTGAATTATATGTTTCAGTATATGTTTTAACAAGTATTTTTTATGATATAGAGATCTCTAAATATAGGATAAATCATGTAATGAAGTCAATGACCAAACATAATAAGGTTGTGGATTACTTTAAATGGAAATATATTAAGGTATATATAGAAATATTTATCTACCAAAACATATTTCAAAAAAATTTACTTAATTTTGAATTTTGTTTTGTAGTGTATTAAAAAATATAACAAAAATAATTGTGGATATTATGTTTTCAAATTTATGAGAGATATCATAAACCATGAAAATAATTGCATCCCCGAAGACATAAGTTCTTAAGGTAATTAAATTTTCCTTAAAAATATTTCTCAATTGTTTATTTGTATATATTTTCTCAGTATTACCAATATTTATGATAACCTTCATACTAAAATATGAAATATATTTGTTTAGAGATAAGTGGGCAGTATACATGGCATTAGAATGTTTTTCGACAAAAAAATTAGGTGATTACCTGCTAGTTTTGTGATCTAGTATAGGATATGACCTTAGAAATATATTTGGGGTGTGAATCATTAGTATTATTTATTCTTATATATTATTTTTTATTTATTTCTCAAGTAGAATCATAATGGAGGATATAATTTTTTTAGAAACAAATGAGTAGAATATATGGTGTCAGAATGCATACATACTTCATGAAGAGGTGACTTCCAACTACTTATTTAGTTAATTTTATAATCATTTTATCTAATTTTTTTAGTTAAATTTCTTATCATTTTTATCAAATTATTGTATTAAATTTACACACTATTTCATAACACATGTCACATGTATGAAACTGAGAAAATGAGTTTGTTTTTTTCAAAATTTAGGAAAATGATCCAAAATTCATTTTTCACATGTAGAGATTGACCTCACGCCAATCTAAAACCCAATGTGGTTGGTATGACTCAAAGTACATGTTCCCAATAAAAAAATCATTTTACTTTAAAACATACATTAAATAATCAAAAATAAGAAAATGAGGTTAGATTGTTTTAAAACATTAGGAAAATGATCCATAATTAATTTTTCATGTATTAAAATTCACCGAACATCAATTTAGAACACAATGTGGTTTATATGATCCAAAGTATGTGTTTTCAATAGAAATGTGTCATTTTATTTTAAAAAACATGTCAAATATACTAAACTGAGAAAACAAGCTCAATTTTTTTCAATATTATGAAAACAATCCATAATTCAATTGTCACACATAGGAATTAACTACACATCAATCTGATGCACTGTGTGATTGGTGTTACTCAAATTGTGTGATTTGAGTTTAAAATTGAAATTTTAGTAGAAAAGAAATGTGACATACTAAAAACTAACCAAAAACATTCAGAGTTTTTTGATGATTTAGGAAAATGATCCCTCAGTCATTTGTGACATAAAGGAATGATATGCACCTCAATCTAACACATAGTGTTCCCAGTATGACTCAAACTAACCGTTATCAGTTTAAAATTGACATTTCAGTTCAAAACATTTTTCACCCACTTAAAACCAAGAAAAAGTTCTCAAATTTTATTTATAATTTTTGAAAAAATGATTCATAAGTTGTTTTTGATGTGTATGAATCAGTCTCATGTCAAATTGACACATGATGCAACCAATATGACTCAAAGTGATTATTTTCAATTTAAAAAGACATTTTAATAAAAAAGACAAGTGACATACTCAAAACTGAGAAAAAACATTAGTATTGTTTTGATACTTTATGAAAATGATCCATAAGCCTTCTATGGTGTGTAACAATCAATCATACCTTAATATCATACATGGTTTACCTAGTATGACTCAAATTGTGTGGTTTTATTTTAAAATAGACATTTTATTAAAGTATTGTTTCCTATTTATGTTTCATTTAATTATTTATAATATTATTAACATAATAGCTATTTTCTTATATAGGTGGACTCTTTCTCAGGAGTTGGGGTGATTTGTTTGAAGCTCCTTGTGCTCGTGAGAGATTAGACTTTGAGGATACAACTGAGATAATAGCAACAAATAAATGGGTCAAGAATGTATATAGACTTCATGAAAAGTTGAATTCCCACTATATATTTAGTTAATTTTGTTATCATTTTATCTACTATTTTTAACTTAATTTACTTATCATTTTAATCAAATACTTATTAAATTTTTTCACAGATATTTTGGGAATTCAAATTTTGATTTTAATTGTCTGAAAAAATCAAGAAAATATAGAACATGTTTGATGTTCTCTTTTTTTCCTTATTGCATATAGTTGAAAGAAAAACATAGATCACATGATCAATCATCCACACCACAATCTAGTGCACTGTGTGCTCAGTTTGGGTTGAACTATATATTTTTGGTTTATAATTTAAATTTTATTTCAAAAAACACATCAAATACTCAAAACTGATAAAACACATTCATATTTTTTTTATACCTTAGGAAAACAATCCATAAATTATTTTTTATGTGTAGGAATCAGCATCACCTCAATCTGACACACGGTACAACCATTATGACTCCATGTGTTTCTTTTTATTTAAAATTGACATTAATATTTAGTAAAAAACATAAGTGACATACTCAAAACTGATAAAACACATTCAGATTATTTTTATACTTTGGGAAGATGATCCATAAGTCATTTTTGACATGTAGAAATCATCTTCAACTCAATTTGATACATAGTGTGCCCAGTATAAGTCAAAGTATCTATTATTATTTTAAAATCGATATTTTAGACCAAAACATGTTTCACTCACTAAAAACTAAGAAAAATTTCATGGATTTTATTGATAATTTAGTAAAATGATTCATATATAATTTTTGACAAGTAGGAATTAGTCTCATATCAAACTGACACATGATGTCATTGGTATGACTCAAAGTGCATGTTTTAATTTTAAAATGACATTTTAGTAAAGAACATAAGTGAAAAACTCAAACCAAATAAAACAAATTTGGATTGCTATAATACTTTATTAAAATGATCCATAATTCATATGTGATGTGTAGGAATCAGTTTCACCACAATCTGTTACACAGTATGTCCAGTATAACTCAAAGTATCTGTTATTAGTTAAAATTGAAATTTTAGTTCAAAACATGTGTCACTCACTAAAAACCAAGAAAATGAACTTATATTGTCTTGATAATTTATAAAAATTATTCATAAGTAATTTTTGACTTATAAGAATCAGTATGACATCAAAAAAACACGTGATTTGATAGGTATAACTCAAAGTTCATGTTTCCAATTTCAAATGAAATTTTAATAAAAAACGCAATTAGGATACTCAAAACTAAGAAAAAACATTCATATTATTTTGATACTTTATTAAAATGATTTATAGGTCATTTTTTATTTGTGTGAATTAGTCTCACCTCAATTTGACTCATGGTGTGTCTGGTATGACTCCAAGTCTGTTTTTTTATTTAAAATTGACATTAATTTTTGTAAAAAAATAAGTGACAAACTCAAAACATAGAAAAATAATTTAAATACATCTTATAATTTATTAAAATGATCTATAAGTCATTTTTTACATGTAGGAATCAGTCTTAAATCATTCTGTTATACAGTAATCCCAGTATGAATCAATGTTTTTTTTATCAGTTTAAAATGTTGGTCACTCAATGAAAACCAAGAAAACAAACTTGGATTTTCACTCCTAGTTTTTTTTCATTCTTTTTATTGTTTTATCTTTTGGATATTAGTTTTTTCTTTTGATTTTTGGGTGTTCCAGATTTTAAATTTTATGTTTTGGGGGTTTGGGTACTTTTATTTAGACATATTCTTGGTTAGCATGAAAGGTACGAGGAGGATTTGGTTTTTAAAATGATTTTTTAACACTCTTATTGGAACCTCTTTATGGGTTATATTTGTTTGATGGTTAATGCCCTTGATTTACATGAGTTTTTGGGTGAAAAGAGTGATTTTTGGGGACTTTTTCTAGGTCGCATGATTAGGAAGCACAGTTTGTTTAACCATAGAGTAAGTCTGAATAGGGTCACACAGTTTGTGTATGGTTTAACAAACCATAAATCCAAATTGTACATCCTATTCAACACTAGACAATGGTAAATCTCATAGTTTGTGCACAATTTTTCATACTATGCGAGCTAACCATGTGACCCACTCATGAAAGGGTATTTTGGGATTTTCTCTTTTTTTTAAATCGTTGTTTCTTCCCATAGCCTCCCCCCATTCAATCCCAATGACCAAAACACCTCCCATGGCGTTTTTTGACAACTCCAAGCCCCTATAAGTCAGATTTAAGGATATTTCTTCGTGATTATTCACCAATATTAAAAGGTTGGGGCTTCCTTCTTTATCTCCTTTGCTTTCCTTCCTTTTTTTTATTCTCCTATAACCGTAGTGGCCATGTTGATGATTTACATGCCTAGGGTTTTTTGGTTTTGTGGGGATTTCCTTCTTAGGGCTCCATGAGTTTGGAAATGTCCTCTCTAGCATGCGAGTGAGGTGAGAATGAGGTTTTTCATGGTATTCCAAAAGTTCTTTGTCATATGAGGTAGGATCCCTTTGCACCTCTTATTTAAAGTTAAAATTTCATTTATTTGTTTAGTTACTCACCTCTATTAATCATTATATAGGGATCTTTCATTCTTAGAAAGATTTTTCCATGTGAAATAATTTTTTTTCTTGATCGCTTTCCATGTGTGATATGGATTTGGTGGGTTTTTCAAACCACATGTTTGTAAAATTTCCTGGTTGGATTTTTCAAGTGGTTTTTGATTTTTAAAAGAAATTTTTGGTTTTGATAAATGTATTTTTGATAGAAGAATGTTTATTGGTGTTTCTCAAATGGATTTCTAAATTGAGTTGTCATAAAATTGGGTTGTGTGTAGTTTTTAATGAATGGTTTTCTATGTGAAAACATTGTAAGGCATGTCTGGCATCTCTTATTAAATGGTTTTATTTGGAAAACCCTCTAAGGTATGAGTATATTTATTTATTGTTTGACTATGATATGTGAGTTTCCTTGTTATGGGATCTCCCATGTGTAATAATTGTTTTTTAAGGAAAGGGGCCACCCATGGGGTAGCCAGGGTGGTGTCGGTTTGTACGATAAGTATGAGGGAATGTGTGTATATGGTTTGTTTCTTGATTTTATGTGGAACACCCCTTTATGAAAATAGTATGGGAACCTATAATATCAAAGAGAAATCCTGAGAACGACTTATACACTTGTAGTTCACGCATTGAACAGTGTCCCATAGTATGTGGATATTTGGGTTTATTACTATGGGATTGGGCCCCTCGGTCTATCCTGAGTTAGAGTGGCTGGGTGTTTGGTCGTTTTCATTTTGTTGTGTGTGGCATGATACTAGGGATGAATTTACATGTATTAGTATGCTCTGGTTCTCCTCTGAGTTCCTAGGTTTCCCTGTGTTCCTCCATTACTAGTACCGTTAGTACCATTGCTCTTGTTGTGTAGAATTGAATTCCTTATTCTTGGTTTTGGTGTTTTCTTGGAAATTGTGAATGTGTAGTTCTTTACAAAGTTTTTTAAGAAGAATGTTTTGAACAAATAATTATTTCTCCCCATTTTCAATGATATGAAAAATGATCACTTCTTACTTTGACCCTTTTCCCCTTATTCCCTTGAGCCTTGTTTTGAAATTTGTGAGCAATGGATTGTGATGTGATTTATTTTATTTTCAATGTAAATTGTGGAAAAAAAGCGTATTTATAAATTTTATTTCAAACATGTTTATCAATTTTTATTTATTTAAAGTATGTTTATTGGGAATAGAATTATCTGGGCCTACCTACTAAGTTTTAATACTCATGTCTATAATGTTCTTCTATTTTTAGTTTCTACTATAGGTTATGGCTTCATTTTGATCTCCTTGGGTGATGGTTTGGTGTGTATTGTAGAGTGACCCTTGGGGTCACCTGGAGATGTATTGGTTTCAGGTTTTGTTTGGTCATTCTAATGTAGTTTTTTGTTTATTTTATTCTACCTTCATTTATAATGTAAATGATGTCAAGTTTGAAAACCATATTTAGTTTGGTTTTCCTGTTTTTTTATTTAGATATTTTTATTTATTTTATCAGGTGAAATCATTACCATTTTTGTCTCTTATGATTCCCTTGGAACTTTTCACCATCTTGGGAGGATTGAGAATACCTCTCAGGACTTACCATGGATCGGATCGGGTGACCGGTTTAGGGTCAACCCGGGTTGGTTCTTGAAAAAATGGTATCAGAGCAATTCGGCTCTTAGTAGACCTTACTTTTCAGAGACACCTTTATTGGTTGAATATGTCAAGGTTTATGGAGTAGGATTATCAAGACTCATGAGGTATGTGTGGGAATTTAATCCCAAATGCATGCTCGTTCTGGTTCTCAAGATTCCATGGTAAGTTCAGTTTTATTAATTTCTGCATCTTTAGGGACTATTTGGTGATTACGAAATAATAAGGGAGTTGGACCAATGCACCTTGTGAGCTCACAAGGCCTGGTCAAACGTGTGGAGCTAGGGGTATGGCCCTAGAAGGCTCTCTGTTTTGGTTGGGTGTATGATATATGGACTCCAAACATATGGCCAAGTCACCCATCAACACTAGTTTCCCCTTGTATGTTGTTTAGGGTCTTTCTTGATGCTGAAAATTTTCTTGAAAAATCATATTTCATAATTGTAAAAATATGATTTTAAAGTACTTAATACATTGTTTAGGAAAGTGGAAAGTGTATTTTCATAACTCACCTTAAGGAAGGATTAGAAAAGTGGGGTTTTGTAAAATGGTTTTTGTGGGTGAACTGAAAATAGTTTAATGAGATTCAATTTTTATAATCTAAATATGAAGTTTATTGAAATTTTTTGTTTGTAAAAAAATAGATATTTGTTTTGAAAAGAGTTTTGGAATTCATTCTAGATAAGAAGAAAATATTTTTTATTGAAATGATTCTTGATTAAATGAGGTTTTTAGAATTAGTGTAAATTTTTTGAATGGGATGGATTGGTTTTGATTCATTTTGTATTCTTGGTTTTTCTTTTGAGTTTGGTGTGATTCAGATTTAAATTTTGAGTGTTTTCACTTGGAACACAGTTAGTACACAATTTGGGAGAAATTATGAGGCTTGCTCCAGGTAACCGTGTCAACTTTGGTTTGCTTCTGGTTGATGGAACAAAACCTACGCACAGTTAATCAAACCATGTTTAAAGCATGCGAGAAGCTACTACCTCAGGAAAGAACCATGATTCATGGTTGGCATATGGATTCCCAAACCATGCATCCAAACCGTTCAGGTGCTCATGTTGTCTAGTAAGGGGCGCACGGTTGGCGGATATTTTAATATACTATGTAGCCTAACTATGCATTGTTCCCATGTGTATTAAGAATGTGAAAACAAGGGGTTTATGGAAAACAGTTGCTTGAAAGTGGACGTTTGTTTTTGAATTTTTTTAAATAAAAAGAGCGTGTTTTCTTAAAATTATTTTTGAGAAAATGGAATTTGATGAGTTACGGAAAAAAAAATTAACGAGGTGAAAAATGTTTTTGGATAGAAATTCATAGGATTTTATTTTTGAGTATGATGCAATGGTTTGTAATGTGTAATTTTAAAATGTATCTCGACTTATTAGTTAATAAGTTTTTGGAATGTTTTATAAATCTTGAGGTATAAAGTGGGTTGGGATAATGAAAACATGGGTGGAATGTTTTGTTTTAGAAAGTGGAAATGTTTTGTTTCGACCTTTGGTACTTCCTTGATTACTCACATGCATAGATATTTGTGGAAAGTGGATGGATGATGTTATGAGAGGATGAGTGCCAGATATGGCATGGTTAATGGATTCCCATGGTGGAATGGGAATGTTCATGTGAGTGAGACTCTACAGAATACCATTGGTGAGTATGAAAATCCACCTAGTTTGTTTTGTATTTCAAATGTTTTTTTCTTGAAATTGTGGTGTTTTTCTAAGCCAATTGTCATGTGGATTATTTTTTCTAGGATTTGGATATTTTTTTATTTGGTGTGCTTCCTTATGATTTGGAGGTGATGTTAATATTTTGATTTGAGATTAAAATTGTGTTGGTAGTTTGGTCTTGAAGTAGTGTTTAGTGAGTCTCTTGAAAGGTTTTGGGAATCTTTAAGCTAGTTTCCATTTGTGTTAGTGTTTTTTTATGTGAGTTTTGGTTCATAAGATAGTTTTGATAGAGATCTTGGTTTTCTTGTTTCCCTATGTTCTCCTATGGGTGGTCCCCCATTAGCAATATTTCCAGTTGATCAACCTAAGGATTTTATTCTTGAGCCTCAAAAGTAAGATCCACCTCTTCAAAGGATACCCCAGCATGTTTTCTGGAGTAAAGATATTTTTTGGATTGATTTAAAGTGCCTTCCTATTATAATGATTCTCTCAGTTTTTGAAGTTGTGATCAGTGGTGTTTGGTGTCTTTCATCGGGTTCCTAGTTCATTATTCTCCTTATTTAGAGTGAGAAAGAATGGTGTGTACATTTTCTGAGTCCATATTTAGATAAAGGTCTGTTTTTTGAACTAGTGAGTTTTTTGGGGGTATTGTGATCATTAGCTTCTGACTGTGGTGCAGCAAATGCTTCAAACATCTGGGCTCCAGCTGTAGGCTTCAGAGTGAATCTTTTCACATAGTTAGAAAATGGACAAGGGTTTAGGGAGTTCATCTCAACTCATGTCTTCACCATTGTGGCAAGACACTTTTCATATTCCTATTTTGGTATCTATATCACTATGAATTACCTATTATTACAAAGATCACAGTGGAATTTTCCCTCATGTAATGCCTATGATTGTACCTTCTTGGACGTATGTTTCTGATTAATAGTCCTTGTGTGGATGTCTCATGTGATTCAAGTGTGTCTTTGGTTGTGTCCATCAAGATGTGATGAGTCATGAGTAGTTTTTTGTTGTGGTTTCAGGTTTCCAATAATTTTGAACCATCCCTCACCACCCCTTGTGGTGGGGGTTTTTGGTTTGTTTAGGGAATTTTTCAAGTTTTTTTAATATCATTGGTTATTAATGGTGGGTAGAACCACTGTGTATCTCATTGAAATTTTTTCTGTGAGAATCAGTACAAGGTTACTTCAAATGGTGGGGAGTCTATTCAAGCCTCCCCATGTTAGTGATTTATTTAGTTTGGGTTTTAGTCCAGTTGAAGTGGATTTTTTTGATTTTTTTTTATTTCTGAGTTTCCTTTTTGGCTTGGGTAAACATTGAGCTTCTTGGATTTTTCCCAATGGTTCTGTTCGAAGTGTGGTTGTGATGGTTTTGGATCTAATTTCCCAATTGATTCTTAGGAAGTGGTTTTGGTTTATAGGTATATTTCAGGAAAGAGGCATAATTTCTATTTGAATGTGTTGGGATTTTTTTAGATCAAGGGGTTGGATCTTATGGTTTTGAGAATCCTTAGTCATTGATTGATCAATTAGAAAATGTTGTGTCTTTCCAGGGGAAGAAAACATTAATGGTGGGGAGAATTATCACACCCAGATTTTTTTCATCCTTTGTACTAGCTTATCTTTTGTCTCTTAGCTTTTCTTCTGAGTTTCAAGTGTTTAATATTTTAAATTTTATGTTTTGGGGGTTTTAGTGATTTTTTTTATAACTATTCTTGGTTAGCGTTAAAGGTATGAGGAGGGGGTAGTTTGTAAAATGAGTTTGTAACACTCCTAGTGGAACCTCTTTATGGGGTATGTTTGTTGGATGGTTTATCCCATTGAGTTAGATGAGTTTTGGGGTGAAAAGGGTGATTATTGGGGACTTTCTTCAGGTCATAAGGTTTGGGAGCATAGTTTCTTTAACCATGAAGTAAGTGGGAAGGGGGTTTCATAGTTATCACATGGTTTAAAAAACCATGCATCCAAAGTGTGCAGCCCATCCAACACTAGACAATGGGAAATTACATGGTTTGAGCATGTTTTTTCAAACCATGTGAGATAACCGTGCGACCCACTCGAAGGGATATTTTGGGATTTTCTCCTTGTGTTTTAATATGGTTTTTTTCTTAGCCTCACCATTTGAACCCTATGACCAAAACGCCTCCCTTGGTGGTTTTTGGAACCTCCAAGCCCCCCCCAAGTCATACTCAAGGTGATTTTTTAGCAATTATTCACCTGGATCGAAAGGTTAGGGCTTCCTTCATTTTCTCCTTTTCTTTATTTCCATCTTATTATTCTCCTCTAACCCTAGTGGCCATGTTGTCCAATTTACATGCCTAGGGTTGCTTGGTTTTGGTGATTTTTTCATTCTTAGGGCTCTATGAGGTTGGAACTGGACTCCCTTGGGTGAGGGTGAGGTGCGAATAAGGTTTTTCACCGAATTCTGGAAGTTCTTCATTGTATGAGGTAGGATCTCATTCCACCTCTTCTTTAAAGTTAATATTTCATTGATTTATTTATTTTTTCCACCTCTCTTAATCATTATATAGTGATTTTTCATGCTTATAATTATTTTTTCATGTGAAATAATTTTTTCTTTTCATTATCTCTTACTATGTGTGATATGGATTTGGTGGGTTTGGTACACCACATGCTTGTAAAATTTACCATTTAGATTTTTCAAGCGGTTTTTGATTTTTAAAAGAAAGGTTTTGTTGTGCTAAATTTATTTTTGATAGAAAAATGGTGATTGGTGTTTCTCAAATGGATTTCTAAATTGATTTGGCATGAAAGTGTATTGTGTGTAGTTTTTCAAGAAAGGTTTGCTATGTGAAAACATTGTAACTCTTGTTTGGAATCACTTATTAAATGGTTTTATGTGGAAAACCCTACAATGGGTGAGTAAATTGCCTTGTTAGTTGACTATGATATTGGAGTGTCTTTATTATGGGACCTCCCTTGTGCAATAATTTTTTTAAGGTAAGGGACCACCCATGGGTTGGTCGGGGTGGTGCCGGTTTGTGTGATAAGTATGAGGGAATAGGTGTATATGGTTTATTTCTTGATTTTATATAACAAATCCCTTTGTGAACATATCATGGGAACCTATCTTAACAAAGAGGAATTTTTATAATGATTCCTATACTGGTAGTTCACAGAATGATCAGTTTCCCATTGTAGGTGGATATTTTGGTTTATTATTATGGTATTGGGCCTCTCGATTTAACCTATGTTAGGGTGGACAAGCATTTGGGAATTTATATTTCATCATGTGTGGCATTCTACTAGGAATGAGGTCACATGTACTAGTATGTTATGGTTCTCCTCTGAGTTCCTAGAATTTCTCGTGTTCCTCCGTTACTAATACCTTTAGTACTATTGATCTCATTGTGTAGAATTGTATTCCTTATGCTTAGTTTTGATGTTTTCTTGGAAATCAAAAATGTGTGGTTCTTTAAAAAAGTTTTCAAGAATAATGTTTTGACTGAATATTTATTTCTCCCCTTTTTCAGTGATATGAAAAATGATCACTTCTTACTTGGTCCATTTTTCCATTATTCCCTTTATCATTGTTTTGAAATATGAGACTAATGGATTGTGATGTGATTTATTTCCTTTTAAATGTAAATTATAGAAAAAACTATAATTATAATTTTTATTTCAAACAAGTTAATCAATGTTTCTTTATTTAAAGGATGTGCATTGAGAATATAATTATTAGGGCATACTTACTGAGTGTTAATACACATGCATATAGTGTTCTCTTGTTTTTATTTTCTGCTACAGGTTTCAGCTTTGGTTCGATCCCCTTGGGAAATGGTTGGGTGTGGATTGGATAGTGACCCCCAAGGTCACATGGAGATGTCTTGGTGTCAAGTTCATTTTGGTTTTTCTGAAGTATTTTCTTGCTTAGTTTGTTCTACCTTCATTTGTAATGTAAATGATGTAAAGTTTGAAAATCATATTTAGTTTGGTTTAACCTTTTCTTTATTTATATTATTTTATTTATTTTAATGGGAAAAATCATTCCCATTGTTCTCTATTATGATTCCCTTAGTGCTTTTTGCCAGCCCGAGAGGATGGGGAATGCCTCTCAGTCCTTTCCATGGATCAGCTTGGGTGACTGGTTCAGGGTCGACCCAAGTTGGTTTGCAACATGGATTGCCTTTAATATTTTAGAAAATGATTTATAATTAATTTGAGATGTGTAAGAATCTATATCATGTTAAACCAACATACAATGTGATCATTGTGACTTAAAGTTTGTGTTTTCAGCTTAATTGACATTTTAGTAAAAAAACATAAGTGACATACTCAAAACTAAGAAAACACATATGTATTGTTTTTATACTTTTGCTAAAAATTCTATAAATCATTTTTGACATGTAGGAATTAGCCACACCTCAATCAAAAATGCGGTGTGACTAGTATGACTCTAGGTGTGTCTTTTTATTTAAAGTTGACATAAATTTTAGTTAAAAAACAAGTGACATTCTTAAAACTGATAAAATGAATTCTGATTATTTTTTATAATTTAGGAAAATGATTTTTTAGTCATTTTTGACGTGTAGGGATCATCTTCACCTCAATCTGATACATGGTGTGCCTGGTATGACTCAAAGTGTTTGTTATTTGTTTAAAATTGACATTTTAGTTCAAAATGTGTGTCACTCATAGAAAAATTTAGAAATTCTCTCGAATTATCTTGATAATTTATGAAAACAATTCATAAGTAATTTTTGATGTGTAAGAATCAGTCTCACATCAAACCAACACATGATGTAACTAGTATGACTCAAAGTGCATGTTTTTAGTTTAAAATGAAATTTTAGTAAAAAACACAAATGATATACTCAAAACCAATAAAACACAATCATATTGTTTTGATACTTTAGGTAAAAAATAAAAAAGTAATTTTTGATGTGTAGGAATTAGTTTTACCATAATACGATGCATGGTGTGACTGGTATGACTCCAAGTATTTCTTTTTATTTAAAATTGATATTTTATTAAACAAGAAAAATGACATACTCAAAACTGATAAAACACATTAGAATTGTTTATATAATTTAGTATAATTATTCATAAGTCATTGGTGATGGTTAGGAATCAACCACACATCAATCTGATATATAGTGTTCCTGATATGAATCAATGTATATGTTTGTATTTTAAAATTGACACTTTGTGGTTAATTTATTTTTTTATATTATTACAAACATAAGAATTTTTTTCTTATACAGGTGTATTCTTTTGTTAGAGATGGGTTTGTTTGTTCCACAACTAATAGGATGACCAGGGGTCAAGGTCTCAAGAAAAATGAACATTTATGTTGTTGAATTTCTGTAATAATTTTTACTTACTCATGTAATTATACGAACTAATGTTTGAAATGTCTATATTATAAGGATTATTAGATATTTTAAGTCCTTTTTGTTTCTCTTAGAAACATAATATATAGTATTCCCACAACTATCTCTAATATTTGAGAGTAGTAAAGTTCTATGTCAAGAGTATATTTATCATCGACTCAGTGGATCAAACCATGAATCCACACACCACTTAAGCTACTGATTCCATCATGCATAAGTAACTAAACCAATAAGATAGAAAACATATTTCACATTGTGTAATGGATTGTGGGAAAGAGAAGTGAAAACATTTTTTACACACCTCACCTTCTCAACCATGAAATCCCTCAAGTATGAACTAAGGAATTTATATAACGAGAAAATTGTCCTATTTCCATGGTTGAAAACTTTGGAAATAGGTCCCAAAACCATGGTTGTAGGCTATGACCACGATTTTTTCTAAATTTGGGCGTTATCATCATGGTAGTTGGTCTAGACCCATTTCTATATTTTTAACCATCGCAGTAGGTGGGCTACTGCCACGATTTTAATCATTGAAGTAGGTGGGATATTGCCACAGTTTTGAAAACCATGGCAATAGGTCTCATTTTTTTCAACCATGCCAGTTGACCTATGTCCATGGTTTGAACCATGGAAATATCCCACCTATTTAAATAGTTAAAACTATTTATAGAGCACCGAAAAACTATATAAATAGACAAAAAAATAATTTTTCACTCACCAAATTTGATCTCTTCGCCTCACTTATAGTATTCAACTGCATAACCAATACACCACACCATGATTCAAGTATATATATATATATATTATTAAAAATGTGGTAGTAATATAAAAACCGTGGAAATAGGGCTTACCA
The DNA here is from genome assembly GCA_963277665.1 of Viscum album. Classification (NCBI taxonomy): domain Eukaryota; kingdom Viridiplantae; phylum Streptophyta; class Magnoliopsida; order Santalales; family Viscaceae; genus Viscum; species Viscum album. The sequence continues at coordinate 164,027,038 of OY728159.1, forward strand.
CTCAATTTTCTATGGGAAAATGTTTCTCCCACACAAGCGTAGGAGATGTATAAACATGGTTTTGAAAACCGTGGCTATAGCCCTTGAAAAAAAATGGAATATAGCCACTATTTTCAAAACCATGTCTATAGGAAATGAAATCATGGCTATAGGTCCATGGAAATAGCCTAATTTTCTACTTATGTTAAATAGAGTAATTATGTGGAATTTATAATTATATGATTTTATATAGGAGGTGGTCTTGGTGTTATCCAATCATCATTAGTGAGATATTGAGAGAACACTACATCAACAATTTTAATAAATTAAGAATAAAATGCAAGAACAGTTTATTAGAATTTAATATTACTAAAACATATGTACAATAAATTGAAATTCTTAGCTACTCCTCGGTAGGGAACCCATTTTATAGTGGGTACCCCATTCAATTTACATAGTTTCCCCCCTTTATACTTTATAAATCCTCATTCCTATAAAAATGAGCATCAGTGAGCTCATTCCTCCTCCATGTAAGATCACTCACAAATCTTACATGATTCTCTGGTATGAAATTAATCCACTATTATCTTATAATATTTGAGTAATGTATGGTATCCAGGTGGGTTCCTTTAATATTTATTTCTTGTTATGACTAGGAAAAAAGAACGTAAATTTTGAAACCTTGTCAAGATTCATATTATTTTTTATAATTTTGAATTAATACCATGTAGACATCTAGATTCTTGAGTTTAATATGACGTGAATGGATTTGGAATGTCGAAGAGGAAGACTTATCATGTGAATATTCCTTTTATGTAGTTTGACTTAGTTTTTAGGATAATGTAAATTAATCTTATGATAACATTTATAACGATAAATTAACCTGATGCAATAAAGAATTTATTATTATGTGATGGGTGTGATCACTTTTAATCCCATGAAAGAATCATTTTATTTCAACATGAGATTTGACATACCTTGTTTAATCTTACATCGGGGATTTTAAGAAGTCAGTCAATCACGTCTTGGGTCGCATGGGATACACAGCTCCTTGGCGCAAGCATTTAACCACTCCCAGTGACTTGTGCTTTGGTTTAATCACACAAAACCTTAAAAATAGGCCATTTAAATTTACACATCTCTATCCCCTTGATTTATAATTTTTCAAGGTAGTTTTATGTAGACTTAATAACACATGACTACCCTTTTTCACATTGAATCCTATGCATCAACTATTTAATCGCACACAGGCCCTTGAAATTGTACATTAATCTTACATGGCCCTCTAGAAATCCATTTTAATGTCATGAAACCTTATAAAACAATATTTTAATCACACATAACTACATGAATGGTTTCCTTCACTAGGGCACCCATGAAATTTAATACTTTCTCTTTTATTTGTTGTATATTTCTATTCCTTCTAATTGGGTTTGGTTTTTTAGGCCTTCTTCATGGTTTTTATAGGTTTACAACTATGTAGCAGCTAGAATGATATTTATTAGTGCTAGATGAAGCACTGATAAAGTTACCCACTATCAATACTTTTTATAGATCTGATAAAGGCTAAAAAATTTAATATCACTTTGGAAGGTAGTGATTTTAAGCACTGAAAAAGGTAATTTTTAGGGATGTTAAAAGAAAGTTTTGTAGTAGTGGTGGTTGCGTCAGATTATTTTTTGATTAGAAATTACATTAATGGTCCTGATTTTACTCACTAGTTTTTTCCTATATTATATGGGGATGTAGAAAAACCTTCATCCTTATAACTTAAGGATCAAACATAACTGTCATGAGGGAAATAAAGGAAGAGAAATATTATATGCTAAGTGTGATGATTCATGCCCTATCACTATCTTTTCCTCTTTAGAATATTTTTCACATGTTTCAAAAAATGTTATGTTTAATGATGCACTTAGAACACACAATTTTAGGCCACCTTTATTTCAACTTGTTTTCCTTGGTAACTTCCTTAATAAAAATTTACTCTTTAGTAAATCAGTATTCTTGAGTCTGCTTATACATTTCCTATGACTGAAGAAAGAAGAGGGAGAAAGAAGAATGAATTTTAAAGAAGTTAGTGGGTTAAATATGAATTTTAAATTAAAATTCACGCTTTTTGAAAATGTTATTGTTTCATGTGATAAAAAAAAGAACAATTTCTTGCATACAAGTTATATCTCCTTGGAAGGAATAATTGAGAAAATTATTTAGTATAGTGAGAGTGGATCATTGTTTGTTTTATTGAATAATGAGAACATAGTATGAAATAAGACTATATGAAGTGAAGTTCATGTGTAATTAAGAGAGAATAAAAATAGAATACTTGTAACTATGAAGGTAGAAAAAGAAAAGAAATAACACATTGGTTTCTATGTAATTATCATAGTTGTATCATGTGTTGATGATGGAATAAAGTCAAAAAATTTCTTAACAATGAAGAAGTAAGGGAACACTATAATATTTTTATGAGAAAACAATCAAAGGAAGAAGTATAATCCTTACCTAGGTAGTACAAGACAATGATGTATTTTTTTATGAAACTAATTGGAAGACAACATTGTTATAATCTGGTAACATAGGTAAAGTTTATAACCTATTAGTTTGTATCCTTGATGGTGATTATAGTGGATCAAATAGTCTTGTGTGAATTTGAATCATTCCAAGGATTAAATACTCATTTTGAATAGTGAACCTTATACATCGAATCTCATTGTTTATTGCTTTATGTGGCATGTGTGAGTTAAACAGTGGGATTTATGACTCTAATTAATGATAGAGTGTTATTTAATAATAAATCATAAAAGGAAAGAAATATATTAATAGTCACTAATTCACCTCCCCCACCCCTCTCAGTGAACCTATTGTTCCTAAATATACTGACCAACCTTTTTCATATATGATTTTAAACATAATTCCTAAGCAAAATAATAAAATAATAACTTCTTTGGATATTTTTACATTTATTATCTTGGAAACTAGGTACATAATATGAAGTATAAAAAAAGTTAAACTTTATTTAGTCCTCTTAAGATACTTATTTAAGATTCCATACTAGTTCACCACACTACATATGATTTTTAGAGGATTTTCATTAATATAAAATAGTGAGCATAAATCCAAGTAAGGGATAAACAATGGAAATGGAACATGAGTGATCATAATGGGTATAACATGATTCGTGATAATAGAACATGATCATTAATATATGAGGCATAATATAATTGAATGATCATAAGTACATGGGGAATAACATAGAAATGTGGAAATAACATAAAAAGGATACATTCAAAGGCATATCACCAAGGTGTCGTAAAACATATTACCAAGTTTTTTCACCAAGGTATCATAAAAATATACAAAGGTGTGATTTTAAGGTATCATAAACATGTCATATCTAGAGATTAATTCTTTACCCAATATATTGAAGTGATATCTGAGTACATCATTCATATGTCTAACTTTATGTGTGCCACATAGATCATATATCATAAGATAATTTTTCATTATTTTAACTCACAAATAGGGAATGTGGGTTTCATACTTGGAATTACCCAATAAATTAAGTATATTCATATATTTATGAATACACTTGAATGAAATTAGGGTTGGGTATTTACAACATAATAGTGTATCATTGAAGTAATAATATTGATAGCATAATGGGTATACATAACGGTTTATGGAATGGAGTTAATGATAGATAAAGGTAGTATCTCCTTAGTATGGAATCAATTAGATATTAAAGGAATGATTATAAACACATGAAGAAATAATAAATTGAAAATAAAAAGGCTTATTACAAAGGAAGTACTTGATTAAAAGGATAGAGGAAGATAATACCTTACCCTTCAAGATAGCTTTTTGAAGCATGGGAAGAGTTATTTGGAACCTCAGAAACTCATAATAATGAATCTAGAGAGATATAAAATGAGGGGAAATTCTTTCTCAATGGCTTGGGGGTGGAGAATAATGATATAATGGGTGGGTATTTATAGAAAATGTGGGAGGATATTATATTAATTTCTAAATATTATCCTTTGAAATGTTGGTTGTGAAAAAATGAAGGACCATTAGCTTAATTATGGATTTGGATCATGGTTTGTGATATTAAGAAGGTGTTTTTTTACATATTTGAATTTTGAAACTGAAAATAAATATTTTATATTACTTTGGGCATGAGAATATAAATTTTCAACCAAATAATGTTTTTAAAACATAAAATTTCTTTTTGGACTTCGAAAAATTATTTTTATGTTTGGAAATTATTTTTAATTAATTAAAATATATTATATTTAAAAAAAATTGGTCTATAATTTTGTTTTATTAATCATCACATCATTATTACATATTTATGAAGTCATAAAATATACTAAAAATACAAAATTGTATTTTTTACTATTCATATAAAACTTAAGTATTTTGGAGAATTTCAAAAAAATTCACCATAACCAAAATTTTATGAACTGATTTAAAAAATAACACTCATTTTATCAAAAAAAAATTAAATATAAGGGATTTAATTTCTATATACAAAGTCTCTTTTATTGAAAAAAAATACTAGGTTTTATGACATATTAAATATTTTGATTACATGGGAATTTTTGAAATTATATTATCATTTATATATCAATAAATATTTTTTTATAATACTACCATGGAAATAAATTTTATTTCAAAATTTTAAATTTATTATAAAAGTTATTTTAATAACATATATTTTTTTATAAAAAAATAAAATTATTGTTTTTTATGTCAGATATTTATTTTATCATATTTAATTATATTATGATATGATTCCATTATATTATTATTTTATAGGTTCCCAAAATATGGATTTACTATTCCATTAGTCTGGTTACTATTCCTAATGGTAAGATTACTAGTCTAACGATCATATTACTATTCCAACAACCAGATTTCAATTCCAACAATCATATTACTTCCTATAAGTATCTCTTAATTCTTTCATTCATACTTCACTTCAATTACTCATAAGTTTCAATATTTTAAATTTTTAAAATGTCAATTATATTACTAAGGTTATGCTTCATTTTTTCATTTTTTGGGTTTGTAATTTTATAGGGGATCAAAATAATCCAAATTTCCCTATTCTTATAATTCTATTTTTCTATTTATTTTTCCATTATAATATTTCCAATTCTTGTGGCTATATTCATTCTATAAATTTAATGTTCTCAATTATTGAAATAAATCATTATTGGTTTTTATTATGTGTTTCTTGCATTTTATATTATGCTACATTACAAAACATGACACACTTATATATATTCTGAAGGAAATTCCATTTATATAATTTGGGGTCATTACAACATGCCCCCCTAAAAAATTTCCACCCATGAAAACTGTTTCTTACCTAAAAATAAATGGGGGTATTTATCCTTCATTTCATCTTCAGGATCTCATGTCTCTTCTTGAAACTTATGATTTCTCCATAAGAATTTTACAATTCATGTTGTCTTATTCCTCAATAGTTGTTCCCTTTCATCAAGAATCCAAATAGGTTATTCTACATATTAAAGGTCGAGTTCCACTTCCACATCATTAGTGTTAAGTATCTTAATTGGGTCTAATATATACATTATTAAGATGGATACATGAAAGACGACATAGAGATCATATAGATTTTGAGGTAGTGCTAACTAAAAGGAAACTGCTCTATCATTCTCCAAAATTTAAAATGGTCCAATATAACTTGGACTCAATTTTACCATCTTTCCTAATCTCATGGATCCTTTATATGGTGATATTATAAAGAATACATGAGCCCCAATATATATTCTATGTCATTCCTCCAATTATTTTCATGAATTTTTTTCAACTCTGAAAATTCTTGATATATTTATGGATCACATGAATCTTTTTTATAGTGTCTCTCACAATTTTAGGTCCCAATGGTTTTACTTCTCCAAATTTATCCCAACATTTTGGAGTTCTACACCTTTTCCCATAAAGTGATTCATATAGAGTCATTTTAATGCTCTAGTGGAAATTTATGTTCTAGAAGAATTCAAAAAATTAAAGATTTTGATCTAAAATCCCTTGAAAATCAAGTGATCTAGCCCATAAAATGTATTCCAATGTTTGAATATTTCTCCCAAACTACCCATCAATTTGAGGATGATCGGTTTTACTTAGTTTTACATCAGTATTCATATCATTTTAGAGGATCCTATAGAATTTATACCTAAATCATGGATCTTAGTCGAAAACATTTGGCAGTGGTGCTCCATGAAGTCTCACTACTTCTTAAATATACTGAAACTCGTGGTGCTTAAGGGAGAAATCCTCTCATATAGTGATAAAATGATCATATTTCTTAATATATCAATAATTACCCATATGTAATTATTTTATATTTATTTCTTAGGAAGGATGATAATAACGTCCATAGTGATTTTTTCCCACTTCCACACAGGTATGGGTAGTGGTTGTAGCACTTTTTTTGGAAGTTATCACTCTACATTCACTTATTGACATACCAAAGATTTTGACATATAATCAGAAATATCTATCTTAATACTATCACACCAATAATTATATCATATATATCTATAAATTTTGGTTTTTTCAAGGTGTATAGAGAACACAGAGCTATGTGTTTCATCCATCACCTCTTTCTTTAACAATATAATAGATGTAACACATAGCCCTGTATCAATCCTCAGTACTCCCTCTTCATCAATTAAAAACTTGGAAAACTTCTCATTTTTCATAGCTAATATATTTTTTTGTAACTTAGGATCATTTTTTTTCTTGATCTTCTATTATAATGATGGTTGAGAAATCATTTGGGATAGGATTAATGATGTCCCTTCCCTTTTTACTTCCATGTCTATCTTTACCATGTCCTTGATCAATAGATCTCCTTCATTCCTTATCATTTCAATAACTCTTGGGTCCTTTCTACTTAATGAATCAATGAATTTATTTACTTTTCTAGAGGGATAAGGAATAGAATAATAATAGTCCTTAAGAAGCTCCAACAATATCCTTTGTCTCGTGTTTAGTTCCTTTTGTTTAAATATGTACTTTAAACTTTGGTAGTCTATGTATATACCACACTTATCCCTATAAAGATAATGTCTCCATATATTTAGTGAAAAGATAACTACATATAACTCTAAATCATGGGTGATATAATTATATTCATGAGGATTTAATATTCAAGATTTATAGGCAATCACTTTGTTATTATGTATCAGTATAAATCCAAGTCCCTTTGAGGATATATCACTATAAATAAAAAATCATTCTCTATTAGAGGGTAAAGTTATAACAAGTGCACTAACTAACTTATCCTTTTATTCTTAGATACTTTATTGACTAAAAATTGAATTTTTATTGATTTTCAAAAGCGTCTTTTTGGGTTTTGTCGTAACCAACATACCATGCAGGAACCAAATTGAAGGGTATCTAAATTCAAAATTCAATGTTCAAAAACTAAAGTAGCTGATACCTAAGAAACATTGAATCTTAGTCTCTATTTTATGATTACACCACTCCTCTACAACCTTTGTCTTTACTATATCAACTTATATTTATTTAATAGTCTTAATGTGTCCCATGAAAGCTACTTATTGTAACCATAACTCACATTTATTAAATTTTCCCAAAAAAACCAATTTCCATAGAGTTTGTAATATAACCCTTAGATAATCCTCATTATCCTCATAAATTTTAGAATATATCTTAATGTCATCAATAATGGCCACTATGAATTTATCAAGGTAGTCCCTAAATAATATATTCATCAAATCCATAAATATGGAAAGATAATTAGTCAATCTAAATGGTATAAGAAAAAATTCATAATTTCCATATCTTGTTTGAAAAGTAGACTTTATAACATCTTCTTTCTTTACCCTTAGTTGAAGATACCCTAATTAGAGATAAATATTATAGAATAATTTACCCCCATAAATATGATCAAATAAATCATCAATCCTTGTAATAGGTAATTTTTTATTCACTATGATCCAATTAATTTCTCTATAATCAATTCATTTCCACATTGATCCATCATTATTCTTTATAAAGAGAATAGTTTCTCCCTAAGCAGGAACACTTGGCCAAATAAAATCTCTCTCTAAATGATCTTGAAGTTTCTTCTCCAATTCCTCTAAATCCACATTTACCATTCTATATGGGTTCTTTGATATTGTATTGGATCTATGTATGAGTTCAATTGATAAATCTACTTCTCTTTTAAGTAATGATCTAGGAAATTATTATAGAAATACATCAATGTATTCCTGAACAATAGGTATATATATTATATTTATACTTTAACTTTATTCCCCTTTTCACCAATCATTTCCATAAATAGGGTTGTATGAGGTGGTTCTTGACATGAATCGGGCTGGGATATATTTCCTTTAAAAAACAAAATTGTTTTTCCTTTCAATAAAACTAGAATTTCCTTTCTTCAATATCTAATATTAGCATTATAATTTGACATCCAATCCATCCCTAGTATTATATCAAATTATACCAATGGAATAAACATTAGGTTTTTGTATAGATTTTACTTACCAATGTTAGTAAGGGAATCTCTATATATCCTTGATTCTCAAATAGTTCCTCCAGAAGTTTTAACCAACAACTCTACCACTATCTATTTAGGGTTTAATTTGATGTTCTTTTGAAAAATGGATGAAATAACTGAATGTGTAAAACTAAAATAAAAAAAGTACTTGAAAGCTTTGATTGTACGATGAGTGTACCTTATACCATGTTATTTAGAGCCTCAAATTCAATTTTCATGATTTCAAAATCATAATCTTTCTCCCTAATCCTCTAATAGGGTTGGTGTTGGTTTCCCTCTATTATCTTCTAATTTAGACTTTGGTTAGTGAAATTTCTATGCTCACAACACTTGAATAATTATACTATATATTGTACTTACACCATCTTCCCTATTTCTTTTTAATTCATATGTTTATGATTTCCATTTCCTTTTAGAAAATTCCCTGAATGATTCTTCCCACACTTTTACACATGGGTAGTTTTTATTTATTCCCTTCTCTTTCATGGTAAAAATTATTTCCAATATTTATCTATACCCTCCTCTTATTATCATTCAGTAAAAAATAACACTATGCATCTCCAAAACTAATTTCAACTTGTAGAGTGCATCGTACTAACTCATCCTAACTCCAAAATCATTCGATTTCAAGATCATTCCATAATTTAGGTCTTAGTACTCAAAAAATAGATCAATAATCCCATAAAAAAAATTAAATTCCATGAATTTTATCCTGAAATCCTTGTAAAGTTCATCTCATAACCTCCCAATAATTTATTATACTTTTTCTTTAGATCAAGGAATTCATTTTTTCTTATTTTTTTAAAGGGAAAGATGAAAATAGTTATTGAAAAAAATACATTTTTAAAATATTCCCATTACATAGTTTTAAATGTGTACTTAATCTCTGTGTTTTTTATCAATTCCCACTAATGATCATATTATACCTTTAAATGGTATACTTAAAAAGTAACTTTTTCCTACTCAAAATAATTGGGTATAGAAAATATATTTTATATAGTTCCAATCCATTTTTTTAAATCAAATAGTCAGATGGTCCACAAAAAGTAGGTGGTCATTGACACATAAAGGATTTGATTGCAAGTTTTTTCTTCCTTAGTGAATCCAGATGCTCTACATGGTTTATGTTATTATTCATAACCTAAGATAATTGATTCAATGTCATTATAATTTTTTTAACTTTGAATTCCATCATATTTTTAAGGTCATCGTCACATTGTCTATTGTATCTGGTTTTCATATGGTGCCTTCTATTTCCTACCATTTTTCTAGAAGAATAAAACTTAAATGGAATAATTACTACTATTTTCAAAATTATGATAATAGTTATAAAGTGGAGTTTAATCCTAAAATATCCTAATATCATAATTATAGGATCTTATACTTTAAAATTAAATTCTGAAAAATAATTACATTAGTTATAAATCCTTCATATTGGTTCATATAAAAAATATAATCAACCAAAGAACTTCCTTAGAGAGTGTCTAGCTAGGTGTGTAGCCTTGGTCCCACTCATCATGCACTGAGTGAAGGTCTATTTGATACTAAACCAACATTTTTAAGGTGATTACCCCTAGGTGCATCTATCCCACAACTACACCCATTATTGTATATAAATAGATATATAACTACTAAGAAATCACACACTCTATACATTACCAAAATTTAGGACTTTTTTCTATATTTAAAAATATACATAGATTTATTATTAATGTTTTATAGTCCTAATTTTCACAAATAACTATACCTTTTACTGATGTAACTATATTTATCCACCCTTTTCATACATGATTTTTAACATAATTCCTAAACAAAATAATATATTGATAACCTTAAAGGATATTTTAAGGTTTAGTGTCTTTGAAACTAGGAAGATAATACTTGAAGAATTAAAAAATAGAAAATTTATTTAATCCTCTTGAAATACTTCATTAAAAATTAATCATGGGTCACATTACAACAATTATAATATGGGGACATACATAAATAGAAAAGGATGAGCACAAAATCTAGAAAGGGGTAAACCAAGGAAATGGAACTTGATCGATCATCATGGGAACAACATAAGGAATATTTATAGATCATGATCATAAATATATGATTCATAATATAAGATCATTATCATAAATTCACGATGAATAACATGAAAATATGGTTATAGTATAAAAATGATACATTCATAACAATAACACCAAGGTTCATAACCAAGGTTTCGTAAAACATATTTCCAAGGTTTTATACCAAGGTATCATAAAACAATACCAAGGAATGATGGAAAGGCATAATAATCATGTCATATATAGAGATTAATTCTTTACCCAATGCATTGGGGTGCTATCAGGGTGCACCCTTCATATGTCTAAATTTATGTGTGCCATATAGATCATATATCATAAGAATAAATTTCATAATTTTAACCCATGAGTAGAGAATATGGATTTAATATATGGAAGTACCTAATCAATGAAATATATTTATATCTATATGAATAACCTTCAATGGAATTAGGGTTGGGTATTCACAACATAATAGTATGGCATGAAAAATCAAGAAATGATTTCCACATCATAAATGGTATACATAAAGATTTATGGAATGAGGTTAATGATAGAGAAAATTAGTATCTAATTAATATGGAATAAATTCAATAGTAAAGTAATGATCATTAACACATGAATAAATTACCAATTGAAAATCAAAAGTCTTATTACAAAGGAAGTACTTGATTAAAAGTAGAGAGGAAGAGAATCCATTACCTTGATTGATAACTTCTTAAAGCCTGGGAAGAGTTCCTTAAAACCATAAAAACTCCTTGGTAACAATCTAGAGAGAGAAAATGAGGGAAAATCCATGATAAATGGATTATGAGTGGAGAATAATGGGATAATGGGTGGAAATTTATAACAAATGTGAGAGGATTGCTTATTAATTTCTAAATATAGGCATTCAAAATCTTGTTTGTAGAAAAAATAAAACCATTCGCTTACCCATGGTTTATGGAATTAAAAATATTTTCTTAACATATTTTAGTGTGAGAACTGAACTTCAATATTTTATATTAATTTGGGCATGGGAATGTAATTTTTCCACATAAAAAAAGAGTTTTTAAAACCTTAATTTCCATTTTAGACTTTAAGTTATTTATAGGTCTGAAATTATTTTTAATTTATTTAAATTAATTATAATAATAAAATAAATTATATTTGGTTGCGGATTTAGTTTTATTAATTATCACATCATTATTAAATACATATGATGTCATAAAAAATATTGAAAACATAAAACTGTATTTTTTTTACTATTTAATGAAAAATAAAGTATTTTATAAAATTATCAAAATTTCACCATAACCAAATTTCAGTGTTCTAACTTTAATTATGACATAAATTTTTTAAAAATAAGTTTCTAATTATATCATATTTAATTTATAAATAAAAAACCTTATTTATTGAAAAAAAATCTACTTTATATGATATATTCAACTTTCTGATTACATGGAACTTCATGAAATTATATTATCAATTATATACAAATAAATGTTTATTTATAAGTCCATTTCATGGAAAAAACCTTTATTTAAAAATTTTAAATTAGTTATAAAAATATATTTTAATAATATACATATATATATATATATATTGTAAAAAAATAAAATTATGTTTTCTTTGCATCATACATTTATTTTAACATATTTAATAATTTTATTTAATTTTATTATGATATAGTTTCCTTATATTTTTATTTTATAGGTTCCTTAAATACTAATTTACTATTCCATTGGTTTGGTATCTAATCTAATGGTCATGTTACTGTTCCTAATGGTCATATTACTATTCCAATGGTCATATTACTCTTCCAATGGTCATATTACTTCCTATAATATCTCTTAATTCTATAATTCTTTATTCACTTCAATTCCCCTGAAGTTAATATATTTTACATTTGGAAAATATCAATTGGATTATCATTATTCTATTTCTTGTTAACTATTTTATTCAAGGAAATAATAATTGAGGTGGAACAAAATGATTTAAATTTTCCTATTATTTTTATTTTATTTTATTTCTATTTTTTTACACTTTTTAATATTTTCAAAACTTATGGTTATATTAATTCAATAAATTTAATGATATAAAGTTTTAAAATAAATTATTTTTGGTATTTATTATTTGTTTCATGCATTTTATGTTATAATACATTACTAAATATAACATACTTATATAAATTCCAAATTTAATTCTATTTACAAAAATTTGGGTTATTATATGGGATCCACCATAGTTGTTGTCAGAGAAATAGTTTTCCTCTAAATATCTTAAGTTTGATGCTCGTTTCTTTAAAAAATTTTGAACTCAGTTAGTGTTGATTTATTTTTTAGAATGTCTTTCTCTATTGTTAGACAATTGGTCACTGATTTCTATTATAAATATGGATAATTTCAATTTAGTTAACAAAAAGGGGATTCCTACTTTTGACGAAAATAATTATTATATGTGGAATTATTGGATATTATCCTATATTTTTTATATAAGTCTGGATGTATTGGATATTTCCATAGGTGGATTTATTCATCATGCTTATGGAACCATTATGACAATAGTAGATAGGAAGATGTTAGATAATGATGGTGATGGCCAAAATTAATTTTTTTTATCTCTTTCAAAGATGGGACCCCTGGAGATTAAAGGGATTAAAATAGAAAATTTTATTTGGGATAAATTATAAAACATTTATAAAGGAAATAAAAATTTAAATAAAGTTAAGATACAAGTTTGTAGATTAAATAATAAGGATCTCAAAATGATTTATGATGAAATAATAGATGAATTCTTCACTAGAGTGAAAATTTAAAGGATTATATGATTATTGATAAGATATTATGTATCCTTCCAGACATGTTTGATGTGAAGGTTTCATCACTTGAAGACTGAGATTCATGTACACTTTTATTGGATGATCTACATAGTATTCTTACTAATTGTGAAATGTAGAAGAAAAGTGTAATCAAGAAGAAGATAAAGGCTAATAGGGAATTCTTCTTAAAATATTTGAAGAATTTGAATAGTGATATATAGGTTGTTGTTGATGAATAATATTCATATTTCAATGAGTATTTTGTTGTGAAATTTTAAAAACACATTGAAATAATATCAATAGCTATTTAGAATGTAAAATTAAATTTCAGGGAAAGTTACATTTTAAGTATTTCAGTTGTGGAGGAATTATACATATTGCTAAAAATTTCCCCAAGCTAGAATAAGATGATGCTAGTGAAGAATATGATGAGAGTTAAAGTTTTTACTTGAAAAAGAAAGCATAAAAATATTCTTCAAATGGAAAATTTAATAATTTCTCTAAATTCAAGAATACTAATTTCTTATCTAATTTGGATGATGGTGATAGTAAGGATGATTAAGAATTATAATCATCTAGTGAAGATTGTAAAAGGATATCGATTGCTAAAGTGAAGGATGAAAAACTTCATAGTGATGAAATAAGTAGTGATGGAAGTGAAGGAAAACATTAATGGAGTTTATGATAAAGAAAGAACTCGAACAGTTTCCCTAAATTATTTCAGGAAGTTAGAGGAAGATCAAATAAAAAGATTGTGGAAAGAGTTTAAATCTCATAATATATTGAAATTAAAGTAGGAAAAATATAAAATTAGAATGTTTGAAAATATATTGGAAGTGTTGGTGAAACTTTTATTCAAAGTCACATGTAATGAATGGAATGTTTATGGAAAATAGGATAATTTATAGAAATATATAAATTAGGGAGCATTGATTTGAAAGTTAAAACAATTATAAATGGTTACTCAAAAAGGGATATGATAAATTATATAGTGAAGAAGAATTTTTTTTGGAGGATTCCATAATTTTTTTTAGAAAATGGTGCTAAGGTTGATGGTCAAAAATTGAAAGAACATCAGATGTGAAAATATAGGAAATGAACTTTTATTAAAGGTAATTATCCATTTTATGGATACATTTGGCATTATAGAGGATTTGGGAACATGGAAATTATATTTTGGTTTAATTAAAAACTGTTATATTAGTCTAGATAATTTTTGAATTAAATTTTCAAGTGGATTCATCCCACTCCGAAGATAAAAGTTCAGAAGATATCAAAATCAACATGACTAAAGGTTGGGAAGAAGTTGAAACTATTGGAAGATGATTGTGGAAGATATTGTTATAAATTTCACCATTTTACAGATTGTATCACCATTTTACCTACCCATTTGAGTTTGAATTATAATAATAAGAATTCATATAAGAAGACATTGAAACTAAAGAATAAGGATTTTATTATTGAAGTTGCACACAAAACATAACCAAGGAAATATACATGGATTTCTAATAGTGGATTTCCATCTCACATGATAGTATATTTGAAATTATTTAAGGATTTTGATAAGTAAAATAAACCATTTATGACCTTTTATAGTGTTGGTTCACTAAAAATTAGTGGAATTGGTTCAATAATAATTTGTGAAAAAAATCTATAATTAAAAAGAAAATTATTTATTTATGGGTTCAAACACAATTTATAAGTGTGTATCAACAATATGATAAAAAAAATAAAGCTTTATTATATAATAATTATTGTTTTTTCGAATAATTTAAAATATTAATGTGTTGTTATGAGAGGACAAAAACCAAGAGGTAATTTATTTTCAGGTTAGTGTAATAATGAAGAAAATGGTTCCTTGTAAGAATAATAAGAAGGATGTGAAAAATAATTTAGATATTTTTTACTACAAAGAGAGTATAAAAAATTATCTACTCAAGGTGATATCCCAAGAAGAAGAGTTTGGATAAAGAAATAGGGTGGATATGTTTCCATTATAGGACAACAATATAAATGTTGTTAAAAAAAGAAGTCAGGAGTAATAAGCATAAAGAAGAATTAACATGTCATTTAACTAAAGTTAAGAAGAATATGTGTTCTCCCAATCAGAAATGGGAGTTGAATAATAATGTCACTAATCAAAGTTATTTTCAATAATATGGGGTTTATATACTAAGACATTGATGTTGAAAAATAATTCTAATCCTCCATTCATCAAAGGCTAAGATATAATGAAATATAACCCCTCTGGTATTTATTCTTTAAATTTTTTTGGTCAAAAGGGGTGAATGAAAACATAAATATCCCTTTATGTTTATTTTTTAATGTGTTTATAATGGTTTCATTAATATTATAGAGAATATAATTATATTTTTTTAACCTAATAGGTGAGAGATATCTAATTTAGAGAGAGTATGTGTTTAGAGATAATTTTAAAAAGTGGTAATCTATGAAGTAAGAATGTGAACTGTACTTACAGTTTTTTGTGAGCACGAATGGTGGAACTTATTATTCACAGGTTAAATTAATAGTTTTGAGATGTGGAAGTCAAATATGAGTTAATTCTTGATTAGTATCAATAGGCATTGGTATCAAAAAATTTCAAGGGGTGTGAAGAAAAAGATACAAATTGTTGTTATAGATAACATGATATGATTGTTCAATATTCTCATTTACTACACTGAGTTCATTAAAGTAATATTATAATTATTTTATAATAATTCATTGTTAAATTTTTTGAGTTTGAAAGTGATTTATGTTCCTTGGTTGACAAAAAAATCCAAATGGGAAGATTTTTGTGGCGAAGATTTGTTTTGGTATATTATTGATCCCATAAAGAAAAATATATGCATATGTTTATTGTGTAAGGTTTTTTTAACTATAAATCATATTCAAAATGACATAAAATAAATTTTATTATGTTTAGTGAAATTTATTTGGTATTTTACAGGTGTTTGAAATAGGGATAGATGTTTTTTGAATTATTTGGAAGTAATATAAAAGCGTTTTAGAGTTAAGAAGATTTATCCTTATAAATGTACAAGTCCCAAAAACATAAGATTCATTTTGTTGGATCAAATAAAATTTGATAAGTCATCTAACACCATGTATGTGTAAGAGTAATCTTACTGAAATGTAAGATTAACACTAAAAGGTTAGTAGAAAAATTGGAAATGAAAAAAAAACATCCCTATATATGTAAGAGTAATCTAACTTAAAAATAAAACTAACTCTAAAGTCTGGATCTATAAATTTGGTAAAGTACATAATTCGTAAGTTTCATTTCATGAACATGCATGAGTCATTTTAGAAGTAAAATTAAAAAAATATCATTTATTGTTATGGATTTGTAAGAGTCTTTTAGGGCTTACATAAGAGTCATTTATACTATATATATATATGTGGTTCCGATCTTATAAAAAGTATAGATTTTCAAAAGTTTACAGGGTTGTTTGAAAAAAAGAGGTTCCAAAAACAAAAAGGATATTATAAACGAATTATTTCTAGAAGATAAGAGGAACTTAGAAAAAAATCATATGAATCTAAATGTGATATGTTATGGAATAAATATTATGAAAGAAATCATAATTCAAGATATTGTAAAATTAAGGTTCGGAATAAGAAAATATTGTCAAATCATGATTTATTAGACCCAAATAATTGATGAAAGGCCTTGTACTATCATGAACAAACATGATATTAAATGTTTATAATGTTTTGAAAAAAAAGTGGTTCATACCTTGTAGAAATGTGTTTTTTTGTGAGGGTAGTTTGAATTGGATAAAACTAGTTGACCACATCATGCTTCATAAAATTACAACATGTTTTATGTATGAGTTCACCTAGATAGTTCTTATGACTAAGAATGAAATAAGAGAAAATTGGAAGAAGTTGAAAGTAGTAAGAAGAATTTAGTAGTTTGAATTTGAGTTTTAAATTCAAATCCAAACTTTCTTAAAATATTATGATTTTGTGAGATAAAAAGGAATAGGTTCTTTCATACAATTTTTATCTCTTATGAAGGAATAATCAAAAATATTTTTCAGAAGAGGGAGATTTTAGTGTTGTGTGTAGTAATAAAAAAATAGATTGATGCATGGAATGGGGGTGTGTGCAGTGTAGTGAAAACAATAAGAATGGAGAAGAGGAAGAGAATGCGTGTAGAAAAATAAGAATAATAACTGAGAGAGAACACATTAGTTTGTGTGTAATCATCACAACTATATCATGTGGTGATGAGAGATAAAAATAACACTTGTCCTTAATAATGAAGAAGTGAGAGAGAAATATAATATTATTAAGAGACAATCATGAGAGGAAGAAGGATAATCTCTACCTCTATATTACAAGACAGCAATGTATTTTTCTGGAGAATTTTTGGGTGATAGCACTAATATAATATTTTTTCCCTTTGTTAAATATAGTTGGGTCAGGAAACATTATTTCCAAACAATTTACAATAGGTTTTCATTATGGAACCAAAACACCCAATGGTTATATATCCATGATGATTCAAGGTCCTTCTTTCCAAAGGTAGGTTCTCATTTGAAGTTTTTGACCAACAACACTTAATAACTTAGATTGGTTGATAGGATGGGAGTACAGTTTCATCACACCCTTTTGGGGGGAATTATTACCTACTCCAGGACTCTCTTATAGATTTAATATATGTTTATGAATCCTTTATTAATTCTCAAGTATAATGTGGGTTACTCTAGAATCAATAACCAATTATTAGCATGTATGGAATTTAGAATAATTAGTATATGTCTAGGTTCTTCTTAAATGGAGATATCTATATGTATTTGAGGCACTCCATAAATGGTATCCCATTATGTAAAAATTAGAGATTATTTGGTTATGGTGACACTGCTAGTTTTTTATCCACTTAGTGTGGTGATCTAGAGTGTATCATTGTCTAGGGATATTAGAGTTGTTTTGATGTTGGGATCAAACCCATATAACAGGGTTCCTATGCATCCTTGTGAAAGGAATTAGAACCCACATAGTTTTATGTTGCTTAATGGGCCACATCATACCTTCTAAGGTCATGTGATAAAGACCTAACCATAAATTTTAACGTTATTTGGAAAGGAAATATTGACAGAAGGTTATTAGTCAAAGTTTGGTGTGGGAATTATGCTAAAGCAACCCAAGAAACATGGGAGGGATATGAATCTATAATTTTAATTAATCCCTACTAGTAATGTGACCCATAGAGGATAGGGTTGATTATGTGATTGAGTTTGGACCTTAGGGAAGCTTCCTGTGTATCATATTTGGATGGGAATCAAATCCCACATAGTTCAGTTAGTCTCATAGGGGAGTATGACCCTTTTAGAGGATTGGGTTGGGTATTATTCCTAAAATAATTCCCTAAAAAGGTACCATTATATATTTATCAAATCATAGTGATTTGGAGGATTTTTTTAGTTCTTACTCCTGAGGAGGATGACCATATTAAGAGAATTATGATTTGGGATTACTCTTGAGGAGGATGCCCATTGATCTCGGGCTATAAGTGGGCATCATACGTATCCTAATTGTAATAGGAATCATAGTTCTAGTAGTTCAATAGGTGGAATGGGTCGTAAATATGTCATGATCACCATTATCCTCTAATCCAATGTGGTTCATTCATGCTGCGAGAAACAAGAGGAAACTGATGATCTAAGATACCACACAATTTTCTCTTGTCTGCAGGTGGGTATAGAAAAAAATACCACGGGAGACAGATGGGGAGTTGAGTGTTACCATCTCCTCTACCCCTTATTCCACTATTTTAGGAGGATGGAGAAATGTTGGAAGATCCAAAGAGTATGGAACTTACCTCTATTCACTTTACCATGGAAGGAGTCCATGGTATGGAGAAGGAAGAAAAGAAGCAGGAGAGAAGGGAGGGAGGACTAGGGTACCCATCCCCTCTCTTACCCAGTGGCTAGGGGGCAGAGTGGAGCAAGAGTGAAACCTACTTAAATAAAGGGTAGGGTCTTACTCTAGGAGATATTCCCTAAAATCAGTTCTTTAGTGAGGGAGGAGGACTTGATTCCATGTTTAATGGAAGAACAATTGTAGTCCTCACACCCCTAATAGTAAACAGAGGCTTTGGTTCTTATAGATGAGAAGGTGAGGACATGGTCCAAACCCTAGTGTTCAAGACTAGGAACTCCTTGAAACTATCCTTGGGGTAGGGTTCCTCTTTACTATAGGGATACACGCTCATGCGCACCCTGCAGATCCTGACCGGTCAACCAGATAAGCGCGGGAAGACTCTGACCGTAGGGATACACACCCAAATGGGGGACACGTTGGTGTGCCACTCACCATGGTTGAGTGAGTCCCAAGGTTGCAATGGAAGTTTCACCTTGGACTCTTTCATAAAATGGAGACAAATGAGGATATTTCCTACCACTGGTGGCTTGGAGAAGGGTTTAAAGGGTGACTCTTATAGGTCTATCACGCAGGTACTTAGCACAGGTTCCTGGCTTAGGTCCTGGGAGGAACTTAAATTGTTTTGTGTTGTGCAGGATAATCCTACATGAACTGAATGTGCATTGAGAAATAGACCACTTATGAAACTACCATTAGGTAAGGCCTTATCCTAAGCACCATGGGTCTCTTAAGGTGTCCCCAGATTGGTCTCATGTAGGTCTTTGCCTAAGTAAGGAGGCCCACGTAGGTGGTTTCCTGCTAGATTAAAAGGGGTTTTCATACAATTTTTTTGCACTTAGAACCCTAAAGGAACCCCGATATCTATTCTACCATTTGATTATTTCTTCTCAAGGGTTTTAGAGGGCTACTTGAGAAATTTTGGAGGACCTGGGTGAAGGAGATGAGCAGCCAGAGCTCAAAAAATTCTTCTAGTTTTTCATTTCTTCAAATGAGGAGCCTTGGGGTCCTATTTATAGGCAACGAGGGGACCCTGGTTGAAGGATATTTTCTAAATAGGTCCCAGGTGTAGGTTCTTGGAGTAGGATATCCGTATAAGGGTGTATTGAACTTTTGTTCCATGTAGGGAAGGATGTATGGTCCTTTTGGTGTGAGGTCTTGGGTGTACGTATCTTTGATCTTTCCTGGGGATCTTCACTATTATAGGATAAATAAAGTATTATTCATAATATTTTCCTTTGATGAAATAGAGTGTCAAAAAAATCCCCCCCTCGGAATTGGAATTGATCAAAGGAAGAGGGTCAAGACCTAAGGTAAAATTGAGAAAAGATTATGAATATGGTTCTACCCAAACGTGTAAATTAGCCATATAGCCTGGACACAGAGGTCTAGCACACAGGATAAAAGCATATATTTCTTGAGTAGGTCTCAAGTGTATACTAGTGGTGCCTATAAATACTGATGGACTCCTTTTTTATTTTCCTCACTTCAATCATTGATTTTTTTCTCTTTACGCACATATCATTCGACCAGTTGTGCCATGTTCCCTATTTCACAAAGGTCTCATGCAGAGTTCCTTTTGGTATGTTCACCTGAGAAGTGGTTTTGTGAACAACCATCTAGGTGAAGGGTCTAAGTGATATTCCTAGTCGAGAGACTTGGGTGAGTGACCTGGCTAAGAGTTCTATGTGCAGGACCTAGTCAAAGGGGTTGCACACCAACAATCCTTTACCAATTTTTTGGGGAATTCTTCCAAAATTTTAATTTTTTCTAATCTAATATTCTATCTTAGATAACTTGGTGTCTTTTTATTTTCATTGATCAATTTTTTCTTAACCATATAGGTTGTAGGTTTAAAAATTTTATACTTAACTTTTATCCAAAATTCCCTTTACAGTTTTTTTAATCTGGCGAGTGTTTTCTCTTTTGGTAGGTAGTTTAAAGTCATGAATGCTTGGACTAATGGGACTGGTGTTTTAGGTCAAACAGCTTTGACTACATGTTTTAAAATAATGACCCAAATAGGGATTGTGGGATAATAATGTTAATACATTCTTCTTATTCCCAATGGGGAATCTTGAGTCACAATTTTGTGGTTCCCTAATATAAAACATGATATTCCAAAACAAAGGAGTTCTTTCATGAGCTAGAAGTTACAGCTGATTGACTAACCTATTTTTTGGGATGTTTTACGCAAGGCCAACTAGGGTGCATATTGTCTAGTCAAGTAGTGGTATCCTTAGGTAGAAATTCCATATAATTTTTGAGAAACTTATGCAAAGACAACTGGTGAATGTGAAATCATAGTCACACAAATAAGTCCTTTGGAATTCTGATATTCAATTGTGGATGGTCAGAGTTTAAGATTCAGTTTCTTCAAGACCATGATGTGTGTTTTTTCTAAATAGAGGTTTCTAAGAATGAAGGAAATATATTTATTGTCATTCTCCATGAATGGGAATTCACTCTAATTTGAATTTATCTCAAGTGATGGAGGGTACATTTTGTGAGATGTTTAATATCAGGGGGAAGGCCTATTTCTAAAAAGGGTAAATTATCATGCAATTTAATGTCTTTCAACTAGGGCATTGACCATGTAGTTCAAAATCTCATAGCAAGGATGTTGTTTTACAATTTAACATCTTGTGACCATGACATTATGTTATACTGTTTAAATTAGTTCAGTGAGGAAATTATGTTATGAAATTTAAATTCATGTAGTGAGGACATTGGGGGCTATAATTTATGGTTTTTAGCTTTGACTAAAAGGTTTATGGTTCTTTTATTCATGGTAATTTTGTTCGGAAATATGTTACCATATTCAGTTGTAAGAGGAAAAAGTTATAAGATGTAACCTGGGGGGTCTTTGGTTCTAAGAATTGATATGGGGAAAGGGATTATGATGTTAGAGGAGGTCTCTCTTGAGGATGAAGTTACCGTTGATTGAAAACCTCATTTTGTGGGTGGTTTTATGCAAGGTCGACTAGGGAATTCATTGCATAGTCAAATAGTGGCATCCTTTGGTTGAAAGGCCTTAAATTTTGTGAGAAACTTATGTATGTCCAACTAGGTCATGTGATATCATAGTCAAAAAAATTAGTCTTTAACAATTTGGACATTCTATCTCTAAAATATGCTGAAATTTTGCGGAGATCTGGATTTACCAGGGAAAAAAGTTTGGTTTATGGGAGGAAATTACCCAAACATATAAGGGGTATCTCAAGTAAAAAATTTCCAAGAATAGGGAAAATAGGTTTCCCACATGTCTGTATTTTTAAGTCATAAGTATAAGACCATTATTTTGTGGAAACGATAGATGACATGTGACTTATCGAGTCAAGGTTGTTCCAACATACTTCAAACATGAAAGAGGAAACCTTAAACCAATATCTTAGGGGTTCTTAGATCATGAAAAAGGGTATGGGATCAATATAAAAGGGATGATTGCTGAATTTTAATCACGAGTTCTAGCATAAAGTCATAAAATATATGGGGACATAAAAGTCTTATCCCAATAGAGAAGTTTCTACTATTTGAAAAGCTCGTTTTGTGGTATGTTTTACATAAGGCCAACTCGAGTTCATATTACATAGTCAAATGGTGGAATCCTTTAGCTAACCAACCCATTTTTGGGCCTTTTTATTCAAATACTACTGGGTAGTATTACAACATATTTGGGTAAAAGAGCTCTTAGGTATCATACATTCTGCCACCAGAAGCTGAGGAAAGATTATTAAGATCTAAAAATATTCAAGATTAGGATTTTAAAGTCTACAAGGGATAAGTATGAGTATAAAGGAATATTTTTTTCCACTATTGGAATAAATTTGGAAGTCCCTTGTATATATCTGACTCATATGTAGAAGGGGTACATCTATGTTTCCTTAGTGGGACCTTTAATGAGGGGACCCAAAATAAAATCTCTTGCATGGATCTTTGTTCATATGTAAGAGAGGGGTAATTTTTCTTTACCCCATGGCTGGAACAAGGAATTAAGACCTAGGCATCACTATGAATCGCAATTGGATGAGAATCAATCCAAACATAGATTTTGAGGAGATCATGTAGTTTATTATCATGTGATGAGTACATCTGGTGTATCTTTTTAGGTCTTGAATCTAGGAACATAGTAACCCCAATGTGAATTGACATGCCTTACTTATGTGGGGGATCTTTTTTACCAAATATCCTAATCCCATGTGAGAAATTCTCGGTGTGATAAATAAGGACTGTAAAAAGTTTCTTCCATGGAATAAAGGCAACACAAGTTAAGGATGAGGAATTTAGATTTTATGGTGGATGGGCCAGAAGATATGATCCTAGAATTTCTACATTTATCATTGAGTTGAGAATCAAGACATAAATATTTTTTGATATCCCTACATTTTAACATCATGTAGTAAGGAAGAAGATGGACCTATGTGAAAAAAAGGAAATATTGGGGTTGGGCTAGGGTATACGACCTGGGTGGCACTCTGTATCTCAATAGGATGAGAATTAAGACACAAGTATTTCTAAAAATATCCCCTATACGGGTTTTAATTTGTACACATGGAGTAAAGGGGCTCTATGGTTTAATTTTGGCTAGACCCAAGATTGGAGATATGGGTGTCACCATGTATCTTGTTGAAGCAATAATCAAGACACGCGTAGTTCTAGAAAAGGTTCCATTTGCAATTTTGATCCATATACAGGGAGTGGGGTATTTTTTATTATGTTTGAAACCAATATTGGAAATATGGGAATCATTACTTATCTTGATAATGTGAGAATCAAGCCACATATAGTTCTTGAAAATTATTCCCCACACAAACTGGGTTTTGATGTGGGGAATGGGGCTTTAATATTTTCCAAATTGAAGGTTGGGCCCAAAACATGAGGTCTAGGTGTTACCGCGCATCTCTTTATAATGAGAACAAAGCTATATATTATAAAAAAAGGTATCCTATATAGATCAGGTTTGTACACAGGGATAATAGGGCTTATATTCTTTTTTTCATAGTTGGGCCCGATGATGGAAATCTGAGTGTCACTACATATCCCATGAGAAATGAGAATCAATACACATGTAGTTCTTGGATAGATTATGCAGTTTATCATCATACGATGAAAATTTTGGATATTAATTTTATCATATTATGATAATTACGTGGATGTTTTGGGGATTATATCTATAAAGGGGGCCTAAATTCCACTATAGAGTGACAATGATGTAAGTAGGTCTTATGCATGAGAGATTTCTGGATTTTCTTCCTCGTGTATGGACAAGAGGGTGTCTTTACCCATTGAGGGGTTAGAGGGATGTGATTGGGACCTACATGTGATATGGAGGCCAATTTTTAAGAGTCTATAAAAAGTGTCTCAACTCATGGCACTTTTGGTGTATCTTAACATCGAATTAGAGTGATTCTAACCATGAAATTTAATTTCATATGGTCAGGAAAATATATTTCTTGTAGTTTAAAGTTATATGTCTAGGACCTTATGTCATATAGTTTATTGTCTTGATACAAAGAAAATGATTATATGTAGTTTAATTTCATGCATCACAAACCTTATTTCATGTCTTTTAAGGTAATGTGACAAAGAACCACTACAAATTTTAACATCTTGAAGCTTGTACGTATATGGTGCTATGCAGTTTAACATCCTCCAGCTAGGACATATGTCATGTGATTACATGAAATACTTCTTTAAGAATATTTCATTGGTTGGAGCTGTAATGATATCTACATCCTTTGAGATCAAGGAATAAGATCTATTAGAGTGAACCTTATATTTGGATCAAGGTCCCTCCCACTTTGGATCAAGATTTGGGGGCTTCATAACTGGTATCATTGGATTTTGAAGGACCATTACCAATTCTTCTTGGAGGAATGAACATAGGAGAACCTTTTTTTAAAGCTCATGATATCTAATTCTGGTAGACTTCCAAGTGATGAAATGTATGAAATATTATTTCATATAGTCACTCCAATTCATCCATCCATTTTTGGGATTTCTCATCTATGGAAAACTGATCATAGATGGAAATATGGAGTGATGGAAACTGAACCTCAATGGACATGACTAATTCTATCCCATATAGCAATGAATATAGGGTTTCCCATATGAAACTACAACTCATAGTTTAGTAATCTCATAAGTCATGCGAGAACTTTTAAATCCAATGCTTATTATATTTATCCATCATTTTCTAGAGTATATTCAATAGGGTCTTGTTGAATTTCTCTATCTATCCAATAGTTGCTGCATGATATCGAGATGAATGATTGGATTTGATATTATAATCCTGATATAGCTTATCTACCTTATTAGAATAGAAATTAGTTCCATTTTCCATTAATATGGTATGAGGGATACAAAATCTGGTAATGATGTTGGTTTTCACAAATCTGATAATGTTTTTGGCCCTGGATTCTTTGAGGGGTATCGCCTCAGCCCATTTAGAGAATAAATATATAGCAGTTGAGATGTATTTAAACTAATTGTACATATATGGTGGGTATGACACCACTACATACATTCCCCATATAGATAATGGCCATGAGTATTTGGTTGTATGTAGAAACACTAGGGATTGATGGATGAAGTCGGCATGCACCTAGCGGGAAAGACATTTCTTGGTGAATTCTTTGAAATCTTACATCATTGAAGGATAAAAATATCCAAGTCTTCATATTCGATCATAAAGCTTGTATCCTAATAGGTGTGCACCATAGACTCTTGTATGTAATTCTTCCATGATAGTTGTGGTCTATTCTCCATCGATACATATGAGAAGGACTCCATCAAATCCTCACTTTTAAAGGACCTTTTGGTGATTTGGGCCATCATAAAGAGTGAAATTGACCAACCACCACAAGATTTTCTCCTTCATAGTTCTTTCTGGTGGAGGTACTCAATCTTGGATGTATTCCATGATGGGCATCATCTAACCCATAATAGGACTATATGGCTCAGTGATGGGTCTAACTTCATTAATATCCTATATTTTGACTTGAACAAAATGTGAGACCATATGGCGATGGGCAATGATGATGAATATTTCATCCTAGTTCGGATCATCTAGATTTGTAGTTTCTTTTTCCAATTCATCATCCTGGGAATTATATGATTACTGGATGTGAGTTATTGTTGGTTCTAAGGGAAACTCTACCATTAATCCTCATACATAGTCAAATAAGGGGATTAAATCCTCTTTCTTGATAGCATGGTCCATGTTGATTTGTTTGATTACCAACTCTGAGTCTCCTTTCACCTCCAGGTGGTCCATAGGTACTTTAAGTTCCAATTCTAGGCCTGCAATGAGGGAATGATATTTCATCTCGCTAATGGTATAGCCTTATGATAATAAGAAGTAGTATATAAATACTTCATTATTCGAGGAGATAATCACAATCCATAACCACACTTTTTTTATCTTAGGTACTTCCATTATCTTCCTTATTAGACACCTAGACACACCATCAAAGTACATTTCCCATGTTTGGGGCCACCATGAATAGAAAATACTTCTTTATCTAGAAATTTTGTATTCAACGATGATGTTTTTGCAGATGGATTCTTATAAAGGAAATTTTACAAGGCCTAGACTTTCACTACTTTCTGATGCATGAACTATATAGATAACTGCTATAGAATAAATGCCCACCATGCTAAGCATAATGTTAGGATGGGATGTACGAGGATATATTTGAGCGAGTTATTTCTGGAGACCAATTGGACATTTTCATGCTGTAGGTAGTGACTCAATTATTGAATGGAAAATATTAATTTCATACATATCTTCTCGACATCTAATTGGAAAGTCTCAGTATCAAGCATGTTTATAATGAGATAATAAATTTTCTTTTCATTCCCATCATCATTATTTTACACAAGGAATACACCTGGTGATTTCTCCAAGGCTGGAACATATAGAATGAGTGGATTTTACTCTATAAGTGGCATTAATACTGGTGAACTCAAGAGGTATTTCTTGAGGTTGTCAAATACTTCTTGGAAATCTCCAGTCCATTGATTGTGACCCCTTTCTTCACCAGTTTTGTGAAGGGAAAACACTTTCCTATAAGGTTGGATATGAATCATCAGATGTAGGCCATGTATCTTTGGATTCCTATCAACTCATTTAGGTTTCTAAGAGGCGACATGTTAAGGATAGATTTAATTTTCTTAGGATCAACTTTGATGACACGATGTTGTACAATGAAGTTGAGAAAAATTCCTGAGGTTACCCTGAAATCACATTTTAAGGGGTCATATTCAAGTTATGTTTTCGAAGCTTGTTGAATATGGTCTCCAGGTCAACCATATAATTATAAGGTTTTCATTATTTGACCACTAAATCATTAATGTAGCTTTTGAAAACCTCCCCCAAAAGGGTTTTAAGATAAAATTCATACCATGTTGGTATGTGGATTTAGAGTTATCTAAGCCAAAGAGCATTACCCAATCAAAGAATACTCCTTAGGGGCCCTAATGGATATGAATTCTTCATCTTTTGGGGCCATCTGAATCTGGTTGAATTCAGAGTATCCATCCATGAAGGATAGGGAATGATGACCAGTTGTTTCTTCAATCAAGATTTTTGTGACTGGAACTGGGAATTCATCTTTATAAAAATTCCAATTGAGATCTCTCTAGGTGAACTTGGCCTTGATGATATTATACACTTCAGCCTCAATTTTGGAGGTGTGAGTTGGGAGTGTTTGGCAAGCTTAATGTTTTCACCCTCAATGTTCTTCTAATAAAAACAAGTGATGGGTGGACACCTTAGGGCTGAATCCAGGAATATCTATGTAATTCTAGGAAAACACATCCCAGTGTCTCGTCAGGAATGAAATAAACAACTCATGTTCTCCAGGAGTCATAGACCCACTAATCAGAGTGGTCTTTCGATATTCTTCTATACCTCTATTTATTTCTCTATGTTCATCTGGAGTCATGGATATGCCTTCCTCAAGTGATGGAGGGGAATCCCTAATGTCTTCTTCTTCTTCTTATTTACATAGGCTTTACTTATTTTTTCTCTTCCTAGGAGATAGAGATGAATCAAGAATCTCTGAGTTAGACGATGAATAATCATTTAGACATATGGAAGACAAAGTAATCATTTATAGATCAATCAATGGAATGTGGCCTTTTTGGGGCTCCAAAGGGGATACGAGATACTAAGAATGAGAATGTATTTCTTCTCCCATTTATGTGACAACTTCTTCTAGCCTAGCTGATGAAACGGGGATTTTTTAAATCTTGGGGGATGGAATGAATACATTTTTATCTAGGTTTTAATCACTGATTGGAGAGATGATGACTTCTCCTGAACAACTAGGTTCAGTTTTCATGACTGAAATTACAGAATTCATCGAATGAGTACATGAATTATGGACCACCCCTTCGATTTGATTGATGGGAAGCACATATTCTTCACTGAGATACTTGAAAGGATTAGTTGGGATCATCTTCAAACTGTTTTCAGCATTAATCTGATCAACATAATCTACCATGGAATGTTTTCCTCCCTTATGGTAGAACCTTGGATTAATGTATTGTGACTCATAGGATTTGAATGGGGCCTTGTTGCCATGAAATGTACTAATGTTACCATTGATATAGTATTTGAGGCATTGGTGGTTTGACAAAGGGATGGTTGCATGTTGATGTAGCCATGGTATTCCCAACAGAGCATTCAAAGTTGTATCCTACCAAGCAACCATGAATTATGATTCAAACACAAGGTCTTAAAATTGAGTTTGGAGTGTGATCTCTCCAAGAGACTCATGCTCATTCTTGTCATAACCTTATAAAATCAAAGTGGAGGGAGAAAGGTGAGATTTATTGAGACCCAATTGGAAAAGTTTCTAGACCATAATGAGGTTGACTCTTGATCCATTGTCAATAAAGACTCTTCATATATCAATTTCATTTGTCCAGTCAAATATATATGAGGCCCTAAAATGTCCTCATATGATAGAATCATTGTTTCGGTCAGTGAAAGAGATGATTGCAAGGAATATTGCAGGATTTTTCTTTGCAAGATATACTTCAACAGTGGAAACCTTGACTTCAAACTCCTGAGGTATTGATAAGGCCTCTATGAGTGCTTCTTGTAGTTCTGTTGATAGACTAACAGCATATAGGAAAAATAAATTAGCAGGTACTTGGGATAGTTTCTTCAAAACATCATACTTATGATCTATAGGTCTGTGTCTCCCCTCATGGGAGTGTTCTTTTGAAAAATCTTTGCGAGATGAAATTCCTGATGAATATGGATTATCCCTTCGAATGGGAGTTGAAGATGCCTTCATTCTTAGTGGATTAGGATGGCTGGGTCTACCTATACATTAGGGCTAATTAGGTGATGACATATCTTCTAAATCTTCTAGGATGATTATGTAAAGGAATACCCTATCATTCATGGGGAAATTCCCTTGTTCCTGTTGAGATTTAATAAGACCTATTCCACAAGTTTTGGCCACATAGAAGGTTCGAGAAGTGTCATGGTTGAAGTAGGGACTTATAGAATGATCACATAATCCCTTATACCATCGGTTCTGACAGCCTCTTCCCTCAGTTCCCCAATCAAGTGTGGGGAATTTGGGTTAAAATCATGCTAATATTTTGAGAAGGGATCCATTAAGTGAATAGCATCAATGGAACCAAAAATCAACTCCTCATCTAGTGAATATTACATTTGATAGGTCGATTGTTTTGTGCCATTTTGCAGGGTGGTTCTCATACTTTTGGGACTATTGGCATGAATTCTAAAAAAGTTAAGGATAAATTTGGATTTGGTGTAGATTCATCTTTCTTCATCTGCTTCTTACTCTTTTGGCCATGTATCTTCTTGGAGGAATGATTTGTTGGTGAGGTTTCTTATATTACATAAAAAGTGGTTGGAGGCATAGTTGGCTATTTTAACTCTTTTTAGAGAATAGTATGAGTCTGTTTAATCATTTTACTAACCATCTAATCACCAAACTTATTTGTACTCTTCCTATTAAATTATTTACATTCATTTTTCCCCTCTGGATTTATGGAAGAAGAATACACCACCTCAGAAGGTTAATGTTTTATCTTCACTTTCCC
Organism: Viscum album; assembly: GCA_963277665.1. Taxonomy (NCBI): domain Eukaryota; kingdom Viridiplantae; phylum Streptophyta; class Magnoliopsida; order Santalales; family Viscaceae; genus Viscum; species Viscum album. The sequence goes on from OY728159.1 coordinate 164,057,420, forward strand.
AAAGTCCACCATATTTTTCAGGAGGTCTTTGAAGACCAAAAAATCTTGGATGTGGTGCCCTAGAATTTTATGGAATGTTAAATTGTTTGGTATATCTTCATCTCCTTATTTTCTGATCATCCTAGGCTTTGACATCTTGACCAAGTTTTTTTTCAATGCCAAAATTATGTATTCAGGGACTTGGTAATTTCAAAAAGAACGGAACTTCTTTTTAATATCCTCAAATTTTTTATGCCTCTGATATCTCCAGTCATATGGATGAGGCAAGCATTGTTCCTAGCCCTCAAGAGGTTGAGTCGTACAATATGTTGCGGTCTTTGAAGTAGGAGAGAGTACAGGGGTCCGCTTAATTATAACTGTAGCAGACTCTGATTTTTCTATTCTCCTTCTCTGAGTTGATGGAATTACTTAGGACTTGTATTTGGTTTCTCCAATGGAGTTTTCCACCTATTGAAAAATTGAGGTAAGGTCTTCAAACCATCCTACATATATCACAGGGATCAACGACATGCACAAATCATCACAAAGATTTGATACATATATTAGAAATAAATCTTCTTGAGGTAGTGTTAGGCTTAAAGAGTATTTCCATCCTTTTCATTGAGAAATAGAATTTGATACCATTTCATTCTCATGTTGTTTCTATTTCATGATTTCTAAGACTATTTTATTTTGTAGTGTTGAGCTGAACTAAAAAAGGAACGTATGATAGAGGTCTTCCCATCTAGTTATTGACCAAGATTGAAAACTTGTGTACCACATGAAGTCTAGTCATTAAAACGATTTCATGAATCACCTGAGTTTCACTAACTCATATTGTTCAAGGGTACCTATCATGGGATCATAATGAGAGAAAAAATGCATCAAATGCTACTTTGGGTCTCTCAATCCATTAAAAACTAGAAATGTAGGGTTCCCAAAGTTTGGAAGGGGAAGAGTTAGATATACCCATTCAGGGTCAGGCTTATTTTCTATTTGTATTTCCATACATCATTCCTCCATTGATTCCAATCAAGCCATTAGTGACTCAATAGTGTTCATAATCATTAGAGGAATGTCTAGCTGAGCTAAAGCATGGATAGGTGCGGCATCTTGAGACTGAAAAGGTATGGTGGCTGGTAGGGCCATTGGTGGTAGTATTTATGGTACCTGATGTGGGTAATAAAAATGGGTAGGCATGTAAGGATTCTCTTAACCTTTCTCTGGTTGTGCCCCAAACAGATAGAAATAATGATCTACTACTATGGTATCCAAACTTATTGGTGGTTGGTATCCCTTGTTAAGAGGATGTTTTAGATATTCTTCAGTTTCTATGTAAAACTATATTTGTTGAGGTGTGCTAGTTAGAAGTACAAGTTGAGAATCTTCTTGCATAACATGTCTAGTAGGAAGGATACTTCAGAGTAATTCAAAATTGAGTCCCCTCAATTTTTTAATTTCATTCTCTTATTGATAAAATTTTTCCTCTAATAAAGGGAGATCAGCCTATCTGAGAGGGAGGTGATACATGGTTTGAACTTTACCTTTTTCTCTCTTTTGAGGTGGTAAAGGTGGATTGTTTTAGGGAGTTCCCAAATTCAGGGAAAGCCTCTAGTTTTAAGTACACACACCTCCTTTAATTATTTCGGTGTAGACCATGTCATGAACCAGAACCTCCTCTTCCAACTCCACTATATTGGACTTGTGTTATACAGAATCTATGAGGGTGTTTTTGATTACGTTCAATGATGTGAAATTCATTTTAGGAATTATATCAGTTTCTATATGAGATTTCCTTCTTCTACGTCCCATATAATGCCTTGTCCTCTCCTTTACTAATTCTTTAAGATATTCTTGGTGGATGGTAATATAAAGGTAATCTCTATATAGTTTAGTCATGTGCATCCCTAATAAAGGTACTAGATCGTGAGATCGGATGAACTAGAAGAATCCACTTTTTAGCATTTTCTTAATTGGGAGAAGATTGATTCTCATTGAGAAGGGGATTGTTGAGGTTAAAATCCCCCCAACCCTGAGGGATGAGGCTATTTCCATTATTTTTTCACAACACTTTAGGTCTGGTTTTCTAACCTTGAGGGTTGGGTTAGAAAATTCCCCAACCCTATAGGTTGGAGTTTCTCTTGAACCTTCTTGGATTTTATTTCTGAAATTTCCCTTATGATTTTACATAGTTTTGTCTGAACATGGGATGGGTGCATCATTCAGCATCCACTCGGATCAACCATTTCTAAATATCTTTGTTCTATTTTTGAAATTTTTAGAATCTAATGGCTGACATCCTCTAAGCAGGAGACCTTCTTGATATTCGCAGATGCTTGATGAAAAATTATTTCAACAACCTTCTCTATTCTAGCCAGATATCAATGAGAATCGGTGAAGGCCTGATTTTTTTTATCACATCTCCAGTTGTGAATATATTATGTTTGTTTAAGATGAACTAAAGCTATATTATTATATTCTAAAAACTTCATAGGTATTTTTTTGATTAAGGAGCATGGTGGAATGTAATTCTCCATGCACTCTCTATCCTCTTATATAAACACCTGGTGGGTCATTAGTAATAAACTACCGCAACCTCATTAATGTGTTGAGGAATTCGTGTTGAAGGGATCCTTATTGTTTCTCTATATTTGAATATCATGAATACAAGAGAGATTCCAAGTAAATTTGGAATTTAAAACCTTCTATAACCTTATTTTTACTTTTATACTCATCATATGGTAATACTTTTTCTTTTAATTAATGAAGGGTTTTCTATATATTGAGGAAAATGTCGTATACATAATCTTCCAATGATACCTCTAGAATACTATATTGAGGGTGGATAAAGGCCAAAAAAATAGATTTTATTTCATCTTTAGCCAACTATTTCCTCATGTTTAGCATGTATTCTTTGTATTTTCATATAGTTTCCTCTATCTAGTTTGACCATAGATAATTATTCCCAACTATTTTATCCTAAGTAGTGAGATTATTTAGGATTTCCTCTTATATGTAAGAATAAAGTTAATCCAAAGGAGGTTTAGAGAATTAATGTCACCATAGCCTATCTTCTGGTTTATAAAGGATTCTGCCTTCTAATTAAAAGGCATCTGATATGACTGGCCATTTATTTTCAAGTGCCTCGCGATAGGAGGGATTTCTCATCACTACATTATCAATTGAGAAAGTCTCCTGAAAAGGTGAAACACTATTATAGAAATAACTTTTTCAACTAATGTTATCATGGGGAGGAACACCATGGTGGATTATAGTAATAGGAAGACCCACTTTCTCCTTGATCTTTTGGCCACACTAAGGGATATTGCAGCTCTCATCAGGAGATGGTATTGTGAGATCAATCGGATTTTATACATTAAGAAAGCCTTTATAGTGAAGTGTTTGAAGAAGAAATTCAAAATTACTAATACTCCTATTATTGTTTGGTAATAGGAGGGTAGGATATTGAAATATTATAGATAATCATCTAAGGTATTCAATAACTCTAGTATTAAGTAGAACTGGATTGTAGATTGAATCATGATTTTCCAATCATGTTTGATGAGGTAATTCTTGGATGCCTTCCTACGAGCGATCAGGGCCACTTTTTGGGGGAGTGGTTTTAATGTGTAGGTTTTATGCCTTCTTTGGAGTGGCCATTGAGATAGGTTGGTTGTCTTCAATTTGTGTGGGTGTGTGTTCCTAAACCAGTTTTCTGTATAATATGGGGATTTTTTCCCATGACCCTCCTGGATAGGAGCATAGGTTTGTGTTTTCTCTAGGGTGACATGTTGATGATCCACCCCACATATGGGGATATAGTTATGTGAACACCCATTAGTAACTAATTTAATTTCCATTATGATGTCCAGGAAAGTTTTTAAGATGTGGTCGGGGATTTTTGTCTACCCTTTCACCATTGTAAGGATATTCTTGGTAACTGCAATGGTCATAATGGTGATATATGCCCATTCCTTATCTGGAGTAGGTATAGATGCATGCTATTATCCTCACATTTCTATCAGTGGATACTAACAGTTTTTCTTTTTGGGGTAATATATTTGAGTCTTCCCCCTTCTTGTCATCAGGAATTTATAACAAACTTCTTCGGGTGCTGCCATATGAGGTTGCTGGCAGGATTGATGAATACAAGAAGGTGTGTGCGCCTGCTCATGGATTTCCATCAAACTTGTTTTGTGGGATTCCTTGAATGTTTCTAGATGATCCTTCCAATAGGCTTAGTTGGGGAAGTTAGGTGTATGTTCTTGATCATGTTTTTCCACTATATTTGGTTGGTGGGATTCTTTGGATGCCTCCAGATGAGTCTACTAGTTGGGTAAATAAAGGAGAATGGGTGTGTGTGCTCGCTCACAATTTTCCACCAAAATGGGATGGTGAGATTTTCTGGAGGGGGTAAGACTTGTGGCCATGCTCCCTATTGGCCAATTTTTATACCTGGTGGGACATCTTGTGTGCCTAGGTTTGAAGGTCTTGGTTTGGACAGCTGAGTAAAACACCCTCATCATGTTGAGGGTTCACTATCATGCGGTGTTGGTAGCAATGATTGATGGAAGGAGCCCTTGAGAATGACCCATGTGTCTTTTGTATGAGGTTTTATGTGGTGACTTGATCCACCTACTTGAGGTATTTTAGGGACTAGTTCTAGTGTTATTAGGATAAGCTCCCAAAAAAGTTGAAGATAGTGGTCATTTTCATCTAAATCAAGACCACTGGTCATCATTATCTGGATGATCGGTGGGGCTTTGCGAACTGGAGGTCTTGTCAGGTAGCCTCTAGAGATGGGATTGTGCCATTTTTTTAGTATTCCAGGACCATAAAATTTGAGGCCTAGTGTTGAAGATGTTGGGTTGGTGATGGCTTTCTCTACATGGATGAATATTTAGTCTAAGAAGTAACTAGGGTATTCATTGTTGAAAGATGGAATGACACCATTGGATTGAAGGTATCTATGAGAGTAAATTCCTAGAATATTGAAAAACATAAACAAGAAAACCCTATCAAAACCGTATCTCATTTGAATGAATACGTGCATGATTTATTGTCTTTTGTGGCCCTATTTTATCAAGTTAAAGGGGCCTAAAATATGGGTGACACCATTATCTTGGTTAAGGATTCACTTCAGGTTCACCATGTTTTGTTTCCCTCCAAAAAATATGTTCAAGTCAAGAAACATTATTTTTGAATGGTTTCTAATGGGTTTTCTTCTTGGAAACTAAAACACCCAAAGGTTCTATATCCATGATGATTTAAAAAGGACCTACTTTCCAAAGGCAGGTTCACATTGGAAGGATTTGACCAACAATGCTTAAGAACTCACATTGGTCAAGAGGATGGTAGGTTAGGCTCATCACACCCTTTTGGGGGGAATTATTTTCGACTCCAAGACTCTCTTATATATTCAAGATATGTTTATGAATCCTTTATTAATTACTATGTATAATGTGTGTCACTCTATAATTAACAACCCATTATTAGCATGTATAGAATTTAGAATCATCTGTATGTATCTAAGTTTCTTTATCAATGGAGATATCTATATGTATCTGAGTCTCTTATTCAATGGTATCCCCTTATATACAAATTATTGATTCTTTGGTTGTGGTGATGCTATTGGTTTTCTAGCTACTCAGTGGGGTGCTCTAGAGTGTATTATTATCTAGGGAGATGTGATTTGTTTTAATATTAGGATTAAACAAATATGATAGTATTCCTAATATTCTTGTGAAAGGAATCAATACCCACATAGTTCAGTACCTCTTAATGGGGAACACCATAACTTTTAAGGACTTTTTTTAAGGACCTAACCATATAGTTTAACATCATGTGGAAAGGGTGTCTATATGGAATGTTCCTAGTCAAAATTTGGTGTGGGACTTATGCCGAAGTAGCCCAGGGAAACAGGGAGGGATATGAATTTCTTGGTTGAATTAAGCCCTACTAGTAATGTGACCTATAGAGGATAAGTTTGACTATATGATCGGTTTTGGATCTCATGGAGTCTTCCTACATATCCCATTTGGATGGGAATCAAAGCCCATATAGTTTGGTTAGTCTCACAGGGGATTATGACCCTTTGAGAGGATTAGGTTGGGGCTTATTCTTAAAAGGATTCCCTAAAAATGGAAATATGAGAGATGTCTAAAATCACGGTGATTTAGAGTCTTGTTTTGGAGCTTACTCATAAGTAGGATTCCCATTTTAGTGGAATTATTATTTGGGCTTACTCTTAAGGAGGATTCCTGTTGATCTTGGGCCCTATGTGGGCATCCTACATATCCAGATTGTGACAAGAATTATAGTTCTCATAGTTTATTATATGGTATGGTTCATATAGATGGAATGATCACCATTAAACTCAAATCCCACATGAATCATGTTTGGTGTGAGAAACAAGAGGAAATGGATGATCTGAGATACCACACAATTTTCCCTTGTTTTTAGTGGACATGGTGACAATCCTAAAGGGAGAGGCATAGGGAGTTGAGTGTGCCCGCCTTCTCTTACCACTCTTCTACTAATGGAAGAGGTTAGGTTGATGGTGGAAGATGATGAGGGTATGACACTTCTCTCTCTTAAATTTACCCTAGAATGAGTCCAAGGTATGGAGAAGGAAGGAAGGAAGCATGAGAGAGGGGAGGGAGGACTCGGATACCCATCTCTACTCTGACTTAGTGGCCAGGAGGTAGAGGGGAGAAATATTGCATCCTCTGGAAAAAATGATATGGGATTACTTTAGGATGGATTCCATAAAATTGGTGCTGTAGAGAGGGAGGAGGCTCTCATTCCATGTTTAATGGAAAAACAAACATAATCATCACCCTCCATTATAGTAATTGGAGGCTTTGAGTCTTAAAAATGAGAAGAGGAGGACATGGTCCTAACCCTAGTGTCCAAGATCAAGAACTCCCTAAAACATTCCCTAGGGTAGGGGTCCTTGTGACCATATGGATACAAACTCACAATAACCCTAAGAATCTTATCCATCCAACTAGACAAGCGTAGGAAACCTCTAGTTGTAGGGATACACACCCAAATGGGGGACATGTTGGTGTGCCACTCACCATGGTTCTGTGAGTCCAGAGGTTTATATGGAGGTTTAAAATTATCCCATTTCAGAAAAGGTAGCCAAAATAGGTGAGGTACTACCCTTGGTATTTTGGAGAAGGGATCAAAGGGTGACTCACATAGGTTTGGCGCGTAGGTTCTTAGTGCAGGTGTCTGGCACAGGTCTTGGGAAGATCATAAAATGTCTCACACAAGGGGGAATAAGCCTATGTGAATAAAATGTTCCTTGAGTGATGGACCACCTAGGAAACTAACCTTTGTTAAGGCCTTATCTTAAGAACCAAGGTTCTCCTTAGGTGTCCCTAGATGGGTCTCACCCAAGTCCTTACCTAAGTAATGAGGCCCGCACAGGTAGTTTCCTTATATAGGAAAAGGGTTTTTTTTCATTCAGTTTTTTGTGATTAGGACCTTGAAGGGACATAGATATCTATTCTCTCATTTCATTATTTCTTATCAAGAATTTTAGAGGGATACCATAAAAATTTTTGAGGACCTGGATAATGGAACTACGCAACCATATCCTAGGGGATTCTTTTGATTCATCGGTCCTTAAAATGAGTAGCCTTGGAGTCCTATTTATAGAAAAAGAGGGGATCCTGGTCAAAGGATCTTTTCCAAAAAGGTCCCAAGAGTAGGTGATTTATGTAGGTCCTCCACATAGTGGTGTATTGACCATTGGTTACATGCATGGAAGGTTGTGTGGGTCTTCTGGTGAGTAGGTCTTGGGTTTAGTTCTCTTTGATCCTTCTTGGGGATCTTCTCAGATTTAACATACTTGAAGTATTTTACATAATATTTTCATTTACTTTGATGAAATGGAGTGTCAAAAGATATTATAACATGATTAAAGGATATAACCTGGTCATTTTTATCCATGATGGTGATTATAGTAGATTTTATGGTCTTAGGTGAGTGCATATCATGTAAAGGATTAACTACTTTTTTTAGCAGGGAACATTGTACATTGATTGTCCTTTGTTCATTTATTTCATAGGTGTGTGTGAGTTTTTAAGTGAGATTTATCACTATAAAAAGTGATAGAGGTTTATTTCATAAAAAAATTTAAAACAAATGAAAAAAACAATTTTTCATTGATTCATCCCCAATGAAACTATCATGCCCAAGGCCCCCACACTTTTATAGATATAATTATCATATTGATTTAGTTTGTGACACACCATGTGATAATGTATATATAGAGTGTATTTTAATAGGATTTTTAAAAATTCATTTAATTAATGAGTTTTTTTAATAATCACAACATTTAATGTCAAATTTTTCCTATTTCAAAACATATAAAATTTCATTAATTACAATAGTAAAATTCATTCATTTAAGTATTTCTATAAATTATACCTTGAAAATCTCATTTGGGGACATTTTTAAAGGACACTAGAGTTCATTCTTTCTAAGCCAATACTCTCTCCAATTTAATACTCTTTATTCGCCTTTTTGGATGATGTTTTGTAAAAAATTTAAAAGAGAAGTTTTCATATAAAATAATTCAATGATTCTAGTGGTTGTTAGATACCTTTATAGGTATAAATACATTCGTTTCTACTGAGAGAATTTGATAACACTCAATATTGGTGAAGATAAAACATAGAAAACAAGAAATGATTTGTTTTATATCTTTTAATTTAATCTTTTTTATTCCTATTTTGGTCAATCTTGCATATGGGTTTTATGTTTTCTTTCACTTTGTATAGTCATAAAGATATACTATAAGACCTTCAGTGGTATAACAGTCATTACCAATGAGGAATTGAGAAGACTAGAATCATAAAAATGAAAACAATTTAGAATTTTTCTAAAACCATGACTAATATTATAAAACCACATCATGGTTTACAATATATTCTTCTTAAAAATTATTTCGTTTATAAAACACATCATGGATTATAAAAACTTTCAGGAAAATTGTATGTTTTTGAAAAATTTCATGGTTTTTATCATAAAGTAGAACATCATTTTTCAACATTTTCTTGTCATGATTTCTTGACCAAACAGTCATTGTTTATGGAAATGGGATTTCTATGTGGAAAACCCAAATCATGATAAATGTTACTAGTTTTTGTTTATGGTATGAACATAAAAAAATATGGCTTATTCTTAGATACTATGACTTGGTTCAAGTAAGTACCTTCAATAAATTAACTATCTAAAATAGTTTGGGTGGTGAAACCACATCTTGGTTATTTTACATGTGTCTTGATAACATTTCATAAGTGGATTTGATAGAATATATAATTATTTAAAATTGTCGTATCTCATTTTAAATGTTAAGTTTATTCATTTATTTATGAAATAAAAATTTAATATTCGTGTATATATTTTTTTGTATTATGATTATTTTATTCTTCAATTTAAATTTTTTTAAACCACTTCTTATAATTTTCATTCCATACATATTAGATTTACATTATAAGTTCAACATAAAAGATTTATTTTTCATAAAATCAAGACTATGATTTTATATTATAGTTATAAATTCAATAATATGGTTCAGTTGTGATTTATACATATTTGGTATTAGAGTTATATTGTAATTGGGGTCTCTATTGATTAATGATTCTTGGATAGTGAGAATTTGGGTTGAACCTTTCACAAGAATGGGGGTTAGTCCCTATCTAAGAAAATAGGGGTTGTTTATTTATCATACCATGCTTTTTATTTTGTGGATTTTGGTTTCATATGAATTTATGACCATATATGAATGAGTTTCATATACCTTACACATTAGATTCATTTGAATATGTGTAGATATAATTGGATTTTATTATTGGATTAGTAATAAAAATCATGATCTATATAAATATGTATACATTAATATGATTGAAATATATTAATTTGGTTAAATAAATAAGATTCAAAAATTAATCATTAGAATCATGCATACATATAGGGATTACACGAGATGTAATGATTAAGTGGGATGTAATAGTTATGCATTATATTCATATGATTTATATAGAAATGGTGAGTCTAAGAAAAACGTAAAAGTACTCTGTTTGAGACTCATTCTAAATGAAACACATTTCAATATCTTAATCTTCCAAATGGGTAGTTCATAACAAGTCTAGGTTTCCATGGATTATCTTGTATAAGGTATGTTGGGTATGGGTAACCCTAATAGGATTAGGTGCACATCTTCAATTATAAGATTTTGGTTACACTTAGTTGGGTGACCCTAATTGGATTAGGTTCCCAAAGGAATGGAGTTAGGTTAATTCATATATTGAACTTGGGAAATGATTTGCCCGCCTAACTATCCAATAGTTATATGTAATATAATTGGCATGATGACCTACCTGAATAGCTAAATATTGGGAGAAACATCAAAGTGACTTCATATTTATTAAAATATGGATCTTTTCCTAATATATATATATATGATGTATAGGTTCATCAATTTTAGTGCGAATATATTCAACAAAATACCTTATTAAAGTGATATAAAACATAACAGTTACCCAAAATATGACTTATTATAGATAATATCATACATCATGAAAATCATATTGATATATCTTCTCGGTTAGATCTATAGTTTAATAGATTGGTATTTAAGGTTTAGATGTGTTCTGAAGGATAATCATTTTTATTATATGGATGTGAATGTTATAGAAATAAATGTATCTATTTTTGAATCATGGGTATTAGATACTGGGTGTGTATAACACATTTTCATTAATGTACACATACTCTGAAATGGAAGATAATTAATGAAATAATAAGTATATTTATGTGTTGGTAATGGGAAAGGATTTGATACATTATAAGTTAGAACTTATAATCTATGGTTTTTTAGTAGATTAATTTTATAACTAGAAACGTTTTCTATATTCCAACCATAAATATAAATTTTATTTATATATGATTTTTGGGAAAATGAGATTTTCATTTTTTTTATTAAGAACAAGATTTGTTTCATATACATGGATGAAATTTTTTATGATATTGGTAATATGGTAAATGGTTTATACATTATATACATGGATAATATTATTTATAATATTCTAGATAAGAAGGGCCAGGATGATTCCAAAACCACTAATCTTTAGAATTATCTCCTTAGGTATATAAATGATAATTGTATAATAATACTGCATAGGAATGTATTTTTATACAAATTAAATTATGAATCATTTTATAAATAAAAAACTTTTTAAATTAGGTAAAATGACCAAATAACCTTTTAATGTAAAAGGTTAGAGGTTCAATGGACTATTGGATCAAATAAATAATGATTTATGAGGACCAATTAGTACTCAAGAAAGTGGTGGGTATATATAATTCAAAACCTTTATTGATTAATTCATTCATTATGGTTATGTTTTTCTGATGAGACACAAGTGTGAAACCTTTTAAAAGTTTAAATAGTTTAAAAACATAATATCTAATTAACTAGGAAGAAGTATTTATTTCTTTGGACAGATTGGGGTGGTGAATACTTGATCCAATGAATTATTAAACATCCAACCAATTGTGGAAATGTTTCAAAACTCAATCCTTATAAAACTCTATAGTTTAATATTGATCATGATATAAGGAATAATACATTCTTGAATATTGTTTGATCAATGATGAGTCAGTGTGACCTTCCTATATCATTCTAGGGATATTCTCTAAAAACAACTACATTTCTACTTAATTTTATTCTATATAAAATAGTCATAGAAACCATAAGATATATGTTCTGGGAAGCATCCTAATTTTTTTATGATTATATGAGGTTTTAAATCATATGGATGATTTTTTTCATGAAATAAACTTAACCCTAAATTTTAAAAGTGTTTATTTGGTGATTATCCCAAGGAAACTAAGGGATATAATTTCTATACTCTTATTAAACACAAAATATTTGTGGGACAAACTGTTATTTTTCTTTTGAAGAAATATATAAAATGATAATAAATCAATGTTTAAAGGTGTTAAAACTACTACATACCAAGAGGAAATAAAGAGTTAAAATTATTAGAAATGGTTAGAGTCTATGAGATATGAAATGGAATCCATATACACTAAATAGGTTTAGAACTTGGTAAATTCACTAGAAGTTGTGAGACCCATTAGGTGAAAGTGATTTTTCAGTAAAAAAATAAAATGGATGGTATACTGTCTACCTATAAATCTTATTTGGTGGTAGTGTTTTAAAAAACCCATGGTATTAACTTTGAAAATAACTTTTCCCCAATTATGATGGTAAATTCCATTATTATATTTCTTTATATATAAATTAATTATAATTATGATATATATCAAATATATTTAAAATCAACATTCCTTAATCAAAATTTATTCTATGAAAATTATTTGATACAACCTAGAGTTTTTTAAGCTCCAAATGATGTTGCTAAGGTATGAAATTTATAACGGTTCACCTATGAATTAAATAAAGAATCCCAAATTTAGGACATTAGTTTGATTATGTAATCAAATTTTTTGTTTTCATCAATAATTCAAATGATTCTTGTGTATAAAATTAATTTAGTGGGAGTTTTATCATATTTCTAGTTTTTTATGTGGATGATATATCAGTCATCTAAAATGATGTTTTGAGTATACATTATGTAAAGGTGTGGTTGGGAATGTTATTATTAATGAAATACATGGTTGAATTAATCTTCATACTGGGTATGAATATCTATATACATATATCAAATAGTTTTCTTGGTCTAATAAGAACACATATAATCATAAAGTGTTAAATTGGTTAAGCATGGATAACTCCATGAAGGGTTATTTATCAGTGTTTTATAAAATGAGTATTATGAGGGATCAATGAAATTATAAAGAGTTAAAAAGGAGAAACATGGATAATATTACTTATACTTATACCATAGGATCTATAATGTATTTCATGTTGTATGGTCATCCCAATGTCTCTTATTCTTTGAGTATAACAAGTATATATCAATCCTTTAATGGTTAGAGTCACTATACTACTATAAAGAACATCCTTAAGTACTTAAACAAATAAGGAAGTGTTATTATTCTTTATATGTGACAAATATCTTATTATAACAGGTTATAGTAATTATAGTTTTCAAATTGAAAAGAATGATATGATATTTCAGTTCAGTATCATGTTTCCCCTCAATCATCGATTTATAAATTGAAATATTTCAAAAAAAATACATCATGGTGTACTTGAAAACAGAGGGAGAGTGCATCATTGCATCAGATATTGTGAGAGATGTTGTTGGGATCAATATTTCATCTCTATATTTGGGATGGTTTCTAGAATTTAGGGAGTAATTGAGATTTGTTGTGATAATAATGGACATATTTATCATCCCAATGAAGCCTCATCTTACCAATAGTCCAAGCTCATTTTTTTCAAATACCATCTCATTTAAAAGAATCATTGAGAGGGGTGGTGTTAAAAAAATTGGATGCCTTGGAGGAAAATATAGTAAATCCATTGAAAAATCCATTTACATAGAAGAATAATGAGCTCCATGTAAATCCTATAGGTTTTAGATACATAACAGACCAGATATAATGTTTTTTTCAACGTAATTTTTTCATGGATTTATAATAAAGGAAATATCTATTTTTTATTTATTTATGTGCATTGTGTATATATATTAAATGAATAGTATAATGATAAAATCCTCTCAAATTATGACTTATGATTTTTACATAATCAATGATCATCATAGAGTATTATGGGTTGTGATAATATATTGAAATTACCATGAGGAGAATATTTTTTATGATACATAGTTGACTCTAAAATAATAAGTGAAAAGTTATTTTCCAGAATGACCCATTAAAATTATATCACATAGAATTTCATACAGTCATTGATATACTTAGGGGTGTATGCTTTATATGAATCCCTATTACATGAGATTGGAATGATACTCGGTATGTGAACCTTCATACTTTGAAAACTTTCTTATTACATCCTTAAGGCTAAAATAATCAGAGGTGGTTGGGTATTTTGTTAATTATGTTATCATTTTAGTTTAACTAAGATGGTATTTTCCCTATTATATGAAAAAATGTGACATCAAGGCCATTAATTAAATAGACTTATGAAAAACAAGACCATGATAAGTTGGGTGACATGTGATGTTCTCAAATACTGAGATAAATAATATGTGATTCATACTAGTTAGACAATTTAAGAGAATCATGAGTGTATGAGATGGCCTATAATAGATTGAATTTTACCATGTCTAGTGGTGACTCAATGTATTATATAAATGGAATATATGAGCATGCATAAAATTTATATAGAAACATTTTGTGTATGATATATTTATATAGTGATATGAGTTTGTTTAATCAAGATCATACTAAATTCATTTGTAGCTTGAGTAACTATTATGTTTTTTTATAGGTCGCTAATTACTTAAAATTATGTATTGGGGAATTTAAAATTGTTTTTAATGCTATAGAGTCTCATTAGGTCACACGATAAACCCTGAGATAAGGATTAATTTTCGTATAAAGTGTTTGTTTAATTTTTATTATTATTCATGATAATAATTCCCAAATGAGTTTTTATGGATTCCAAAAATAGTTATAGAGTTTTTCATAATATATGGGTAGATTTAGTGCATGTAGAATATTTTTGGAAATTTAAATTAAAGCACAAACCATGATTTGGTGAGAGTAACTATGTCATAGTTCATGTTTTATCACAATTCATACGACCAATTCATATTATATTTTATCAATGATATGGGATATAATTTAGTAGACCTTCCAATTAAGATTATTATGTTTATTTTAACATCCCAAATATAACCATCCCATAAGTACATGATTTATTGAAAATATTTTATCACTTACATGAAAAAAAACTTTTAGGTTTATAGTTTTATAGAATTAAGAAACCATTCATAGTAAATACCATATTTTTCCCACTAAGAGGACATTATTTTTCACCCAAACCAAAACTCTTTAATGATCCACAATAATACTTTATCATATCTCACAAAATTCTCCCCCTTTTAGAAACATCATTCATTATACTCTACTTAATTTACCTATGTAAGGGAAACATGTTAAAGGGTGAGTTAAAAATTTCAACAAGTTTAGATATAAGGGATAATAATCAAATATCTTAACTGATAATATGATGAACATACGGGTAAGAGAACATAATCAAGTTTCATGAATATAACATAGAAAAATAATACCTAATAAAACATAGATCACAAATCAAGAGTCATGGAATATGGATTTTGGAATAAAGAAGTAGATATCATAGGAACCTAACATCATCATAATATAGAAACAACATAAAACATAATATCATAAGCATGTGTCAAGGCTTACAAGTCATACAACATAACATAGTGTATAGAGTCTCATAGTGGATTAGGATTACTCCTCATTCCCTTATGTGTTATCTAATGAGATATAAAACATTACCCAATCAATTTTGGGGTTTTTAATTTTAGGACCACCCATCAAATCATAATACATTATTCATATGTATGCCACATGAATATGAAAACAATCATAAATCTATAAAAAATAATAACATGATTACCCATGGTGATAAAAAATGAATCCAATGTAATAATGTAACTTTATAGGTAAATACCATTTAATCAAGATAATGAAGTATAAGGGTATTTACACCGTATAGAATAAAGTTTTTGTGATTTAGTCAATAATTTAATTAAAAAATATGTGGAAATAAAATATAGTACAAATATAGGTTAGAATTCACCCAATATAGAATAATTGAGTTTAAGAAGAAAAATAATATCTCAATGAAAGGAAATTGAGTTAAGATAAACCTTTAAAAAAAATTAATGAATAAGGTGATAGAAAGAAATATGGAACTTGAAATAGAACTTTAAATATCAGTAAATAATACATCAAAGAGGAAATATTTACACCATATAAATTAAAAATAGGTGAATAATACGAAGCATGTCTCAAAGAAGATTATTTGAGATGGAAAAAAACTAACGAAATTTGTATTATAAGAATAAAAAAGAACAAAAAATGGAGAATATGAAATGGAATTTAAAATATAATGAAATAAAAAAGTTTTATTATACAAGAATAATATAGGGAAGTAAATAAACTATATAAAAGAAAACATGGTACACAATATGAAACATGTCTCGAGGAATTGAAATTGAGGTAAAGAACCCCTAAAATGTAAAATTTTATGATGGAAGAATAGATAAAAGAGGGTATTGTGAGAAAGAAATGAAAGTTACTAAGAACATAATGGTAATTAAAATATAACACAATCTTAAGTTAGAGTGTGAAAAAAATTAGAATAATAAAGTTCAAAAAGAAATATTATAATTCATGAAAGTAAATTGAGTTGACAAAAAACCCTATCATGGATTCCCACTAGCTTGGATGTATAATAGATTCATGTATAATAATAATAAATTAATTAAACACACATTTTAGAAAAAAATAATATTTATTAACTTTCATGTTACTCTATTGTATCCATTTATTACATATTTATGATTTGTTTTTTATATTGTTCATCGGTTGTTAATAGTTTTAGTTGTTTCTTTTCTATTTTGATATAATGGTTTCAGTCATCATTATATGTTCATGTGTTAATAATATCCATAATAGTAAAGTTATTTTTATATAAGTTATATAATTATTTTTGAATATATGGTTTAATTACATTGGAGTTTCAGGTGTGATTCATTAAGATGAAACCCATAATGGGCTTATTTTGGTAATTTTAAACGAACAAAAGGTGGTATATTAATAATGAGTTAAGTATTAACATTATCAATATAGAACTAAAAAATATTATTTACAAATTAATATAATATCTTAGTAAAAATTATGTTTTCATAACTATCTGCAATAAACATTAATAGCATCATCCATGTAGGATGTTAAACTGACTAAAACAAGAACATGCTATAATCAATGGATGAGTAAGATTATATAGTGGTTTTTCAAAAATATCATTATTATAAAAGGGTAATTATCTGATTTATATGTTATTTAAATGAAAAATATTAATAGGAATAGTTTTAAGAAGAAGATAAATGTAAATGAAGGATAAAAAGACATTACTTACAAATAAGAAATTAAATCTTCTCTTGAAATCCTTCTTGGTTTTTAAAGGAATTTTAGCATTCATATGAGACAAAAAGCTAACCAAAGTTGTGTAGATTTATTAGAGAATGAAATATTCAATCTTATAGATATGAATTCTATTTTTTTTATTTGAGGTGTTTTTAGATGGGTGCTTTTCTAAATGATAAGGGGTGGTATTTTTGAATAAAGTATTGATTGTTTTATACTTTTGGAAAAATATTAGGAAAAATATATATTCCCATGATATTTATCAATTTATGATTTAAAAGGAATGTTATTTTTTAAAAAACAAATATAAAACATAAATTCATCTTTGAATCACTTAATTAAAGGTAAAGATACAAAATATATTTTTGTTAGAATAAAATACAACTTAGGTTCTCAAATATCAAATATAGGTTTTTAAATTAAACTTATTATTTTTAAATGTGTTATTTTATTCCTTAAATAAATATTTTTTCAATAAAAAGGTTTCATAAATCTTTGAGCCTTTATTATATCTAGATTATGTCATAAAAGTTAGGGTATTTGTAAAAAAACTATATTTTTTACTATTCAACCGAAGAACAACATTTTCAAAAAAAATCACGAAAATAACCCAAATATAATTTTTACATGATGAATAAAAAAATGAACTCTATTTTATAAATTTTTAATTCTAAAATCTAAAAATTTACCTTTAATTTAAAATAAAAAATTTAATGAAAAAGAGTTTTTATTAAAAAATGACTTTTAAAATTAAAGTGTTCTTAATCTCATTTCATGTCAATTACTAATTAAATTAGTATTAACATTTTTTTTATAATTTTAAATTTTAAATTTTAATAATAAACTAAAATTTATCAATTTAAATTATCAAAATAAAAATAAACCACACTTATAGAAAATATTTCCTTTAAAAATAATAGTTTTAACTTTACCGGGTTAACTAACATTCGCCTCGGTAACTTATGTTTGTATATAAAAATAAAACTGGACTTATTAACTAATTTGGAAATGAAGATTAAAAATGTTAAATCCATCTTAATTAATTTATTTTCTAAAAGCGATCAAAGTTAATTTTATTATAAGAAAGAATAAAATAGAAACAATATTTTGAAAAACATGCCCTTTAAACATTAAATGATTTTATAATTATTAACACTAATTAATAATAATTTCATGAATGTTTATTAATTTTTTTATATATATAAAAATAAATTTCATTTAATTTAATTCTCCAAATATGATAATTCTAACTATTAAATAAATTTTTATATTATATCAGAAAATAAGTTATTTATAATAAAAACTATTTTGTTTTCAAATGAAAAACTATATTCTTTTTTCATACCTAGATAAAAATATTTATAAGACTATAATATTAAAAAAAATGATATTGTTTCCCTCGGAATTCAGGGATGACCTCCTGGATGGGAGATTCAAACGTTCCGATCGGTTTCTAGCGGGTTTGTTCGTAGAACCGAAAACATCCAATGATTCCACATCCATTTGGACCTACTTTCCAAAGGTAGGCGCTCATTAGCTTGTGGACTTATGAGGCTTAGTAATTTGCATTGGTCGAGAGGATGGGAGGTCGGACTCATCACACCCTTTTTAGGGGAATTATTGTCTATTCCGGGACTCTCTTTATAGATTTAAGTTGTGTTCGTGAATCCTTATTACATTACCAAGTATAAAATGAGCTTTCCTTCAGTTTAACAATCAATGATTAAATATGTAAGAAATTTAGATAATATTTTATATGTATTCGAGGTTCTTCATCAATAGAGAATCATATATATTTATTTAGAGATTCTTGGTCAATGGTATCCTTCAAAACATTTATATAAAAGTATCTTGGTCATTATGATGACTAGGCTGGTTTTAAAGCCACTCAGTGGGGCACTTGAAGTTTATTGTCATTCAGAAGGACATGAATTATTTCATAGTTGGGATCGAACCCATAAATGGGCTACCTACGTATCCTTTGTTTTGGAAAAGGAATCAGAACCCACGTAGTTCGAGTAAGGGAGTATGACGTTTATGATTGATGGCTCAAAGAAGGATGTCAGAATTACTTTTACACTCTAAGCTCACGTGAGTCATGTTCGGTGTGAGAAACAAGAGGTATTGGTAAAAATTAGACAATTGTGCCATGAAAGATGCAATCATAAGAAATGGTTTGGGGCTTATGTATGTATGACTGCCCAGATAAATGAAGGTTAGGATTTACTTTAGGGAGAAAATCCAGGAACAGGGTCCATAAAGGTATATGTGCTTCATGGAGATTTGAATACTCTAAATTGGGACTTATTCCTGAAAAGGAAACCCAAATTAGGAGAGGATTGATAATTGGGTTTTTTACTCCTGAGAAGGAATCCCGTATCAAACGTAATTTAGGACTGGTTAAAGAGAAATTAAGGGACTTGGGGCTTACTTCTAAAGAGGATGCTCATAATTATGACTGGGACTTATTCCGGAAAAGGAGACCCAGGTTAGGGGACTTGGAGCTTACTCCTGAAAAGGAAGCCCAAGATTATAACTGGGACTTATTCCTGAAAAGGAGACCCAGGTTATGAGATTAAGGTTTGGGGCTTACTCCTGAAAAGGATGCCCAGATTTGGGAATTTTAAGAATTTGGGGCTTACTCCTGAGGAGGATGCCCAAGTTTGGAGGACTTAGGACTGGGGATTATTCCTGAAAAGGAGACCCAGGTTAAGGATTCTCTCATCTTAAAGGATGAGGTTGAATGAATGAACTCTCAATCTTTAGTGACATAAATATATGTAAATCACTAGGTTTTGAGAGATATTCCACCGAATTCCTTTCAGATAAGGAATTCAAATCAAGAAATCATGCCATAAATGGATTTGGAGAGTGTCTTAAAGACTGAATCTTGAAAAGAAAAGGTGTAATGTCTTAAGAGGGGTGAAATGGGCAAGAAAGGCACCCAAAAAGGAAGGGGCGCGCAAGTCTTAGAAGGCACGCAAGTACTGCGGCGGCGCGCAAGTATTGGTCGCGTAGGTATACCTGCGTGACACGTGGAGTACTTGCGCGATTTTCAACCAGCATTGAAATACTTGAGAGACTCTTTATTAAAGCCTTTAAAATCCTCTTGGGGTTCTTCCAGAAAAGGGACGCGCAAGTTCTATCGAAGGAATAAGGCGGCGCGCAAGTGTGACCACTTCCCTTAAGGGCTGACCACTCAGGCGCGCAAGTGTTGATGAGTTTCAACACTTAGGCCTTCCTCCCTCCCTTTAGATCTTCCGTTCTAGGTAATAAATTAACTTAGAAGTGTTCCGGAAGCTTTGCGAAGATACTTGGGCGTCGGGAGCTTCAATCCGAGTTTTTGGAAAAAGATCCTCTCGAATGGGGGAGCCCACAGGGTCTATTTATAGGCAGGAGAAGACCCTGGGCGGTTACCGGGCGGTTATCACTTAGGTCGCACAAGTCACTTGCGCGCCAGGTGAGTCGCGCAAGTACACTTGCGCAACCATGGGGAAACTTGCGCGGCCTATGGGCAAAGTTTTCCTTGTTCATCCCTTTGTCAAAAAAAGGTTGAATCACTTTGTGCTCATATATTCCCCTTTTCCGATCTTTAGATTCTGTGATGAAAGGAGCGTCAACAAAAATCCCCCCTCAGAGTTGGATCCGGAGAGAAATGAGGATTTGACTCTGAGGAAATTGAATCCATCCAAAGGAAAAGGGGGCGCGCAAGTCTTCAGGGCACAGAGGGCGGCGCGCAAGTTCTCTCCGTGCAGGCCTTGAGCGCACTGGGTATGGCGCGCAGATAGGCCTCCTGGCCTATAAATACATGGCTTTTGGCTGTGTATGGCATCTGATCCCGAATTTCTTGAGCTCTCGCCGTGCAAGTCTCTTTTCCACTGTTTCCTCACTGCCGTGCTACTCTCAAGGTAATAGGACTTGCGCGGTGACACATGCGCGACAACAACTTGCACGGCACATGTAACACTTGCGCGACATCTCCATACTTGTGCGCCTTAATGCCTTAGCCATTTTTTTGATTTCTTTCACAAAGTTTGTGAAAAATTAATTCATTTATAAATTAATTTATTCATCTCTTTGTGCAGAATTAATGGCTCTTAGACCCGGATTAATTGATTAACTGGCTAGCAAGCGGATAGATGATATGATGAACATCATTGGCCATGATTACTATACTGTCAAAGATAGTACTCTTCCAGATTTGGCTAAGTATCTGAAGAAATATCATCGCAACTTTCCCCAAAGCACTTATCTACCTTTGTATGGCTATGGTCATCTACAAGAAGTCATTATTCCAGAAATAAAGAATTATCTTCCATTTTCGTGGTTTCAGAATTATACCAACTTTGCTTCAGCAAATATCTCAGGTGGAGGAGTATTTCTAACTGCTGGAATAGTGGAGAAGGCCTATGTGATGCATCATAGCCCTTGCACACCAGATCTAAAAAAACATACACCTGAGCTTCAAACACATTGTCATCCTTCAATCTTCCGAAATGCTCAGATGGATCAATCCAAAGGCTGGAAGAAAAGTTGGGATTTCCGTCCTGGGGGAGGTGTGAAGCCAACTTGGATGTGGTCATAGTGGGTGCGACAGACTTGTGCAGAGTTTATCGAGGATCTGAAGAGAGCTGCAATGTATGAGGCTATCTGGGTTGGGAAAACATATGTTTATAGACATGATAACTTCGTTCCAGAGATACTCAGCCACTGTAGCCCAGCAACTAATTCTTTCCATTTGACTCATGGAGAAGTAGGTATCAGTTTGTGGGATGTCCACAAGATTTCAGGGGCTCCAATTTTGGGCGATATGTATGATGAATTCATTCCTCCCAAGGTGACTTGGAATGATTCAGAGAAGACTCCTGCTTTAGCTCGAGAATTATTTAAAATCTTCCATAGGCTCAAGAGTTCAGAGACCTCATTAACTCATTTTAGAAAATATATTCATCCGGAAGAATGGATGAATGTGTTTCTTACTGAGAAGAAAGGGATGGAGCCAAAAGAAAAAGGATCCAAGAAAAAGAAATCCAAGGATACCAGGCCTAGACGTCCTACCACCTATCCAAAACCTGGGAAGAGAGGAGCTCCTGGCACATTCTGGCCAACTCTAGAAGCAGGAGAGTTTGAAAAGTGGGGATATGAAGTGAATCAAATAATTCCAAAGAAAACTTGTCTGGCGGGTTTCTTGGCAATGTGGCTCAGTGTTTATCTCTTGCCGGTCAGGGATTCGAAGGGAGGCGTTAGGCCAGGGACCTTCGTCATTGCGGCAAATTTGGCTGAGGGAAAAATGGTTGGGTTAGCTACTCCCATTTTAGCCAAGATTCACAGGAGTTTACTTCATGTATTCTTGGGTAAATCTCTTTTAAGAATAGTGGGACCATTCCAGGTTTTGTGGGGATGGATCGCCACTCACTTCAGGACTTACAATGTACAGAATGGATTAAAAATTCCTGGAAGCTCTTTCAGACCATCAGTGCAAGCATTCTCTGGAATTGCTCCATTAGATGTTAATGGTTATGACATGAAAGTGAGGCTGATCATGTTTAAGTAATTCAACTTCTTTCCCTATGGAAGTCCACCATCCGGGCGGTTTTTTGATGATGGGACAGCCCATTTGGATTTGAGGGCATACGTGCTAGCTTGCAGAGATGGTGTGTTAGTAGCCAGGATTGATGGAGAGATCATATGTGAGGCCTATGCTCCATATAGATTTGCATGCCAATTCAGATGTCTGCAACAGATTGTTGTATCCCCTCCGGTATATGTCAGGTTAGAGCAACATCCAATGGTTACTCGACAACTATGGTTGCTGACATCAAGAGAGAAGACTGGGGCAGTATTTGATCTACCAGTTGAAAAAGCGGCACATAATTTGACTACATTTTATGCCGAACACTGGATAACATCATACCCCAAAGGGATATTGAATCACCCAGTATATAAAGTGGGAAATAGGAAGAGGAATGTAGACAAAGAAACCCTTCCTCATGAAGGTGACACTTCCCCACCTGAAATATATTCAACAGACTCCTCTTTTAGAACAGATTCATCAGATTATCATGATGGGGATGATGAGGCACAACCGGCAGCAAAGCGGTTTTGTGCCCGATATAATCCTCCAGCCAGAATTAAAATACCCACTCCATCAACTCCTGGTGAGTTGTTTCATTGTAGTAATTTCAATCACTGCTACTTTATAAAGAAATAAGTCTTACTTTCTTATTCTCTATCTGTAGCTGCAGGAGCTAGGAAGAAATTAAAATCAAAAATTGTAGGACCTTCCTCACAGCCTTCATATCTAAGACCAGAGGCTGTTCAGCTATGGAAGAGCTTATATTGTGGTACTGAGACCGCCTGTCTGGATTTGTGTGAGGGCCTACATCTTCATCAGAGAGCTGGAAATGCTCATATATGCCACTGATGACTCGGTTCCTATCACCAGGCGGGTGAAGGAAATGATTGATCGTGGTGCCACTGAGGGGTCTGGTGGTTCTGGAGATGAGGAATGGCAAGAGTACGTGGCTCCTAAAGATGTAAGTTTTCTTTCCTTATTTTCTTTGCAACTTGATTTCAGTTGAAGCTTTATTACTTAAGGAAGTTATTTTCTTCATCTCGCAGCTTGCAAAGAAAGGAACTGGGGTTCCTTCGCCACAGTATAGCCCTGGTGGTACTGCTATCGGGGCTGCTGCTAATTCTCCTCACGAACCAGGCGAGATATCTCCAGGCCAGCAGGCCATGAATGAGGCGCTGGACATAGCCTTCCATTCGCCAATCCAAGTGACAATAAGGGAGACTACTGATACTCCGAAAAAACAAAAGAAGCCAAGGCAATGAAGGAGGAAATCCACAGCTAAACGCTTCATTAGTAGCGGTAAGTCCTTCGAATAATCATGAGTTTATACTCATAATCACATGGATACTCATATTTATGAGGATTGCAGGGGCTTCTTCAATTTCCCCCTTGAGGGAAGGGACTGACCCTACTTCAAAGGCCGTGGAGGGTGTTGTAGAACAATAACAGACCCAAGATGACTTGGTTGCTCCTGGAGAAGAGCTACCATCCATTCCCAGTATCCCTCCTACTGCTGAAGATACTGTCCAGGGTCAAGGGTTGCAGGACATAAGTCGGCAAGAAGATGTAGAAAATGCTCTCACTGGTGAGACTAACCAGGATTCTAAAGTATCATTGGATGAAATGATGAATCAAGGAATGAATTTCCAAGAATTTTATGATCATGCTAAGTTGTCATGTGATTTATAAGACCTTGGGCGTGAGTGCTACCCTTCGCCCACATTTTTTTAAAATTTATACTTCTAACCATGACTGAAAACAATATGCAGTATCTTCCGTAGAAGCTGCTGAACTACCAATGCCTAAAGAGGGTGTGGACATTGATGTCAACCCTACCATTGAAGAAACATTAGCTCAAGTAGAGATAAACCCAATAAACCCTCCTGAGACCCATCTTGAAAATCCTATTGAGACCGAGAAAGATGGGGAGAAGTCTTCTCAGGTTACTGAACCATCCTTGGGTAAGGGATAACAATATTTGTGATTGTACTTTATTCGCAAGACAATCTATTCTTTTTTTATCCTTTGAAGCTAACTAAATATTTCAATTAATCATGCAGGACCATCAACTGCAATGACTAGATCCGGAGGTGAGGTCCCAGCCTCTACCCTAACAGGAATTGAAAGTGAAGAAGCACAAATCAGGGGAGGAAAATCAGGACAGGGCACTTCTTTAAGTGCAATGATTCTAGATTACATACCCCCATCTGACGATGATATTGAATCAGATCCAGAGATGCTTAAAGCATTCAGCTTTTCACGATGTAAGGCATGGAACAACATATGGAACATCATATCTGGGGTTCCTTTAGAAGAGATACCATCAAAAATTCCTCGATTGTCATCCTAATTTGTTATACTAGGACTTGGTGGTTTTGGATATGAAAAGATCCACGCCACGGTGAAACAGATCATTTTCATGAGGGAACAAGCTCAAAAAAGTCGCGAAGATTTGATCAGAGTGAAACTGTCAGTCAACATAGGCGAATTTGAGGCTGCGGTATCCCAAGATGAAGCTGATTATGCTGCCAAGATGAAGGAGCTGAAACATAAAATTAAAGAAAAAGTTGTCCAGCAGGTGCAACTCCAGCAACAGTTAGATGCTGTTATTGGGGAACTTGATCAGCTTAATAAATCATTGGATGAAACTCATATGAATGGCATGAAAGCCATCGCAGATGCTAAGAAGGCACTTCATCAAGCTGAAAAGAGTGAAGCTGGTCAAGTGCACGAGCTTTAAGTAACTTCTGATAAATCTCAGGATGCCGTAAATCAAATGAAGAGTTATGTTTAAAGCCTCTTGTAATTCTTGAAAAAGAGAAGAGACTCCAGTCTGTAGATGTCCTTCTAACTCTTGTGTATCAATGAAAAACACTTTCATCTTCAATCATTTGTACCTTCATTCTTTCACTACCTGCTTCAAATTTACTTAAGCCAATGGGCTTAGTAAGCATAGTTTGATTTTTACTAGGATTATTACAAATAACCCTACAAACTTTGAACCTTTTAATTGCTCAATATTACCTAAATCATACAAAAATTGTATATTTAGTGAGCTAGAACTTGACTTTTATTCAGATTTCCTTTGTCTTTTGTGGGCAGTTTAAATTCATGCATGCCGGACATAAAGGGGCTAATGTTTAAGGTCAAAAATAGATTTGACCAAAAATGGGTTAAAATTGATTCAATTCCTTGACAATTTATCTGAAAACATATTACCATACTCAAGTATGAGAGAAAATATGTAAACTATGGCTTAAGAATATTTGAATCTGAGGAATGATATGAAAAAGAGCTAAAAGGTATCAGAAGAAGTAGTTTCCAAGAATGAAGTTACTATTATTTAACAAAACCCATTAGGGGGTTGAATTATGCAGGACCACCTAAGGGAATTGGGTGCATGGTCAAATAAATAGCATCTTTTGGCTGACAAGTCTGTTATGTGGACTGTTTATGCAAGGCCACCTATGGGCACGTGCTGCATAGTCAGGCAAAAGAACTCTCAGAAATTTACTTTCCTAGTGCTAAAAGCCATTGAAAGTTTATGGAGATTCAAATTTGCTAAAGTATAGAGTTTGTTGTATGGAAAGAGGTACTTGAATATGGAGAAGATATTTTCAGACAAGATTATCGAAGAACTAGATGAATATCACTCCTACGAAGGTCTGACCCAAACGTAGGGAAGAAGGATAAACCATAGACTTGAATACTTTCAGATCATGAAAAGGGATATGGGACAAATATGTTAAGGATGGATATTTTTTGCAGATCCCTACATACCGTCATTTAAAACAAATAAGGACAAAAGATGCATTCTTCCCAAGAATGAAGTTACCTTCATTTAACAAACCCGTTAGGGGGTTGAATTATGCAGGGCCACCTAAGGGCATTGGCTGCATAGTTAAATAAAATAGTATCTTTTGGCTAACAAGTCTGTTATGTGGACTGTTTATGCAAGGCCACCTATGGGAACGTGCTGCATAGTCAGGCAAAAGAATTCTCAGAATCTTGACATTTTTGTGACTAAAAGTCATGAAAAGGGTTATGAAGATCTGAAAATATTTAAGGTTAGGATTATAACACATAAAGATGGGTATTGTCCAATGTATATAGAGATACATAGGTCAATGATAACCACAATCATGTTGTGGCTGGGTCCTGAATTGAAATTTTGGACTTCACTACGTATCTCATAAGAATGAGAATCAAGCCATACGTAGTTCTTGAAATGTAGTTTAACGTCGTGCAGGATGAAAATATGAGAGATCTTAGTTTAGGGTCATAGAGTTCGGACCATAATAATGAATACACAGTGTGTGTTTTCATGAGGACTTTTCATCCAAGGGACTGAAAGTGAAATTTGGGGTTAGGCCCAAAAGACTTGGGGCTGGATTCGAGGGATACTCGAATGTTCCTACGTATCCCATAAGGATGGGAATCAAGACCACGTAGTTCTAGAAATACCCTTTGTACAAATTTGGTTCGTACATGTGAAGGGTGAAAGGGTATTTTAGTGTAATGATGGTTTAACCTGAGATAAAAAGTTTAGGTATTACCATGCATGCACGTAGTCTTTTGAAATGAAACATGATTGAAAAATCAATGTCAATAATAGTTCTCTCTCAAATGAGGAAATCAAAGAGTATTATAGTTTATTGTCGTACCAGAAAAAAATTTTGCATAGTTTAACGTCATATAACAAGGACGAAAGTGAATCAATGTAAATATATTGATTCTAGAGGCAGTTTCACGAATCAACATCATATGAGATGGTGGTGAACCGATGTGAAGAGATTTTTTTTGGTCTTGAACCCTGGTAGGTTGCCTACATACCCAGCCTAGAGGGCAAGGATCAAAGTCTGTGTAGTTCAATTAAAGAATGAATTAATGATCAAGTTGTTCTTGGGGACAACGATATAATAATAATAAAAAATGTTGTTGGGACTTATACATGGTTAGCGGCCCAAATAGAGTGTTATGGTTGATGTTTGCTCTAAGCTCACGTGAGTCATACTCGGTGTGAGAGACAAGAGGTAACAACAACCTTAACGATGCATAGTTTAATGTCATGTAGGACATATAAAGGTACTATGTAGTTTAAAGTCTTACAGTTAGGACTATTGGTGCTGCACAGTTTAGTGTCATTTAGCAGGGACAAAATACATTTTAATGTCATGTAGGACATATCAAGGACTTTCTATACAGTTTAGCATCATGTAGTTAGGACGATGGGGACAATACAGTTTAACGTCATATTGGACGAAAGGGGGACTGTGCAGTTTAATGTCATGCAGTGAGGACAAAAGAATGCACCATTTTAACATCATGTTGGACGCATTGGGGATTTTTTTTTACCGTTTATGTAGTTTAACGTCTTTCCGGACGTAAGGAACTTTTATACAGTTTAGCATCATGTAGTTAGGACGTCACAGTTTAACGTCTTGCTGGACGTAAGGGACATTTAAATAGTTTAGGGTCATATGTATGGACCATGGCTGGTGCAGTTTAATGTCATACAGGACCATGGTGTAGTTTAAATTCATACAGGACTTTTTAGGGAACTTTTTCACGGTTAAATGTCGTGTGGGACAACGTTGCAGTTTAAGGTCATACTGGACCATTGCTGTATAGTTTAACGTCATATAGCAAGGAAAAAATGGTGCTGCACAGTTTAGTGTCATGTTGCGGGGACATCTTCTGAATAGTTTAAGGTCATATTGGACTAAGGAGGAGTTTAAGGTCATACCAGACCATTGTTGTATAGTTTAACGTCATATATCAAGGACAAAATGGTGTCGCACAGTTTAGTGTCATGTTGCGGGGACATCTTCTTTTCTACAGTTTAACGTCATGTTGGACGAAAAAGGGACTTTCCTACAGTTTAACGTCATTTTGGAAGAAGTTGCAGTTTTAGGTCATACTGGACCATTGCTGTATGAACCAATTGTAAGAATCTTGGTTCTGGGGACCATATTTTGTGTTTATACAAAATACTTCTTCAGAAATCTGGCATTGGTTGGAGTCGTGATGAGTTCTCCATCCATTGAGATTAATGAATAACCTCCATTGGAGTAGACCTTATGTATTGAATAAGGTCCTTCCCATTTTGGTTCAAGCTTGGGAGGATTCTTTCCTAGTATCATTAGTGTTCTGAGAACCAATACCAATTCTCCCTGAATGAATGAATGAAGATGAACTTTTTTGTTAAAAGCTTGTGCTATTCGATTCTGATAGATTTCCAAGTGGTGCAAAGTGCACAATCTTTTCTCATATAACTGTTCCAATTCATTCAATCGCTTCTGGGATTGCTCATCTGTAGATAACTGATCACAAATGGCTACTCTGAGTGAGGGAAATTGAACTTCAATTGGCAAGACTGCTTCTGTTCCATATACCAATGAATATGGAGTTGACCGCGTTGCATTGCGGGTGGTAGTCCGATAAGCCCATAAAGCATGAAAGGGTTTATCAGGCCATGACCTCTTATCTTTATCCACCATCTTTTGCAGTATATTTGAAAGAGTCTTGTTAAAGGATTCTATTTGTCCATTGGCCGCTGCATGATACCGAGATGAATGGTTGGATTTAATGTTGTATTCTTGATACAATTTCTTCACCTCAGAAGAACAGAAGTTGGTGCCGTTGTCCGTCAATATGGTATAAGAGACACCAAATATAGTAATGATGTTAGACTTGATGAAGCTAACAATGCATTTAGAACTGACTTCTTTGAGAGGTACTACCTCTGCCCATTTGGAAAAGAAATCAGTAGCAGTAAGAATGTACTTAAACTGCTTGGCCGTAGCTGAAGGGTAAGGTCCCACCACATCCATTCCCCATGTGGCAAATGGACATGAGTATTTAGCTGTATGAAGCAACTCTGGAGGTTAATGAATGAATTTGGCATGTACTTGACATGAATGACACTTCTTTGTGAAATCAACACAATCTTGTATCATTGAAGGCCAAAAGTATCCAAGCCTTCGAATTTGATCAGACAATCTATGTCCATACTGGTGGGCACCACAGACTCCTGCATGCACTTCTTTCATGACAGCCGTTGTCTCTTCACCATCAATGCATCTGAAGAGAACTCCATCAAAACCACGTTTGTAGAGAATTTTCTCTAGGTGGTTTGGGCCATCATAAAGAGTAAAATTGACCACACGTCGCCGGATTTGTTCTTTCTCGGCTCTATCAGGTGGAAGTGTTCCATTTTGAAGGTATTCCCTGATAGGTGACATCCATCCTATAGTATGACCATACGGTTCAGGAATGGGACTAATTTCATTAATTTCCTCTGTTCTGGCTTGAATATAAGGTGAAATTGCACGACGGTGGGCAATACTGATGGTTGTCTCGTCCCGATTTGGATCTGCTAAATATGTGTCTATATTAGCCAGTGCATCAGCTTGAGCATTTTGTGATCTTGGGACATAAGAAAATGTCGGTTCTGAAGGGAATTCCACCATTAACTCTCTGACCTAATCATACAAAGGGATTAATTCTTCTTTTTTGATGGCATAATCCCCATTGACTTGTTTGATTACCAGGTCTGAATCACCTTTCACCTTTAAGTGGTTCACTTGTGCTTGGAGCGCTAACTCCAAACCTGTAATGAGAGCTTGGTATTCGGCTTCATTATTGGTACCACCTTCCCACAATAAAAAGGAATAAGGTAACACTGCCTTATTTGGAGAAATGAGCACAATTCCTAAACCAACATTGTTGAATTTAGGATTTTCCATTTTCTTCCCTGTTGGACTTCTGGAAGCACAATCAAAATACATTTCCCATGTTTGAGGACACTCTTGAATAGAAAAAACTTCCTCATCAGGGAGTTCAATATTTGAAGACGTGTCTTCCACTGAAGGATGTTCAGCTAGGAAATCAGCCAGAGCTTGGCCCTTTATTGCCTTTTGAGACACATACTGAATGTCGAACTGCTACAAAATAACTGCCCACCTTGCTAGACGCCCTGTAAGCATTGGATGACTAAGGATGAATTTGATCTGATTATTGCGAGATACCAATTGGACCTCGTGATGTTGCAAGTAGTGTCTCAGTTTCTGAACTGCAAAGATTAATGCTAGGCAGCACTTCTCAATACTTGAATACCGGGTTTCTGCTTCAAGCATAGTTCTAATGAGATAGTATAGGCTAATTTCATTCCCAACATCATTATTTTGAGAGAGAAATGCACCCAATGATCGCTCTAGAGCTGTCACATAGAGGATAAGTGGTCTACCTTCAACAGGTGGCATGAGTACTGGTGCACTCAAGAGGTATTTCTTGAGAATATCAAATGCTTCTTGACATTCTTCAGTCCACTGGTAAGTGACTCCTTTCTTCAATAATTTGGTAAAGGGTAAACTTTTGCCTGCCAAATTGGAGATGAAACGCCTAATATAGGCTAAGTGTCCTTGAAGTCCTCTTAATTCTTTCAAATTCTGAGGAGGTGACATACCAAGGATTGATTTGGTCTTCTCAGGATCGAATTCAATACCACGATGGCGTACAACAAAGCCGAGGAATTTTTCTGAGGTTACCCCAAAAGCACATTTTAAGGGGTTCATCTTCAAATTATGTTGTCGAAGCTTGTGTAATATGACTTCTAAATCAGCCAAGTGATTAGAACGTTGTTTGGATTTAACCACCAAATCATCTGCATAGCACTCAACAAACTTCCCTAAGAAAGGTTTGAAGATACGATGCATGGCGCGTTGATATGTTGCACCTGCATTCTTTAAACCAAAGGGAATCACCCGGTAACAAAACCACCTTGAGGAGCTCTGAAGGATGTAGATTCATCATCTTCTGGGGCCATTTGGATCTAATTATATCCGGAATATCCATCCATGAAGGAAAGTACTTCATAGACAGCGGTTGCATCAATTAAGATTTCTGTAATTGGAACTGGGAAATCATCTTTAGGAAAATACCGATTAAGATCTCTGAAATCGATGCAAACCCTAATTTGTCTGTTCTTCTTCTTTATAGGGACAATATTAGCCAACCACTTGGGATACTAAACTTCTCTGACGAAGTTAGCTTTGATCATCTTATCCACTTCAGCTTCAATTTTGGAAGCATAAGTTGGGTGTGTTCTTCTCGCGGCTTGCTTAAATCCTCGATGTTCTTTTGGTAAACTCAAATGATGAGTAGTAATATCAGGATCAAGCCCAGGAATTTATGTATAGTTCCAAGCGAAAATATCTTTATTTTGATTTAGAAAATAAATATAAATCTCTTGCTCTTCAAGGGTCATGGCCGCACTAATTAAAGTGGGGCGTGGATTTTTCCCTGTACCCAGATCTATTTCTCTGAGTTCATCCACAATGGTAGAGATACCTTCTTCAAATGCTGGAGGAGCATCTCTAAGATCTTCCTCTTCCTCTTCATCATGTGTTATTTCTTCCGTTTCTACTTGCATAGTAGATGACAAAACGAAATTCTCATGATCATAAGAGATGTCAAAATTTTCACATTTTGAAGAAGAAGCTTCCATTTCTGACCCTATTGATGATAAAGGGTCTTCTTTGGGAAATAAAGAGGAGATGATGGATTGAGAATTGACATCATTATTCACCTTTGATGTTGCTATAACTTCTTCTGGCCTGATTGGCGAAGTATAGACTTGTTGGACTTCAGCAGATGAAATGAAAACGTCACCACTTATGCTTTCATCACTGTTTGGTAGGTTACCAATTTCTCCCATGTTGTCTGGCTCGATTTCCGTAATTGACATTATGGATATTTCCATAATAGTATTTTTATTTGGGCCTATTTTGTCAATTTTACTGATAGGTAACACATAATCTGTACTCACATGTGTAAATGGATTTATTGGAATTTTCTCAAAACCATATGGAGCATTAACTTTGGCAATTTCCTTCATTGTAGATTTTTCCCTTCCCTTCATGTGATAAAATTCTGCCTCAATGTATTGAGACTCACATGTCTTGAACGAGGTCTTATCACCATACAATGTTCCAAATTGACCATTGAAACAGTATTTGAGACATTGATGGTATGATGAAGGGATAGCTGCATGCTGATGTAGCCAGGGTCTTCCAAGCAAGACATTGAAAGCTGAGTCTTGATCAACAATCATGAAATCCGAATTGGATACAAGATCTCCAAACTGAGTTCTGAGTGTAACTTCACCCAGTGGTTCTTGTTCATTTTTATCATATCCTTGTAACATCATGGTAGAAGGAGATAAATCAGATTTCGTGAGGCCCAATCGACAAAGTGTACGAATGGGCATGAGGTTGACTCCTGAACCAGTGTCAATGAAAGCTCGTCGGATATCTACACCATTGACTTTTCCAGATAAGTACAAAGGTTTTATGTGCCCATGCACAAAATCATCTTCATCTTTATCAGTAAAAGATATCACTGCATGGAATTCTGCAGGATTATTCTCTATGTGATAGACTTCAGCTGCAGCAATTTCAGCTTCAAACTCATGAGGACTTGACAAAGCTTCGATGAATGCTTCCCAAAGATCTTTTAACATATTCAAAGCATCCAAAATTGATAACTTGTCTGGTAATTGGGCCAAGTGTTTCAATATATCATACTTTTGATCTAAAGGTCTGCGTTTCCCAACAGGAATATGTGGTTTAGCAGGTACCTTGGAAGCAGATGCTTTGGAAACTGATGCATCTTGTATTGGGATAGAAGTTGGCAATATCCTTGGTTTTGGAAGATTAGACCGATTAGATCCATTTACTTGCTGAGATAAAGAAGATGGAACCTTCAATCGGTCTTCTAAAATAATTGTGCCAAGACTGAGTTGGCTATTAGCAGAAGAACCTGATTGTTCTTTTTGAGCTCGCTGAAGGGCTCAACCACGAGTTTCTGCTGCATACACAGTGCTAGTAGGGGTAGAATTGGAGTAGTGGCTTCGGAAAGATCCACGTCTTCCCCTGTATCCTGAACCTCTAGAACTTCCTCGGATTCCCTTATTTGATACAGGGAATTCAGGCTCATCTAGACTGGAGTATGGATCTGTTAATTGAATCATATTAACAGAACCGAAGATTAACTCTTCATCTGATAAAGACTCTGCCTGATTAGCCTGTTTAGGTTGTGCCGTTTGATGGGGTGGTGCCCGTGGCTTTGAAGTAGATGGCATGAAATCTGCCAGAGTCAAAGACAACTTAGGCCTTGATACATACTCATCTTCTTCTGATTCCTCTTTCTTCTTTGAATTGCGCTTCCCTTTTGAGGATTTGTCTTTTGATGGAGGCTTCACTGCAGCTTTTGTAGGAGACACAATTGGCTTCTTCAATTGTGTTCGTAAAATGGCATGGGTCCGATTGATTGTCTTTATGACCATCCAATCATCATATTTTTGCGCAGTTTTGCTTTTGACTTCCTGCCACTCGCCTCCTTCCTCTAGATCTGTAGCGGTAACACACACTACATGAGCTGAAGAACCCTTCAATTTGACTTGTCCCAAGTCGACCATCTTTTGCAGGAGGCCTTTAAAGACAAAACACTCCTGGATGGGATGCCCCAAAATTTGATGAAAGGGACAATAATTGGGACGGTCTTCATCTCCTTCCTTCTTTGGCCTCTTGGGCACTGGTAATTGAACCAAATTATTTTCCAGAGCTGAAATGAAGTAACCAGGAACTTGCTCACTTCGGAAAGAGTATGTTTTACTCTTCAAATCCTCAAATTGTTTTCGTCGTTGATCTCTTTGATCATTTGGACAAAACGGCCTTTGTTGTTGGCATTTAGGAGGTGGATCCCTTCGAGAAGAAGAAGGTTTTGAAATAGAAATAGGTACAGGTGCTTGTTTAAGCATAACTGTAGCAGTTTCTGCTTTACCCATTCTCCTTCCTGGAGCTGATGGAATTACACGAGATTTAACCTTAGCCTGTATAAGGGAATATTCAATCTGCTGAGCGATTGAAGTAAGTTCTCGAAACGCTCCTGTGTATTTCACAGGGATCAATGGCGTGCGTAATTCGTCACGCAAATTTTCCACACAGATTGGCAACAGCTCTTCCTGAGGGAGTGCTAAACTCATGGAATACGTTAATCCCTTCCAGCGAGCAATGAAATCAGAGACTCTTTCATTCTCCCTTTGTTTGCAGTTTGTAAGATCGAAAACTGTCGTTTTTGGAAAAGTTGAGCTGAACTGAAGAAGGAATTTTTGATGAAGATCCTCCCATCCAATGATTGACCGGGATTGCAAGCTTGTATACCAGACAAAAGCGGGTCCTTACAAGGTTCGCACGAAGCATCTGAGTTTCACTGCTTCTTGCTGCTATGGAGTTCCCATCATAGTATCACAACAAGACACGTAATGCATCAAATGTTGTTCAGGGTCGCCTGATCCATTGAAAGTAGGGAAAACAGGGTTTCCAAAACTGGATGGAGGAGAAATTGAATCTACCCATTCAGAGTAAACTTTCTTTTCAGGTTGAACTTGCACCCGTTTCCCTTCCATAGTTTCTAACCGAGCTGTTAATGACTCAATAGTAGTTATTAACTTTTGAGAAACATCAAGTTGAACTTGGTTTTGGGTAGGTGCAATGAATGGAGCTTGGACAGACGTGGTGGTTGGTGCTGCAACTGATGGTAGTGCTGCCAACCGTTTTTTCACTTGACCCATAGGATTAGACCTCTGAGGGTGTACTGATAAAGGAGGATATTCCTGATCCATCTCAGTAGTTACAACAAATTCCTTTGGCTTTCGGACTTCAGCATTCTTAAGAAGAAGACTACTCTGAAGTAGTTCTGTATTCAACCTTCTTAATTCTTTCATTTCTTCCTCTTTTTGTGAAAACTTTTGCTCTAACGAGAGTGATTGACCTTCTCCAGAGGAAGGATATGTAACCTGATTATTTACCTTCTCTTTGTTGGATACCTTTTGGAGAGAGGGAAGTGGATTACCTTGGTTCTGAGTAATCCTTTGACTTCGTGTACGCACACATTCTTCATTTGTATTGGTGCGTACATTTTCTTGAGTAGGACGCTCTTCATCTAAGTCCCCTGAGTGAACCTCCTCTGGTGGATTAGCAACAACGGCATTGATGACATTGATTGATGCATAATGCATCGCATCCCTTCTATCAACATTTCTGTGATATTGTCTTCTTTCATGTCTTTGATGAGACATTGCCTTTTGTTGATTCAATCTTTTAGGAACTTCTTGACGAGCTATAACTTGGAGGAAATCTCCTGATAATTTGTCTCTTCGTTCCTCTTGGGGATTCTTCCCCAATCAAGAAAAGACCGATATTCTCTGAGGAGGAGATTGATGATTTGAAAGAGTCCCCAGTCTGGTGAACTGGGGATGTTCCTGCTGATTCCGCTCAACTCCTTGAATCCCATTTGTTGACTCTGAGGGTTGGGTTAAAGAAGTCCCCAGTCTGACAAGCTGGGGTGTCTCTTGACATGCTATGTCTGAGATATTCTTAAAATCTCTCTTGATCATGCGAACCTTAGTTCGCAAATTAGCTGGATGCATTAGCCTGTATCCACTTTTATCACCTGGTTCAATAGACCGTTGGATGATTTCTGAAACTTCGGTCATTTGATGATGTGTTTTCTCTATACGAGATGCTTGTGCAATATTCTCGCCTTCTTGATGTAGGATCAATTCAACAACTTGTTCTCTATATGCTTTATTTTGGGAGGAACTAGTTGAATCCTGTTCTTGAGCAAGCTTTTGATTATGAACAAAGCCCATTGACTATGGCCGGCCATGGGCAATAACATTGCATGAGACCATTTTCGGCGGGATTTGCTGACTGAAAATCACTGTGAAATTTAGTGCTCCGTGAATACCCCATCCTCTGATATGAACATCAGATGGAACATTGGCAATTAACTGACGCAATTTTCTTAGTCGCCAAGGCATGAACGTTGAAGGGTTCTCTATTGCTTTTCAGCCTTCGGATACCGAGAGACTGATAGAGATTCCAAATCAATCTGACATTGTAGCCCTTCTATTATCTTAAGATGATGTTCATATTCATCATAAGATAATACCTTCTTCTTCAATTGACAAAGAGTTTTCCATATGTTGAGACGAATATCATGGATTCCATCATCCGTCAACATCTTTGGAATGTCGTACTGGGAGTCAGCCAAAGGCCAAAACATGACTGGTACCTCACCTTTTGCCATTTTTTCCTCATGTTCAGCATTTC
The DNA here is from genome assembly GCA_963277665.1 of Viscum album. Taxonomy (NCBI): domain Eukaryota; kingdom Viridiplantae; phylum Streptophyta; class Magnoliopsida; order Santalales; family Viscaceae; genus Viscum; species Viscum album. The sequence goes on from OY728159.1 coordinate 164,094,287, forward strand.
CTCTTTATCACTAAATGAAGATTATTCTACCTGTTTTGACTAGAGTTGGTGTTTCCTTGTTTCTTCATCGGATTCAACAAGATTGGTAGAGAGATCATTGATCAAACTAGAAGATGCATGACTTAGGGGTGGTTCAGAGAATGACCTACACCCTGGGCTATCTTCTGATTGAGAAAGTATTTCACTTGTTAGCGATAAAGCATCAGACATGACTGGTTTCACATTTGAAAGTGCATCAAGAAAAGAGGTCTTTCTCGGCACTACATTGTCCACTGGAGTATTTTCCAGGAAATGTGAATCACTACTGCGGAGAGGACTTTCGCAGCGAAATTCATCATCATGGATAGGACCACCATAATGGGTTACAGCAAAAGATGAGATCTCTTGCTCCTTGGTCTTCTGACCACACAGAGGGTTCCTGTGGCTCTCATCTGAAGATGAAACTTCAAGATTGACCAAATTGTCACGAAGCAAGCCTTCATGAGAACGTGTCTGTTGAAGACTTTTGGAATTAATGTTCCCGTTATTGGGAACTGAGGGAGTAGAATCTTGATTTCCAATAGGTAAATGTATGAGGGCTTCAAGAACTCCAGCATCGAGCAAAGCCTTGTTGCAGATTGGCCTTTGATCTCCTGACTGTGTTGGCCGGATCTTTTTCTTAGATGCCTTCTTACTCGCTTTGGAAACCACTTGTTGACGAAACTGGTTACTCTGAGCAGGTGTATGTTCCTGATCAGGAAATATGTTCAGGTTAGGCTGACGATCTCCACTCAAATCAGGTGTATGTGCCTGACTTGGTTGTCCGTATGATATGGGGGAGTATGCCCCATGACCCTCTTGGACTGGAACAGATGTGTGTGTCTATTCCGGAGTGAATTATTGATGTGTCACTCCACTTCTAGGGATAGATTTATGTGTCTGTCCCTGAGATGATGCTGAAGCTGTTATGATATCCTGGAAAGCATCCAGAATATGAGCAGGAATTTGCTTCTGCTCTTTCACCATTGACAAAATATGCTTGGTGACTTCAGCTGCCGGAACGGGGATATACGTCCATTCCGGGCTTGGAGTAGGTGTATGTGCCTGCTCTTGTCCTCCTTTTACTATTAGTGAATCCTGACAGTACTCAAGTGTGGAGGCAGAGAGTTGAGTCTGCCTCCTGTTTGTCGTCGGAGCTTTCCGAATGACTTCTCCGTGCGCTACCAAGCGAGACTGTTGGTAGGCTTGATTAGTACTAGCAGGTGTATGTGCCTGCTGATTACACTTCTCCAAACGCGGTTGACGAGATCCATCATATGTAGTCAGGCGAGCCTACTGACTAACTGATGATGTATAAGCAGGTGTATGTTCCTGCCTATAGTACTCCGCCGGAATCGCCTGGCAGGATTGGCGTGATGCTGCCAGACGAGTCTACTGGACAGAAGAATTAAAATGGACAGGTGTGTGTGCCTGCTCGTTGTTCGCCACCAAGTTAAGTTGGTGGACTTTTCTGGAGATGGCAGGGATGAAAACATGCCCATTGTTAACCGGATTCCGTCTCTGGCGGTTTGACTTGCCTGCTCAGGTTCGAGGAACCTGAGCTGAACGCCTGGAGTCGGTACCCTCATCATGTTGAGGGCGCACTGCCGCACGAGTCTGGCGGCGATTGTTGATGGGAGCCCTCGGGAAGGACTCCTGTCTTTTATGAATTAAGGCCCTGAGGGACCTACTCATTCACTTCCTCCGAGTAAGGGAGTGAATGTAAATTTTGTTCCGAGGATAACAACCCAAAACGGTTGGAGACAATAGTCAGCACCGCCTGCCTCTTAATCACTGGTCGTCATTGTCCGGACGACCTGTGTGAGTTATTTATTTGGAGGGCCTATCGGGAAGCCTCCGGAGTTGGGATGGTACCGTGTTGATGGTACTCCTTAACCAGCACATTTGATACCCAGCGTTGAAGACGCTGAGTAGGTGATGTCATCCTCAGAGCGGATGACGATCCAGTAGGAATAGCAGTAGTGGTATTTGCAGCAGCAGTATTCATAGATGTGAATTTGAGAGCAGCCATTATGGAAATATAGAAGATCTTGGAAAAGAGTGCCTGTTTGATATAACAGACATAATCAAGATAAATTCAGCCACTTCATCCTTTGGATGACCACATATTTCAATGATTGTTTTTGTTAGCCCTCTTACTGAGTTTTAAATAGGGGCTTAACAAATAGTTAAAACATCATTTTAACTTGGTTAAGGATTCACGTCGGGTTCACCATTTTTGTTTCCCTCGGAATTCAGGGATGACCTCCTAGATGGGAGATTCAAACGTTCTGATCGGTTTCTAGCGGGTTTTTTCGTAGAACCGAAAACATATAATGATTCCACATCCATTTGGACCTGCTTTCCAAAGGTAGGTGCTCATTAGCTTGTGGAATGATGAGGCTTAGGAATTTGCATTGGTCGAGAGGATGGGAGGTCGGACTCATCACACCTTTTTGAGGGGAATTATTGTCTATTCTGGGACTCTCTTTATAGATTTAAGTTGTGTTCGTGAATCCTTATTACATTACCAAGTATAAAATGAGCTTTCCTTCAGTTTAACAATCAATGATTAAATATTTAAGAAATTTAGAGAATCTTTTATATTTATTCGAGGTTCTTCATCAATAGAGAATCATCTATATTTATTTAGAGATTCTTGGTCAATGGTATCCTTCAAAACATTTATATAAAAGTATCTTGGTCATTATGATGACTAGGCTGGTTTTAAAGCCACTCAGTGGGGCACTTGAAGTTTATTGTCATTCAGAAGGACATGAATTATTTCAGAGTTGGGATCAAACCCATAAATGGGCTACCTACGTATCCTTTGTTTTGGAAAAGGAATCAGAACCCACGTAGTTCGAGTAAGGGAGTATGACGTTTATGATTGATGGCTCAAAGAAGGATGTCATAATTACTTTTACACTCTAAGCTCACGTGAGTCATGCTCGGTGTGAGAAACAAGAGGTATTGGTAAAAATAGGACAATTGTGCCATGAAAGATGCAATCATAAGAAATGGTTTGGGGCTTATGTATGTATGACTTCCCAGATAAATGAAGGTTAGGATTTACTTTAGGGAGAAAATCTAGGAACAGGGTCCATAAAGGTATATGTGCTTCATGGAGATTTGAATACTCTAACTTGGGACTTATTCCTGAAAAGGAAACCCAAATTAGGAGAGGATTGATAATTGGGTTTTTACTCCTGAGAAGGAATCCCATATCAAACGTAATTTAGGACTGGTTAAAGAGAAATTAAGGGACTTGGGGCTTACTTCTAAAGATGATGCCCATAATTATGACTGGGACTTATTCCTGAAAAGGAGACCCAGGTTAGGGGACTTGGGGCTTACTCCTGAAAAGGAAGCCCAAGATTATAACTGGGACTTATTCCTGAAAAGGAGACCCAGGTTATGAGATTAAGGTTTGGGGATTACTCCTGAAAAGGATGCCCAGATTTGGGAATTTTAAGAATTTGGGGCTTACTCCTAAGGAGGATGCCCAAGTTTGGAGGACTTAGGACTGGGGATTATTCCTGAAAAGGAGACCCAGGTTAAGGATTCTCTCATCTTAAAGGATGAGTTTGAATGAATGAACTCTCAATCTTTAGTGACATAAAGATATGTAAATCACTAGGTTTTGAGAGATATTCCATCGAATTCCTTTCAGATAAGGAAGTCAAATCAAGAAATCATGCCATAAATAGATTTGGAGAGTGTCTTAAAGACTGAATCTTGAAAAGAAAAGGTGTAATGGCTTAAGAGGGGTGAAATGGGAAAGAAAGGCACCCAAAAAGGAAGGGGCGCGCAAGTCTTTGAAGGAGCGCAGGTACTGCGGCGGTGCACAAGTATTGGTCGCGCAGGTATACCTGCGCGACACGTGGATTACTTGCGCGATTTTCAACCAGCATTGAAATACTTGAGCAACTCTTTATTAAAGCCTTTATAATCCTCTTGAGGTTCTTCCAGAAAAGGGACGCGAAAGTTATATCGAAGAAATAAGGCGGCGTGCAAGTGTGACTACTTCCCTTAAGGGATGACCACTCAGGCGCGCAAGTGTTGATGAGTTTCAACACTTAGGCCTTCCTCCCTCCCTTTAGATCTTCCGTTCTAGGTAATAAATTACATTAGAAGTGTTCTGGAAGCTTTGCGAAGAGACTTGGGCGTCGGGAGCTTCAATCTGAGTTTCTGGAAAAAGATCCTCTCGAATGGGGGGGGGGGCACAGGGTCTATTTATAGGCAGGAGAAGACCTTGGGCGGTTACCGGGCGGTTATCACTTAGGTCGCGCAAGTCACTTGCGCGCCAGGTGAGTTTCGCAAGCACACTTGCGCGACCATGGGGAAACTTGCGCGGCCTATGGGCAAATTTTTCCTTGTTCATCCCTTTTTCAAAAAAAGGTTGAATCACTTTGTGCTCATATATTACCCTTTTCCGATCTTTAGATTCTGTGACGAAAGGAGCGTCAACAGATATAAAAACAAGAATATCAATTTATAACATATCTAATAATTAAATAGTACTTTAAAATGATCAAAATAAGAAATCATGTTATGAAAATAAATTTAACCTTTTTATAAAAATTGTTTATGTCATGAAGTAAATATAATGATTTTAAACATATTATTGGTATATAATTAATTATATAATATCTTTTGGTGACATGAAATAATTGATAAAATAAATATTTATATAATAAATGTAAATTCCTACCATAGTTATTAATAAAATTTATTTTTATTAAAAATACATTGGTTGTCACATTGATTTAGCTTATGACTTGTTATATGATGTTTTTTGTATTAATTGATTGTTAATGTCACGGCCCATCCCCAGGGGCCCGTGTTGTGCCTACCCCAAGCCCACCTTCTATAGGTCAGGGGTTGGCGACTAGCACCGAAAGACATATCCCCTAAAACTAGGAAGGCATTGCCTTTATATCCTGTAAACACACTCAACCAAGTCCACAACAAGATACAAACACAAGTAAACTATATAGAAAAAAAGAGTGCTGAAAGTAATAGGGGCCAGAATACAATTCCAATAGTAAAGGTATGAGTACAACTGGAAAATACAATACAATAGAAGAAAGATAAAGACAACTACTGGGTCGTCCTCTGAGGTTCCTACATGAAGGGTAGGTAAAGATCGCCTCCTCAGCACTCCCTATCCGCCTGTCTCCACTGTATACTGACACACTGTATGGTCTACCTCCGGGCACTGTCCAGTCCTGGTACCTCATCCCCGATCAGCGTTGTCCGTCGTCTGCACCAAACACAACAAGGTGTGGGCGAAGCCCGTGCAGGGGTGAGTATAAAGATACTCAATAGGGACCCCAAGACCCTCAAGGTCTCACAAAATCCAAAAAGGATAAACCAAAAATCATGTAAACTAGTGACAACCCAACTTAGGTATATGGCCATACATATACCTAAGTTATCAAATATTACCCATCTCATTCATGAGGAAACACAGGGCCCAACTCCTTAGCCAAAGTACAACTGTTCCACAAAGGAAAGATTACCATGAAGGTAAGTACCACACAGGTACGCCACACAGAAGAATACCACAAAGGTAACACCATGAAGGTAAGTACAACATAGGTACGCCACACAGAAGAATACCACAAAGTTAAAGATTCAACTCAAACCAGGTATAACTTAGGTACAGTAGTAGAGATGATTAGATATAACTACTAAATCGTCTTACTCTATTAAGAGGCAGATCCACATAGGATCCTAAATCATCTAACCCACACAGGATCCTAGTACATCATCATACCCACATGGGATCCTAGTATGGTAGACCCACACATGATCCTAGTACATCATCTGACCCACACAGGATCCTAATACGGCATACCCACACAGGATCCTAGTACATTATCAGACCCACATAGGATCCTAGTATAGAAAACCCACACAAGATCCTAGAGAAGTCCCACATGGATTCCTAGAGTAGATCCATGTGGGATCCTCGAGCACAGACCCACGAAGGATCCCTTTCTCATGTTATAGCCAGCTACAGGGTTCTTGCACCAAGCTTGCTTGATTCCAGGAGGATATGATCCTCAAGCTAGAGGTCGATACTCCAACTACCATGGCGTCCAAATAAGAAGTATTCCAAAGGACCACCACATAAAAGGGGTCTCATCGCAATAGACGGTGCATCAATCGGACGTCCAGTCTGTAAGTTATTGGTCTTTTAGTCTCGAGGGTCCGATTAGATTCGTGTTCAATCCAACCCAGCTATACCCCAACTTTAACCAAAACTCAAGTGGGGTATACCAAAAGTTCCATATCTCTCCAAGGATTTTGGCATCACTGACGGTTCATCAGATAGATGCTCATAGCTCAAGATATGGCCAAAAGAGAGAAAAGGGTTGAAGTTAGTCAGGGTCCGGTCCGACCCGGATCGACCTGAGTCTTGCCCTGGATCAGACCTGGCCCATGGGATCTGACACGGACTACTGTGTCTGGCTCGACCCATTGGATTCAGCCCGACCATCTATATCTAGCCTGACCCACTGGGTGGCACACAGCGCGGCGGCCCGCAGAGGCCCACGGTATGGCGGCCCATGTAGCGGACCGCTTGGTCACACCCAACTGGACGAATGGCTAGCCGCTCTTCCGTATGGCGCGATTGAGCACTGCTCCATCACCGGCGACTAGTAGTGAGTCCTTCACCCTTCCCTTTCTACCAAGGCACAAGGCCACAGTTCTTTTCCACCGAGAGGTGAGGATGCACTCCACGACCCCTTCACGCGGCCGACTGCCATTCCCGAGCCCCACCAGGGTGGTCTCCAGCACCGATCATCCTTCTCCTCCATTGCGTAGAACACACTGAATAATCAAAAGGATTGTGGAGTGGTCAGGCCATGTTCTTTTGGCCTGCACCCTCCGCGTTAGAGCGGTAGCAATTAGCTCATGTTGAGATATTTAACATAAAAGAAAAATCAACAAAGATTAATCAAAAACACACCCCTAACTTTAAGGTTTCAAAGGAGGAGGCGCGAGGAAGAAGATGAAGTCATTGAAGAGCATTGAAATTCATCGTCTCCACAAGGAACTTCTGATCCGGGCTCAGGTTTGGTTCCTCATTCTTCATTTCGTGGTTCAGGGTCACTCGTCACTGACCACCAGAACCAGCTCTGTCCCCCAAGTGTCGGGCATCATGGCACTTTACCAGAGCTTCATCGCTTTGTGAAGTCATGTCAAATACTCCCCCCTGGCTCCATATAAATAGGAAAAGGGGAGGGTAAGTAACAATTGTGGAATTTATGAAGGTTTATTTAATAGGAACCTTCCTAAATTCCAACAACGATATTTCATAGTTTTTGATAGGTTTAAACAATTAATTTATGTTGTCACAATTAAATATTGAAACATTTAATAAATTTTCATTGGATCTACTAATTAAATGGGGAGTTGAAAGGATTTCTCCCATTAATGAGGGTTTGGGTGGTCCCCACCAACATAACCCATGAAGAGAGGTTTCAATAGAAATAAAATAAAACTTGTTCTTTATTTTATTTTTATTTCCACGTAAAACACAAAATTTGACTTTCACCCTCGACCTGTTGTGGTCGAGGTGAAGGTCTCTTTAAGAAAATACCAGTGCTACAAGTTCAACGGTGTCATCTGATTTCAATTCTGAGCACCTGTTCATAAATTACAAAGATCTTCTCGCACGTTTACTGAACATACCTGAAACAAATGTTCAGAAATTCACTCCAGGCACACCAGACCTTGGAATTACACGCTGTCAATTTTTGCAGGCTCGTAAAATTCCCATATAATTAAAAAAATTACATGGATTTTCCTAGTCTTTAAATTCTCCCCACCTTAGGGATTTGCATCCCCAAAATCCACATTACAAAAACTAGGAAAACAAGTGGGCGTACTGAGCACAAATCTAAGCCTCCCGCTCCCATGTGCTCCCCTGGAGGTTCCCGTGCTGCCAACGTACATGCAACAAATGTATATATCACCCACGAATGACTCTATCCTATCGATCCTCAATCTCTACTAGAACCTCTATAAACGTTTCCCCATCATCTATTTCCAAATCACCCCAGTCAATGATGTGAGAAGGGATGTTCAATTATCTTCTCAGCTAGGATACGTGGAAGATGTTGTGCACCCAGTGCAGTTGAAGTGGAAGAGCTAAGTGGTAAGCCACCTCGCCAACTCTACTGAGGACCTGAAAGGGTCCAATGAAACTCAGAGATAACTTCCCACCCTGTCTAAATCTCCACAAACCTCGTTGAGGTGAGACCCAAAGAAAGACATGGTCTCCATCCTTGAAATCTAGAGGTCCTTATATCCTATCATCATAAGACATTTTCCTACTCTTTGTAGTCTTCATATTCTCCTAGATGATTTTCACCTTCTTCGTGGTAGCTCATACCATCTCTAGTCCCATGAGTGCTGACTCCCCTAGGTCAGTCCATCACAAAGGCGATCTACAAGGTCGGCCATACAACACCTTGAACGATGTCATCCCAATAGTGGAGTGATAGCTGTTGTTGTATGCAAACTCCACCAAGGGAAATTGTTTCTCCCAACTACAACTGAATTTGAGGATGAAATCACGCAACATGTCCTTGAGGGTCTAAATGGTCTGCTCAGTCTGGCCATCCATCTGAGAATGGAAGGTGGTGCTCAAATGAAGATATGTCCTGAAATCCTCCTACAACCCCTTCCATAGTCAGGAAGTGAAATGTGCATCACGATCAGATACAATCATCAATATTACTCCATGTAGCCACACAATCTCTTGTACATAGAGGTATCCCAAGCTCTCAATTGAACTCTTCTGTCTGATCGGTAAGAAGTGTGACGATTTGGTGAGTTAGTCGATGATCACCCAGATAGAATCATGACCCCTAGATTTACATGGAATTCCTGTCAATAATTCCATGGATATCCCATCCCACATCCACTCTGGGACCTCTAAAGGATGAACTAAGCCTGCTGGTACATGATGTTCCACCTTCACTTGCTGACAAGTGAGGCACTGAGAGACAAACTCTACTACTACTTTCTTCATTCCCAGCCACCAATGTTGTCTTCAGATGTCTTGGTACATCTTCATCACTCCTGGATGTACTGCCAGAGGGGATGTATGGAACTCCCTCAACATTTCCTCCTGAAGCAACTCTGGTACCATAGTATGTCCTCTGAAGAGGATGATGTGCTCCCCACATTCAAAAAATCCATCAGGTGTATATCCTATGGATAACTGAGCGCGTCGAGCCTCGCAGTCAGTGTCCCTGCACTGCACCTCTCAGACTCACTGAAGAAGTGGGGGAGTGACTGTAAGAGACTGAAGAAAAGCTACTCCATCTTGATCCACAAAGGATATCTGCAAAGCGGCCAGCTGCTCTGTCGCCTCACCTAGCAATTGTATACCGGACCTCTTGCTGAGTGCATCAGCTACAACATTCCCCTTCATAGGAGTATAGACTATCTCGAAGTCATAGTCTTGGATGAACTCAAACCAACACCGCTATCTCTGGTTCTGGTCCTTCTGAGAGAAGATATACCTGAGACTCTTCTGATCAGAGTAGACTATAAAGCGTTCTCCCATCAAGTAATGTCGCCACATATTCAAGTCAAAGACCACTACTACTAACTCCAGGTCATGGGTAGCGTATTTATGATCATTTTGTCTCAGCTATTGAGAACCATAAGCGATAACTGCTCACTCCTACATCAGGACACATCTAATCCCAGTCCCTGATTCATCGTAGTAGACTACGTACCCAACACCCTCCTCCAAAAGCCTCAAGATGGGGGCACTAGTCAGCCTCTTCCTCAGCTCCTGAAAACTTTGTTGACATCTCTATGACCACATGAAGGGTTTCCCCTTCTTCGTCAATTTTGATAAATGTACTGCAACTCTGGAGAAATATGGCACAAACCTCTGGTAGTATCCATCCAAAACCAGGAAACTTCGTAACTTAATCACACTCCTAGGTGGCTCCCAAGAAAATACCATCTCAATCTTCACTGGATCCACTACAACTCTAACCTTTGATATGACGTGTCCCAGAAAGTGAACCTCTCAGATCTAGAACTGGCACTTCGAGAGAATACCATAAAGATGGTTCTCTCTGAGTGTGTCCAAGAAAATCTGCAAATGATAAGCATGCTCCTCCTTAGTAGTCGACATGATTCCCATGAAAACTTCTGGATCATTGGTCACGCCGAATGGAAAGAACAAAAACTCATAATGGTCGTACCGACATCTGAAAGTCGTCTTCTGCACATCATCATCTCATACTCTAAGCTGGTAATAGCCTGACCTGAGGTCTATCTTCGAGAACCATCATGATCCCTTCAGCTGATCAAAGAGGTCATCAATCCTCATAAGTGGGTACTTATTCTTCATGGTCACCTGGTTCAGGAACCGATAGTCAACACAAATTCTCGAGCTCCCATCTACCTTCCTGGTGAACAAAATCATAGCTTCCCAAGGGGAAACACTAGGTTGGATGAACCCCTTCCCCTGTAAGTCCTCCAGCTGTACTCGCAGCTCACAAAGCTCCACGGGAGCCATCTAATATGCTGGTGTAGATATCAGTGTTGTCCCAAGGTACAAATCAATGTAAAAGTCCACCTCTCTATGATGAGGTAGACCCAAAACATCATCAGGGAAGACATCTGCGTACTTTTCCACCACTATAGGATAACTCGGACTCTCCACATCAACTACTCTGAGGGTAAGGCTAGCTAACTGATGAGTGATCGGCTGCACTCTCCTCCGGGTAAGTCCATCATGTGCTGCAAAGGTTCTCTTCTCACCAGTAAAGGTAAACCTAGTCCCATTCGTGCGTACGCACCGCACTTTGTGCCTAATACAGTTGATCTGGGAATGAATTGTAGATAATCAGTCCATACCCAAGATGGCGTCGTAAGGCCTCGACGTCGCTACTAGTAGATCCCAGCCAAAGCTCTTGCCTCCTAGAGTAAGCTCACACTGCTGGAACCAGTGTGTAATCATCAAATCTGATCCCGTAGGAGTCTCTAACCGTAAGGATCGAGCCAACGGATCCATTGAAATCTTTGAGCTCCGAACGAGGGTGGTGGAAATAAAAGAATGAATGGAACTTGTGTCTGTAAGTACTGCAGCTAAGGTGGAGTAGAAACAGATCATACCTCATATCATATCCGGAGTGCCATGGTCATAGGCCTCAGCTATCTGGAGCTGAGCTCACCCCTGTCCACCTGCTCCTTGTGGTCGGGGTGGACCACCTGGTCGTGGTGGTGGTAACAACTTGAATCGTCGTCCTCTGACAGCTACATGGCCTGCTCTTATGCCACGTCTACCTACTCCCTACGGACCTCCTCGGTCAAACCTCCGTCTCTACCTGGGTGGTCCTTCGACTGTCTGCTAATCATCTGTACAGCGGGTTGGGAAGTCATGAGCCATGTGACCCTGCTCGCCACATGTGAAACACTGCATGCTCCTCGCATGAGTGGTTTTTTCACCAGTGCCCCACACAACCAACCCTGAATCCTACAGTCGTCCACCTATAGGTCTGGTTCTCTTAGACCTCTATAAAATCTATCCACTGCCAGCTATAGAAGACTCTGCTATGTGATGCCCGATGGTGGGTCTTACTGCTGGCGACTACTCTTCAATAAAACTCTACACTAAGAGGGATCGCTCTAACACCCCCACCTATGTCGGGATGCTGAGAGAAATCATCGAAGCCTTGATCTCCCGCCTAAGCCTCTGCTCGAAGGTACATGCCCTGAAGAAAGGGTCCCGCACCATATCAGTGGAGTAGCGCAAAAGGTCAGTGAACCTCGCTGAGTATTGAGCCACTTTCATGCTGCCCTACTGCAGATGAAGAAGATTCTGTATGTGCCCTGCGCGAAGGGTTGCTGGTACAAACTCTGCCCGAAACAGGCTCTCAAAGTCTTCCCAAATAAGTGTCACCTCTTCGTAAACTTGGAGAATCAAGCTGCACCGTCTACCTACTGCTGCCTGTAGAATACTGGCGGCAAGGATCACCATGAGATCAACTGGTGTCCTTACCAGTCAGAAGACTCTAACCATGGCCTCTAGCCAGTCCTCAGTCATCTGTGGGTCCATATCTCCCCTAAACCTGGGTGGCCTCTAGCACTAGAACTCATGAAATGCTCTCAAGCGGCATGCACCCTCTGTGGCTGAGGCTGGTGGCATCGGTGGCCCAATGGGTAAAGGTACTACTAGTTCCTCCAATGGTGCCTCTACTGAAATAGGGCCCTACACCGAGTCCTCTTCGCTCTATGGGATATCATCACATTCTATACCCAGAACCCTAACTGGGTGTCTGTGTAGAGGCATCCTGAAAATAAATAGGTGCACCACAGTCAATAAGTTATACCTAGTGAGATGAATCAGAGAGTTCACAAAGAAAAATTTTCAAAACAAATGCAATCAGTGTTTTCATACACTGATTCAGAAATCAGAAGTCAGGGTCCTGGTGTATGGATATGTTGGTCGCTTCACCAACACTCAATTCCATAAACTGATAGCCACACTCATAACACTTAACACTATTTCCATTAAAAGATCATAGTCTTATATTCTATGGTAGAACCGACTCCTCTGATACCAATTTGTCACGACCCGCCCCCTGGGGCCCAGGCCGAGACAACCCCAAGCCCGCCTTCCATAGGCAAGGGGCTGGAGACTAGCACTCAAAGGTGTATCCCCTAAAACCGGGAAGGCATTGCCTTTATATCTTGTAAACACACTCAACCAAGCACACAACAAGATACGAACACAAGTAAACTATATAGAAAAAAGAGTGCTGAAAGTAAGAGGGGCTGGAATACAAGCCCAATAGTAAAGGTACAAGTACAATTGGAAAATAAAATACAACTGAAGAAAGAGAAAGACAGTTATCGGGTCTTCCTCCAAGGTTACTACCTGAAGGGTAGGTACAAATCTCCTCCTCAACACTCCACGTCTGCCTGTCTCCTCTGTGTACCGACACGCCATATGGTCCACCTTCAGGCACTGTCCAATCCCGGTACCTCATCCCTGATCAGTGTTGTCTGTCATCTTCACCAAACACAACAAGGTGCGGGCGAAGCCCGTGTAGGGTTGAGTATAACGATACTCAGTAGGGACCCTAAGACCCTCAAGATCTCACAAAATCTACAAAGGATAAACCAAAAATCATGTAAAGTAGTGACAACCCTACTTAGGTATATTCCCATACATATACCTAAGTTATCAAATATTACCCATCTCATTCATGAGGAAACATAAGGCCCAACTCATTAACCAAATAACAGTTGTTACACGAAGGAAAGATTAACATGAAGGTAAGTACCTCACAGGTACTCCACACAGAAGAATGCCACAAAGGTAACACCGCGAAGGTAAGTACCACATAGGTAATCCACACAGAAGAATACCACAAAGGTAAAGACTCATCACACACCAAGTATAACTTAGGTGTGGTTGTAGAGATGATTAGATGTAACTACCGAATCATCTTAATCTGTTAAGTGGCTGACCCACGTAGTATCCTAAATCATCTAACCCGCATAGGATCCTAGTTCATCATCAAACCCACACAGTATCCTAGTACAGAAGACCCACATAGGATCCTAGTACATCATCAGACCCACACAAGATCCTAGTATGGAAGACCCACACAGGATCCTAGTACATTATCAGACCCACACAGGATCCTAGTATAGCAGACCCACACAGGATCCTAGAGTAGTGCCATATGGATTTATAGATCAGATCCATGTGGGATCCTCAAGTACAGACCCACGAAGGATCCCATTCTCATGTTACAACCAACAATAGGGTTCCCGCACTAAGCTCGCTTGATTACGGGAGGATTCTCTCCTCAAGCCACAGGTCGATACTCCAAATGCCACGAAGTCCCACAAAGAAGTATCCCAAAGGCCGCCATGTAAAAGGGGTCTCATCGTAATAGACAGTGAGTCAATCGGACGCCCGGTCTGTAAGTTATTGGCCTTTTAGTTCTAAGGGCCCGGTTGGATTCATGTTCAATCCAACCCGGATATACCCCAACTTTAACCAAAACTCAAGTGGGGTATAACAAAAGTTTTGTCTCACTCCAAGGTTTTTGGAACCGCTGATGGTTCGTCAAACAGATGTACGTAGCTCAAGATATGGCCGAAAGAGCGAAAAGGGTCAAAGTTGGTCAGGGTTCGGTCCGACCCGGTTGGACCGACTGGGCCCGACCAGGCCCGACCCGGCCTGACCCAGGTCTGGCCCAGGGTCGGACCCTGCCTGCGGGATCCGACTTGGCCCGCTAGGTCTGGCCCGGCCCGCTGGATCCAGCCCGACCTGCTAGGTGGCCCATGGTGAGGCAGCCCACGGCGGTCCGCTTGGGCTGACCGCTTGGTAACACCTGGCAGGTCAGATGGTCAGCCGCTCCTCCGCGTGGCGCGGTCGCACGTCGCGCCATCGCCGACAGCTGGCAGTGATCCAGCCGCCCTTCCCTTTCCACCGTGGCACAAGGTCGTGGTTCTTCTCCACCAGGAGACACGAACATGTGTCGCCGCCCCTTTACACAATCAGCCACTACTGGTCGCCGCCCTTTCTCCGTCGCGGCCGATGGGCCGCGACACTTCTCCGGTGGCGTGGTTGCATTTCCGCCTTTGTTGTGGTTGTCTGGAGTGCCGGACACCATTCCCAAGCCCCACTAGTGTCGGTCACTAGCACCAGTTGTCTCCCTCCTCCATCACATAGAATGCACCAAATAATAACAAGGATTGCGGAGTGGTCGAGCCATGTCCGTTTGGCTCACACCCTCCGTGTTAGAGCGGTAGTGAGAGGATCATGGGGAGATATTAAATGTGAAAGTAAAATCAAAGAAGATTAATAAAAAACACACCCCTACCTTGAAGTTTCCAAAGTAGGAGGCACGAGGAAGAAGAAAAAGTCATTGAAGAATGTTGGCATTCGTTATCTTCACAAGCCACTTCCGATCTAAGCTCAGGGTTGGTTCTTCATTATTCATTTTGTGGTTTGGGGTTGCTTGTTACCACCCACAGGAACTGGCTCCTTCCTCCAAGTGTCGGGCAATGTGGAACTTTACCAGAGCTTTGTCTCTTGGTTAAGCCATGCCAAATCCCCCCCCCCAAGCTCCATATAAATTAGAGAGGTGGAGGGTAATTAACGATTGTGAAATTTATGAAGGTTTATTTAATAAGAACCTTCCTAAATTCCAATGACATTATTACTTAGTATTTGATAGTTTTAAACAATTAATTTACATTGGCAAAATTAAATGTTGACACATTTAATAAATTTTTGTTGGCTCTACTAATTAAATGGGGAGTTGAAAGGTTTTCTCCCATTAAAGAGGTTTCGGGTGGTCCCCACCACCATAACCCATGTAGATAGGTTTCAATAAAAATAAAATAAAACTTATTCTTTATTTTATTTTTATTTCCACGTAAAACATGAAAACTAACATTCACCCTCAACCTACTGCAGTCGAGGTGGAGGTTTCTTTAAGCGAATATTAACGATGTGAGTTCAACGGTGTCCTCGGATTTCAATTCCAAGCACGAGTTCATAAGTTACAAAAACCCACTCGCACATTTACTGAACGTACCTGAAAAAAAAGTTCAGAAATTCACTACAGGAACACCAGGCCTCAGAATCACACATCGTCAATTTTCACAGACTCATAAAATTTCCATATAATTAAAAAAAATTACATGGAATTTCTGGGTCTTTATAGTTAAAATGGTTTTTAAAATTTTTAATTAATTACAATTATGTGGTAAGAGTTACGACGATGAATGTAAACAGTTTTTCATTTCAAAACATTTAAAACGTCATGAATTCCAATAGGCTACTTCATTCATTGAAAAAATTTCAATAAATTAGAGATCGTGGATCTCATTTTGGGATGTTGGAGTTTATTATCTGTTAGACAAAAATTTATCCAATTATCTTCTATGTATTTAGATTTATTGAGGAGGTGATAACATACTTTTTAATGGGAATGGGTTTTTCTGAAGTGCTCGATGATTTCAGTGGTTGGTGGATACCTTTGGATGTAGGAACCCATTTTTTTCTACTAACGGGACTTGATAAAACTCACTATTGGTGAAGATAAATCATGGATAATGAGGTATGCTTTATTTTTTAGTTTTTTATTTTATATTTTTATTTTATTTTAGATGATCTTTAATATGAGTTTTTCATTTTCTTCTACTACCTATGAGCATATAGATATATCCCAAAATCATTCATGATGATCATGGTTAAACTCTTGATTTGCATGATCTTGATGGGATTGAAAATATGGTAATAACATCATGATTGGTTCTATAGTGCCACACTTTATTTTTTTCAAGCTAAAATTTTTCTATTAATTTGGGTTTTTTAACAAAGAGAAGGAAGATCCACCAAGGAGGGTTTTAAGAAACAGTCATGAGTTCTTGGGAAATATATTGAACTATGGGTGGATGGTATTTATTTTTTAAAATTATTTTTTTCATGTTTGCTTCAATTTCTCTTAGTATATCTTGGGTAAAACACCAAACATGATAGGTTAGATCTCATTGTATTGAAAGTATGTTGGAAGCGTGATTAAATTATTTAGTTCTATTATATTAACGAGAATTGTTTGGTTCTTACACATTTATAATTAATTCTTTAAAATTATTCTTCAAATATTCATGAAAATTGATTTCTAAAGAAATAATCATTATTTAATTTGAAAACTAGAGGATTTGAGTATGTTCATAATAATTAAATGAATTTATTTTATCTGTGCTTAAAAATAGTTTTGAGTTTCCTAGTTTCTAAAATTATTTAATACTAGGGTTGTGTAGTACAATAGTTTGACAATTTAATTCCATACTAATAATTTTTTTAAACCCAATTATTAAAATAATCTACAATTTATTAAAATATGGGTGATCTCCTTAATCAGTAATCCAAAAAATTATATTTTCATCCTATTTTTTATCTTTTAAAGTTTTTATTTTTAGTTTTAATTATTATTTTATTTGGTTTAATTAAAATAGAAAACCAAATTACTTGAAATTTAATATTCTGACTTTTGTATCAAATTATTACTTTAAGGATAATTTTTTACCTCTATGGGCATGATCTCATATTGACTTCATTTCTATGCCTTTTGTCACAAACCAGCTTAGGTCAACGTAAACTGTAACCCAACCTGGCATGTGGCAAGGCCTCAATTGTTCCTCCCCATATACTAGAGGTTTGAAACTAGATGTTTGGGCCTAAAAAGGATACATTTGGGAGAATATGATCTCAAATAATAGTGAAATAATAGAAGAAAATAATAAAACACAAATAGATACATGAACATCAAAGAACACATAGATAAATAACTAAAATAAAAGAATATTATAATAAATCAAATGTAAAAACATACAGATTTACTGTCATGATATAACACAATAATTGATCACCCACTAGGATGACCATGTATATAGGAAGAATAAATAAAAGAAAAATAAAATACACAAGGAACTACAATTAACTCTGAGCCAAACCATATACCATATTTCCACAATGGAAAAATTTCTCCAGCTCGATCCTCAGACTCCATAAAAGTAGTGTGCTCAATCATGAAATGTTGGGCCTTGGCCCCATCCACTATATAACTAATAGTCAACCTGAAAGCATGTATAAGGATCTACAAGTTCACAAAAATTTACATACATGGTGTGAGAAATAAATATAATTTGACCACCCCCAACACGAAACTTATCATCTTCTATCATATACAAGTGTATGTACACATGATATTCCCAAACTAGTTGAAAGATAACTAGAATAATAAATAATCAAAGTAGTAACCAACAATTAATAATAATTAAATAGGTTGAAAAAAGAAGTAAAAAATCAATAAAACCTCAATATATAAGTTTCCACCCAAGGTTGATCTACCCTTCTCTGACCAAATCCAGAATACCTTAGAACACATTTCTCATAGAGCCATATGAATCATCATGAATGTCTTCCAGACTAAAAATTATCTCCAAGGTGTTTAGCACACCAATATACATGAAATAAGAACCCTAGGATATCATCCTAAATGTCCAAAACAACAATGTATACTATCGAGATTTAGGACTCCAATAGTATGATCTGAACTAGAAATAATAACCTCAAGTTTGATATAATTATAGAACCTTTCAATGTCCCAGGAGTCCTATAAAACTAATCAAGTTAACAATGAACTATCAGCGTGCACTACCTGATTGGTCCCAAAATCATCTATGTGCATGGAAACATATATAATCTATTCTAGGAGTGCCACCACATCCTATGGTACTCAACCTAACAAGAGAATAATACTAAAATATGGGTATGTGTGAACTCATCCAGATCATCCATTAGCTCCCCAGACCATCCTAACACCAACTATCCAATGGAAGAGAGAGTCCAATCGATCCCATAGACCATTCCTAATCCATAAATTATCCCAAGGGTCTCCTCTGACATACAAAATATGAATAAAAACAACATTAAACTAGTAAGAACTCGGGTATAAGAAACAATAGTTTTCCAAAATCTTAAACCCAAAATCAACAATGTTGAAACCAAAACTGGCCCTTCTAGGGTCAATGGATCATCATACATCTTCAACATTCCTCTAAACATCATAAAAAAAGACACCCTACCAGGGGCTCCTCCATCATAAGAATAACATCATGATAATCTTATCAAATAAACCTCTATCGAACTCTCTAAAATAGAACCCGTCATTATAAATAATCATTCCCACAAGGGTAACCTCAAAGATTACCATGCCCATAAGGAAAACCTCAAGTAGCACTATGCCCACAAGGGTATTCTCAAAGAGTCCCTCAGACTTGTCTCAAACTCTACTCAATGGAACCCACTAGTACACGACATCCCACAAAATCACTGCATCCCAAATTCTCTAACTAAACTAAACCTAATAAAAATAATCCTATAACCACATCCATTGAAACCTCAAGAAACTAAGATAAAATCCCATCCAAGAGACTATATGATCCTACCATATAGGAACCATCTGAGAGAACCTCAAATTAAACTCCTTGGAATCCTCAAGCCAAGTCAATATGTAATCTCACAATCCTCACCCAAGACTCATTCCAAAACTCACAAACCTCAGGAGGATTCTAAAACAAAACCCCAAGGGAAAACCTCATGCCAACCTCAAACCATCCAAAACGATATCACCAAAAACCTCTAATCATCCCAAGGTCCATACCATCACTACCTATGAATAAAAAATCATAATGGACAACCAAAAATTCCAGTTCCATATCTAGGGTGATAAGAGAAGAAAGAAACCTCTAAATAAGGAGTGCATGAAATGTTCCTCAGGTACACAGTATGTGGCTCATGTACATGATGTGTCCCTCAAACACCCTCGCTAGGTCGTTTACCTTAAACCAACATTTTGTGTTGTAACAAACTAGTTTTCATCATGAGGTAAAAATCATTTAAATATTTTTCAGAACCTTCCTTTGTGTTTAAATGTATGGGATTACAAGTTTGAGGAAGGGTTTTGGAGCATCTGGGGCTCGTTTAGATCTTAGAGCTCTGTTTTTTAGAGTATTGGGAAGAGGTGCACAGTTAGCACATGGTTAGGAGAAACCATGCAGCTCAACATTGCATCCTCATAAGAGGTATAGCATGGTTTGTAAATTATGAAATGTAGGGCGCACATCTGTGCATGGATCTATAAAGAAACTACAGAGGGGACCCGCATGATCTGCATGTGGTTTGAAAAACCATGTGCCTAGCTTTATGGGTAGTACCACTAAGGTAGTGACCCCGTATGGTTGGAACATGGTTTTTCCAAATCATGTTTCCTAACTATGTGAGGGTGTCTCTCGTTAGATAGTGTTGGTGCATGGTTTTCACATGGCTTGGTCAACCTTATGGACAAATAATGTTTCCTTTAATAGTTGGGTAAAATGACAATTTTTCCCTTCCTTCCATAAAACTAATCTTACTCTCTTTCACCCTCACTTATCATGCACAGTAAGCCCTTGCATTTGGGATATCCTCATTCCACCTTCACCTAGACATTGAAGAACCTCCTTCAAATGGACTTCAATTGGACCACCATTCATCATGTTGGATCTATATTGATAATCTCTCTAATCCTCTTGCTTCATTCCTTCTATAATCTCACCATATGGAATGATAAATCCATGTGATCTATTTTTTCATATTTTCTTCATGTTTTTATATTTCTTTTATTTATCCCATTCTATACTAAATCTTAATCTGATATCGGATGAGTAGAGTACCACCCATATAAGGTAGGTGGTCTATACATTTCTCTTTAAGTTTCAATGTTTTATATCATGGGTTTCAGTACTGCACTCTAAACTTTCTGGGTGTTTCTCCTTAAATTAATAAACCATTAAATTGGATGTTTAAACCATGATTTAAATATGTTATTTAACTCATATGTTAGGTTTTAGGTTATTAACCTCAACCCATTCCATACTTGAGGTGGGTTCATTTTATTAAACATGTTCACACCAACCCTGGGGTGAGTTAATCTCACCATTATTAATGTTATTTGTATATAAATTAAAATAATTGTTAAAGGTTGAGTACCTTGTTTATCACCGTATCATTTATAAATGAAAGGAGTAATGAAATGAGATAAATGGGAGTTATGGAATGAAATGTAAAATCTCTTGGCTTATGCATAATTATGAAGTTGATTAGTGAAGTGGCATGGACACTAACATAGACCCTTGATCCCATCCATAATTAATTGAATGGAATTTATTAAAGGCACATACACTAACATAGCCTCCATATTTACTCCTTGTATGTGAAATGACTAATGAAATGATGATTGATGAATTAAATTGGTAAGGGAATGGATACTAACACAATCCCTTGAATCATTATATAAATTACATTGATAATGAATGACATGATTGTTTCCCCTCATAGATATGTTTAAGTCAGGAAACATTATTTTTGAATGGTTTCCAACGGGTTTTATTTGTGGAACCAGAAGCACCCAATGGTTATATATCTAAAGGTACCTACTTTTCAAAGTCAGGTGCTCGTTATATATTTTGACCAATGATTCTTAAGAACTCACAATAGCAGAGAGGATGGGAGGTCAGACTCATCACACCCTTTTTAGGGAGAATTATTACCTACTATGGGAATCTCTTATAGATTTAAGATATGTTCATGAATCCTTTATTAATTCCCAAGTCTGACTTTGGTCTCCCAAGAATTAACAACCAATTATTAGTATATATGGAATTTAGAATTATCTATATGTATTTGGGGTTCTTAATTAATGGATATATCTATATGTATCTGAGGTTATCCATCACTGTTATCCCTTTATGTACAAATTAGATATTCTTAGGTCACTATCATGAGGATTCTGGTTTTCTATCCACTCAATGGGGTGCTTTAGAGTGTATCATCATCCAAAGAGATGGGAGTTGTTTTGATGTTGGGATAAACTCATATGATGGGCTTCCTACATATCCCTATGAAAGGAATAAAAACGCCTATAGTTCATTGCTATTTAATGGGGTCTATCATTCCTTTCAAGGTCGTGTGATAAGGACCTAATGTAACAGTTTAACATCATGTGGAAATGACATATAGTTGGAAGGTTCCTAGTCAATGTTTGGTGTGGGACTTATGCTGAAGCATCCTAGGGAACCTATAAGGAAGATGGATTCCTGAGTTGAATTAGACCCTACTGGGAATGTAGCCCAAAGAGAACATGGTTTATTTTAGATGATTGGTTTTGGACATTAGGGAGGATTTCTACAAATCCAATTTAGATGGGAATCAAATCCCATATAGTTCGGTTGGTCTTGTAGGAGAGTATGATCCTTTGAGAGGATAAATTTGGGGATTATTTAGAAAAATGATGCCCTAAAAAGGGAACATGAGGAATTTATCAAATCATGGTGATTTGGAAGATTTTTTCAACGATTACTCCTAAGGAGGATGCTCAGATTAAAGGATTTATTATTAGGGCTTACTCCTGATAAGGATACCCATTGAGCTCAGTCCCTAAGTGGGTGTCCTATATATCTTGATTGTAATAGGAATCAGAGTTATCATAGTTCAATAGTTGGGTCTTATGCACTAAGGCTTATCATCTAAATGGGGTGAGATTTGGGGATTACTCCTAATAAGGATCCTCATAAGTTTTGTGATCATGTGGATGTCATGACCACCATTAACCTATAAGCCCACGTAAGTCGTGATCGGTGTGAGAAACAAGACGAAATAAAATATCTGAGAGACCACAAGATCCACTTTTCCCTGAGTTTGATATGTGACCTTAAGGAATCGTGCCTATGGAAGCACTATAAAGGAAGGAACGAGGAATATTCAAAGGATGATCCATGGCCAAAACATTCATCCAAGTGTGTGGGTGTCATCATCATGGTTATCCTTTGTGTCCACATGATTCAGGATGAGTCATACTCAAAGGAGGAAGTGAAATATCTATCATACCACACAATTATCCTCTGCTGGTGGAAGATTATGAGGTGATGGTTGAAGATGATGAGTGTATGAAACTTCCCTCATTTCACTTTACCCTTGAATGGGTATAGGGTATAGAGAATTAAGGAAGGAAGAGAGAGTGGGAGAGGGCTCAGGTGCCCATCCCCTCTCTGGTCCAATGGCCAGAAGGTAGAGAGGATCAAGAGTCCAACCTCCTATAAAAATGGATTGGGGATTACTACATGAGGGATGCCTTAAATTGGTTCCATAGTGAGTGATGACGATCTCATTCCATGTTGAATGGAAAATCAAGCATAATCCTCACCCTCGTTGTTAATAAATAGAGGCTTTGGGTCTTAGAGACGATAATGGTAGGACATGTTTTTACCCTAGTTCCCAAGATTGAGAACTCCATGAAACTTTCCTTGATTAGGGTTCCTCGTGACCATAGGGATACACACTCACATACACCCTGAGGACCCTGACTATCCAACCAGACAAGAAAAGAAAACCTATGACAGTATGAATACAATCCCAAATTGGGGGCATGATAGTGTACCACTTGCTATGGTTGTGTAAGTCCATAGATTTTGGTGTAGGTTTTAAATTGTTCCCTTTCAAACAAGGGATCCAAAGGATGATATTACCTTCCATGGATGGATTTTAAGAAGGCCTAATGAGTGGCTCACATAGGATGGAGGTTAGAGTGAACCAAGAGGATTCACACAGGTGGGCTTGGGTGAGTTAAGGAAGGCTTATGTATGGGGTTCTTTATGTAGGTATGTCTGGGAAATATGGTTGTACCCTGGGAAACAGACCACATTGGAAACTACACTTGGTTGATACCTTGCTCAATCCTTCAAGGTTCTACACAGGTGTTCCCAAAGGTGGCTCGTATAGGTCCCCGATCAAGGAAAGAGACCTCACTCTAGTGTTTGTTAACCATAGGGTGTTTGAGTGCCTCACATTGGTATTTTTTATTTAAAACCCTGGGAAGATTTTAGTTTCACTTTCCCTATTTGAACTAATCTTTTTCAGGTTTTAGTAATCTACCTATAAGGTTCTAGGAGTCTTGAGTGAAGGACTAGAGAGTGCAGATATTCAAAAGGCCTTTGGTAATTCTTTTCCATACAAATAAAGACCACGTGGTTCTATTTATAGGAATATATAGGTCCTCAGATGAAATTAAATTCTCAATTAGTTATCTCACATAGGTTGATCATGCATACTGACTCACAGGTACCCTAAGTGATGATGGTGCTCTGGGGTATATGGTAGAATGGTCCTTTGGGGCTTTTGTGATCCTCATCCTTCTTGATTTCCCTTCTTCTATTCTCCCTAAGTTATTTACTTATTTTACCTTTCCATCCATGTGAAAATATAAGGTGTCAAAAAAATCCACCCCACCCCCTTAAAATTAGATCCAATCGAGTGAAGAGGGTATGATCCTAAGGTAAAGGGATGAAAAGGGTGGATGGGTCGTGTAGGTATTCCACATAGGTCTTCCGCACTATTAGTCCACTTAGGTCTACAACATATTTGGGTCACATATGTGGTCCATGTAGGGGTACTTCATCATCTATAAATAGGGTCCTCATTCTGTCATCTGGATCTCATGAATCTGTATTTTCAAGTCTCTTCGTGCTAGTCACCCGTGCAAACCCATCGCTGAAGCTTTCTTGATAAAAGCATCATTCATGTAGACATAATATGTACATTTCTACACAATGCATATGCATAGATGAGTGAATTACATAGGGATCATGAGCAATGGTCCTATGTGAGTAACTTGTATGAGTAACTTACGTGAGACACTTGAGCGAGTTTATGGCTTTTCCAAATTTTCCACATTTCTAAATTTTTTTGAAACAAATACATATCTAATATCATAAACATGATTCTATTTTTCAGATTTCATGGATGGTAAAAAGATCATATTTTCTGATGAACAAGATGGAAAGTTCCTTGAAGATATGGTGAAGGTTGTAGGATATGATTACTACAATGCTCACAGTAATACTTTACCTGATCTGGTGGGGCATCTGAAGAAATATCTGTTAGAACCAATGTTGTTATTTACTAAAAATAGTGTATTGTTTTTGTTTGTTTTCATTACCCATTAGAATATAAGGAATATTTCAAGGAAATGGATCATATAGTTCTAGAATACGATAGTATTGAAGGTGGCATCATTTCCCAGTTTTTTCAAATTTTTGGGTCTAAAAATTTGGAAAATGAATAAAAGTGTTTTTGGAAAAGGGAGTTGCACACAAGATTGAATGGGGTTTGGAAACTTGTGTGTAAAGCTTGTTTTGGGATAATTTTATAATTTTTTGGTAAAGTAAAAAAGTGCATGTAATATTTAAATGTGAGTGAAGGATGAGGTTGTGCAGAAGAATATTATGCACCCAATGCAATGTCAAAAGGGGTTTTTCTTGCTCGTAAAGAATATTACATGAACCGATGAAGATTCATTGTAATCTTATGTGTAGGGTAATCGGGGCTAATAAATAGGAGGCTACCTCATGGAAGACTTATAACTTTTCAATGAAGTTTGGGTTCCTCTGTCACATGAAAGACTTTCATGCGGAAGTGAAGTAGAGATCAAATCTTGCGCACAAAGTGTTCCTTTAGTCAAAAAAAAACAAGTGAACCTTGTAGTGTGGATACACAAAAGATAAGTGTTTCATGAAAAATAAGGGTTCCATGAAATCCATCTTGTGCAAAAAATCCCAAATCTTTCACGCAAGGGCAGGTGTTGTGTGCAAGTCTCAGTGTGTTCTAATAAGATTTGGACATTCAGGTTGTTTGATCAGTGCTTCAATCATGTTCATTGATTCATGAAGAGTCTCATTCTAGAAATATAAAAAGATTTCAATGAAGATCCATTGAAGATACCATTAAGACAATAAAATGAGTGAGACTTCACCCAAGGTAGTGATCTAGGGGATTCAACGGAATTTCTCTAAGGGACATAGTGTGTTATCATTAAATTTAGGTAAATATAGTGTGCCTAGCACAAAGTGAATCTATTTAAACTTGTGTACTCTACAACTAGTAAGGATTAGTGAATTTTGGTATTACTAACACACTATCGGTGTATTTTCATTGGATGTATCCCTTAGTGGGGAACCAAGTAAAATTATTGTGTGTTGTCTCTTTACATTTGAATGTTTGATTGCTGATTGTATCCATTGCATAGGTTTAATGAGTTCCTTACAATATGGGAAAAATATCCATCACATTAAAAGAAAATTTTCACACCCTAATTCACCCCTCCCCTATCAGGGTGTCTCAGGGTCCTACAAGTGGTATCAGTGGAAATTTGTTGGTGTTAAATTTATCCTACCTTACCATCATGGATAATTTAGTAAATTTTAGGGAAGTGCCCATATTTTATGGAAGAAACTTTTAAATATGAAAGAACATGATGATATCTCATCTAATATCACTTATAATGGAAGTTCTTTTTTCTACAGTGAAATGAATACAAGTCACTAATCCAATAGGTTTGTTTATGACTGATATAGAGAGGAAAATGCTTAATACAAATACTAAAGAATAGAATGATATCACTACATCACTTTCTAATCAGATCTATCTAATGGTGATGAGTTGTACTTCAGAAAAGTATATGTGGGAAAAATTGGAGAATATATATGAAGGAGAAAACAAAGTGAAGGAGTTAAAACTACAGGTCCTATACAATAGGTTTTATGATATGGAGATGTATCCTAATGAGAATGCAGATTCTTTATTCAATCAAATTACTGAAGTAGTAGAAGAAATTTGAGGTATTAGGGAAGAAATCAAATACATTGACATTGTGAAGAAAATTTTTAGAAGGATTCCACCTCTATACAACCCAAAAGTGTTGGCCCTTAAGGAAAGATATCTATCTAAACTTTCTCTAGATGATCTGGTAAGTAGTCTAGTGGCATATTAAATGAGAGTAAATCCAGAAGATGCGATGACACGTGTTAGCAAGGAAATGGACATCAAATCCATAGAAAAACTAGAAATTTCAAGAGATAATGTTGATTAAGATAATAGGGAAGGTGAACTTATTTCATTCATTTCCATGAAATTAAAGAGTGGAAAATGGGGGTTCAAATGAAAGATTCCCTTTTCATGTTTTTTTGTGGTGGAGTTGGAAATATTGATTCTTAGTGCTCATGGAAGTTCTATGATGATGAAGGCGAAGTTGGAAACTCACAGAATCCCCAAAAAATGTTTTCTAAAAAGGGAAACATTAAATATAGAAAGAAAATATAGAAAAAGTGTTTTTGTTTATGAAGATGATGATGGTGATAATGAATTATTTGAGGAAGAAGAACCAGAGTTTAAATATGGATAGAAAACATCTATGATGGATACTGTTGAGAATTCAGAACCATCAAAAGATAAATATAGAGATCATTGGTTGAGTTCTGATGCTAATCTAAAGTTACAACTTAAGGATTCTCTTAGTAGGCTTGAGAATAAAAGTAAAAAAATGCAAAAAAATGGAGAGTAGTTGTGGAAGAATCTTTAGAATATGTTGATTAGCTTGAAGCTGAAACTGAATGACTAGAATAAGTAGTGAAAGTATAGTCAATAACCCCTAAAAGCATAGAATATATAGTGGAACTGAAGCTAAGATTTGAATAACAATAAAAGGTCATAAATTACCCCACCTCTAGACTATAAGATAAGTACAATACTGTTAAGGGTGTTGAAGAAGAATTTGTTACTCTTAGTGTCACTTGAAGTGCTGAAAAGGAAACCATCCATTCAAATTGAAAGAATAACTAAAAAATATTATTAGTTATCCATAAATGATAAGAATCCAAACTATTTTCCTATGGATACATGAGGAGGAATCAAAATGAGAATACATTTTCACTTATGAAGTGTCAATTTTATGTCTATTTGGGTCATACCATGTCATATTACGAAGAGGTAAGGAGTTATTTAAATGGGGAAGAGATAGGAGTTCAAAAAATGAGAAGAAATAAATATCATACTTATTATAGAAGAAATAGTTTCTATGGATATATTTTTCATTATTCTAACTTTGGCCATAAAATTTTGTATTGAAGGAAGAGGAATGATAAGAGAAATTCATACAAAACTTAGCGACGTGTAAATATTCTCTAACCAAATGGTGTTTCTATTGAAAACATGTATTCTCTTTTAGAAGAAGAGTATGAATATGAAGAACCCATGCATGAAGAAAATATATCTGAAAGACCATGCATATCCTCCACTCAATCTCATATTCTGTGGAAATAAAAGATAAAAAATACAAAATCTAACCTTACAGAAGTTTCTCTCAAAGCTAAAAAGAATAAAAGCACTTGGATTCTTAATAGTGGGTTTTCACCCGATATGATGGGAAATGAAGATATATTAATGAAAGTTATGAAAAAGTTTTATAGAATAGTAAGGTTTGGTAATGATAGTTATTTGAAGATAAAATGTAGTGGAGGCACTAAGCTAGCCAATAGAGAGCTGAAGAAAACTGAAGTTCTTTATGTGGATGGTCTGTGTCGTAATCTCCTCGGTGTGATTCAACTCTATAAATAAGGGTTTACAGTGGTTTTAAATCCAAAGGGGTGCACTATAAAAGGGAATACAGGTAATATTCTCATGAAAGGTTGTAGAATAGATGGAAACTTATACTAGGTTGATAGTAGAGAGAATATTTTCTATATAACTATTGAAAAAGAAAATGACTTGTGGAACCATAGGTTGGGGAACATTAATAAAAAAGACATGGAAAATATATCTAAGCATAATATAGTCATTTATATCCACAATATGAAGTGTGAATGGGAAAATAATTGTGATTCCTACATATAAGGAAAGTTGGTATGTAGTTTATATTGGTTGAAGAAGAAAAGAGAATCAAATCTTCTTGATCTCATCCATACATATGTATGTGGCCTAATAAATGTTTCTGGAATGCATGTATAAAGCTACTTTGTTCTTTTCATGGATGATTATAGTATAATGGATTGTTTTATGGTTATACATAGGAAACTACAAGTGCTTTATTTCATGAAAACTTATCACTGAATCATCGAGAATGATACCGGATGGGCAATCAAAGTTTTGTGGTCTGATAATGGAGGGTAATAAACATCCATTAAGTCTGAAATTTACCTGGAGAAGCATGGAATACAACCTGAGGTGGATTTTTTGAGAACCCCCACAAAAAAATGGAGTTGTTGAGTGCAGAAATCAATAGGTGAACAATTTGGCCAGAACGATTCTCATTGAGAGTTGTATCACTCGACATTACTGGAAAGAGGTTGTTTAATCTAAAGTGTATATTAAAGATAAAATAGGGATTTATATGGGTGAAACCAAGAAAATGTATGAGTTTTGTCATGGAAGGAATCCCTCTTTGAAATATTTGTGTGTTTTTAAAAGTAAATTTTTTATTAGAAACAAAGAAGGAAATCAAGGAAAGTATGGTGATGTAGAAGATGAAGGCATATTCCTCAGATATTCAATGAATAGAAATGCATACAAATGCTTCAATAATAATCTTGGAAAAATTGTGGAAAACATTAATGTAAATATTATTTAAGATAAAATCACAAATGCCTCAAGGAATTCTTATGATGATGTGATAGAAGATGAGGAAGAATATGAACATGGGACAGATCCAAATATAGAATTAGAGTAAGGTGTAAAAACTATTAGGAGTCACACCATGATATTGAATTTGAAGAAGAATCATAAGAGGAAACCATGGATAGATATAATTCTACTAAACCTCATAGGAGAAATAGAATATCAGAAATTGATCAATCCAACATCATTGGGGACTAGATTGCACCCACACAAACAAGGAGAATGAGGAATAATGCAAAATCCTCATTCCTTTCAGTTGTGGAACCATACTCATTTGAAGAAGATTCAAAGGATATATCATAGTTTAAATCCATGAATGAAGAGTTGGACCAGATCAATAAGAACCAAACATGGGATCTAGTTAAGAGACCCGAAGTTCACAATGTGATTGGTATGAAGTGGATTTTTAAGAACAAATACGATGAGCATGGTAATGTGATAAAAAATAAAGCATGGTTTGTGTGTAAAGGATATTAATAGATTGAAGGTATTTATGTTGAAGATGCATTTTATCCTGTGGCTATATTGGAGTCAATCATATATTTTCTTTCCATGGTAATTCAAAAAGGATACAAAGTTTATCAAATATATGTAAAAACCACTTTCTTAAATGGTGTTCTTGATGAAGAAGTTTATATAGAACAACCAATGAGGTTTCATCATGGAAATGATAAAATTATGGTCTGTAAAATAAAAAAATATCTTTATGGATTGAAGTAGGAACCAAGGGTGTGGTACAATTAGTATTATTCTTACCTGAAAAAACTTGAATTCAAAAGAGGAGTGGATCACAATCTCTATGTGAATAATTCTCAAAAAGATCAGTTCATGGTACTGGTGTATGTTGATGATAATATTTTTAGTGGAAGCAGGCATGGATCAGTGGATGAATTTTCCAATCACATGAAATAGTAATTTGAAATATCCATGATTGGTGAAATCACATATTTCTTAGGGATGCAAGTGATTCAGAGGAAAGAATTCAATTTTATATCTCAAGAAAAGTATACAAGAGAGTTTCTGAAGAAATTCAATATGCATGACTCCAAACCAATGTCGACTCTGATTATAGTTTGAACTAAATTGGGAAAACATAAGGATGAGACATATGTAGATACCATAATGTAAAATAGAATGATTGGAAGATTTTTGTACTTGATAGCGACACGACCAAATATTATCTTTGCAACATGCTTAGTGGCCTACATTAAATGTAATAAGAAAGAATAATATATGGTGGAAGAGAAAAGAATCATGAGGTACATTAAAGGTACTCACAATTATGGCTTATAATTTTCTTCAGGAAGAGATAGTGACTTTTCTATGTTTTCTAATGCTGACTGGGCTGGATATGTTGTTGACAGAAAGTCCATAAGTGGTGGAGTATTCTTTATTGGAATGAAATGTGTGTGTTGGTTGAGTAAGAAATAGGAAATTACTTCTCTTAGTATTGCTGAAGTAGAGTATATCTTGTCTATAAAGGCCTGCACATAGCTATTTTGGATGAAACAATAGCTAACTGATATTGGTGATAAAGTGAAAAAACCAATGGTGATTCACTGTGATAAAAATAGAAAAATTTATATTACGAAGAATACTATTCATAATTCTCATATGAAATATATTGAAATCATATATCACTTCATCAAGGAAAAGTTTGAACAAGGCATGATTAAAATGGATCATTTGGGAACTAATGAGCAATTGGATGATATTATGACCAAGCTACTTGTAGTGACTATTTTTTAGAAACATCTGTTTAACCTCAATGGTAAACCACCTACCAGTGCATGAGGAGGTTACAGGTGTTCCCCTCTCCCCAGTTATGTTAACTATTTTTAATCTGTTTGTGGAAGTGATGCAGGTTTATGGGGGAGATGCGATCCAGGGGGAGTGTGTTTTGAGCTCTATAATGTACAAATACTGGTCTTTGGGTTTTTCTCCAAATGTGGGAGAAGGAATAAATTCAATGGTATAAAGTATGCGAATGAAATTTTTTTTGGATACAGGAGAATAGAGAATGGATAATGATGAGTATTCGGTGTTATGAGGAAACAGTTCAGGACATGTAATGCTTCTATGTCACGATGAGAATTCGGTGTTAGGAGGAAACCATTCAAGGCATGTAATGTTTCTATGACATAGAGAGAGAATAGCTTGGACATATTTAAGAATTCTAAAACAAAAGAACCTAATTCAAGATTCCCCTCTTTTTTTATACAACAGTAATTGATCATGTAGACTTAGAATGTTGGTTGAGTTGTTTCTTGCATATCAAGTTTTGATTGTGAATGGTGCTCTATTGAATTTATCTATAGATTTCCAACAAACCCAAATTGAGAGACTGTTGGAACCAAGGATGTTATTTTCTATAAATGGTGTATGGTTTGTGTCTATTTTCAATCCTCATTGGAAGATTAGGAAGTTTTCAAGGAAAGGAATCATACAGTTCAAGCAGACAACAGTATTGAATGTGGCATCATTTCCCAGTTTTTGCCAATTTTTTGGGTCTAAAAAATTAGAAAATGAAGAAAAGTGTTTTTGGAAAAGGGAGTTGTGTGAAATATTGAATGGGGTTTTCCAAATTGTGTGAAAGGCTAGTTTTGGGATCATTGTATCATATTTTGGTAATAGAAAAAAGTGCGCGCAATATTTAAATGTGACCGAAAGATGAGGTTGCGTTAAAGATTCTTACGCGCCCAATGTGACATCGAAAGATGTTTTTCATGCTCGAAAATAATCTTATATGCACTGACGAAGACATATTGGAAACTTGTGCATCGGTTCATCAAGGCCAATAAATAGGCGTCTACCCCAATGGAAGACTCATAACTTTTCAACGAATATTAGGTTCCTCTGTCACACGAAATACTTGCACACGGAAGAGAAATAGAGATCAAATCTTGTGCACAAAGTGTTCCTTTAGCCTAAAAAGACCAAGTGAACCTTATGGCATGGATATGAGAAATATAATTGGTGCATGAAAAATAAGGGTTGTACAAAATCCATCTTGCATGACAAATCCCAAATATTTCATGCAATGGTAGGTGTTGGGAACAAGTGTCAGTGTGTGCTTATACTAAGATTTAAACATTAGGGTTGTTTGATTAGTGCTTCTAAGTGAATCAATTCTAGTCATTGATGAAATTAGAGTCTCATGATTGATAGATACAAAGACTTAAATGCAAATATATTGAAGAGACTTTCAAGTCGATAAACTGAGTGATACTTCACCCAAGACAATGAGCTAAGGGGAGTCAACGGAAGTGCTCTGAAGGATACAATGTGTTATCCTTGAATTTTTTAAAGGAAATGTTCCTAGAATAGAGTGACTGTGTTTAAACTTATGTACTCCACTACTAGTAAATATTAGTGGATTTTGGTATGACCTGCACACTATCAGCATATGATCCTTGGATGTAACCCTTATTGGTGAACCATGTAAACTTAATTTGAGTCATATATTTGCATGTGAATGTTAGATTTATGATCATAATAATCATATAGGTTTAACTAGTTCCCTCCAATGTGGGAACAATATCCCTCACATTAAAAGAAAATATTGACATCCTGATTCACCCCTCCCCTCTCAGTATGTCTCAGGGTCCTACAATATCACCGTGAATTTCCTTAAAGTAATTATCTACCACTTTACAACCATGGTCACCTAAAGGAGGTCTTCATACCAGCTTCAAAGAATTATACTCCACTCTCCTAGTTTCAAGACTAAAAAATTTCACTACTTTCAATGTTTCCAGAATGGGTGCATACATTAATGTTTGTAAAATCATCCAAAGCCTATATCATGAACCATAGCCAGTGTGATATGGATCTGAATTCACAAACACTTAAATTGAAGCCGCATTTTTATTCATCCATCTTCTATTATTCCCAAACCGATCAGTCAAAGGTTTAGAATAAATACTGGGACTTACGCCTGGGATGGGGTGTTAAGACTACATAGAAGTGGGTATATTGGGTGTGCCAACTTTTTGTGGAGTTTAAGAAGCTGTAAGGTGTTGAAATTTATGAGACCGTCTGGGAAGAGAAAACTAATGTATATATGAACACAAAATTTATTCCTGATTTGTTAAGATGATGGATTCCATAAACAAACTCTTTCCACTTGATGCATGGAGAAGTTCGTATTAGTTTTTGGATTTCCATAAGGTCTATAAGGCTCAAATCCTTAGAGACATGTCTGGAAAGTTCATTCTCACATAGGTGACATGGGATGATGCTGAAAGGATTCCATCTATGGTGTGTGAGCTACTGAAAATAGCACAGGTTATTATGAAGGAAAACCCTCACCTGAAGGGGATATCTATCCTGAGGCATGGATGAGTGCCTTCATGAATACAGAGGGGTAAGGTACCACTTGAAAATGCCCAATTGGGTGTCCTAATATGGTGATGTGGAGCACTCCTGATACATTTTATCCAACTTTGGAGGGGGGTACAACGAATGGGGGTATAATCCCAAATCTAGTGTTCCTATGAAGACACACCTTACATGAATTTTATCTATGTGTAAAAGCACCTATATTTTTCCAGTTCATGATTCCAATAGTGGAATAAGGTCAGGAACATTTTTTATGGTGACTAAGCTGGCTGAGAAGAAGCGTGTAGGGTTGGAAATCCCCATCCTGGTGAAGATTTATCAAATCATGTTGCATGTTCATGTGGGGTTGGCTCTGTTATAAATTTCAGGAATATTCTAGTTACTATGGGGATGTTTAGTGGCTTACATTAGATCCTACACTATTTTAAGCTGGTTATAGGTTTTTTGGAGCCCATTCCAATCATATGTTTAGGCTATTTCTGGTATATCACCCTTGTTTTTGAAGCATAGTGAAATCCTATTGAAGCTAAGCTTGTTCAAGGAGTTTAACTTCTTCTTGTATAGTATCCCACCTACTGGGATCTTAACTGATGATAGGAAGTATATTACTAAGCTAAGGTCATATATAATGGCCTTTAGAGTTGGTGTTTTGGTAGCTCATGTTGATGGAGAGGTTATATGTGAGTCTTATGCTTCGTATATATTTTCCTAAAAATTCAAGTGCTTGTAAAAAATAATCATATCTCTTCAAATTCATGTCTAATCAGAAAAGCATCGAATGGTAGCCTGATAGATATGGATGCTTATAACCATATAGTTGACTCATGTGGTGATTAACCTGCCTCCACTAGATGTGACCAGTGGATTGACTTATTGGTATGTCAAGGCATGGATTTAATCATACCCTAAGGGAGTGTTGGCCAAATACTTTCCTTGAATCGGGACTAGACCATATACTAAGCATGGAAATGGGGTAGAAATGCTTCTGCTGCTACAGAAGATGTTTTTTATCCAATAGAGGATGCTTCAACCCCATTAGAGGATGTGGATGATGTAATCCCATGTTTTTTCAAATGGCCTCATGCGATATTCGGTACACCTGTGATAATCAAAAGGGATAAACCAACTGGGATTTCACCTAGATGGTTTAGTTTCCATCTCTAAGAACAGACTAGAGTTATGTTATCTTTTCCCCCATCTATGACGGAGAGGGTAGGGAAGCCCATAAAATCTAGGTTTGTTGAATAATCTTTAAGGTAGATTGGAATGGATTTAGAATTAGTATGACTGAAGGTAGTGCGAATCTAGAAAATCATATCCTATGATATTGAAATCTAATGGTCACTTATTTATGTTGGGGTGAGGATTCTAGGAATAAGAGATTCTTGAGATCCACCCAATCTTCCCTTCGAGTAAAATCCCACTGTGATGAGGATTTACATATGGGAGTTAGAGATTCTCATTTATAAAACTGAAAACTAGATCCCAGTCATATGGAGTGTGGAGGATATGATGAGGTGGGACACTGTTGAAGGGATTAACCATTCTTCTTATAAGTAATTGTTTGATTATATCACTCCTAGATATATAAGTCCTCATTTTCTTATATCTTCTTTTTTACTTCATTTATCTTATCTATAATAGATAATTATTTCTAAGGATATTTTCATTTTGATTTCCATCAGTCCTAGGGGAAATCAATTGAGGTTCCCTCTCCAAAATATGGCCAAAATGGTATCTTGCTTTTGGTTGATGAATCATCTCTCGAATCATGAGAACTTTCCCAAGGGAATCAAATAAAGGAGGGTTAAATGGTGGGGGATACTATATTTTCCCCCTCTTATTCATGTTTTTCAGGAGGTTTATGTTATCCCTCCCCCATAAAAAAATAAAGAGTGTCGGAGGATAAAATATTTGTCTTAAAACTACATTAGTAGTAGTAAGGAATTTTGACACCATTAATCTTTGATTTGTTCAGAACAAGTGTCTAACACTTTTTATGACTATATTAACTCCTTCCCACTCCTCCCTTAAGGGTTTTATAGATGAACCTTCAAGAACTAAGAAAGGATCTATGGACCAAGTGTGGATACATACTAGTGAGTCAACTCCCTCAACACAATAAGTGTTAATGGATAAGGATATTCTATCTTCTCCTATCATTGTTCTTGCTGTTGTGGAAAGGTATGAGGATTCGGTTAATGTCAAATGTGTATCATAAGGTGTTCATAATGATTATTTACTTTTGTCCTTATGATATTTCATGTTCATCCCATGCACCAGAGAACCCTATGATGACTGATGTTGACCCCATGACTATCACCGAGTAATTTGTTCGGGGTCTCATGTCATCATCAGAGGGTTTTGTGTTGGGTCTTGAGCCAAATATTCTTATCATCTCAATAGGTGAGATTACCATGGGGCCTGAGGCATCAATAGATGTGATGAGAAATATTTTCATGACCTTTGATGAAATAATGGAACATATTAATCTTTCTAATACTTTAGTATATTTTGATGCGCTTATAGGGAGTTGAATGGACGTGATCATTTATTTTTGTGAAACCAATTTCTTAATGTCTAGTTCTCTAATCATGATTTATTGGAATGCACAGCTCCATCCATGGAGAATGTTGTAGTGATAATGCATGGAAAATATGTTTAATTCCATCTCAGTCCCACTATTTGGGGGGGCTCAGGTGGACCTTGAAACAGTGAGTCTTCCTAGGTCTCATTAGGTGAATCCTGAGAAGACCTAGAAAAGTGACCTCATCAAGAGGTTCCAATTCAAACAATGAAAGTCAAGGATTCTAAAGAGGAATCTGCCTTAACTATTGACCCGCTACTAGGTGAGTTTCACTAGCTACTAATGATCCCCTATTTTGTTTTTCTTATATCATTTTGAGGATAAAAATGAGTATTTCCTGATGTTTTTCCTCCATCAACCTCCATGGATGGGTCTGAGGGAAAATACTATCTGCCAATGCAGTCAAGACCTGAAAAAGAATCTAT
Organism: Viscum album; assembly: GCA_963277665.1. NCBI lineage: Eukaryota > Viridiplantae > Streptophyta > Magnoliopsida > Santalales > Viscaceae > Viscum > Viscum album. Next base: position 164,130,783 of record OY728159.1, read on the forward strand.
TATTAATAGGAAGGGAATGGGTAAGGGTGATTCAATAAGTTCACTAATCCCAGAGTACATTTCACCCACTAAAAGTGGCTCTAAGTCCAATTCAAAGCTATAAAATTCCCTTCACATCACACGCCATGGGGTTTGGTGGGATATATGTAGAATAGTATCTTATATGCCTCTTGAAGAGTTTCCTTCACAAATCCAATGACTTTAATTCTTGTTTGGTATACTAGGATATGGAGGATTGAATTACCATGTGATTCATTCTACTGTGAAGGAGATAATTTTCAAACAAGAATGAGAGTAAGAGCTTCAACAAGACCTTATAAAGGTGAAGTTTCTCACCAATGTTGATGATCTCGAGGTTACATTATCCCATGAAGATTCCAACCACACTAATAATCTGGAAGAATTTAAACAAAGGATTAATGAGAAAATCATTAAAGTTTCATGCCGTCAACAAGAATTAAATGTTGCTCAGGGGGATTTTGTACAACTCCACCAATCATTAGAAGAAACCCAAACTGAAGGGTCCACTATTGTTGTGGCTATGACAAAAGCACATTGTTAGGCCAAGGATACTAAAGTTGTTCGATTTATTTGGATTTAATAGGAAGCTGATTGGGATAGGAAGGAAATTCAACAAATGAATAGTTATGTTGACGGTCTCTTGTAAATTATGATGGAGAGACTCTATCTTGTATATTATCTTCCGGTTTTTTTGGCTCATAAATTAAAATAATTTTGTATTTAGTCATCTAATATTTCATCCATGTCTTCCTTATATGATCATAACATAATATTGAAACTAATTTTTATAAAAAAAGTTATATTTTCATCAACTAGTTATAACCACAGCAATGGGATGGGGAGATTCTCTGATTTTTTCTTAAGCCAAGGGGCCTAGCGAGCATAGTTCAACTATTTCTAGGATTGTATAAACAACCCTATAAGCTTTATATATTTTAGTAAATCACCCTAATTTTTTCCTATGATCATTATGAAGGATACTTATCAGGTAAGGATTAGTTTTTTTCTTATTCATCCCTTTTTGGGGTTTCAACCTAACCAGTTTTGTGCCTTTTATATTTTTATCGCTCGATATTTTTCCTAAACCATGAAATTCATAGGTCTAGAAATTTAAGATATGACTTTTACCTATATTCCCCTTTATGGTTATTCAACCTGGAAAGCTAGAATAATGATTCTAGTGATTTAGTTCCAATATCTTTAACCATAAATTTTGAAATAATGGCCCAAACAGGACTTATGGGACAAGAATGATCCATCATTATTCAGATATCTAGTGGGGAATCATGAGCCATGATTTTTTGGTTCCCATATATAAAACATGATATTATGAAATAGAGGTGGTCTCTCCCAAGGATGAAGTTACTTCTGATCGACAAATCCATTTTTTGGGTTGTTTATACAAGGCCAACCATGGTGCATACTACATAGTCAATAGTGGAATTCATTGGTTGACTTGCTCTAAAATTTTTGATCAAATTATGAAAAGACAACTAAGATGTATTATTGTATAGTTAGAAAAATAATCTCATGAATTATGACATTCTATTTCTGATGGTTGAATTTTATTATTCAATTTTCTCAAGACCAGGATGGGTGTTTTTTCTAAATTGAGGTGTCTGAGAATGAATGGAATATCTGTATTGGTACTAGAAATTAATGGGAAACTACTCCTACATGAATTTGGATTGAGTAAATGAGGGTACTTTTTGTTAGTCATTCAATGATAATGGGTAACCTTTCTGAAAAGGGTAAAAGTGTCATGAATTTTAATGTCATATGATCAAGACATTGACTGCATATATTAATTTAATATGGTGGGGGCGTTATGCTATACAGTTTAAAGTCTTATTATAAGGACATCATGCTATGAAGCTTAAATTCATGCAACAAGGACATCATGGGGGTATAATTTAAGTTCATTATCTTTGACTGAAGGTTTTATAATTATAACATTCTTGGTAAATTGTCTAGAAATGTTCTACCATATTCAGGTGTAGGATAAGAGAGTTGTAAGCTATCATTTAGAGACTCCCAGATCTAGAAAGAGGTATGAGGAAAAGGGATTCTTGCATTAGAGGAGGTCTATCCTAAAGACAAAGTTACTTCTAATTGAAAAACCAATTTTGTGGGCTGTTTTATGAAAGGCTAACTAGGGTGTATACTATATAGTCAATAGTCGAATCCTTTGGCTGATAGGATCTGAAGTTTGTGATAAAATTATGAAAATCCAACTCAATAATATTACAACATATTTAGGAAAATAAGTTCTCAGTAATTCTTAAATTCTATTACTAAAAGCCGATGGATTTATGGAGATTCTGATTTCCCCAGTCATAGAGTTTGGTTTGTAGGAGAAAAGTACCTGAACACAAAAGGGGAATTTCAAGTCCAAATTTCCCAAAGACTTGAAGGAATAAGTTTTCTACATAGGTCTGAACCATATGTAGGGAATAAGGGGTTCATATTTGTTTTTTCTTTTTTTTAAGTCATACGACTAGAACCATAATATCATCAAAATGACAGCTAATATGTGGACATGAGTTAGAAGTCACTTACATAGATCTAACTCATATGTAGAGGTGGGAAATATCTATTTTCTTTGTGGTACCCCTAATGAGGGGACTTAAAATAAAATCTCCTTCACTGACCTTTGTTTTTATGTGGGAGAAGGTGAATTGTTCTTTACCCCGTGGCTAGGACTAGGACTAGAGGTCCTGGAATCACTATGTATCTCAATATGATAAGAATCAAGACACACATAGTTTTAATAATAAAGGTCACCCATACTGATTGAATTCATTTTTAGATGTCATGGGTGTCTTTTAGTTTTAAGTCATATGATTAAGAAATCTAATGTTCCTTTTAGGGTCTTGCAGCCAAAAGCAAGATAGCCCCAATATTAATTGATATGACTTACTAATTCAGGTAACTCCTTTACTAAACTCCTAATCCCACATGATCTATGAACGGTGTGAGAAACAAGGAGTCGTAAGGGTTTCTTCTACAACACAAGGGAAACACAAGTGAATGATAGGAAATTTAGATTCTATAGTGGCTGGGCCAGGAGGTATGATCCAGGTGTTTCTAAGTATCTCATTAGGATTAGAATCAATCCATACATGGTTATTGAGATCCCATGCATTTTAACTTCATGTGGTAAGGATGAAGATGAAGTTATGTGAAAAGGGAGAAATTTTGTGGTTGGGATAGGGTATAGGACCCAAGTATCAATACATATCTTGTTGGTTCAAGAACCAAGACACGCATAGTTCTAAAAAAGGATTCACTATGAAGGTTTGAATTCATACACATGGAGAAAAGGGACTTTTGTGGTTTAATTGCAGTTGGATCCAATATTGGAGATCTGGGTGTCACTATGTATCCTGCTAAAGCAAGAATCAATCCACACGTAGTTCTTGAAAAGGTTCCCTATGAAAGTTGGATCCATACATAGGGAGTGAGGGATTTGTTTATTATGGATGGACTTGATATTAGAGATCTGGGCATTACTATGTATCTTGCTGAAGCAAGAATAAATCCACAACTAGTTCTTGAAAAGGATGTCCCCTATATCAATCAGGCTTTGATGTGGGTAAAGGGTCTTTAAAATTTTAAAAACTGATGGTTAGGTACAAAACATGATATAAAGGTGAAACTTTTGGGGCTTATACCGATAAATGGGTCCCACAAGCCATTATAAAGTAGTAATGATGTAAGTAGGGCTTATGCATGGGAGATTCCTAGATTTTTCTTCCTCAAATCTGACCAAGAGGGAATCTTGACCCTCTGAGGGATTAGAGGGAGATTATTGGGACCTATTCATTAGATAGAGACCCATTTTTAAGAGCCAATGAAGAATATCTCAAATCTTGGTACTTTTTGTTTTTCTTAACATCGAATGGGAGGGACACTAACCATGTAGTTTAATGTCATTTTGTGGGGATAATGGGTGCCTTGAAGTTTTAATTCATACGACTAGGGCCTTATGTCATGCATTTTATTGTCATGTGATAAGGACAATGATGACACATGGTTTAATTTCATGCAGTATAGATGTTATTTCATACCTTTTAAGTTCATGTGAAAAAGACCCACTATGTAGTTTAGTATCTTTCATCTAGGACATATATGGTGTTATACAGTTTAACATCCTACAGCTAGGATGAATGTCATGTGATTATACAAAATGTTTCTTTAGGAACATTTCATTTGTTGGAGTCATAATTATTTCCCTATCCCTTAAGATCAAGGAATAAGCTCTGTTAGAGTAGAAATTTTGTATAGAGTATAGTCCCTACCACTTTGCCACAAGATTTGGAAGATTATTTCCTGGTATCATTGGAGTCCTAAGGACTAGTACCAATTCTCTTTAAATAAATGAATGGAGGTGTACCTTATTAGTAAAATACCACACTATCTAATTTTGGTAGACTTCCAAGTGATTCAAGGTATGAAATATTTTTTTCATCTAGTCACTCCAATTCATCCAGTCATTTAAGGGATTACTCATCTATGGATAATTGATCATAGATGGCAACATGGAGTGATGGAAATTGAACCTCAGTAGGCAAGACTGCATTAGTCCCATAAAATAATGAATACAGGGTTTCCTGTGTAGCAGTACGGGGCGTAGTCTAGTAAAGGCATGAAATAGATTTTCAGGATAAGAATTATTATCTTTATCCACCATCTTCTGGAGTATTTTTAATAGTTTCTTGTTAAATGATTTTATCTTTCCATTAGTCGCTACATGATAGTGGGATGAATGGTTGGATTAGATATTGTACCCCCGATATAGATTATCTACCTCAACAGAATAGAAATTAGTTCCATTTTACATTAGTATGGTATGAGGGACACCAAATCTGGTAATGATGTTGGATTTCAAAAAGACTAAATTTCTTTTTTTCCCAACTTTTTTTAGGGTTAATGCCTCATCCCATTTAGAGAATAAATCATTAGAAATTGATATGTATTTAAACTGCTTGGCCATAGTTGGGGGGTACAACCCCACTACATCCATTCCCTATGTGGAAAATGGATAAGAGTATTTTGATTTATTTATCAACTCTGGTGGTTAATGGGTGAAGTTGGCAATCACCTAGAATGAATGAAATTTCTTGGTGAATTCTATGCAATCATGTGTCATCGAAGGCCAAGAGTATCCAAGTATTCAGATTTGACCAGAAATTTTATATCCTAACTGGTGTAAACCATAGGCTCCTATGAATACTTCTTCCATGATAGCTACAATCTCTTATCCATCGATGCATCAAAGAATTAATCCATAAAAGTCTTGCTTATAGAGGACCTTAGGGTGATTCGGTCCATTATAAAGAGTTAATTTGACCACTCACTAGTAGATTTTCTCCTTCCCATTTCTATCTAGTGGACGTACTCCATCTTAGAGGTATTTCATGATGGTTGTAATCCATCCTATGGTAGGACCATATAGATTAGGGATGGGGTTGACATCATGAATCTCCTCCATTATTACTTGAACAAAAGGTGAGACCATGCGTTTATGGGAAATGTTGATGACTATTTTTTCCCAGTTTGGATCTGCTAGAGCTATCACTGCATTTTCCAATACATCGGCCTAGGATTTTTATGATCTTAGTATGCGAGTCAATGTTGGATCTAAGGGTAAATCTTCCATTAACCCTTATACATGATCAAGTATGGGGATTAACTTTTCTTTTATGATGGAATAATTACTATTGATATACTTGATTACCAGGCCTGAGTCACCTTTAACCTCCAGGTGGTTCACTAATATTTCGAGTGCCAATTCCAGGCTTGCAATGAGGGCCTGATATTCTGCCTCATTGTTGGTATAACCTTATGATTAAAGGAAGGAGTATGATAATATTTCCTTCTCTATAGAGATAAGCACAACCCCTAACCCAACTCGGTTGAGCTTTGGGTCTTCCATTCTATTCCCCATTGGACTCCTGGATGCACCATCAAAGTACATTTCCTATGTTTGGGGGACACCTTGAATAGAAAACATCTCCACATATAGAAATTCCATATTTAATGATGTCTCTTCTACAGATGGATGCTCAGAAATGAAATTGGTCAAGGAATAACCTTTCACTACTTTCTGAGGCATGAACTATATAGAGAACTGATACAGAATAACTGCCCAGCATGCCAAACATCTTGTTCGTATAGGATGGATGAGGATATATCTGGGTGGGTTATTGATGGAGACCAACTAGGCCTCATGGTGCTACAGGTAGTGCCCAAATTTCTGAAATATAAAGATTAATTCTAGGTAGCTCTTATTGATGTATAAATAATGAGTCTCATCATCAAGCATGGTTATAAAGAGATAATAAAGGTTGTTTTCATTCCCAGTATCATTTTTTTCACAAGGATGGAGCCCAATGATCGTTCCAAGTCTGTCACATATAGATTGAGTGGTGTTCCCTCTACAACTTGAATTAATACTATTGAACTAAAGAGGTATTTTTTTAGATTATCAAATGATTCCTAATAGTCTTCAGTCAACTGATATGTGGCCCCCTTATTTATTAGTTTGGTGAAGGGAAAACAATTACATTCAAGGTTGTCCATGAAGTGCCAGATGTATGCCAAGTGTCGTAAATTCCACTCAACTCTTTTAGGTTTCCAGGAGGAAACATGTCAAGGATATATTTATTTTTATTAGGATTAAATTTTATGTTGTGATGGCATACAAAGAGGCCAAGAACCTTTTATGAGGTTACTCTGGATGCAAATTTTAATGGGTTCAACTTCAGGCTATGTTGTAATAGCTTGTTGAAGATGTTTTCTAGGTCATAGAATTGGTCATAATGTTGTTGGGACTTGTCCACTATATCATCAATGTAACATTCAACAAAATTCACTAGGATGGGTTTGAAGATGTGATTCATGGAATGTTGGTATGTGGCATCGAAATTCTTTAAACTAAGGGGAATTACCCAATAGTAGAACAATCCTTGGGGGAATCTGAAGGTTGTGTCCTATTCGTTATCTGGGGACATCTAGATCTAGTTTTACTCATAGTATCCATCCATGAATGAGAGATATTGTTAACTATATGTTGCATCAATCAATAGTTTTATGATTGGAACTGGGAAGTCATCTTTGGGATAGTGTCAGTTGAGATATTTGAAATCGATGCAAACTATAATTTAATCATTATTCTTTTTCATGGTTATGATATTGGCTATCCATTTTGGATATTTTAATTCTTTTATGAAGTTATTCTTGATGAGATTATCAACTTCAACCTCAATTTTGGAGGCATGAGTTGAGTGTGTTTTTCTAGATTCTTTTCTGTACCATCGATGGTCTTTTGGAAAACCCATGTGTTGTGTGGCCACCTCAGGGTTGAGGTTTGGAATCTATATGTAATTCCAGAAAAACACATACTGGTGTTACTTAAGGAATTAAATATACACCTCCTATTATTTAGGAATCATGGCCACACATAGTATTTCATGGATCTTCTTTTGTACCCAGATTTATCTCACTGAGTTCATCCACAATGGTGTATATTCCTTCCTCAAATGTTGGAGTGGAATCCCTAAGGTCTTACTCTTAATAAAAATCCTCAGGCTTTAATTCTTTCACCTCTACAAGAGAGGTAGGTGATGAATAAATAATATATGGGTTAGGGAAAAATCCTCATTTTGACATCCAGAAGATGAAGTAAGCATTTCTGACTCAATCAATGTTGCGAGGAATTTTTGGGGATCCAAAGGGGAGACGAGAGATTGAGAATGAGTATCTCTATCTTATACTATTAATGTGACAAATTACTATAGCCTATATTTTGAATCAAGGATTTTTTTAATATCAGGGGATGAAATGAAGACATTTTCACCCAGGATTTCATCATTGCTCAGAGAGTTGACAATTTCTAATGTGTTTTCAGGTCTAGTTATCATGATTTAAATTATGGAAGTCACTGAATGAGTGCTTGAATTCGGGCTGAACCCTTTAATTTGATAAATGGGTAGCACATAATCTGTGCTGATCTACTTAAAAGGATTAGTTGGGACCGTCTCCAGACCATTTTGGGCATTAATCTTAGCAACATCGTCAACCATGGACTATTTTCCTCCCTTTTGGTAGAACCTTGCATCAATGTATTGTGACTCATATGATTTATTTGGGCCTTATCACCATGAAATTTCCAAGTTTTACCATTGATACAATATTTAAGTCATTGGTTGTATGAGGAAGGAATCATTGCATGTCGATGTAGCCACAGCGTTCCCAGAAGGACATTGAAAGTTGTATCATGTCAAAAAACCATGAATTCTGAGTCAAACACAAGATCTCTGAACTAAGGTCTAAGTGTAATATCACCAAGAGGCTCTTTCTCATTATTTTCATAAACATGTAACATTAGCGTGGAGGGTAATGATGGTGCTTCGGGTTGCGGGAGCCTCCTCCCTAGACAATGGCCTCTAGGGTTTGGAATTGTCCATCCCTCACTACCTGGGTTTCAACCTCCTTCCTCCCAGTAGCGTAGAATCGGAGGATTTTCTAATTCATTACCTACGGCATCGGGCTACTTCTTACAACCCTACGAATGCACTGAAGACCTACAACTAGGCATGTCCTCATTTGGATTCAGATCTACCAAATAGATCTGATCATGCACTGCATGACCTATGGTGTTTCATGAATACCCACAACCCTACGGATGCATTGAGTAATCATGTCTCGACATGTCCTCGATTGGCTTCAGATCTGCCGAATCGATCTAATTATGCACTGCAACTTTCGACTCTAGATATATTTGCGAGATCTAAGGATGTGTTGCATGGGTTTTCTGATGGTGTAATTACAAACCATGGTGATTTGTGGATGTCATCTGGTTTTAAGGTGAGTTTGTTACTATAGGGTGTTGGGGTGGATCCAACTGGTGGTAATGAACTTCCTTCTCAATATTATGTTGCTACTTTAAATAATAAAAAATCAGGGCCAAAGCTAAATAGAGTTTGTTTTTTGGGTATGTTCAAAGACTCATTCCCTGGTATAATCCTTTGTAAGGGTTCAGTTTCTCATGTTGAAGCTAACCCTGCAGCACTTACTAAGAGAATGGAAATTGGGAAAAACTCTTTGATTGCGTGAATTGTTTTACCTAAAGGTGAAAACCCATGGAATCTTGAAAAGTTGATTCACAAAACCTTGTTCTTATGTGGTTTCTCTAACTAGAAATGCATCTCTCTTGGTTGTGGTTTTTTTTCATTGCCTATTTCCTTCAGATGCTTTGAAGCTTTGTGCATGGAGCTTTGGGACTCTACTGTTAAAACCTAGTTGGATTCACTTACATGAATGGTATTTGTACTTTAATTTTTCATATGCAAGAAATTACTTTTCTTAGGTTTGGGTTAGTCTTCATGGTCTCAATTGGGTCTTTTGGCATTTGAGGATTTTATATGATATTTCTACTACAATTGGGACTCATATTCGTCCTGACAATGAGACCAAGGATGTCTGGTTTGGTCACATTGCTAGGATGTTGGTGGAGTTGACCTAAGATCTATCTTGATTGACAAGTTAATTCTTTCTACTCCTTCTGAAAAAATTCAAATTTATGTTGAGTATGAAAAAAAACCTCTTTTCTACAATGAATGTATGGTTGTGGGACATGCTTTGGAGACATGTAGGAAGAACATTTCATGAAAGTAATGTGGGGTGATGGTTCATCCTGTAAATCTCTATCAAAATGAGTCAAGTAAAAATCATGCAGCTTTGTCAAAGCCCATTGTTCATGATGGTGATGCACTCAAGGAGCCAACTCCCATTGTGGCTGATGTGATGACTTCTGTGAAATCTAACTCTCAGGTATCTAAGTGTGAAGGAAAGAGTTTACTGGTGGATGTGTCTTCAGAGAGAGCTCATAGTGTCCCCTCTGATCCTTGTGTTGATTTGGTTAAAGAGGTTACTTCAGCTAGGGAAACCCCTACATGGTCTTCAGAATTGATGATCTATTATCACTCTCGGGTTGATGTCTCTAATCAGATTGATGCACAACAGCGTGTTGATTTTCACCAAGAAATCCAGAATCTCTTTCAATCTTCTAAATTATCTGTGAAATGGGGGAACTCTTCTAATGATGAAAGGGGTAATGGTACCCCTATTAAGTCTTCAGGCAGTGGTGGGTGTGCTTCCTTTAAGGAAGTAGTCTTGAGTGGAAAGGAAAAGATGACTGATGGTGAGGGATTCACCTATGTTCCCTCAAAGCGGAAAACATGCAAGGATTATTCTAACCTTACTGGGAATGTGTCTACCATATCATCTTCGAATATGTCCATGAATATGGACACGTACCTTCTTAAGATTTTCAATTAGGATAAATATCAATCTGAATGGGAACCTACTAGTGAGTCAAATTATGGAAATGATTTTTCGTATTATGATATTTAGACCTATTTTTTGGTGGATGAGGACATTTCTATTTGTTTGATCCCATCCTCATTCTCTTTAATTTTTATTTCTTCTTAATAAATGCTCAGAATCTTTTCTTCTAGCTCTAATTGTTGGTAATTAGTGTGGAGGGGGACAAGTGACATTCATTAATACCCAGCTGGCAAAGTGTCCAGATTGAAATGAGGTTGAATCCTGAGCCATTTTTAATAAAGGATCATCGGAAATAATTCCATTTATCCTAATATATATATATATATATATATATATATATAAAAGTATTATGTGTCCTTATATGACAGTATCCTCATCCTTGTCCATGAAAGAGATGACTGCATGGAATTTTTCTGGATAATTCTTTGCATGATATAATTCAGTAGCACAATCCTCGAATACAAACTTCTTAGGGATATATAAGGCCTCAATGAGTGATTCCTATACATCTTTCGAAATACTCAAAGCATCTAAGATTGATAACTTATATTTTAATTGGTCCAATTACTTCAAAACATCATACTACTAATCCAGAGGTCTGGTTCTCCCAGCATGGGTGTGTTTTTTTGTAGATGATTTAGGAGCTGGCATTCCTAATGTAGACGGATCGTCCCTTGGAATAGGAGTTGATGGTGCTTCCTCTCTTGGTGGATTATGTAGGCTAGTTCTGCCTACATTCCAAGGTTGGTTAGGTTGTGACATACTCTCTAGTCGATGTTCCAGGATGATTATGTCAAGGCAGACCATGTCATGCATGGGGGAATCCCCATGTTTATTTTGATCTTTCCAAAGAGATATCCCATGAGTTTCGGCCTCATAGATGGTTCGAACAGGGGCGTGGTTGAGGTAGTGAATTCCGACATGACCGCATATTCTCTTGTACCCTCAGATCTGATGGACTCTTCCCCCAATTCCCCATTCAAGTGTGGGGAATTCAGTTTTATAAATGTGCTCATAATCTACTAAGGAATCCATTAAGTGAATTATATTAATGTAACTAAGATCAAATCCTCATCTGATGAGGATTCCATCAAACATGTTGAATCTTGTTGTGTCATTTGGCATGGTGGTGCCCGTGCTTTTGAATCTATAGGCATGAATTATGCTAAATTAAAAGATAGATTCGGCTTTGTAACATGGTCATCTTACTTTTTTTGCTCCTTAATCTTCTAGATATTTCACTTTTTGGAGGAATTTCCATCAGAGGACTAAGATGTCAATGAATTTTGTTGTGTTGTGGTAGAGGAATTTGAGTTCATAGTTGGTTGTTTCAAATGTTCTTAGAGAATATCATGAGTTTAGTTGATCATTTTTTTGACCATCTAGTTACCAAAAATTTGTGTACTCTTTATCTTAACTTCTTTCCATTAATTTTCCCCCTCTATATTAATGGAAGAAATATATACCACCTAATCAAGTGCTTTTTCAACTACACTTTCTTGGAGTCCACCATCTTTTGTAGGAGGTCTTTGAAAATAAAAAAAAATATTAGATGTGGTGCCCCAAAATTTTATTGAAGGGGAAATAGTTAGGGAGATAATCTTCGCCATAGTTGATGGGATTATGGGGATTTGGAAACTTAACAAATTTTTTTTCCAATACTGAGATGAAGTAGCCAGGGACTTGGTGATTTCAAAAATAATAGACATTTTTTTCATCTCTTCAAACTATTTATGACTATAATCTCTCTAATCATCCTAACGAGGTGGACATTATTGATGACGCTCAAAAGGTGGGGGTGTATGATACAGTTTTGGATTTGAAATAGGAGAGGATACAGGGGTCTTCTTAAGTGTAATAGTGGAATCATCTACTTTTCATGTTCTCCTTACTTGAGTTGATGAAATTACTTGGGCCTTGGATTTGGTCTCTATAATGGAATCTTCCACCATTTGAGAAATTATGGCAAGGTCTCAAAACCCTCTTTTGAATTTCACATGGATTAGAGGTGTGCACAACTCATCATGAAGATTTATTATACAGATGGGAAATATATCTTCTTGAGGGAGTGTTAGGTTCAAGGAGTATGTCAATCCTTTCCACTGAATGACAAAATATTAGACTCTTTCATTCTCCCACTACTTACAGTTTTTAAGGTCAAAGATTGTTGTCTTCTGTAGAGTCGATCTAAACTGGAATAGAAATTTTTTATGGAGGTCTTCCTTCCTAGTGATTGATAGAGTATATAAACTTTTGTACCACAAAAAGGGTAGTCCTTGAAGAGATTTTACGAATCACATGAGTTTTACCGCCTCCTTTTGTTTAGGGGTACCCATCTTGGGATCACAAAAAGAGACAAAATGTGTCAAATGTTTCTCTAGGTCTCTTGAACCATTAAAAACTGGAAATTTAGGGTTCCCAAAGTTAGGTGGAGGAATAGTTGGATCTATCCATTCTGGGTAATGCATGTTTTTAGGTTTTATTTTCACACATCATTCCTCCATGGCTTTCAATCAATCCATTGGTGATTCAATAGTGTTCATTAGAATTCTAGGAATGTCTGGATGAATCGGAGCTGGAATGAGTGTGGTGGTAAAATATTGAATAGGGGTTGCAGCTGTAAATTCCATCAGTGGTGGAATTGCTGGTACTTATCATGGGTGTATTATAGGGGAATTAATGTAAGAATGTGTCTAACCCTACTCTGGTTGTGAACCCAACAAAGGGAATTCTAAATCTGCTACTATTTTATCCAAATATATTGGTGGTTTGTATCTCGTGTTGAAAGGATATTCTTAATCTTCTTTAATTACTATGGAAACCCCTCTTTATTGATGTGCGCTAGCTGGAAGTGAAAGTTGAGAATATTCTTATAGAACATGTCTAGCAAGAAGGATTCCCCAGAGTGATTCTTCATTGAGTCTCCTCAATTATATCATTTATTCCTCTTACTAGGAAAATCTTTCCTCTAGGGGAAGGGGATTATCCTCTCCAAGAGGTAGGTGATACATGATTTGACCCTTACCTTTCCTTCCTTCAAGGAAGTAAAGGTGGATTGTACAAGAAAGTTCCCAAATTTAGGGAAATCCTCTAGTTTTGGGTAATAACACCTCCTTCATTTGTTTCGGTGTAGACCGCATTATGAACTAGAACTTCATATTCTCACTCCTCTGAATTGGACCTGTGTTCTTCGGAATCTATGAGGGTGGAATTGATGAAATTTAATCATTTTCAATGAATTTTAAGAATTCTATCAGTGTCTTTCTGAGACTATATTTTTCTATGCCCACCATGAGGCCTTGTCCTCTCATTTTCTAATTCTTTGGGATCTACTTGGTGGATAGTAATCCAAATGTAATCTCCAGATAGTTCAGTCATATGTGTCTCTAACAAGGGTATTATATCTCGTGATGGAATGAATTGGGAGGATCCACTTTGTGGCATTTTTTATAATCATGAGAATATCGATTCCCCTTATGGAGGGGACTTTTTAGGTGAAAAATCCCCCAGCCCTGAGGGTTAGGGATGTTTCTATTCTTCTTTCACAAACATCCAGACATGGTTTTCCAACCTCGATAGTTGGGTTAGAAAATACTCTATTCCCATGGGATGGGGTTTCCCCTAAACTATCATGGATTCTGTTTCCATGGCTTCCCTTCTGATTTTATGTATTTTTTTCTGAACATGGGTTGGGTGCATCATTTGGTATGCACTAGGATCAACCATTTTTTGAATATCGTAGCTCTATTTCTAACATTTTCACTATCGAATGGATTAAATCCTCTAAGAAGTAGTCTTTCTCAATATTATTAGATTCTTGACACAAAATTCTCTCAACATCCTACTCTTTTCTAGCCCAACGTCAATGAGAGTCATTTGAGGCCTATTTTTATTAAGCATATCTTTGATAATGAATAGATTTTGTTTGTTTAATCTGACATAAATCTATAACATTGCATGTTTCAACCTTCATAGGGATTTTATAACTAAAGAGCGTAGTGAAATGTATCTCTCCATGGACACCTCATCCTCTAATATGAACACTATATGGGGCATCAGTGATCAGTTGTCACAACCTCATAAATGTGCTGAAGTGTGAATGTTGAAGGGATCCTTACTATTTTTTGATCTTTTAGTGTCATGAATCCAAGAGAGTTTCCATGTCAATTTTGGTGTTACAATCATTATTTTACATTGACATGAATTTGATACTTTTCATATGGTAATACATTCACTTTCAAGTGATGAAGAGTTTTCCATATATTGAGGCAGATGTCGTGCATGTAATTTTCTGACAGTGCCTATGGAATGTTGTATTGAGCGGTGGCTAAAGGAAATAACATAATCGATATGTCATCCTTAGACATCTGCTTTCTCATGTTTAGCATGTCATATTTATCTTTTTTTGGTGGTTCCTCTACTTGTTCTAATAAGAGTGGACTCTTACAGACTGCTTTATCATAAGTGATGATATTAGTAGGTATTTTCTTTATTATGTTGGAAGGCAGATGATCCAAAGGAGGTTTAGATAATTACCATCGCATTGGGTTGTCTTCTTGTTGAGAATGGATTTCACCTGCCAATAAAATGGCATAAAACATGACTAGGATTTTTTTTCAAGTGTCTCGTGATATGATCGATGTCTTATCACTACATTTCCAATTAGAGAATTCTCTTGACAATGTGAAACACTACTGTGTAGGGAACATTCACAGTTAATACCATCATGGGGAGGACAACCATGGTGGATTACAACAAGGGGAACACCCTATTTCTCCTTGATCTTCTGACCATGTTGAGGGCTATTGAGGCTCTCATCAAGAGATGGGAACTTGATATCAATCGGATTGAATACATGAATAAATACATCATGGTGAAGTTTCCAAATAGGTCCTTTTGAATTACTACTACTAGTCCCATAATTTGGTAACAAGAGGGTAGGATCTTGAGCTTACATAGATAAGCATCTAAAGGCTATAATAACTCCAAAATTAAGTAGAGCTAGATCATAGACCAGATATTGAGTTTCAAATAATTTTTTATGAGACTTCATCTTGGATTCCTTCTTATGAGAGATTGTGGATACTTATTAGGAGAAGTAGTTTTCATGGAAAGGTGTTTGTACCAACCTTAGAGTGACCATTTGGATAGGTCGATTATCTCTAATTGGAGAGTGTGTATGTTCCCAATCTAGTTGTCTATATAATATGGGGTATTTTTCCCCATCACCCTTATGAATGATAGAAGAGGGATGTATTTTCTCTGGGGTGACATGATGATGAGACACCACACTTATGGGGATAGAGTTGTGTGTTCATCCATCATGCACTTCTGTCAATGCTATTATGATTTCCTATGAATTTTGTAGGATGATGACAGGTATTTGTGTCTACCCTTTCAATATTTCTAGGATATTCTTAGTGAATTTAGTAGTCAGAATGGGGATATATTCCCATTCTGTATCTGAAGTATGTGTATGTTCCTTTTCCTATCCTCCCTTTCCTTCTAGTAGATACTGACATTACTCATGCATGGGAGAAGAGAGTTGAGTCTTCACCCTGCTTGTCATTGGGACTTTCTGACTGACTTCTCCAGGTGCTACGAGATGTGGCTACTTACAATCTTGGTGAATACAAGCAGTTGTGTGCACCTTCTCATGGCTTTCCCTCAAACTTGGTTGGTGAGATTCTTTGAATGCTTCCAGATGATTCTATTAGCAATCTTGGTGAGTGTAGGCATGTGTAAGTTACTATTCACAGTATGCCACTATATTTGTTTGTCAGGATTTCTTTGATTACTGCTAGGAAATTCTGTTGGCTGGATGAATAAAGGAAAATAGTTGTATGTGATCGCTTGCAATTTTCCACCAAATTGGGCTAGTAAGATTCTTTGGAGTGGGAAGAGGTGTTAACCTTCTCCATGTTGTCATATTTTCATCCATAGTGGGTTATCTTGCATGCTCTAGTTTGAAGGTCATGGGTTGGATAGACAAGGATAGCACCCTCATCTTGTTTAGGGTTTACTACCATGCGATATTGACCAGACAATCACTGGTAGGATACCTTGAGAAGGACCCTTGTGTATCTTAGATAAGGTTTTATGTGGATTCTTAATCCACCTCCCTAATATATGGGAGGGAATGGTTACAACATTTTAGGTATAATCTCTTGAAATGGTGGAAGGTGGTGTTCGGTGTCGTCTGTATCAGGACCACAGTCATTATTGACTAGATTATTGGTGGGGCTTCATGAACTAGAGGGCTTGTATAGAATCCTCTAGGGTTGGTATTGTACCATTTTGGTGGTATTCTTGGACCAATGATTTTGAGATCTAGTGTTGAAGATGATGTCTTGGTGATGGCATCCTCTGTGTGGATGTAGATCTGATCTGAGATGTAACCTAGGCATTTTTTGGTGAAATTTAGGATGATGCCATTGGATTGAAGGGATTTCTGATATAAAGTGCCTAGAATATGATAATCATGAACATGAAAACCTTTTTAAAATATAATCTTATCTAAATGACAATGTTAATGATTGATTATTTTTTATGGGCCTCTCTTATCAGGTGAAAGGGGCCTCACAGATGGGTGACACTATCATCTTGGTTACGGATTCATGTCAGGTTCACCAATTTTTTCCCTCAGAGATATGTTCGAGTCATAATACATTATTTTTGAATGGTTTCCAATGGTTTTTATTTATATAACTAGAAAAATCCAATGGTTTTATATCCAAAGGGACCTACTTTCCAAATACAGGTGCTCATTAGATATTTTGACCAATGATACTTAATAACTCACATTGGTCAAGAGGATGGGAGGTCAAGCTCATGATGCCATATTTGGGGGGAATTATTTACTAATCTAGGACTCTCTTATAGATTTAAGATATGTTCATGAATCCTTTATTAATTAAAATGTATGATTTATATTTCCCTAGAATTAACAACCAATTATTAGCATGTATGGAATTTAGAATAATTTGTATGTATATGAGGTTATTGATCAATGGAGATATCTATATGTATCCATGGTTCTCCATCAATGTAATCCCTTTATGTAAAAATTATATATTATTTGGTCATTATAACAATAATGATGGTTTTCTAGCCACTCAGTGGGTAGCTCTGGAGAGTATCATCATCAAGGTAGATGGGATTTATTTTAATGTTGGGATCAAATCCATATGATGGGATTTTAATGTATCCTTGTGAAAGGAATCGGAACCCGTGTAGTTCAGTGCCACCTAATGTGGAACTTCATACCTTTTAAGGTCATGTGATAAGGACCTAACCATATAGTTTAACATCATTTGTAAAGGATGTATAGGTGGAAGGTGCCTAGTAAAAGTTTGGTGTGGAACTTTTGCTGAAACGCCCTAGGTAACCTAGAAGGAAGATGGATTCCCAAATTGAATTAGACCCTGTTGGTAATGTGGCCCAGAGAGAATAGGGTTGATTTTAGATGATCAGTTTTGGACCTTAGGGAGGCATCCAACATATCCTATTTGTATGGGAATCAAAGACAACGTTGTTCAGTTGGTCTCACAGTAGAGTATGACCCTTTGATAGGATTAAGTTGGGGATTATTCCTAAAAATTATGCCTTAAAAAGAGACCATGAGGTATGTCTCAACTCAAAGTGATTTAAAGGATTTTTTTGGGGCTTACTCCTAAGGATGATGCCCAGATTAATGGAATTATGATTGGGGATTACTCCTAAGGAGGATGACAATTGAGATCGGGCCCTATTTGGTCATCTTACATATCATAATTATAACAAGAATCAAAGTTCATGTGGTTAAATAGCTGGGACTTATGCATTGAGGTTTCCTGGATAAATGGTGTGATAGTTGGGGATTACTCATAAGGAGTATGCCCATATGGTTTGGGATCATTTGGATTTCATGTTCACCTTCAACCTCTAAGACCACGTGATTCATGCTCGATGTGAGAAACAAGAGGAAATAAAAGAACCAAGAAACTAGATGATCTACTTTTCCCTAAGTTGGATACATGGCCTTGAGGACTCACACCTATGGAATCACTCTAAAGAAATGTGATAGGAAGCTTCAAAGAATTATATACTACTAAAACATACATCCAAGTGTGTGGGTGTCATAGTTATGGCTTTCCTTTGTTTCCACATGAGTAGGGATGAGTCATTATTGAAGTAGGAAGAAGAAGATCTAGAATACCATAAACTTCTCCTCTGCTGGTGGAAGAGGATGAGGTGATGTTGGAAGAGGATGAGGGTAAAACAGTTGCCTCTCTTCACTTTACCCTGAAATAGATCCCAGGTGTGGAGAAGGAAGGAAGGAAGTAAGAGAAAAGGGGAGATGTCTTGGGTACCCATGCCCTCTTTGACCCGGTGGCTAGGAGGAAGAGATAAGCAAGATTGAAACCTCCTACAAGAAAGGCTATGGGATTACTCTAGGAGTGATGCCCTAAAATTGGCGTCGTGGTGAGGGAGGAGGATCTCATTCCATGTTGAATGGAAAATTAAGCATAATCCTCACCCTCTATGCTAGGAATTGGAGGTTCCAAGTCTTAAAGATGAGAAGGGTAGGACATGGTCCTAACCCTAGTTCCCAAGACCGAGAACTCCCTAACATTGTCCCTACTGTAGGGGTCCTCGTGACCATAGGGATAGACACTCACATGCACTATGAGGACCCCAAACGAACAACCTAATAAGCATGGGGAACCTCAGACCGTAGGAATACAAACCAAAATGGGGGACATGTTGGTGTTCCACTATCTATGGTTATGTAAGTTCATAGGTTTTAGTGGAGGTTTCAAACTGGTACCTTTCAGAAAATGTATCCAAAGGAGGAGAGTCACTGCCATGGATGGATTTGAAGAATGCCTGATGAGTGGCTCATGCAAGCTGAAGGTTAGGGAAAACCAAGGGGATTCATGCAGGTGGGCTTGGTAGAGTCAAGGAAGGCTCTAATAAAGGGTTCTTATCATAGGTAGGTCTGGGTGAGCTGGTTATACCCTGGGTGAAGGAAAACCTAGGAAACTAAACTTAGGAAAGACTTTTCTCAAGCCATCAAGTGTATCCAAATGTTTTCCCGAAGGTGGATTGCATAGGTCCCTAGTTAAGGAAATGGACCTACCACTAGTTGTTATTAACCATGGAGTGAGAAAGTTCCTCACATAGGTATCATTTATTTCAAACCATAGGAGGACTTGAGTTTCACTTTCCACCATTGATTTTCTCTTCTTCGGGTTTTATAAAGATACCTAGAAGGTTTTGGGAGTCTTGAGAGAAGTACTAGAGTGAGAAGAGTTATGGGAGGCCTTTAGAAAATTTCATCCATAAAAAAGAAGACCCCAGGGTTTTATTTATAAGAAAATATAGGACCTTAGGTGAAATTCCTATCTTGATCAGGTGTCTCGCATAGGATGATCCTGTAGGCTGATGCACAGGAACCCTAAACAATGATGGTGCTCTAGGTTACCTAGGAAAATGGCCCTTGGGGGATTTTGCGATCCTCATCCTTCTTGATTTTTATTCTTCTATTCTCCCTAAGGTATTTCCATTTATCATATTTTGATCCATGTGATGAAATAGTGTGTCAAAAATGGTATAACACCAATTTGAGGTATCATAGTATGGAATGGATGACCCAATCACATGTTTATATTGGATTCCCTAGATTGTTACTGTCACGAACCGAATCTGGTCACCGCCAAAACCGGCACCAAACCCAGCCCGTGACATAACCCGAAGGGCGTTCCCTATCCCCACGGGCTGGAAAAAGTTCCTGGGTATCATTAATTTAGGTTTGGGAATGATTTACCTGATTATGAAAGCATAAAACATTAAAAACAATCCATAATATAAATCTGAAATTTTTGAGCCAAACAAGACTTAAGTAAAAACCAGAACTGAGTACATTGGTTTAAAGATAATAAAAGTTGTCCAAATAAAAATAATTATAGCATAAAGACATCCCCAATGACTCCACATGTCTAGGGGTCATCGCCCCCAAGCTATCTCCCAAAAATCCTAGCTCCAGACTATGCTGACTCTTCCCCAAATAACATGACCCAAGGAGAGAACCTCCTCTGATACCATTTTGTCACGAACCGAATCTGGTCACTGCCAAAACCGACACCAAACCTAGCCCATGACATAACCCGAAGGGCTTTCCCTATCCCCACGGGCTGGCACAAGTTCCCAGGTATCATTAATTTAGGTTTGGGAATGATTTACCCGAGTATGAAAGCATAAAACATTAAAAACAATCCATAATATAAATCTGAAATTTTTGAGCCAAACAAGACTTAAGTAAAAACCAGAACTGAGTACATTGGTTTAAAGATAATACAAGTGGTCCAAATAAAAATAATTATAGCATCAAGACAGCCCCAAGGACTCCACACGACTAGGGGTCATCGCCCCAAGCTATCTCCACAACTCTGCACCAAGGATGGGAACTAACACCATGAACCGCCATCACCCTTAGCCTTTCCTTTACCTGAATCAAACATAACCAAGCCTACTTACACCCAAGGGGTGTAAGTAGGGTGTGAGCCTAAGCTCAGTAGGATACCACCTAATGATTCCAAAGAGTATGAAATATAATGTGAAAAAGCAAGCAGTTTTCAAACGCAAGGAAAAGTAGTGTTAAAATTTCAAGAAATGAAACCTCTAATTGAAAATTGTTTTCAATCCAAAATTTTCAGAATATTAACACATTAAAATAGAAATGTTATATACTTTAATTTACTTCCAAACACACCCTAAGACATGGGTAAATACTAAAAATCCAATGAGCAACAACATTGGGAACACCCCTAGGCACTAGGTTGTCTTGGGCCCTATGTACCTCGTACCTCGGTGTAAAGTAACCATAGAAAAATCCTTTCTCATGCACGATCCACTAGTAGTGAACATACCCATAACCTAGTGGTCCCCAATAATCATCCACATAGTTTATTTATAGTTGTCGTTATCCAAATGCTAAGTGAAACAGGGACAAAACCCATCTGGTCCACTAGCCGTACTAGTACAAATCCGCCCCACCTAGGTACCCGGGCTTCCTCTTTTTTTCTCAATAAATTTCAGCATGCAACATAAATAAATTTTCATATAAAACACCATTACGGGTCAAACACAACCAATACAGTAGATATCACATTTTATACCACTTAAAACATGCAACAAAACACTTAGATTTTTCATAAAACAATTCCACAAAATCTCGTAGTGTTTCAGACACAAAACTCCTTATAAACCTCACTTTCATACTATGTTCACATATTTAAGTTTCCAAAACATAAATGGAATCCTACTACATTTCAGTGAAAACACAAAATCATTTTTAGGGCAACCCCATATGGTTCAAGAAACGACATCATTGCAAAGTCTCCATTTTTACACAACACAACTCTTAGAATTTCATGTGGTTCACAAACACCATTAAAACCATATTTTTCAGCAACAAACACAAGGGGAAATCATTAAAAACAGTATTTTTATCCCTATTATAGTTCAATAAAATCAACTAGTTACTTATAGGGTAGCCCCAATTAAACTAATAAAACATTTCTATGAAAAACATCCAATTTCACATGAAATTGGCATTTAGGATTCATTTTAAATACAAACACCACTAAAACTATATTTTTCAGAAATAATAAAATTGAATAAGCATGAAAATACCACAAAAACAGTAGCCAATTCACAAAGATTTCATACACAATGGAATCACCTACCAAAATCAAGGAAACCCTTGAATCCTTTGTGCGAAAACTCAAACGCACCACTGCCGCACCTCAAGGAAGGTAAACCAGACCTAAAACCATAATTTCAGACCATGAAACACAAGATAAAACCCTAATTTTAATACACTACTTCCTGTACATTAGGAACCTCAAAGATAACGGAATAAACCCTAAGTACATTGGATGTAACCCTAAACAAATTGAAAGAAGAAAGGAGGAGAACAACTTACTTAAAATATCTTGTAAAAATCGCCCCCAAAAATACCAGTATCTGATTTTAAAAATACTCAAACATTCAAGGGAGGTTCTAACAAGGATAGGTATATCATTTAGGAATTTTAATGGGGGAAAAAGAGTAATAATAGAAGGAGTTATGAAGGAAACAAATTACCTTTATAAATCTGCCCAAAATTTGAGTTCTTCATAAGTTTCAACCTAAACCGAGATGCAAATGAGCTGAAATGATGGTGGGAGGATATTGGACGCGTGTCTGGGTTCAAGGGGCGTGTTTGGGGATTTGAATCACCGAAATATCCTTAAAAATGAATAAGTTATTAATTAATCAAATTTTATTTTTAAAACTGGAATTGGGCTTTCGGGCAGGCCCAATCCCTTAAATAAAAACCCATATACACCTTGGTTATGGAATTCCAAAGGCTCCAAATTTTAATTTTGGTGTTAATATATCAGGGGAGGACATTTAGGAGTTGTAATGAGTGAAAAATATTAAAAAATGAATAAGTTATAAAAGAAACAAAATTTATTTTTAAATCAGGAATTGGGCTCACGGTTTGGCCCAATTCATGAAAACTCACCTACTCTCCATAAAAACTTTGGAAACCCCCCAAAACAAAACATTAATGGAAATTAAAATAAAAATACATTTAAATAAGCTATGTATGTGACAGTTACCCTGGATTCATCTTGCTCGGAAAACCTAGGACATGCTTATTGGGATCCACCCAAGTCTTTACCATGTTTTCTATGGATGAGCTATGTGGACTTCATGAGGACACCTTCAGCTATGGTCTTGGGTCCTAGACCATGTTGGTATATATTACACCAAGTTTTCTATGGATTAACTTTGTAGACTCTAATAGGATTCCTTGGTCATTGGACTTAGGTCATTGTCCTCATATGTTTGATATATGATTATTCGATGTAGGTTGTACTTTATTGACACTTGACATGTCAACGTAGGACATAACTGACAACTTTATCTATTATGTAGTTATTCACCATTCATAAACTACTTTTTATCACATGTTCTTATATACTTTATCACATCATTTATTTTAGATATTTATTCCTATTATATCTTATCATTTTTAAATCTTATATTCATGAACTTGGTTTGTTATAGACACCATTGGTGGTGTCCTACTGAATATTTCTCACATTCTGTTTAGGCCATGGATTGGTACCCAGATGGACTTCAATGTTACAGGTAAGGAAAAATGAAGGGTCCAATTATGGATGCATAATTTCTTATGATAGGATGGAGTGAAAGAGCGGAGGACCGAGCTTATTCTTGCAATGTTATTATAGATAACTTTTTGTCTTTTTGTATTTATTGTTTTATATAACTTCTTCCCTATTCCCATGTACTTTCTCCTTTTGTATATCATCAATTAAAAGACATTGGATATGGCTTCTACTAGTTTATTTATGATATCTAGATAATTTAATTTCCTATTTATAGTTATTTATTATGTTTCTGTTGTTTATTTCTATTATGATTCTGTTATGCCACCCTCTAATTATGAGGGTATATCTCCCCACTATACTCTTAAATGCCCTCATTTCTAGTCAGCAACCTCTTCCATATAGGGAAGCAGGCTTGATGCTATGTGATCCATTGGTTCAGCTACTATTATCAAGTGAGCTGGGTTGGAACATCACAAAGTGGTATCAGATCTTATTTTAAATTTTTAATTAGTATTTGGGTTATTAGAAAGGAGACTAGGAATGTGTTGGAATCTAGTAATGAGATTGTTCATGGGATTATCTTACCAAAATATAAGGAAAATCCAAATTTTTTGGGATGAGACTTGATGTTTTGGATTGTTCCTATTACATGTGCATTTTTCCACCATTGGGTGACACACATGATTTGTGAAGTTTATTATCATTGTGAGTTTTCTTTTACCCTTGGACCGATGATGCAAGGAGGTGTCGTCTCATGTATCATTATAGGAACTTGATGATTTACATGTCATGCATATGCCATGACATATCTATTTTACTGTGTACATTTCCTACAACATGTTGTGGTGTTTTGATTAATATAGATATTATTAGACTAACATTTATACATGGTAAATACAAT
The DNA here is from genome assembly GCA_963277665.1 of Viscum album. Classification (NCBI taxonomy): domain Eukaryota; kingdom Viridiplantae; phylum Streptophyta; class Magnoliopsida; order Santalales; family Viscaceae; genus Viscum; species Viscum album. The sequence continues at coordinate 164,155,224 of OY728159.1, forward strand.
AAATAATTGGTTAATTAAAGTGTATGCATCAATATAAATGGCTTTTTCCCATATAGTTTAATGGAGGAACCTTAATAAAACAATTATCATATGTTTTGAGTTGTGGAACATTGGTCACATGGGATAAAACATTAGTTGGTTTTAGTTTCATGGATTCCAATTGAAATTTTAAGAGTTTTTGTGCCTTTATAAATTGGTAATAGTGATACATATAATTGAACCACCATAGAGGCTATTTGTAGTTACATAATGTGTCAGTTGTAATTTATAAATAAAGTACTCAATAAATTTAAAATGGTAACACATCTAACTATACCATGATGACTATATAGATAATAATAAAAAAAATGAACTATTAATTCTTCATAAATTAAATGATACAGTTTCCAGAAAATGGAGATGATAATTGAAACTTAAAGGGTGTTTTACTCTACAAATTATAATTGATATACCATATTCCATAACCCCTAGTGTAAATTAGAAAACATTACTTTAACCCAACCTTAGTATTGGGTAGTAGGGATTGTCTCTTGTAATCCCAAACATGGTCATAGGAGTAGGCATAGAGGTGTGATTCTTATATAGTAAGGTTTGTACCTCTCATATTCTTATGTGTATGATTTAAAGCATTATAAAAGCTATTATAATGTGTGTTCTTGGAATTTGTAAAGCTATAAAAACATGAATTTCTCATGTTGTGTACTAATAGGGTGGTGATAACCATGCTCCGTAGGTGGTGGAACCTGATCTACCATTATTACATCCAGTAGTTCTACTTGTAGTACCTCTCGTTATACCCTACTAGGTCACTAGCACCCAATTTTGAAAGGGATTATTATGACTCATGCACTTTATATGGGGATCCATATGTCCTTCATAATATGTTAGATTTGAAATGATAATTTCAATAGAAGTATCCTCCTATGTTTTTAGGGGATGGTGGTCCATAGGTAGAGGATTCATGATTGGAGGACATGTTTTCTATATTCGAGCACCTTGATACACCTTATGAGAGGATATTAAAGATTTCTATGTATATGCTACAAGATACGACCAAGAAATGGTTGGATATTATTACCCAAGTAGACCATCATTGGGACATGGTTTATGGGATTTCTAGATGGCCTTCTATGATTATTTCTATACCAAGATGTTGATGGATAATAGATCCATAGATTTTATGTATCTAGAGCAAGGCACTTTATTAGTTATGGACTACTCCAATCATTTCACACAGCTCCAACATCTCACCCCAATCCTTTTAGGTGATTAGTTATCCAGTGATAGGTGATTTGAGGATGTTCTTAGACATGAAATCTGATCTCAGATGAATATTTTATGACCACCATCACCTAGATATTTTATAAAGAATTCATAGATAAGCATAACCTGATAGATGGCGTGGGTGAGAGCCATAACATTTTGAATCCTAGACCCAGAACTACTTCGACCAATGGAAGGAAGCATCTCTTGGAGTTTTCTTCAGGAGGCAGAAGTAGTCATAGAATTCACCTAGAGAGACATGTGATATATCCTCAGTGTGGTAAGAGAGGTCATATGAAGCCCCAGTTGATAGAGCTTTAGTTGAGTACAGATCCTATTGTAGGATGGGATATCTATAGAGGTTTTTCTAGATCTTTCCACATATGTGTAGTGGAAAAGGATCTTCCCCATATTCACCTTTAGAAGTTGGATCGACAGCTCTATGTCATCTTGGGAGTTGGAGCACTAGATACCGGGTAGGCCGAGGAGGTGGTCATAACCGAGGAAGCAAGGAACCAGATTTGCAGCACTAGCAGAGCGAGCCTGCCTAAGGTATACAAGTTGTATCTCAAGTCCATGTATCATTCTAGATATATGTAGTTCATTTGAACCCTAAGGAGAAGAGTTTTGGTCCATCTATAGTTAGATGTATTATTTTTGAAGTCTATACTCTAGTTTCTATTCTATTAGATATAAGTGATTCTCACTCTTTTATATCTATGATGACCATGAAGAATATTGGCCTTGAAATAGAGTATTTTTGTGGAATGATGGAACTCGGTATTCCATTGGTAATTTGATCAAAGAGTATATGCCAGTTTATGGATTCCCCCTTGAGATAGGTGGGTATTTTTTTCATATGGAACCTCGTTGTTCTCAAGATGATAGATTGTAACATCATCCTTAGGATGCACTAGTTGGTTTTTTATGATACTTATATTGATTTCAATAATAGAAGGGTATCCTTCACATCACTATAGGGTGATATATATATATTCACAAGGGTGAATTGGATGTCTAGGAATTTTGACCTGGACCCAAGCATCATGGGCTAGATTAGTGATATCCCATATTACTAGCCTTTATATAGATATTTGGGAACATGTCAGGCTGATTTCTCTCTTGTAGTAGATCATTTCAAGGATGTATTCCTTAATGATTTTTTGGACTAACTTCTAAGAGATAGGTAGAGTTTACTATAGATCTAGTTCCAAGAGTATCATTGGTATCCATTCCTCCTTATAAGTGGCTATTGCTGAGTTGTAGGAGATCAAGTGGAAGCTATAAGACTTGGAATCTAATGGTTTTATATTTCCAAGTACATACCCATGGGGTTCACCTATAATTTTCTCCAAGAAGGTAGATGGTACCCATAGTATTTTCATAGATTACTATCATTTGAACCAATTTACATTTAAGAATTGGTATCCATTGTAATGTATATATGAACTCTTCAACCAGTTCTAAGGAGTGAGAGTTTTATCCAAAATCGATTTAAGGATGGGATAACATTAGGTGTGTGTTAGACCATTAGATATACCTTGTATAAAATTCTATAGTAGATATGTCTTACATGAGTATTTAGTCATGTCGTTCAGTCTTATGAACACACCATCAGTATTCATGGATTAATAAACTGGGTTTTCTACTCGTATCTAGATTTATTTGTGATAGTATTAATGGGCTACATCTTGGTGTACTCGCATACTTGACACGAACATTAACAACATATTGATATCATTTTTATCAAACTAAGAGAGAACCAGTTGTATACAAATATCACCAAATTTAACTTTTGGATCGATAAGGTCCACTTATTGCATCATATTTTCTTAGAGATAGGAGTATCAGTTAAGTTGGAGAATGTGAGAGCCATTTATTTTCGAGAGAATACCAAGAACATGTTTTATATACAAAGATTCTTATGGATGGATGGATATTACAAGAACTTTATATAGGATTTCTCATTTCATATAGAACCACTCATAGACTTGACCAAAAATGGTTTCAAGTTTATATGGTCAAAAGAACGCGAGGAAGCCTTTCAAGAGCTGAAAGGGAGATTAAATTCAATTACAATCCAGATTTTACCAAATCCTATTATTGGATAAAATAATTATGGTGATGCATCAAGAATTGGTATGGGATTCATTTTGATGTATGGAGATTAATTCATGGTGTATGGGTCTCATTAGTTGATATCTCATGAGAATAACTACCCAACACATGAACTCAAGATAGAAGTTTTGGTTCATGCCTTGTATTGTTGGAGACATTACTTATTGGGAGATAATTTTTTTGTGTACAAAAACCAAAAAAGTCTCAAATATATATTTACATTGTGTGATTTAAATTTTTGGAAACTAATATGGGTTAAATACCTACAATACTTAGAATTCAATATTGCTTATACCATGGGGAAGGGAAATGTTATTACTGATGCACTAATCTAGAAGACTAAGAAACAGGTAATACATAAGGCTAGTAGTGAGTGGAAGTTGATAGACTTACTTTCTAAGATTCATTTGGAGGTTTAGGACCATCATGGATTTCCATTACATGCATTGTTATTAGTGACCAATTCACTTTTAGATAGAGTGAAGATGAGGAAAATTTATGATCCTAAGGGCTTGGTCCTATGTAAGATCATTTTAGGTGAGGACCCACCACCTTATTGGATAATTGATGAGGTTGAGGTATTATGAATTCATGGATGTTTTTTGGGTTCCTACAGACATCCAAGGGGAATTTATGCAAGAGTCTCATGCCTCTTATTTGGTTGTACATCCTATAATTAAGAAGATATATCATGATTTACGCCGCTAATACTGGTGGCATGGTATGAAAAGTGATATGTCTAGTTTTTTTACTCGATGTTACTCCTATCATTAGGTGAAGGCATAACACTAGTGTTCGATAGGGATATTATAGTCATTGTCCATTATTGAGTAGAAATGGGATGAAGTCTCTATGGATTTTGTGACGAGATTACCCAGGTCACCTCAAGGTCGTGACATGATATGGGTAATCATATACAGATCCATAATGGTCTAGCACTTCCTACCTATTAGAGATACATTTTCAGTGGATGATCTAGGAAGGATATATTTCAGAGAGATCATATTCTTTCATGGAGTTCCACATACTATCATATTAAAAAGAGACACTCAATTAACATCATGGTTCTGGAAGGGTTTGTAGAGGGCATTGGGTTCACATGTACTATTGAGTACAAACTATCACCCATATATTGATGGTTGATCCGAGGGTATGATACAATTGTTAGATAAAATTCTTCTAGAATGCATCATAGATTTTTAGGGTTCTTAGAATAAGCACCTACCACTCACTGAGTTCACTTATAGTAACAGCTTCCAAGAAATTATATATATGGCTCTTTATGAGTCTTTATAAGGCACACCATTCCATTTACCCATTTTCTAGTTATAAGTAGGATATGAAATGATACTACGAACTCATCTAATTTTAGAGACTATGGAGTAGGTACAACATATCAGGAAGTGTATGGATACATCTTAGTCTAGGTTGATGCCTTACACCAATCGATATCGTCGAACACTAGAGTTATAGGTGGGGGTTCGAGTTTTCTTGTGTGTTTCTACTATATTGGGGAATAGATAGATTCAAAGGTAGGGTAATATATCTCTTTGTTATGTTGGGACTTTCAAGATTTTGGATAGTATTGAGATGGTAGCCTATTAGTTACAGTTACCTCAGAGTTATCGATCCATTATATACATCTTCCACACATCTCAGTTGAATCATTATCACTCAAACCCATCTCATATTCTTCATCCTGGTGAGATTGAGTTGTAGGTAGATGTGTACTTTGAGGATAATCCAATATATATCATTGATCTGATCATAAAGGCTCTATGAGGTAGGTAAGTTCCTCTAGTATGGGTGATATGGAAGCACGACTATGTATAGGGTAGAACTTAGGAGAGGAAGGATGATGCACAAGATCAGTGGTCAGTGTTATTCTTATATGATGCTTTACCACCCTTGGAAGGGAAACATAGTGAGGATTTGTTTTATAGAGGGGAGATTGTAATAACCTAGTTTTCCACATGAGGTACATTTCCTTTAAATTATAGTTCAAAATATCCTTTATGTTTAAATGAATGTGATTATGAGTTTAAGTAAGGGATCACGAGCATTTGAGGATTTTTCGAAGCTTGGAGCTCTAGTTTTTTGAGGAATATACAGTGGTTCATAGTTGTCACCATAGTTAGGAGTAACCATGGGGATCCACCACAAAATACTATAAGAGGTGGAGAACGGTTTGGAAACCATGTGAGGTAAGTTTTATGGCTATGAATGGAGCTTCATAGAGACTATATAGGGGACCTGCACAGGCTGAACATGGTTTTAAAAACTGTGAAACTAGTCACACAAGTTGTTCCACTTAGGCAGCGACCCTGTATAGTTGGATCATGTTTTGGGTAAACCATGTGGCCTAACTATGTGAGGGGTGGATCTCCTTAGATTGTGATAGTGCATGTTTAGCACATGGTTTGGAAAACCATACATCCCAACTATTCACCCTTTATAAGTTAGGTAAATGACCTTTTTTCCCTTAAAAATAATTTTCCTCACTTTCCTACTCACTTCTCATGAATAGAAAGCCCTCATATTTGGGAGCTCCTCCTTTCACCTTCACCTAATCATTAAATCACCTCCTTCAAATAGACTCTGATCGAACCATTGTTCATCACATTGGATTAGTATCAGTAATCTTTCTAAACCTCTTATTTCCTTCATTTATCTCGATATATGAAATGATAAATCCATGTGAACTATTTTCCCTATTTTTCAGTCATTCATATATTTCTTTGATTTTTACCATTCTAGAATGAATCAAAAGCCAATATTGGTTGAGGGGAGTACTTCCCATGTAAGGTAGGTTCTCTATACCTTTTCCATTTATGTTTTTCTGTTCTATAGCTTGTTCCACAATTTCGCATGCTAGGATTTATGGGCATTTCTCCTAAAGTTAATATACTCTTAAATCTGATGTTTAAACCATGATTTAAACATGTTATTACACTCATATGAAATTTTTTAGGTTTTTAGCCTCAACCTGAACCACTCTTGGGGTGGGTTCATTTTATTAAACATATTTACACCACCCTCGGGGTGAGTTAAGATCATTATTACTAATAGGATTCCTATATAAATTAAATGAATTATTAAAGGTTTAGTAACTAATTTAGAACCTTGTCATTTATAAATGAAAGGAATGATGAAATGAGATAAATGGGAGTTGTGTAATGGAATGGAAAACCCCTTATCTTATGAACAATTATGAAATTTATTAGTGAAGTGGCATGGACACTAACATGGCTCCTTGATCCCTTCTATGTTAAATTTAATGAAATTGATTAAAGTCATAGACACTAACTTGGCCTCCCTATTTACTGCTTGTATGTGAAATGAATAATTAAATGATAATTGATGGATTAAATTGGTAAGGTAATGGATAACAAAATAGTCACGTAAATAATTATATAAATTAAATTAATAATGAATGACACAGTAAAACACTATCATGAAGTATCATAGTATGGAACTAATAACCCACTCATATGTTTATATTGGATGATTTGGATTGTTACCTTGGATCCGGCATGCTCGAACCTCGTTGAATACACTCCATGGCATCCACATAAATCTTTACTGAGTTTTATATAGATGATATATATGGACTCGAATAGGATGCCTTCAGCTATAGGCCTTGGGTCCTTTCCCATTTAGGTCTATATTACACTAAATTTTCTATAGATGAGATATTTGGACTTGAAGAGGATGGAATGGTCATTGTCCCTGAGTCTTATCCCTCATAGGTCTAATATATGATTATTCAGCATTGGACGTACTTTCTTGAAACTAGACATGTCGGCATAGGTTGTAGATGATTCCTTGATCAGTTATATAGTTATTCATCATTCATATATGATTTTTAATCACATGTACTTATAGAATAGATCACATAATTTATTTTAATTCTTTATTCTTATTATATATGTACACTTTTATAGATTATATTCAAGGATTGGATTTGTTATAGACACTATTGGTGGTGTCCTAATGAGTATATCTCACACCCTGTTCAGGCTTCCAATTGGTACCCAGAAAGACTTCATGGTTGTAGGTAGGGACAAAGTGAAGAATTTAGTTCTTTATTTCTGGTTTCTTACTCTAGGATAGTTTGTGGGAGCAGAGTAATGTTCTTATGCTTGCAATTCTTTTAGAGATATATTTTAGTCTTTTTTATTTTTTTATTTTTCAATTTTTTTATTTTTTGTATTTTTGTATTTTGTATTTTTGTATAGAATTTTGAATATTTCTACTTAAATTTTCTTATTTATTTTCCATTTTTTATATTAGCGTTACATGGTCAGTATAATTTTGTACAAGACATTGGATATGGCTTCTACTAGTTTATTTATGATATCTAGGTGATTTACTTTTCCACAGCTTTTTATTTATTATTCTTCCTCTATTATTATTATGATTTTGTTGTTACTCCCTTTGATTATGAGGTTATATTCTCCCCGCGATACTCTTACATATCCTCAATGTTATTCGATAGCCTCTGGTGTATGGGGAGACATACTTGAGGCCATGTAACCCACCTGTTTGGCTTTTATTAATGATTTAATCAAGCTAGGATGGAACATGTGTACTTCCCAAATACATGGAATCTATCCCTAAAAAATATCATGTAATCCAATCAAGGTACTTGGCCATATACCCCACATGAGGCTCGGACAAGTACTCCACGTGGCCTCTAACCATGTACCCTACATGAGTTATGGTTGTGTAACTTACACGACCATGTTCCCCCACAAGAGGTGTCTGAATGAGTACATAGACACACCCTAAGTCTCTCTACATGGAATGTCACAAACACAAACATAGTGAAGCCTTCATCTTCTACCATATGCCTAAAATTAAGGGCACACTGTGTGTGTTCTTGAATCACATGTTGTGTGATCAGATTTTCCCAAATTGAAAACCTCATTAAAGCCCCCAAAACCCTAGAATCTCCCGGAAACAATCATACATGCCCCATAAGAGGTCTTAAGAAACCAAAAAATAAGATTAAAAGTAAAAACTGTGGATTGAAAAAGGGAAAATATAGGAAAATTTAAGAACAATATACCTTCGAGTGTAAAATGTTGAAGCTTCAATCCCAGATCTATGCCACACACCCACTACAGCCTAATCCACCTCCTCAAAAATACCCTAATGTGATCCTCCTCTCACTCCTACCTGTTTTCTATCATCCAATAGAAAAAACCCACAATGGGGTAGGAGTAGTGTATGTGAGAATCTAAAGGGGAAGGAAGAAAATAAAAATGGAAATAAGGAAATAAAAAGAAAATGAAAAGGAAAAGGAAAAGGAAAATGGCATGGCCCTAGCCCTGGCACTCAGGATGAGCTTAAACATCACCTAATAAAAACCCCAAATTACATACTCAACCATGATGTTTAAATCAAAATATAAATCTCCATTAAAAATATAAAACAATCCATGCATGCATGAATAATTAATATTTAATTAATTAAATATTATATATCTAGTGAAAACATGAACAGATCAAAATTCCACAAAACATCATCCCTTGGGTAAACACCCCATTTTGGGACCAATATAGAAGCTAGAAAAATTATATGAATTCATATCCAAAGAAAAATTACCATTTTATCCTTAAAACCACTATTGACACCCATAATTGTGTGATATAAACTTTTTCATCAAAGCTCTTGGAAGTATGAATTCTATGAATAAATGCACCGATATGATTTGCACACGAATCCAGAGATTGTCTCTTTGAGGAATAAGGGATTTATATTTTATTTATAAGGTTTTACATCTTTGGATCAAAAATCATTTTACATAAGAGTACTTTCTATGTAACACCCCGAGCTTCCACGATACGCTTCTCATTCAGTAATACAATAGCTTGCATTGTACGCAACTTTGAGTTCTAAAACATCGCGACAAATCAAAGTAGCCGTTATGAATAGTAATAACCGCTTTTTAAAATTATAGAAATTTTATATTTCAAAATGGACTTCATTTTTGTATTCCTAATATTGAAATTATCCTATGTTGAATTTTTTGTAATTTTCTGAGAACTTCAAAATTTTTATGAATAGTGAAAAATACTTAAAACAACTTTTTTAATCAAAATAATTTATAGTGATAAATTATAATATTTGGTGGTTTTAAAGTATAATTGGAATATATTTTTACCATTTTATCCAATGGTGGTCATTAGAATTAATTTGACATTGAAATTGGACATAAACAATTGCCAATCTTTTGATATAAAGTGTTTCTTAAAAACACGCTATTTGTTGTGACAGCGGGAATTAATTATAAAATTAATTAATACAACTTATATGTTTGGAATTTTGTAAAATAGATATCATTTTTGAATTCGGAATATCAATTATATCTTAGGGTGAAATTTTGGCCTTATTCTGAAAAACTTCAATTTTTGATGAATAGTGAAACCACTAAGTGGTTGTTAAATAACTGATTTTTCGTTTAAATGAAATATTACCACTTCTGTGATTTGATTTTCAAAAATCCGACATACATGGTTGTCATTAAGAAGTAAAATGTGGTTCAATGAGATCAAAATAATTTTTTGGTGAATAGTAACTTTTAAGTTCTTAATCGCGATTAGAGGTAATTAGTGTAGTTTAAGGTACAAATAATGTTTTTATAATATGAGATGAGCATGACACTTGTCCTACTCCTATTGGATGAGTCATGGCCGACCAAGACAACCCATGGGTCAACTTGGGGACCCCATGGAGCCACTTTAGTTGGAAAATGACATTAATATATATTTATTTAATGTTAAAATTAAATTGACACAAACATGAGATGTTTTACTAAAACAGTTTTTAAGTGGGGTTACACAAGTCCGAATTTTGATTCTAAATATTCATTAGAAAGCTAAAAAGATTTCCTACATCATAGTATTTTTTTTATAATTTTTAGACATTAAATAAATTAAAATATTTATGACATCATGATGATGCAGTGATGACCTCATTATTTAACGATTTAAATAAAATGGGAAGATAATGAAAAATCCAAGGCTTACACTTGTCCAAAGCCAATTGGATGAGGAGAATTCGAACCCTTATCACCTTAGCCTCGAATTATATAAGTGTGGGACCTTTAGAATCCGAAAAGCATTGTGAAATAATGTAACATTTCATTACTTTCCAAAAGTGCCCCTCCTCTCCACTTATAAAAGGACCCCACCTCTCCCACCTCATTTACACTTTCAAGCCATTTGGCTCGGCCAACCTCTGCCCAAATACTCTCCCAACATTCCTCCCTTACTCATATAAGCCTCACTTTGGGCAGAACTCTTCCCAAGAAAGCCTTTGGCTCAAATCAAAAAGAGTTACCCGATTTTGAGGTAATGTCTTTTCTAATGTTGTTTTGTTTTATTTTTCTTCTCCAACCCCCTAAACTCTTTTTATTCATTTCATTTGTAACAACACCAGTATCCTCAATATACTAGGATGTTGTTATAATAAGTATTCGAGCTACACTTACACACACCTACATCTAATGGTTAAAGAACATACGGTTTCTGTGGATGGCGAATTTCTGCCTCACGAAACGATGATTGTTCAACACTCATATAACACCTTCAAAGGTGGCCATTAAGATGCCACTATATTTATATATGATATATAATGTGTTTATGTTTTACTTATGCTTCTGTATTTCTCATTTATGGCATACTTTATGATTTCCATTATGGGTAAAACGCGATAATTTCATTTTAGGAAGTGCGGACAACCGCCCCCTCAAAGTGATTTGAATCGTTAATGCCATATGTGGGATGTATAAAGGATGGAGTAAATGGTATTATACACTATATTATACTGGAATTATATTATACATTTATATCATTATGATTTAGTTCCATTAAATATGAAATTGAAATGAAAGTAGCGTTCATGCGTACGTACGGCTTACCGTCTCCATGAACGGTGCATTTCATTTCTTACCTCTAAATGTTATGTAATATTATAAATGAATGTATATACTGGATATATAAGATATATATATGACATCTAAATCATGAATATAATTCTGGATATAATGGATATTTCACCACATAAACAACTTGTAATTATAAGAAGCTTATTGTTGACTCAAGTACCAAAGATCGACAAAACGACCGTTATTAACTTAAATAATTACATAATGTTCATATCATTGTAATAAGTGATATAATAAGGATAAATAAATTGAAAATGGTTCTTAATAAGGTAGATATTAACTCTAGTTTATTATTCATGAGGTTAAAGAACAGTTGAGTCAAGTCAGACACGAGGTAAGGGAACTTCTTAACCCAACTTCCATTCTTTGGGTTAATCTCCTACTTTCCAATTATGTCATGATATTATTATGTACTATTTTGTCTTTTTACTTTATTTATGTGTACCTATAGTGAATACACATAATAGATCTATTTTATTTTAAAAATGATCTTTTCAAGGACTTCGTCTCAATCTCCTTTCATTGAGGCATACTTTGTTTTATACACAAATTTATTTTATATGGTGTATAACCCCCTTTGACTTTTACGTTTGTTCAAAAGGAATCTTTTTATACGAAGCGTTTACTAAACGACAAAATGGAATGTTTTGGTCGTACGTGTGCGGCGACAATGACTTCTCCGCCGCCGTGACCACTATTTGAGTTTCGGCTTCCTCTTCAAGCCATACCTTTTTTAATGAAAAATAAATACCATGTTATACTTTTATTTTATTCAGGTATTGAAAATGGTTTTGAAAGCATTTTTATTATATCAATGTGTTGTATTGATATCTTGTGATTGAAATGTGGAAATGTTATGTTTCCTTTATCCATGTTTTATGTGATACGATTATGTTATGGTTTATGATATGTTTAAACCTATTCATATGAGGAATGTATTGGACTTAATAAGTGACGGGTGGAGCCCGCTATAGCTCCTCGATGCATCGGTAGGTCTCATGAGACAACTAGAAGTGGAATTGGCCGAGGCCCTTTCCCAATTTGATTTATGGTTTTGGCCGAGGCCTTAATCATTTTAGACGTCTTGGCCGAGGCCTTGACAAAATGTTTCAGAATGTCTGGCATTATACATTCCATCATTATGAAAGTGGTTATTGATATTGCATGTGATTATTCGACCAGTAGAATATCCATGTGAAGAAGTAAATGGCATTATCTCATTTTACTTTTGCCATATTATGTTGATGTTCAAGTTTAAAAGGCTTTTGTTTTAGTTATACATTGCCTTAAATGTTTATGTTTATTTACGAAAGCTTCCGCAATATTGTTATCCTTACTGGGCATCTGAGCTCACCCCTTTCAATGTTTTAATATTTTCCAGGATGTGAAGAAGTATTTTATGAATGACCTTCAGGGATAGTCAGAAGAGGATATGAGTGTGGACTATGGAGACTTTGTTATTGTAGTTTTTCACTTTATGATGTAATGTAACGTTTACGAATGTATCTAGTGTTTCCAAGGCTACTAAACTAATCGGTCTTTCGAGACTTGATCTTTTGTGATCATGACAATGTTACGAAGTAATGCACCGACTCTGGGTAGCTGGGGTCGGGGCGTTACAGTTGGTATCAGAGGTAGTTTAGTACAAACCTTGGAAGCTAGATTTAGATAAACTCTGATTAGAGCACGTAGACCTAAGATGAACTTTGAGGATTAGTATAGAAGAACTTCCTAGAATTTTGGTATTATAGAGATGTTATGAGTTTTCCGAGCAATACATCCCTGTCTGGATACGAGCAGGTAGAGGCGGCTCTGGCACAGATGTACCTAGGGGTAAAACTTGAAAACACCGCTTTGAGCTAGACTCGAACGGGAACTGGTGCACGACAACGGGCCTTGCTGCACTCTTGGTTACGACACTCCCGGGGGATATGCTTAGGATAATTCTCATTTTATTTACAAACCACTATGAAGGGTTATGAGTATATACTTTCTCAAAGAAAACATTTCTTTTTATGATTATAGATTATATCCATAAATAGTTCAATTTATGTAAAGTGTTTTACAAGTATGGAATTATGTATTTTGATTCATAATCTAATCTAGTTTATGCCATTGTTTAGAAATGGCGCCTAGTGGAAGGAATGGAAACCGTATCAATGCACGAACTCCGTGTAGGGATTTCCCTCTTGATCAAGATAATTATTGTGGATCTAGAGATACAACTGGTGCTGATCAACTTAATACCATACTGGGACAACTCACTCAGGTTATGAATAATAACCTTATTCGTATGGAGCACCCTGATCCGCAACGTGGAGGATCAATGTTAGACCGCTTCATGAGGCAACAACCACCAACCTTCAATGGGAGTACAAATCCTATAGTAGCTGAGCAATGGATAAATTCCTTAGAGAAAATATTCCATGCCTTGGGGAGTAGTGAAAGGGAGAAGGTTGTCATGGCAGTTTACCGCCTCACTGGAGATGCCGATCAGTGGTGGTCGCTGATTCAAAACACAAAGGAAGATGATGACGTATCGAATATGGAATGGAGGGAGTTCAAAGAGCTTTTCTTAGAAAAATACTTTCCTCGTGACCATCGAGCAGATATGGAAAGGCAATTTCTGAGTTTGAGGCAGAAGGAGGATGAGAATGTCGCAAAGTATGAGGCTAACTTTACAAGGTTAGCGAGGCATGCTTCCGATTATATACGTAACCCAAGGAGTAAGATTGATCATTTCTTTGATGGGTTAAAACCATTTCGCCGTCGAGCTTTGGTATCAAAATCCTTCTCATCATACGAAGATATTGTCTCGTGTGCTATCAAGATAGAAAAGGAATTCTCTAAGTCTTATGACAACAAAGTAAAGCAAGAGAAGAAGAGAACGGTGGAACAAGAGACAGATAAAGGGAAAAAGGGAAAGAAGGATTTTCCATTATGTGATAATTGTGGGAAGAATCACCCTGGTACTTGCCTAAAAGGAATGGGAGTTTGTTATAAATGTGGAGAAAAGGGTCACCAGGCTCGTGATTGCAAGGGAAAGAAAGAGGTTGTCAAAGTTGAATGCTACAATTGTAGAGAAATGGGTCATTATGCAAATGAATGTCCTAAGCGTCAGGGAAACTTACCTCAGAAAAGGCCAAGGGATCAAGGACAATCTTATGCTGTTACTACAGTTGAAGCAGAATAACTAATGTATTGGTGCTTTTGGACTCAAGGATTATATTCTGGTTATAAGAATAATGTAATATATATATATGGATTGTACTGCAGTACTTTTTGATTTCAGTAAGGTTTTAATATGATTAAGGTAATCATATTTTTAGTATGTTACAATAAGAGAAACTTTTCTTTGTTTGGGGAATCTGATGTTACAATTGATTTTGGAATTTAGAGACCTTTTAGAGAAAGTCTGGATGAAGGTATTTTGGATAACTATAAAGGTTGGAGTGGATTAAGTTGAACTTTGGATAGTATTGTTTAAGGTTAAAACATTTATGAAGATTATTTTTGAAATAGTATAGTACTATATTTTTAGGAAAAGGACAACCTGCAGGGTGGGGAATAACCCGTCACGTCGGACACAGCTGCAGGAATCGAACCCACAACCATAGTGCGACAAGCCTTTATTTCCTACCACTAGCCTACAGGAAGTCCCTGGTTATTACAAAATCGTTTTACTAATCTAAATGGTATGTGTTAACATTTGGAACCTTATACAATTAGGATAAATAGAATATTTTTGAGTTCCGTTACCATTTGGAGTAAAAGTTGGGTTTGTGGTAAAAATTTATTAACGAATGAAAGTATACATAACAAGTATGTATATTCCCTTACGTTCATAGTAAATCTTCTAAATAAATTCCTCAACATTATAAAAGGTAACTTAAAACAAAAATGTTGTCGGTTAACTTTTCCAACTGGGGATTCAATGACCGTTTAACCAATCACAAGTTTGTGATTTTCTTATGGTTAAACATTCTCCTAATCCTGTTTTCTATAACTCTACATCAGACCTTGATGGTTTGTTTCTCCTCCATATCCATATTTTCATATAATCCTAGAATGGGCTATATCGGGTGACCTTTGTACTTATCCTGCTTTCTTTTAATGTTATATATTTATTAACCCTATTTTCGATGTGGGTTTTCCTCAAAGGTATTTTCTCTTTTCAACCTTTTATTTTCCAAAAAAAAATTCAAATTGCGAGGACGCAATTTATTGAAGGAGGGGAGAATGTAACACCCTGAGCTTCCACGATACGCTTCTCATTCAGTAATACAATAGCTTGCATTGTACGCAACTTTGAGTTCTAAAACATCGCGACAAATCAAAGTAGCCATTATGAATAGTAATAACCGCTTTTTAAAATTATAGAAATTTTATATTTCAAAATGGACTTCATTTTTGTATTCCTAATATTGAAATTATCCTATGTTGAATTTTTTGTAATTTTCTGAGAACTTCAAAATTTTTATGAATAGTGAAAAATACTTAAAACAACTTTTTTAATCAAAATAATTTATAGTGATAAATTATAATATTTGGTGGTTTTAAAGTATAATTGGAATATATTTTTACCATTTTATCCAATGGTGGTCATTAGAATTAATTTGACATTGAAATTGGACATAAACAATTGCCAATCTTTTGATATAAAGTGTTTCTTAAAAACACGCTATTTGTTGTGACAGCGGGAATTAATTATAAAATTAATTAATACAAATTATATGTTTGGAATTTTGTAAAATAGAAATCATTTTTGAATTCGGAATATCAATTATATCTTAGGGTGAAATTTTGGCCTTATTCTGAAAAACTTCAATTTTTGATGAATAGTGAAACCACTAAGTGGTTGTTAAATAACTGATTTTTCGTTTAAATGAAATATTACCACTTCTGTGATTTTATTTTCAAAAATCCGACATACATGGTTGTCATTAAGAAGTAAAATGTGGTTTAATGAGATCAAAATAATTTTTTGGTGAATAGTAACTTTTAAGTTCTTAATCGCGATTAGAGGTAATTAGTGTAGTTTAAGGTACAAATAATGTTTTTATAATATGAGATGAGCATGACACTTGTCCTACTCCTATTGGATGAGTCATGGCCGACCAAGACAACCCATGGGTCAACTTGGGGACCCCATGGAGCCACTTTAGTTGGAAAATGACATTAATATATATTTATTTAATGTTAAAATTAAATTGACACAAACATGAGATGTTTTACTAAAACAGTTTTTAAGTGGGGTTACACAAGTCCGAATTTTAATTCTAAATATTCATTAGAAAGCTAAAAAGATTTCCTACATCATAGTATTTTTTTTATAATTTTTAGACATTAAATAAATTAAAATATTTATGACATCATGATGATGCAGTGATGACCTCATTATTTAACGATTTAAATAAAATGGGAAGATAATGAAAAATACAAGGCTTACACTTGTCCAAAGCCAATTGGATGAGGAGAATTAGAACCCTTATCACCATAGCCTCGAATTATATAAGTGTGGGACCTTTAGAATCCGAAAAGCATTGTGAAATAATGTAACATTTCATTACTTTCCAAAAGTGCCCCTCCTCTCCACTTATAAAAGGACCCCACCTCTCCCACCTCATTTACACTTTCAAGCCATTTGGCTCGGCCAACCTCTGACCAAATACTCTCCCAACATTCCTCCCTTACTCATATAAGCCTCACTTTGGGCAGAACTCTTCCCAAGGAAGCCTTTGGCTCAAATCAAAAAGAGTTACCCGATTTTGAGGTAATGTCTTTTCTAATGTTGTTTTGTTTTATTTTTCTTCTCCAACCCCCTAAACTCTTTTTATTCATTTCATTTGTAACAACACCAGTATCCTCAATATACTAGGATGTTGTTATAAGAATTATTCGAGCTACACTTACACACACCTACATCTAATGGTTAAAGAACATACGGTTTCTGTGGATGGCGAATTTCTGCCTCACGAAACGATGATTGTTCAACACTCATATAACACCTTCAAAGGTGGCCATTAAGATTCCACTATATTTATATATGATATATAATGTGTTTATGTTTTACTTATGCTTCTGTATTTCTCATTTATGCCATACTTTATGATTTCCATTATGGGTAAAACGCGATAATTTCATTTTAGGAAGTGCGGACAACCGCCCCCTCAAAGTGATTTGAATCGTTAATGCCATATGTGGGATGTATAAAGGATGGAGTAAATGGTATTATACACTATATTATACTGGAATTATATTATACATTTATATCATTATGATTTAGTTCCATTAAATATGAAATTGAAATGAAAGTAGCGTTCATGCGTACGTACGGCTTACCGTCTCCATGAACGGTGCATTTCATTTCTTACCTCTAAATGTTATGTAATATTATAAATGAATGTATGTACTGGATATATAAGATATATATATGACATCTAAATCATGAATATAATTCTGGATATAATGGATATTTCACCACATAAACAACTTGTAATTATAAGAAGCTTATTGTTGACTCAAGTACCAAAGATCGACAAAACGACCGTTATTAACTTAAATAATTACATAATGTTCATATCATTGTAATAAGTGATATAATAAGGATAAATAAATTGAAAATGGTTCTTAATAAGGTATATATTAACTCTAGTTTATTATTCAGGAGGTTAAAGAACGGTTGAGTCAAGTCAGACACGAGGTAAGGGAACTTCTTAACCCAACTTCCATTCTTTGGGTTAATCTCCTACTTTCCAATTATGTCATGATATTATTATGTACTATTTTGTCTTTTTACTTTATTTATGTGTACCTATAGTGAATACACATAATAGATCTATTTTATTTTAAAAATGATCTTTTCAAGGACTTCGTCTCAATCTCCTTTCATTGAGGCATACTTTGTTTTATACACAAATTTATTTTATATGGTGTATAACCCCCTTTGACTTTTACGTTTGTTCAAAAGGAATCTTTTTATACGAAGCGTTTACTAAACGACAAAATGGAATGTTTTGGTCGTACGTGTGCGGCGACAATGACTTCTCCGCCGCCGTGACCACTATTTGAGTTTCGGCTTCCTCTTCAAGCCATACCTTTTTTAATGAAAAATAAATACCATGTTATACTTTTATTTTATTCAGGTATTGAAAATGGTTTTGAAAGCATTTTTATTATATCAATGTGTTGTATTGATATCTTGTGATTGAAATGTGGAAATGTTATGTTTCCTTTATCCATGTTTTATGTGATACGATTATGTTATGGTTTATGATATGTTTAAACCTATTCATATGAGGAATGTATTGGACTTAATAAGTGACGGGTGGAGCCCGCTATAGCTCCTCGATGCATCGGTAGGTCTCATGAGACAACTAGAAGTGGAATTGGCCGAGGCCCTTTCCCAATTTGATTTATGGTTTTGGCCGAGGCCTTAATCATTTTAGACGTCTTGGCCGAGGCCTTGACAAAATGTTTCAGAATGTCCGGCATTATACATTCCATCATTATGAAAGTGGTTATTGATATTGCATGTGATTATTCGACCAGTAGAATATCCATGTGAAGAAGTAAATGGCATTATCTCATTTTACTTTTGCCATATTATGTTGATGTTCAAGTTTAAAAGGCTTTTGTTTTAGTTATACATTGCCTTAAATGTTTATGTTTATTTACGAAAGCTTCCGCAATATTGTTATCCTTACTGAGCATCTGAGCTCACCCCTTTCAATGTTTTAATATTTTCCAGGATGTGAAGAAGTATTTTATGAATGACCTGCAGGGATAGTCAGAAGAGGATATGAGTGTGGACTATGGAGACTTTGTTATTGTAGTTTTTCACTTTATGATGTAATGTAACGTTTACAAATGTATCTAGTGTTTCCAAGGCTACTAAACTAATCGGTCTTTCGAGACTTGATCTTTTGTGATCATGCCAATGTTACGAAGTAATGCACCGACTCTGGGTAGCTGGGGTCGGGGCGTTACATTCTAAGTATTTATAGGAGCCCCCTTTTCCAAAAAATGGCTATCAGGCACTAACAAACCTAGCTAACTAAACCTAAGATCATAAAAGAGTCTCCTCAATTGTGCCTATGGAGCCATCCCAGCATCTAGTATCATTGGAAGAGGGTGTCCATATAGGTGACCATGCAAGAGGGGTAGATCCACACCGTAGTGTGGCAGCGTAGTGGTAGTGTGAGCTGAAATGGGTCAGTGTCGATGGAGTTTGGGAGTTTACCCCGGTACTCTATTCTAGAGACCAATGGTTTTTCTTTATCTTATTAAGAAGATAGATGCATAGTAGAGGTTTAAATGTGGGACTCGTTTATAAGTGGACATTGTTTATCCATTTTGAAAAACTGCTAGATATATGCATAGTCATCTGATCTTTGATCCTGATGATCTAAGATGCCTTCTCAATCTTGTGCATCACAAGTTCAAATTAAGTCAATCTTGCACTATGTAATTTCAAACTGATCCAGCATAGTAAAAAAATGCTTGTCTTTTACCTTTGGACACTTGATCACTATCCATCTGACCTAACTGGTCCTCTTCGCTTGGCATGTTGAAATCTTAAATTCAAGCTTGATCACAATGAATCAATGCATCAAACTTCATCTTGAATTCATACTAATGAAATTGAAGAACAAAGATAGTGTGAGAATCCATCACATGAATCCTTTCATAAGAACTGGTGGCATGTCACAAGAACTTTCACTGGTGCACAAATCCATCACATGATTATCTTTCAATTATGATATCAAGTGAAGAAACCCACAAAAATAATTGCATAGAGTTTACAACCATGTGAACCTCATATATTATGCATGATTCATTGACTGAATAAAAATATATTATCGATAGGATGACCACTGATCATGTGAGGTCCTTGGAATGATCATGTGAAGGTCTGACAGTTATCTAGTATGCCATCATGAGACACCATCTTGCGATCACGTGATGATATTCACATGAAGATTCCACCACCTCAAGTTAGTGCGTGTGACATCCTTCTCGTGAAAATAAATTTCATCCATAGCCTCCTTCTGTCAATATAAACCCTTACCCCCTCAAAAAATACACATGTGATAAGGGAGGGAGTGCAGAAGAGAAATAAGGGAAGATCATAGCTGCCTTTGGAGATCGACCCCAGGTAATTGTGGGGCTCCTATCGCAAGAACCCACTATGGGAATTTAACCATAATAATTCATCACGTGATCATAATATCATGTGATTTCATGACAGAATAACATTATGTGAACCCACCTATGAAATGGAATCTCCACTCAGCCATGTACCCCCTACACTCATTCACAAGATCCCCCATAAGACCTCCCTTCGATTCCCATGATATCATGAGTAATATAACATCATGTGATGAATTTGGATAATTACTTGAACATATGACACACTATTACTAGTGTCTCCAGTCTTACACTAGTGGTCATGTGTCTTGTGATGTCACAGACCCTCGGTCTTGTGATGCTTGAACGCAGCCTCAGAAGTGACGGATTTAGCATGCAATGCCCCATGAGTCCCTAGTTATGAAAATAAGACACCATTAATATAATCCATATTCATGAAAGTGGGACAACATTCCTTATTCAAGGCCCTTGTATATGTATATTTCATCAATGGGCAGACACAAGGCATGTCCATAGAGTCCTTCGCATGATCCCCTAGAGACCATGTGGTCTTATGGTGATCATCCGGTCACATGGTGATCATGAGACTAATGTCATTCGGAATTTGTGTGAAGCTTTAAAAACACCTCCTTGCCATGTAGAGTTAAGAAGAAACACCCACGTTCTCATGATACCCCTTTTCTCAGCCTCGCAGTGCAGACTTGAGGAAAAGCACCCCCATATGACATGAAATCTTACTCTCTATGAAATGTATAGCTTCATTCATGCACGTAATGAAATAAATAGACATCCCCTGTGCATAAACACAAAACTTGTCACAAGAACTTATGAAGTTCATGCCGATCACATGATTTTGGGCATCATATGGTGTCATTATGAGGACATCTGTTGACATGTAGGTGGATTTGGAATGTGTATAAAACCATGGACAGACCCTCAACCATGTGTGTCCCATATACCATGAACCCCCATCCATGTGTATGGAATTAATGGAAAATATTTGCGTATTTTGGCAGTACCTATCACAAGATTCAATAGGAAATTTCATGAACATTTGAGCATCATGTGGTGCCATCATACAAGCACCCCCTTAGAATGAATGAGGACCCATGGGAATGCACCTTCATTTTCCATTTAAACTCAAAGATATGAGCCTCCAATATGAGATCTTAACTATTAACTACTCTAAGAAAAATCATTTTCCATACAGCTGAAGCATGATCCTTATGGAATGAAACTTCAAATACTTGTACAAACACATGATCAAAAACATGTTTGTGAGACCCCTCCACATAACTCACTTAAGATCATGCACTTGAAAGATTCCTCACTAGTATTACAATGCCATTATAGGGCCTTGAACAAACCAATTTGGTTTCAAAATAGTATATGGACAATCTAATTTGGTCAGGAAAAAGTGTCATGGAAAATTTAGGTTGATCTCGCGATAAATTATTGACATGTCACCATTTTCATACAATTTCCCATTGACATGTCAGCATTATCATGTAACGGGACGAGGAAAAGCTAGGTTGATCATGTGATAGATTTTCAGCATGTTATAATTTTCATATGATGGCCTATTTACATGTCAGCGTCATCATGCGACAATTCGAGGAAAATTTAGGTTGATCATGTGAAAACATAGATACATGTCTACTTCGATCATGCGGAAATGTCCTAAAAAAGTCAGTTGATCATGTGCAAGACACTAGATATGTCCACAATGATTATGAAGAGCACATTATACATTTCCTCTTTGATCATGTGAAGACATTTGAGATAATTCAATTGATCATTTCAAGCATCTTGGAAATGTCAAGAAGACACTCTCGAACGTGTCTACCATGTCTGGCTAACCATGCAGACAATCAAGACATGTCCAGCAGGCAGCCAAGACATTACGGACAGATCCCCTAGGACATGTCTAGTAGACACCCGTAAGAAGAACTATGTAGACTCTGATTCTTGTCTAAATAGTATATTTAGGATGCCTCATTGAGGTACAAGCCTGATATTTACGTCTGTACCACATTATGTTAAAAATCATGGATGGGTATAGACACATGAACTTAAACTATGTCAAATGAACTATGTGGGTTTTGATTCCCATTTTCATAGGATAAATAGGATTCCTTGTAGATGTTTAATTCCGTCTCCAAGACACCAACTATCTCATTGGATAGTAATAAACTCCAGAGATCCCAAATATGGACATAAACCAAATCATCATAAATAAATAATAGTAGGAAGGATAACACTTGATATTCATGTGGTTGTTCCTATCAATACATGGTATTCATAAAGTCATTGAAATAGGGGTAAGCAATCCCTTATTGGGGTTTGGGAAGGATTTCATGAACACATATTAAATCTATAAGATATTTCCAGTGTGGGAAACAATCCCCCCCCCAAAGGGTGTGATGAGGCCAACCTCTCATCCTCTCAACCAATGTGGGTTCCTAAGCATCATTGGGTCTGAAACCCCAAAGGACCGCCTACCCTTGAGGAGTGGGTCCATACTCAATTATGGATATGGGAACTATTGTGGGTTTCTATTAAATAAAAATATGGTAAACCCAATGAAAACAATTATGTAGCACATTTACCCCCCCCCCCACAACCAAGTGTCGAGAAAATGATCATTCTGGATTTTTTGGGGAAAGAAAATGGTTAAACCGATGTGAAATACTTCAACCATGGAATACCCTTCACAATATGAAAAGGATAGACTACCCGGTTCCCATCAGACCATTTCATTATTTTCATGTGGGTTTTCTATATCCTCTTTCCATCAAAACAACCACCTAAGAAAAAAATAAAATTTCTCTTTATTTTTTTCAACCCATCAAAATGTGTTTTTTAACACTCCCTTATATAATACTTATATCCCATGAGAAGCCTCAGTATTCAAGTAGTCGACTTTTATTTTATCAGAGCACTGGAACATCTTACACCACCATGACCATCCACTAACCAGTCTCATAGTGACCATGACTCTCTCGATGTGAGGGTCATTCATCTTTGACTGATATAATGCTCCCCACCATAGGTGTATCCTTATCATGACCCCATGACCAAAAACCAAACTATACAGCCCAAGATATATCCATCACAAAATGTAATAACCAAATGTGGTTGAATCATTGACACCCAAGAACTAGAATGAAACACCAACCACTGTTCATTCTCATATTACTGGGAACGACATCCCTCATGCACAAAAAATCACTTCAAATGGGGATTAACTCCTACAATAGCCAATGATGTTCATGTTAAGAACTCTACTAAGCCTCAAAGAGATACTTCTTCCCTCACACATGAGGAAGTGGTAAACACCCCGTCGTACATGGATATGATCTTGAAGATGGATCTACCTCCAAGAGACATCCCAACATGTAGTAGATATTTGACCTACATGGAACCTTATCCCCTGATAAATCATCAGCAATCTAGGTATACATTAGTTTCACTTACCTTATCTCAGCCTACGACAGTTGAGGTTTGGGCCAACCCAGAACAGGACCCCCTAGTAGTGAATAAAAGGACTTATGGGAACTCCTAACTACCAACCATCTATTAGTCATGTTTTGGACACATGTGGCCCATATTTTTCTATCATGGAGTCCCTCAATGAGGAACATGTAGTTTTTTCACCCTAATGTATGGGTGATGTTCCACTATCTTTGAGATCAATAACTAGCCTTACCAGGGATCCATTAGCTCCTTGATGCCATTCACCAACAGTACAAGATGGTTTATATTATAGCACTCCTAGTAGCTCAAAATCTTGAATTGTATGGTTATGACTGGACTCTCTAGAAAATTTATGTTAAGATATCCACTATGATCTATCGGGCCATGAAAGAGTCATCTCAACATGTGTAGATCAGAGTCTAGGGGCAGTATGGTACCCTCCATTTCAGCCATATCTTGCGGCAATAATGGGTCCATCGATCTAGATCATCCTCCAACAATGAAGGCTCCTCTCCGACTATCACAATGGTTAATGTTTTCACTATAGAATTTCTAGGGGATCAGATAAATAGGTTCATCAACACATGTTTTGATAAGGAAAACCCACCTCAAGGGGTCAACACAATACCAAAAAGGCCACAATAGGCACTCATACTCATCAGTAGAGACCGTTTCTAGGTCTTAGGAGTCCCCCAATGAGACATTACTACATGACTACTGATACATTAAAAAGGTCAAGTGGCCCATTGAGCTCACCGAACTATCTGAGGTTGTGACAAAAGCTAATTTAGACATGAAGATAGTGGCCTTGCTTTATGAGCTTGAGGAATATTAATAGGTCACTCTTGAGCTTATTATCGAGCATCACCCAAAACCTAAAAAAGTCAAAAGTAACCTATCTCTCCTCTAGTGGGGCACTCGTTCCTTCTCATCCAAGTGCCTAGGTTTGAAATTAGTGGCCTTGTACACCCAACCAAGGCTGAGTTTGGGTGATATGGAAAACAACCGAGATATGAATCGTTTACCCCACCTGAGCAACATGATTATCATCCTTGAGATCAAGGTTGTGATTCTCCCCTAGTTAAAGATCCCATCAATGCATTGGTGACCAAAAATAATTATCAAGATGACATGATATCTTCTTTCGTCATCCATCTCAAGGATTTGGATACACGATAGGTGGTAATACCACCTAAAGGAAAGTTGTACTCAACATGGGTGGACCATGTTCGAGCACCCCTGTTTCGCGCGGAATCCGGGGATGACCTCCTGGACGGGATATTCAAACGTTCCGATCGGTTTCTAACGGGTTTGTTCGTAGAACCGGAAACATCTAATGATTCCACATCCGTCTGGACCTACTTTCCAAAGGCAGGCGCTCATTAGTTTGTGGACTAATGAAGCTTGGGAATTTGCATTGGTCGAGAGGATGGGAGGTCGGACTCATCACACCTTTTTGAGGGGAATTATTGTCTACTCTGGGACTCTCTTTATAGATTTAAGTTAAGTTCGTGAATCCTTATTACATTACCAAGTATAAAATGAGCTTTCCTTTAGTTTTAACAATCAATGATTAAATATGCAAGAAATTTTAGAGAATCTTTTATATGTATTCGAGGTTCTTCATCAATATAGAATCATCTATATTTGTTTAGAGATTCTTGGTCAATGGTATCCTTCAAAACATTTATATAAAAGTCTCTTGGTCATTTTGATGACCAAGCTGGTTTTAAAGCCACTCAGTGGGGCACTTGAAGTTTATCATCATTCAGAAGGACATAGATTATTTCAATGTTGGGATCGAACCCATAAATGGGCTACCTACGTATCCTTTGTTTTGAAAAAGGAATCAGAACCCACGTAGTTCGAGGAATGGGATATGATGTTTATGATTGATGGCTCAAAGATGAATGTCATAATTACTTTTACACTCTAAGCTCACGTGAGTCATGCTCGGTGTGAGAAACAAGAGGTATTGGTAAAATTTAGACAATTGTGCCATAAAAGATGCAATCATAAGAATTTGTTTTGGGGCTTATGTATAGATGACTGCCCAGATAGACGAAGGTTTAGGATTTACTTTTAGGGAGAAAATCCATGAACAGGGTCCACAAAGTTATATGTGCTTAATGGAGATTTGAATACTCTAATCTTGGGGCTTACTCCTAAGGAGGATGCCCAAGTCAGGAGGGGACTTATGATTGGGTTTTATTCCTGAAAAGGAAACCCAAATCAAAGGTAATTTATGAATGGTTAAGAGAAGTTTAAGGGGACTTGGGGCTTATTCCTGAAAAGGAAGCCCAGGGTTATGACTGAGTCTTATTCCTGAAAAGGAGACCCCGGTTAAGGGACTTGGGGCTTACTCCTGAAAAGGAAGCCCAAGGTCATGACTGAGTCTTATTCCTGAAAAGGAGACTCATTTTAGGGATTAAGGTTTGGGGCTTACTCCTGAGGAGGATGCCCATATTTGAGGTTGGGGCTTATTCTTAAGAAAGATGCCCAAGATTAGAGGACTTTGATTGGGGCTTACTCCTGAGGAAGATGCCCAGATCAAAGGTTTTATAACTGGGGATTATTCCTGAAAAGGAGACCCAGGTTAGGATTTTCTCATCTTAAAGGATGAGGTTGAATGAATGAACTCTCAATCTTTGGTGACATAAAGATATTTAAATCATTAGACTTTGAGATATATTTCACAGAATTCCTTTCAGATAAGGATGTCAAATCAAGAAATCATGCCATAAATGGCTTTGAAGAGTATCTTGAAGACTGAATCTTGAATAGGAAAGGTGAAATGGCTTAAGAGGGGTAAAATGGGCAAGATGGGCACCCAAAAAGATAGGGGCGCGCAAGTCTTTAAAGGCGCGCAAGTCCTGCGGCGGCGCGCAAGTATTGGTCGCACAAGTATACTTGCGCGACATGAGTGGTACTTGCGCGATTTTCAACCAGCATTGAAATGCTTGAGCGACTCTTTATAAAACCCTTTACAATCCTCTTGAGGTTCTTCCAGAGAAGGGACGCGCAAGTTATATTGAAGGAATTAAGTCGGCGCGCAAGTGTTTGATAAGTTTCAACACTTAGGCCTTCCTTCTTCTCTTTAGATCTTCCATTCTAGGTAAGAAATTACCTTAGAAGTGTTCTGGAAGCTTTGAGAAGAGACTTGGGCGTCGGGAGCTTCGATCCGAGTTTCTGGAAAAAGATCCTCTTGAATGGGGGGCCCACAGGGTCTATTTATAGGCAAAAGAAGACCCAGGGCGGTTACCGGGCGGTTACCAATTAGGTCGCGCAAGTCACCTGCGCGACCAAGGTAGCCGCGCAAGTATACTTGCGCGGAAGTGGTATCACTTGCGCGGTGGATTTGCTGTTGATCCTTTGTTCATGCCTTTGTCGATTTTTGATGTTTTCTTCAAAGGATGAATCACTTTCAGCTGAGATATTCCCTTTTCCGATCTTTAGATTCTGTGACGAAAGGAGCGTCAACAAAAATCCCCCCTCAGAGTTGGATCCGGAGAAAAATGAGGATTTGACTCTGAGGAAATCGAATCCTTTCAAAGGAAAAGGTAGGCGCGCAAGTTTTTCAGTGCGCATAGGTCGGCGTGTAAGTCCGCGTCGCGCAGGCCTTAAAGCGCTCTGGGTACGGCGCGCAGGTAGGCTTCCGAGCCTATAAATACACGGCCTCACCTCCGTACAAGTATCCGGATTTCCGGACATCATCCCTTCTCGAGCTCTCGCCGCGCAGGTCACCTTGACCGCGCAGGTTGCTCTGTTTTCTAGTGTTTTCCTCAATGTCGCGCCACTGTAAAGGTATTTGTACTTGCGCGGTTTATACTTGCGCGTTAAAAACTAGCGCGACACACGAATACTTGCGCGCCATGTTTAGACTTGCGCGACTTAAATGCCTTAGCCATTTTTCCAAATTTCTTTACAAATTTTATGAAAATAAACCCATTTAAGAGTTAGTTTATTCATCTTTTGTGCAGATTCAGTGGTTCCCAAGGGAATTGAAACGACTGATGAACTGGCTAGCAAGCAGATTGATGACATGATGAACATTATTGGCCATGATTACTATGATATCTGCGACAGCACTTTCCCAGATTTGGATAAGTATTTGAAGAAATATCATCTTAATTTCCCACAGAGCATCTACCTGTCTCTGTGTGTTCATGGTCATCTGCAAGGAGTCAATGTTCCAAATGCAAACAATTATACACCTGAGATGCAGCTGCACTGCTACTTCTCTATTTCGGTTATGCTGTGCATTAAGAGTAACAACAATGGTGTGAACTTTCAAATTTTTCCTCCATGTCATTCCCTTACAGATATGAAAATGGCAAACCCATGGGCTGAAATGTTTTCCACTGCCGGTTGGTGGAGAGAAGACAAACATGGTATTAGAGCAATATCTGAAAAGAGTACTCTCTCCAAATGGCTCTTTACTTCCAATGCTCCATTCTCAAATCCACGTATCCATCTTCCAAGTCTCTTGGACAGAAACAGAGTCACTGTTTGATCAGCAGAAAATTTTCTCAAACCGCACTCAAGAACATCCTTTTACAATTGTTCCAAGAAGAGCTGGTATCACTGCATCTCTTATTGTATCCAGTTGAATGAATGAATTCTAGGTGGTTGCTAATGAAGATCGGGATGCCGTAAATCAAATTAAGTGTTATGTTGAAAGCCTCTTGTAATTCTTGAAAGAAAAGAAGAGACTCCAGTCTGTGGATGTCCTTCTAACTCTTGTGTATCAATGAAAAACACTTTTGTCTTCAATCATTTGTACTTGCATTCTTCCATTACCTGCTTCAAATTTACTTAAGCCAATGGGCCTAGTAAGCATAGTTTGATTTTTACTAGGATTATTACAAATAACCCTACAAACTTTTGAACCTTTTAACTGCTCAATATTACCTAAATCATACAAAAAAATGTATATTTAGTGAGCTGGAACTTGAGTTTTATTCAGAGTTCCTTTGTCTTTTGTGTGGGCAGTTTAAAGTCATGCACGCCGGACATAAAGGGGATAATGTTTAAGGTCGAAATAGCTTTGACCGAAAATGGATTAAAATGGATTCAATTCCTTGAAAATTTATCTGAAAACATATTTACCATACTCAAGTATGAGGGAAAAAATGTAAAATATGGCTTAAGAATATTTGAATCTGAGGAATGATATGAAAAAAGAGCTAAAAGGCATTAGAAGAAGTAGTTTCCAAGAATGAAGTTACTATTATTTAACAAAACCCGTTATGGGGTTGAAATATGCAGGGCCACCTATGGGCATTGGCTGCATAGTCAAATAAAATAGCATCTTTTGGCTGACAAGTCTGTTATGTGGACTGTTTATGCAAGGCCACCTATGGGCACGTGCTGCATAGTCAGGCAAAAGAACTCCCAGAAATTTACTTTCCTAGTGCTAAAAGCCAGTGAAAGTTTATGGAGATTCAAATTTTCTAAAGCATAGAGTTTGTTGTATGGAAAGAGGTACTTGAATATGGAGAAGATATTTCCAAACAAGAATATCAAAGAACTGGATGAATATCACTCCTACGAAGGTCTGACCCAAACGTAGGGAAGAAGAATAAACCATAGACTTGAATACTTTCATATCATGAAAAAGGATATGGGACAAATATGTTAAGGATGGCTATTTTTTGCGGATCTCTACATACTGTCGTTTTAAGACAAATAAGGACAAAAGAGGCATTCTTCCCAAGAATGAAGTTACTATTATTTAACAAACCCGTTAGGGGGTTGAAAACATGCAGGGCCACCTATGGGCATTGGATGCATGGTCAAATAAATACAGCATCTTTTGGCTGACAAGTCTGTTATGTGGACTGTTTATGCAAGGCCACCTATGGGCACGTGCTGCATAGTCAGGCAAAAGAATTCTCAGAAGTTTGACATTTTTGTGACTAGAAGTCATGAAAAGGGTTATGAAGATCTGAAAATATTTAAGGTTAGGATTATAACACATAAAGATGGGTATTGTCCAATGTATATAGAGATACATAGGTCAATGAAAACCATAATCATGTTGTGGCTGGGTCCTAAATTGAAATTTTGGACTTCACTACGTATCTCATAAGAATGAGAATCAAGACATACGTAGTTCTTGAAATGTAGTTTAACGTCGTGCAGGACGAAAGTATGAGTGATCTTAGTTTAAGGTCATATAATTCGGACCATAATAATGAATACACAATGTGTGTTTTCATGAAGACTTTTCAGCCAAGGGACTGAAAGTGAAATTTGGGGTTAGGCCCAAAAGACTTGGGACTGGATTCGAGGGACACTCGAATGTTCCTACGTATCCCATAAGGATGGGAATCAAGTCCACGTAGTTCTAGAACTACCCTTTGTACAAATTTGGTTCGTACATGTGAAGGGTGAAAGGGGACTTTAGTGCAATGATGGTTTAACCTGAGATAAAAAGTTTAGGCATTACCATGTATGCACGTAGTCTTTTGAAAATGAAAACCATGATTGAAAAAGAATCAATGTTAATAATGGTTCCTTCTCAAATGAGGAAATCAAAGAATATTGTAGTTTATTGTCATACCGGACAAAAGTGTTGTATAGTTTAACGTCATATAACAAGGACGAAAGTGAATCAATGTAAAGATATTGATTCCAGGGGTGGTTTCACAAATCATCATCATATGAGATGGTGGTGAACCGATGTGAAGAGATTGTTTTTGGGCTTGAACCTTGGGAGGTTGCCTACATACCCAGCCTGGAGGGCAAGGATCAAAGTCCGTGTAGTTCAATTAAAGAATGAATCAATGATCAAGTTGTTCTTGTGGACAATGATCTAATAAAAAATATTGTTGGGACTTACACATGGTTAGTGGCCCAAAGGGAGTGTTATGGTGGATGTTCGCTCTAAGCTCACGTGAGTCATACTCGGTGTGAGAAACAAAAGGTAATAACAACCTTAACGATGTACAGTTTAATGTCATGTAGGACATAAAAAAGGGGACTATGCAGTTTAAAGTCTTGTAGTTAGAACTATTGGTGCTGCACAGTTTAGTGTCATGTAGCAGGGACAAAATACAATTTAATGTCATGTAGGACCTATCAAGGATTTTCTGTACAGTTTAGCATCATGTAGTTAGGACGATGGGGATAAAATAGTTTAACATCATATTGGATGAAAGGGGGACTGTGCAGTTTAATGTCATGCAGTAAGGACAAAAGAGTGTACCATTTTAACGTCATGTCGGACGAAGGTGCGAATAGTTTAAGGTCATATGCATGGACCGTGAATGGTGCAGTTTAATGTCATACTGGACTTTTGAGATTATATAGTTTAACGTCTTTCCGGATGTGAGGGACTTTTATACAGTTTAGTGTCATGTAATTTAGGACGTCACAGTTTAACGTCTTGCTAGACATAAGGGATTTGCAAATAGTTTATGGTCATATACATGGACCAGGGATGATGCATTTTAAGGTCATACTGGACGGTTTAGGGAACTTTTTCACAGTTTAATGTCGTGTGGGACGAAGTTGCAGTTTAAAGTCATACTGGACCATTGCTGTATATTTTAACGTCATATAGCAAGGACGAACTGGTGCTGTACAGTTTAAAGTCATGTAGTTAGGACAAAGGTGAACCAATATGAGGATATCAGTTCTGGGGACTTTTTACAGTTTAACATCATGCTGGACGATGAAAGTGCCACACAGTTTAATGTCATGTTGCTAGGACACAATATAGTTTAATGTCATCTCGGACAAAATATAGTTTAATGTCATCTCGGACATTGAAGGTGACACAGTTTAACGTCATGTTGGACGAAGTTGCAGTTTAAGGTCATACTGGACCATTGCTGTATGAACCAAAATGTAAGAGTCTTGGTTCTGGGAACAATATTTTGTGTTTATACAAAATACTTCTTCAGAAATCTGGCATTAGTTGGAGTTGTGATGTGTTCTCCATCCATTGAGATCAGAGAATACGCTCCATTGGAGTAGACCTTATGTATTGAATAAGGTCCTTCCCATTTTGGTTCAAGCTTGGGAGGCTTCTTTCCTGGTATCATTGGTGCTCTGAGAACTAATACCAATTCTCCCTGAATGAATGAACGAAGACGAACTTTTTTGTTAAAAGCTCGTGCTATCCGATTCTGATAGATTTCCAAGTGGTGCAAAGTGCACAATCTCTTCTCATCTAACTGTTCCAATTCATTCAACCGCTTTTGGGATTGCTCATCTATTGATAACTGATCACAAATGGCTATTCTGAGTGAGGGCAATTGAACTTCAATTGGCAAGACTGCTTCTGTTCCATATACCAATGAATATGGAGTAGACCACGTTGCATTGCGAGTGGTAGTCCGATAAGCCCATAAAGCATGAAAGAGTTTATCAGGCCATGACCTCTTATCTTTATCCACCATCTTTTGCAGTATGTTTGAAAGAGTCTTGTTGAAGGCCTCTATCTGGCCATTAGCCGCTGCATGATATCGAGATGAATGGTTGGACTTAATGTTGTATTCTTGATACAAATTCTTTACCTTAGAAGAACAGAAGTTGGTGCCGTTGTCCGTCAATATGGTATGAGGGACACCAAATCTAGAAATGATGTTAGACTTTATGAAGCTAACTATGCATTT
Organism: Viscum album; assembly: GCA_963277665.1. Taxonomy (NCBI): domain Eukaryota; kingdom Viridiplantae; phylum Streptophyta; class Magnoliopsida; order Santalales; family Viscaceae; genus Viscum; species Viscum album. Next base: position 164,187,810 of record OY728159.1, read on the forward strand.
AGAACTGACTTCTTTGAGAGGTACTGCCTATGCCCATTTGGAAAAGAAATCAGTAGCAGTAAGAATGTACTTAAACTGCTTGGCCGTAGCTGAAGGGTAAGGTACCACCACATCCATTCCCCATGTGGAAAATGGCCATGAGTATTTAGCTGTATGAAGCAACTCTGGAGGTTGATGAATGAAGTTGGCATATACTTGGCATGAATGACACTTCTTTGTGAAATTAACACAATCTTGTATCATTGAAGGCCAGAAGTATCCAAGCCTTAGAATTTGATCAGACAGTCTATGTCTAGACCGTTGGGCACCACAGACTCCTGCATGCACTTCTTTTATGACAGCCATTGTCTCTTCACCATCAATACATCTGAAGAGAACTCCATCAAAACCACGTTTGTAGAGAATTTTCTCGAGGTGGTTTGGACCATCATAAAGAGTAAAATTGACCACATGTCGCCGAATTTGTTCTTTCTCGGCTCTATCAGGTGGAAGTGTTCCATTTTGAAGGTATTCCTTGATAGGTGACATCCATCCTGTAGTATGACCATACAGTTCAGGAATGGGACTAATTTCATTAATTTCCTCTGTTCTGACTTGAACATAAGGTGAAATTGCACGACGGTGGGCAATACCGATGGTTGTCTCGTCCCGATTTGGATCTGCTAAAGCTGTGGCTATATTAGCCAGTGCATCAGCTTGAGCATTTTGTGATCTTGGGACATAAGAAAATGTCGGTTCTAAAGGGAATTCCGACATTAACTCTCTGACGTAATCATACAAAGGGATTAATTCTTCTTTTCTGATGGCATAATCCCCATTGACTTGTTTGATTACCAGGTCTGAATCACCTTTCACCTTTAAGTGATTCACTTGTGCTTGAAGTGCTAACTCCAAGCCTGCAATGAGAGCTTGGTATTCAACTTCATTATTGGTACCACCTTCCCACAATAAAAAGGAATAAGGTAACACTGCCTTATCTGGAGAAATGAGCACAATTCCTAAACCAACTTTGTTGAATTTAGGATTTTCCATTTTCTTCCCTGTTGGACTTCTAGAAGCACCATCAAAATACATTTCCCATGTTTGAGGACTCTCTTGAATAGAAAAACTTCCTCATCAGGGAGTTCGATATCTGAATACGTGTCTTCCACTGAAGGGTGTTCAGCTAGGAAATCAGCCAGAGCTTGGCCCTTAATTGCCTTTTGAGACACATACTGGATGTCGAACTACTGTAGAATAACCGCCCACCTTGCCAGACGTCCTGTAAGCATTGGACGACTAAGGATGAATTTGAGTGGATTATTACGAGATACCAATTGGACCTCGTGATGTTGCAGGTAGTGTATCAGTTTCTGAACTGCAAAGATTAATGCTAGGCAGCACTTTTCAATACTCGAATACCGGGTTTCTGCTTCAAGCATAGTTCTACTGAGATAGTAGAGACTATTTTCATTCCCAGCATCATTCTTTTGAGCGAGAAAGGCACCCAATGATCGCTCTAAAGCTGTCACATAGAGGATAAGAGGCCTACCCTCAACAGGTGGCATGAGTACTGGTGGACTCAAGAGGTATTTCTTGAGAACATCAAATGCTTCTTGACATTCTTTAGTCCACTGGTAAGTGACTCCTTTCTTCAATAATTTGGTAAAGGGTAAACTTTTGCCTGCCAAATTGGCGATGAAACGCCGAATATAGGCTAAGTGTCCTTGAAGTCCTCTTAATTATTTCAAATTCTGAGGAGGTGACATACCAAGGATTGATTTGGTCTTCTCAGGATCGACTTCAATACCACGATGGCGTACAACAAAGCCGAGGAATTTTCCTGAGGTTACCCCAAAAGCACATTTTAAGGGGTTCATCTTCAAATTATGTTGTCGAAGCTTGTGGATTATGATTTCCAAATCAGCCAAGTGATCAAAACGTTGTTTGGATTTAACCACCAAATCATCTACATAGCATTCAACAAATTTCCCTAGAAAAGGTTTGAAGATACGATGCATGGCGCGTTGATATGTTGCACCTGCATTCTTTAAACCAAAGGGCATCACCCGGTAACAAAACACACCTTGAGGAGCTATGAAGGCTGTATATTCCTCATCTTCTGGGGCCATTCGGATCTGATTATATCCAGAATATCCATCCATGAAAGAAAGTACTTCATAGCCAGTCGTCGCATCAATTAAGAGTTCTGTAATCGGAACTGGAAAATCATCTTTGGGACAATACCGATTAAGATCTCTAAAATCGATGCAAACCCAAATTTGTCCGTTCTTCTTCTTTACAGGGACAATATTAGCCAACCACTTGGGATATTGAACTTCTCTGACGAAGTTATCTTTGATAAGCTTATCCACTTCAGCCTCGATTTTGGAAGCATAGGTTGGGTGTGTTCTTCTCGCGGCTTGCTTGAATCCTCGATGTTCTTTTGGCAAACCCAAATGATGGGTGGAAACATCAGGATCAAGGCCAGGCATCTCTGTATAATTCCAAGCAAAAATATCTTTATTTTGCTTTAGAAAAGAAATATACATCTCTTGTTCTCCAAGGGTCATGGCCGCACTAATTAAAGTGGGGAATGGATCTTTCTCTGTACCCAGATTTACTTCTCTGAGTTCATCCACAGTGGTAGAGATACCCTCTTCAAATACTGGAGGAGCATCTCTAAGATCTTCCTCTTCCTCTTCATCATGTGTTATTTCTTCCGTTTCTATTTGCAAAGTAGATGAAAAAATGAAATTCTCATGACCATAAGAGATGTCAAAATTTTCACATTTTGAAGAAGAAGAAGCTTCCATTTCCGACCCTATTGATGATAAAGGGTCTTCTTTGGGAATTAAAGAGGAGATGATGGATTGAGAATCGACATCAATATTCACCTCTGGTGTTGCTATAACTTCTTCTTGCCTGATTAGCGAAGTATAGACTTGTTGGATTTCAGCAGACGAAATGAAAACGTCACCACTTATGCTTTCATCACTACTTGGTAAGTTACCAATTTCTCCCATGTTGTCTGGCTCGATTGCCGTAATTGACATTATGGATCTTTCCATAAGAGTATTTTGATTTGGGCCTATTTTGTCAATTTGACTGATAGGTAACACATAATCTGTACTCACATGTGAAAATGGATTTATTGGAATTTTTTCCAAACCATATGGAGCATTAACTTTGGTAATTTCCTTCATTGTAGATTTTTCTCTTCCCTTCATGTGATAAAATTCCACCTCAATGTATTGAGACTCACATGTCTTGAACGGGGCCTTATCACCATACAATGTTCCAACTTGACCATCGAAACAGTATTTGAGACATTGATGGTATGATGACGGAATAGCTGCATACTGATGTAGCCAGGGTCTTCCAAGCAAGATATTGAAAGCTGAGTCCTGATCAACAATCATAAAATCCGAATTGGAAACAAGATCTCCAAACTGAGTTCTGAGTGTAACTTCTCCCAGTGGTTCTTGTTCATTTTTATCATATCCTTGCAACATCATGGTAGAAGGAGATAAATCAGATTCCGTGAGGCCCAATCGACGAAGTGTACGAATGGGCATGAGGTTGACTCCTGAACCATTGTCAATAAAAGCTCTTCGAACATCTATACCATTGACTTTGCCAGATAGGTACAAAGGTTTTATGTGCCCATGCACAACATCATCTTCATCTTTATCAGTAAAAGATATCACTGCATGGCATTCTGCAGGATTATTCTCTATGTGATAAATTTCTGCTGCAGCAATTTCAGCTTCAAACTCCTGAGGACTTGACAAAGCTTCGATGAGTGCTTCCCGAAGATCTTTTGATAGATTCAAAGCATCCAAAATTGATAATTTGGCTAGTAATTGGGCCAAGTGTTTCAATATATCATACTTTTGATCTAGAGGCCTGCGTTTCCCAATGGGAATATGCGGTTTAGCAGGTTCCTTGGAAGCAGATGCTTTGGAAGCTGATGCATCTTGTATTGAAGTTGGCAACATCCTTGGTTTTGGAAAATTAGACTGATTATATCCATTTGCTTGATGAGATAAAGAAGATGGAACCTTTAATCGGTCTTCCAAAATAACTGTGCCGAAGCTGAGTTGGCCATTTGCAGAAGAACTTGCTTGTTCTTTTTGAGCTCGCTGAAGGGCTCTACCACGAGTTTCTGCTGCATATACAGTGCTAGCAGGGGTAGAATTAGAGTAGTGGCTTCGGAAAGATCCACGTCTTCCCCTATATCCTGAACCTCTAGAACTTCCTCGGGTTCCCTTATTTGATACAGGGAATTCAGGCTCATCAAGACTGAAATATGAATCTGTTAATTGAATCATATTAACAGAACCAAAGATTAACTCTTCGTCTGATAAAGACTCTGCCTGGTTAGCCTGTTTAGGCTGTGCCGTTTGGTGGGACGGTGCCCGTTGCTTTGAAGTAGATGGCATGAAATCTTCCAGAGTCAAAGACAATTTAGGCTTTGAGGCATACTCATCTTCTCCTGATTCCTCTTTCTTCTTTGAATTGTGCTGCCCTTTTGAGGATTTGTCCTTTGATGGAGGCTTTACTGCAGCTTTTGTAGGAGACACAATTGGCTTCTTCAATTGTGTTCGCAAAATGGAATGGGTCCGATTGATTGTCTTTCCGACCATCCAATCATCATATTTTTTCGCAGTTTTGCTTTTGACTTCATGCCACTCGCCTCCTTCTTCTGGATCTGTAGCGGTAATACACGCTACATGAGCTGAAGAACCCTTCAATTTGACTTGTCCCAAGTCAACCATCTTTTGCAGGAGGTCTTTAAAGACAAAACACTCCTGGATGGGATGCCCCAACATTTGATGAAAGGGACAATAATTGGGACGGTCTTCATCTCCTTCCTTGTGTGGCCTCTTCGGCACTGGTAATTGAACCAAATTATTTTCCAGAGCTGAAATGAAGTAACCAGGAACTTGCTCACTTCGGAAAGAGTATGTTTTACTCTTCATATCCTCAAATTGTTTTCGTCGTTGATCTTTTTGATCATTTGGACGAAATAGCCTTTGTTGTTGGAGTTCAGGAGGTGGAGCTCTTTGAGAAGATGAAGGTTTTGAAGTAGAAATAGGTACAGGTGCCTGTTTAAGCATAACTGTAGCAGTTTCTGCTTTACCCATTCTTCTTCCTGGAGCTGATGGAATTACACGAGATTTAACCTTAGCCTGTATAAGGGAATCTTCAATCTGTTGAGCGATTGAAGTAAGGTCTCGAAACCCTCCTGTGTATTTCACAGGGATCAATGGCGTGCGTAATTCGTCACGCAAATTTGCCACACAGATTGGCAACAATTCCTCCTGAGGGAGTGATAAACTCAAGGAATACGTTAATCCCTTCCAACGAGCAATGAAATCAGAGACTCTTTCATTCTCCCTTTGCTTGCAGTTTGTAAGATCGAAAACTGTCGTTTTTGGCAAAGTTGAGCTAAACTGAAGAAGGAATTTTTGACGAAGATCCTCCCATCCGATGACTGACCGGGATTTCAAGCTTGTATACCAGACAAAAGCTGGTCCTTGCAAGGTTCGCACGAAGCATCTGAGTTTCACTGCTTCTTGCTGTTCTAGAGTTCCCATCATAGGATCACAACAAGATACGTAATGCGTCAAATGTTGTTCAGGGTCTCCTGATCCATTGAAAGTAGGGAAAATAGGGTTTCCAAAACTGGATGGAGGAGAAATTGAATCTACCCATTTAGGGTAAACTTTCTTTTCAGGTTGAACTTGCGCCCATTTCCCTTCCATAGTTTCTAACCGAGCTGTTAATGACTCAATAGTAGTTATTAACTTTTGAGAAACGGCAGGTTGAACTTGGTTTTGGGTAGGTGCAATGAATGGAGCTTGGACAGACGTGGTGGTTGGTGCTGCAACTGATGGTAGTGCTGCCAACCGTTGTTGCGTTTGACCCGTAGGATTAGACCTCTATGGGTGTACTGACAAAGGAGGATATTCTTGATCCATCTCAGTAGTTACAACAAATTCCTTCGGCTGTCGGACTTCATCATTCTTAAGAAGAAGACTATTCTGAATTAGTTCTGCATTCAACCTTCTTAATTCTTTCATTTCTTCCTCCTGTTGTGCAAACCTTTGCTCTAATGAGAGCGATTGACCACCTTCAGAGGAAGGGTGAGAAGTAACCTGATTCTTACCTTTCCCCTTATTGGATCCTTTTCGGAGAGGGGGAAGTGGGTTACTTGAAGGAATACCCAGATTTTGGGTAAGCCTTTGATTACGTGTGCGCACGCCTTCTTCATTTAGGTCTGTGTGCGCGACTTCTTGAGCAGGAACCTCTTCGTCTGATCCCTCTGATTGAGCCTCATCTGGTGAATCAGCAGCAACGGCATTGATGACATTAATGGATGCATATTGCATGGAATCCTTTCTATCAGCATTTCTGTGATATTGTCTCCTTCTATGTCCATGATAAGACATGGCATTCCGTTGACTTGATCCCTCAGGAATTTCTTGTAGAACCGTCACTTGGAGAGAATCTCCTGACATCTTGGCTCTTCGTTCCTCTTGAGGCTTATTCCCTAATCGAGAGAATACTGACTTTCTCTGAGGGAGGGATTGAAGATTTGAAAAAGTCCCCAGTCCGGTGGACTGGGGGTGTTCCTGTTGCTTCCGCTCAACTCCTCGAATCCCATTCGTTGATTCTGAGGGTTGGGTTAGAGAAGTCCCCAGTCTGGAAAGCTGGGGTGTCTCTTGACATGCTATTTCTGAGATCTTTTTGAAATCTCTCTTGATCTTGCGAATCTTAGTTCGGAAATTAGCTGGATGCATTAACCTGTATCCACTTTTATCACCTGGTTCAACAGACCGTTGGATGATTTCCGAAACTTCTGTCATTTGATGACGTGTTTGCTCCAGACGAGAGGCTTGTGCAATATTCTCTCCTGCTTGATGTAGGAGCAATTCAACAACCTGTTCTCTATATACTTGATTTTGAGAGGAACTAGTTGAAGCTTGATCTCGAGCAAGCTTTTGATTATGAACAAAGCCCATTGACTGTGGCCGGCCATGGGCAATAACATTGCATGAGACCATTTTCGGCGGGCTCTGCTTATCGGAAAGCACTGTGAAATGTAGTGCTCCGTGAACACCCCATCCTCTGATATGAACATTAGATGGAGCATTGGAAATTAACTGACGCAATCTTCTTAGTGCGCCAAGGCATGAACGTTGAAGGGTTCTCTGTTGCTTTTCAGCCTTCGGATACCGAGAGACTGATAGAGATGCCAAATCAATCTGGCGTTGTAACCCTTCTATTATCTTAAGATGATTTTCATATTCATCGTAAGATAATACCTTCTTCTTTAATTGACAAAGAGTTTTCCATATGTTGAGACGAATATCATGGATTCCATCATCCGTCAACATCTTTGGAATGTCGTATTGAGAATCAGCCAAAGGCCAAAACATGACTGGTACTTCACCTTTTTCCAGTTTTTTCCTCATGTTCAGCATTTCCTCTTTATCATTAAATGAAGATTCTTCTACCTGTTTGGACCAGAGTTGGTGTTTCCTTGTTGCTTCATCGGATTCAACAAGATTGGTAGAGGAATCACTATTCATGCTGGAAGATGAATGACCCAGGGAAGGTTCGGAGAATAACCTGAACCCCAGGCTATCTTCTGATGGAGAAAGAGTTTCACCTGCCGATAGTAAAGCATCAGACATGACTAGTTTTACATTTGCAAGTGCCTCGAGATAGGAGGGCTTTCTCGTCACTACATTGCCTTCTGAAGAATTTTTGAGACAACGTGAATCACTACTGCGGAGAGGACTTTCGCAGCGAAATTCATCACCATGAGGAGGACCATCATGATGGGTTACAGCAAAAGATGAAATCTCTTTCTCCTTGGCCTTCTGACCACACAGAGGGTTCCTGTGGCTCTCATCTGAAGAAGAAACTTCAAGATTGACCAAATTTTCATGAAGCAATTTTTCATGAGGAAGTGTCTGTTGAAGACCTTCAGAATTAATGTTCCTGTTACTGGGAACTGAGGGAGTAGAATCTTGAATTCCGACAGATAAATGTCTGAGGGCTTCAAGAACTCCAGCATCGAGCAAGGCCTGGTTACAGATTGGCCTTTGATCTCCTGACTGTGCTGGGTGGATCTTTTTCTTAGATGCCTTCTTACTCGCTTTAGAAACCACTTGATGACGAAAGTGATTGCTCTGAGCAGGTGTATGTGCCTGATCAGGAAAGATGGTCAGGTTAGGCTGACGATCATCGCTCAAATCAGGTGTATGTGCCTGACTTGGTTGTCCATATGATATGGGGGAGTATGCCCCATAACCCTCTTGGACTGGAACAGATGTGTGTGTCTGTTCCGGAGTGAATTGTTGATGTGTCACTCCACTGCTGGGGATAGATTTATGTGTCTGTCCCTGAGATGATGCTGAAGATGTTATGATATCCTGGCAAGCATCCAGAATATGAGCAGGAATTTGCTTCTGCTCTTTCACCATTGACAAAATATGTTTGGTGACTTCAGCCGCCGGAACAGGAATATACGTCCATTCCGGGCTTGGAGTAGGTGTATGTGCCTGCTCCTGTCCTCCTTTTCCTGTCAGTGAATCCTGACAGTACTCAAGTGTGGAGGCAAAGAGTTTAGTCTGCCCCCTGTTTGTCGTCGGGACTTTCCGACTGACTTCTCTGTGCGCTACCAAGCGAGACTGTTGGTAGGCCTGATTAGTATTAGCAGGTGTATGTGCCTGCTGATTACACTTCGCCAAACGCGGTTGACGAGATCCATCATATGTAGTCAGACGAGCCTGCTGACTAACTGATGATGTATAAGCAGGTGTATGTTCCTGCCTATGGTACTCCGCCAGAATTGCCTGGCGGGATCGGCTTGATGCTGTCAGACGAGTCTGCTGGACAGCTGAATTAAAACGGGCAGGTGTGTGTGCCTGCTCGTTGTTTGCCACCAAGTTAGGTTGGTGGACTTCTCCGGAGATGGCAGGGATGACAACCTGCCTATTGTTAACCGGATTCCGTCTCTGGCGGTTCATCTTGCCCGCTCGGGTTCGAGGAACCTGAGCTGAATGCCTGGATTCGGTACCCTCATCATGTTGAGGGCGCACTACCGCACGAGTCTGGCGGCGATTGTTGATGGGATCCCTTGAGAAGGACTCCTGTCTTTTTGAATTAAGGCCCCGAGGGACCTGCTCATTCACTTCCTCAGAATAAGGGAGTGAATGGAAATTGCGTTCCGGGGATAACGACCCGAAATGGTTGGAGACGGTAGTCAGCACCGCCTGCTTCTTGATTGCTGGTCGCCGTTGTCCGGACGACCAGGTAGAATTGTTAACTTGGAGGGCTTGACGAGCGGCCTCCAGAGTTGGGATAGTACCGTTGCGACGGTACTCCTTAACCAGTGCATTAGAAACACAGCGTTGAAGACGCTGAGTTGGTGATGTCATCCTCAGAGCGGATGACGTTCCAGTAGGAGTAGCAGCATTGGTTTTCACAGCAGCAGTATTCACAGGGGTGAATTTAAGGAAATCCATTTTTGTAGAAGATCTTGAAAAAAGAGTGCCTGTTCCATGTAACAGACATAATCAAGATGAATCCGGCTACTGCATCTTTTGGATGATCATATGTCAATGATTGCCTTGTTGGCCCAAAGGGCCTAACAGATAAGAAGAACATCACTTTAACTTGGTTAAGGATTCACGTCGGGTTCACCATTTTTTGTTTCGCACGGAATCCGGGGATGACCTCCTGGACGGGAGATTCAAACATTCCGATCGGTTTCTAACGGGTTTGTTCGTAGAACCGGAAACATCCAATGATTCCACATCCGTCTGGACCTACTTTCCAAAGGCAGGCGCTCATTAGTTTATGGACTAATGAAGCTTGGGAATTTGCATTGGTCGAGAGGATGGGAGGTCGGACTCATCACACCTTTTTGAGGGGAATTATTGTCTACTCCGGGACTCTCTTTATAGATTTAAGTTAAGTTAGTGAATCCTTATTACATTACCAAGTATAAAATGAGCTTTCCTTTAGTTTTAACAATCAATGATTAAATATGCAAGAAATTTTAGAGAATCTTTTATATGTATTCGAGGTTCTTCATCAATATAGAATCATCTATATTTGTTTAGAGATTCTTGGTAAATGGTATCCTTCAAAACATTTATATAAAAGTCTCTTGGTCATTTTGATGACCAGGCTGGTTTTAAAGCCACTCAGTGGGGCAGTTGAAGTTTATCGTCATTCAGAAGGACATAGATTATTTCAATGTTGGGATCGAACCCATAAATGGGCTACCTACGTATCCTTTGTTTTGAAAAAGGAATCAGAACCCACGTAGTTCGAGGAATGGGATATGATGTTTATGATTGATGGTTCAAAGATGAATGTCATAATTACTTTTACACTCTAAGCTCACGTGAGTCATGCTCGGTGTGAGAAACAAGAGGTATTGGTAAAATTTAGACAATTGTGCCATAAAAGATGCAATCATAAGAATTTGTTTTGGGGCTTATGTATAGATGACTTCCCAGATAGACGAAGGTTTAGGATTTACTTTTAGGGAGAAAATCCATGAACAGGGTCCACAAAGTTATATGTGCTTCATGGAGATTTGAATACTCTAATCTTGGGGCTTACTCCTAAGGAGGATGCCCAAGTCAGGAGGGGACTTATGATTGGGTTTTATTCCTGAAAAGGAAACCCAAATCAAAGGTAATTTATGAATGGTTAAGAGAAGTTTAAGGGGACTTGGGGCTTATTCCTGAAAAGGAAGCCCAGGGTTATGACTGAGTCTTATTCCTGAAAAGGAGACCCCGGTTAAGGGACTTGGGGCTTACTCCTGAAAAGGAAGCCCAAGGTCATGACTGAGTCTTATTCCTGAAAAGGAGACTCATTTTAGGGATTAAGGTTTGGGGCTTACTCCTGAGGAGGATGCCCATATTTGAGGTTGGGGCTTATTCTTAAGAAAGATGCCCAAGATTAGAGGACTTTGATTGGGGCTTACTCCTGAGGAAGATGCCCAGATCAAAGGTTTTATAACTGGGGATTATTCCTGAAAAGGAGACCCAGGTTAGGATTTTCTCATCTTAAAGGATGAGGTTGAATGAATGAACTCTCAATCTTTGGTGACATAAAGATATTTAAATCATTAGACTTTGAGATATATTTCACAGAATTCCTTTCAGATAAGGATTTCAAATCAAGAAATCATGCCATAAATGGCTTTGAAGAGTATCTTGAAGACTGAATCTTGAATAGGAAAGGTGAAATGGCTTAAGAGGGGTAAAATGGGCAAGATGGGCACCCAAAAAGATAGGGGCGCGCAAGTCTTTAAAGGCGCGCAAGTCCTGCGGCGGCGCGCAAGTATTGGTCGCACAAGTATACTTGCGCGACATGAGTGGTACTTGCGCGATTTTCAACCAGCATTGAAATGCTTGAGCGACTCTTTATAAAACCCTTTACAATCCTCTTGAGGTTCTTCCAGAGAAGGGACGCGCAAGTTATATTGAAGGAATTAAGTCGGCGCGCAAGTGTTTGATAAGTTTCAACACTTAGGCCTTCCTTCTTCTATTTAGATCTTCCATTCTATGTAAGAAATTACCTTAGAAGTGTTCTGGAAGCTTTGAGAAGAGACTTGGGCGTCGGGAGCTTCGATCCGAGTTTCTGGAAAAAGATCCTCTTGAATGGGGGGCCCACAGGGTCTATTTATAGGCAAAAGAAGACCCAGGGCGGTTACCGGGCGGTTACCAATTAGGTCGCGCAAGTCACCTGCGCGACCAAGGTAGCCGCACAAGTATACTTGCGCGGCAGTGGTATCACTTGCGCGGTGGATTTGCTGTTGATCCTTTGTTCATTCCTTTGTCGATTTTTGATGTTTTCTTCAAAGGATGAATCACTTTCAGCTGAGATATTCCCTTTTCCGATCTTTAGATTCTGTGACGAAAGGAGCGTCAACAACCCCCAGAATTTGGTAATCCCATGTTTACCACATTTAATGAGATAGGTGAGACACTATAGTATCTATCCCACTTCCCCTCAAGATGGGGACTTCAGAATAGCAGGAAGCCACCATGATCTGATGCTTTGTCCAAACACTAGATGGGCTTGCGTTCTTCTAGTATAGTCTGCTTCCCACTGGGTCTGTTGCTAGTTGGGAGGACCTCCTTAGATAGTTCCTCTATCAATTTAGCTCCACCTCATGAAATACAAGCATTACCAACCTATTAAAATGAAAATAGATGCATGATGAGAGGTTCACCTAATTTATCACTCGATGACAGGGACTCACATATTCACTCGACATGTCACTTTCCTAGGAACAACTTCTTACGATGTGCATAGAGAATTTCATAGATGAGATGGTCCCTACCCTCATATCCCTAAACTACTTAGGTTGATTTTATGAGTTCTCCAAAAAATATCAATATTCAAAAGAATCCATGTAGTAGACCATCCAATGGTTATGGCCATTACCCCTTTAGGGTCCCACAAGAAGGCCCATAAAAGTAGAGAAAGTTGTCATTGTGCATGAAGAGGCTCCTGAGTTGATACATTTATTTACCCTTTTACCGAATGATCCTCATCAAGTGAATCCTCTCTCATTGCTTCCTCATCAGGGATAGTCATAACCTCACAGAGAAAATGTGGCTCTATACCCCTATCAGGGATAGGTTCCTCTAGTACCTTTCATAAAAAGGAAGAAAAACACCTTTTCCTTTAAATATGAACAGGTCATATGATATTTCATTTGTGACCTATAAAAAGAAATCCTGAAGTTTCTAGAATGAAAAATACATCAGGAGGATGAACTCACAGTTCATTCCGAGTACTAACCATATCATATAATTCTTGGGAACACCATCAAAGAATGTTTTATCTCCAAGGATTGTCTCTAGGACCATGTAGACCATGGACTAATCAAATTGGGTGATGTTTTATCATAAGTGGAAAATGTCTCCACTGACCCTAATAGTGATAATTAATACTTTGGTAAGTAGCAATGGGTTCCCAACCATGAGTTATAGAAGTATAACAATCGATTGGCTTGTAAGGCAGTTGTCTATTCCCATGTTATCATTCATACCCACTTGAATAATCCAGAACATCCTATGGTTTTTATGTCTCCTCCAACTGCTACCTCTACATCAACATCACAACCTATAAAATCTTGGAAGAACCGAAATTGGTGGAATAAGGGAAATCAAAGTCCCCTTATAATGCTGAAGCCATCTCACACCCTTGGAAACTTCATGACTCCAACGTTCAGAGATGGCCCAAGGTATGCCCAGTTCCAGACTATTCCTCTAAGGGGGAGCAAGAATACACCTCTATGAATGCTTTTGAACTAGTGGAATTCTTCACAATGCCCAAAAATAAGAAATTTCATGTGAACCCATCATTAAAATTTGGGTGACATTGATTTAGGAAAGGCAAGGTGCATGTGATCAATCAGAATTCCTAGGCTAGCACTACGAACCAGGATGTTCATTTTACTGAAACTAAGAAGAAAGCCTTGTGCAGAGCATATCAAGACCATTCCTCCCAAAATGATCCATCAAGAACACCCTCACATCCAACTATATTGGTTTACCCACATCACATCAATGATCATACCATGATTATCTACATCCAGCCAAATCTTGACCTCAGCTGACCAACACCTAGCCATCAGTTTTTCAAAGAAAACTAGCTAGCCATCATAAAAATATCACCAGTAATATCCAAGCACTTTTGTTTCATCCAATGGAATTTTTTTCACCCCCCATCAAGGAATGAACCTTCACAAGATAAAATATACCTCTTTCATGAAAGTATAATGTACTTAAGCACATCTATGACATGACCATGGGGATTTTAATTCTCAAGACACTACTCTTGTAAAAGGAAATGTGTGAGGCCCTTGTAAAAGCCTTGAAAATACCTTTTTATTTTGAAACTGAGGTAATTATCACTAAGGCCTAATATTTAGATGAGGATGAGTAAGAGGGGTGTTGATCCATCATCTCATTTTTTTGAAAATATAAGGGTTTCATCATTCAAGATAACATATGATCATTGTATATCACAAGTCAATTCAATGGAGTGGAAATCCACCACTACCTGGTGGATACTGGATCCAGGATCAACCTCATCCCAAAACGGAATCTCCATAATCTAGGACTTACAGAAGTAGATTTGACTCCCTCTAACCTTAATAATTTTGGGGTATGACAAGAGTTAGTATAATCCATGTGGAAAATTTTGGTTGAAGGCTTAATTCAATGTCCTGGAATCAAGAAATGAATTTATGGTAGTCTCATAGGATATTTCCTATAATGAATTTTTGTGAAGGACCTATATTTATTTTCATGTTAAAGTACCCTCTTAGTACAACCAATGCCTTGTGTACTACCTTAATGGTCGATTAGGGGTACTTAAGGGTGATGTGGCTACCTTTAACTAACTCATTTGCGGCCTAATAACCAGATGTTGGTTACTACAAAAGGTAAGGAAAGTAGGTCTATACCAATAGAGTTGATTGCATCAGTTCCCCTAATGATCTAATAGCTACTAAAATTTATCTATGGGTAGTCTTGAAAGAAAATTTTGGTCTCCCAATTCATCTATTGGAGACCATGATGCCAGAACTAGGGGGTTGTTTCATTGTCTCTATGAAAAACGGAGTTCTAGTAAATTACCTCATAATCCTACAGCGGACAGAACCGAATGATACTGAAAGACCTCACGCCTTTGAATTATCGAGAATTTATACCCATGTACATCAATCCATGGTATCCATATATGTTTCACAAAGCTGGGATGAATCAGTGAAGGTCGAATCATCACTAATGATTCAATATAAAGAGTGTACCTCATAGTTAAAAACTGAACAAAATTGGATCAATAGCTTTTGTCACCACGGTATCCACAGAACGAGAACCCCTCATCAAGGATTCTATATCTGACAGAGTAGACACCAGTGGCCCCTTGTTTTAGCTATCCTAGAAGATCCTCCTCCTCCCTTCGATCCCCCTATCTCAAAATTCAAAGAGGACTTAGAAGATGCCCCTCCTGCTTTTGAAGAGGGTGTCTCCATGACTATTGATGAGCTAACCCAGGTGAGCCTTGGTATTAAAGAAGATCTGAGGCCAACACTGATCATTTTGAACATGTCCCAAAAGGAACATAAGAAGTATGTAGCCTTCCTAAAATTACACCATGATGTATTCACCTGGAACTATGATGAGATCCCAAGGCTATACCCTGAGGTCACTGTTCATCATCTTGCCCTCCCAATGGGTTATCACAGGTTCAAACGACTTCCAAGAAAGATACACTCCTCTCACAGTGTTATGGTTGAGGCTAAGGTTAAAAATATTATTAAAAACAACATTTTTAAGGAGTTCCATTAACCTAGGTGGATATCCAACATTGTCCTAGTTAGGAAGAAGAATGGGTAGATTAGTGTCTACATCAACTTCCGAGACCTCAAACGCCATTATACAGAGGATGATTATCTCCTTCTAATGAGAGAGCTATTGATTTATGATATGACTGGGTTCCATGCCCTCTCCTTCATGGATTGATTTTATAGATATATTCAAACCTAGATGGACCCTAAGGATGAGGATTCCACCACCTTAAGGGCACCCTAAGGAACTTTCTTCTATCAGGTAATACATTTTGACTTGAAGAATTTGGGGAAACTTACAAGTAGTCCATGTACCAAAACATTAATCCAATTCTTGGGAAATTGGTGAAGTTTTGTGTGGATGACCTGGTGGTCAAATCCTACTAACATTAAAAGAATCTCAAAAATCTTGAGAAAGAGTTCAACCTCCTCCGCTCTCAACACTTGAAGACAAACCCCCTAAAGTGTTCATTAGGGGTTACCTCTAGAAAATTTCTCATATTTTCCATAATATATAGTGGAATCAAGGATTAAATAAATAAAATCAAGGATATCAATCAAACTCCTCCTCTAATCAATCTTCAAGAGTTATGAGGCCTCCATGGCCAATTATCTTACATACACCGATTTATTGAAAATATCATAGGAAAGTATAATCCATTTTCAAGGATCATGAAAAAGGGGTATATTTACCGGTGGGATGAAGAGTACTAGACTACCTTTGAGGATATAAAGAAGTACCTTCTACAGCCTTTGGTTATAATGCCAACCATTTTAGTAAATCCTTTGGTCCTTTATGTGATTTCCCTGGAATGGTCCCTCGATTACCTTCTAGACTAGAAAAACAAATAGGGTGGGGAGAATATCCTATACTATCTTATTCACAAGATCCTTAACATAGAGACTAGATACCCCCCCCCCCCACACACACACACAACAATAATATTTACCTCACACGGGTCTTTGTAGCGTAGAAGTTGTGACATTATTTGTATAACGTTAAGATACAACTAGTGTCCAAAGTAAACCCACTAATGTACATCGTCAATCACCCCAGGATGACAAGATGATTGGAATGTTGTGTGATAATACTCCAGAAATTCAATATCCATAAAAGGTTATCAAACATCATACACTGGTAGACTTCTTGGACGCACATCCAACCCCTAAAGAATTTCCCTTGAATGAATATTTTTTGGATGAATCTATTCTCTCAGTGGATCAGGTTGTACCACATTGGAAAATGCACATCAATGGTTCCTTCTGAAGCCCGAATGATAGAAGGATCAATAACGCTGAGATCAATAAGGTAGGCATGGGGATTGTTTTAATCACTCCAGCACAACCCATCTTTTCATACTCATTCTTACAGTCATAAGGTTGTCCCAACAATGAGGAAGACTATAATTCTCTTATTAATAGTCTTGAGTTGGCCCCTAAAATTGATGTCCCCTATTTACACATGAAGGGAGACTCAAAGATAGTCATAAAAAAGAACAAGGGTGACTAAATCATTAGAAAGAAAGAGATTATACCCCTACTAGAACACACCCATTAGCCAATGGCCTAGTTCCCTTCCCAGTCGAAGGTTACCCATGTTCCTTAGTTACAAAATGGTCGAGCCAATGTGTTGGCTTGCCTAGATGTGTCTCTTACAAAACACGAAAAGGATGACCTGGTCATTCATGTGGCACACTAGAGGGTCATCACTCCTCCCACCCCAGATGATGTAAACAAATAGTTATAACAGCTAGTTACTGGTACATATATTCTAGGAACCTCAAGTCCCCCCAAAATAGAGGAAATTACAAATTGGATGACTCCATTTATTGATTATCTCCATCATGGAATTCTCCCATTAGGATGAACTGAGCATGAGTTAATCCACCAGTGTGCAGTACAATTTACCCTCCATAGTGGGCCTAACCTTGAGAAAATCCTCTACAGGAATGGGTTTGATGGAATTATCCTCCATTGAATCCAAGGAGATAAGATAACTCAAATTATTCAAGACGTCCATGTTGAGTTCTGTGGGGCTCACCAAGCAGGACTTAATCTCCCCCACCAAATTTGTTGGTTGGGCTACTTTAGGCCCACCATAGTTCATGACTACATTGAGTTCTCCAATAAGTTTCATGATTTTAAAATCCATGCTAACTTTGTGAATCTATCTCTATATATTCTTTACACTACCAAATATTCTTGTCCCTTTGTAATATGGGGACTCAACATTTTGTGGCTTTACCCACCAGTTAAAACTCAAGAATGTAGGCTCATTTTTACTACAAAAAAACTTATTTTCCAAATGGGAATAATTGGTTCCCCTAAAAGAATTCAAAACCCAGTTTTTGATTGAGTTTGTGAGCTCACACATCATCTATAGATTTAGGGTTCCTCGCACTATTCTCACAGACAACAGAACCAACTTTTGAGCTATTGAGATGAAGAAATTGTATGCCATGTAGAACATCTAGTCCAACCATACTTCTCTATACCATACATAGAAAATTTGGTAGATTGAAGCATTCAACAATACCCTCTCCAACCACTTTCAAAAAATTATGGGCCAAAAAAAGGGATGGCCTGAAAAGTTCCCCAATGAATTTGGGAATATCATACAATAACTCAAAATTACACCCATGCGACCCCATACTCTCTGGTGTATGGAATAGAGGCAATCTTACCCATTGAATTTAAGTTTTCATCACTCTGAATAGATATTTATGACCAAAATATTATAGATAGAATGATAGAGATCCATATAGATGGGTTGGAATTCCTTGAGGTAAATAGGATTCAAGTCTTGTATAACTTAGAGAGGCAGCAGAACAAGATAATGAGAGTGTTCAATAAATTTTTTTTCTTCCACTCCTTTCTCTAGGGTGACATGGTACTAGCTCTCATAATGTCGATGATACCTGAAAAAAACCCACCAAAGTTGGAGCCAAAATGGGAACGATCTTACATTATACCTAAGTTCTATTCCAATGGACCATACTCATTAATCACTATGGATGGGGAGAGTATCACACACACACCAATGACAAGTTTCTCAAGAAGTAATTCTTATGAACTCATGGTCAAAGATATGAATCCTTAAACTTTAGTAACTTCCTTTTGAGATCTATGACCTTATACTAATAGCATCCTCTATGGTCCAAGCATTATGACCTTAAACTATTTCCAGTCACCATAGTTTGAGTTGTATGACTTTAAGCTGCAAAGCCTAATGTCCTCAACACATGAAGTTAAAATATAGGCTTGTCCTATGAGGTAAAAATAGGATTCTTCACATACCAAATATGAGATGACCAAAAACAATATCCTTGGAACATGACATTAAACTATAGCCTTACCATGTTTCATAACCATGGGATACCCCATGGAAATCATGGATGACTCAATGCCCTCATCAAAAAGGATAACCACCCACTTCCAGCATCATTCTCATACCACAATAAGTTAAAAAACTAAGTGTGGTTTGACTCCCATTCCCATGGGATATGTAGTGACACCTAGACCCCCCATCTCCAAGATCATCCACCAATGCATCATAAACCCTTCCCCCGAGGGGGGAACTACATTCACCAAAATTTGAACCACTGGACCCACTTACAGCCCAAGAATTATGACCTTAAACTATGTTCAATTTTTTTCAAGATATTTATGTGTAACATGTTCTTGCATCACCCTCATTTCACATTAGGTTTTACCTCTTTTGTACCATGAAAACATCCTTAAAATAAAGATCCCCTAGTCCCATCATCATGACTTTAAAATGCTTGTTGAATTCCCCTTAGTACTAGCTACATGACCTTTAACCACATAGCCAGTGTCCTTCAATATGATTTTTAAACTACAAAATAGATATCCCATCACCATTAGAGAGGGTATCCCCTCCTACTTTTGGTTTTGGTCTTCTACCATGCCACGTTCCAAAACTACATGTGGCTTGATTCACATTCTCATGGGATATATAGTAACACCTAGACCTCTCATATTCAAGACCAGTTATGAATTCATCACAAAACCACCCATTACCTATGGAACTATCCTCCCCAAATGCCTTCATAGGCTTCCCATTCATTTATAATTCCCAATCATATTTCCCAGCTTACCAGTGAATTGAGATTCCCTCATGACCTGACATGAGGAAGAAAGGAATAAAAATCTCAATGTGTAATCCCTACCAACATCCTCAGAACATGATGTTAAAATATAGACTTACCTTGTATGATACTGGAATTCCTCATATGAAAAATATGGTGTGAATAAAAAATCATGTCCTCAACACATTGTGTTAAATTGTAGCCTTACCCCTTATGAAATAGGGATTCCTCATAAAAAAATATAGAATGAAAAAAAGACAATATCCTCAGCACATGATATTAAAATGTAGCCTTACCCCATATGAAATTGAGATAGATCATATAAAAAATATGGGATGAAAAAAAAAATATCCTCAACAGATGATGTTAAACTGTAGCCTTACATCATATGAAATTGGATTGACTCATATGAAAAATATGGGATGAACAAAAAAAGACCTCAGAACAAGATGTTAAATAGTGGACTTACCCTATATGAAACCATGATGCCTCATATCACAAATACGAGATGATTCAATGTCCACACTCGAGAGGATATCCCCATACTAGTGTCAGTTTCCCAATATTCCTTATTCCAGAACTACATATGGCTTGACTCCCAAGTTTTATAGGATGCATAGGGACACTTGGATTTAACATCATGAGCCTAGACTCAGCACCAACCTATTTCAGGGCCAAACCATTGTCCAAAACTTATGACCTCAAACTTTTTTCAATTAGTTTCTGGAGTGTTTTGTGTAGTATATATCCTCCTTGTCTCTTTCACATCAGGTTTTAACTATTATACAACACCCAAGCATACTTGAAGTATATGTATCCCTTAAAGTCCAAGAAACCTGATCATAAACTATTTTTAAATTATCTTAGAGATTATTTTATGGTAGGCACTCCTAATACCCTCATTTATAATGTGTTACCTCTTCCCTATACCACACACATACCTTTGAGATACACAACCCATGGTCCAAGATTCATGACCGTAAGATTGTTGTGACTCTCCCTAAACTCTTTTTCTTGGTGAACAGCCTCCTAGTAACATAATTATCATCATAATCTGACTCTCTAGTATCATAATAACCTAACTCAGATGAGATCCCTCAGGTCCAATAATTATGAAATTAAAATATTTTCAACTATTTTGACTGGTATGAACTTAAAATACCAAAGTAAAGAGTCACAAACCTCTATCTGGTTGAAAAAACTTATGGAAAACCTTAGAGAAGTTCATACTCCCACCTTCCAAGTCACTATGATGACTCATAAAAACATTTGGGTGTAAAAATAAATAGATAAAAGGCCATCAGGGACCCACTATGGACCCCAAAAAAATATATTCCCACTAAAACCATTATTTGATCCAAAATTTAGATCTCCTTTTCCCCATGATCTCCTCTATGAGGTTCCACCAATTGTAGTTCCCATTCATGCATCCAACTACCATGTCCTGGTAGGATTTTTCCATGTCGGTTCACACATCCCTATCACAAGATGCTAAAATGTGCTACAAACATCTTAACCACACAATGCTAAACTAAATGACATATTTTCCTCATTGTGTGATATTAAACTATACATTTAATTTTATTGCCACAAGGTGTTAAACTATGTACCATTTGTCCACATCACATGGTATAAAACTATAAAGCATCTTAGGCACTTCCCTGGGAATATCTTTCCTCCTATTAGTGTAGGACACCTACCGCGCCATTTGAATTCTTCAGTCACTTGTCGTCCAAGTTGACACTCATCTTGGGAGATGAGTCTAACCTTTTTCCATAACGATACACCAAAAAAATATTCTCAAATATTTAGTTGAATAATTCTAAGAGTTTTTGACTCTATATGAATATTCCCCAAATTCATCCTCACACTTCATGTCTCCATTGATTTGAATCCCCATCATCTTATTCATCTGAATGGCCCCCCTAACAGTAATGGTTCCTAGCCACACTGACTCACTGACCATCCTGGACACATGCTCTGAAAGACGTCTGATGACATTTTGAGATAGTTCCTGTGTTTTGTACATGGTCAGTGGTTGATCCCCACTTTTTTCCCTCATCCTCAACCAAATGATAATGGAAGATATGTTTCGAACATGTCTATTAGTCATCCTCTATCATAAACCCCCTCATTTGTGTTCCAAATCTTAGTTATCTCCATTCACACTCTCCATCACACCCCCTTTTTTGGGTTGGCTTCAACGCCCATAGAGTTTCCCCATTTGTACACCTGTGTGTGTAGAGAAATAAATCTGGTTTTTCAAAAAGTCCCACTCTCAAACCTAATCTTTCTTGGTTAGGAAACTCTCGGTATTAAATGAATGATTTAGACACTAAGTGTTCGTCCATTGTTTAGCACTCTCATATAAGTGATCAATATCACATTCCTCCATTTTTTCTCACACCGGGCATGACTTGCATGGGCTTTAGGATTAATTGTTTTTTGTCACATTAATGATTAAAGTTCGGTGGTGAATTTTGGAAAAAGAAACATGCTTATGAATAAAAGTGGTCTAAAATAAAGAAACAATATATGTTTAAGAGGTTCATCCACACACCAAATACTCTCTTTTATTACAAAAAAATAATGCTCCCTAGGTATTTTCATCATCAATTGAGTGATCCGGACCAAATAGCCTCTAGAATGTGGCCACTAGAACCTATTACAACTTGATGATCTCTTCCTCTTCCTCCTATACCATGAGATGAAGCTCGTCAGTCCTGATTCACAACCGGTCCTTCTCATCTTAGAACTCAACTATCTGAGATGTTTCCTTTTATTCTTGATCTTCGGCTACTGCTAGTTGGTCCCTTAACTAGCCTATGATCTCACTTAGGAATTAATGATGTCCTTAAACTCATATACTTATTCTTCCAATTGTATAAGTTCTTGATCATTAACCTAGATCTTCTTGGTGACATCATATTTCTATGGGTTCCAAGCAATGTCAACTCTTGGATTTTTGAATACACCCACTTTATGAGATAATCATAGACCAATGCATGGAGATCATGAGTTTCCACCCCTCTGGTGCCCAAGTTTTATAGCAATGGTGAAGGGACCCCATTTGACTCACTAGTTGTAGCTCTGTAGTATGGGTAATAAATCTATGCATTATCCTCTATGACATGTGTCGGATGATGTAGTTATCCTTAACAACAGAAGACCTAGAATCTTCCAATTCATCAAGTCATGAAAGTTAATACTTAAGGAAGGATATGAGAATAGTTTCAGTATGGTCTTACTCTAGAATTCTCTCAGACAGTTCGGGCTCTAGATTGAGAGGGAGTTTGTCTTCATTTGAATTTTCACTAGCAACACCATTTCCACCAACCTCAAACTCCACCTCCTTAGAGATATCACCCACATATGTGATGTGTTTACCACCCTAGATTAAGGATATATCATCTAAAGAAACCGGATACCCATGAGTGAGATTATACATTGGAGGAGCACCCCAACTTCCCCAACCACAATAGTCTGCCGAGTATACACCCACTCAAGAAATGTTTTAAATAAAAACATATTAGTTAGTTTGACCAGTGATAAAAGATTGTGAAAACTTAACTCATGTAAGGGGAAAGGACTTAAAATGATAATAGTTTATACGATGTCTAGTCCTTGAGTTTTATAAGGGAATTATACCACTGGAGATCCATCAATACCAATTGTAACCTCACCATCTAGAACTGAACCCCTCTATAATGGCTGGATGGGAGTTGTATAAAAAACACATTTATGTAATAGATTAAAATATCTCTATGGAAGTATAAACAGGACCAAGCTGATTGAGGTGTAGTCTTACCCTGAGGCATGAGAATCTCAATGATGAGTCAACCAGGGTGGTCTCCCTTGCTAGAAGTAGGCACCATAATCATAATTCTAGGGAACAGTCCCTTGTAAATGATTGGGAAGACCGAGGGCTCCAAAACCACCCTTCCAACCTCCTCGTAAGACCCTCCCTTTGCGAAAGCCTCAGGCATAAACTTTGAGGTGTTCCCACTAATACCTAATGAGGCACCCCCGTCCCCTTTGAATAGGACCCCATAGACCTCCTCAACTGGATCCTATATAAGAGAAGATCCCAGTTTAGAACATTTGAAAAGAAGATAGGATGGGATGGAAGAGAAATACTAGATAACAAACTAATCTTACCTCACCGAATAGAAGCTCGGTCAAGTCATCAGCCTCAGGGGTGACCACCCCACTATCCTAGAGGGTTTTCTAATTATAATTTGATCCCCATAATTCTTCATTAATGGTTCTTTTCATATCGTAACTAAAGGTTCATGCCTCCTGGGTTGATTATTCTACAAATTTTACCCCCTTAGGATCACATCCAAACATCAAACATACCCAGATCGTGGAAAGATAGCCTCCCCAATTTTGGAAAAAAATCATATTTATCCTCTAGATACACAAATATCTCATGGATGTTCACCCTGATAATGATTCTATAAATCCAAACCTCGGGAATCTCAATCCCCTCCCAAGTCAGCCTCTGCCCTAATTATTCCACTGTTAGAGTCATCTGTAGCATTCCCCTGGCATCAAGAGTGCAAGAAAGTTATAATCTATAGCTAGATACAATAGATACCACATATTTTTTCCTAGGTCCTCCCTAGTTCTACTGGTACCATCCTGAGAGCTCTCCACCTACTCTCATGGTCTATTTTGAGAAAGTCCCACCCCTTCAGGAGGTGAGGGTGCAGAGAAACCTTGGTTACCCCCACTAAACCCTAGGCCAAAGACCTCAATGCTTAACAAGTTCATAGAAAATCACCCCATATTCTGCCTTGATACTTCTTTGTCTCGCCTAAAGGCATAAATCTCTTCACCTTTTGATGAAGGATTTCACCTAGATATGTCACCATCTAGTTGTCGACATAATTTTGGGAGAGGCTGGCATTGATGTTGGTTGGTGAAAACATGATGACCTCCCCCATTCATTCACCAATGAACATCCACCACAACTGACTATGGTTACATGGATTAATTTCCTCATGAATCCCCATGTAGACTCAATTCGTTAGTTTTTAGGTGCATCTGAACTTTCGAGAAAACCTATACATAGTGTATGATTCAAAATAAGTGTTACATTCTATTCTGGAGACCAACAGTCTACCTAATAAGGTCTGAAGTTACCCCTTATTCTCTAGTATCCCCTCCAAATTATCATCCATCTCCCCATAAAGAGTCAAAATCCCAACTTCATTAAGATTTTCTAGTCGAAACTTAGTGATGTTGAGGAGATAGGATTGTATTCCAGTGTTTAGGGTAGTAACAACATTTGGAAATTCATACCCCCTGAAATGCACTAAAATCCACCCAAGAAAAAACTGAAACGGTCCATAGATTTGATTAGTCATGCTTCCTCTCGCTACATGGCCCAACTAATTATAGATTCTGGCAAGCACCAACACTCCCAGGTTTACCCAGTTGTCTAACACCATAATCATTGTCATTAAGAATGTCCTAGGATAAAATTCTATTCATGTATCTCTCACTGGAAGAAACCAACTTCTAAGAAAGGTTTATATAAATGCAGTATAACGAACTATTGGATGCCATCCTTATTTAATGTGGTAACCCTACTCATGCTAGCGCCCTTCCTCCAGGATCATCTAGTAGGATCTGGATTTCCTCCTCTATTGTTTTGCTAGAAATTGTTTTGGCCTCTCTAGAATCTTCGTAGCTAGATTATTGAAAAACATACCAATCCATTTCTTGAATGAAATGTCAAGATAAAAGGGAGGATGAAGCTTCTATAATTTGGTCAAATCATCCAAGAGAATATGTACTACAATAGGGGTGTTCTTCTTGCTACACTAGGCATTCGATTCTAGAAGGAATTCATCATATTGGAATCAAGTTAGTGGGATACGGCCAATGCAATGGAGGTCCCATGGGCAGATCCCCACCTCCCCATGATAGAGGTGAAAGGTGTTAGAGTCCAGAGACCACCAGATGAGAAGCTATGGTAGCATATATTATTGTCAATAAATTTTGAATTGGGACATCCACACTACTTAGTAAAACCTTATATGGTGTAGATCAGCCCCAAATCCTAACAAGTAAACCGTACTCAGTACGCCCACAACCACTCATTAGTAAAGTTCCCCCCATACTACAGGTCCCAATTTTTATACCATCCCATGATATTATTCTAGATGTTGGTTTAGAAGATGCTTGCATAGAAGGATAGTAAATCTTCATCCTAAGTATGTTCCTCAGTCACCGTCATTGTCCTTCCACTCATAGTGTAGACAACGGTGTCTCAGTGTTCCCTAGAAGGATGAACAAAATCAATGATGTTCCATCGGGGATGTTCTCCCTGATGAGATAACCAGAACGTCAACATGTTAACTTCCATAACTGGGATATCCACATAATCCATTGGTCTGAAATTGTAGAGGGGATAGAGATTACATATCATTTATTTCTTTTGGGCTTCAATCAATAGACCTAAGAGCTCCCTATTTTGAAAAAAAACTCTTTTGACATGGGGAATTTCTATATTCCCTACCATTTTTCCCTTTAGGTCATGGTAGAAACTTTGATGATAGCTTGATCTTTAGGGTTGTAAATTTCTCAAATTTTTTTGATTTAAAAACTATGTCACACAATATTGGGTTTCATTCACACAAAGGCATCACATCGCACAACTTATGAGGTCTTTATGGAAAAGGATTACTAAAGCGCAAATAATGTGTAGCATAAAGAAGATCTTGCATGAACATCATGACCCAAAACTCATGAGTTTGTGCCAGATGATGAGTTTCATACATGAGAGATAACTTATCATGAATGGAAGTCAAGTGACTATATGAAGGGCCCCTTTCCCTATTTATAGACAAAGGATCTTCCATTTGTGAGAGTGCACAACTTTTCTATGTGATCCAAGAGGGAAGTTTCATGAAAATGTGGAAATTATCCTTACCCTTCAATATTTCTCTTAGAACCTAACCTTTTGGCCCCCTTCATCTCTAATTATAAGGGAGATGCATTTGATGGTGTCGAAACTATGTCTGATATGAGCTATAAA
The DNA here is from genome assembly GCA_963277665.1 of Viscum album. NCBI lineage: Eukaryota > Viridiplantae > Streptophyta > Magnoliopsida > Santalales > Viscaceae > Viscum > Viscum album. The sequence continues at coordinate 164,214,352 of OY728159.1, forward strand.
TTTCACATGTTTTTCCTAATATTCTTTGAAAATACCCACAATTAATTAAAATACTGAGTAAAATAATGAATGTTTGTTGATTTTTTTAATTTGGAACTTAAATGATTAAATGGATTAATTAATGATTTTTATATTAATCATTAGAATTAAATTGAATAATCCATAATGTTACTTTTTAAAATTATTTTTAAAATTTTGAATTTGAAATTATAAGCATTCAATCCCTAATTTAATTATTTGAATCAATTTGGGATTTAAGCACCTTAATGATTTTTTTTGTGAGATTAATTAATTTAGTCATATCTTGAATTAAATGAAATCTAGATCTGAAATTGAATTGAGAAATGATTTTTTAAAATTAAATGATTTTAAATTGTGGAAACTAATTAAATTAAAATAAATTTGAAATGAATTTATAATATTCATTAGGAATTCAGGTATTATTTAAATTGATTTATCATTTTTTATATTGGATCAATATTCTACATTGAATGAAATTATTTTTGAATGCAGGTTGAGAAAAATTGAAAAGGTCTCACATGGTCATCACACTAACTGTGTGCATATGACCCTACCATGTGTAGCTTCCTATCGCAAATCATCTCCATGGTCAGTCTACTGACTGTGGACAACCCACTTCCCACCACATTTACACTCACATTTAGCATACTGATCATGAGAAACTACATGCATCTCCTTCTCACGATCACTATAGTGATCATGACCATCCCTTTTCCACCTTACCACATGTATCCTCCATGATCACCATAGTGATCATGGGTATCATCCACCTTTCCACACTTTCACCCATTCGTAGTTACCTCCTCTAGCACTCGGCCTACCGCACCATCTAAAACCACCACTTCCTCCATTTGTGACCCTTTGATACATGCTAAACCACACCACCTCCCTGTGAATAACAAAATCGAACTACATCCAAATGAATCCAACATGAGTCACCACTGTAGATCCTGCATCACCTGGGCCAAATCTGCAAACCCAGCCAGCTGAACATTCTTATTGAAGATTGATCCCAACAACCACCACCATAGATTCTATCCAGGATCTCACACCACCATTGAATAATGGGGGATAAAGAACATAGAATATTCTTCACCACTAACAAAGCACTCAGAGTGTCACCAAATCATGGGGCATAACCCACTAATCAAATTTGATGCTTCGCCACTTGCTTCTCAGCAGATCCATGACAGCCACCACTATTGAATACCTTGCTTCACCCACATAAGAACACTCAAAGTGAGTGCATATTTTTTGTCATCGTCACAAGCTCCCATTAGAGAATAAAAATGCATGACTTCCCCGATCGAGACCCTCCCCCATCTTAGATCGAAAAGACAAAGAAAACCAAATAAAAAAATAAAAAAATAAGATATATATATATATATAATAACTATATACATATATATATATACATATATTATAATGTATATATAATATAATTTATATATAATATAATGAATATATAATAATAATTATATATTTATATCTATTAATATATATATATATATAAGTATATATATAATAAAAATAAAACTCATTTTTTACATCTAGGATGAAGCCTGCTTGTCCAAGCCCAATTCTAAGCTCAGTTCTCAAGCTCCCTCCAAGCCCAATTTCCAACACATGAAACTACAACTTTGAATCATGGGTGTAACTGCTGCTCTGATTTTTCTCAAAACTAGGCATGTGTGATAGTGGGGAGAAGATATGTCAATAGAATTAACCTTGACGGTTTGCTATGACATGTGGCATCTATCCATCAAAAGTCAAATATCACCTTAACATTGACTATGAGGAATAAGTTTTTGTCTCACCTTCTCTCTATAAATATCACTCACCATCTCCAAGTTAATTCATTCGGCCTCTGATAATTAGGTTGTTCCTCTATTATAATTTCTTTTCTTTATGCATTTTTAATTTAATGTTCCATTTTTTTCTTTATTAAATCATACTATGTTGTTATTCCACCCCCTCAATTTCTTTATGTTTATCACCTCTATGATTTCCTAGAAATCACGATCTCCATGATCGTAGAGATATAACCCATTGTGGGTGGTCTAAATGGGAATCATAGTGACAATCTTGAAATTTTATGTTTAATTCGTAATCTATATCCTCTCTAATTATAGTGTAGTATTGAAAGTATAATGTGAAGGAGGTGATTTTCACACTGAAATCCATTAATACCATCACACTTTTCCAACTATTTCACAAAAAAGTATCCCTCCATTTTGGGCCACACTTAATACAATTGGAGTCATGTAGTTCAATTGGAAGAATGGTATGTGATTGCTTCCATGTGTGTGAGTAAGTTTTTTCAATCGATTAAGGAATGTTATTACCCATTCACCCAAGAAAATACATGGAATAACTTTTATAATTAAGGATATATTGATTATATTAGTGGTTTTATACTAAATAAGATATTGGATGGTGAATAAGTGAATGATATTGAACCTACTCATTGAATTGGATGATTTAGAACAAAAGTAAATGATGAATGATCTCACTAGAATTCATCCTTAGGTTCATTTTCATTTCTTACATTCATTCACTATGAATTTTCATTTTCCTTCTATAACTTTTTTCCATCCAATAGAAAACCAAACCAATATTGTATGGATAATTTCAAAATTAAGGAAAACAAAACAATCAAACATAAGTGTTAGGATAATGAGGCTCCCAACCCTTTCCCCCTGAGAGACGACCCTGGTCATACACTATGTTGTATTATTAGTAAAAGTAGAAACTATATTTGAATGCATCTCATGAAAACCACATGATCAACTTGGCACCATTTTTAAGAAGAAAGGTGGAGTTTCCACTATCTTTAACAAAACTAAAATTAAGTGCTTTATTGTTTTTCTGGTTTTTCTTTGTTTTTGTTTTCTACTTTCTCTTTTTTCTCAAACTAGGATAATCATTTTAGTGAAATAACTCCTTAATGGATTCTCACCCTATTCCTAGTGCATATTTCCATAGGTATCCTAGGATATGAAATTTCAATGAAAACAACAATATCCTTCGGAACACACCAATGGGTGGTAGGATGAAAGCTAATACATGAATGAATCCAACAACCATCAACAAAACATGTCCCCACACCATCAAATTGAAGAAGAACTTATATCGAAGGAAATTAAGAACTACTTATTTATACTTAAGTATTTTCAAGTGAACCAATAACTATTGTAACATAGATACATGATTAAATAACTAAAAGGTATGTAATCTACAATAGTCACTTCCCTTCAAGAACTTGTGTAGCCAAAGAAGAAATAAGAAGCTGAAAAGTTAGAGTCCTTGTTATTTTCCAATGAAGATATTTAAGAAGAGGAGGGTGATTTCTTAGAATGAGATGATCTTCCCTTGTTAACCCATGAGAACATCTTCCTAGAGCTAGTGTTCCAGGTAAAGATACCCAAAGTTAAAATACTTGAGGGATATTTTCTTTCAAACTTTACTTTTTCTGATTTTATTATAAACTATCAATATTATAATCTCCCTTTTTCTATTAATGAAATCATGGAATCAGAACAATTTTTACAGGCCTTGGAGGATGTTAAAAATGAATAAGTTGATGAACTTACATTAAAATAGAAGTCGAAATGCCCAATATTACCACCCTACACACAAGAAAACTTCAAATAGGCATTGTATCTTGAGAATTATCTACATGATGAAACTGATAAGGGGGTTACCACTAAAGTGAACTCATTTCTTTCTAAATTTTTACAAAATAAATTTTTTAATAATCTCCCAACTTATAATTTTGTAGATTCATCCCAAATGATGCATATCTCGGATGATAAAGATAAAAAACCTTCAATAGATCTCCTTGAATTGAAATTAGAGTTTCTGGAAGTTAAGGATGAACCAGCCCAAGAAGAGCTAGATAAAGACTACTTTGATAGTCTACTCAGATATTATCTAAAAAAACGTTAGTGGCTAGATAAATTGGAACAGACTAGATGATTAATCCTATTGATAATAAAATCATACAACCTTCATAGGAATTGGTTACTGAAGATGAATATGCTCCTAAACCTATGGTGAAGACACTACTCCCTCAACATTACCATGAACACCAACTGAAGGGAGGCACTACAAAACTAGAAGTATTCCCAGTGGATGCTTATCATGAAGATACAAAGGAAGCTGCTACATATGAAGGGATTAATTTTAATTTAAACCTACCTTGTCATGAATTTTTTCAATTTAAAATACTTACTGACTCCCCTTTATATGAATCTATACAAGAAGCATTGTTAGGGTTTCCATTGGATGAAAAAGAATCCACTACCAATATAGAATCTCGCAAGGAGACCCTATACCTGCTTATGTCTCCCCCACATTATGAGATACACCACACTACCCAAGGGGTGTATATATAGTACTTAATTTGTGGGGGCCTCTAAGAAGAATATATGGAGATCTTTAGACAGAAGAGCATGTGGTGGTTCTTACCACACAAGTGAAATCCCCCTACGAATTGGGGATAACTAAAAGACTATCCAGCTATGAAAAATCTGACTACAAAACCTCTTGTGGGGTTAAAACCAAGACTCGCTTCCTTTATATTTCTCTTTCAATTTATTACTTTCATTTAAAATAAAAAAAATTAATGTTTTATTTGTTTTCTATAGGTTTTACCTAAGCAGAAAAGAACCTAGGAGGTTGGGTCCACTATCAATAGCAAGCACCCAGGGAAGTGCTTACCTCGAACCTACTCGACAATAAATAATTGGTTGTATCAATCCTCTATAACTATTTATTCACTGCACTTTTTTATTCATTTTGTTGTAACTTAAATGGACAGTGATAAATAATCATGGGGGTGGAGATTAACCTTGTTAGAGTAGTTATTTAAAATATTTTTATTCAGTTTTTTAAAGTCTGTAAATAAAAAAAATGTTTACTTTTTTATTAATGTTTTTAATTAATATAAAAAACAAATAAAAATTTCAAAAAGAAAATATATATAAAAAATTGTCTATAAATATTATAAATATACTTTTTCAATTTATTTTTGTCTTTAATTAAAAAACAACAAAAAAATAAAACAAAGCTAAAATTAAAAAATAAGAATTTTTACATGGTTTCTATAGGTTTCTATTTTTATTTATTTAAATATATGTTCTATAAATGTTTTTTAGTACATACCTTTATACAATTTTCTATTTTTTTATCACCCTTTTCTTGAACTTCATTTCTACCCTTCCTGGTTTGAAAATATCATTTTATAGTTTTGGGATTCATTGGTTCTAAAATTGTGAGACTTAGGTGATTTTTAAATGATTCAATCACTACCTTTATGAAAGTTTGGTTTTAGAGATAAGAGATAGAGTGTGAGTGAAACAATTTTTGAGGAATCAATCTTATAACTTTAAGTAATTGGAATTTTGAACTTGATCTAAGGAAACTTGACATATGTGAGATATAACTCATTAAGGAGACAACTTAAATGAAAATGATATAAGTCCTTAGAACATGGAATAAAAATGGGTTAGGAACCCACAATGGATCTCTAAGACAAGGGAACTGGATGTGTTTCTCTAATTTAATAATTTCATCCCAATAAGTATTATGCACAGTGCTTTGTATACAAAAAAATCAAAAGGGTATTGTCAAAAATGATTCCATTTAGGTGAGGTGAATATTGAACCCGTAGAAAGAGGGGAAATTGACTTATCACACATTCAATTAAATTGTTTTAATAAGTGGTAAATCAGTATTTGTGTTGAGGAAACTTAAGAAATAGGGATAAATGGAGGTTCTTTTCTTAAAACTTTGATTCCACTTAAATCTAATTTAATCCACTCCTGAACTAAAAAAATTGATTAAATTAAAGTAAGGTTGTGGTTTGACTCACATATGAGGGATGATAAATTGAACAGTGGATGAGTGTGTGTTCTATCTTCTCTATATTGTTAATTTAAATATATGTAATATGATCTGTAATTCTTTCTCCTTTTGAATAAATTAAAATCCAATGATAAATTTCCAGGGAGTGAAATAGTTCAAGTGTGAGGGAGTGATGTGAGCTGTAAATTTCAAAATTTTTGTCTTTTGTTCTTTAAAAATACCCAAAATTAATTAAAATATCAGGTAAATAATGATTTTTTGTTGATTTTATGAATTTGGAACGTAAATGAATAAATGGATTAATTACTGGTTTTTATATTTATCACTGGAACTAAATTGAAGAAGTTGTATAGTTTTTTTTGAAAATGTTTTTGAAAACCTTGAATTTGAAATTGTAAACATTCAGTCTATAATTTAATTATTGGAATCAATATAGGATTTTAAATGCATAAATGGATTTTGTTTTAAGTTTAATTGATTTAATAATTTCTTGAATTAAATAAAATCCTGATTTTGAAATTGAATTGAGAAATGATTATTTGAAATTAAATGATTTTAAATTTTGGAAACTAATTAAATTAAAAGGAATTTTAAAGGAATTTATAATCTTCATTTGGATTTCAAGTGTTACTTTAATTGATTTATCATTTTTATATTGGATCAATATTCTGCATTGAATGGTTTTTTTTTATTTCATGCCAAGAAATTTTTCAAAGGCCTCACACGGTCGGAACATTGATCGTGCGCAGATAACTACATCATGTGCAGCTGCCTACCGAAAATCATCTTTACAGTTATTTTACTAGTCGTGGACATCCCACTGTCCACTGCACTTCCACTAATGGTCGGCACACTGATTGTGAGGCAATTCTTGCATATCTTTCGCATGGTCACCATAGTTACCATGACCATCCCTTTCCCACCTTATCACAGGTCTCCTCCATGGTCACCATAGTGACCATGGGAGTCACCCACCTTGCCCCACCTTCACCCATTTGCAGTCACCTCCTTTGGCACTCATCCTACCACACCATCCACGATAAGCACTTCCTTCACATTTGAACCTTCGGTCCAAGCCAAACCACACCATTGTCCTCTAAAGAAAAAAATTGAACCAGATCTAGAGGAAGACAACATGAGTCACTACTGAAGATCCCATGCCACTTGGTCCAAATTCGTGAAGAACCCCAACCACCTGAGCATGCTTGTTGAAGCTCAATCCTCACAGCCACTACCATGGATTCCATTTAGAAGCTTGCACTTCTATTGAAGAATGGGGGATATAGAACATTGAAAATTTTCCTCCGGTGCCAAAGCACTCTGAGCACCATCGAAGTGCAAGGCCGAACCCATTAATAAAATATGATTCTCCACCACTCGACACTCATCAGATCCATCCCGGTCACCACAGTTGAAGATTACGTCACCCCCAGAGAAGAACACCCAAAGAGCATGCCTATTACAGCTGTCGTCATAAGCTCTTGTGGGGGCCACTTTCAATCAAGGGAGATGTTGTAGTGGGGGATTCTCCATTATCTGCAGTAGTATTCTATAGTTGGCAGTCGACATAGTGGACAATAGTCGGCGGTGGGAGAAAGATCAAGGGGCTGATGAACTACCCCATAGAAACCTATTTTTCATTCCTATTTAAAACGATATTGATTCTCATGGGTGTAGAGGTGTAATTTGTGGTGTGTATTTGTGATCCTCCAACAATAACTGGAGAGAATAAAATGGTCCCCTATTTCTCCTATGGATGTAGGATTCAAAGCCGAACCACGCTAAATCTCTATGTTCTTCACTTTAATCCTATTTTGTGTGATTTATGGTGCCACGCACCTCCGTTGCGCCTCAAAAAGTGGTATCAGAGGTGATCCTGAGTGATCAGAGTTGAAACGAAGAACCCACAACAAGTTTTCTAGTGATCAGAAAATTGAAGTTAGTCAGAATTTTTTTTAGGCCAGATCTTTGAAGATGAAGAAGATATGATTCTAACAGCTTAAGCGGCATTTCAAATGGAGCTAAAATGAAGGAGATAATCTCGGTTAAAGTTTGGTCAAACCCGTGGGTGAACAGTAACCCCATGCAAGAGAAAATTGTACTGTTCATGCCACCGGCAAAAATTCCAGTGAGATTTCGATATCTACTCAAGTGTTCCACGTTATCACCACATCAGTTCCACATCATTGACATATCAACAAGCAATAAGGACCGTTGAACTTGTTTTGGTGATAACTCATCCAATCAGTGTCCGATTTCAATGATCTAGGAGTTGATTCCGACTATTTCAACCGTTCTGGACGCATTTGTATGGTTATTTTTACAGAATTATAAATTCATTAGGTGGTGAAAAAGATTTGTGACATTGATGGTGTTGATCACATTTTGCAACAACGACGATGACTGGTGGTAGAGCACTACCAAAGTTTGATATCAATAAGTTCAATGGTCAAAAGAATTTCATCTTGTGGAAAATCACGATGAAAGATCTTTAGTTGTAGCAGGGCCTGATCAAACCGTTGATTAGAGAAAAGCCTAAGGAAACTAGTAAAGATGATTGGGAAGGGCTTGAGATGTAGGTCATCAGCACAATTCGACTGTGTCTGGTGAATGAGGTAAAATACTCAGTGTTGGACGAGACCTCACTCAAGGAGATCTGGAAGAAGTTAGAGAAATGGTATATGGCAAAGTCACTCACCAAAAAATTATTCCTGAAGAAGGAATTGTACCAATTGCTCGTGGATGAGGGAACAAATTTTTTGGATCATACCAATTAATTCAACAAGTTCCTGATGCAATTATTGGGGCTTCGTGTAAAGGTTGGAAGGGAACACAAATCAATTTTGATTTTTTCATCACTACCAAGCTCATTTGATGGACTTATGACTTCATTACCCATGGGGAAGGAAACATTGAAGATGGAAAAGGTGATGGCGTCACTTCAAGATTTAGAGGAATTCCGAAGAACTGTGATGCATTCAGGCGAGAAAATCATGGTGATGTGATATGATCAACGTTGGAGGATCCGACATCGGAATTGAGGAGGTAAATAATGGTGACCAAAATTGAGGGGATGTGATCCTAGTGAAATCACATTTTCTGGTGCGAGAAAAAGGGTCACTATAAAAGTGATTGTGGAGAGCACAAATAGTACATTACTGGGAAAGATAAAGTTGAAGAGAAGGATGAAAACATCATAGAATTGTTGGAAAATGATGAAGTCTTCTAGAAAATGGGAATCTTGAACTCAGATGAGAGAGTTGAATGGGGAGAAGTGCAGTGTCATTACTACAAAATATATGGTCACATGAAGAAGAAATGTAGATTTCTAAGAAGGAAGAACGAGCGGGCTCATAAACCAAAGTAAGATGGATGCATTTTGGATTTGGGGAGATCGACACACATATGTCTGATGAAAGGTGTGTTTCATACTTTTTAGCAGGTGCAAGATTCAGTGAGACTTGGTGATGGGTCAACTTTCGATGTTTGAGGAGTCGGGATGGTGAAATTGAAGACACCCAAAGGAGAAGTATGAAAACTGGATAATGTGAAATTCATTCTGAGGATGATACGGAACTTGATATCATTAAGTAGGATCGATGCGAGAGGATACAAGATTTCCATAGCTGATGGAGTGTTGGAAGTCTCACGTGGGGATGTAGTGATCCTTACTTGGAAGGAGTCCTAAGGGTTGTTTCATTTTATGGGGACCCCAATCAGCCCGATATCTATTGAAGATAGTGGAAGTGCCACATCATACGGTATGAATAAGTGTGTCTGATTTGCCAATGAATTTTTCAAGACCTGAAGGAGACTGCAAGTCAAATGTCTACCCCAAACTGGTCATGAGGGGGAGATTTATGGGGGACACTATAAATCAGGGGAGATGTTGTAGTAGGGGGAGTCTCTATTTTCTGTAGTAGTCTTCTATGGTTGGCAGTCTATGTAATGGAAAATAGCCGGCGGTGGGATAAATTTCAATGGGTTGATGAACTACACCATACCAACCTTTTTTTATTCTTATTTAAAATGGGATTGATTCCCATGTGTGTAGAGGTGTAATTTGTGGTGTGTATTTGTGATCTGTAGGATCGAAATAATGATGTAGATGCTAAATATACAATAGGGGGGTGAATTGTACACTTTAAAAATTTCATTAAACAAGTAAAGATCTAAGTTTAACAAAGTTAAACTAAGAAAATTCACAACACCTCTAACACCAATGATGATTGGGACAAAGTATGAAGTTATAAACTTCTAGTTCTATGTACTTGCTTAAATCTGGAAAGTGATTCTGAAAATAGGTTCCGGAAATATAGATCTGGAAATTCAAACTTAACCAAAGTTTACAGTATGAGATTCTACCTTATAGCGTATAGAATCTAACTAAATCAGAGTACAAGTGTAAGGAAATATAAGAAGATTATACTTTCCTTACAATACAATATGCAGCATAAAAATGAGTAGTAAAACTACAAGTAACAATATATAAATCTTCTAACCCAAAGACAAGGGTATCCAACAACCTTGGATAAAAGTCCCTTGATTTATACTATCAAGCAAGTCTGTCTTACCCACACCAGGGTAATCCCTCGATACAAAGATCGGAGTCTCTATCTTGCTATCCCCGCAAGCCATCAACTTCAAGGTAGTTGGAACCTCTGTTTTCCTCAGCAAGGAATCCCTCGAACTTCAAGGAAGTCGGCACCTCTGTCTTCCTATCCCCGGAAGCCCTCGAATGTAATCACCAACATTCGGAGTCGCACAAAGCAATCTGAACGATCAGTTCAGTACGCACAAGGCACGAAAAGATTATCTCTCTAGAAATCACCTTAACAGTGTGTGGTCTCTAGAGTGATCAACTTATTATTGTGTTCTTTCAAATGAGATCCTATTTATAGGCTCAGTTGGAATGGTCGGGTCCCTCCTCCAACGGTCATATTTCCCTTAAATTTTGGAGGGACCTGTACACATGTCACTAAACCAATGGTTTGTTAGAAACAGAATGGAAGACATCATTTTATAACAAAACATGTGTAACTGAAACCACAACATCATTTTGTAATGAAACAAGTGTAAGCATAAGCAAAATTAAATTTCGGAATGTAAGAAAATAAAAGTTCGGAGTCTAACCAAAATGGAATTCGAATTCTATAATAAAGAGGATATTTGGATTCTGTTTTATAGGAATTCAAAACCTGAATTCTGTAGAAATCTGGAGTCTGAATTTCTAAGGAAATTCGAAGTCTGGTTTTATCAGAGTTCAAAATATGAACTTACAGAGTTCAGAGTCAAACTTGTTAAAGTTCGGAGTCGAACTAGTAAAAGTTCGGAGTCGAACTCATAAAAGTTCAGAGTCGAACTAGTAAGAGTTCAGAGTTGAAGTTATAAAATTTCAGAGTGTAGAATTTGGAGTTGAACTTTTTTAGAGTTCGTATCCAGAATTCAGAATGGAACTTTATTAGAGTTTGTATCCTGAATTCAGAGTGGAACTTTATTAGAGTTTGTATCTAGAATTCAGAGTGGAACTTTATTACAGTTCATATCTAGAATTCAGAGTGGAAATTTATTTTAGTTCACATCCAGAATTTGGATCATAAAACAGAATGCTTCATATCTTAGTATTATATGATTCTGAGATTTTGGGGATGAATCCGATTTTTACACTTAGGAAAAATATTACTATGTATAAGGAAATCTAGGTTAGGTTAAATTTTCCTTAAGGAAGGAAATTTTCCTTAGAGAAGTAAAATATCAATTTGCTTAAGTATAAGGTGTTTGTGATTTTCAAAACAAGAAGGAATGGAAAAGTCATAAGGATAATCTTATTGACTCAATAATTTCTGCCTTTTTGGAAAGCACAAACATCCTTACGAAAAAGAATATAAGGACTTTGAAAATTTTCATTAGACTTTGAAATTAAAACTTATCTCCCTTTGTTCATGGATGATAGTGAATACAACTAACTCCCCCTTAGGCATTGAAACTCTAAGGATTATATTCTGAATTTTCAGAGTGGAGTTTTCATTATCATGGGAATGAAAAACTTCATAATGAGAAACTCCCCCTTACTTTAAGTATATTTCACTTAGAAATTTTTCCTTCTCCATTTTAAATTCTTCTTTCTCCTCTTTTGAGTAGTTCTTTTTCCTTCTCCCCCTTTGTGATTTTCAAAAAGAATTTAAGGGAATGGAAAAGAAATAGAGTACCTGAAACATTAGTATATAACAATACAATATTCAACCAGGAAAAAATTTCATTAGAGTTGAGAAAAGTTTTACAAGGAAAGACAAATACAACAAAAGATTGGAGTGAGTTTATTTGTCTTCCTTTTCCTTCGGGATCATCTTCCTCAACAAGGTTTTCAATTTCATTAAATCTATTTTATCCTCCTCAGCTTGCCTCTCCAAAGCTTTTATCCTTTCATCTTGAGTTTTCAAAGATTCTGCCTGAGCCTTCATGGCCTCTTCCTGCATCTTTACTAACTTATCTTTCTTTTCCATCTTCTCTTCAAACTCAATCTGGAAATCTCTTTCCCCTTTCCAGTTCTGTGCAACTGAGTTAAGCTTACCATTCAGGTCTCTGACCTGTTGATTTCGAGAACTTTTCTTAATAATTAGCTCATCCTGAAGATTATTAATCTTGTTATCCTTGGTTTCAAAGGCATCTTTTACCTCATTCTGAAAACGTTCAAAGTCAGCTATGTCTTCTTCAACTTTCTTAGACCATAAAGTGATTTTGCTGCAAGATTTCCTGTGCACATCATAATTGATAAGGAAATTTTTATGGTCGGTCTCAATCTTCACACACTTATCCATCACCATGGATAATTATTCCAACTTCTGATTCAGACTGTGTTGTATCATCTAGAATCTGGAGTTAATGTTGGGGAAAAACGGAATGGTGTCCATCAACCTTTTCAAGGATTCAACAACAAATTCATTCCCATGTGCTAATGACTCCGAATCAGATAATTTTCCTAGAGATTTCTCTTCCTCAATCTGCACTATCTTTCTTCTATAAGAACCACCAAACTCTTTCTTCCTAATGAAATATTTTATTAGTGTCTCCATGAGCACTTGCTTTCTTTTATCAGTTTTCAGAATGGGTTGCTCATCTAGATATTATTCCTCACTTTCTGAGAGTTGAACAATTTTTTCTTCATCAATTTTATTCTTCTATGTTCCTTCTTCAAGAAAATGCTTCTCATAGGATTCTTCCTCATCATACAAAACATTGTATTCCTCTTCCTCTTACTTATCATCATTCTTCTTACTTTCTTTCTGAACTCCCTTTCCCGGAGTGACTAATTTTTCTGATTCAGCTTTTTCTTGATAATATTCTACTTGTTTGATCAAGTCATCTAGATTATCACTTCCTTCTTCTTCTTCTTCGTCTTCTTCTTCAACAATAACCTCTTCGCCCTTAGACTTTTATGGAGTGATGTAGTTCTTTGTCGGAGTCTCTGGTAAAGATGGTTGGATATCAAAGGTTTTTGGAATGGGAATCTTCTCAGAAGCTATTTCAGTTTCTTTTAAAAGAGATTGAACAACCTCGACTTCAGACATTTTCTTCTTCAGCTTCTTCTCCTTTTCTTGTTTTTCTAATTCATCAGCAGCTCTCTATTTTAAGGCCTTAGCCTCAGCAGGGTCCAATTCGAACTATGGATCCCCTTCTTTCCTCTTCTCTTTGTCTTCCCTCTACTTGGCAGCCACTTCATCTGGGTAAGATTTTTGTTTTTTCGTCTTGGGAGGTGCGGATTGGGTTTCCTTAGATTTGGGAGTTTTGTCATCACCAACCACTTCCTTAAGTTTACTCTTCTTAGAAACCTTTTTTTACTGGTTCAGCATTCTCCACATTCTCTGTAACGATCTCAGCCTCTTCCTCTGGAAAGCTATAAAATTCACCTGTTTCCATAGAAAAAACCATACTCATTCTTTTCAGTGTATCATTACTAACAAGCATAAGCTTGAAATTCCGAATTTTAGACTTACATGCAACCTTGAAAGAATCTAAGCACCGAACTATCAACTTTGATAGTAAGGCAGGGTACATGATGATTTGAGCTCTCAAGTTTCCTTCATTTATATTCTTGATAGTCACAAGGACATGCCTTATCAGATTTATTTTTCTTAGATTCACCAAGAAGTCTAAGAAATATATGTCACTTTTCTTCAGGGTATCTTTATCACCCTTTCTCGGAACCAAGAATCCTTGTACCCAAAGCTGAAGAATCCAATTATTTGGAGATAGGTGAGAAATCTTTATTGTCTTGACATCAGCAAGTCCAAGAAATTGTAAGGCCTTAACCTTAACAAAACTTTCTTGATCATATGGGAGTTTGTGTGAACAAAATTCTGCTTCTCCTTCATATGCTAGCCCCGCCATGCTTGCCACCTTGGTGTAATTAAGTTTTTAAGTCTTTCCATAAGACTTGAAATAAAACTTTTATCTTCCATATTCCTCATAAAAACTTTCTGACTCATAAAATTCTACTAGTAACTCCAGATAAACAACATTCTGATCACCTACCTTGAAAACACATGCATCTTCCCAACCATTCAGCTTGATATTCTTGGTGATGATAGAATCGTACATGTAGAAGTTCGAATGGACCAGTCTCTCTATGTACACTTTCCATTTTAAAATTTTCTTTGAGGTAGACATATCGTGAGATGTAACTTTAATAGAAATTCAGAATGAAAAGTTCTGGAAGATTCAGAACGGGCTTCAAAAAGTTCAGAATGGTCCTTAAGAAGAGAGTCAGGGATTCGAGACGTGAAAGCTTTGAAAAACTGATGTGGGACGACCCTTGGAGGTCCCCTTTATATAGGCGTTGGGGTGGACCTTTGAGCTTCCAAAAACCATCTAACGGTTGAGAAATCCTTTGAACTAATCTAACGGTTGAAAATAAACCGCAAGGAAAACTGGACTCCTATCTTTTGAGGTTTTAGGGAAAAAAACATTCATATTTGAGAAAATTAGAATCCGAAAAATTTAAAACTTATAAGAAAATACCAGCAAGAAAAATAGGACTACGAAAATTTAAGTAAGGAAATCATACCTTTCGGATTGACCAGGAATTTTTTTCGTAATTGGTAATATTCTTCTTGAGGAAAATTTAACTAAGAAAAACTTACTACGAAAAACTTCATTACGAAAAAGAAACTCATTATGAAAAATTCATTACGAAAAATTCTCAGTATGAAAATTTTCATTACAAAAATTCCCAGTACAAAATTTCTCATTACGGAAAAACTCATTACGAAAAAACTCATTACAGAAAAACTTATTACGGAAAAACTCATTACAAAAAAAACTTATTATGGAAATTTCCATTCCTAAAATTTTAGTTCCGAAGATTTTTATTACAAAAAATTTAGTTCCAGAAATTTTCATTACGAAAAATTTTAGTTCTGGAAATTTTTATTACGAAAAAATTCAGTTCCGGAAATTTTCATTACGAAAAATTTTAGCTACAAAAGTTTGAAAGACTGACTACGAAAAATTTTGATTATGCTAACATGAAAATTTACTCCCCCTATGAAAATGATTTTATTACTGTAAGGAGTATTATTTAACAAGAAGTTAATAAAGAAAGATTACTTTACGTTTATCATTCCTAACTTCTGTTTAATGTATTCAAATCTATCGGAGGGTAAATATTTTGTGAAAATTTCAGCAAGTTGATCTTGTGTTCTGATAAACTGAAGAATTATATCTCCTTTTAGTGAGTGATCCCTAAGAAAGTGATGCATAATATCTATGTGCTTTGCATGAGAGTGATGTGCATGGTTTTTACTAAGGGAAATGGCACTTGTGTTATCACAAAAAATTTGAGTCTTAGTAAAACTCAAGCCATAATCTGTGAGTGTGTGTTGCATCCACAACACTTGAGCACAACAACTTCCAGCCGCTATATATTCAGCTTTAGCAGTGGAAAGTTTTGCAGAGTGTTGCTTCTTGCATGACCAAGAAACTAACGAATCTCCTAAGAAATGACAAGTTCCGGATGTACTTTTTCTATCAATTCTACATCCACCAAAGTCATCATCTGAAAAACTTTTTAAGATAAAATCATTTCCAGAAGTATAAAATAGTCCTAGATCCATGGTTCCCTTTAAGTAGCGAAAAATTATTTTCACTGCCTTTAAATGATATTTCTTAGGATTGGATTGATATCTTGCACATAAGCATACTGAAAACATCAAATCTGGTCGACTGGTTGTTAGGTAAAGTATACTTCCTATCATACCTCTAAAAGATGTTTGATCTATTGGTTTCCCAGCTTCATCAAGATCAAGTGTGTTTGAGGTACCAATAGGAGTACTTATACTCTTAGTGTTGTCATAACCATACTTTTTAAGAAGATATTTAATATACTTATGTTGGGATATGTATATTCCTTCTGGTTTTTGAGAAATTTGAAAACCAAGCACTACTGGAAAACCAGGTATTTGCGACGGGCTATTTGCGACGGGATCCCGTCGCAAATAGCCATTTGCGACGGGGTCCCGTCGCAAATAGCCCGTTGCGGAAAACGCCGTCGCAACTAAACTTATTTGCGACGGGACCGTCGCTAAAGCCCTTTTTTGCGACGGGCATTCTCCCCGTCGCAAATAGTATTCCGTTTTTTGTAAAAAACTTTTTAAACAGTTATTGCGACGGGCCCGTCGCAAATACCTAAAAATAATAATACTAGTATTTGCGACGGGAACCGGGACCCGTCGCAATTACTATGAATAGTATTTGCGACGGGTCCCGTCGCAAATACTCTTTTTAAAAAAAAATAAAAAAATATTAATAATACTAGTATTTGCGACGGGCATAGTATCCCGTCGCAAATACTATAAAAAAAATAAAAAAAAATTATTAATAAATTATTTTAATTAATATAATAATAGAATTATAATTTACAAATGAAAATAATAAATTATTTTAATTAATATAATAATAGTAGAATTATAATTCAAAAATAAAAATAATAGAATACTAATAAATAATTTAATTAATATAATAATATTATAATTATAATTCATAAATAAAAAAAATATTAATAAGTTATTTTAATTAATATAAAAATAATAGAATTATTTTACATTCAAATATTAAAATAATTCAAGTATTACAAAAAAATAATTAAATTATAATATTATAAAATTTTAATATATATATAAAATTTTAATATATATATAAAATTTAATATTATAAAATATAAATATTATTATTATTCATATTAATATTGTTATTTAAAAATATAATATTATTAATATTTTATAATGAGACAGAAACTACGAATAGAAAAAAAAAATATTTTGATTTCACAAATTTTATAACAGAAATACAAACTCTAATCTGTAGGAGGGGGGGGAGGTGGGGGATCTGCAGATGGTGGTGGAGGAAACTCCATCCCTAAAGCATGAGTGAGTCGGCGCATGTACTCCATCTGCTCCTGATGCTGCTGCTGCCACCGACTCGTCTGCTCCTCGTACAGCTGCTGCTGGCGTCGACGCTCCTCCTCATGCTGCTGACGTATCTGCTCCTGCTCCTGTCGGAGACTCTCTATCTGTGCAGTCTGAGATCGCAACTGCTCCTCATACTGTGTAGAAGAAGATGCACGAGCTCCCCTCGAGCTGGACGCCGACATCGCAGCACTGCCATAATAATCTCCGGGAGTCAGTCGAGAGCCGATACCAACTACCCGGCCCTTCTCGAAGGCATACTGGGTGGCCTGCATCCATGCCGCCTCATCAAACTGACGGGCAGTGGTCTGATCTGATGACTCGGCCTGACTCTCAGGCCGGGCCTGTGCCGCTGCGGCCTCATATGACTCCTACAGTTGCAATTTAAAATTAAAATTGTGAATATATTATATGCAGTTAATTTTTAAACTTGAAAACAAATAATACTGACCACGATGTGATGCTGACGATCACCTCTGAGCTCCCCAGTAGCAGGATCACTATACATCCTCCGATATACGTCGTACTCTGTAATATCGGGGTGCTCGACAGCCTATAAGAATAAAAAATAAACTGTTAATATTTATAGTTATATAAAATATTTATAAATAATGTACGTACCAGATGCTGTCTATGAGTACTGAAAGAACGACTCCCAGCTCGATGAGTCACCTCCTGCCTCCCCCGATTCTGCCTCCCCACCGATGATCTCCTCTGAAAGGCACCACTCAACCAGTGCGCACATAATCCATCCCATACATGGGATGAAATGTACTCTGGTCGGTGTGCTCTACATGACTCCTCAAAATCTGACACTCCTGATTTCTTCATCGCAGCTTTTCTTAAATTGTGCAAAAACTGACGAAGGCGATCACGCATGGCCACCTCCCATGCCTCGTGGATGGCGTCACGCATGGTATCCTCGATCGGATACCATAAACCCTACAAATAAATCAAAATATCAAGTTAGAAATGAAATAATTTTCAAAATAAAAATTATTTATTTACGTACGTACCAACCAATGGCCGAACATGGCCTGCTGCACATCAATGGGAATCTGCTCCCATGTGGTCCACGGCTGAGAGAAATAGTTGCGCAAAATAGCGCTGCCCTGTCCGACTGCTATATGCGAAAAACTGAAAAAATAATAAACATTTATTATGTGAATAGATTAATGAAATCTTAGTCAAATTCACAGGTTATTACACAGGTTATCACACCTCCGGGTGCGCGGATCAAACCCAAGACGTGGACGTCGCTCGGGGACGGGGTCAGGAATCATCAATCGTGCAAGACCGCGCCCCCTCCGCGTACTCCCTGAAGCGCCTGCAGGCTGAGGGTCATCTGCCAACAACTCATCCGCATCGAAAGGCAGGTCAGCCTCCGTCAACTCACGAAATGTGGCCTCGTCCATCTGAAACAGAAAATGTTAATATTAGCAAATAATTGATAATTACTATTATATATACATATATATACATATTATGATTGTATATAAATACCATGGAATTCTATAAGTGTTCATCTTCATCATCATCTTCATATATGTCAATGTCATCTTCATATTCCTCCTCAACATCATCGATATCCATTCGAGTTGCAGTTGCTTCATCTCTTACCATTTCAAATTCATGTGTGACATCATTAACATCATCGTCATCACCGACTCTTAAATGTGGGGTGTCGTCATCGATACTCATATCTCTTTGTAAAAAAGATTGATTTTGAGTACTTTCTTGAAAAACTTCAATTCTTTGCACATCAGTGAAAGCACATTCACTTTGACTAAACTGATTGTCTCGAATTTTGATTTTTATTACACTCCACCAATCAGTCAAGTCTCTTGATGTTGCACAGTATTTTGCATAATAAACTTGATATGCCTGTTGAGCCAATAAGAATGGTTCATTTACTGCGAGAACACTTTTACATTTAATATCGATGATTCCATGAGTCGGATGAACACGCACGCCTCTCTCTGTATCCAACCACCGACATTTGAACATGGTTATGTAATGTTGTCCAAGATAACAGAGTTCAATGATTTCATCAAGCATGCCATAAAAGTCAACTTCATTTTCTCGATGATGAGATCCTCTCAAGCTAACTCCACTGTTCATTGTTTTTTTCGATTCCCCATATGCATGCGTGTGGAATCGAAATCCATTCACCACATATGCATTATAAGTTTTAACAAGTTTGGAAGGTGGGTTACTCAATACACAGAGCCGTTTGTCAATTTTATCAGCATGTCGAGACACCTGAAGATTTGTGAAATAATTATCAATATAGTAAACTATACATTGAATGAGTTGCTAAATGATAAAGAATTTATGTTACCAGTTTTTGAAACCACTGAGAGAAATTTTTCAGTCGCCGTTCTTCGAGAGCAGCTGCTGTAATTTGTGGAATTTGTTTCTTGATATGATTATCATACAACCTATAAAAACCAAAGTTATTTACTGTAACATAAATGATAGAATAAGTGATATAAACACTTACAGTACAACTGATGTCATCTCTTCACAGTTGAGCAGAACATACGTATGAGCTCTATGATGTTCATCATCTGAAAGCCAGCGTTCAGAAACTCCACCAAAACCAAGCTCTGACTGGTTGAAAACAGATAATTGATTGTCGATTTCATCAATATTCCTCTCATTCCGTCCCATTCGGTTGTGTTTTGAAGGATACTCAGATTCAAAATAATGGGAGCAGAAAAAAGATATTTCCTCTTGCAAATAAGCTTCTGCAATAGATCCTTCAACAGATGCTTTGTTGCGTACTTTTCTTTTCAATTTTTGCATGCATCTTTCAAATGGGTACATCCATCGAAACTGTACCGGACCTCCACATTTGGCTTCATATGGCAAATGTAACATCAAATGTTCCATTGAGTCGAAGAAAGACGGCGGGAATATTTTTTCCAGTTTACATATAATTACAACAACATCTTTTTCAAGTTTGCCTAGAGCATCATAATCTGCCGTAGCCGCACAAATTTCCCGAAAAAAATGAGACATGTCTGTTATGGAATCCCAAATCACAGAATTCAACAGACCTCTTAATCCAATTGGTAGAAGTCTCTCCATTATAACATGACAATCATGACTTTTCAATCCAGTAATATGACCATTCTTTACACATCTACCCAAATTGGAAGCACAGCCATCTGGAAGTCTCAAATCTGCAATCCACTGACAAAATAATAAACGGTTTTCTTTAGACAGTGTATAAGCTGCTTTTGGTTTCAGTAACCTTTCTGTTCTGACATTCTCAAATAGTTCCAATTCTGGACGTCTGCAAATTTGGGCAAGATCTAAACGTGCATTTACATTGTCTTTGCTCTTTCCTGGCGTATCCAAAACTGTATGAAACAAATTATCAAAACAGTTCTTCTCAATATGCATGACATCTAACATGTGTCGGACCAACAAATCAGACCAATATGGCAAATCCCAAAATATGCTACGTTTAATCCAATTGTGTTCTTTCCCAAAACCAGAAATTTTCTGTTGGTTTATTGTGGGACCAAAAGTGATGGGAGGTAATGAAAATACAACCGATTTTAACTCCGAACCTGATAGCATTTTTGGAGGTCCATCCCTTTCAACTGTTCCTTTTCTGAAATGAGATCTGTTTCTGCGAAAAGGATGATCAGCTGGAAGAAATCTGCGATGACAGTCAAAATAACAAGGTTTCTTTCCATGAATGAGCATAAATGCTTTGTTCTCTCCCATACAGTAAGGACATGATTTCTGACCATGTGTACTCCAGCCAGATAACATCCCATAAGCCGGGAAGTCACTTATTGTCCACATCAATGCTGCTCTCAGTATGAAATTCTGTTTCGTTGCAACATCATATGTACTGACACCAGTACTCCACAATAAATTTAATTCATCAATCAATGGCTTCAAATAAACATCAATATTTTTCTTCGGATGTCCTGGAATTAGTAAAGTCAAAAAGATATATGGCTCCTTCATCAACATCCATGGAGGTAAATTATACGGAGTTAAAAAAACAGGCCAACATGAATATTGACTACCATAAGATCCAAACGGACAGAAACCATCAGTGGAAAGGCCCAGTCGAACATTTCTAGCTTCTAAAGCAAATGATGGATGCACTCTATCAAAATGTTTCCATGAATCACCATCGGCTGGATGATTCAAGCTTTTATCGGTTGAAATATTCTCTTTATGCCATGACATCATTGTCGCTGTATTCTTAGACATGAATAAACGCTGAAGTCTGGATGTAAGCGGAAAATATCTCAACTGTTTTACAGGAATCAAACCAGACTTCCCGTGTTGTCCTTCTTTATATCTCTGTTGCCCACATGTGGGACAACTATCCAACGACTCATTTTCCCCTGAATATAAAATGCAGTCATTTGAACATGCATGAATCTTCTGACAAGTAAGCCCCAAATTTCGAACCAACCTCTTACTTTCATAGTAATTTGCAGGTAAAACATTTCCTTCGGGTAACAGTGTTTTCAGCAAAGAAAATATCTGGTCAAAACATGTGTTTGACATTCCGTTATCTGATTTGATAGCCATAAATTTTGCAACTGCTTCTAATTTGCTCATCTTGCAGCCAGGATATAATGCATCCTCAGCAGACTTCAACAACTCATAAAATTCAGACGGTCCCAACTCAGGATTTGAAGCTATATCAGCCGGAGTTTCTGTATGTTGAACAGATGAACCTGCAACATCATGTACTAAATCTTGAAACTGGGATGGATCCGGAATCAAGTTGGTATCAGCTGCTCTGGAACTGCGTTCACCGTGTTGATACCAAAAAACATAATCAGCTTGAAAACCAAAACGCAAGAGATGTTCCCCCACTTTGTCAAACGTGTCAAACGTTCTCAATGCACATTTTCTGCAAGGGCATTTTATCTTTCCTTCTGAAACAAATTCTGAATTTGATGCCGCAAATGATAAAAAAATCTCCACACCCTCTATATATACTGGATTTAAACCAGAACCATTTGGATTTCTGCGTTGATTTATCCATATGCGGTCATCTAATAATGACTGTTGACGACCTCGCTGTTCCATATTTTTCTATAAAATATAAAAGCATTACTGGTTTTGAATAATTTGTTAGAAAAAACACTCAAGCAAGGATTACTAATTATTACAATTTATTACTAATTATTACAATTTATTGCTAATTATTACTATTTATTACTAATTTAGCAATACTTAGCAATACTTAGCAAAAGGAAAACTGCTTGAATAATGAAAGGAAATTTGATAATCATCGTTGTGGAGATGGTTATAAATTTTCCCTTCATTATCCAAGCAGATTTCGTTTACTAATTATTAGTAATAAAAAAAATATTATCAATATTTACGAAAAAACAATATTAATATTATTAAAATAATAAAAAAAATTAAAAAATATTAAAATTATCAATATTCAGAACAAACTTTGTTCTATTATTAACATGTTCAAATCTTAAAGGGTCGTCAATTGTCAGGTCATGCGCAATAAAAAGTTTGTGTCAGTCATGTCTAATGTAAACTCTATAATTGTCCTTGCATGGTTGATCACTTCGCAAGTAATGTTGCAATCAGACAAACCAAGTCATTCCCTTCTTAACTATAAGAATCATCTCACATGAATATTCGTGAGTATTCGTGAGTATTCGTGAGTATTCGTGAGTATTCGTGAGTATTCCTGAGTATTCCTGATTATTCCTAATTATTCCTAATTATTTGCAATTATTCCTAATTATTTGCAATTATTGGTAATTATTGGCAATTATTGGTCATTATTGGCAATTAATCCTAATTATTCCTAATTAATCCTACTTATTCCTAATTAATCCTACTTATTCCTAATTAATCCTACTTATTCCTAATTATTCCTAATTATTACTAATTATTCCTAATTATTGCTAATTATTACTAATTATTGCTAATTATTTCTAATTATTGCTAATTATTTCTAATTATTGCTAATTATTGCTAATTATTGCTAATTATTGCTAATTATTGGTAATTATTTCTAATTATTCGTAATTATTTCTAATTATTCGTAATTATTACTAATTATTGGTAATTATTGCTAATTATTGGTAATTATTGCTAATTATTGGTAATTATTGCTAATTATTGGTAATTATTGCTAATTATTGGTAATTAATGCTAATTATTGGTAATTAATGCTAATTATTGGTAATTAATACTAATTATTGGTAATTATTACTAATTATTGGTAATTATTACTAATTATTGGTAATTATTACTAATTATTGGTAATTAATACTAATTATTCCTAATTAATACTAATTATTCCTAATTATTGTTAATTAGTCCTAATTATTACTAATTATTCCTAATTATTGTTAATTAGTCCT
Organism: Viscum album; assembly: GCA_963277665.1. NCBI lineage: Eukaryota > Viridiplantae > Streptophyta > Magnoliopsida > Santalales > Viscaceae > Viscum > Viscum album. The sequence goes on from OY728159.1 coordinate 164,238,086, forward strand.
AATTATTACTAATTATTCCTAATTATTACTAATTATTGGTAATTAATACTAATTATTGGTATTTAATACTAATTATTGGTAATTAATACTAATTATTGGTATTTAATACTAATTATTGGTAATTAATACTAATTATTGGTAATTATTACTAATTATTCCTAATTAATACTAATTATTGGTAATTATTACTAATTATTCCTAATTAATACTAATTATTACTAATTATTGTTAATTATTCCTAATTATTACTAATTATTGTTAATTATTCCTAATTATTACTAATTATTGTTAATTATTCCTAATTATTACTAATTATTGTTAATTATTCCTAATTAATACTAATTATTGGTAATTATTACTAATTATTGGTAATTATTACTAATTATTGGTAATTATTACTAATTATTCCTAATTAATACTAATTATTCCTAATTATTGTTAATTAGTCCTAATTATTACTAATTATTGTTAATTATTCCTAATTATTACTAATTATTGTTAATTATTCCTAATTATTACTAATTATTGTTAATTATTCCTAATTATTACTAATTATTGGTAATTAATACTAATTATTGGTAATTAATACTAATTATTGGTAATTAATACTAATTATTGGTAATTATTACTAATTATTCCTAATTAATACTAATTATTCGTAATTATTCCTAATTATTACTAATTATTGTTAATTATTCCTAATTATTACTAATTATTGGTAATTAATACTAATTATTGGTAATTAATACTAATTATTGGTAATTAATACTAATTATTGGTAATTAATACTAATTATTGGTAATTAATACTAATTATTGGTAATTAATACTAATTATTCCTAATTAATACTAATTATTTGTAATTAATACGAATTATTTGTAATTAAAACTAATTATTGGTAATTATTACTAATTATTCCTAATTAATACTAATTATTCCTAATTATTCCTAATTATTACTAATTATTCCTAATTATTACTAATTATTCCTAATTATTCCTAATTATTACTAATTATTCCTAATTATTGTTAATTATTCCTAATTATTGTTAATTATTGTTAATTATTCCTAATTATTACGAATTATTGGTAATTAATACTAATTATTACGAATTATTGGTAATTAATACTAATTATTGGTAATTAATACTAATTATTGGTAATTAATACTAATTATTGGTAATTAAGACTAATTATTTGTAATTAATACTAATTATTTGTAATTAATATTAATTATTCCTAATTAATACTAATTATTTGTAATTAATACTAATTATTCCTAATTATTCCTAATTATTGGTAATTATTACTAATTATTCCTAATTAATACTAATTATTCCTAATTATTCTTAATTATTACTAATTATTCCTAATTATTCCTAATTATTACTAATTATTGTTAATTATTCGTAATTATTGTTAATTATTCCTAATTATTAGTAATTATTGTTAATTATTCCTAATTATTACGAATTATTGGTAATTAATACTAATTATTGGTAATTAATACTAATTAATGGTAATTAATACTAATTATAGGTAATTAATACTAATTATTGTTAATTATTGGTAATTATTACTAATTATTCTTAATTATTGATAATTATTAGTAATAAAATGAATAATTATCAATAATTAGAAATAATTACCAATAATTACAAATAATAACATTATTAATATATTTTATTATTAATATTAAAATAATATAATTTTCTAATTTATATACAGTTCTTTTTTCATCTGTGCGTTTTCTATCTCCACATACAAATAATACATGTGAAGACAGCAAACACACAGATGAAAAAAGAACTGTATATATATAAAAAATTATATTATTTTAATATTAATAATAAAATAAACTAATAATGTAATAATGTTCTTATTCCTAATTATTGGTATTTATTACTAGTTATTAATATTTATTCTTAATTATTAAAAATTATTACTAATTATTCCTAATTACCATATAAACAATACTAATAATTTAAATTTATTAAGTAATAAAACAATGTAAACATAATTAAATTACAACTAATTAATAATAATAAAAACTAATAAAAAATTAAAAATAAATAAAAAATTAAAATGAAGATAAATACCTTGAAAATTGATCTGTTCTGATCGTTCTTCAAAACTTTAATATCAGCTCCGGAGAAAAAACTTAAACTGGAGAAAAACTAAATTCTAGAAATATGATTCTGAGAGAGAGAGAAGATAAGGAATGAGAATGAAATGAAAAAAACGGATGGGGGTATTTATAGGTTAGATTAGTTGCGACGGGTCCATTTGCGACGGGATTCCCGTCGCAAATAGTATTATTTGCGACGGGACCCGTCGCAAATACCTTCGCCAACATTTATTACGGTCAACCGGTAATTAGTTATTTGCGACGGGACCCGTCGCAAATAACCCTCTGCCGACATAGTATTTGCGACGGGGGAATATTCCCGTCGCAAATACCATTTACCGCCGCCTGTTATTTGCGACGGGAATATTTCCCCGTCGCAAATACGTTTCCCGCGATTTGGCGCGCATCGCGGGAAAACTATTTGCGACGGGGAAAGCAATCCCGTCGCAAAAGCCTCCTTATTTGCGACGGGTATGTACCCCCGTCGCAAATACTTTTTTAACATGACTATTTGCGACGGGATTAAATCCCGTCGCAAATAACCCGTCGCAATTGCTCATTTTTCCCGTAGTGAAGGAAAAATGTTAACTCAACTATCATACTCATTTCAAACTCAGATTTCATTAGATCCACAAAGGAATTAGTTAAAGATTACTAAGTTGAACCAAATATAATGTCATCAACATAAATTTGAACAATAAAAACATTTTTCTTATCTTTCTTTATAAAAAGGGTTGGATCTTCATTTCCCTTAACATGGTTATTTTGAAGCAAAAATCCTGTAAGTCTATCATACCAAGCTTTTTGGGCTTGTTTAAGGCCATACAAAGATTTGGTAAGTCTAAAAACATGATCAGGATGTTTTGTATCTTCAAAGCCAGGAGGTTGTTCAACAAAAACTTCCTCTTGAACATAACCGTTAAGAAAAGCACATTTCACGTCCATTTTAAAAAGTTTAAAATTGAATAATGCTGCAAAGGAAAGTAAGATATGAATAGATTCAAGTTTAACTACTGGAGCATAAGTTTCTTCATAGTATATTCCCTCTTTCTGATTATAGCCTTTAGCAACAAGTCTAGCTTTATTTCTAACTATGACTCCATTTTCATCACACTTATTTCTGAAGACCCATTTTACTCTAATAACAGAAGTTTCCTTAGGTCTTTCAACCAAGGTATAGACTTTATTCCTTTCGAATTAATTTATTTCATCTTTCATGGCTTTTATCCAATCATCATCACCTAAAGCTTCATCAGTGCTTTTTTGGTTCCAATTGGGAAAGGAATGTTAGATTTTCTACTTCATTCCTTAAGGAACTTCTAGTCCTTATAGGTTGATTGACATCACCAATGATACTATCACTGGGATGATTCTTAAGAAACACCTAACTTGGGTTTTTTTAAACCTTTTTATCAACATAGGGTATAAAGTATTCTGGGGTAAATGTTTCAGAAGTATCTTCTTGAACATTTTCTTTATCAGAAGTATTTTCTATCAAAGGTTGATAATCAGTTTTTGAAAACACATCTGAAGATGTAGGTTGGGATGGTTTAAAAACAAAAGGATCAGATTCATCAAATTTTACATGTACTATTTCCTCAACAGTACAAGTGTTTTTGTTAAAAACTCTATAGGGCTTATAAGTTGTGGAGTAGCCTAAGAAAATTCCTTCATCTGATTTTGGTGCGAATTTGTGTAGATTATATTTAGTATTCAGGATGAATACCCTGCAACCAAAAACCTTGAAGTAGGAAAGTCTTGGTTTTCTACCATTCCATAACTCATATGGAGTTTTATTAAGAAAAGGTCTAATAAAAACTCGATTTATAGTGTAACAAGCAGTACTTACAGCTTCAGCCCAAAAATGTCTAGCTATAAAATATTCACTCAACATGGTTATAGTTATCTCTTGAAGAATTATATTTCTTCTTTAAACTAAACCATTTTGTTGAGGAGTTCTAGGTGATGAAAATTGTGAGTAATACATTTTCTACTACAAAAGGTTTCAAAATTAGAATTTTGAAATTCTCCCCATGATCACTATGAATAGTTTTCAGTGGAAGGTTTTTCTCATTTTTAACTTGGGCTCTAAAACTTTTGAAATAAGAAAAATCTTTAGACTTCTTTGTTAGAAAATAGAGCCATGTAAATCTAATGTAATCATCAACTAGAATAAACACATAGTATTTGCCTCCAATGATTCCAGTTTGTGTTGGACTGAAAAGATCCATGTGCACCAACTGTAGTGCATTAGTTGTTGAGACTTCACCAATTGATTTAAAACTAGATTTATGTTTCTTTCCATACTGACAAGGATCACAAACTTTATAAGAATCAAATCTAAGCTCTGGTAGATCCTTAACTAGTTTCTTCTTAGAGAGTTTTCATAAGTTCCTAAGGTTACAGTGACCTAGTCTTCTATGCCATAACCAAGAATGATCTTCCATTTCACTAAGGCAAGGTAAGTCTTAGCTCCTAAGATCTTCTAAGTTCAAAGTGTAAACATTTTCTTGCCTATGGGCAGAAAGAATAAATTCTTCCTTAGAATTGTGTACTAAACACTTATCATTCCTAAAATTCACAAGGTAACCTTCATTACATAATTGACTTATGCTAATGAGGTTGTTCTTAAGACCCTTTGGAAATAAAATATTTGAAATCAAAGTTTTACCAAGAAGAACAATATTACCTATACCAACAATTTCTCCCTGAGCATTATCTCTGAAAGTTACTTTTCCTCCTTTCGTCTTGATAATCTTTTCAAAATGGCTTTTGTTACCAGTCATGTGCTGGGAAAATCCACTATCCATGTACCAAGTATTTTTGTTGGTACTTCCTTTATCTTCCTGAAAATAAGAAAAGAAATAAACTTTCAGAATCAAAACTTGTTTGGATCCGAGATTTTCAGATAACAAAATTTTGGGTATCCACATTTGTTTAAAGAAATATGATTTATGAAACCCAAGATATTGAACTTTATTCAAAGAAAAAATTTTCTTCCAATGCCCCCCACTTTGACACTTAGTGCAAAAAGGGGATCTAGAAGGAACGAAATAGTTGTTTTTGAAAACTGGTTTTTGGTGAGTATAACCTACTCCAGTAGTGTTTCCTTTAGGTTTAATTTGAGAATACATCTTGTCAAAATTTTCCTTCCCAGTGGTAAAGTTTTCAAGGAGCTTCTTTAAAGAAAAAATTTCGGATTTTAGTCTAATGACTAAATTCCTATCCCCAAGAATCATTTCCTTAGAATTAGATTTTTCTTCAAAAACTCTCATTTTTAAAATAGCATTCTTAAGATCTTTAGAAAGTTCTTCCTTATTATAATTTTCTTTCTCAAGGTCTTTAGAAAGTTTTTCTAAAAGCTCCTCTTTAGCTTTAGGATCTGAAGAAAGATATGAAATCTATTTTGTAAGAACTTCTTCCCTAGTATTTGCCTTGTCTGATTTCTTAAAAATTTTACAATTTTTTGATTCAAGTAACTTTTCAAATCTAGATACTTCTTCATATGAAGGTTCTTAATTTTCTGGGGATGAAGTATCTTCATTAGAAGTACTATTTTCATAATTGTAATTCTTATCAAGTGATAAATTTGTTAAAGCCTCGGTAGAGCGTACCTTGGCCATAAGACATGTATGTGGAATAGAAGTATTAGCAATGAATCCCATATTCCTTTTAGCTGATGAATCATATTCTGAGGATTCACTTTCTAAAGAATCTCCACAGCTAGAACTCCATGTAGTATTAGATTTAAGACTTTTCTTAGCTTTAGCTTTATAAAACTTCTTACTGTTCCTTTTAGAATTCCTCTCTTTCCTTTATTTTTTTTAAGCATAGGGAAATCAGGTCGTATGTGTCCACTTATCTTGCATTCATATCAAGTGACCTCTAAATATTTCTTTTCTTTCCTCTCCTTCTTCTTATACCAAGATTGGAAATTTCTTTGACCAGCTATCTTGTTCATTCTTCAAGCAATATTAGCTAACTCATTTTCTGAGACTTCACTCTCACTAGATTCGGATTGGATAGTAACCTTCTTAGACTTGGATCTAGTTACTCTCTCAGAATTCTTTGCTTTCATGTGATTTGATGTAGTAGTAAAAGAAATATTACCATTCCCATTCTTCTTTTTGATGTTTTCAGCATCCCTCTTCATTCTTGTTTCATGTTGGAGAAGAGTTCCAAACAGCTCATCTAAGGAAATTTGAGTGACCTTCCTATTTTCATCAATGGTTGTTCTATTTGATTCCCACTCGTTGGGAATAATATCTATAATCTTGTCAATGAGAGCTTCATCATCCAGACCTTTCTCTCCCATAGATTGTAGACTATTCACGATGGTCATAAATCTTTGTTTCACTTTGCTTATAGGTTCTCCATAAGGAAAATTAAGACCATGATACTCAGCTCTCAACATAGCTCTTCTAGTATCAATCACTTTAGATGTACCAAAATGAGTAACTTCAAGTTTCTTCCATATACAATTAGTTGTTTCATATAAAGAAATTTGGCTATATATTTTCCTAGTCATTGAACATAGTAGAGTATTGCGTACCTTATAGTTTAATTGATAATCATGCTTCTCTTAGTTGGTGAAAGTACTTACTTACTTATCCGGAATTTTATAACCTCCAGTAAGCATAACAAAGTTATATACTCCAGTATTGATAACAAAAGTCTTCATTCGATCTCTTCAGTATTCATAATCATTGCCATAAAAAATTAGTGGTCTTGTAGGATTTAGGTTGTCGATGGAACCAACATTTATACCTGCCATCTTTAAGAAATTTTTCTACACAAACACTTGTTAAACACAAAAGTTAGGATTCAAGGAAAAAATATTCCTAAGAAAGGAAAATTTATAACAAGAAAAAACTAAGCAAGAAAAACTTATATGTGAGTATAAGTATTTCAGAGACCTTCTCTGATACCAAATGTGAGATTGGTATAGAGTATGAGGTTTCCAACCTTTAATACCAATTGTAGGATTGAAATAGTGATGTAGATTCTCAATATACAAGAGGGGGGTGAATTGTACACTTTAAAAATTTCCTTAAACAAGGAAAGATATAAGTTTAAAAAAGTTAAACTAAGAAAATTCACAACACCTCTAACACCAATGAATATTGGGACAAAGTATGAAGTTATAAACTTCTAGTTCTATGTACTTTCTTAAATATGGAAAGTGATTCCAAAAACAGGTTCCGGAAATATGGATCCGGAAATTGAAACTTAACCAAAGTTTATAGTATGAGATTCTACCTTATAACATATAGAATCTAACTAAATCAGAGTACAAGTGTAAGGAAATATAAGAATATTATACTTTCCTTACAATACAATATGCAGCGGAAAAACGAGTAGTAAAACTATAAGTAACAAGATATAAATCTTTTAACCCAAAGAGAAGGGTATCCAACAAACTTGGATAAAGGTCCCTTGATTTATACTTTTGAGCAAGTCTGTCTTACCCACACCAGGGTAAGCCCTCGATACAAATATCGGAGTCTCTATATTGTTATCCCCGTAATCCCTCAACTTCAAGGTAGTTGGAACCTCTGTCTTCCTCAGCAAGGAAGCCCTTGAACTTCAAGGAAGTCGGAACCTCTGTCTTCCTATCCCCAGAATCCCTCGAATGTAATCACCAACATTCAGAGTCGCACGAAGAAATTTGAACGAGCAGTTCAGTACGCACAAGGCATGAAAATATTCTCTCTCTAGAAATCACCTTAACAGTGTGTGGTCTCTAGACTGATCAACTTCTTATTGTGTTCTTTCAAACGAGCTCCTATTTATAGGCATGGTTGGAATGGTCGACTCCCTCCTCCAACGGTCATATTTTCCTTAAATTTCAGAGGGACCTGTACACATGTCACTAAACCAATGGTTTGTTAGAAACAGAATGGATGAAATCATTTTATAACAAAACATGTGTAACTGAAAGCACAACATCATTTTGTAATGAAACAAGTGTAAGCATAATCAAAATTAAAGTTTGGAATGTAAGAAAATAAAAGTTCAGAGTCAAACCAAAATGGAATTCGGATTCTATAATAAAGAGGATATTCGGATTCTGTTTTATAGGAATTCGGAACCTGAATTCTGTAGAAATCTGGAGTCTGAATTTCTAAGGAAATTCAGAGTCTGGTTTTATCAGATTTCAGAATCTAAACTTACAGGGTTTGGAGTCAAACTTGTTAAAGTTCGGAGTCGAACTAGTAAAAGTTCAGAGTCGAACTCATAAAAGTTCGGAGTCGAACTAGTAAGAGTTCGGAGTTGAACTTATAAAATTTCGGAGTCTAGAATTTGGAGTTGAACTTTGCTAGAGTTCGTATCCAGAATTCGGAATGGAACTTTATTAGAGTTCGTATCCTGAATTCAGAGTGTAAATTTATTAGAGTTCGTATCCAGAATTCAGAGTAGAACTTTATTACAGTTCATATCCAGAATTCAGAGTGAAACTTTATTACAGTTCACATCCAGAATTTGGATCCTAAAACAGAATGTTTCATATCTTAGTATTATATGATTCCAAGGTTTTGGGTATGAATCTGATTTTTATACTTAGGAAAAATATTGCTATGTATAAGGAAATCTAGGTTAGGTTAAATTTCCTTAAGGAAGGAAATTTTCATTAGAGAAGTAAAATATCAATTTTCTTAAGTATAAGGTGTTTGTGATTTTCAAAACAAGAAGGAATGGAAAAGTCATAAGGAAAACCTTATTGACTCAACATGATCCTCCGACAAGAACTGGAGAGAATAAACTGGTCCCCTATTTCTCCTGTGGATGTAAGCATCAAAGCCGAACAACGTTAAATATGTGTGTTCTTTGCTTTACTCCTATTTTGTGTGATTTGTGGTTCCACACACCTCCTCTACACCTCAACATATCTCACTAGAGAAGAAGGATGTGTGACTACCCCGATTAGAGACCCTCCCCTTGCTTAGAATTAAAAGACAAATAAAATCAAATCAAAACATAAAAATGAAAAAAATAAAAAAAATATATCTATATATATAATAATTATATACATATATATATATAATATATAAGAATAAGTATATTTTTATATCTATTAATATATATATATGTAAGTATACATACATAAATCTATATATGTATATATCTATAATGATAATACTTATTTTTTTACAACCAGGAAAAAACCCTCTTTCTAAGGCCCAATTCAAAGTCTGGTTCTCAAGTAGGCCCAATTTCCAACACATGAAATTACAACCATGAAGCATAGGAGTAATTTCTACTTCGATTTTTCTCAATACTATGCATGCATGATCATGGGAAGAATACATGTAGGCAGGAATAATCTTGATGGTTCACTGCGACACGTGGCATCCATCCAAATGAAGTCAAAGCTTTCCTCGACACTGACTATGAGGAAGAAGCTGTTATCACACATTCTCTCTATAAATATCTCTCACCCTCTCCTTGTATATTCATTTGGACTATTCCAATTAGGTTTTTCCTCCACTGTATTTTTTTTTTTTGCATTTTTAATTTAATGTTTCATTCTGTTCTTTGTTAAGTCGTATTGTGTTTTTATTTTCCCCTTCAATTTATTTGTGTTTCTCACCTTTGTGATGTCCCAGGTATCTCAGTCTCCATGATCATGGAGAGCTAACTCATTTCATGTGTTCTAGAGGGGAATCACAATGATGGTCTTGAATTTGTACGTTTAATTCTTAATCTATGTCCTCTCTAATTCTATTGAAATAGTGAATGTGGAATGTGGAGGAAGCGATTATCACTTTGCAATCCATTAACACCATCACACTCTTCCAATTTTTTCACAACAAAGTCTACCTCCACTTTGGGCCACATTTCATATGATTGGAGTCGTTTTGTTTTATTGGAAAAATAGTGTGTGATTTCTGCCAGGTGTGTGAGTAAGTGTGTTCACTCAATTGTGTAATGTTCTTACCCATTCAACCAGGAGAATAAATGGAATGACTGATCTGTTTAAGGATCTCTTGAGTATATTAGTTGTTTCATACCAAATAAAACACTATATGGTGAATAGGTGAATGATATCGAACCTACTCATTGAATTAGATGATTTAGAACAAAAATAAATGATGATGGATCTCACTGTAATTCATCTTTAGGTCCATTTTCATTTCTTGCATTCATTCACTATTCATTTGAAATTCCATTCTCTACCTTGTTTCCATTTAATTGAAAACCAAACAAATATTGTCTAGCTGCTTTCAAAATTAAGGAAAACAAAACAAAAATACATAAGTGTTAGGATAGAGAGACTCCCAACCCTTTCTTCTTGAGATACGGCTCTGGTCATCCACTGTGCTACATTGAGAGTAAAAGTAGAAATTTTGTTTGACCATGGCCCATGACAACAACATGATCAATGTCTCACACCCCGAAGGACCAATTTTTTCATAAACTGAGTATGAAACCCACCCCAAAAGAACATCCTGGGGCCAAAGAGTAGGTTGCACAAAAACAATCAGATCCACATACAAAAGACTAGTGCATCAAAGGCGACACTGGAGATAAAAGTTTAATGGGTATTCCCAAAGCCCAAAATTATGTCCAAGGAATATGCATGAAAAAGGGTAGTGTTGCGCAAAAACCATCATATGTGAGACTATCCATTTGCGCAAGAAAGGTGATGTCGAACCCGACATGTTGTGCAATCAAGTCCATCGACAAAGGGTTGGGAAGCACACAACCCTGTTACGAGCCATAATGAAGTTGTGTGAAATCGATTATTCAATTCGTCTATATATAGAACCTCACCCAACGCTTTGGGGACATATGTCTGGAAGACAAGGCATCACTATCGCTCACACAAACCTCTCTTCTACAACATCACGCAACACTGCATTCTCGTTGAACCTCAAAGGTATAAAAACATGTGTGATTGAGATCCCATGGGCCCCAATGTGTCTTGGCCTATAACTGGGAGTTCCTCGAGCAACACCTTCTAAGGATAGTCAATTTTTCATAAGAGAAGCATCCTTCACACAACCCTAAGCCTCGTTCAAACCAACCATTGTTCGCACACAAGCCACTTGAATCCATGTGATGGGCTTGTGTTGGAGCCCATGGATCATGCAACCCCATTTGCGTGTAATATAATAAAGTTGTGCATATCAACTTTCTGGTCCCTGGCCCAACGCCCCCTATGCTTAAAGTGCAACCTAGACCATTATCCTACATTTTTATCCTATTCATAGGTACTCTAATTCATGTCGCTCCTAAGCATAGTCACCCTAACATTGGGCCTCTTGATTTTCACTCCTCCACGGTAGTGTCTACACCATGCCCCACCTAGAGGTGCATGAGAAGTAGAAAATTAAGACCTAAATGTAAAATAATCAAGGAAAACAACTTACATATCTTGGTAGAGTACAATTTTCATATTTTCCTCTCGCATCTATATGCCCCCCCTTAGGGTGTAACACAATCCACGTCCGAGTTTCATGACACAAAATTACTTAGCTCCGCGTCCTAGTTAAACTACATGACAACATCTACATCACAGGACGTTGAACTATAGCCTTAACCCAGGTGATGAGCACACGATTCCCCATGAATTATCATCATGGGATGACACCCCCATGGACATCTAATTTGGGAATGTTCCCCTTGCCCCCATGGACTCCTACTCTGGGTAGACCATATGCGTAAGCCCAATACCATACCTTGTTGACACTCCTTCTGTGACATGAGCATCTTTACTATATAATGTTAAACTACATAGACCAATTATTTCACATGACCTTAAACTAGGGTATTGAACTACATGAGTTTTGATCCCTCTCTCTTAAACAGGGTGTGTAGGACACCTCCTTGACGTTCAATCCTAACACCCCAACATCACCATCAAACCCCCAGGTGTAAAATATTCCCCTTGGGGACACACTTAACCAAACCCCAAGTGTGAAATATTCTCCATTGGGAACACACTTAACTAAATCTGAAGTGTAAAATCTCCCCCCTAGGGACACACTTAACCAAATCTCAAGTGTGAAATTTTCCCTCATGGGGGCACACTTAACGAAACCCTAAGTGTGAAATCTTCCCCCTTGGGGACACACTAAACAAAATCCCATGTGTGAAATCCCCCCCCCCCAGAACACACTTAACCACTCATATGTCCCCACAAGATGTTAAATCTGCAGCCCACCTCTCCCCAAAAGGCATTAAAAATGCGGCCCAACCCTAAATCACTACCCCATACAATAAACATGTGATGTCTGAGGTAAAAATCATCAGAAGACTTATGCACCTGGCTTCAAATACTTGATGGATGACATGAGATGCCTTAGGTTCTGCCTCTAATATGCCTTGTATGAGATGCCTCTAACTTCAAAATGAGAAGACTTTATAGGTGCCCAACCTATCCAACATCTAGAAATGCGTAGAAATTACCAACGTTATATATCTACAATGGCCAAATGTTGTTACTATATCAAGAAAGAAGTGGCACAATTAACTAGGGTCCACCTCAAGATGACATCAGGATTGATTTTCATAAACATGACTTAAATCTAGGAGGAAGATCTAGATGAGGTGACGAGCTCCAATGAGGAATCCATGGAAAGAGGAATCGACATCTCATCATCTCATTTTGATTAAAGAGCCAACATCGCCAATAAAAGTGATGAAAGTCACTTGACTTTGGAAATAAAAAATGCGGGATAATAAGTAAACCACATTGCTGCCAGACGGGACAGTGCACAACCCCGATGAAAGCATAAAAAACAATTATGTAATGGATTTTCTTAAATCATTAAAATAGTAAACCAAAAATTTTATGAGAATTTATGTAATTCAATATTTATAATCAATCATATAATTATGAGAAGAATAAGTTTAGGTCTTCGCACAATATATCTTTGAGATGATTATGGTTCAGGTGGAATTTTCCAAACATGTTAAAGATGGTAGAGAGGATGATTTTTGAAGGTTATGTTGTCAACAAATCCAAAGAAGGGTGATTATTAATAAAAAAACAAATAATAATTTTTGGGTTATGTTTACTGATAAAAAGTGGTTGGAAATCCTTCAAAAAACTCAATATGGGATTTTTTTTTTTGTTTTGGACTTTCATGGTTTTTGGAAGAGGTTAAAAAAATTATCGAAGAAAAAAACACATTGTAACTCCCTATGGATTATATTATAGTATTGTAGTGTAACACTAGAGATTAAGGATCATGAATTGTTTGATAATTATTTATTGGAAATACATGATATTTTGTCAAAATAATTTAATTAAATGTAAGGAAAATATAAATACATCGAAGGTGATTATGTATCATGATTTATCACCCAAGGTTAAAGATTAAAGGTGGAAAAGCGAGGTTACATTTTTTATAGACATATTCAACTTGTAAATAAAACCATTTCATGATTTCATCATTGAGACCACTCGATAATCTTTTTGGCTCCACCTTGGCTTTACCATCTAGTGCCAAATCGATTTTGGAGTTGCATGCCTCAGCTTATGGAATTCTTCTTTTGAAGGGTTTCCAAAATCATTGAAGATGATTTTCATTGCGTCTAGAAAATATTGAGGGTAAATAAAGATTCATGGGTCTTATCCATTAGGAACTTCAACCACATACTTTGAGTTTGGATTAGGCTCTAGAGACTATTCCTATGCAAGGGATTCCTTGAGCCTTTTCATGAAACCTTGAGAAGGATCCATAGTAGCAACGGGTTTACCCATTGATCTAGTCATTATAGGTTTTGGTAAGTTAGAGTAGCCCTTACATCATCAGGTTTTCTTCCATAGAGTCACTGTGTAATCTCGTTAGCCAATAATAGATTTCTTCCCTTTATCCCTAATCGAAAAGACTCTCCTACATGTAAATATTATTCATTATTTTATGAATCCAATGAAACACAATTGTTTCAGTACCATTGTTGGTGCCATCGTCATTTTTCACTTCCTGAGGATCTCTCGATCCATGGAATACCTCTCTGGTTGTAGACTGAACCAACTTATTTTTCCTCTTGGATCTTACTAGTTGCAACCCCCTTCCTCCTTGTCCACTATACGCTCCTACAATATCTAAAATTAATTCCAAACCTCAATTCTGGTGAAGGTTTCCTAAACTAAAAGTGAGTTATTATCATACCCTTCATAGGGATGAATTTCCTTGTCCACCAAAATAGTACTCAGTCCCTCAACCTAGTTTTGGAGCTCAACTGGAACCACCTCTTAATCTGAGGTCGTGGGACTTTTCAGCATACATGATCACTTTGTAGCGAAGCCGACATCTGGACCTCTTCATCTCTCTTGATTATAGAACCCAACTGTACTTCCCTTAATTCTGGTACATGCTTCCTTAACTAAAACTAATTTCTTATCATACCCTTCATAGGGATTAATGTCAGTTTTTGTATATGTTTTCTGAAAAAAATTAAAATGTGTAGGTTATTTTAAAAAAATGTGTACTAAAGGTGGTAGGGCCGCTGCCGCCTTTCTGCAAAAAAAAATCATGTTTTTTATATTTATTAATATATTTGTTTGTATATTATGATTTATATATATATTGTTAGAAATCACTTATATAGAATATTATTGTTCATTTTGTTTAGTTAAATAATTATTTTTTTCCATTATTAGATAACTATAATATTGTTATACTTTACAAATATATACATTATGAAGACATGTCTTATGTTTGTGCCACACTTTATGCTCTCTTATGTTTATCATGCTCTTATGATATTTGACTCTTATGCCATGTTTGTAAGTGATGTCTTATAATCATTCCATTTTTTTCCCATTATATGTCTCCAAGATATTCCATGTAGTAAGAGTAAGGTGAGGTCTAGGAGAAAGTATGGAGAAGGGAATAAAAGACTATGTTATTGTTTTTATCATGTACCCAATTCCCAAAGATGTTGGACCTCTAGATTTTTGGGAGTATTATATAGATGTTTATCATAAAGATGATGTAATAATAAGTATATGAGATCTAGGTCATTAAAAAAATTTGAATAGACAGTATTTATTATATTTATTATATTCATTAAATTCATTTTATTTTCAACTACTTTTTAGACATTTAGGTTGTGTTTTAAATTATATTTAGATTGTTTTTACAGTGTATATTTTATAATATTTTAAAATTACCTACTTGAAATTTAATAAGTTTTCTTATGTTTCAAGTATTCGACTTTTAAATTTTATAAAATATAAACTGTAACTAAAATATTAATGAAAACTGACATATTTAGAACTAACTAAATCATTACTAATTATAACTATTATTTAAAACTAAATATAACTAACTAAACTATTTAATAAATAAAATATTTAGAACTAATTAAACTACTTAATAAATGAAATATATAGAACTAACTAAAAATAATTCAATTAAATAAATAAATAGATTTAAATTAAATAAAAAAATAACTCTAAATGATGTTTCACAAAAAAAAACTGGGACTTCTTTTAGACCACCAGATCCACCACACACGAAAAGGACTTTTTTAGAGAGAGAGGATGGGGATCGTAGAGAGACGAGGAAAAATAGAAGTGAGAAGAAGGGGGGTAGGTGCCCTTTTAGAGGGCATCAAGGAAAAGGTGGCAGGGGGTGCTTCCTTTCACGTCTACGTTTAGCGAATGGCGACACCCCCACTACCCCCTTTCGCTATATCTTTAGGCAAAAGGCAGTAACCCCCCATAGCCTTTTCGATGTCATCAACCTAGGGAAAAGGCGGTGGCAGGGGAAAGGTGGCAGCAGCCCTGCTGCCTTTAGTACACATTTATTTAAAAAAAACTACACGTTTTTTAATAAAAAAATCAGAAAACATATAAAAAAACTCAATGGCGATATCGACACCGCAGGAAGTCCGTTGGAAAACCCTTGAACCTTGGGGGAAAATGTGATGTGTGGGGATATCAGAAGTAGATCAATATTAGTAAATGGGATAAAAATGTTGAATGAGATCACAAGACCGTGGAGGGACATCAAGCCACTCTCCCGACAACGAGGGAGGGACCACTGTAAATGACATTCCAGTCAGGGCATCATAATCCTAACCATGGGAAGAAGCACGCAAGAGTGGGAAATGGTATATGAAATGAACCTTTTTTAGAGAACCCATATAGAGAAATGGATTTCATTAGGACATCATATTTTAAAACTATTAAGTCAAAATATGTAGATTTTATAAAATATGAAATTCTTTGAACTTGGGGGCTTTGGAAAGGGACAAGGATATATGAAATGACCCTTTTTTAGATGTTTTTTACTATATAATAAAGGTAAAGGGCGATTTTCACAATCATAAAGGCTATGAACAACTTGGAAAGGTCTTAGTCATTCAATAAATCTTATAAAGTGGTAAAAAGGTTATGAAGATTGATGAAACATGGAATATTAGATAAATGGGAAGAATTATAGAGAGAAATATTCCATAAAAGCCAAGGATATTTGAGTATCATTGATAAATTTATCCAAACAAGAAGAAAAAAGAGTAGATCATCATTTTCATGAAAACATAGCATATTTCTAAACTAATAAAAGTGAAATTATTATTATTATTATTATTCTTTTTGATTTATGAAGTTCATACTTGTGCACTTGATTTATAGTGAGTCATTCTTGTGTAAAAGAGCAACGAGCTTTCAAGTATGAGTGGTTGTAAACCAAGATAGAAAGTGAGTACACTCTAAATTTTGTACAAGTAGTGCACTTAATGGATTTTGATACATTGGCATGCCATCTTTATATACTCCTTGAACATAGCCTAGTGAGAGTGAACCAAGTAAAATTGATCATATTGTGTGCTTTTATCTCTTTCATATTCAATGAGGAATAGAGGTATGTTCATGCCAACTATGGAACTGAAGACTATTTTTATTCGACATATCATGATTCACCCCCCTCAAAGTATCATTCATTAGTGAGACAACCAAACTACACACGATTTACTTAGATGTATTCCTCAATATATAAAAAAATATTATTTCTTAATTTACAAAATAATCTTGTTTAGTTTAAAATGAGAAAGGCTTATTCTATAATATCTATGATGAATCAACCTGGGTCACCCTTCAACCGGTCACCCAAGCCAGCCCATGAAAAGTCCTGAAGGGCGTTTTCGATCCCCATAGGCTAACAACTAGATCTTGAGCATCGATAATATCATTTGGGAATGGTTGTCCCAATAAATCCATCGAAATGATATACATGGTCTCTTAAGAAAACCATAAACATCCAAGCATAACAAAAGGAAGGTCAATATCCACTAAAAAGGAATGAGATAAGAAGATACAAGGCTACACAAAAGGAAAATAAAGTACTACAACCATAGCCCCAAAATAAACAAAAGTGCTACCCAGCTCTGTGTCACACGGGGGTATACCTCCGACCATGTCACCGCCATCACCCCACCAATATGAAGGTTCCGGGCGTAGCGGATGCGCGTTGGTGGATTTTCCCAACTTAATTTTTCGTTAAACAATGTTCAATCCGAGATCTGTCACGATATAAAACACTAAATCTTCGGAATAGAACGAAGAATGAAAAGAAAAGAAGAGTCCCGAAACCCTTGAGAGGATCATCATATGTTGGTTATAATTAATTTAATTAATGTATAAGAATTACCTCGTTGGAATTATTTATTTGTTGATGTGTCCGGTCATGATTCGGTGATCCGTCGTTGCGTCGTAGAATCCAAGTGTAGGATTCCTCTAGCGGTGATCCACACGTGTGTCACGTATCTCCGGACGTCGCCGAAGAGATCTCCGGGTGCTAGCGCAGAAGAACCTTCGCTTGCGATGTCTGCCTTCGACCACCTTGATCCAGTGGAGGATCTTGCTCTTGTAACTTGAGGGTGTTCTTGGTGGAAAGAGAATTCTCTCTTGGCTTGAGAGTATTTCCAAATCCGTTGTGCACAACAATGGATCTTTAAAATGTTGGGGTTGTGAGGATATTTATAATCATGTTTGAGGTTAATAGAGTTATGACAATAAATAAACGCGTTATGCATTTTATTTATTTCATAAACTCTTATTGAAAAACCCCCCCATGGAGAATTATTAATTCCTTAACATGCGCCCACACTGATTATAATAAATATCATTTAATAAAATAATATTAAATCCTCAAAATCCCAACTGAAAAACTACACAGCGTGTAATAATTAATACACAGAGTGTACTTGTTTTCCATAAAACTACACGGTGTGTATATTTAATATACATGGCGTTTACTTTTATTTTCCATTTTTTTTTCTCCACCACATTTATTAGACCTTGAGTAATGACTATTTATTTCTTAAATAAATTTAACTGCATTACTCGCTAATAAATATATTATTTCGTCCACAATATATTCTCTCGAATAACTAGTGTCAAAATAAATGCGATCAGACATCCTTAAATAATTATTAAACCACAGTCGGGAATAATATTTATTTAACTTGTTAAATGAATATTTAACTGAGATACATGGACACACTTAGTGTGTGACCCTCTAGGCCTCTTTCTCAGTGGCATTAGGCTGAGCCTGCCTAAAGTCCAAGGTTAGCGTCTAGCAACACGCCAAGGCACCCATAGAGAAAGAAGTTAACACCGCAATGACGTGTTACCTCCTACGAACGCTTACCATGTAATATAATCCCTTTGTCTCGATATCTCCAATCAAGCGGGTTTCATGTTAGTGCCATCAACCCATGTGCTTGATTATTCTTTCTTTGACTTCTCGGAATTGAAATTGCCCATACCTTACCATGGCCATGGATTTATTTAGGCTATATCAATTCCATCAAAGGGCCTGAGATATCTACTTCCGTTATGGAACGGAAGGGACAAATCCTTTCTCGCATTATCTATTAATGTGGCATTACTCGTGACGCACCCAACGTATCCTACCTCACTGCGAACAGTATGTTGTTACAGTTTTTGTCAATACATCTAAGTGCGCGAGTTGTAATACTCATTAATAATAATCTTAAAGTATAAGGATCAATACACACGTCCGTAGATAGGAACATCCAATGACACTATGAAATGTGGATTTCCTACTGGCGGGTCTCGTTCTCATAATATCCTCCTGGATATTACCAAGGGAACACACCATGAGAAGGTGCCTCAAAGTTTTATGAGTCCTCACCCCTAATGACCTGTATTATTTGTGTCCCTCAAATAATATCATCCGGACATAGAACATACATTCAAGAACAGTGTTATGGCACTTCCGGGTTCTCATCATAGCAGGGATCCGCTACGACCCTTTAATGCAACAGCTTTCCTTAGGACATTATCACATGACATGTCACGCAGAAGAACAATCAAGATGTGATAAGGCTTTTATTTAATGAATAAAGTACAAAGTAGTTGGTTCTAGACCACCAACTCCAACAGACTCCCACTTGGACTAGAGCCAACTGCTAACAACCTTTAACCCGCTAGCTCTCACATGATATTCATGCTTCTGCTGAGATAGGCCTTTAGTCATGGGGTCTTCCACGTTCTCTTCTGTGGACACTCTGCTCACTGAAACTTCACCCCTTTGATAGAAATCCCTCAAGAGGTGATACTTCCGGAGTATGTGCTTTGTCCGTTGATGTGACCTTGGTTCTTTTGCAAGAGCCACCGCTGCAATATTATCACAATACAATGTAATGGGATCTTTACTTCTAGGCACCACATCAAGCTCCTGGACAAAGTTCCGAATCCAAACGGCTTCTTTGGCTGCATTAGAAGCCGCTATATACTCGGACTCCGCTGTAGAATCAGCGACAACTGGCTGCTTTGAACTCTTCCAGCTCACAGCTCCTCCATTGAGACAGAAAACATATCCAGATTGCGACTTCAGATCATTCTGATCTGTTTGAAAACCACCATCAACATACCCTCTGATGACAAGCTCCTCGTCTCCTCCATACACTAGGAACATATCCTTAGTTCTTCTCAGATACTTAAGGATAGTCTTAACAGCAGTCCAATGCTGTTCTCCTGGATCTGCTTGATATCTGCCTACCATGCTCAGTGCATAGGCAACATCAAGCCCGGTACATAACATGGCATACATGATGGATCCTATAGCCGAAGCCTATGGGATCTTGCTCATCCTATCTTTCTCTTGTTGTGTCTGGGGACACATTTTCTTAGAAAGATGTAAGCCATGTGACACTAGAACCAATCCCCTCTTGGATTTTTCCATACTAAATCTCTTTAGTATCTGGTCAATGTATGTACCCTGACTTAGTCCAAGCAGCCTCTTGGATCTATCACGAATGATCTTGATCCCTAGAATGTAGGCTGCTTCTCCTAAGTCCTTCATGGAGAAACACTTGTTCAACCAGTCCTTAACTGACTGTAAGGCTGGTACGTCATTTCCAATAAGAAATATGTCATCAACATATACCACTAGAATGAAGACCGCATTCCCATTAAACCGATTATAAACACATGGCTCACATTCATTCTTAATGAAACCAAATTCCTTTATGGCTTCATCAAATCGAATGTTCCATGGCCTGGATGCTTGCTTCAATCCATAAATGGATTTATGCAACTTGAAAACCCGTTTGGCTTCACCTGGTGTCACAAACCCTTCTAGTTGTGTCATATAGACATCTTCCTGA
This sequence comes from Viscum album, assembly GCA_963277665.1. NCBI lineage: Eukaryota > Viridiplantae > Streptophyta > Magnoliopsida > Santalales > Viscaceae > Viscum > Viscum album. The sequence goes on from OY728159.1 coordinate 164,258,810, forward strand.
AGGTTCCCGTTAAGGAATTCTGTTTTGACATCCATCTGTCAAATCTCGTAGTCATGGTAAGATGCTATGTCAAGTATGATTCTTATGGATTTAAACATGGAAACTGGCGAGAAGGTTTCATCATAGTCAATTCCTTGACGCTGTCTGAATCCTTTAGCCACTAGCCTTGCTTTATAGGTGCTAACTTGACCTTCCATGACCAGCTTTCTTTTGAATACCCATTTGCATCCAACAGGCTTTACATCAACTGGCTCATCGACCAGAACCCAAACTTGGTTCTGATACATGGAATCCATCTCAGAATTCATAGCTTCTAGCCATCTTGCAGCTTCTGAGCTTTCTACTGCTTCCTTGTAGGAGAGAGGTTCATCACTGTCCAACAATAATGATTCACCATCCTCGGTGACTAGGAAACCAAATCTCTCTGGTTCCCTTACCTCTATTGAGCTCTTACGCAGTACTTGTGTTTCTGGAACCTCTTCCACAGGGACCAGTGGAACTTGTTCCTGTACCAACTCCTGTGTATCTTGAGCATAAACTTCGTCGAAGTCAATCTTGCTCCCACTATCCTTCTTGAGGATGTGCTCCCTCTCAAGAAAGATGGCTTGTCTGGCGACCGTCACTTTCTTGTCTTGGGGGGTATATAGGTAATATCCTTTCATTTCCTTGGGATATCCTATAAAGATACACTTTGTGCCCCGGGGTGCTAGTTTTTTGCCTGAGAAGGCCTTAACAAACGCCTCGCATCCCCATACACGTGTGTGCGACAAAGTGGGTTTCCTTCCATTCCATAACTCGGATGGAATTCCATTTTCCGCCTTAGTTGGTACTCGGTTTAATGTGTATGCTGCAGTTTGTAATGCATATCCCCAAAAGGATAATGGAAGATCCTCATGACTCATCATCGACCTCACCATGTCCAACAAGGTGTGGTTCCTCCTTTCACTAACACCATTCCACTGTGGTGTATAAGGATGAGTGAGCTGAGATAGAATCCCAGACTCCCGTAGAAGATCGATGAACTCTTGGTTCAGATATTCTCCACCTCGATCCGATCGAAGCTTCTTTATCTTCTTACCAAGTTGATTCTCTACTTCATTCTTGAATTCCTTAAATTTCTCTAAGGACTCTGACTTATACCTCATTAAGTAGACATAGCCATATCTACTCAAATCATCAGTAAAAGTAATAAAGTAAGAATATCCACCTCTAGCTTCTATTGGAAATGGTCCACACACATAGGTGTACCAATCCTAGAAGATCTGTGGCCCTTTCACCTTGTCCACCAAAAGGAGGCTTGGTCATTTTTCATTGTAAACAAGCGTTACATCTATCAAGTGGTTTTAGCTCAGTAGAGTCTAAATAGCCATCTTGGCAGAGCTTTGTCAAGCGCTTCTCGTTCACATGACCAAGGCGGTGATTCCATAATTGGGTGATGTATGAGTCATGTGAGTTTGTTTTGTTATCTATTGCCAACACTTGGTTTTCGTAATTTAATACATACAAACCATTATTCAAATGTGCCATACCATAACATACGTTGTTCTTATAAAATAGACAACCCTTATTTCCAAACTTGAAAATAAATCCATCCATATCCAAACAAGATACAGAAATTATGTTCTTGGTAACACTAGGCATAAAATAATAGTTTTGTAAAACCAAAATCATGCCAGTTGGCAATGAGAGGTGATAGTCGCCAATAGCCAATGCAGCCAGCCTTGCGCCATTGGCAGCTCGAAGATCCACCTCTCCTCTGGCGATCTTTCTAAATCTACTTTGTTCCTGAATTTGAATACAGATGTGAGCCCCACAAGCTGTATCTAATACCCAATGTGTAGAAATAGAAAGATTGCACTCGATAACGAATGCACCTTTAGCATCCCCACGCTTCTGGGTGCAGTTCCACTTCCAGTGGCCCTGCTTGCCACATGAAAAACACACTGCTTCCCGTTCCTTGCCCTGCCTCTGGATCTTCCCCTTCTTGGAGGGACGGTGCTCGGGGGCTTCAGACCGTTTATAAGTCTTTGGCCCCTTTGCCTTGTCCTTCCTTTTCTTGTTCACCATAAGGACTGCGGGTTTGTCACGCCCCATGTCCTTATCTACCTGGCAAATCAAGGTCAGAAGCTCCGATAGACTCTTCTCATTGCCGCTCATGTTATAGTTGACAATGAAGCTAGAGAAGGTCTTGGGAAATGATGATAGGATGAGATCTGTATGCAACTCATCTGGGAATTTAATCCCTAAGATGTCCAAGCGTTCAATGTAGCAAATAAGCTTGACCACATGAGGCCCAGCTGGCGCAGACTCTCCAAGCTTCATGGTAAACAAAGCATTAGAGATCTCATACCTCTCCTGTATTGCCTTCTCTTGGTAGAGATCTTTAAGGTGAGACATCATGCTATACGCATCCATGTTTTCATGTTGCTTCAAGAGCTCATTAGACATGGCCGATAGCATGAAACACTAGACATCTGTGGAATCATCCATGTGTTTCATGTAGAGAGATAATTCCTCATCACTAGCCTCTTTCCCAGGCGCAACTGGAATAGGATCTTCCAGCACATATAATTTCCTTTCGTGGCGAAGGACGACGCGTAAACGCCTCTGCCACTCTTGGAAATTGGTGCCGGTGAGAAGGTTTTCTTTTTCGAGTATGGTGCACAATGATATGTTTGAAGTAATTTTCTTGTCGTTTCTACAATTTAAGATGAGCAAAGGTTTAGTACTTTATTATAAAAATTGAGACAAATAAATAAATTAATACTTATTAGTCTCCCACTATTTTATCGAAATCCAATAGCCCTCACCATTGACTTCAGAATATTCTATTGCGTGAATATTCTAGTGGAAAGGATCCATATTGCCCTTCGTATTACCCCAACTAGGGTTGGTCAAGCAACTTGAAGGGTTTTAGGTAGGCATTCCAAATGCCAACTGCATTAACTCGCAGTTCCTTGATCCGCTGAGTGGACTCCCCAATCCTGAAATCCTTTTTTGGAATTCCTCAACCTTTGCCTCTTGGTCACACCAAGTCCTGCTGTGGCAGTCAACCCTTGATGCGAACCAAGTCAAGTCAACCCAAAACCTTGAATTAGAATTCCCCGATAATTGAAAGCACCCCAACTAGGGTTGGTCAAGCACTTTGAACTATGGTTCGATTCTAACCAAGATTATGGAAGGCTATGCCGACTTAATATTTATTTTGAGGGATTTTATCCTTATACGTAAATTCCCATTTTATTATCTTTGATTACATGCTTGTTAATATTAAGTGGGATATACTTAAGTGATTAACCATGTCTAAGATAATATTTACGTATAATCCAATTTTATTTTAGTTCCATCTTGCATGCTCGTTTAATTCATTAATTGTGTGATCGTGACAACACACCCACAATAAATAAACCATGCAACTGACAGAAATAAAATAAATGGTATGATCATGAGCTTTTCTATTGGTTAGTTTATCTAGCAGTTGATAAACTAACCCAAGACCTAGGGGAGAAACACCTTGAACCTTTCGGGTTCGTGTTTACAGCTTTCCACCTGTCCACCTTTGTATCTCCTTGGATTGGTTTCACCTTGGCTCCTGACTTGAGCTGCCTCCACTAGCTTGGGAGCTCCATCAATTACATATGCATTTATCTCACACGCAGGTGAGGGGAAAAAAAGGGGGTTTTACATAAAAGAATCCTTGGGCGCGCAGGCCCTACATATTAATGAGGAGATGGCTTGCAGGCCAACAAATTTAATTTAAATAAATAAATTAAAATAAACCATTCACATACAAAGGTCTTGGTCTGTCTCATGATCATCCATACATGCAACGATATTTACGCATAAATAAAACTAGCATTCAATTCTTTAATCGTTCCTGTTTAAGATAAATCACGCTCGAATCAATTAATTATCTTTAATTAATCAATCCTTTTATCTTAAATCCCTTTTTCTGAATTTCCTTGAGATTTTCATCCATCATAATTTTAAACAAATAAATTCATTTAAAATTATCCTTGTACGTAACTTGTACCTTGGAGGCAACCCGGTGAATTCCCATTTATTACGCAGATGTTAAATTAAACATATATATATATAACACCTATCACGTGTTGTGCCTCAGCTTTACGCATGCACCATGGTACACGTCTCAAGGGTTTGTATAATATAATAATAAATTTTAATAAATCTGCGTAATTTGGGTGAGTACACGGCGTGTAGTTCTGATTACACGACGTGTACTTTTCTTCACCGTCTATCCGAAGTACACGCCCGGGGATAAGGCGTGTTAATGTACTTCGGAAATTTTTGGAGTACATGGTGTGTACAGTGGGACACACGTCGTGTAGTTTCCGCGTTACACAGTTTCCAACCAGGCAGGCCGTGTACGGAGTACACGACCCAACCCTAACCCGAAGGGACTACACGCCGTGTTCATTGGACCACACGGCGTGTATTCCCGAAAACATGTGCCACCTGTTTCTGGTCAACACACGGTGTCTTAAATTCTTAGAAAGAATCCAATACACGGCCTGATTTGGCGGATCAGTCAATACATTGAACCTAGACTACATGGCATGTACTTCCGAATACACGCCGTGTATTCTGGTGTTATATGGCCAGAAACGTTTGGCTCCTCCGGATGAGTTCCTCTATTTTATTTTAATCAAAATTAAAAGAAAAAACTGTTTCTGTGAGGTGAACGAGAAACGAGGGAGGAGGAATAGATCTCGAGATTCAGATTTCCAGAACGATTAAACATGAATTGAAATAACTAAATTATTAAATGCGTAAATCACCAACGAAAAACTAAATAATTATAACCAACGATATGACCCCTCTGATACCACTTGAAGGTTCCGGGCGCAACGGAAGCGCGTTGGTGGGTTTTCCCAACTTAATTTTTCGTTAAACAATGTTCAATCTGAGATCCGTCACGATATAAAACGTCGAATCTTCGGAATAGAACGAAGAACGAAAAGAAAAGAAGAGTCCCGGAACCCTTGAGGAGGATCATCATATGTTGGTTATAATTAATTTAATTAATGCATAAGAATTACCTCGTTGGAATTCTTTCTTCGTTGATGTGTCCGGTCACGATTCGGTGATCCGTCGTTACGTCGTAGAATCCAAGTGTAGGATTCCTCTAGCGGTGATCCACACGTGTGTCACGTATCTTCGGACGTCGCCGAAGAGATCTCCGGGTGCTAGCGCGGAAGAACCTTCGCTTGCGATGTCTGCCTTCGACCGCCTTGATCCGGTGAAGGATCTTGCTCTCGTAACTTGAGGGCGTTCTTGGTGGAAAGGGAATTCTCTCTTGGCTTGAGAGTATTTCCAAATCCGTTGTGCACAACAATGGCTCTTTAAAATGTTGGGGTTGTGAGGATATTTATAATCATGTTTGAGGTTAATAGAGTTATGACAATAAATAAACGCGTTACGCGTTTTATTTATTTCATTAACTCTTGTTGAACCCCCCCCCCCCCATGTCGAATTATTAATTCCTTGACATGCGCCCACGCTGATTATAATAAATATCATTCAATAAAATAATATTAAATCCTCAAAATCCCAACTGAAAAACTACACGGCGTGTAATAATTAATACACGGAGTGTACTTGTTTTACATAAAACTACACGGCGTGTATATTTAATATACACGGCGTGTACTTTTATTTTCCATTTTTTTTCTCCACCACATTTATTAGACCTTGAGTAATGACTATTTATTTCTTAAATAAATTTAACTGCATTACTCGCTAATAAATATATTATTTCATCCACAATATATTCTCTCGAATAACTAGTGTCAAAATAAATGCGATCAGACATCCTTAAATAATTATTAAACCACAGTCGGGAATAATATTTATTTAACTTGTTAAATTAATATTTAACTGAGATACATGGACACACTTAGTGTGTGACCCTCTAGGCCTCTTTCTCAGTGGCATTAGGCTGAGCCTGCCTAAAATCCAAGGTTAGCGTCTAGCAACACGCCAAGGCACCCATAGAGAAAGAAGTTAACGCCGCAATGACGTGTTACCTCCTACGAATGCTTACCGTGTAATATAATCCCTTTGTCTCGATATCTCCAATCAAGCGGGTTGCATGCTAGTGCCATCAACCCATGTGCTTGATTATTCTTTCTTTGACTTCCCAGAATTGAACTTTCTCATACCTTACCATGGCCATGGATTTATTTAGGCTATATCAATTCCATCAAAGGGCCTGAGATATCTACTTCCGTTATGGAACAGAAGGGACAAATCCTTTCTCGCATTATCTATTAATGCGGTATTACTCATGACGCACCCAACGTATCCTACCTCACTGCGAACAGTGTGTCGTCACAGTTTTCGTCAATACATCTAAGTGCGCGAGTTGTAATACCCATTAATAATAATCTTAAAGTCTAAGGATCAATACACACGTCCGTAGATAGGAACATCCAATGACACTATGAAATGTGGATTTCCTACTGGCGGGTCTCGTTCTCATAATATCCTCCTGGATATTACCAAGGGCGCACACCATGAGAAGGTGCCTCAAAGTTTTATGAGTCCTCACCCCTAATGACCTATATTATTTGTGTCCCTCAAATAATATCATCCGGCCATAGAACATACATTCAAGAACAGTGTTATGGCACTTCCGGGTTCTCATCATAGCAGGGATCCGCTACGACCCTTTAATGCAACAGCTGTCCTTAGGACATTATCACATGACATGTCACGCAGAAGAACAATCAAGATGTGATAAGGCTTTTATTTAATGAATAAAGTAAAAAGTAGTTGGTTCTAGACCACCAACTCCAACACAATATTTGCAAGCAAGAGTATATGTCGCCTCCAAGCGATGTCTTACTTTAACTTGTACATGAAAAAACAAAATCCACATACACCCATTGGGTATATGTAGGGTGTGGGAACAATAGCCCAGTAGGGTCCCACAAATTGTTTCACAAATAACTAGTGTTAGAAAAAAAATAAACATGTTAGTTTGGAAAATAATTTAAATGAAAAAATGCTTTTGAAATTTAAGATAAACAAAAAAAGAGTGATAATGATAAAATACATCTAGGCACCATGGGATAACCCTAGGGCAGCTAAGCTTAGGCCTCATCCTATGATCCTTATACTCCCGGTGATCGAACCATTCATAGTCATTCTTGTGCACATGTAACACCCTAATATTTTAAAAGAATAATATTTTCGATAGCGTATACAATACAAAACATTGAGATTAAACGAAGATCGATATACTATTAAAATACTACTATTTGAACATGACTGTTATAACCTAACCGTTAAAATTAGTGGCATGAATAACAATAACCATATTATGAAAAATATCTCTAAAGGTTTTATATAATCTAAATGTGTTGATTAATTTACAATAAATAAGTGATCAAATTCCTATAAAGTCATTTTATGCTTCAAAAATACATTTTCTTCAAAAAAATATATTGCTTTTTGTGAGTAATATTATAATTATTAACTAGAACTTTCAGAAATGATATTTTATAAAAAGGATATCTTTTTTGAAATCATAATATCTAAATTAGCTTAGGATGAGATTTTGGGGTTTTTTGAAAAGAATGTTTTTTTAATTAATAGTAAAAAATACCATTTTTTTGTAAAACTGACATTTCTTTTCAATAAATTAAGTAATTTAAATGTCCCATTTTGACTTGAATTTGATTTTAGAGTAACATAATTATTCTTTAGTTAGATTTAATCTAATTAATTCTATTTGACTATGCAATTTTCATGATTTTTGTATAAGTTTATTTTTATGCTTAAAAATGTGGTTTTCCAAAAATTGTTTTTAAGTGCATAAAGTCTACCCATTTTAATTAATTAAAATAACCCCTATTAAGGAAATATTTAAATAAAATATATAGATTATAGATCTAGTTATATGAATTTAAATCCATATAACGATGATTACTAGTTATATAGTTATTGTACGAACATCTTATGCTTGAAAAATACAAGTCTTGAAAAATCATTTTTCAACACGTTTTATAGGATTAATTTTAAATTAAATCCGACAACTTAGTGAAATGAATTTTATAAAATGAATTTCATATTTGGAATCAACATAATTAATATTATATAATAAGAGCACCACGACCATGGTGCCTAGAACCAAGCTGTGGTGTCACTCGAGCCCAGATCCACGAGACTGTAACGACCATGAATCTCCATCAATGATTCACATTTTGTTCTCCAAACCATGTTCGAGTGTTATGAGGGGATTATTAATTCCTTACTCAATTTTATTCTGATTAATCCAGTCGATTCTCCTCCCCTCTCCAAGATTGATGATTCTGGGAGCATTCATGGTAGAAGGACGATTGTTGTGGCAACCTTTATTTGAGATATAGTTTCTTCCTTGTTTGGATTGATCTTGCCTCTTATCAAGTTGATCTAAGAGCTCCTTCCATCAATCATTGTTGGAGCTTCTGGCCTGGGGTGTTTCAGTGGATAACTCCAGTGATTAATTCTCTTTTTGGCTAAATTCTTCTATCCTTCTTAAACAATCATGAAATGAGGCTATTATGGCTTAGAATATGGTGCATTGTGTAGTCTAGCAAGGAGATTCCCAACATTGGTGTAATTAAAAACATTGTTGAGGATCGTTGGAGTTCTAAATTGTATCAATGGTGTTTCTCTTGGTGAATCTTCTTTGGCAATTCTCTTGCATTCTATCCTTGATGCCCCTCTCTTGGAATCTCTGTTCTTGAACTCTTATGTGATAACGGAGATTGTTCTTAGGGTCTTTGGGTGTGATATTGATTCAAGTGACTACCTTCTTGGAAAACCATAACATCAACATCTACAATCTTGAAGTAGGAAGATCTTTACTACACAAGGCCTTATATATGATGTTGGCATGATATGATTGTTTATGATTAAAACCCATGATTGATATATTTTTCATGCAGTTGTGTGAGTTTCCCTTGAGACCCATTATTGATGTGTGTTATTATGATTTTTGTATAGCCTCTAGAGAACTATTATTGATACATCTTATTGTTATTTTCTATGATATGTATTATTTGTGTTATTTCATAGCTTGCAGAACACTGCTTCAGGTATCAGGTTGAACAGGTTTCTCAGTATTGGTTAGACGACCCCATAGAGAGGGAGCGTGATAATGTGACTAAGATTCCTCTCACTACCATAGGAGCCGCTTTCTATAGTAGGGAGAGGAAAGATGATCATGAGAGTTAGAGCCAGACTTCCTCAAGTGTCCTCTATGGGAGGTTATTCTAACAGGTGCTTCAATTATGAGAGAAGAGGGCATCCTAGTAATACTTTCGGCTGACAAGTGCCACTGATGTGGTATGGCTATTCATCTTTGACATTTTTACTCAAGGGATTCTTAGAAGAGTTCTGGGAAATTAGGGAAAGATCAGCAAGCATCCTCAAATAGATGATGCGATTAACATTACCCTCTTCAACAGCCTCATGTAACATATCAGTGTTTGAGGGTTCACCGGCTTTTACCATCCGATTATCCTTCTGCATACGACTGCTTGCGATGGAAATCTTGAGCCTTGTGGCCTTGAAGGTTGTAATTTATTCAAAATTTTGTCCATGATTCGAAGATAACCTCTTGGTTGTAACAATATTCCCCTTAAACATCCAGCCAAAAGCATTCAGGAGGAGGCTGCAAGAGGTGAGTCTCAACACAAATAGGCGGGGCAATTGGGTGACAAAGAGTCCCGGTCTTTCAATCCGAATAGAGATACCTGCCAACTGAGTTCCCCAGCAATTTAAGGATCAAATGGGATTTGAAAGGGGAGGGGAAGGCCCTGAAATTTCACCCAGATTGCCGAAGTGGAAGAGTCTCCCTTCATATGGAAATCGAAGCTCCATCTGGAAATAAAAAACCACGAGGATTTGAAAAACCTAGGATAGCTGGACCAATCTGTAATCAAATCACCTTCATCTTCAAAACAAAGGAGTATGTGATGTGGATCCAGGAAGCCAATGACAGCACAGTTCCTGAGCCCTCACGATTCGTTGACAAACATGTCCGGTGCATCGACGGGAGGTCTGCGATGCATGAATCTAGCCACCGGAGCGAAGGCGAGGAGAGAGGATGCCTTTGCGAACTCTAATGGCGATATCGACACCGCAGGAAGTCCGTTAGACAGCCCTTGAACCTTCGGGAAAACTGTGATGTGCGGGGATATCAGAAGGAGATCGGGATTAGTGAATGGGACAAAATGCTGAACGGGATCACCAGAGCGTGGAGGGACGCCGAGCCCCTCCCCCGGCGGCGGGGGAGGAGCCATTGTAAATGACCATCCGCTCAGGGCATCAGAACCCTAGTCGTGGGAAGAAGCACGCAGGAGTGGGCAAGGGTATATGAAATGACCCCTTTTTAGAAAACCCATATAGATTAAGCTATGAACTTCATTGGGATATCAAATTTTAAGATACTATAAGTCAAAATATGTAGATTTTATAAAACCCAAAATTCAATAAACTTTGGAGGCTTTGGAAAGGGACAAGGATATATGAAATGACCTTTTTTATATGTTTTTGACTATCTAATAAAGACGAAGGACGGGTTTCATTGTCATGAAGGATATGAGAAACTTGGAAAGATCTTACTCATTCAATAAATCTTATAAAGTGTGAGAAAGGTTATGAAGATAGATGAAACATGGGATATGAGATAAATGCGAAGATTTCTAGCTAGAAATATTCCATAAAAGCTAAGGAGAATTGAGTATCATTGATAAATTTACCCAAACAAGAAGAAAAAGGAGTAGATTGTCATTGTAATGAATACATAGCTTATTTCTAAACCAATAGAAGTGAAATTATTATTATTATTATTATTATTATTATTATTATTATTATTATTATTATTCTTATTCTTATTATTCTTCTTATTCTTCTTCTTTTTGATTTATGAGGTTCATACTTGCGCACTTGATTGATAGTGAGCCATTCTTGTGTAAAAGAGTGGCAAGCTTTCAAGTGTGAGTGGTTGTAAACCAAGATAGACAGTGAGTCCACTATAAATTTTGTAGAAGTAGTGCACTTAATGGGTTTTGATACATTGACACGCTATCTTTATATACTCCTTGAACATAGCCTAGTGAAATTGAACTTGGTAAAATTGCTCATACTGTGTGCTTTTATCGCTTTGATATTCTGTGAGGAATAGAGGTATGTTCCTACCAACTATGGAACTGTAGACTATTTTAATTCAACATATCATGATTCACCCCCTCATAGTATCATTCATTAGTGAGACAACCAATGGCACACGATTTACTTAGATACATTCCTCAACATATAAAACATAGATTATTTCTTAATTTACAAAATAATGTAGTTTAGTTCAAAATGAGAAATGTTTATTCGATAATATTTGTCACGAATCAACCTGGGTCACCCTTCAACTGGGCACCCAAGCAAGCCCGTGGAAAAGCCTGAAGGGCATTGTCGATCCCCACATGCTAACAACCAGTGCTTGAGCATCGATAATCTCCTTTGGGAATGGTTTTCCCAATAAATTCATCAAAATGATATAAATGATATCTTAAGGAAACCATAAACATCCCACATGAAGAGTAAACATCCAAGCATAACAAAAGAAGGTCAATATCCATTACAAAAGGAACGAGATGGGGAGTTACAAGGATACACAAAAGGACAATAAAGTATTACAACCATAGCCCCAAAATAAACAAAAATGATACCTAACTTCTTATCACACGAGGGTCAACCTCCCACCATATCACCACAATCACCCCACCAAGATTTTCTAGCAAGAGTATTTGTCGCCTCCAAGCGACGTTTTACATTAACCTATACATGAAAAAACCCACAAACACCCATTGGGTGTATGAAGGTGTGGGAATAATAGCCCAGTAGGGCCCCACAAAGTGTTTCACAAATAACCATTGTTAGAAAAAATAAACATTCTAGTTTGAAAAACAATTTAAATGGAAACATGCATTTGAAATTTAAGATAAACAGAGGAAGAGTGATAATGATAAAATACATCTAGGCACCATGAGATAACCCTAGGGTAGCTAAGGTCAAGCCTCATCCTAGGATCCTTATACTCTCGGTGAGCAAACCATTCACAACCATTCTCATGAACGTGTAACATCATGAGATTTTAAAAAAACAATATATTTGATAGTGTATACCATACAGAACATTAAGATTAAATGAACATTGATATACTATTAAAATATTACTATTTGAATATGATTGTTATAACCTTGCCATTAAAATTGGTGGTATGAATAGGAATAACCATATTATGGAAAATATCTCTAAAGGTTTTATATAATCTAAGTGTATTGATTAATTTACAATAAATAAGTGCTCAAATTTTAGTAAAGTCATTTTATGCTTCAAAGACACATTTTCTTCAAAATTGATTTTTATCGTTTTTTGTGAGTGAATATTATAATTAGTTACCGAAACTTTCAGAAAGGGTATTTTATAAAAAGGATGTCATTTTTGAAATCATAATATTGAAATTATCTTATGGTGAGATTTTGATATTTTTCTAAAAAGAATGATTTTTAATGAATAGTAAAAAAATACAGTTTTTTTTATAAAACTGCCCTTTATTTTCAATAAATTAAGTAATTAAAATGTCAAATTATGATTTGAATTTGTTTTCAAAGTAACAAAATTATTATTCAGTTAGTTTTAATCTAATTAATTCTATTTTAATTTTCAATTTTCATGATTTTGGCAAAAGTTTATTTTTATGCTTAAAAACACGGTTTTCTACAAACTGTTTTTAAGAGCATAAAGTCTATCCATTTTAATTAATTTAAATAACCCCTAGTAATGAAATATTTAAATAATATATATATATATATTATAGATCTATTTATATGAATTTAAATCTATATAACGATGATTACTAGTCATATAGTTATTGTAAGAACATCTTATGCTTGAAAAATACATGTCTTGAAAAACTGTTTTTCGACATGTTTTATATGATCAATTTTAAATTAAATTCCTACACTTATGTGAATTGAATTTGATAAAATTAATTCTATATTTGGAATTAGCATAATTAATATTATTTAATAAGAGAACCATGACCATGGTGCCTAGAACCAAGCTATGGTGTTGCTTGAGCCCAGATCCACATGATTATAACAACCACGAATCTCCATCAATGATCCACATTTTATTCTCCAAACCATGTTTGAGTGTTATGAGGGTATTATTAATGCCTTACTCAATTTTATTTTGATTAATATAGTCGATTCTCCTCCCTTATATGTGATTGATGATTATGGGAGCTTTCTTGGTAGAAGGTCAATCGGTGTTGCAACCTTTATCTAAAATCGAGTTTCTTCTTTATTTGGACCGATCTTTCCTTTTATCTGGTTGATCTAAGAGATCCTTCCATAATCCATTGTTAGTGCTTCTGGTCTAGGGAGTTTTAGTGGATAACTCCGGTGATTCAATCTTTTTCCGGCTGAATTCTTCTATCCTTCTTGGACAATCATGAAATGAGGTTGTTATGGCTTAGACTATGGTGCATTGTGTAATCTAGAAAGGTGATTACAAGAATTGGTGTAACCAAAAACTTTCTTTAGGATAATTGGAGTTCTAAAATTTATCAATGTTGTTTCTCTTGGTGACTCTTCTTTGGTGATTCTCTTGAAATCTATCCCTGATGCCCATCTCCTGGGATCTCTATTCTTGAATTCTTATATGACATTGGAGATGGTTCTTAGGGTATTTGGGTGTGATCTTGATTTAGGTGACTACCTTATTAGAGAAACTTAACATTGACACATACAATATTGAAGTAGAAAGATCTTTACTGCACATGGCCTTATATATGATGTTGGCATGATCTAATCGTTTATGCTTGAAACCCATGATTGATATATTTGTCATGTAGGTGTGTGAGTGGCCCTTGAGACCCATTATTTATATGTGTTATTAGAATTTATATATATACTCTTGATAAATATTATTGATATGTATTATTGTTCTTTTCTATGATATGTTTTATTTGTATTATTTCATATCCCACAGAACACTACTTCAGGTATCTGGTTGAACATGTTTCCTAGTATTGGTTAGACAGCCCCTTGGAGGGAGAGCGTGATAATGTGACAAAGGCTATAAAATATAGACCATTTGATGGTATGATTTGGATCACAGACTTGTCAGCTGATGTGGGAGTGGACTGTTCAAGGTAGTTGAGTATCCTTATGCTATAAGATGATATGGAAGATTTCCATGTAGGGTTAATGTACACATCCCAATACATCAAACATGTTAAGGTGGGATATACCATTATACAATAAATATAACCACCATCAGGGTGGGACATGTGGTGTTACTGTTAATGACCATCATCAGGGTGGGGTGTGTGGCATCCCTTAAAGGCATTTCTTGGAGACAATACTAACAAGTGCAGGGTTTCAACTAACGATGGGACTTGTGGAACATCTTATGATGTGTAGTGACATACACTGACATCATTACTAACATCATATTGAAGCAGGTGGGGTTGGGGTTCATGGTATCTTGGTAAGATCATGATGACTTAACACATGTGTGGTTGTATGTTTACTTGTTCATTTACATTATATCATGACATACATCGTTATATATTTATTGTGAAATTTTGTTAAGGATGCATTGGTGGTGTCCTATTGGGTTTATTACTCACACCCTGCATAAGAATTCTGGTGCACATGCAGACTTCATGATTTGGGATCTAGATTTGAGAAAGAGTCCTGCAACAGGTTGCTGAGCAGACAGAGCTTTGGAGTTGGAGGTGATGACGGGACAGACTTCACATGATCTCCTTTTTTAGTATTTATGTATTCCTACCTTCATTGGTTTTATTTTCCCCTTTGGAGGTCCTAGATTTTCCTCTCATGTAATGAAATCCCGATACATTTATTTTTATTACCTTTCAATGTTATAATTTTGTGTTTTTATTATATGTTTATCAATATTATTATCTATGGTATAGTCTCTTCATCACACTCATAAACCCTCACCGCTAGTCGGTATCCTCTTACATATGAGGATGTGTGCATGAGGCCTTATGGAATCTCCACCGGGGTTCTATTTAGGAAATGAAGGCTAGGGAATTAAAAAATAATATAAAAGGACAAATATTATTCTCCTTTTTCATTACCAATGTTTTGGGGGGTATAGTAGAAAGGATCCTAGGATGTGTGGGACTTGGGTAGTGGAGTAATATGTGTGCCTATCCAACACATGTATATCGGACCTCTGAGTTACCATTTATGGGATTTCTATTATCTATTTCCCTATTAAAATTTGATGTTGGTTCTAAGATCTATTGTAAAGTTACAATTTATAGTATTGGTTTCATTCATGTATCATGTCTAGGAATGTAGTATCACATGTCATATATGAATCTGTTGATTGTGGCATAGTAATTAATTAATTAATTCCATAATTTGAATCATGTGTTTGTGTGATATATCCATGAATCTATGATATCTTTGTACTAGTATTATATTAATTAAAATTATAATTATTACCCTATATATATATATATATATGATTATGACTAATGTGTAGTCACAAAGCTCTTGGCTTCAGTTATGGGTAGATTTAAGAGGGATATACCTTGAGTATGGGTAGCCTCATAGGAGAACCTTTGTGTGATTCCAAATGCCGATTAGAATGTATCTTGAATTAATGACTTAAGACATATTAAATGTTATTTTTGAATTTCACAAATTTTTCCATATAGATATTTGATGGGACCATCGACAAAGGCAACCCAGGATACTCTCGTTAGAGAAGAAGTGCATGTACCACCACTAGCGGTGTATGAGGATGTACCCCAACAAGCTTATGTACCAGTTTCGGTGATTTAGGCCATTAAGCTAATATGTCTAGGAATATTTAGGATTGTTCATATTAAAGGTAGAAGTATTCATAAGACCATGACCAATCATACTCGGGACTTCCAACTCCAACATCCACTAAACTTTCAGGGTACTAGAGGCCCGTAGGATATAGAAGATTAGATAGACATTATTAAGAGAATTTTCGATTTAGTCCAAACTCTTGTGGATGGGAAAGTGATACTGGTGAACTTCATGTTTCAGGGACCTTATTGGATATGGAAGACTGCCATAAATCCTACTGGAAGAAGAGAGGGTCTTACTTGGGTAACCTGCAAGGATTTATTCCTCGATTAATATTTTATCTATGCAATGAATATGGATCGTTCCCAAGAGTTTATGGAGTTGAAGTAGGGATCTATGTTTGTATTTATGTATTCTACTCATTCCATGGAGCTATTATTATTTGACCCTCTTTTAGATGGAAATGTGGCCCAAAAGGCATGGAAGTTTGAGATAATCCTCCATTTCAAGACCGAACAACGAGTTAAGATCTCTGATCTAACATCATACCCTGAGATGTTGTATAAGGACCTAACCATTGAGAAGGATCTAGGGGAAGAAAAGGTAATAGGCTTACTTCCAACACATAACAGATCAGTGACTAAGATTCCTCATACTACTATAGGATCCACTTTCTATAGTAGGAAGAGGAAATATGATCAGAATTAGCAGGTATATGAGTTAGATCCATACATCCTCAGTGTTCTCAATGGGAGTTGCTTCTACCAGGTGCTTTAATTATGGGGGAATCCTAGTAATAATTATGGGATGTAGCCTGTGGATTGGGACTGATGTGGCATGACTATTCATCTTAGACATTTTTACTTAAGGTATTCTTAGAATATTTACGGGAAATTATGGAAATATTAGGGTGAAGGACCTCAATAAAGAATATAGACTCCCCAAATACCAATGAATCAGAGGCAAGGGCATAGAGTTGAGGCAGGCTGAGTTTTTGTAGTGGATCAGGCTCTAACTAATGGTAGTGATGGTACAATTTTTATCACCTCTATGCTATCTAACAGTTTTTTGATACTGGTGTTTCTCATTACTTTATATTCACACAAGTGATATCTAGATTAGACTTACTGATTTGAATTTCCTTATAGATACTTTTTCTTATCACACCCTTAAAGACTGAAGTAAACCATCTTTGGAGGTGTCTATAATGTCCTATAGTGATCATTGGCTATGGGAATTTGTAAGATTTTGTAATCCTAGAGATGACCATCTTCAATGTGATCTTCTAGAGGGTATGACTTATGTGATATCATACACACATTTACTGTTATCAAATATGGGTATCCTTTACCTCTCGCTAAGTGGGTGAATTTTGTAATGATCAGTGAGTGGGAGTTGGAAGCTGGTAGATTGGGCCCATATTTGTGTCAGATTAGAGCTATTATGGTAAAAGTTTCAGGCTTATCTCTTTTGGTAGGATTAGTGTTATCCCCTCATATTTTCCACAAGTTTTAAATCTTTATAAGGATGTGTTTCTAGAACACTTTTTAGGTTTACCTCCTAATAGAGAGATTGAGTTCAAAATAAAACTCATGTTAGGGGCATAGCCTATGTCAATACCTCCTTATCATATGGAATCATCCAAGTTAAAGGGACTCAAAGTTCAACTTGATGAATTAGAGAAGAAGGTATTTATCAGACTGATCACATCTACTTGGGGTGTTATAGTATTATACACTAAAAAGGGGGATGATGCTCTTTGGATCTGTATGCATTACAAAAAGTATAATTACGTGATAGTGAAGAACAAGAACCCTTTTCCTAGGATCAATGACGCGTTCTATCATTTGTGAGGATTTCATTGTTTTTCTAAGATCGAACTATGTTCAGGATGACATGAACTTTAGTTTAGGGAGAAATACATACAGAAGACAATTTTTAGGAGTAGGTATGGGATATATGAGTTATTGGCATTGTTGTTTGGTTTGATGAATGCTTCAACAGTGTTCATGAAACTCATTAACAATATCTTTCACCTATATCTTGAATCATTCAATGTGGTGTTCATTGATGAAATCCTTATATTCTCATGAACCTTAGATTAGTATGGAATGAATATTGATATAGTCTTGGGAACACTTTGAGCACATAAGATTTATGCCAAGTTGTCAAAGTGTCACTTTTGGATTTAGGAGGTGAGTTTCCTAGGGAATTTGGTGTTAGAGGTTGGAATTTTTGTGGACCCAGAGAAGGTAGAGGCAGTGATGTATTGGTATCACACCTAGAATGTATTCAAGATTAGGTGGTTTATTGTATCAGAAGGGTACACTAGATTTTCATCTTGGATTTATCACATTTGGAAGCCCCCATTAAAGCTCTTTCCAATAAATGGGTGAAGTTTGAGTTGTTGGATTAGTGTGAGGAGGCATTTATTGATCCAACGAAGTTATTGAAGTTATCTTTAGTGTTTACATTTCTAGAACCTAGGGTGGGATACATGGTATTTTTCAATGCCTCAAGAGTTATATTAGGAGTTGTACTAATGTAGGAAGATAGGGTGGTAGCTTATGGGTCTTGCCAACTATAACACTATGAACATAATTATCCAACCCGTGACTTGGAGTTAGTAGTTATGGTCTATGATTTGAAGTGTTGGAAACACTATATTAATAGAGAGAGGTTTTTTATAAATATACCACAAGAGGATCCACTATATATTATTGTAGTGATACTTGAATTTGAGGTAGAGGAACTGGGTGGAGTATCTGCAGATGTTTGAATTCAAAATAGATTATCTACCAGGTAAAGGTAACATTGTTGTAGATTCTTTGAGTAGGAAGACACGAGATGCCCAGGAACATGGAGATTATCCTTTGAAGAAAGAGTGGCGTCTGATGAATTTCTTATCCAATTGGAGGATGGACATAACTGAGGATCGAGTGGAAGTGACATGTGAACCTTTGGTTATCATGTTAGCCTTAGTGAGCCAGTTAAAGGACAACTAAGAGTTATATTTTGAGTGTATGGTGATGTGATAATGGTTGGTGGGAGATGATATAATACCAGGTTGGACCTTGGATGATAAAAACATTCTTTATATCCATGATAGGGTTGTAGTTCATACTCTTATTAGGGAAGATATTATCAGATAATCCCATGACTTATGGTGGATAGTATATCCCTGGTGGATGAAGATGTATGGAGACTTCATAAATCAGTTTTGGTGTCCAGGTATAAAGAGTGATATCACTAGTTTTTTTTCATGATGTCTTACCTGCTAGAGAGTAAATGTCAAGCATCAATGTCTTGGTGTTTTACTCCATCCACTTTCTATTACCATGTGGAAATTGGATGATATCAGGATGTACATTGTGACCGGGTTACTTAGGGACTCAAGGAATCATGATGTTGTATGGGTGATAGTGGATCGACTAACTAAGGTGGCCTATTTCATGCTGATATGGGAGAATCATTCTATGGATGAGTTGGGAAATATATATGTCTATGAGATTGTATGTCTACATAGAGTTCCCTTGATAATTGTATCAAATATAGATGCACATTTCACATCATGGTTTTGGCGGGGCTTGTAGAAGGCTTTGGGGACTTAGCTAGGATTGAGAATGAAATATCAACCATAGATATACAAACAGTCTGAGAGGATGATCTAGATTCTTGAAGATATGCTTCGATCTTGCATCCTATACTTTGGAGGATCATGGAATGAGAATATAGACTTGTTGGAGTTTTATTATAATAAGAGTTACCATAATTATATCTAGATGGAACCCTGTGACTCTCTATATAGTTGAACTTATTGATCACAATTATACTTGAATGTGGTAGGTGAGAAAACTATTATAGGACCGATCCCAATGCATGATACTATAGATAGAGTGCAGTTGATCTGGAAGTAGTTGGTCACTGCTCAAAGTAGGCATATATATTATTTCATCCATAGGAGGAGACCATTGGAGTTTGTGATGGGTGACTTGGTTTTCTTGTGGTTGACTCCTTAGTTGGGGCATCGACGTATTTGAAAGTAATGAACGTTAACACCAAGATTTTTTGGACTGTTCAAAAACATTGAGAATATTGGTATAGTGGACTTCCATTTGGGTTTTCCTCAATATTATTGAGGTATGAATGATGTGTTCCATGTATCTAATATTTATATGTACATTTACAATCATGTGCATGTTATAGACTGTGAGGATGTTGAGTTAAATCCAAAGGCATCATATAAAGAAAAATTAGTTCATATATTCAACAGGGGTGAGGACATTTTATAGGGGAGTATGGTGCTACTATTTCAAATCTTATGGAGTCACATATGAGTCCAAGAGAAGACTTGGGAGTGGGAGTTTGAAGTTTGGGTGAAATGGAATGACTTATTTGATCTCGAATCCAGAGATGCTTATTTAGGATGTGAAGTCATTAAAGGGGTATAATTGTAACATCCTTGGTTTATAGGTTAGTTATTTAATATTAAAATTACTTCTTAATTAAATTAAATTCCTTAAATATTCTTAGATTTAGATTTTAGGGGAATATCGATCATCAAAACACTACAGTGGACCCCATGTTCCATGTTTTTCTTGTAAACAACATGGGTGACACGCCCAAGAAGGGCATGGTACTAGAATTAGGGTATTGTGGGTGGTTATATCATCCATGACTAGAATAGACACAACAAAACATGTTGAAATCCATGTTGAGTCCATTAAGACTTGGGTTTTGAGAACATGCTGCAATATAGTGCATGTGGTGTTCTTTATTGGTGTAGGGAATAGTATCACAATGACCATGGTTCCTAGAAACAGGCTATGGTTCTGTTCAAGACCAAATCTAAAATGATTTAATGGCATTAAATCTCCATCAATTATATGTGTTTGGTCATCAAACCATGTTCGGGCATTATTAGGGGATGATTAACACTTCCTCACTTTTTCTTCTAATTAAATCGCTCGATTCTCCTCCAATATTAAATATTGGAGATTTTTGGAGAATTCTTGGAAAAAGGTCAATTGGTTATATAAACTTCATCAAATATTTGGTTTCTTCATTTTTTAGATCGATCTTGCCTCTCATCGGGATGATATAAGAGTTCCTTCAATTGGTCATTGTTGGTGCTTCTAGTTTGGAGCATTTCGATAGAGAACTCTAGTGAGTTATTCTTATTCTGGATGAATTATTACATCCATCCAACCAACATTATGATTTTTATTTCAAATAGGCAAGAAAGAAATACAATAAATGGGACTACATCTAGGGAGGTCATAAATAATGAAACCCCAGAGCATCACCCCTAATCAGGTTCACCCCTCCAGTTTAAAAAGAGAGACATTCAAATAACAAACCACAAGAGAATCTAGGACCGCAAGGGAGGCCAAGTAGTCCTCCACATTGTTTCCTTTACGCCAAGTATGAGTGATCCTAACTCTGTCTGAGAGGAGAGCCTTACATTGTCTGATAATATAGATGATTTACCACGGATTTCTACCCCTCCCAAGCAAGGCATCCTGGACAATCTTTGAATCTGTTTCAACCTGTGTGATGCTAAGATTCCTCTGCTTACACACAGACATTCCAGTGAGCACTGCAAGGGCCTCCGCCCGGACTAAATTAATGCTACCATAATAAGCTGAGAAATCCAAGTCCACCTTCCCACTGTGATCACATAAGACCCCACCACCACGCATGACCTCCGTGACACAGGACCCATCAGTATTTAGGTTAAAACCTTCCTTAGGAGGCGACCAATGGATCCATCCCCCCTATACCCTGGAACCATTCCTCCTAGCCTTAGTAAGCGGAGACTGCAAGCAAAGAAACACAGACACCTCCTTCCCAATACTCACCGCGCCAACTAGGTCCAACAACAAGCATCTGGTTCTGGCCACCACTTCCCTCCCCGTAGACAGTATCCCTTCATACCTAGCACAATTTCTTGCTTGAAAAAGAATCCAGCAACCCGCGTTGAAAACAAAGGCTTGTGCCTCAGTCTCTCTAATATTATCATTGCTTCCTTGGAACCATTGCACCAAGAAACTCTCATAGTTACCAGTATGAGAGGAAAAACCTACAAGCCCCCTAAAGAAGCTCCACACCGCACGAGGCCAATCACCCTCAAAGAAAATATGATTCATGCTCTCCTCCTTCATGAACTCACAATAATGGAAATAAGAGACCAAACTAATACCCATCCTTTTGATGTTATCATCCGATGGAATAACATTATATTGCAATTGCCAAGTAAGGGAATTAAGATTTTCTGGAATATTCTTCTTCCAGACTACTCTATTACAGCTCCCGCTCTCCTGAGGACCACCAAAACCAGTGCTTATTTGAAAAACATTGACACTGAACCTACCTAAAAATGAAGGGGTATACATGCACCTATCCTTCTCAGAATTAAGCATGATTGAGTAAAAAATAAGCCGTTTAGAGGAATCCAGAATTGATCTGAAAAACAGAGGGTGTGATCTAGCCTCTCTGAAGGTGATAAAAGGAGCTGGGCACCTTGGATAACTCAACACCTTCCCTGACTAGTTCTGCTACCAAAAAAGGACATTCCCCTCCCCGAAAATCCATTGAGAAAGAGGCATAAGTGTTGGAATGATATGACACACTACAACCCACATAGACGTCTCTCCGCCCAAAGGATGAGTCACACATGTCATGTATCTCTGATCCATGCTTCTCCCCCATAGCATATGTTCCTCGACAATTTCCCATGAAAAATTTGCACGAACCCCATGCACTACCTCCGCCATACTCCTGAAATTGATTCCTCCTTCCCCAAACGGCCGAGCCATCTTTCCCCATGAAACCCACATCTTTTTCTTATCCAACGAGGAAACCCAGATAAACCAAGCCACGATTCTATCCATGGTCCTGATGACCCCCTTCGGCACACTCGTAGAAGCCATATCATGCACTGGTACCGCAGACAGCATGCTTTTCACCAAGTTGATGCGCCCCCTAATGGATAAAAAATGATTCTTCCAGTCCAAAATGTGGGCCATCATCCTATCCACCACTTTGTCAAAGTCCCTGGTTCACAGCTTACCAGAAGAAATCAGTGTACCTAGGTATTCCATAGGGAGAGAGCCCTTCCCCATTCCTAGATCGCTACTCAACTTGTTTACCCTCCCTGCACCGCAAGAGTCAGCAATATAAAAACTGATCTTCTCCCTATTAACAATCTGCCCACTCCATCGGCAATACTCCTCCAAAATTTTGTTGAACTCCTAAATCAACCTCCTTCCAGCGTTCATGAAGATGATAGTATCATCCGCATACATTAAGTGTGAGATAGAAATACTTCCATGTTTCCTCCTGAAAGGGAGAATCTACCCATTACCAACACCTTTATTAATCATCCTACTAAGAGTGTCCTGCATCAGAATAAAAATACTTAGAGATATCGGATCACCCTATCGAAGACCCCTCACAGATTTGGTGGCCTTATTTGGTGAGTATCTTTCATTATTTCCTTGATATTTCTCTCTTGGAATATTTTTTCTTTAACTCTTATGTGACATTAGAGATGGTTCTTAGGGTCTTTGGGTTTGAGCTTGATTTGGGTGAATACCTTCTTAGAGAACCTTGACATTGACATCTATGCTCTTTGGGTAGGAATATCCTTACTAAATAGGTCCTTTTATATGATGTTCTTATGACTTGACCATTTATTCTTGAAACCCATGATTGATATATGTTGCATGTGGGTATGTGGGTGGCCCTTGGGACCCATACTTGATATGTATTTTTATGATTTGTGTGTAGTTACTTGAGAATTGTTCTTGATATGAATTATTATTTCTCATTGTGACATGTATTGTTTGTGGTATTGAATATCCTATAGAAACCTTCTTAGGTATCAAGTTGTATAGATTTCTTAGTATTGGTTAGAAAAACCCCTGGAGGGGGAGTGTGATAATATAAAAAAGGCTACAAACTAGATCATTTGATGGTATGAGATAGATCGTGAACATGTCAGTCACCGTGGGAGTAAACTATATAAGAGAATTGAGTATCATTCAACTATAGTCTGATATGGGGGATTTCCATGCAGAGGTGATGTACACATCCCATGTCACGAACCAGCCCGAGTCGACCCTGAACTGGTCACCCAGGCCAGCCTGCGACAAGTCCCGAGAGGCGTTCCCGATCCTCCCGGGATGGTAACAAGCACGAAGGGCATCAATAGAGTACACAAGGGAACGATTTCGCCCATATATAAACAATCAAACAAACAGCAGAAATAAATGGACAGCCCAAAATGAATTTATATAAAAATTGAACTAAATATTATTTGTACAAGAAACTAAAATTAGAACAAAACCAAAAACTCAACTGAACAATTCCGATGAAAAAATAACTCCATGTGACACTTCTGGTCACTCTCCAACACAATGATAAAAAGTCGCCCAAGGTGATCGAACTAAAGATGAAACCTGCACAAGGGCTAAAAAAGAAGAAGACTATAGGCGTGAGTATTAAAACTCAGTAGGTTAGCCCGATATTATATTCCCAATGCACATTACATTAAAATAAAAGAAACATCAATTTATAGTTTTAAATTCAAGATTTGAAAGTATGGTTTTCAAATGAGGTTTCATGCTATAATAATTATCAGACAAAAACATGCATGTTTAATAAACAAAAATGCAAGTAACAATTATTTTCAAAGAAGTGAAACTTCAAAATGAAAATAGTTTTCAAGAGGGATGCTTTAAATAATTTTAACATTCAAATAAATAACACATACTACTGAATTTACCAATCAAACACACCGTATGCCGACGGTGAGTACAAAATAGCCAATGAGCACTAGTCACAGGAATACCCCTAGGCACTAGTTAGTTGTGAGCCCCAGGTACCTCGTATCTCGGTGAAAGTAACCATAATAAATATCCATTCTCATGCACGAGACACTAGTAGGGAACATACCCATAACCTAGTGGTCTCCAATAATCAACATCATCATAGTTTAGTTAGTGTTGTCATTGTCAAACTTGCTACGTGAAACAGGGGCCAACCCCCACAGAATCACTAGCATACTAGTACACGTCCGCCCACCTAGATACCCGGGATTCCCTTTAGTGATCAATCAAGTTACACATATTATCAAATACACATTTCACATCCCCATTCCATTCCAAAACCATAAAAACATAGACATCCCATAATCATTCTTCACATTTCTTACACTAATCAACAAACCGCTAAATATTTCGGTAAAACAATTTCATGAAGTGTATTGAGGCTTTACACATAAAAATCTTTCAAAAACACTCTTTAAATTATAAACACACATCATAACCAAACCAAATCATATTTGGCAGCCCAATAAACATTTAATAAAATCATTTAATGGACCATAAAACAATCCCAATTTCACAAATTGTTATATACAAGTAAAACACTCCTTCATTTCTAGGAAATGCCAAACGGGCCTTTAATTATTTTCTCAAAACTATCCTTTGACGAAGGTATGAATTTTAATTCTATTAAGGATCTATATAAAAAAAATTACAGCAGAAAACCACATTCATAAATCTCTTATAATACTCAGGTTACATATTCAAAACACGTCCATTTTCATAAAGATGTGAAACAGTCCATTTTTGGGCAACTCGGGCCAAAATATGTTGTAAATCAAAACACACTTGATTGTAAAAACAAATACAAATAAGAAATCCATATAAGTACCCAAAAATACCATTTATCATTATTCCAATTCCTTTATAAATCCAAACAAATAACTTTTAAATCACACATCACACATAAAAGCCAACCGGGCAATTTACCGAACACATGACATGCCCTTTTTAAACAAAACAATTTATTTTAAGTACATGAAAAGGAATAAAACACCAATTGAAAGCCATATTTTCATTAAAGATACTGTAACATGTTAAAAATACCATAGACCAGATTATAAACCTCACAAAATATTTGCAAAAGATAACGGAACATTTAAACAAACACTTGTTGAGAACTTTCATGACAAAACAACACTACCGTTCACAAACCAATGATTAAACAACCACTTTGAACACCGATAAAATTATCCAAAGGATGAAAAACAATAATAAACATATATATCTGGTGTTAAATATAATAAAATGATGAAACTTAAATAATAAAGTCATGTTCAATGGGTATCCTACCTCAAATCTTTGGCGTAATTGAAACGCACACCCGAAATCACCCGCCGCGGGTTTATAAACCATAAAACTATAAAGATCAGACCTAAAAAAACAGAAACCCCATCAAGAAACATGGTATAACAAAACCCTAGGTCGATCAAGACTAGGGTACAATATAAAACCAAGAAATAATGAAAGGAGGGGGAAGAGGAAGAAGAAAGGAGAAGGAATCTCACCTTTCATCCTAGAAAACTCTTCGTCTTCCATTAGATATGAAGCCCTAGAGAAAAGGGAATGGATTGAAAATTCTTGTAGAGACTCCTAAGGTCTGGACGAATCATGGGAAGAAGATTGGTGGCTAAAGGAGTACGAATTGATTGATTTATGAATGATAAAATTTACCTTGTAAATTCTGGGCGATTTGAGGTTTCCTGAGAATTTCGCCCTAATTCGCAACCCACATGAGCTACAAAGAGGTAAAATCTATTATTAGGGTTAGGATAGGGTTATTGGATTCGAGGGGGAGGTGGAATCACCGAAAAATAGTAAAAAAAGAAAAAGATATAAACGAAACAAATTATTATTTTTTAAACAGAAAATGGGCCCATGGGCTGGCCCAATACCTAAATGAGTAACCCAAATTCACCCGGCCTATGAATTTATAATGGGTAAAAAAGGATATATAAATTTTAATATATCAGTATAGGACAAGTGGTAAGTTTAATGGGTGAAAAAGGATGAAAAACAAAAGAGTTATAAAAGAAACAAATTCAGTTTTTAAAACTGGGAATGGGCTCATGGTTGGCCCAAATCATGAAGTAACCACCCTCTCTTCAAAAACTCCTAAACAAGCAATGGGGATCCCAAATTATGGTGGTTAGACTTATATGAAACTTAAAAACTCAATATTCATCTCATAAAATACCCATGAGAAGGATTGGGATTTCTAATTGGCCGGATCAATACAAAGACAGAAAA
Organism: Viscum album; assembly: GCA_963277665.1. Taxonomy (NCBI): domain Eukaryota; kingdom Viridiplantae; phylum Streptophyta; class Magnoliopsida; order Santalales; family Viscaceae; genus Viscum; species Viscum album. The sequence continues at coordinate 164,285,841 of OY728159.1, forward strand.
AAAACCGTGTGTGACAATTCTCCCCACCATTAAAGCTTTCCGCCCCCGGAAAGCCATAACACTTTCCGGCTGAAAAAAAACAACACCTAAGGATTCCAGAATATAATCCCCACCATTAAGAATCAACTAGCACTAGAAATGTTTTTTGGATGAAAATCCAGGAGACCCATGGTGGGTCTCCCCACCATTAGAAACCAACTAGCAATGAATAGACAAGAATTGAACATGAGCTAGAGTTGGGACACACTCACACAAGCCCAAAAAAAAAACCCTCCTACAAAAACCTACTATACCATGTTAATAGGGTTACAACATGAACATATAAACCACCCACTCCCGAATGGAGGGGACAATAACTTGGTCGACACATTCAGCACAATTCTGGACCCCCGCCACTTGGGGATGGGAGGGAAGGGGACCCAATAATTTGGCCACTGAAACAAAAAAAGAAACAAAGAAACTAACCAAAACTCTCCCCCTATGAATAGGTAACACCAAGACTGCACCTGATTTTTACAGGCGGTCCACACAGGGACATTGATTGAAAACCCACATCCATGAAGGAATAACCATAGACACTGTGTGAGGGGTTAAGTCCACCACGCTTGTTGCGAAAAAGGGAAATTCATAGAAATGAGGAACCAAAACATTGACATAGTAACTAACTTACCAAAACAGAGGAGTAAGGATCATAATCTAGCACTCCACACCTTTGTTGATTTCCTGACTGCGTGAATAGCTTCACTCCGAGGCCTATGGCTGGAGCCCTGATTCTTGAAGCATTTGCTGCACCGCAGTCAGGTGATAAGGATCACACCACTCAAAAAATAAAACCCCACACTTGATCACCAAACAAAAATCTTAATCTAAATAGGAACTCATAGATACATATAAAAATTCTATCTCACTCCAAACGAGGGGCAGAATGGACAAGGAATACGACGAAACACATCAACATCACTGAACACAATTGCTCTGTCCAAAAGAATTATCATGACCTAGAAGCACTTTTAATAGATCCCAAACAGCTCTCTATTCCAACAAACAAGTTGAGGCATCATCAAAAGAGGTGGATTTAAAATTTGAAAGGAATCCTTAGGCTTATCAGCAGGAAATATTTCCAACGCAGAACTATCCATGGCCACATCACAACATCAAACACATTTTTAGAAACCCAATGAAAATTACTCCAAAACCGAGCCACCAACAAGATCTCATCACTAGATAGAACAAGAGTATGAATTCTAGATCACATGGAAGCTAACCAAATAAAAAACAATTCTAAGAAATAGAAAAATAAAGCCACATAACCATTGGTTTTAAAAAAAAAGGCCACAATTTTCAGCTCAAAACAATTTAAAAAAATCAAACTAACTTGGTGGGTTTCAACATTCACCGATGGTGTTTCATCAAGTCTCACCCACATGCACATTTCCATGCCACCCCAGGAACCCAACCACCATACCATATATTTTATCCTTCCAGATATAAATAAAACCATGCATGTGAGCACTCATGAAAACACCAAAGGCTAAAAAAAACAACATCATTCCAAAAATCATGTACCTTCAAAAGGAACACCAAGCACCAAGTCAAAAAACATTTTCATATTTCACAAAAAACCCACAATTAATTAAGAACCATTTTCTTAAAAACCTACCCCTTTTCATTTTTAAAAACTTTTTAAATAACCAAGCCAATCCAAAAAACCCCTTCCCATTTTTTTAAAAAAAAAAATTCAGCAAGTTATATTTTCATAATCCGAGGTCCATTGAGACCAATATCGTTTGTAGTAAAACACCAACCGATGAAAACCAATTTCCAAAACCAATTTATCCAATTCAAAAAAATTTAACATCCTAAAATAACCCATTTAAAAAAAAGATCCAGAATCACTTTAAAATGATTCACAATTTCAAAACATTTTATTTCAACAAACTACAAGTTTAGATTATGGATAATCCAATCCCTATAAATCATTTCTGCTTCCCTCCATTTTTTTTCACAAAAACACAACCTTCCAAAACCATTCTTATATTTAATTATTGAAACCCATTTTTTTCACTTTTCAAACTCTAATACTTACATTAAAACCCATTTCCACAATTCTCACACAAGGATTTTAAAAACAAAAATTCAGAATTCAAGAAAGGTTCAAGAGACCCAAAAAAGGGAACTAGTGTCAGTGGGTGACTTGACCATATGGTTGGCGGCCATATGCCAAACACAACACCAACACAGAGAGACTTATTAGGACCATTCCCCAGCTCCACATGGCTTTCCAGGCCCTGTGAGCTCATGAAGGCCATTGGTCAGACTCCCCTTGTCATATCCCAATACAAAACAATCAACTAGAACAGTGGACACTAATAAAACCGGACTTCCATGGAAACCTGAGGATTATAACAAGAAAGAGTTTGCGACGCTCTTCTTGCACTTACCCCTGAAGTCCCAACAATCCTACTCCATCTACCTTGACATCCCCAAAATAACAAGGGCGCTCTAAAAAGAAAGGTCCACTAATATCTGACCTCATTTGATACCATTTTGTCACGAACCAGCCCGAGTCGACCCTGAACCGGTCACCCAGGCCAGCCCGTGACAAGTCCCGAGAGGCGTTCCCGATCCTCCCGGGATGGTGACAAGCACCAAGGGCATCAATAGAGTACACAAGGGAACAATTTCACCCATATATAAACAATCAAACAAACAACGGAAATAAATGGACAGCCCAAAATGAATTTATATAAAAATTGAACTAAATATTATTTGTACAAGAAACTAAAATTAGAACAAAACCAAAAACTCAACTGAACAATTCCGATGAAAAAATAACTCCATGTGACACTTCTGGTCACTCTCCAACACAATGATAAAAAGTCGCCCAAGGTGATCGAACTAAAGATGAAACCTGCACAAGGGCTAAAAAAAGAAGAAGACTATAGGCGTGAGTATTAAAACTCAGTAGCTTAGCCCGATATTCTATTCCCAATGCACATTACTTTAAAATAAAAGAAACATAAATTTATAGTTTTAAATTCAAGATTTGAAAGTATGGTTTTCAAATGAGGTTTCATGCTATAATAATTATCAGACAAAAACATGCATGTTTAATAAACAAAAATGCAAGTAACAATTATTTTCAAAGAAGTGAAACTTCAAAATGAAAATAGTTTTCAAGAGGGATGCTTTAAATAATTTTAAAATTCAAATAAATAACACATACTACTGAATTTACCAACCAAACACACCGTATGCCGACGGTGAGTACAAAATAGCCAATGAGCACTAGTCACAGGAATACCCCTAGGCACTAGTTAGTTGTGAGCCCCAGGTACCTCGTATCTCGGTGAAAGTAACCATAATAAATATCCATTCTCATGCACGAGCCACTAGTAGGAAACATACCCATAACCTAGTGGTATCCAATCATCAACATCATCATAGTTTAGTTAGTGTTGTCATTGTCAAACTTGCTACGTGAAACAGGGGCCAACCCCCACAGAATCACTAGCATACTAGTACACGTCCGCCCACCTAGATACCCGGGATTCCCTTTAGTGCTCAATCAAGTTACACATATTATCAAATACACATTTCACATCCCCATTCCATTCCAAAACCATAAAAACACAGACATCCCATAATCATTCTTCACATTTCTTACATTAATCAACAAACCGCTAAATATTTCGGTAAAACAATTTCATGAAGTGTATTGAGGCTTTACACATAAAACTCTTTCAAAAACACTCTTTAAATTATAAACACACATCATAACCAAACCAAATCATATTTGGCAGCCCAATAAACATTTAATAAAATCATTTAATGGACCATAAAACAATCCCAATTGCACAAATTGTTATATACAAGTAAAACACTCCTTCATTTCTAGGAAATGCCAAACGGGCCATTAATTATTTTCTCAAAACTATCCTTTGAAGAAGGTATGAATTTTAATTCTATTAAGGATCTGTATAAACACAATTTACAGCAGAAAACCACATTCATAAATCTCTTATAATACTCAGGTTACATATTCAAAACACGTCCATTTTCATAAAGATGTGAAACAGTCCATTTTTGGGCAACTCGGGCCAAAATATGTTGTAAATCAAAACACACTTGATTGTAAAAACAAATACAAATAGGAAATCCATATAAGTACCCAAAAATACCATTTATCATTATTCCAATTCCTTTATAAATCCAAACAAATAACTTTTAAATCACACATCACACATAAAAGCCAACCGGGCAATTTACCGAACACATGACATGCCCTTTTTAAACAAAACAATTTATTTTAAGTACATGAAAAGGAATAAAACACCAATTGAAAGCCATATTTTCATTAAAGATACTGTAACATGTTAAAAATACCATAGACCAGATTATAAACCTCACAAAATATTTGCAAAAGATAACGGAACATTTAAACAAACACTTGTTGAGAACTTTCATGACAAAACAACACTACCGTTCACAAACCAATGATTAAACAACCAATTTGAACACTGATAAAATTATCCAAAGGATGAAAAACAATAATAAACATATATATCTGGTGTTAAATATAATAAAATGATGAAACTTAAATAATAAAGTCATGTTCAAGGGGTATCCTACCTCAAATCTTTGGCGTAATTGAAACGCACACCCGAAATCACCCGCCGCGGGTTTATAAACCATAAAACTATAAATATCAGACCTAAACAAACAGAAAACCCATCAAGAAACATGGTATAACAAAACCCTAGGTCGATCAATACTAGGGTACAATATAAAACCAAGAAATAATGAAAGGAGGGGGAAGAGGAAGAAGAAAGGAGAAGGAATCTCACCTTTCATCCTAGAAAACTCTTCGTCTTCCATTAGATCTGAAGCCCTAGAGAAAAGGGAATGGATTGAAAATTCTTGTAGATACTCCTAAGGTCTGGAATAATCATGGGAAGAATATTGGTGGCTAAAGGAGTACGAATTGATTGATTTATGAATGATAAAAGTTACCTTGGAAATTCTGGGCGATTTGAGGTTTCCTGAGAAGTTCGCCCTAATGCGCAACACACATGAGCTCCAAAGAGGTAAAATCTATTATGAGGGTTAGTATAGGGTTATTGGCTTCGAGGGGGAGGTGGAATCACCGAAAAATAGTAAAAAATGAAAAAGATATACACGAAACAAATTATTTGTTTTAAATAGAAAATGGGCCCATGGGCTGGCCCAATACCTAAATGAGTAACCCAAATTTACCCGGCCTATGAATTTATAATGGGTCCAAAAGGATATATAAATTTTAATATATCAGTATAGGACAAGTGGTAAGTTGAATGGGTGAAAAAGGATGAAAAAAAAGAGTTTTAAAAGAAACAAATTCAGTTTTTAAAACTGGGAATGGGCTCATGGTTGGCCCAAATCATGAAGTAACCACCCTTTCTTCAAAAACTCCTAAACAAGCAATGGGGATCCGAAATTATGGTGGTTAGACATATATGAAACTTAAAAACTCAAGATTAATCTCATAAAATACCCATGAGAAGGATTGGGATTTCTAATTGGCCCGATCAATACAAAGACAGAAAAAAAACCGTGTGTGACATCCCAATACACCAAACATGTTAAGTGGGACATAACATCATATGGGTATTATAACCACCATTAGGGTGGGGCATGTGGCATTCCTATTAACAATCCCCATCAGGGTGGTAAGTGTGGTATTCCTTAAAGGTGAGAATTGGAGTTAGTAATAATAGGTTTAGGGTGTTAAACAATGTTGGGAATTGTGGTATGTCTTGTGATTTGTAGTGATAAACACCAACATACTCACTATAATTGTGTTGAAGTAAGTAGGATGGGAGTTTGTGGTAGCTTGGTTGGTGCATGATGAATCGACACATTTGTGGGTGTATGTTTACTTGTTCATTTTACTTATATCATGAAATAAACTATTTTATATTTATTCTACACCTATGTTAAGGAAGAATTGGTGGTTTTATATTGGGTTTATAACTCACACCCTACCTGGGAGTTATGGTACGTGTGTAGACTTCATGATTATGGATCTAGAGAAGGGAAAGATCCCTACAACAGGTTACCATAAAAATTGATCTTTAGAGTTTTAGGTGATAATGGGGAAAACTCTATATGATTACCTTTTTTAGTATTTTTTTGATTCATTGGTTTGACCTGCCACTTTGGGGGTCTTGAATTTTCTTCTCATATGATGACATCATGATACAATTATTTTTATTATCTTATATTATTATATTTTTTGTTGTTATTATATGTTTATTTATATTATTACCATGGTTTTTGTCTCCTTTCTACACTCATAGAACCTCACCTCTAGTCGGAAACCTCTTGCATACTAGGAGGCACCCATGAGGTCTTGTGGACTCTCCACTTGGGTTCTATTTAGGAAATTAAGGTCAGGGAGTTACCACTTTCATATAAGAATTTTTTTAGTTAGAATTATTGTATATTACATGGGATAGGGTGGGAGGAAATTTTCCTAGTGGTACTTTCATAGTCATCCCACCTAGGTACCCAGGGCTCCCATGTGTTATCACCCTTCCGATCAAATCAATAACCACTTATAATCCACTTTATGAAAAAAACATGCCATATTATTCCATTTACATTTCAATATAAAAGGAAAAAAATTATAAATCAACTAAACACATCCATATAGTTCTCAAAATACCCTTTTATTCATTACAATAATTAAAGTATACTTCAGAAATTTATGTTATCATATTTATTTTTTCAAACAATGACACATCATAAAACCACTTACCTTTGACCAGTGTAACCATTGAAATCAGATGGAACCCACAAGAAAGAGAGAAGGAAGACTGCATGGAAGCAAGAGGAGACCATAAACATCTATACCCACACCAATATCACACCTAAATACCCTAAGAATAGAAGGTGAGACATGAGCAACATGAGATTTTCAATTCATGTTTTACATGCAATCTTGAAGAGTTGGTGCTATCTAGGACTCATGTATTTAAGATGATTGGCTATGTTGAGTGCTAATACATCCTGGGATTTAAAATACATGATGATCTATACACATATCTCATTTTATCCTCACTTATTAAGAGTATATATAGTTTTATTATTAATTATAATTTGATAAATTGTGATAAGTCTCTATAAGTACAACTTTTATTGATTAATCAAGTTGGTAAGGACATGAGGTGTGAAAATAATATAGTCATTATGGTGAATAAGAGGAAGAACAAGGAAAAAAGGACCAAGAATCATTCCAATTATAAGGCTCCCAAGCACCATCCTTTCAATAAAAATAATATATAAAGACAAGAAAAGGAAAGGATGCAGTATGTTTTTTTATGTGGAAAGTTGGACCATTGGAAGAAAAACTGCATTTAGTTAAAGACGTAAGGGGGAAGATTTATGTGCATTCATTATCAAGTGAAATATATCTATATATACACATTTGGATATGGATTCATATAGAATAATATATAACCTTAGGTATATTTAACAAGAGAAGGTGAGACAAGATAAATATGAGATCTCCAATGCATTGTTCACATGAAAGCTTAGAGTATTGGTGCTAAATAGGCCTCGTGTTGTTAAGATGATTGGCTACATTGAGTGCTAAGACATATTGGGATTTAAAATCCTGGATTAGTTGTACATAGATATCATTTTATCCTCACTTCTTAAGAGTATCTCAAGATTTATTGTTAATTATAATATGATAAATAGCGAGAATTCTATCTCATAACTTCTTACATTGATTCACCAAGTTGGTAAGGATATGAGGTGAAAAAAACCCATAGTCCTTATGGTGAATAAGATGAATAATAAGGAAAAGGGGCCCATGAATCATTATAATTATAAGGATCCCAAGCACTATCCTTCTAATAAAATTAAGATCTAAATACAAGAAAAGGACGCAGTATGATTTTATGTGGCAAGCTGGGACACTCAAAGAAAAACTACACCCAATTAAAGAAGTAAGTGGAAGATTTAGGTTCATTTATTATCAAGTGAAATATTTCTATATCTACACATTTGGTATTAGATACAACCTTTGGTGCTCACATATATATTCAAATGCAGGAACCATATGGATTTTGAAAAATTTTCAAAGGAGAGGTAGATTTATGGGTTGCCAATGGTGCGAGTTTGGATACTCTAGGAATTATATATTACCACCTTCTACTACCAAATGTGATGGTTTTGGTTTTAAAAGTTTGTTATTTTATACCAAATATTACTAAAAGCACAATTTATGTATCCTTCCTAGATATAAATTGTTTTATTTTCAAGTTTTTTTTTTATTTTATAAAGAAAACATATGTTATGGTATGGAACATTTAAATAATGGTCTTTATGTATTAAATTATGAGAACTAAGTATTGGAAATTGATAATTAATTAAGTTCACCTAACTCGTTTCACACCCAGCTATGTCATCACTATCTTGGTCATATAAACGATAAGTGTTTGGAAAAACTCTATCAAGATGGTTACTTGGACACTTTTTATTTAAAACCACTTGAAATATGACATGCTCGTTTACAAGAAAAATGACTAATACACCTTTTGGTGGATAAGGTTAAAGATCTACAAAGATTGTAAAATTGATACACACTGATATGTATAGGAAATTTACAATAGAAGCTAGAGGTGTTTATTCTTAATTCATTACTTTTACTAATGATTTAAGTAGATATGGATATATTTCTACTTAATGAGGTATAAGTGAGAATATTTTGACAAATTAAAAGAATTCAAGAATGAAGTAGAGAGTCAAATTGGTAAGATTATAAAGAAAACTAGATCTAATTAAGGTGGTGAGTATCTTAAATAATAATTCATCAAATTTCTATAGGAGTGTGGTATTATATCCCAACTCACTCCTGTTTACACACTAAAGTGGAATGGTTTCATTGAAAGGAGGAACCATACATTACTTGAAAAGGTAATCTTGATGATGTTCCATGAAAATATTCCATTATCCTTTTGGGGATAATCATTACATAGAACAACATACACACTAAACTGTATACCATCTAAAGTGAAAAAAGGTATTCCTTTTGAATTATGGTGTAGAAAGAAACCCATTTTGTCACATATTCATGCATGGGATTGTGAGTCATTTATTAAGGCCAACTATGGAAACAAACTACACTATAAAAAAATGACTTATACCAACCGAAATTTATTGACATACAATATATCTGTTGGTAAAAATGAGCAATTCCAATAGATATTAAGTTTTATTGGTATTAATTTTAAGTACCAACTCTTTTTTTACCAATAAAAATATCTTTTGGTATTGATCATTTAACACCAACATATCTTTTTCCAACAGTAAAATCTATTACTTTATCATAGTAATACAAATATTTTTTCAACAACACTTAAATCTATTATTAATAATAATCATTACCAACAAATATTTTATCATCAATAATTTTTTTTACAATAAATCATTCAATGATAATAACCAATTAAGAGAAACAATTTTTTTATATAGATTATTATTTTTATTACCAAATTCAATATTCACTTTTAAAGGTTTTATTAAAAACATCTCATATATATATATACTGCTTATATTTTCAAATGTATTTCATTTAATAAACATTTAAATACTTTTCATAAAAAAATTAAATCATTACAATATTTTAATTTAATAAAAATAATAAATAAAAACACAGTAATGGATAAATAAATAATAAAAATAATTGAAATATAAGTAATTAATCATTTATATTCACATATTGAAAATTTATTTTATATTATAAAACAAAAATATTAATTTTTATAATTTTTTATATTCATTATATAATGATAAACTAATAAATTAGTAATGGGTATTTACATATTGAATTTTTTATATAATACATTATTATATAATATATTTATTTAATATTACAAAATTAATAATTATTCTATATACATATATTGATAATATTTTTTATTTAAAATATTAAATATAATTTGATAGTTTTATCTATTTAATTTATTTGTTAATATATATCATGCCGCCCCTGCCCCCACACCCACCCCCGCCCCCGCACCCGCACCCACTGCCTTGCTCCTGTAGATGCCGCCCCTGCAGAACCCTCACTCGCGATTTCCTTTGAATCATTTCTCACCTTCAATTATATGGCACGTATGCTCGATCCATGTGTTCATAAATCTTCAACACCAGACCTGATTCATTTTTCTAGTTTCCCGCAAAATCTTCAATCTACCTGCGAAATCCACTCTACGCACACCTCTTTCCTTGATCATCAGGGTGGATGTTCCCGCCCCACAATCCAGTTTGGTGTTCTATAAGGTACCATGAAAAAACTTACTCTCTGATTTCTATTGCTCTGTGTCATATTCCCATCGCCTAAGATTTCTTGAGTATTTGATTCATTTCATAGCCTCTTCTTCATTTGTGTAAGTATTCCTCTACTACGCCCCCCTCTCGTCCTAGCTTCTACTGCAACATTGGTGTTTTTTATTTAAGATAATAGTTTATTCCATTGCCATTAAAAAACTGATGAAATAAATGAAAAATAAGTATTCAATTTTACTTTATTGTCTCTTATGGTTCAAATTTTGTTGTTTTAGTTTCCATGTTAATCAATTTTATAATCTATGTTAAATTGTAATACGTTTTAGCCAAAAATTGTTAGTTTATTATGTTTAATTGCTTGAAAATTGAATAATATCTAGGAACCTTCATAATGAATATATTCAGTGATAAGAGTTAGGCGAAGCTAAGGAGAACATCTCAATATTATTTAAGTGGTGTAGATTTATTCCTTGATATTACTTTTGAAACTTCGGTAAGGGATAACATGATTGCATGTCCATGTTGAAGCTGTGATAATCGACATTATTTGCATCAAGATGTTGTGAAATCTCTTATCATTATCAAAGAAATGGGTGCCTATTATCAAAAATGTATTTGGAATTTTCATGGGGAGTTGACATTCAACGGTGATAATAATTTTTTTATTATTGAACATGAAATTTCTTCTGAGGATGATATGTTTGACATGCTGGGGGATGCCTTATAATTTGAGAAACTAGACAACACCTCATCATGTTTTTCTAATGAGGCACAAACATTTTTTAAATTGGTTGAAGATGCTGGGAAACCTTTATACCCTAGATGTGAAGAATATACTAAATTGTATTTTATTGTTGAAATGTATCATTTGAAATGTTTACATGGGATCACAAATGTGTAAATTGATGCACTTATAAAACTATTTAAGAGAGATCTTACCAATGATTCAACATTACCTGACTCATTTATGAAGGTTAAAGGGATTGTCATGAAACTTGGTCTTGATTATAATAAGATTGATGCATGCCCGAATGATTGTGTGCTTTTTCATAAGGAAAAACATTGTCATGATAATTGACCAAATTGTGGTGATTTGAGGTGGAAAACTGCTGATGATGGAAGTATTATGAAATTAAAAAATGGTAAAAAAGTACTAATGAAGGTTTTGCATCACTTCCCCTTGATAAACAAACTTAAAAGGATATTCATGTCATATAAAAAACCCCTCTCATGACATGGCATGAGCATGACTGAGTTAAAGATGACAAGTTAAGGCACCCGGTAGATTTGTTTGGTTGGAAAGATTTTATTGATAAGTATCCTGAATTTGCAAGTGATCCAATAAATGTTAGGTTATGCTTGGCAAGTGATGGGTTTAATCCATTTGGAATGATGTCTAGTCAATATAGCTTATGGCCTGTTGTCTTAATGATTTATAATTTGCCTCCATGGTTATGTATGAATCCATCATATTTTATTATTTCATTATTGATACCTGGCCCCAAGTCACCTGGCAATGATATCGATGTATTTTTAGAACCTTTAATTGACAAGCTGAACGTGTTATGGGACTTCGGTGTTGAAACATTTGACACATCAAAAAACGAGTTGTTTATACTAAAAGGAGAATTAATGTGTACTATTAATGACTTTCCCGCATATGGTAATCTATCAGGTTGGCAGAACAAGGGTAAAAATTCATGTCCATGTTGCAATGTTGAAACATGTTCATTGTACTTGAGAAAAAGTAGGAAAATGTGTTACATGGGCCATCGATGCTTCTTGGATCAAAGTCACAAATTTCATCAAAAGAAAAAGGAATTTAATGGGGAAATAAAAACAAGGCTACCACCTAAATCTCATAATGGATTAGAATTGTTAGATCAGATGAAAGGATTGGATGTCATATTTGGAAAAAATATGGAGACTGAATGACATAATAAATGGAAGAGAGATGCTGATGTGCCTTGGAAAAAGAAAAGTATTTTCTTTCAACTCCCATATTGGGAGAATATTCTTCTACACCATAATTTGGATGTTATTCATGTAGAAAAAAATGTCTCTAAAAGTTTGATTGGCACACTTTTTGGCATTTAGGGGAAAACTAAATATACTTTTCAATCTCTACTTGACTTGGTAGAATTAAATGTAAGGTATGATCTTCACGCATATGAGGATCATGGTCGAACATATATACCTGAAACATGCTTTACATTGACGGATCAAGAAAAAGATGAAATAGTAAGGCTTCTATCCCCAATCAAAGTTCCAGATGGGTATTCATCAAACATTAAGAGGAAAGTTATTGATGGAAAATTTGTTGGTTTAAAAAGTCACGATCAACATGTTTTAATGCAACATCTGTTACCATTGGCTCTAAGGAAAATAAAAAATAAGGAGGTAAGTGGTGTGTTAATTGATCTGAGTAACTTTTTTAAGGATTTATGCTAAAAAATGGCTACATGTAAAGATTTTCAGAGGTTACAACATCATGGTGCTACCATACTTTTTCATTTGGAGCGCATCTTCCCACCTTCATTTTTTGACATCATGGTACACTTAGTAATTAATTTAACACATGAAGACATGATTGATGGACCAATTTATTATCGTTGGATGTATCCAATTGAGAGGTATGTAAACTTAGTTTTAATTTTTAACTTTTTTAGACATTTGATTAAATTATTTATGTTGATTGATTAAAGGTTTTTGCAAAGATTGAAAATGTATGTTCATAACAAAAGTCACCCAGAAGGATCAATTGCTGAAGGATAAATTATTGAAGAGTGTATGACATCTTGTTCAAGATATTTTCATGGCATTCAAACCAAAGAAAATAGGTCTAAAAGAAACAATGATGTTGAAGGTGATGAAACACGTAAAGGGCTATCCATATTATCTTTAAAATGTCATGAAATCATGAAAAAGAAAGATATCCAACCAGACATTTCAATGATATTTCAAGAAAATAATTATGTTTTGGAAAACTGTGATGAAGTTCAAGTATATGTATGGTAAAATAAATACCCATAAATTTTGTTATATTTGAATTGTTTTTAAAATTATTACCTTATTATTATTTTTTAGGGAGCACTATGAAATTATCTATAGAAAATATCAATACAGACCAGAAATAATTGATGACATCCATAAAAATTAGTTTTATAAATGGTTTGATGATAATGTGAATTTTATATCATCCTTTGAATTTAAAATTTTATGATTTTTTTTGTTTCTAACATTTCTAGTTTTCATTAATTATTCAGGTTTCGACTTTTCTACCTCAGGACACTTCTATAGAAATTGATTTGACACATTTAAGTCAGTTTCCTAACACGTGGATTAAAATGATGACCAAAGTCACTTGCAATGGTTATCGGTGGCACGCGAAATATATTGATAAGAGGAGTGCAACCCAAAATTGTGGTGTTATTGTGAGTATAAAAACAAATACGGGTAATGTATCATATTATGGTGTGTTGATAGAAATTATTGATTTGAATTATCCAATTGGAAGGAGTGTTATTTTATTTAGGTGTGATTGAGAAAATCCCTTTGATGGCATCAAAGAAGATAATTTTGGATTCACTCTCATCAACCTTAAGAGGATTATTAAAACCGATGAGCCCTTTGTACTTGCATATCAAGCCTTACAATTGTTTTATACGGCCAAATCTAAAGAGAAAATTTGTAATGTTGCAACCATCACTAAACTGAGAGACTTATTTGAAATGAAGGAAGATTTCATACCTGAAGTGTACGACTTACAAACCAACTTGTCAACTAAGGTTGATGTGGAAAATTATGCCATTTAGGATGAGGAAGTAGTTTTAATTTATGATCTTTCACTTTATTTCATTAAAGGATGACATGAAGTCATGAGAAGATTGATAATGAAATTATAGAAACTTGATGTTTGTGACTATGATCATGATAATGATATGTTTCATGATTCTGATTATTAGATTTTTTGTTGACACTATAATTTATTTAGTTTTGGGTTTTAAATATTATTATTTGATTTTGGTTGAAAATTGTACTTTATATTTGACACTTGTATATACTTATTTGGTATTTTAGTTATTATATTTCATATATATCTTTGAGATGAAATCTGTTGAGAACTCTTTAATCAAGCGAATGATGGTTTCAAGAGACCAATTAATGGTATTAATTTATGAATTTTATTTAAATTTACACATTTTCTCTTTTGCTTCCATTTTTATTGTTTTTTATTGAAAACCTTTTCTTGTTTCTTTGTAGAAATTGTTAGCCTCACGTTCTAGAAAAAATAAACAAGAAACATCAAATAAACCATTGAAACATTCCTTATTTTCGAAAGATAACCCTTCCAATTCCTCTAAAAACATCTAAAGTCATTAATAGTTTAAGATAAAATGCATGATTCAACTTTTAATTTTCTTGCAATTTACTAGTAAGCTTTATATGATATTTTTTTAGGCTTCTTATAGATAAATTATAATTTTTTATTTCCTGTATTTGTTTTAAAAAGTGCATGAAAGGATAAAACCTAAAAAACTGAAGAGATATCCTTGAATAAGTGGTGCATGTTATTTACAAGAATGGGTATGTTAATGAAATTTATTGCCTTATTTCTTTTATTATTACTTTAATTATACAATCAATTTTTTTCTTTATATAGTGGACCATCAAAGAGAAGAAACTCAGATTTTTGATAAGTGGTTTGCCATTATTTATGCAAATTATTGATTTTATTATACTTGTTTTATGTGTTTAAACATATTTTAAAATTTTAATTTTATTTGAAGGGTTACAATCTCATCAAGTTAAAAATAATGAAAATGTTGGCATAATTCAATCATCAATTTTGAATGCTGAAGAAATACCAGTTGAATTGACTCAACAATAAAGTGTTCCTCATCATGCCACTACGAGTAGAAGGAGATCTCAGGAATGTCGTGTGAGAAATGAAAAGGGTCATGGATTTATCAAGACTAAAATTTTGTCAGAGCGTATTTTTGTAGATGTCAATGACTTGCTTCAACCATTTGGTAATTCAGCAAGAAAATTATCTTCACTCATAAGTTGTTTGGCTCATGACCCTGGGCAGTTACCATTAGATTGGCGTGATTAGAGATTAGTATATATTAAAAAAAGGACAATATATGGTATGAAATTAAGGTACATATTTAGTCATTATTATTGTTATTTTTATAATATATTTTATATAAACATGATGTCATTTTTTTATGTTTTAGTTATCATATTACTTTCCCGAAGGGCATGAACCATATCATTGGGGAATGGAGAAAATGAGTGTTGCATGGAGATCATACAAATCCAAGTTAAAGGTAGCTTATTTTGATATTCGAACACACAATGAGGCTATGGAAAAAAGGACAAAACACATTCATGGAGACACATGGATGAATTTGGTGGAGTTTTGGGAATCTTTAGCTGGGAAAGTAATATTTTTTCCATAATTTATGTATTTAAACCATATTCATTTACTATTATATATTCAAGGTCTTGAATAATCATTAATTAATATTAAACAATATGTTTTATCCTAATATAATTTAAATTTTTTTTGCAGGCACAAACTAAGAGGGGTGTATAAAATCGTTCACATTTGAAAATACCTCATTATACAGGGACAAAGACTTTTGCACGTATACGTGATGAAATTAAGGTATTAATTTTTTCTCCACTCTTTGATATTTTTGAATTTTATTATATTTTTTATTTTATTTTATCATATGTTTTTTGTTTAGGAAAAAGAAGTTAAAGAGGCAGATAATCTTCAAATATTGATCAAAACCCATGAACCTAAAAAAGGTTCAAAACATGATGACACTTCTACCTTAGTTAAGGTAATTTTTGGCTTGTGTTACCACCTTAAAAAATATTATGTATATTAAATATTGGATTTTTTTGACATGGATTAATGTTTTTTATAGTAATCAATTGAGAATGAGTTATCTTCTCTTCCATAGAACACCTCTACTATTGAAAAAAATGATATTTTCAAAAAAAATGTAGGAGAGGATAAAAATGGCTATTTAAAAACTTTTGGTTTGGGTGATAAGTATCCACATGCTCCTACAAAGAGATGTGAATTAGAGGAAGAGTGGACTAAAAGGACTAAGAGTGAGGAAAAAATTGAGAAAATTGAGAAACAACTTGATGAAGTTGTTGGATAAATATCACATTTGTCAGATTTAGTAGAAGTTCTTATAACGCACTAGGTATTCATGCTTGTGTGTTTATTTTTTCTTTCAAAATGTTTTTTACATTTGTTTTCTAGTCACATGGGTTTGACCCAACCTTGTCCAAGATAGTGGTTATCACATTCTTGTATAGTGAATGTAATTTTTCACATTTTATTTTTTTGTAGGAGGGGTCTGCGAGTCGACTGTTACTTGATGATGAGGAAAATGATTGTGAAGTTGACAGCTCTATTTATTATCATGAAGAAAACAACGATGAAGAGTATCTTTAGTTTTTCTTTATATACATTTTTTTTTAATTTGGATAAATTTTTGGTTTTCATTCCTGATCATTAAATGTTTTCTTTAAAAGATTTTTTTATGATTTTTTTAATTTATTTCATTAATATTTAAATATGAGTATTAGTTTGGATGTTTGGTTTCATTTCATTACATCATGAGGTTAAGTGTGATAGGTTGGATGTTTGGTTTTTCTTGTTTTATGATCTGTTCTATAAAAATCTCTGTCTTGATGGATGGATTTGTCTTCTTTGATGGTAGTTTGTAAAGAATAAATGCATAAGATCGGTGCTCAAGGTAGTTAAACTTCAGGTAGTTTTAATTTCTTGGCATGGAATGGTGCTCAAGGTAGTTTTAACCACTTAGCATGGATTGGTGCTCAAGTTAGATCCTGCTTGGCATGGAATGGTGCTCAAGGTACTATGAAATCCCATTACTTATATTACTCATACTATATTTTTTTAATAAGAAACTATATGTAAGAGTCTAGATTATCAATGACATGGCATGATTTGTATTACACCCTACACTTTGAAATATGGAATCTCTATATGTTTAATATAATTCTGTGTTTGTAAACTCAGTGTGTAATCTATCTGTAACCTAGAATCTATGAATTTCAATACACACATATCACATATCACATAATCTGGATTCCATGTTTTATAATTTGTAATGAAATCTTGAATCTATGCCCATTATATATTTGTAATTTGAAATAATTCTAAATTTTGGATCCCGTGTGTGATATTTTTAACCTTTGTATTCTGGAATCACTGTGTAATCTATGTGTAGAAATTTCCTAATAGGAAATTGAAGAGTAGAAGGTATTCTCAAGCATTATCATTGTTGTAAGATACTTCTCAACATGGGTGATGCCTAATATAAACAAATACATAAACATGTGGCCGAGTTCTTTCCCCTGGATGAAGATCTTCCTGGAATGGGTCAACATTACTACTTACACTTTGATTGATACTTTAAGAATGTATCAGTGAGGTATGAACATTTCAAAACAAAGCATCACAAGAAGTGTGTAAAGTAGATGATGGGTCCTACACCCCACACCCAAAAGGATGCGGAATTGGCCGTAGTAATGGGGATGCCTGATAATGGCATCAAGCTTATGGGAACCTAATCTTTGTGATATTTCCTTTCGTTCATCCTATCTTCCTATAAACTTCTTTTCCAATTGTTTTGGGATCCCCTTAGATTAATCATTTTTTTATATTATGAGATCAGAACCATTGTTTTATGAAAATGTTTAATAGAATTTGTGGCCATCTATGTACTGTGTTTTAAATCTAGAAACAATTAATGATAATTCATTATTTCTAAATCTCCTTAAATATCTAGGTTCACATGCATGTTTATGGTCTTTAATACTTCCCAATAAAGCATGAATTATATTTATATGAAACATGGTTGGTAAATTATAGGTTCTTTTGAGTTATTTTCATCTGTTGTCTCGACACTAACAAGTTGAGAAACACTCAAATGGTTACTTGTCTTCCTCAAATCATAATTATTCAATACTAGATAACTTCACCTCGAAGTTTGCTGATTTTTATATTGGTCTCAATGGATTACATTGTACTTTGGCCAGTCAATCAGTGCTTGGATCCCCAATTGTTGAAGAGTGGTCTCCTATGAAGGATTTTTGTATTTGTGACTTTACAGGGAGGACTTGAGATGACGATGATATTGATATGAGCCTTACATTTGAGGATATTTTTTCCTTGAAGCTGTGATGCATGGAATTCATGGTTTCAATTTCAGGTATTATGGGTTCTATTTACTATCCAAGGGAGATGATGTTACTGTAAAGTTCTAGTGAAGAATACATGGCTTTCTATTTCATTTAGGCTATAGGCACTTAGTTTTTACCAGGTATCCTCTTTTTATTTGGTTATAATTTTTTTCTTGAGTCTGGTTCTGGATGTTTAGTTGAAAAATTGGGCTCAAATTTCTATTTTTTGTAGACTGCGGGCTTCTTGTTCACTACATTTGATGTACTTGAATGAATGTTTGTTGATCTTTTAGCTGGAGACTCTGATATTAATTCTAAACTTGTTATTCTCCTAAAGGGTAGTCTGTTGCCCATAGAATTTGATTAAAGGATCTAGTTTGATCATTTTCAGGCGCTGTAATGACAACTATCTACATGATCTGCATAAAATTGAATAGTTTTGGCTTATTTGTTACAAAGTGTCATGATCAATCTTTTTTTTGCGTTCTTTTTATTTATGGGTTCTGAGGGAACTCTAATAGTTCAACCAGACTAAGATGGTTCTATGCATGGAGCTGATGAAATCTATGCTGATATGAAACTCCTTTTCTTATTTGTTTTCTCTTTAAAGTGATTCTTGAATCTCAACACATTGGCATCTTATACTTGGTGATTTTCACAACATTTTTCTCCAGGATGTTTTTTGCATGTTGGTTGATGCAGTTTGGCTTTACAGGTGACATGACTATGGGTGGCAGTAAGTCCATGCTTACGACGGGTTTTATTCCACATGGTAACGCTATCATTTTTAATTTTGATGACTTTTTGGAAGAATGCATGCTGTTTCGAACAGGTATGTTGCAATGTGTGTTTTTTGATTTCTCTCAAATAACAAATTTCACCACACATTCCCATGTATATAAAATAAACTATTAAAAAGAATATCGTTTGTCTTTTACATTTCTAATGAAAAGAACATCTTATTCCAAACATAGCATAACAATTGATGGGTCTGTTAACTTTGGAACAACCATGGTTCACACAGATTTGTTTTATTGATTTGGGTTGGAGTTGGATCGCTTATCTCGAGGCATGGATGGGCTGCTGATTCTTTCTTGTCCCTTGGGTGGCATGGATGGGCTGGAGGTGGCTCACTGGTCTTGAGGAATGGATGGGATGTTGTTGGCTCATTGGTCGCTGGTGTGTCATGGATGGGCTGCTGCTGACTTGCTGACATGGATGGGATGCTGTTGACTCGCTGGTCCTGGGGTGATCGTTGGTCCTTGGTGTGGCATGAATGAGCTACTATTGGATCACTAGCATGGGGGGGGGAGCCATCGTGGGTTGTTGGGGTGTTTTATGGACCCTTTGGGTCAATGTATTTTTATCATGTATTGATTCATTTTGTAATAAATTTTATTATTAATATAATTATTTTTTTTCCAAATTTTGATCATGTGTGAAAATCTCATATATGATAAATTAATAAATATAATATGAAATTTTACTAGAAATGAAAATTTATAATTTTTATTTAAATGTAATTTATAAATAGACATTATATGTTGCTAATATTATTACCAACAGAAAAATTTTCCATTAGAACTTGTTGCTAAACAGTTTAACCAACATATATATTATCTGTTGGTATTATTATAATTGTAACAGAATGATATTATCTATTGAAAAAACATTTAGAGACATATTTTTTACCTACAGTTTAGTGACAGGGACATATATGTTGGTAAAATGTTTTACCAACAGAAAAAGTACTTTTACCAACAGATATGCCCCTGTTGGAAAAAGTAAAATATTTTGTAGTGCTAGAACCCCAAGGTGTGAAAGGTATATTTATAGGTTATTCTAATGAAACAAGAGGATTTTATATACACAAACCCTCATACAATAAGGACATACTCAAGAAGTATATTTATAGAAATATTGACTTTAATGAAGTCGATGCTCATGATACACAAGAGTTGGTACAGGAATAGGTTCTACAAGTCCCCATAGAAGATATTGTTCCCGAAACACATGTATTTCACATGAGTACCAAATATGTTATAGAACCATAAATATACGGTTTTATATTAATTGAAGATGGCGACTCATTATCGGTTGACAATAGTGATCCACTTTCTGACAAATAGGTAATATAAATATCAAAATTTGAAAGATAGTAAGAATCCATGAATTCTGAGATGACTAGAAAACCATATCTTTCTGGTTGAAAATTCTTCTTCTTCTTCTTATTTTTCTTTTTCTTATTATTTTTTATTTATGAGCTTCATACTTGTGCAATTGATTAATAGTGAGTCTTTCTTGAGTAAAATAGTAATGATTTTTCAAGTGTGAGTGGTTATAACCAAGATAGATAGTGAGTCCACTCAAAAGTTTGTACAAGTAGCGAACTTAATGGATTTTGATACATTGGAATTACATCTTTATATAATCCTTGAACAC
This sequence comes from Viscum album, assembly GCA_963277665.1. NCBI lineage: Eukaryota > Viridiplantae > Streptophyta > Magnoliopsida > Santalales > Viscaceae > Viscum > Viscum album. The sequence continues at coordinate 164,306,862 of OY728159.1, forward strand.
AACCTAGTGAGAGTGATCTAGGTAAAATTGATCATATTTTGTGCTTTTATCTCTTTCATATTCAGTGAGGAATAGAGGTATGTTCCTACCAACTATGAAACTGAAGACTATTTTAATTCAACATATCATGATTCACCCCATCATAGTATCATTCATTTGTGAGACAACCAACTACACATGATTTAATTAGATGCATTCATCAATATATAAAACATAGATTATTTCTTAATTTAAAAAATAATGTACTTTAGTTTAAAATGAGAAAGGTTTATTTGATAATAACTATCACAAATCAACCTAGTTCACCCTTCAATTGGGAACCCAAGCCAGCCCATGGAAAGGACTGAAAGGAATCGTCAATCCCCATAGGATAACAACTAGTGAATGAGAATCAATAGTCTCCTTTGGAAATGGTTTTCCTAATAAATTCATCAAAATGATATAAATGATATCTCAAAAAAACCATAAAAATCCCACAGGAAGAGTAAACATCCAAGCATAACAAAAGGAAGGTCAATATCCATTACAAGAGGAATGATATGGGGAGATACAAGGATATAGAAAAGGATAATAGAGTACTATAACCATAGCCCCAAAATAAACAAAAGTGCTACCCAACTTTGTGTCACATGAGGGTCAACCTCCCACCATGTCACCGCCATCACCCCACCAAGATTTTCTAACAAGAGTATCTTTCACCTCCAACCGATGTCTTACTTTAACCTGTACATGAAAAAAAAAACAAATCCAAACACACCCATTGGGTGTATCACTACCACAAAACTGGGTTTCTGCAGTGCCACCCTTTATCAGTTCTTTTTTAGTGTTGTTAAAGGGGCCCCCTTTATCAGTGCTTTTTTAGTAGCACTGATAAAGGGGGGCTTTATTAACGTTTTTTCCAAGCACTGATAAAGTTTATATTTTAAAAAAATCAATATCAATAATATATTGATATATAAGTATATTTATATTGATATAAATATAATATATATTTTTTAAATATGTTTTAGATAAGTATAAATAGACTATTATATTTAATATATAAGAAATTTAGTGAAAATGGATTTAAAATATTTTAAAAAATATTATTAATTAATAATTTTCTAATTATCATCGACTAATAATCATTTAATAACAATTTAAAGACACAAAAAATCAAAAAAAAAAAAAAATTAATAAAAGATCTAAAATAAGTTGAAAATGTAACTCAAACCTCAAATAGCTATAACTTTTGATCTGAGTGTTCGTTTGAGCTCTACAACATATCAAATCGAAGCCTGTGAGGAGCTCTATGTTTTATGACCAAAGGGAACCTTTTTTACATTTTTTGAGGCCAAAAAAGGCCCATAAGGCCTATAAAACTGAGTTTTTAGTCCGCATACCCAATTTTTTTAACATTTGATAGAATTTTAGCCTCGTTTCAGGAATCTTTTTGACCTTTTTCACTGGGGACTGAATTTATTATGAGGGGTTACATTTATATTGATATTATGGATTTGAAATTTTATCATTTTTATAATGTAATGTTACTTATAATCAATTATATAACAATATATACATATTTTTTATATATTCACCCATAAAAATTCAATTTTATAAATAAATAAATAATCATATTTACATATAAAGTATATTTCTCAATATATAAGGCTTATCTAAATAAAAAACTAATATCAATTTTATTTAAAATACAAATATATTAATATTTATATACCTATATGATGTGTTTGTGTTTGTGTGTATATATATTTGTGTGCGTCTGTATTGTCAAACTGATATATATTATCTATATATTCCAAACATATGTATATACATATTAATATATAATATTTTTAAATATATATAAATATGTATAATTATACTTACATAATACACATATAATATGTGTGTGTGTGTGTTGTATATATGTATTTATTTATTTATAAACACACACAAAAAGCATATTTTATAAATATATTTAAAACCGATCTTAAAAATATATATTAATATATGAATAAATATAATGATATATAAATATAACTATATATATATATTAATATACATATATATATATATATATATATATTAATATACATATATATATATATATAAATATACAGATATATATATATATATTAATATACAGATATATATATATATATATATATATTTATATAAGTAGATATATATATATTAATATAAATATATATATGATAATATATATATATATATTAATATATGAATAAATATAACTATATATATATATAAATAAATAGATATATTAATAAATGAAGAGAAAAGCAATATGGTGGAGTGGTAAAGGCTTAGGTGCACATACAACATGTCCTGAGTTCGAGGGGGGAGGCATGTCACATGCATGGGTGGGAATAATTCCTAGCACTGTTAAAGGGGGTGGGGGCGCTCTTAAAGGGAGGTGAGGTGGTTGGGGCATGCGGGCTCAGGTGGGGGGGGGGGGGGCGCTGTTGAAGGGGGATTCAAGCGCTATTGAATACCCTCCCTGAATTGAAAAAATATATTATTATTATTTTAATGTTTTTTAAACTTTTATCAGCGCTAAAAAAAGCACTGATAAAGTACCCTTTCATCAGTGCTTTTTTAGCACTGCTAAAAGACCCCTCTTATGAGTGTTTTTAGTGCTGATAAAAGGGGCCTTTATCAGCACTTTTTTGAGCACTGATAAAAGGGACCCCCGCCCTTTATCTTCTCCTTGATTAACAGTGATTTTTTAACATTGTTAATGCCTTTTTCCAGCACTGAGAAATGTCATATTTGCAGTAGTGTATGTAGGGTGTGGGAATAATATCCCAATAGGGTCCCACAAAGAGTTTCACAAATAACCATTAGAATACAAAAATTAACATTCTAGTTTGAAAAACAATTTAAATGGAAACTTGATTTTGAAATTTTAGAAAAACATAGGAAGAATGATAATGATAAAATACATCTAGGCACTATGGGATAACCCTAGGGTAGCTAAGATCATGCCTCATCCTAGGATACTTATACAATTGGTGATCAAACCTGTAACGAACCAGACCCAAACAGCCACCTGAACAGTGCTAAACGGGTTGGGTGTTACTACATTAGGTGCACCTCACCAAACGCCAAAGGCTGCCAAATAGCAGCAAGGGTCTGTTAGGTATAGTGGGGAGGCTATACCCTCTCAGAGGATAATAATAACGGTACTGGTCCGAGCATAATAGTAAAGATGCATCAGAAAATAAGACTCAGCAGACTCGAACCAGACCCACAGAGCGGAAGCATAATCAATATAGATTAACATCAGAAGCAATAAATATAACAACAATAGCAGAAATAAATAAAACAGCACACTGAACACATGTAACTACTACTGAACCATAAAACATGCATCCAAAGTAGGTCAGACATATCTTAATATAAAAAGGGCACCAATGGATAACCAACAGTAGTTACAACAAGTAAGAATGCTAACATAGGAAAGGAAACAAAACAAGATAAACTCCAGCTAGGCAAGACCTCAAGGTCCATACCATCTCCATGCAATGGCTAAAACAGTCCAGCTCCCGAAGCTAGCCTCTTTCCTACACGTAAATCCATAAAGTCTGTACGCGTCCCAAAGGGCTCGTGAAGGGTGTGAGACAAATCTCAATAGGATACCACCCAATGGTACATACCTAATACAAGTGTTTAAGCAGACATGAATTTATAAGGAAAGCATTAAACAGTATGATGCACAAATAAACACAAACTCCACCAGTGCTCAGCAGCCACTATGGAGTGTCACCTGCTTCATCCAATACCGAAAACTCTATCGTGTAACCCGACACCATGTACCACTGACACCGCATGTATCAAGTATCGATGTCCCGAAGGCACGCCCAAGAATAGTATCCCAACACCTTGTGCCTCCTGACACCTCGTGACTCAAGTACTTACGTCCCGAAGGCACACCCAAGAAGTAACCCAGAGGAACAATGATGCCTGTCCTCAAATAAATAACCAAAGGGACAATGATGTATGCCCTCAAATAAAGTAACCGGAGGGACGGTGATATCTGCCCTCAAATAAGTGACCGGAGGGACAACAATACTTGTCCTCAAATCACGGCGAGCCTCAGCCCCCAACCCGATAGCCTCAAACTATCTGCTGGAGGTTCCTCACCTCCTACATGGATTTCTACAACAAACACCACCAACCAAAGTACCTAAACCACATCTACAGGGGCCTCTACCCATACGAGTGGTCAAAACCACCTCATCACGGAGTATCTATGTGTTCACACTACTCAAAGTTCCGGGTGAGCGGTAATCACCAAATTAGTACCTAAGCCACCACACCTCTGGCACCTCGTTCCCCTACGACCATGCCACTCAAATATGATGGCCTCACCATCCAAGTAACCCAGGCCATGCCCAACCTGACAGTCATCCTGCCCCAATCCGACGTCCCTGATGCCCAATCCTGTGGTTAGAACCACCCAAAGTAACCGCGGGCCAAGCCCAACCTGACAGTCGTACTACCTCAAGCCGATGTCCCTGATGCCCAATCCTGTGGTCAAGACCACCCAAGTAACTTGGGCCATGCCCATCACATACCGAAGGTTCCAGTAGATGAAAAATCACACATCACATATATAATCGCATTTTAATAGAACACATAACAGGAAAAAACATCTAAACAGATGAATTGCACTAAGCAAGTGCAATCCCATACCAGCACTAAAGTTTCTAAGGTCTCCAATAATTCATATCAAGGTTTAAATAACTAAACCTAATAGGTTAAAACAATTAATTTCAAGTATTATCATTTTTGGTACCCCCGACCAAAATGCCTTATGTGAGAAACAACCTCTCGCTTGACCCTTCTCAATCAATATAGGACAAAGGGCATACCCAAAGGTGTCCCATAGGTGTAATAAACAACTTAAGATGCAATAATAGATAAATTAGGGTCTCTCTCAAAATACCCTAAAACACTCCATAGGATGCACCACACAAATGTCCATAAAAACATGAAAGAGGGTATGCACCACCTACCTCGTACTAGTACGATGATACTCCTTCGATATCAGCCTCCAATTAGGTCTAAAACGAGGTAGATCTTCAAAAGAAACATAACCTCTCAACCCACAACAACTCGTTCTAGGATAGAAATCAAGAAGAATGGATCAAGAGGAACCAAGGCCTTACCGAGGGGGTTCCAACGGATCAAACAGTGCTCGAAACAGAGTTTGGATGAAGATCCAGGAGGGATTTGAAGGTTCGGCCAACTATCCCCGTGTAAGCCCCGAGAGGGAGGAAGAAAAGAGAGAAGAATGAGAATTACCAGGTGGCCCAAAACTTAAAAAACCTAATTTTAAGTGGCTGAACGGTTAACCCACATAGTTTAGAAAACTGTGCAGTTGCCACTGCCTCACCTAGGAACTTCTCACGACCAACTCGCATGGTTTAGAAAACCGTGCGCTGCCCGTGCGGAGCCCACTGTCTCACCCAGAGACTTCACACGGTTTGTACGCACGGTTTGTTCATACCGTGTGACAACTGTGCACACCTGCACGACCTCCCCAACTTCAAAAGTTTAACCCAGAATTGTCCAATTTCTCTAGTTTTCTCAGAAGCGAGTCAAAATTTAAACAGCGTCAGGATTTTGACCCGTTCCAAAAACCCGGGTTCTTACAATCTCCCCATATTAACATAGCTCATCCCCGAGCTATCAAACAAAACCCAGGGATGGCACCGAACATACCACCCCGATCAAAGCAACCTGGACTTCCTCGGTCACAAGGTTCTGGATAAATTCCTCAAGGGGCTCCCCACCTTAGGAATCACCTAACTCGGTCTCAACCCGAAAAAACTTAGAACAAGAAAAGGTTTGCAAACCTGTGTTCTGGACTCAAGGTCCTCCCGTGACGCATCGTCACCCCTGCCCTTCATTGGAGCTCCCGTGTCATTTCTGAAACCCAAACGTATCCCGCACCGCATCGATTTCATCCTCCACGAGATCCTGCATCCCATGGATGATCAAAATGAACCTGGTGCCTAGAACCTCAAGTAACCCACATCCTCGATGCCCCGATGCCCATGGAACCTCAAGTAACCCGCATCCTTAATGCCTCGATGCCGATGACACCTCAAGTAACCCACATCCTCGATGCCCCGATGCCCATGACACCTCATACATATACATATATAAATATATCACACACCTGATATGGTGCCAATCCCACTGACTAGCATCTAGTCAGTCCACATAGATCATGTGCATCACGTGCACTCAAAACGGACATGCCTCTATGGGTCATGACAAAAAAGGAAACATGGAAATCACGGCCACACCTATGGTGTACCTCTAGCCGTCATCAGCTCACCAGCCCACTCAGCCTCTAGCAGATCCATGGTATGCACCTAGATTGAAGTACGACTGCTTGATGCCTGACCTCCCTGCAGTACTACTCCAGCCACCGGACACTAACCCCTCATCTTGATCCTGCTGTCTCTGTCACGTCCCCCACATGCTGCTGAACCTCGGCTACCCTCTTCTGGTACCGAACCTGAACCAACTCCGGATATCACCATTTTTCCTGGTCCCTACCTGCCAGCTATCTAAGAAGGCTGCCTACAAAACCTCTCTAGATGCTCGACCTGTCTACATGCCCGACACTCCTTAGGAGGCTTATCGCACTGAGTCCGAACATGTCCCGGATGTCCACACTGAAAGAAAATCACTGAAGAACTGCCACAAGGTGGTCTATCTGAATCCCTAGCCTGACTGCCCTTCTAGAAATCATCCCGTCCTTGCTTCCTACTATCTGAACCCTCACCATAATCCATCGTCTGATCAACCTGAGGCCTATCCCTCTGGTTTCCCTCCACTATGAGCACCTGGTTCACAACCTCTGAGAAAGAACCCAGCCTAAAAATATTCACCTGGACCCGAATGGCATGTCATAAGCTATCCTCGAAGCGCCTCACCCTAGCCGTGTCATCGCATACCATACCAGGTGCAAAGAGAGACAACTCATTGAAAGTAGCTGCATAGTCCATGAAGGACATGTCTCCCTACTGAAGGCTCAAGAACTCCCAAGCTCTCTCTTCTCTCAGTGTCTCTGGGTAAAAGTTCTAGAAGAACCTATCATTCAAGTCCTTCCATGCTATTCCCTCGTGCCTGCGAGCCTGAACCTGCAGATCCCACCAATGCTTTTCTGGTCCTCACAGCATGTACATCTCCAACTTGACCCTCCGCCCCGGAGGCATCTCAAACTACTCGAAGATCATGTGCATACTCTCTATCCAGTTCCCAACTGCCTGCATACCACCCTCACCCTGAAAAAGAGGTGGGTGCTGCGACTGAAACTCTCGCGTCAGGTACTCCATAGATGAATCCGTACCCTGCGTGCCTCCATCGATCCCCTACAAGACACGTACCGGGCTAGCTCGGAGTTGCTCGTTGAGCCACGACCCGAATGCTTCCAAACCTAGATACTGTCCTGCATGCACTGGATCCTGAACTTGATCATGTACCTGCAGCTCCTGCTCAGCCTGCACCGGATCTTGAACCTGATCCTGCACCTGTGGAACTGTATCCTCACTTTCCTGACGCTCCATCGAGATGTGTAGAAGGAACCCTCTGAATACCATAAATGGTCAGACAACCCATATATATATATATAACAATATATATCCTATGCAGATAAGAAAATAAGTAAAAGGCAGTGCATAACTACTACCCTTACTCTCCCCCACCGCAACCCATGCCCCACGGCATCCCGACCTCATGGCCTACTTACCCACCCTTAACAGAGCCAAGTATCAAAAGTACCTTAGGCCATGCTTGTCTTGAAAACCAACGTTTCCTCAAACCGATGACCGAGTCACCCAATCCTGGTGATCAAAATCCCCTCAACCGGTAGTACCTGCCTGCTCGTACAAGAGCCAGACCCAAATACCATGCCACATGAAATTCTACAAATATACAAATCATGACATAACACATCACAATAAACAATAAATTGTATCAATAATTTCACCAATTCACATTTTAGAGCATACAAATCATGTCAATTGATTTTTATTCACATGGAATTATCACTTCACAAAGTATACGTGAAATTATGAAATTGAAATACCCTAAAAATGTTCCTATAAAAATCCAAGAAAACAAGCCTTGCCATACCGGGACAATGTCCAATTCTACCTTACCGCACCGGGTCAAGGGTTATATATCACAATCAATAACATCACACACCAAGTGAGCCATCGAGGTGGAAATCATATAAACTTTAATCTGAGAAAAAGTAAACAACAATTCCCACCCATGGAAACTAGGTCCATCCATCATACCTGGGGCTGCAGGCACCCAAGCACAAGCTAGAAACCCAATTCCATTAATAACCTATCTCCAGTCTACCATATCCCAAATAGCCATTAACAACCTATCTCCATTCTACCATATCCCAAATAGTAAAACCAACCGAAATAAAAGAGAAGTCTCAATCTCATTAGTAGCTAGTGAAACGCTACTACTAAATCCCTATCAAGAACTCCTCTAATACCACTTTGTAACGACCCGGACTCGAACAACCACCCGAACAGTGCTAAACGATTCAGGTGTTACTACCTTAGGTGCACCTCCTCAAACACCAAAGGCTGCTGACGAGCAGCGAGGGTCTGTTAGGTACAGTGGGGAGGATATACCATCTCGGAGGATAATAATAACGGTACTGGTCTGAGCATAACAGTAAAGATGCAGCAGAATATAAGACTCATAAGACAAGAACCAGACCTGCAGAATGGAAGCATAATCAATATAGATAAACAACGAAAGTAATAAATATAACAACAACAATGGAAATAAATACAACAGCATGCTGAACACATGTAACTACTATTGAACCATAAAACATGCATCCAAAGTAGGTCAGACATATCTGAATATAAAAAGGGGGCCAATGGCTAACCAACAGTAGTTATAACAAGTAAGCATGCTAACACAGAAAAGGAAAAAAAACAAGATAAACTCCATCTAGGCAAGAACTCAAGGTCCATACCATCTCCATGCAACAACTAAAACAGTCCAGCTCCCGAAGGTGGCCTCTTTCCTGCACGTAAATCCATAAAGTCTGCATGCATCCCGAATGGGCCCATGTAGGGTGTGAGACAAATCTAAATAGGATACCACCCAATAGTGTGTACCTAATATAAGTGTTTAATCAGGCATGAATTTATAAGTAAAGTAGTAAATAGTATGATGCACAAATAAACACAAACTCCACTGGTGCTCAGCAGCCACCCTAGAGTGTCACCTGCTTCGGCCAACGCCAGAAACTCTGTCGTGTAACCCGACACCATGTACCCCTGACACCACGTGTCTCAAGTACCGACATACTGACGGCATGCCCAAGAATAGTAACCCGACACCTTGTGCCTCCTGACACCTCGTGCCTCAAGTACCGACATCCCGAAGGCACGCCCAAGAAGTAACCTGGAGGAACAACGATGCCTGTCCTCAAATAAATAACCAGAGGGACAACAATGTCTGGCCTCAAATAAAGTAAACAGAGTGATGACGATATCCACCCTCAAATAAGTGACCAGAGGGATAGTGATACCTTCCATCAAATCACGGAGAGCCTTAGCCCCCAACTCGATAGCCTCAAACTATCCCCTGGAGGCTCCTCACCTCCCACATGGCTTTCTATGGAAAGCACCCCCAACGTAAGTACCTAAACCGCATCTACGGGGGACTCTACCCACACAAGTGGTCAAAACCACCTCATCACGGAGTATCTATGTGTGCACACTACTCAAAGTTCTGGGTGAGCGGTAATCACCAAATTAGTACCTAAGCCACCACACCTTTGACACCTCATTCCCCTGTGACCATGCTGCTCAAATCTGATGACCTCGCCATCCAAGTAACCTAGGCCATGCCCAACCTGACAGTCATCCTACCTCAAACAGACGTCCCTGGCACCCAATCCCTTGGTTAAAACGACCCAAAGTAACCTCAGGCCAAGCCCAACCTGATAGTCGTACTGCCTCAAGCTGACGTCCCTGATGCCTAATCCTGTGGTCAAAACCACCAAAGCAACTCAGGCCATGCCCATCACAACCTGAAGGTTCTAGAAGATGAAAAATCACACATCACATATATAATCGCATTTTAACAAAACACATAATAGGAAAAACTATCTAAACAGATGAATTGCACTAAGAAATTGCGATCCTATACCAGCACTAAAGTTTCTAAGGTCTCCAAAAATTCATATCAAGGTTTAAATAACTAAACCTAATAGATTAAAACAATTAATTTCAAGTATTATCATTTTGGAACCCCCGACCAAAATGCCCCATGTGAGCAAAAACCTCTCGCCCGACCCTTCTCAATCAAGATAGGACAAAGGGCATACCCAAAGGTGTCCCATAGGTATAATAAACAACTTAAGATTCAATAATAGATAAATTAGGGACTCTATCAAAATACCCTAAAACGCGCCATAGGATTCACCACACAAATTTCCAGGAAAACACGAAAGAATGTATGCACCACCTACCTCGTACTAGTATGATGATACTCCTTCGATACCAGCCTCCAATTAGGTCTAAAACACGGTAGATCTACAAAAGAAACATAACCGCTCAACCCAAAAAAACTCATTCTAGGGAAGAAATCAAGAATAATGGATCAAGAAGAACCAAGGTCTTATCGAGGGGGTTCCAAAAAATCAAACGGTACTCTAAATGGAGTTCGAACAAAGATTCGGGAGGGATTTGAAGGTCCGACTGGCTCTCCCCGCGTAAGCCCTGAGAGTGAGGAAGAAAAGAGAGAAGAATGAGAATTCTCGGGTGGATAGAAACTTAAAAACCCTAATTTTAAGTGGCCTCATTGTTAACATGCATGGTTTTTTAAACCGTGCGCCAACCGTGCAGTTTCCACTGCCTCACCCAGGAACTTCACACGACTAACCCGCACGGTTTGGCAAACCGTGCGCCGCCCGTGCGGAGCCCACTGTCTCACCCAGAGACTTCGCATGGTTTGTCCGCATGGTTTGTTCAGACCGTGCACCAACTGTGCACACCTATATGACCTCCCTAACTTCAAAAGTTTAACCCAAAATTGTCCAATTTCTCTAGTTTTCTCAGAAGCGAGTCAAAATTCAAACAAGGTCGGGATTTTGACCCGTTCCAAAAACCCGAGTTCTTACAAAACCATTCAAATTTATTCCCATGAATGTATAACACCCTAATATTTAAAAATAATAATATTTTTAATAGAGTATACAATAAAAAACATTGATATTAAATGAACATCAATATACTATTAAAATATTACTATTTGAACATGACCGTTATAACCTTGCCATTAAAATTAGTGGTATGAATAGGAATAAAAATATTATAAAAAATATATCTTAAGGTTTTATATAATCTAAATTTATTTATTAATTTATAATAAATAAGTTCTCAAATTTCAGTAAAGTCATTTTATGCTTCAAAAATACGTTTTCTTCAAAAATGATTTTTATTTATTTTTGTGAGTGAATATTATAATTAGTTACTGAAACTTTTAGAATTGGTATTTTATAAAAAGGATATATTTTTTAAAATTATAATATCTAAATTATATTAGGTTGATATTTTGGGATTTTTAAGAAAATAATGATTTTTTTAATAAATAGTGAAAAATGCCGATTTTTTGTAAAACTATCATTTCTTTTCAAAATATTAAATAATTTAAATGTCCCATTATGATTTGAATTTGATTTAAAAGTTACATAATTATTATTTTGTTAGTTTTAATCTAATTAATTCCATTTAAATATGAAATTTTCATGATTTTGGTATAAGTTTATTTTTACGCTTAAAAACACGGTTTTCTGTAAATTATTTTCAAGTGCATAAAGTCTATACATTTTAATTAATTAAAATAACCCATAGTAAGGAAGGATTTAATTAAATATATAAATTATATATATATTTATATTAATTTAAATCCATATAATGATGATTACTAGTCATATAGTTATTATAAAAACATCTTATGCTTGAAAAATAAATGTCTTGAAAAACAATTTTTCGACACATTTTACAGGATTAATTTTAAATTAAATTATACCACTTATTGGAATTGAATTTTATAAAATGAGTTCCATATTTTTAATCATAATAATAAATATTATATAATAAGTGTACCATGTCCATGGTTCCTAGCACTAAGTTGTGGTGCCGCTCGAGCCTAGATCCATGTGACTGTAACGACAAAAAATCTCCATCAATGATACAAATTTTGTTTTAAAAACCATGTTCGAGTGTTATGAGGGTATTATTAATTTCTTACTAAATTTTATTCTTATTATTCCATTTTATTCTCCTACCATATTTAGGATTGATTATTTCAGGAGAGTTATTGGTAGAAAGACGATTGGTGTTGCGGCCTTTATCTGAAATCTTGTTTCTTTCTTATTTGGATTGTTCTTGCCTCTTATCAGGTTGATCTAAGATCTCATTCCATCATCCATTGTTGGTTCTTCTAGTATGGGGTGTTTTAGTGTATAACTACAGTGATTAATTCTTTTTCTAGAAGAATTATTCTATCCATCTTGAACAATCATGAAATGATGCTGTTATGGATTAGAATATGGTGAATTATGTAGTCTAGCAAGGTGATTCCTAGCATTGGTGTAATGAAAAAACTTCTTGAGTATCATTGGAGTTATAAAATTTATCAATGGTGTTTCTCTTTTTGACTCCTCTTTGATGATTCTCTTGCATTCTATCCTTGATGAACCTCTCTTGGAATCTTTGTTCTTGAACTCTTATGTGACATTGGAGATGTTTATTAGGGTATTTAGGTGTGATCTTGATTCAGGTGAATACCTTATTAGAGAACCTTAAAATTTAAGTATACAATCTTGAATTGGGAAGATATTTAATACACAAGTCCTTATATATGATGTTGGCATGATCTGATTTTTTATGCTTAAAACCCATGATTTATATATTTTTCATGCAGGTGCGTGAGTGGTCCTCAAGACCCATTATTGATATGTATTCTTATGATCTGTTCATAGAATCTTGATAACTATTATTGATATGTAGTATGGTTATTTTCTATTATATGTATTATTATTTTTATTTCATAGCATGAAGAACACTACTTCAAGTATTTGGTTGAACAAGTTTCCTAGTATTGGTTAGACAACCCCTTAGAGGGGGAGCAAGATAATGTGACAAAGGATACAAACTATAGATCATTTGATGGTATGAGTTAGATCATAGAAATGTCATATGATGTGGGAGTGGACCATGTAGGGTATTTTAGTATCCTTATACTATAAGATGATATGGGATATTTCCATGTAGGAGTAACGTACACATCCCAATACATAAAACTTGTTAGGTGGGACATACCATCATCCAAGGATTACAAACACCATCAGGGTGGGACATACGATGAACCTATTAATGACCACCATCATAGTGGGGTGTGTGGAATCCCATAAATAAAGAACTTAGAGACAAGACTAATAGGTTTAGGGTGAAAACTGATGATGAGACTTGTGGAGAATATTGTGATATGTAGTGATAGACACTGACATCCTTATCGACATCATACTGAAGTAGGTGGGGTTAGGGTTTGTGGTAGCTTGATTAGATCATGGTGACTCATAAAATGTGTGGTTTTATGTTTAATTTTACATTTAACTTATATAATGACATAAACTATTATATATGTTTTGTGAACTTGTGTTAAGGATGCATTGATGGTGTCCTATTGGGTATATTACTCACACCCTGCACAAGAATTCTAGTGCACATGGAGACTTGATGATTAGTGATCTATATTAGGGATATATATCTACAAAAAGTTACTGAGTAGACATAGATTTTTAGTTATAGGTGATGACATGATATAATTCAGATGATTTACTTTTTAATTTTTATGTATTCCTACCTTCATTGGTTTGACTTTCCACTTTGGGGATCCTATATTTTCCTCTCGTGTAATGAAATCTTGATACATTTATTTTGATTACCTTCCTCTATTATAATTTGGGGTTGTTATTATATGTTTATTTCTATGATTATTGAGGGAATATTCTTTTCATAACACTCATAAACCCTCACCACTAGTCAGAAACATCTTAGGTATAAGGATGTGTGCATGAGGCCTTATGGAATCTCTATTGGGGTTCTGTTTAGGAAATCTGAGTTAGGGAATTACAAAATAGTATCAAAGGGATGATTTTATTTTCCTTTTTCATTACCCATGTTTTGTGGGGTATGGTAGAAAGTATCCTAGGCTGTGTGGGACTTGGGTAGGATAGTTATATGTGTTCCTAGCCAACACATGTATATTGGACCTATGAGTTTCCCTTGATGGGATTTCTATTATCTATTTCCCTATTGCAATTTGATGTTTGTTATACTATATTTTGTGAAGTTAATGTTTAGGGGATTAGGTTCATTCATGTATCATGTCAAGGCATGTATGATATATGAGCCTATTGATTGTGGCATAGTAATTAATTAATTAATTCCATAATTTGAATCATGTGTTTGTGTGATATATCAATGATTCTATGATATCTTTTTACCATTATTAGATTAATTAAACTTATCATCACTACATTATATATATATTATTATGAATAACATGTAGTAAAAAATCATATGGATTTGGTTATGGGTAGAGTTAGAAGGTATATACCTTGGGTATGGGTAGCCTTGTAGGTGAACCTTTGTGAGATTACAAATACCGATTAGAATCTATCTTGAATTAATGACTTCTGACATCTTAAATATTCTTTTTGGCATTTTATAAATGATTCTGTATATATATTTGATGGGACCATCGACAAAGAAAACCTAGGATGATCTTTTTAGGGAGGACGTGATTCTACCACCACCAACGGTGTATGAGGATGTACCCCAACATGCTCATGTACTAGCTCCAATGATTATGGATATGAATCTAGTCTAGCCATGAATTATTCAGATTGTTCCGGTTCAAGGTGGAAGGATTCACAAGACCATAACTAATCATACTTGGGACTTCCAACTCCAACATCCACTGACCTTTCAGGGTACTAGAGGCTTTGAGGATATAGAGGACTAGATAGATTTTATTATGAGCATTTTTGATATGGTCCATACTCTTTTGGATGTGAAATTGATATTGGTGACCTTCAAGTTTTAGGGACCTTCTTGGAGATGTTAGACTACAAGGAGTTATTACTCGATCAATATTTTCTTGATCCGATGAATATGGATTGTGACCAAGATTTTATGGAGTTTCATTTGGGATCTATGTTTTTATTTTTTTATTCTACTCATTCCATTTTGATATTATTCTTTGACACTCTTTTGGATGGAAACACGACCCAAAAGTCTAGGAAGTTTGTGATAAGCCTCCATTTCAAGATCAAACAATGAGTTAAGATCTTTGATCTAGCATCATACCTTA
Organism: Viscum album; assembly: GCA_963277665.1. NCBI lineage: Eukaryota > Viridiplantae > Streptophyta > Magnoliopsida > Santalales > Viscaceae > Viscum > Viscum album. The sequence continues at coordinate 164,322,309 of OY728159.1, forward strand.
AGGTGTTGTGTAAGGACCTAACCATCGAGAAGGGTCTAGGAGAGGAAAATGTAACATGATTCCTTCCAAAATATAACAGACCAGTGACTAAGATTCCTCCCACTACTATAGGATCCACTTTCTAAAGTAGGAAGAGGAAAGCTGATTGGGAGTAGCAGGTAGATGAGTTAGAGACAGACTTCCTCATCACCCTCTATGGGAGGTGATTCTACCAGGTGACTAAATTATGGGAAAAGAGGGCATCCTAGTAATACTTATAGGAAGTATCCTATGGAGTTCCACTTATGTGGAATGACTATTCATTTTGACATTTTTACTTAAGGGATTATTAGAAGGGATATGAGAAATTAGGGAATGATTAGGTTGAAGGACCTAAAAAAAGGATGTAGACTACCCAAACATAAATGAATCAGAGGAAAGGGAATGGAGCTGATATAGGATGAGTTTTTATAGTGGATCAGGCTATAACTAATGGTAGTGAGGGTAAATTTTTGATCACCTATATGCTATCCAATATTTTTTTATATTGGTGTTTCTCATTCCTTTATCTCCACACAAGTGGAAGCTTACTTAGAATTATCAGTTAGAATATCCTTAGAGATACTTTTTCTGGAAACACCCTTAAAGACTAAATTATACCATCTTTGGAGGTGTCTATAATGTCCTATAGTGATCACTAGCTATGGGAAATTGAAATATTGTTTGATCATAGAGATGACCAGCTTCAATGCGATATTTTAGAGGGTATGACTTATGAGATATCATAAACACATTGAATTTTATCAGAGATGGGTATCCTTGACCTCTCTTAAGTGGGGAAATTTTGTAATGATTTATGAGTGGGAGTTGGAAGCTAGTAGAGTGGGCCCAGATTTGTGTCAATTTGGAGCTATTATGGTGCATGTTGCGGGCTTACCTCTTTCACTAGGATCATTTTTAGCCCCTAAAATTTTCCTAAAGTTGTAAATATTTATCAGGATGTGTTTCTAGACAAATTTTTAGGTCTACCTCCTAACAGAGAGATTGAGTTCAAAATAGAACTCATGTAGGGGGCATAGCCTATGTCGATTCCTCTTTATCATATGGTATCATCCAAGTTAAAGGAAGTAAAAGTTCAGCTTAATAAATTAGAGAATAAGGGATTCCTAAGACTAAGCACATCTACCTGGGGTTTTATAGTATTATTCACCAAAAAAGTGTATGATACTATTTGGATCTATGTGGATTATAGAAAGTCAAAACATGTTATGGTTAAGAACATGAAACCTTTTCCTAGGATAAATGAAATGTTCTATCGGTTGTGAGGATTTCATTGTCTTTCCAAGATTGGCCTATATTCCGGTTGACATAAATATTAGTTTAGGTAAGAATACATACCAAATATAGTGTTTTAGAGTAGGTATGGGATATATGAGTTCTTGGTAGTGTTGTTTGGTTTGATGAATGCTCCAACATTGTTCATGACCCTCATAAAAAAGACATTTCACCTATATAGTGAATCATTAATTGCAGTGCTCATTGAAAAAATACTTATATTCTCATGAACCTCGGATTAGTATGATAGGAATATTGAGATTTTCTTGGTAACAATTCGATCACATAATATTTATGCCAAGTTTTCAAAGTGTCACTTTTGGATTTGGGAGGTGATTTTCCTATGGAATTTTGTGTCAGAGGTTGGAATATTTGTGGACCTAGAGAAGGTGGAGGTAATGATGTATTGGAATCATCACCAGAATGTATTTGATATTAGGTGATTCCTTGGATTTGAAGGGTACTACCAAATTTTCATCTAGGATTTCTCATATTTGGAAGCCCCCATGAAAGATCTGGCTAAGAAAGGGATGAAGTTCTATTGGTTGGATTAGTGTGAGGAGGCATTTATTGAGTTGAAGAAGTGATTGAATATGGCTTAAGTTCCTACATTTATAAAATATAGGGTGGGATATGTGGTCTTTTTCAATGCCTCAAGAGTTAGATTGGGAGTTGTACTGATGTAGGAAGATCAGCTGGTAGCTTATGAGTATCACAAACTACAACCCCATGAGTGGAATTTTCCAACCCATAACACGAATTTAACTGCTTTGGTATATGATTTGAAGTGTTAGAAACACTATCTTATTGGATAAAAGTTTGTTTTCTACATATACCACAATAGGATCCACTATATCTTATTGTAGTGAGACTTGAATTTGAGGTAGAGGAACTGGGTGGAGTATCTGTAGATGTTTGAATTCAAGATGTCTTATCCACTAGGTAAAGGTATCATTGTTGCAGATTCTCTGAGTAGGAAGATGTGAGATTCTTAGGAACTTGGAGAGTATCCTTTGAAGTAAGAGTGGCATCTGATGAATTTATTATCCAATTATAGGATTAATGCAACTGAGGATCAAGGGGAAGTGACATGTGCACCTTTTATTATCATGTTATCCTTAGTAAATCAGTTGAAGGACAACTAGGAATTAGATTTTGAGTGTATAGTGATGCGATAATGGTTGGTGGGAGATGATATAATACCAGGTTAGACCCCAGATGACAAAATCATGCTTTATATCCATAAGTGGGATGTAGTTCCTACTCCCATTAGGGAAGAGCTTACGAGAGACTCCCATGACTTGTGGTGGATAGTGCATCCTAGGTTGATGAAGATGTACCATGACATCAGATAATAGTTTTGGTGTCCAGGTATGAAGAGTGATATAACTGATTTTGTTTCTTGATTTCTTACATACCAGAGAGTAAAGGCCAACCATCAATGTCTTTTTGGTTTAATCCATCCACTTCCTATTACCATGTGTAAATGGGATGATGTCATGATGTACTTTGTGACCGGGTTACTAAGGATCTCAAGGAATCATGATGTTGTATGGGTGATAGTGGATCGACTAACTAAGGTGGACCATTTCATGCCGATCTCAGAGAATCATTTTGTGGATGAGTTGGGAAAGATATTTTTCTGTGATATTGTATGTCTACATAGAGTTCCATTGATAATTGTATAAAATATAGATGCACATTTCACATTTTGGTTTTGGTGGGGCTTGTAGAAGGATCTGGGGACTTAGCTAAGATTGAGCATGACATGTCACCCACAGATAGATGGACAGTTTAAGAGGGAAATCTCAATACTTGAGGATATTCTTTAAGACTACATCCTATATTTTGTAGGATCATGAGATGAGAATATATCCTTGGTGGATTTTTCTTATAATAAGAGTTACCAGAATTCTATCCAGATGGAACCCTATGATGCTCTCTATGGTTGACCTTATTGATCACTGTTATATTCGAATGAAATAGATGAGACAACTATTATAGGACTGATCCCAATTCATGATACTTTAGATAGAGTGTAGTTGATCTGGAAGTAGTTGGTCACTGATTAAATTAGGTAGAGATCATATTTTGTCCATAGGAGGAGACCATTAGAGTTTATGGGTGGCTTGGTTTTCTTCTGGGTGAAAAATTAGTTGGGGTATCAACATATTTGAAAGTAATGAAAGTTAACACCAAGTATTTTTTTAATATTAAAAAACATCAAGCATATAGGTATATTGGACTACCATTTGGGTTTTCCTCAGCGTTATCGATGTATGCATGATGTGTTCCATGTATCTTAACTTCAGATGTACATTTACAATCCTGTAGATGTTATAGACTATGAGGATGATGAGTTAGATTCAAAGGAATCATATTAAGAACAATTATTCCATATAGTTGACTAAGGTGAGAAATTTTTATGGGGGAATATGGTGCTACAATTTTAATTCTTATAGAGGCATATACGAGTCTAAGATAAAACTTGGGAGTGGGAGTTTGACATTTATGTGCAATGGAATGAGTTATTTGATCTTGAATCTAGAGATGATTATTGAGGACATGAAGTCATTAAATGGGTATAATTGTAACATCCTTGGTTTATAGGTTAGTTATTTAATCTTCAAATTCATTTTTAATTGCATTAAATTCCTTAAAAATTATTAAATTTAGATTTTAGGGGCAAAAATATCATCAAAACACTATGGTGGACCCCATGTTCCATGTTTTTCTTGGACACAACATGGGAGACACGACCAAGTAGGGAGTGGTGATAGAATTAGTTGATTGTGAGTGGTTATATCATCCATGACTAGAATAGACATAACATGGAATGTTGAAATCCATGTTGAGTCCATTAAAACTTGGATTTTGTGAACATGCTGTAGTATAGTTCATGTGGTGTTCTTCAATGGTGTGGAGAATAGGAGCATTATGACCATGATTCTTAGAAATAGACTGTGGTTCCTTTCAAGCCCAAATCGACAAGGATGTAGTGGCATCAAATCTCCATCAATTATCTGTGCTTGGTCTTCAAACCATGTTTGAGAATTATGAGGGGATGATTAATGGATTCCTTATTTTTTTATTCTAATTAAACCACACAATTCCATTCCAATATCAGATATTAAAGATTTTGGGAGTGTTCTTGGAAAAAGTTCTATTGGTGCCATGAACTTCATCCAATATTTGGTTTCTTCCTTGTTTGGATCAATCTTACCTCTCATCGGGCTGATCTAAGAGCTCCTTCAATTGGTCATTGTTGGTGCTTTTGGTTTGGGGCTGTTCAGTGGAGAACTCTAGGGAGTCATTCTTTTTCTGGATGAATTCTTACATCCTTCTTGAATAATCATGAAATGAGGTTTTTATGGATTTGACTATGGAGTATTTTGTAGTCTAGTGAGGTGATTCCCAATATTGGTGGAACAAAAACCTTTCTTGAGGATTGTTGGAGTTCTATGAAGTCTCAGTGGTGTTTCTCTTGGTGAATCTTATTTGGTGAGTATCTTTCATTCTTTCCTTGATATTCATCTCTTGGAATATTTGTTCTTGGACTCTTATATGACATTGAAGATGGTTCTTAGGGTCTTTGGATGTGATCTTGATTCGGGTGAATACCTTCTTAGCGAACCTTGACATTGACGTCTGTGATCTTGGGGTAGGAAGATCCTTACTACATAGATCCTTTTATATGATGTTGTTATGATTTGATCATTTATTCTTGAAACCCATGATTGATATGCATTTCATGTGGGTATGTGAGTGGAACTTGAGACCCATCCTTGATATGTGTCCTTATGATTTGTGTGTACCTACTTGGGAATTGTTCTTGACATGAATTATTATTTCTCATTGTGATATGTATTTTTTGTGGTATTGAGTATCCTGCAGAACCCCAATTAGGTATTAGGTTGAATAGTTTTCTCAGTATTAGTTAGATGAACCCTTGGAGGGGGAGCGTGATAATGTGACAAAGGCTATAGATTATATCATTCGATGGTATGAGTAAGATAATGGACATGTCAGACACTGTGGGAGTAGACTGTACAAGGGATCTGAGTATCCTTTGACTATAGGTTGATATGGGGGTTTTCCATGAAAAGGTAATGTACACATCCCAATACACCAAACATGTTAAATGGGAGATAACATCATATGAGGATTATAACCATCATCAGGGTGGGGCATGTGGAATTTCTATTAATGACCCCCATCAGGGTGGGATGTGTGGTATTATTTAAAGGTGGAAATTAGAGTTAGTATTGATAGGCGTAGGGTGTTAATCGATGTTGGGACTTGTGGTATGTCTTGTGATTTATAGTGACAGACACCGACATACTCACCAGAATCATGTTTAAGAAAGTAGGGTCAGGGTTTGTGTTTGCTTAGCTGGCACACAATTAATTGACACATGTGTGGGTGTATGTTTACTTGCATATTTTCCTTACATCATGATATACACTATTATATATTTATTGTGCACCTATTTTAAGAATGAATTGGTGGATTCCTATTGGGTTTATTACTCATGCCCTGTATGGAAATTATGATATGTGTGAAAACATCATGATTAGGGAAACAAATAAGGTAAATGTCCCTATAATTGGTTTCTAAGAAAATTGAGCTTTGGAGTTGGAGGTGACAATGGAAAAAACTATGGATGATTTCCTTTTTTAGTATTTATGTATTCTTGCATTCATTGGTTTGACCTGCCACTTTGGGGGTCCTGAATTTTCCTCTCATGTGATGAAATCATGACACAATTATTTTTATTACCTTCTATTACTGTATTTTGGTTTGTTATTATATGTTTATTGCTATGATTACTGAGGATGTAGTCTCCTCGCTACACTCATAGACTCTTGCTGCTAGTCAGAAGCCTCCTGTATACTAGGAGGTGCACATGAGGTCTTGTGGAATTTCCACTCAAGTTCTATTCAGGAAATTAATTTCAGGGCATTATATTTTTCATAGAATATTTTTTTAGTTAGAATTATTTCATACTTCAAGGGATAGGGTGGGAAGAAATTTTCCTATTGGTGCTTTCATAGCCATCCCACCTAGGTACTCAGGGTTACCATGTTTTATCCCCCTTCCAATAAGTTTAATCTACACTTCTAATCCACTTTATGAACAAAAAAAAACCCATATTAGCCCATTTACATTTTAATTTAAAAGGAAAACAATTCAAAATAAACTAATCACATCCATATAGTTCTCAAAATACCCTTTTATTCATTACAATAATTGAAGTGCACTTTATAAATTTATGTTGGAATATTTATTTTTTCAAAGAATGTCACATAATAAAACCACCTACCTTTGACCAGTTTAACCATTGAAAATTGGATGGAACCCACAACAATGAGAGAAGGAAGACCACATGGAAGCAATAGGAGACCATAAATATCAATACCCACTCTAAGATCACACCCAAAGACCCTAGGAAGAGAAGGAGATACATGGTAAATATGAGATCTTCAATGCATTTTTCACATGCAATCTTGGAGAGTTGGTGATATCTAGGACTCATATAGTCAAGATGATTGGATAGATTGAGTGATAAGACATCTTGGGATTTAAAATCCCTGATGATCTGTACAAATATCTCATTTTATCCTCAATTCTTAAGAGTATATCTAATTTTATTATTAATTATAATATGAGAAATAGTGATAAGTCTCTCTTAGAACTCCTTATATTGATTAACCAAGTTGGTAAGGACATGAGGTGTGAAAATCATATAGTCATTGTGGAGAATAATAGGAAGAAAAAAGAAAAGGGGACCAATGATATTTTTAAATTTTAAGGATCCCAAAAACCTTTCTTCAAATAAAATGAAGATCTAAAGACACGTAGAGGAAAAGGATATAGTACATTTTCTATCTGGAAAACTTGGCCATTGGAAGAAAAACTACATCCAGTTAAATAATTTAGGAGAAGATTTAGGTGTATTTGTTATCAAGTTAAATCTTTCTATATCAACACATTTGCATATGGAATCATATAACATCATATCTCATATTAGGTATATTTAACAAAAAAAGTGAGATAAGAGAAATATGAGATCTCTAATGCATTGTTCACATGAAATCTTAGAGAGTTGGTTCCAAATAGGCCCCATGTTGTCAACATAATTGGCTAAATTGAGTTTTAAGACATATTGGGATTTAAAATCCCTGATGATCTATACAAAAATATCATTTATCCTCACAACTTAAGAGTATCTATAGTTTTATTATTAATTATAATATGAGAAATAGTGGGAAGTCTATCTCAGAACTCCTTGCATTAATTCACCAAGTTGGTAAGGATATGAGGTGTGAAAACCTTATAGTCCTTATGATGAATAAGAGGAAGAATATGGAAAAGGGTCCCGAGAATAATTCCAATTATAGGGCTCCCAAGAACCATCCTTCCAAGAAAATTAAGATCTAAATATAGGAAAAGGAAAAGTATGCAATATGTTTTTTAGGTGGCAAGATTGGCCACTAGAAGAAAAAATACATCCAATTAAAGAAGTAAGGGGAAGCTTTAGGTGCATTTGTTATCAAGTGAAATATTTCTATATCTACACATTTGGTATTAGATACAACCTTTGAATCTCAAATATATATTAAAATGCAGTAATCATATAGATTTTGAAATATTTCCAGAGGATAGGTGGATTTATGGGCTGCCAATGGTGTGAGGTTGGCTAGTCTATCCATTGGAGATTACCACCTTTCGCTACCAAATGAGATGGTTTTGGTTTTAAAAGTTTTTTATTTTATACCAACTATTAACAAAAATATAATTTATGTATCCTTCCTAGATATAGATGGTTTTATTTACAAGTTTAGAAATAAAATTTGTTTCTTTTATAAAGAAAACATATGTTATGGTATGGAACATTTGAATAATGGTCTTTATGTATTAAATTATGAGAACCAAGTATTGGAAATTGATAATGAATCAAGTTCACCTGAATCGTTTCACACCCAAATATGGAATCACTATCTTGGTTATATAAACAATAAGTATATGGAAAATATCTATGAAGACGGTTACTTGGAATCTTTTGATCTAAAACCTCTTGAAATTTAACAGGCTCATTTATAGAAAAAAAAATGAGTAATCCAACTTTTGGAGGATAATTTGAAAGGTATAAAAAGATTATAAAATTGGTACAAACTGAAATGTACATGCCATTTACAATAGAAGCTAGAGGTGGGTATTCTTAATTCACTAATTTTACAAATGATTTAAGTAGACATGGGTATATTTATACTTAATGAGGTATAATTCATAATATTTTGAGAAATTAAAAGAATTCAAGAATAAAGTAGAGAATAAAATCAGTAAGAAGATAAATAAAATTCAATACAATTAAGGTGGTGAGTATATTAAATAATAATTAATCAAATTTTTATAGGAGTGTGAGATTATATCCCAACTCACTTCTCCTTACACACCACAGTGGAATGGTTTCATTTAAAGGAGGAACCGTACCTTACTTGACAAGGTAAGATCGATGATGAGCAATTAAAATATTTTATTATCCTTTTGGAGATACTCATTACATAATACAACATACACACTAAATTATATACCAAATAAAGTAAAAAAGGTATTAATTTTGAGTTATTAAGTGTAAAGAAACCCATTTTGTCACATATTAATGCATGGGGTTGTGAGGTGTTTGTTAAGGCCAACTATAGAAACAAACTAGTACCCCAAGGTGTGAAATGTATATTTATAGGGTATTTTAATGAAATAATAGGATGTTATATATAAAAACCCTCATACAATAAGGACATACTCAAGAAGGATAGTTAGAGAAATATTGAATTTAATGAATTCGATGCTCATGATACACAAGAGTTGGTATAGAAACAAGTTCTATAGGTCCCCATTGAATATATTGTTCTTGAAACACAAGTATATGAGTACCAAAGAGGTTATAGAACTAGAAAGATATGGTTTTTGTAGTCATTAAAGATGGTGACTCATTATCGGTTGACAATAATGAGTCACTTTCCTATAAAGAGGTAGTATAAAAATCAAAAGTTGCAAGATAGTAATAATCCATGAATTTTGAGATAGATTCCATGTATCAGATCTAAATTTAGGTTTTAGTTGATCAACCATTTGATATAAAGATCATTGGATTAAAATGGATATTCAAGATAAAAATAGACATGTAAAGTAATGTGAGTACCTATAAAGAAAGTCTATTGGATAAAGGGTTTAAAAAGAGTCATGGAGTTGGATATAATGAAACCCTTTATCTAGTTTCTATGTTTAAATACATCATAATTATAGTTTCTATAGAAACTTTCCATGAGTATGAGATTTAATAGATGGATGTAAAAATATATTTCCTTAATGGAAACCTTCAGAAATATGTCTGTATGACATAACCTGAAGGGTTTATGATTCTAAATAATGACAATAAGATATGGAAGTTCTATAGGTCCATTTATGGGTTAAAACAGGAATCTAGGTCATGGAAAATTCAGTTCAATAAATCCATAAGATAATTTGGTTTTATAAAGAATGAATGTGTTCCATGTGCTTAGAAGTGGTTTAGTGGGAGTGTGATCATACTAATAGTAGTGTATGATGATGAAATATTACTTATTGGAAATGGAACACTAGTCTTACTATTAGTTAAGGACTAGTTAAACAAGTACTTCTCCTTGAAAAACTTAAGTGAAGAAGCATATATCCTCAGAATTAAGATCATTCTTGATATATCCAAAAGGATGATTGGACTAAGTCAAAATAAATACATTGACCAGATACTAAAATTATTTAGTATGGAATAATACAAGAGGGGATTGTTTCCATTGTACCAAGGTATGTATCTCTTTAATAAAATGTCTCCTCAAACACAACAAGAGAGAGATAGAGAGAGATAGAGAATAAGTAAGATCCCATTTGTATCTACAATATGATCTATCATATATTTCATGTTATGTACTAGGCTTTATGTTTCCTATGCTTTAAGCATGGTAGGTAGATATCAAGCCGATCTAAGATAACAAAATTGGTTTACTATTAAAGATATCATTAAGAATAAGAGGTGTAATAAGTATATGTTCATAGTACATGGAGGAGATGAAGAACTAGTAATCAAAGTATATAATGATTCTACTTTCTAAATATATTTGAATGATCTGAAGTTATAGTCAAGATATGTATTCAGTCTCAATAATGAAGCTGTGAGTTGAAAGAGGTCAAAGTAGCTAGTTTTCATTGATTATAAAATGGAGTCTGAGTATATAACAGCTTCTAATGCATCCAAAAGATTTATTTGGATTCGGAAATTTGCACAAGAGCTTGATTTGGTGCCTAGTAGTAGAGATACAATCACATTATATTGTGATAATACTGTAGTGATGGCTCTTTCAAAGGAGTTAAGGTTATATCAATGGATGAAGCACATACTCTATAAATACCACCTCCTGAGGGTTTTTTCTCAAAGGATTGAATTTTACAATGAATAGAGTTTCCATGGAGGAAAATGTAGAAATTCAGTTTTATAAGGATTTATCTCATAAAAAAATGAATATTATTGCAAAGTTAGAAAAATAAAGGTTGTTATAAGTTGGCTCTAGTGCAAGTGGGATTTTGTCAGAGTTTGTGGCCTAAAACAGACTTTGAAGTACATTATATTTATTTGTATTCATGAATTTGAATATTAATGAAATATCTTATCACATCATGACTATTATTATCTATGACATAGTATGTGATAATGTTCTAATTGTACTTTTCACACTGAAAGGTAATAGTAGTTCCCTACTATGATGAGAGAATATAAGTGCCATGAAAATATTCTTAAATATAATTTATAAAGAGAGATGTTATCATTTGATGGGACAAAAATTATACAATCTATCAGAAGTGAAGACTAATTATAATTTAAGGTACTTTCTTATGGTGTACTCCCTTGGAAATATTTAGTGTAGAAGATTATGAGAGCATGACCTACCAATAAGAAATCCATATTTACATGTCTTAATACATGTGTAATGATACTTATAATTTAATATTAATATTAATACATGTCATGAGTCAAATAATTTTATGTATTGATGAAAATAAGTGATAAAATATTCTCACAGTGAAGTGGGATACATTGGGTTCATCACAATTGAAGTTATATTAATGAGTAATGTAATAAAGGATTTATCCCTTTTGTGGAAGTTGATATCTCAAGATCTTTGATAGTAATTAAACTATCTGATTAAGTGCATGGCCAGGGTGGTATTTTTGGAATGTTCATATTGATAAAGTAAAAAAAAGATAAATTGAACACATGGGTTAATGAATCTAGAATGAAACCTACTTGTTCAGAAATAACGAGATAAAGGGATTATATTACACAATGTACATTAATACGAGTTACATATCGTTGTGATATTAACTTATTTATCTATGGGATGATTGGGATGATATTAAATGCTAACATTGGATGTTAAGAAATATATCCTAATTCCACTAAGAAAAGGGCATAGAGGGACACACACTAAGTGTATTTGGAACCTTAGTTAAATTCCATATTAATTAAACATATTAGATGAATATTATTCTCACACGTGGTGTAAAAATACTTTATTTTAGTTTTATCGTAGGAATTAAATCATAAATTATTGGAGATAATATGTATGTGACTTGAATATTTAATAAATATTTATTCACCAGCTAATTATTTATTTAATTATATGAATATATAATGTTTATTTATTCTAGTTTAATCACAAGGTAAAAAAATATTTATTTATTTTGTTACATGAATATTTAACAAATATTTATTCACTAATTTTTGTGAATATAATACTTATCTATGTATTGGTGAATAATGTAGTGACATTTAATTAATTAATTAAATAGTCATTATTCAAGGCTTGATAAATATTTAGGAGATTTGAAATACCGATTTTAATGGTTCAGTGATAAATTCCATATTAAATATTATTTTAATAAATATTAATTTATTTATTCAAGAAAAATAATATTTTTTATCTTTTAGTTTGGTACATGTCAAGTAAAGAAAAAAATTCCATTATTTTTAAGACATGAGGTTCAATGAGTATTAAAAAAATAATAAGGGACCTTGTGTAAATATTATTTTCTAACCTCAACACTATTTAAACCCAGTTATGATATTCTACAAATGTGAGGGATATATTTTTTTTGTGAACAACGAGTTCTATAGAGGATACTCTCAAGCCCTAGAGGGTTATCCCCAACACTTTAAAGAACAAAAATATTTTCTTGGCCTCCACTAGAGAAAATACCTTCACCCTTGAAGGTACTTTTGTGATCAACATCAATTACTGCAAACATTACAACCATCCATGCTTGCACCTATGGGATTCTATGACGACAAACAGTGGTTCATGAATCACATGTAGATCACCACTAAATGGAATCTACCCATGGAACCTATGATGAAATGATGGTATGAAAATAGGTATTCATCTAATCATCGAAAATGAATAAAATAATCCAACAAAAGGTAATTATTTGATTAAATAAATTAATTATAAATTATATGAGAGAAGATCATATCCTCTTGGTTTCAGGTTATTATTAATTAATCATTGTATTATTTTATTGTTCACGATGATTCTTCTTTATGTACCTCACATATTATTCATGGATTGTAATAAAAATTCAAGTTAGTTACATCCTACCCATTACTTCCCCTATGTCTGAAACCTTTAATTTTTCTATATATTTTATCAAAATTATATTTACCAAAAGTAAATTTAGAAAAAGTTGTTTTAAACTATAAAATTTGGATTTAAGTTTAATAAAAAAATTTGATTTTCTAAATTTTGTTCATCAGGTTTCTGATCAGAAAAATTCAGATCAATGGAATTCATAAAAGAATTAGTTTTTTGTCTAATTCAGTTATTTTTTTGAAATTTATATAGTTAATTGAAAAATTATTTTATTATATTTAATATTCATTAAACTCATAATTACTCTTAAACATAAAATTTTATTTATTTTTAATAGCTACATATCTAGTGATTTGAACAATAATATGTAAATTTTCTTCATCTTCTAATGAATTGGCTCTTTTAATATCTACTGTATTATCTTTTTTATCATCTGAAGAAGTTGAATAATCATATTTATAATTATAAGTGAATTTAAAATATAGATTTATATTTTTCATAGATTCAATATTTACCTTTTATATGAATCAGTTTTCTTTCCATGAAATATTTGAATAGAATCTAAATATTTTCTGACTTTCAATTACACTATCTTTTAATGAACTATCAAAAGATATATCAATTTCACTACCACTCCATATATACAAATATTATGATATTTTCTTTCCTTTTATTTTTTAATACCTTCTTTATTTCTATATTTATTATTTAGTTTAGGAAAATTAGGTCTAATATGAATTTTATTCATAAATTCATAGTAAATTACTTTTGATTATTCCATCTTTTCATTCTTGACTTTCCCTTATTTTTGATGGGTATTCCAAAAAAGTTTATTAACAACAAGTTTATTCATTCATATTTTAATTTGAGAAAGTTCATTATTATTTTATTTTGAATCACTTCAATTTGAAAAATCGCATTTCTTTTTTGAAACATGAGATTTATAAGTATTATTAAAAACATTTTAAGTACTAGAATTAGGATTACTAAATATAGAGGAAAATGATGCTCTATTCTCCCCCTTCTCTTTCTTAACATCTCTTTTGAGTCTACTTCCATATTTCATTAAGTTTTCAATTAAGTCATCTAGACTTGACTTTTTTGAATTCTTAGTATCATAAAATTTCATTCTCTTGGACTCCCACTCTTTATGCATAATATCAATAATATTTTCAATAAATTTATCTTCTGATAAAAATTTCTCACCCAAAGATTATAAACCAATTGAAGTTATCAAGTAAGTCTTTAATTTTTTGTCAATGGTTAAATATGTGTTTATTGAAGGTGATGGTGATGTTTGGAGGATTGTTATGGATTTATGAGAAAGCATTTGATTTCATTCTTGATAAATCATCCATATAAGTACATAAGATGATTGAGGTGCTACCATGGTTAACAGAAATGATTTATGAGAAGAATATTAAAAGATATAAGAAGTTGGTGAATTCCAATGAAAAATAACAATTGATACACAGAATGTATTTTTTTTATAATTTTTTCTAACTCTTTATACTAAGTATTACTAAATATTGAATCAACCTCAAGCCATCCAACCAACTCAACTAAAATTGTTGGAGAATAAATCAATCATAAATGATCCATCTCAACATGACTGTTTGAGGTGGATGGGAAGTGCATAATAGATTCAATCCTGTGAAAATGTAGGCAGGGGCATAGAAAAAGGAATATAGGTGGTTCTGGTGGGTCAGTGTTGAGAGGTGTGACCCATAAAGGCATGTGTGTGAGTGTATTCAATAGATGGTCTTCGATGCCATATCTTTTGAGTGGACAAGGACAACACAGATACTTATTAAGTGGTTCCTAGATGAATGTAAATTCCTTATGGGACTCATATTATGTATCATTGTTACTCTACATTTAAAAAACCATGGACTAAACAAGATATCATTGTGTGTTACCAACCATCATCTTCAACCTACAGTTCATATGAATTTCTTGCATATCACAATCAACCATGGATCTATTTGGATAGAACATATTATCATCTTTGGATCGACCATGTGATGAATTAATGATAAAATGAATGAGTAATGCATACTTACCGTGTGATGAATTCCTGACCAATCGCATGAGGTCTCTTTATGGTCTATATACCGACCACACGATGAGATTCCAACTGACTGTGAGATGTTATTGACCACATGAGTAAGTATTCATGTGATTGTAAGTTCATTTCATGGTTGATACATTGACATCATTAATGACGTTCTAACCTACCGTATGAATATAGTTAAACCGAACACAAATTAAAGATGAACCAACCATAAGTGTTTCTAAGCATGGTAGGTGAAGATACCACGTGAAGAGAATGTGACCTTCCACATAGAGAAGAATAAATAACAACATGAGTAATAAAACCTAATTTAAGTAATGTGTTTGAACCTACCATGATATTCACATGGTAGATAAACTGACCACATGATCACCAAGCTATCATGAGTATTTTGTGAGCTACCACATGAAGTGGACCAACCTACCGTGTGATAGATTGTTTTTTCTTGAGGTTGTGGATGATATTTTCATGAATAAAGAGTATATAAAGTAAATTTTGAATTCACGCAGTGATAGATTTTGTATGATACATAAGATATTGTGACATGGGAAATCGAGACATGCATGCGGTTTCACATGCATGCCTGAGAATTGATTGATTAAAGGTTCACCCCATGATGCAGGTGTGCATCAAGATCAAACTAGTTAACTAAATACATGGATTACTTGGATGGGATCTCATAAAGAATCATCCATGCATAAATATGAAGTCTTAGTGAGTATATGAAACAAATGAGTTATATGATAATGAATAAATCGTGGCATTTGATAAACAAAAGAGTTGTGTGAAGTTAACAAGTTCCATGATGTGGATATTAATGCATGCCAAGCATGAATATTAAGGAGAAATTTTAATGTATATATATCATCATAGAATAACTCAATGCATAAATACTATGCATAATTTAATAAGATTTAATGCATGAGTGGTTGTGGGTATTTTTTTAACCACATGAGATAATGATACCCGAATCCTTCAAGTATTTAAATGAGGATAAATGCAGTAAACATAAGTCGGGTAGAGAATAGTTTTTGAATTAAAATTTAAATGAGGAATTATTATTATGGGGTATTAAACATGATTTAATTAACATGATTATAATAATGAGTTATAGATTAAATGTGATGATGAATATGTACCGAGATTTTAGTTAAGAATATCATGACGCATGTATCGTGATTCATGTGGCATTTGATGAGGAAACATTATATGATATTAAACATGAATTAATATATATAATTAATGATGAAATAATTCAGATTCATTTACCAAATTAAAAATGAGAAAAATCACCTGCTTCCAATGATGATAATTAATGTGGATTAATATATATGATATCATTTTTTATATACTTGTGTAGTTATAATGAAGAAGAAAAAGCGAGATTTATTTGATGCATAGACTATTTTTAAAACTCTATATAGTCGAATAATTGAGAGACCAATATAATTTTGTATTAAGGATATAGAATAAAGTTATACAAAGGAAGGAGTACCTAAAAGAGACACATTAGAGTATTAAAAGACTGAGAAGAACCAAATCATACTAGATATGGTGTGAAGGAGTTTCAAGATCAACAGAACTTTTCAAGCAGCTATTGAATAACTTGAAGGTGTACACAAGCTAGCCAGATCCTATATGTATATGGAGGAATATTATCTGAAAAATAAGTAGATTTTTCTACTATTAGATAAAATTTGAAGAAAAATAAGAGGAGCTTGTGATTAGAATGTTTATCCAGTTGCTGAAGAGGATTGAGATGCACTTGAGCCTCAACCTAGTTGGTGAGGTCTCTCTATGTGAATATAAGAGACTCAGGTTCAAAACCAAGAGGAGGCATAATTCTGGTTTATTATAGAAGTATTGTAATGGTACTATGCAGGTACTGTAGCAGATACTATAGAAGGTACTGTTCGATACTATGGCAGTTAGAACTATTCACCATGGGACACTGGTTTGGGCTTGGAGACCTTAAAGACTTCGATCCAACCAGTACATTGGGTGAGTAAGGATTTTAGGCCACCTTTAAGTCCTTCGGGCCACCTCAAGGCCTTCAGGCCACATGACCAGCACAGTTTCTCTAGGAAAACTCTACAAAAAAGGACAAGCCCCATAAGAGGATTTAGAGCAGGTGCACTCACCAAACCAGAACCAATGGATTTGGAAGAATGAGAGGGTATGAATATTCCATTAGTACCAGACTGTGCTTGCATGGGAATCTTAACCAGATGGCCATGTGAAGGTGGAGAGCTACCATCATGATTCAGATGTTGGGGAGGGGAAGTTCCTTGTAGTTATAGTCTGGTTTAATTCCCTATGACCTTCGGGTCATGTAATGTCTCTTAAGCCTATAGGAAATGTAATATCTAAGTCTACGGGCCTTGTAAGGGTTCCCCCTCATCCCTTGAAATGGGGGTTATAAAAAAATAATAAAAATGAAGGCCTTCAGGCCATTCGGGTGGAAGAGGCTTGAGGTTGGCGTGTATAACCAATCAAGGAGGAGAAGTACAGTTACAGTGTATAATCTACTATGGAAGAAGAGTTGGTGGATGGGGTGTAGAACCAGGGTCAACTGGAGGATTGAGTATTGGGGTGTATAATTAGTTGTTTCATGTTCCTTTGTAATCCTAAATAATGTTATATTGGAGAATCCATGTTGGGGGTAATAACTAACATGGAAAGGAGCAGGTCTTCATAAATTACCTTGTAAATAGTTTGTGTTTCCCTCTCATTCATTATCACTGCACATGAGGTGTTTTGTAAGATTATATTTATTAGATAAAAAACTTTAATAGGTTTAAGGTGTTGAATTTGTTGAATTTGAGTTACTACTTCTCAAGGAAGAAAATCAAAGGCTTGATAATCAATTTTGAACGCAACTTTATGAGTTTCCAAAATATTGGAAGTTCCAATATGTGTGATCTAAATCTTTTTCCAAATTTTACTTTTAATTTGACTAGATAATATATGTCTATAGATGAATATAATAATATACCATAATAAAGTATTACAAAATTTATGATTTACCTGATATTCAAGTTTTTCCTCTCAAGAAAAATAAACCTTATCTTTCCCTATAACTTTGTAATTTCCATCCATTATGATAAAGTTATGATGTAGGTGGTGACATGTGAATTAATATAAGAAATTGGTGACACAAGAAGTGATGCATGATGGTGATGCAAGAGTGACACGGGTAGGGGTACGAAGCCATTTAATGGCCTTTAGGCCACTGGGCCTTTAGGAAAATTAGTGTTATAGGATTTCAATAGAGTGGGTCATCCCTTATAGGGGAGTGTTTCCTTTATTTATGGGCCCAAGAGTGTGTTTTGTCTCCTTTTATTGAAACCTATAAGAATTTAATAAATATATAGTATGGTCAATGAAATATTGTTGGTTTGTTCAGATTTAAATTTTTGAGTATTCCAACAGATCATCCTATCAACACAAAAATATCTTTCCTATACCAACCCTATTAGTTTAAGGATACCAAAATGAAATTCTGATGAACTAATGAAAAATTAGAATTAATTAAATATTATAATTGTTTAGAGACTCACATTGATAAATTTTTTCCCTAAGTATGTAATGGGAAAGTAAATACAAGAGGGGGTGAAGTATAGTTTCATTAAAAACTGACAAATTTTGACCTCGAATTAAGTTTAATGTTAGTTAAATTTATGAAATTCCAATTAATTCAAAATCAAAGTAAAATAGTGCATGCATTAAAAATATAAGTTGTATGAAACATAGATAACAAAACAGAAATAAGTTTTCCATAAATACAAGAAAATTTGATGATGGTAATATTAGTAGAAGAAATATAAAAAATTTAAATCAGCTAATGTTTAAAAACTAAACTCAGAGTATTGGTTTATATACTAAATATTAATTTAAAGGATATACTCAAATCTCATTTTTAACCAAAGTGTAAGGTAGTTCATTATACCAAATCTAAGGTATCCCTGACTTTTAACTTATCTTATGGTATCTCCAATTTTATAACATATAAGAATTTATGTATTCCTATATTATAAAGCCCTTGAATTAACCTGTTAGTAGTAACTCACTTCCACACAATAGAAGTTTATGATCTCTGTCTTCCTAGAAATGAACTCCCTTGATCTAGACAATAAAAAAAGCCTCTATCTTCATATCCCTATAATTCCTTGATCATGAAAGATCAGTAAAACAAAAATTACAATGAAAATTGTTAAGATATTTACCAAGAAGACCATACAATGGTATATCTTAATAGAAACACTCATAAAGAAAAATATTACACTGATTGATAATGCTCCAAACAATAAAAAATTAAAACAATTTAAAATGAACCATAACTTTTAGAAAGATTATTGAGTAATTAGTCATCGTTTATATGACACTCAAGGTGTGAATATATTTATAGAAATCATTATAACAAACTTCAATAGTCAGATTCTATAAATCTCATATTTAGTTATAACTACATCGACAACAACTTCTCCATCTACCAATGAATTTAGCATGTTTCTCTATATACTGATGAGTTTAATCAGTACCACTACAATGCTTCTAAAAGCTACAGATTAAATCTGGAATGGATGTTTATATCACGGTATTTTCATAAAATAGTTTTAGATCTCTAATATTTTATTTACTGGAAGTTCATTGTGTATAATTATAACAACATGAGAAAAAATCTCAGGTTAGATCATTTTCATAAAGGGGTGTGTCCCCAACTAAAATGTAGTGTGATTTTAAAAAATAAATAAAGTGTTTCATTAACTCAAAAATATAGAAAAAATACCTTGAAACATTTAGATATTATGGAACCATTATAAAATTTCATTTTACCATTACAATTATATAGCGTCGGTTTTGGAGATTGTGAACCAAAAATCTTAAAACGAACGACATGAACAATACAAATTTAGTAAATGAATGAAACATGTAAATAAATTAATTTAAAGGAATAATAATAAGGAAATGATCATGATTTTTTTTTTATGAAATATAATAATTAATATAATTTTATTATTAAGGGTGTTAGAGGATGTACGAGGCGATTCAGGACTCGAGGTAAGGGGATGCTTAACTAAATTTCATTTTATTAAGAAATATTCTCTATTCATTGATTATTTTAATATAAGGTTATGTTACTTTTAACCTCTAATTGTTTTATTTTTTTTCCACTTGTTTTATGTGTATTTAAATTTCATTCACCTAATCTCTTCCTTTATATATTCTTACTTCACATGTTATGATCTTTTTAAGGGTTTTCTTATCAATCTCACTTTCAAATCGCGATTTTCCATGTCTAAATTTCTATTTGATAAATTTAAATGTTTTTTCTCTCTAAAACCACACTTATTTTATTCTCCTCTATGTTTATATTATTTATTCTATATATTTTATTATCTATAATTTTATTATTGTTTAATGCAATTTTCTATTAGCTTTTAATTTCTTAATAAAAGTGTGAAAGGAATATTTTTTTAATGTATTCCACTTGGATACATTTTCCAATATCATTATTTTTTTTCTTTATAAAGATTTATCTCCAAATTTTTATGGTTTTACAAAGTAATTTTTATTCTTATTGATTTATAAATTATTTCCTTTGAAATAAAAGTTTTTAAAAATATAGGGGGTTTTATTTTAATCCTTTACTTTAAATGTTTTTAAGTTTTTTTTCTCTCAACTCACTCTTTATAATGTCTTATAATAACTTTATTTTTTATATTCTTATTGATTTGTACCAATATTCTAAGTTTCACATTCATTTTCCCCACAATGGGGAATTGGTTAATCCATTATTTTAAAATAATTTTCTTTTTATGGGTTACCTAAATAGTTTGATCTAATGGGTAGAAAATTAAGAATTTATGAATATAATTTTGATTTTAGTGAAATGAAAGATCCTATATGTTTTATTTATGTTATGGTTATTTGAAAATATAAATTAAGATGGATGTTCTTGAGATATAGATCTCTAATGCATTGGGTAATGATTTATTTTTCAGATAAAATATGTTGAAAATAACTGAATAGGTTAATAAACAATAAGAGTGATTGTATGGGTGATTTTAAGAGTGGTTATGAATATTATGTCCCAAGTAACCTTCATGGATATTCTACTACTTTTATGGTTGATTATGATATTTTTTATGGAAATTTTTTATTAAATAAATTTATTTCATGTTTTATAATAAATTTTATATGAGATCAATGCTCTTTGTTTAAAGGAAATATTTATTTCAAATGTTTTTAGGTATTTTAATGGAATAAAAGGTTTTATATTTCTTTTATACCTCTTACTAAGTTTTATGTGTTTATCTGACCTTTTCAAATGATTTTTATAGGTTTTAAGAATGAGTTTGAATGATTATGAAGTCAAAGTTCTGTTTATAAAGTTTTAACCTTGAATGAATTAGGTGTATCATTTATAGAGTTTGTATTAGAAGAAAATATCTATTTCGTAGAAAATGTATGAGTTTTATTATATAAGGTATTTTCTTAAATATTTAAAACTATAAACTTAAAAGGTTATTAGAATTTAAATAATGAAATATTTACTATAAATCATATAATTATGAGAAGGTTATGTTTGGGTCTTCACACAATATCAAAGATATGCTTATGGTTCAGGAAACATCATCCAAATATGTTAGAGATGGTACAAATGATGAATTTTTGAAGAGTTATGTTGTCAAAAATTCCAAATAGGGGGGATTATTAACAAAAAAAGGGTTATGTTTATTGATAAAAAGTGGTTGTAAATCATTCAAAAGACTCAATATGGGAAATTTTTTATTGGAGTTTCATGGTTTTCGGAGGAGGTTAAAATGACTTTGATCAAAGAGAAAAAATCACATTGTAACTACTTAGGGATTTTATTATAGTTTTTTTGGTGTGACATTGGATATTAAGGATTATAATTTTTTTGATAATTATTTATTGGAAATCCATGATTTTTTTCAAAATGATTTAATGAAATATGAGGAAAATATTAATCCATAGCAGGTGATTATGGATCATGATTTTTCACATAATGTTAAAGATCAAAGGTAGAAAAAATAGGTTAATTTTTTTATCGACATATTATCTTGTAAATTGAACCATTTTATGAGTTCATCATTTAAACCATTGGACAATCATCTTGGATCTACCTTGTCTTAACCATCTAGTACAACTTGATTTTGGAGTTGCATGCCTTAGCCTTGTGGAATTATTTTTTTGAATGGTTTCCCAAATCATTGAAGGTGCTTTTAATTGATTTTGAAAAATGTTGGGGGTAAAAAAATATTTGTTTCTTATACATTAAGAAATTCAACCACATAATTCGAGTCTGGATTGGTCTCTATAGGTTGTTCCTATGATAGGGGTTCCTCTATCCTTTTCATGAAATCTTAAAAAGGATCCATTGTAATAATGAGTTTACCCATTGATCTAGTATTCATGGGTTTTGGTAAGTTAGAGTATCCCTTACATCATTAGGTTTCATTCCCTAGAGTCACTGTGTAATACCATGAGTCTATAATGGATTTCTTCTCAGTATTTATCCCCAATAAAAAAGAATCTCCTACCTATAAATCTTTTCATTATCTGATGAATCCAATGAGCCTCACTTGTTTCAGTTCTATTGTTGGTGATATCATCTGTTTTTTGATCCATGAGGATATTCTATTCCATGGAATGACTATGTGGATTCATCCTAAACCAAATAATTTGTTCCTTTTGATCCTACTAGCTGCAACCCCCCTCCTTGTCTAATATATTCTCCTTCAGTAACTCAAATTAATTATAAACCTCAATTATGGTGCATGTTTCTTGAACTAAAAGAGATTTATTATTATACCCTTAATAGGGATGAATTTAATTGTCTAAATTTTTTTTTTATAGTCCCTAAAAATGGTTTTGGAGATCTACTATAACCACATCTTGATTTGAGGTCCTGGGCCTTGCCAACATAGATGATGTATCTACAATGAACCGACATCTAGACCTCTTCATCTATCTTGATTATAGAAATGAGATTTACTTCACTCACATGAGTTCACAACTTTTGGGTATGTTTTATCCTCACTGGTTTAAGGTATCACTCTAGAATCTAGGAAAATATCCCCCTCTAAAGAACCACATTCCTGCCTCATATTCTAGGGAAAACGAAGTTCATAACCTACTTGCATTTCTTAAGGATTAAAATTTTTCATCTATAATGGAAATATATCTGTAGGAATATTCACATAGATGAAGTGATGAACATTACCCTCTTCAATATATTAATTTAACACCTCAATGTTTGCAAGTTCACTATCTTTTACTACCCAATTATGCTTCTGCATACGACTGATTGTAGTGGCATGCTTGAGCCTTCTGGCCTTGAAGGTTGTAATTTAGACAATTTTTCCATGATTAAAAGATAAAATATTACTTGTAAAATTATTCCCATTAAACTTCAATCCAAACACATTCAATATTAGGATTCAAGAGGACAACCTCAACACTGGTTTAACTTGTCTTACACATAACACTAAGTTGTAATAAAACCATGATATATTATTAATATAGTTATTTAAACGTTTCTGTTATAAGATACTCATTAAACTTAGTAATATAAACACTAATAACTACTTTTTAAATATTAATTATCATGGTTTTATATAAAGAAACCATATTTATAAAAAAGTACTTATCTTTTTGGTAAAGTCATTATATATTTCGAAAATAATATTTTCTAAAAATAATGCTTTTTATTTCTTTTTTGTGAACATTTATAATTTTTTTTTCACAATTTTAGAAAATTAATTTTATAAAATAAACTTCATTTTTTACATCATAATGTAAAAATTATAGTAGGGTTATTTTTTTGGTATTTTTCTGAAAATTTTTATTTTTTGATGAATAATGAAAAATGTTGAATTTTAATTGAAAGTTAAAATTTTGTTTAATTTATTTACAGAGTTACATTATATTTTAAAATTTTTATAAAGTAAAATTAGGTCAACTATACATATATTAATTCAATTCATTTCATTAGAATCAATTTCATATTGAATTTCAATATAAAAAGTTTATAAACTTTTTAATATTTTCTCTTTAAAAAACCCACGTTCTCATCACATCTGCGAGATTAATTTCAAATTAGAATTTTCCACTTATGTAAATGAAATTTTGAAAAATGGATTCCATTGTTTTAATAAAAATAACTTATATTATCTAATAAAGTCAACTTATTTTTTGACCAAAATGAATAGTAAGAATAGTAAAAATTATTTACCGCAGTTAAGGTAAAAGTGAGTTTAATGGGGGGTAAAATAAATATATAAGGGTTAAAAATGACCCAAAACTTGTCCAAAACCCATTTTATTGCAATATTTTGACCTTATACCTTATATTATAGAGAATGGTTCATTACTGTAGCCTTGTGACATGAAAAAAACAAGGGTGAAATTCTTTCTTTCAAAACATTACAAGTGTGCCACTTACCTCACTTATAAGAGGCCACTAGCTCTCCTATATTATTCACACCTTAAAACCCTTTTAGTTTGGAAAATAAATTCCCAAATAACTTAAAAAATTAACTCCTATAATTATATAATACTTATTTTGGATAGAAAGAAAACATAGGAATACTTTTGGTGCAAACCTAAGGAGGATACTCGAAGAAGATGTAACTTTCATCAATGAACATTTTTGTTTTATTTCTTACTCCACATCCTTAAATTAATATTACACCATGATGATTGTAACAGCCCAAGATTTTATAAAAAAATATTCTTTTTAATTTTATTAATGTCTTGCGTTGTACGCTACACCAAAAGGAGCTTGCACAACACACATCCTTGACTTGACTTGCATTACACGCAATCACGACCTTCCTCGATAGCGTGTGTAGTACGCAATACCGAGTTTCACTAAACAACGATATGCTATAAAAATATTATTAAAACTAGCCGTTATGAATAGTAATAACCACTTTTTGAAATCCAGTAAATCTTATTTTTCAAAATGAACTTTATTTTTGGATTCGGAGTATTGAATTTAGCCTAAGGTGAAATTTTGGTACTTTTCGGATAACTTTCATATTCTGATGAATAGTGAAAATTACTAAATTATAATTAAAAACAACTTTTTTAATCGAAATAATTAATAGTGATAAATCATTAATTTGAGTGGTTTTAAAGTATATTTAGAATATATTTTTACAATTTAATACAATGTTGGTCATTGGATGTAATTTCACATTTAAACTAGACATAAACAAGTGTCAATCTTTTGATAGATATTGTTTCTTAAAAACACGCTATTTGTTTTAACAGCGGGATTTAATTATAAAATTAATTAATGAAACTTTTATGTTATGAATTTGGTAAAATAGACTTCATTTTTGAATTCGGAATATGAAATATAGCTTAGGATGAAATTTTGGCATTGTTCTGAAAAACATCAATATTTGATGAATAGTGAAACTACTAAGTGGTAGGTTAAAAACTGAATTTTGCATAAAACTTAATTTTACCGCTTCTGTGAATGGAATTTCGAAAATCCGAGAGACACGGTTAATATCAAGGACTAAAATGTGGTTCAATGAGATGAAAATAAATTTTTGGTGAATAGTAACTTTTTACTTTTTTTACCACGGTTAATAGTAAATAAGGTAACTAAGGGTAAATATGATATTAATATTACCCTAACACATGTCCTAATTCTATTGGACAAGTGTAATTCGACCAAAAACAAACTTAGGAATAAAATATGACCATTTAGGCCCACTTGGATTAGATTAGGACATTTATTATTAATTTATTTAAAGAAGGGTTAAAATAGTTAAAATCAAAGTTTAATAAGTAAATCATTTTTAATATGGGGTTATACATAAGATAAATTCGACTATAAATATTCATTAGAAAGCTAAAAAGATTTCCTAAATGATGGTATTTTATTTGTAAATTTTAGACATCAAATAAGTTAATTAATTTATGACACAAAGATGATGCAGTAATTATCTTATTTATGAAATATTGACATAATTGATGTTATAAACACCAAAATAAATGTAATTTGAGAATTTTTATGAATTACACTAATTTTCTAGGTTACTATGATATATTAATGTTGCTTTAATCAACTTGGTTCGAACATTTAATTCTTTTATGACTTTCACAAAAATCATATATCAAATAGTGTCAAAATTGACACAAAATAGTTTTTAAATCAAATATTATATTATTAATTGTTATTTTATTCCTAAAAATCTAAGGTTCGGCCAAATGACTTAGATAAGGATATATGTATTAATAATATACAATTTGGGGTTCGTTTGGCATGTTATAGTAAGTTTATTAACCATATAGTGAAAGAAAACAAAAAGACACGGTAAAAGTTAAATTATTTAACTTAGAGTTAAATCTAATTGATAAGGTTAAAATAATATCCTAAACTTGTCTAAATTCTATTGGTTGATAGGATTTCGACCCATCCCCACTTTAGCTTCGAAATAAGACCCTTTGGAACCATTATAAACCGATTTTGACTTTAATATAAAATAATATTTTGAGATATTCCTAAGGTGCCCCTCTCCTCCCTTATAAAAGGGCACCTCCTCCCCCTCCTCTTCACACCAATTTGAGCACTCAAGCTCGGCCAACCCCTGCCATTTTACCTTCTCCACTTCCCTAGAATAATCCTAGAGGTCCTGGTCTTCTCCAAAGACCAATCTTAGTTCCTTAAGTGGAGGATTCAAAAAGGCGTTCCAAAGAAGAGGTAATATCCATTACCGATCTTTTCAATTTCTTTCTTCTTCAACTTCTTCTTCTTTAGTTGTTTCACGATAAAGTAATAACATCAGTATTACTTACATAATGATATGTTATTATAAATATGAAACAACCCTAATTCACCTTCTATCCATCCTACGGAAAAAATGAAATCACCGCGCGTGCGTACGTACGGAATACCGTCTCCACGCCGTGGTGTAATCTATTTTCCACCATCACCTTACAAGGATGGGTATAATGGTGTAATGAGTAACTATATATGATTATTATGAATTAATATTGATACTGAAATAATATATATATATACTCCAATACAATTCCACGATCATAGGAACGATATCATCACTCGTGCGTACGTACGGAATACCGTCTCCACGATGTGATGTGACTCGTTCTACATGATCTTCATTTCATAATGATTATATAAATGAATTGAATGAATGAATATGGTATATACTACACTAATACCATTCTGGAAATGAATTATCTATAACCTAAAGATAAGAATAAGAATTTATTCAACAAAACACGCATAAGAACAAAAAGTTATAAAGACCCGAGTAACAAGTAACAATGAAATATTACTAACAAGAAACTAATAATATGACCATATATGATATCATATCAATATGTATGATTCTGGAATAAGTCAATAACATTATTTAAACCATTATACAGGAGATTCGGACACGAACAAAGCAAATCGGACCTAAGGTAAGAGAAATATCACAATCTCATTTTTATCCGAGATTGTTTATTCGTGAGTATTTACTGGGGTGTATTTTATCATCCACATCCATGTTCCCTAAATATGTAATATTGTTTCCATCCACTTACAATAGTTTAAAGCCAATTTTACCCTTCGGTGAGTTTTTAGTAAAGAATATGAAAGGAATCTTTTGTCGCTTTTTCATACGAGGTACTTTTTGACTTTTCCGACAAAAGTACGAAGAATGTTTTTTTTAACTTATACGGCATGAATGGATTTTTAAAACATTGTTTCCAAGAAGCTTCCTTTACAAGTTTTCACGTTTATTTTTAATCAACTTCTTTTATTTTAAAGTTGTATGACATGTTATGAAAGGAAAAATGTTTTTGAAGAAGAAATGATATTTTCCTCAAGAATGGAGTTCAAGTGATTTTCAAAATTATTTTCCATCTAAGATAATAAAGGGTTCTGTTTTTATCTCTATTATTACATTGATTTGATCATGTTGTGATGGAATTATTTTTATGAATTCCTTTATCTTATATGAATTGATTTATGATGTCATGATGTTTCAAGAATCCCATTTTTGTTTCATGTGTTATGCGATGATGTATGTTTTATGATTATGTGGCACACATAAGAAAGGATTCATTATAAGATGGGTGGGACCTATATCTCCCTCCAATGCATTGGGTAATGATTTTATATCTCATGAGATAGACATGGCTGGAACGGAAGGTTATTTCGGTTCAGTGATACAGGACTGAAACGAGGAGTGAACTCGGTTCAGAAAGGGACTTTGTCCACTAAGATAGTCTTGGCAATAAGTCATGACTAACAAGAAATGATTTTCCATGATTATGTGTGCATGCCACAAAGTTTCAAGTTTTATGTTATGATTATGGGAATCTCATTTTCACTTCTATGATTTATCCCATGTTATGATATTATGAGCTCTTTTGCAGGTTAAGATTTCCAAAAAAGCTATGTTCTTTTGATTGATATTTCTTTTGTTTACCCTTACTGAGCATTTGAGCTCACCCTTTTATGTTTTATTTTCCCCAGGACATAAAGAAAGGTTTTAGGTAAAAAAAAAGGAAGATCTTTATGGGAGATGTTGAAGATCTTTCCCCACGATTAGAAGATTTTATTCCGAGTTTCCAAAGACACTAAACTATTACGATCCTTGTGTGTGTGTTTTTGTTATGTACTAAGTATTCCGCAAAAGTAATGTAATTTCCATGTACGTTAGGCTTCGGGTCATTATAGTTGGTATCAGAGGAAAGGTTTAGTCAACCTTTGGAAACTAGGATGCGAAAACGTTAGTGAGATCCCTAGAGATATTTCTAAGGTATGTCTAGGGATGTCCCTAGGGATAAGTATACGTATAGGTTATAGTAATAGAATTACGCTAACGATCATAGAATTAAACCTAAGATGTTGGATATTGAAGGTACTCCCCCTTTATTATGTTGTTTTCCCTAGCATGATTTTTGCCTCTCACACTATTCTTTTTGGGTTTTAGACGATGGCTGGAACCCGAAGGAACCGTGTTGATCAATGCAATGGACAATGCAATGATTGCCCTCCTGAACAAACAAATGTTATGGGAGATGGAGTGAAAAATCTTATTTCTATACTTACACAAGCTATGAATCATTCTGGACTTCCAAATGAGCAGAGAAGGGAACAATATTCTATTGAGTCCTTCATGAGGCAACGTCCACCTTCTTTCAGTGGGACTTCCGATCCACTTGTTGCTGAACAATGGATCAGTACCACTGAAAAGATATTTTCAGTTCTTCAATGTTCTGAACATGATAAAGTCATCCTAGCAGTGTATCGTTTGGAAGGAGATGCTGATCAATGGTGGAATCTTATTAAGAATACGAGGCAAAGGGATGAAATTGAGTCTATGGAATGGGACGAGTTCAAGAACTTATTTTTCAATAAGTACTTCCCTCGTATTCTTCGAACAAAGATGGAGAAAGAGTTTCTTGAACTGAAGCAAAGGGACGATGAATCTGTTGGTACCTATGAAGCAAATTTTACAAGACTTGCAAGGTATGCTTCTGGAATTATCATCCAACCTGAAAGTAAAGTTGATCGATTTTTCAGTGGCTTAAAACCAAGTCTTCGAAGGGCATTAGCTATAAGAGACTTCAGTAGCTATGAAGAAATTGTGCGTTGTGCTATCAAGGTAGAAATGGAAGTTGGTGTTACATATCCATCTCATGGTTTTGACAAGAAACGAAAGATGGAGTTCAAGGAGAAATCTCAGAATAATGATGAAAAGAAGATGAATGTTTCCTTATGCACAAAGTGTGGGAAGAAGCATGGTGGAGATTGTCTTAAAGGGACTAGAAAATGTTTTAAGTGTGGAAAAGAAGGTCATCGAGCAGCTGAGTGTCGAAGTAATGGAAAAAGGGTTTCTAATAAAGCAAACACTGCAGAGAACGCACCGCCAACACTTCAATGCTTCAAGTGCAAGGAAATGGGGCATTATGCTAATAATTGCCCTAATCCAAGGGTTAGTTATGATCAACATGAGCAACCACTGAAGGCAAAGGACAAAGGGAAATCACATGCGATCACTATTGGCAATGTTGAATATGACAACGATGTGGTGGAATGATTAAGTGTTTATGTAATGGGATTCCAAAATAATGTTGTATCATTGAGTATTGCAATATTTATTGATGTGGTATTCAAAGTGATTGAGATATTTTTTGGAAATAAGATGATATGCGCATAATGAAGATGAGAAAATGAAATGTTTAATAGTATTCATGAGCTCATGATTGATATAAGGACTAAGTGATATCATGGTTTGAGTATATAGAATTTTGAGGATTTTGGTATGTGGAAAGTGTTAACTTTTAACTGCACTCATGTTTTCACTAAGGTATTCAAGAGAATACACTATTAAGGACTTTGAATGTTTGGAATGTGACCAACAAGACATATCTTATGATATGTGGGGATCAACGACAGTATTAAATCTCTGGTAATCGTTGTCACTATATTATGAGAGTGGACTGCAGTATTATAAGCCTAAAGATTAGACTGGATTATGTTGGACATAAGTTAGTATTGTTTAAGGATAGAAGATTTTCGATATTATTGATGGGATGTTATAGTAACGTAGTTTTAGAAAAAGGGACAACCTGCAGGACGGGCGACAGCCCATCGCTTCGGACAAGGCTGTAGGAATCGAACCCACAACCAAAGTGCGACTGGCCTTTATCGCCTACCACTGACCTACAGGAAGTCCCTGTTTAGTAGAAACTAGTGTTATTATATTAAGCAGTATGATATATGAAGTATAAGCCCATTTTAGGAACCATATATGATTAATCTCACTATAGATCTATTTATGCATATAATTTTTGCTAACCTTTTGTTTGAGACAGATGGAATGACCCGTCATTCTATCACATGATCTGCTAACACTTCACGAATAACAAATTCAACTTCATTTATTTAAGAGATGAAGTGGAAATTGTTCAAGGCACGAACAACAGTGAGATTGTACCAAAATAAAGTAAGTATTTATTAAAATTCAAATTTTCAACTTTAGGGAAATGATCTTGAAAATCAAAAATGTTGTCCTAGTGATCTTATACCTAATGAATCAGATGGTACCTTAGATCGTCACAAATTTATGGATTTATGATTACTGGATTTTCCATAGCCATGTTCTCTACCACTCTCCATCAGAACATGATGGTTAGATTTCTCTTCCATATCCATATTTTCACCTATGTGGAAACCCAGTGATTAGTTTATTTGGGTAATAGTTACATTTCATACTTTAGTTTTTAAAGTCAAGTTTTGGTATTCCCTTTTACGATGTGGGTTTCTATTAAAGAAACTTTCAAATAGTAAACCATTTATAACCCCGACGAATTTCGAGGGCGAAATTCATTTTAAGGGGGGTAGAATGTAACAGCCCAAGATTTTATAAAAAAATATTCTTTTTAATTTTATTAATGTCTTGCGTTGTACGCTACACCAAAAGGAGCTTGCACAACACACATCCATGACTTGACTTGCATTACACGCAATCGCGACCTTCCTCGATAGCGTGTGTAGTACGCAATACCGAGTTTCACTAAACAACGATATGCTATAAAAATATTATTAAAACTAGCCGTTATGAATAGTAATAACCACTTTTTGAAATCCAGTAAATCTTATTTTTCAAAATGAACTTTATTTTTGGATTCGGAGTATTGAATTTAGCCTAAGGTGAAATTTTGGTACTTTTCGGATAACTTTCATATTCTGATGAATAGTGAAAATTACTAAATTATAATTAAAAACAACTTTTTTAATCGAAATAATTAATAGTGATAAATCATTAATTTGAGTGGTTTTAAAGTATATTTAGAATATATTTTTACAATTTAATACAATGTTGGTCATTGGATGTAATTTCACATTTAAACTAGACATAAACAAGTGTCAATCTTTTGATAGATATTGTTTCTTAAAAACACGCTATTTGTTTTAACAGCGGGATTTAATTATAAAATTAATTAATGCAACTTTTATGTTATGAATTTGGTAAAATAGACTTCATTTTTGAATTCGGAATATGAAATATAGCTTAGGATGAAATTTTGGCATTGTTCTGAAAAACATCAATTTTTGATGAATAGTGAAACTACTAAGTGGTAGGTTAAAAACTGAATTTTGCATAAAACTTAATTTTACCGCTTCTGTGAATGGAATTTCGAAAATCCGAGAGACACGGTTAATATCAAGGACTAAAATGTGGTTCAATGAGATGAAAATAAATTTTTGGTGAATAGTAACTTTTTACTTTTTTTACCACGGTTAATAGTAAATAAGGTAACTAAGGGTAAATATGATAT
Organism: Viscum album; assembly: GCA_963277665.1. Lineage (NCBI taxonomy): Eukaryota > Viridiplantae > Streptophyta > Magnoliopsida > Santalales > Viscaceae > Viscum > Viscum album. Next base: position 164,354,729 of record OY728159.1, read on the forward strand.
TAATATTACCCTAACACATGTCCTAATTCTATTGGACAAGTGTAATTCGACCAAAAACAAACTTAGGAATAAAATATGACCATTTAGGCCCACTTGGATTAGATTAGGACATTTATTATTAATTTATTTAAAGAAGGGTTAAAATAGTTAAAATCAAAGTTTAATAAGTAAATCATTTTTAATATGGGGTTATACATAAGATAAATTCGACTATAAATATTCATTAGAAAGCTAAAAAGATTTCCTAAATGATGGTATTTTATTTGTAAATTTTAGACATCAAATAAGTTAATTAATTTATGACACAAAGATGATGCAGTAATTATCTTATTTATGAAATATTGACATAATTGATGTTATAAACACCAAAATAAATGTAATTTGAGAATTTTTATGAATTCCACTAATTTTCTAGGTTACTATGATATATTAATGTTGATTTAATCAACTTGGTTCGAACATTTAATTCTGTTATGACTTTCACAAAAATCATATATCAAATAGTGTCAAAATTGACACAAAATAGTTTTTAAATCAAATATTATATTATTAATTGTTATTTTATTCCTAAAAATCTAAGGTTCGGCCAAATGACTTAGATAAGGATATATGTATTAATAATATACAATTTGGGGTTCGTTTGGCATGTTATAGTAAGTTTATTAACCATATAGTGAAAGAAAACAAAAAGACACGGTAAAAGTTAAATTATTTAACTCAGAGTTAAATCTAATTGATCAGGTTAAAATAATATCCTAAACTTGTCTAAATTCTATTGGTTGATAGGATTTCGACCCATCCCCACTTTAGCTTCGAAATAAGACCCTTTGGAACCATTATAAACCGATTTTGACTTTAATATAAAATAATATTTTGAGATATTCCTAAGGTGCCCCTCTCCTCCCTTATAAAAGGGCACCTCCTCCCCCTCCTCTTCACACCAATTTGAGCACTCAAGCTCGGCCAACCCCTGACATTTTCCCTTCTCCACTTCCCTAGAATAATCCTAGAGGTCCTGGTCTTCTCCAAAGACCAATCTTAGTTCCTTAAGTGGAGGATTCAAAAAGGCGTTCCAAAGAAGAGGTAATATCCATTACCGATCTTTTCAATTTCTTTCTTCTTCAACTTCTTCTTCTTTAGTTGTTTCATGATAAAGTAATAACATCAGTATTACTTACATAATGATATGTTATTATAAATATGAAACAACCCTAATTCACCTTCTATCCATCCTACGGAAAAAATGAAATCACCGCGCGTGCGTACGTACGGAATACCGTCTCCACGCCGTGGTGTAATCTATTTTCCACCATCACCTTACAAGGATGGGTATAATGGTGTAATGAGTAACTATATATGATTATTATGAATTAATATTGATACTGAAATAATATATATATATACTCCAATACAATTCCACGATCATAGGAACGATATCATCACTCGTGTGTACGTACGGAATACCGTCTCCACGATGTGATGCGACTCGTTCTACATGATCTTCATTTCATAATGATTATATAAATGAATTGAATGAATGAATATGGTATATACTACACTAATACCATTCTGGAAATGAATTATCTATAACCTAAAGATAAGAATAAGAATTTATTCAACAAAACACGCATAAGAACAAAAAGTTATAAAGACCCGAGTAACAAGTAACAATGAAATATTACTAACAAGAAACTAATAATATGACCATATATGATATCATATCAATATGTATGATTCTGGAATAAGTCAATAACATTATTTAAACCATTATACAGGAGATTCGGACACGAACAAAGCAAATCGGACCTAAGGTAAGGGAAATATCACAATCTCATTTTTATCCGAGATTGTTTATTCGTGAGTATTTACTGGGGTGTATTTTATCATCCACATCCATGTTCCCTAAATATGTAATATTGTTTCCATCCACTTACAATAGTTTAAAGCCAATTTTACCCTTCGGTGAGTTTTTAGTAAAGAATATGAAAGGAATCTTTTGTCGCTTTTTCATACGAGGTACTTTTTGACTTTTCCGACAAAAGTACGAAGAATGTTTTTTTTAACTTATACGGCATGAATGGATTTTTAAAACATTGTTTCCAAGAAGCTTCCTTTACAAGTTTTCAAGTTTATTTTTAATCAACTTCTTTTATTTTAAAGTTGTATGACATGTTATGAAAGGAAAAATGTTTTTGAAGAAGAAATGATATTTTCCTCAAGAATGGAGTTCAAGTGATTTTCAAAATTATTTTCCATCTAAGATAATAAAGGGTTCTGTTTTTATCCCTATTATTACATTGATTTGATCATGTTGTGATGGAATTATTTTTATGAATTCCTTTATCTTATATGAATTGATTTATGATGTCATTATGTTTCAAGAATCCCATTTTTGTTTCATGTGTTATGCGATGATGTATGTTTTATGATTATGTGGCACACATAAGAAAGGATTCATTATAAGATGGGTGGGACCTATATCTCCCTCCAATGCATTGGGTAATGATTTTATATCTCATGAGATAGACATGGCTGGAACGGAAGGTTATTTCGGTTCAGTGATACAGGACTGAAACGAGGAGTGAACTCGGTTCAGAAAGGGACTTTGTCCACTAAGATAGTCTTGGCAATAAGTCATGACTAACAAGAAATGATTTTCCATGATTATGTGTGCATGCCACAAAGTTTCAAGTTTTATGTTATGATTATGGGAATCTCATTTTCACTTCTATGATTTATCCCATGTTATGATATTATGAGCTCTTTTGCAGGTTAAGATTTCCAAAAAAGCTATGTTCTTTTGATTGATATTTCTTTTGTTTACCCTTACTGAGCATTTGAGCTCACCCTTTTATGTTTTATTTTCCCCAGGACATAAAGAAAGGTTTTAGGTAAAAAAAAAAGGAAGATCTTTATGGGAGATGTTGAAGATCTTTCCCCACGATTAGAAGATTTTATTCCGAGTTTCCAAAGACACTAAACTATTACGATCCTTGTGTGTGTGTTTTTGTTATGTACTAAGTATTCCGCAAAAGTAATGTAATTTCCATGTACGTTAGGCTTCGGGTCATTATAATGATATAATAAAATTACTATATTACATATACTTATATGTTTTTATGTTAATTTATTGACCAAAAACCATCTCTACTTCCATCAAATAGGTTATGAAATCATCATTCATATGTACGAAAAACTACCGCCTCACGAACCGATGTTATTCATTTTTAAATTACCACCTATAAATGCTAGATATAATGATGAATTTATTATTTATATATGATATTTATGATATTATTATTCTTATATAATTATTATATCACACATACCTTCATAATCTCATGTTTTTGGGCATACGATAACGTCGCTCGTGTTTATGGCAGACTACCGCCTCATGAAGCAATATGATTCATTCACACTTTACATGGAAGGTATTAAGGATGATTTTAATTAAAATATATTATATAATGACATAAAAATGGTTATATAATGGTAATATATCATTTACCTTTTTTATTTCAATCCGACAAGAAAATGGAAATAATGTTCATACGTACTTACAGCCTACTGTCTCCATGAATGGTGCATTTCATTCTCCATCACTATTTTTTTAAGATTACAATAAATACATATATAATGAATATATATGATATTTTTATAATGGTTAAAACTATATATATTATAAAATAATTATCAAATTAATATTACTAAACATAAAAAAAAACAAAATATATATGAAAAACAAAGTGGTTGTTACTTGAAACGTAACTTCAACATGGAATTGTAAATAAATGGGAAATAAAAGGGTATAAGAAATAATATATGATATGATATATATAAATATTTTTATGTAAGATATGTATAATAAACTTATATTAATTATACATGATGGTTTGAAATTTTTTGACATAATTCAAGACTTAAGGTAAGGTATTTTCTAGTCTCTCTTTTATTTTTGGGAGACAAATGAAAATTTACCACTCATTTATTTTATATTGTGTATATACAATACATTTTACATGTTATATAATTAGTATAATTATTTTAATGATATTTAATGTTTCATTTTACTTTATTATTTATTGGGGCTTATGAATCAAAAATATTACTATAGTGGTTAGAGATTTCCATCACACTTTTTTTACTTCTGTGAGACACATGCCATATTCACCTCCTATTTATTTTATGTGGTGTATATACTACCCATGAATGAATTTTATGATTATTATACTTAAAATTATGGCGATTTACATATCCATTTTATTATGTCTCTTTCATGGGGCTTACATTTCAAATTTACCAAAGTGGTAAAGATTTTATGTTACAATCTCACCATTTATCAGGATTGTTTATGATTATGTCTCTGATAGTAAAATATTATGATAAATCTATCAAGTAACTCATGAATTTTATTCTCCTATGTTCACTCCATGATAAAACATTTATCCCCTTTATTTTACTCTCATTATGTACTCAATATTTCAAAAAATAATGTTTTTAAGAAAAATAATCTTTTCTATTGAGAACTATTTTTCTTACAAAACTATGTTTCCTAAGAATTTTTAATTTTTTTTATGTTTTAAAAAGTGTTTTCAAAGTGGAAAGGATATTTTCTTAATGATGTGTTTTAAATTATTTTTAAATCTTCCTTTATAAATTTTCATGTTTATTTTCAAAGAAAAGTATTTCCAAAATGTTTTATTTTTAAAAAAATTTATTTTCAAAGAAAAGTTATTTTTTTTAAAAGAAATGTTACAAGTGATATTTCAAAATAATTTCCATCTAATATGAAATCCTTTTATGTAAATTATTATTTACTAAGGTTATTTTCCAAGGATATCATTCTTATTATTTCTCTTAATTGTTTATGTTTTTGATGAAAAGATGTTTATGAAAATTTTTCTCTACCTCAGGGTGTACCATGATAAAATTATTATGAAACCTGTTTGTTTTTCCATGGGTTATGAAATAATGAAATAATGAAATGATTATCAAACATGTATCTTTTATATAGGTTATGATATGATGAACTTTTTATGAAACCCATTTCATTTCATGGGTTATGATATGATAAATATTTTGTGATCTTGTGGACCAAATGTGTATGATTTTAATTATGTGATAGGTGGAATATATATCTCCCTAAAATGCATTGGGTAATGATAAATGTTCTATGATATCAAAGGGTACATTGGTGGTTATCCCAAGATCAAAAAGGAGGGTACAAAGGTGGCTATCCCATACCTAAAAAATAGGTTACATGAGCAGTTAGACCAACCTAAAAGTAGGTACAATGTGGTTAGGCCAAGAATAACATGTTATGAATGTATTGGTTGGTATTATTGACATAATATTTTCTAGGATTATGTGCATGCCACAAATCTATGTATTATTCCAATTTTATGCACTCATGGTTAATGTTCTTTGATTCCCTTATGATTAATGTCTTATAAACAGCCAATATTTATGCCATGACTCAATATTATGATATTTTATATGTAGGGTATGGTTTTCAAATGTTATGATCATATTCACATACCCTTATGTTCATGTTGTGCTTACATATATCCATTTTTCCCTTAATGAGAATCTAAGCTCACCCTTTCTTATGTTTCCTTTCCCTAGGTTATGAAGAATGGTTTTAATTATGATTACTAAAGGGTAATATCTTTATGGGAGACATTGAAGATATTCTATTAATTAAGAAGATTGTGTTCCAAGTTTCCAAAGGAACTAAACTATTATGATCCTTAGGTGCATGTTTGTTTAATTTAATGAATATTCATCTAAAAATATGTAATATCCATGTATGAAAATATTGGGTTGGTATAGTTGGTATCAGAGGATAAGTTTAGTTAACCTTTGGAAACTATGATGTGAAAACCTTAGTGATATCTCTAAGGGAATTTCTAAGCATAAGTCTAAGGATAAGTCAAAGTATACAAATATGTCTTGTAATTTTGGTAAAGTATAGAGAGAGTGGTTTCTAAAAAATTACATCCCTATATAGATGCTAAAACTGGATGTGGATCTGAAACAGAGGTACCTGGGGATATTAACTCTAAGATTGGTGCATTGAGCTAGAACTGATCATCACCTGGTGCATACTGACAAGACTTACTACACACCTGGTTTGACACTCCCAGGGGATATGTTTTGGAAATTTACAAACACTTTACAAATCATTATAAAGGATTGAAATAGATAATGACCTTAAATGGACTAGATTTAACATAATGTGTCATAAATTGAAAAGAAGATGCCATGATTTGGACACCCTATAAGTGATTTTTCATAATTATATGGATCTCCACTATGATTAGTGTTACTCACACTATTTTTTTGTTTTTTGTTAATGGATAGAACCCAGAGGAACTATATTAATGTTGAGAGAAAATAATAATGTAATTAATTTACTACTGAGCATCCAAGAGTTATGGGATATGGAATGAAAAATCTCATTGCTATGATCACCCAACTTTATCAAGCTAAAAATCACACTGGACTTCCAAACGAACAAAAAAGGGAACAAAATTCTGTTGATTCCTTCATGATAAAACATCCACATTCTTTCAATGGGTCTTATGATCCAATAGTTTCTAAATAACAGATCAAAACCACTGAAAATACAATTTATCTTCTCCAGGTTTTAGAACATGAAAAATTCATTTTGGCTGTCTATCATTTGGAAGGTGAAGTAGATCAATGGTGGAATCTTATCAAGAATACAATGAAACATGATGAAATTGACTCCATGGATTGGGATGAGTTCAAGAAGTTATTTTTCAAAAAGTAATTCCCGAATATTCTTCATATAAATATGGATAATTAGTTACATTATTTAAAGAAAAATGATGTTGAATCCATTGATACCTATGAGGAAATTTTACAAGACTTGCGAGTTACACTTCTGGTATTATCATCCTACCTCAAAGTAAGGTTGATCAATTATTTAGTGGATTAAGACCAAGTCTCCTAAGGGATTTATCCATAAGAGAATTCAATATATATAAAGATATTGTTCGATGTGATACCATTTTGGAAATGGAGGTTGAAGTTACATATCAATCTCATGATTTTGATAAGAAGAGAAAAATGGAATTCAAAGGAAAGTTTAAAAACCATGGATATATGAAGATGTGATTTACTTTATCCTCAAAGTGTGGGAAGAAACAAGGAGGAAATTTTCTTATGGGAACTAGTAAATATTTTAAGTGTGGATGGTAAGGTCATTGGACAATTGATTTCTAAAGTAATGGGAAGAAGTTAGTTAATGATATGAATAGATAAAAAATCTACACAGAATGCACCACCCACTTTCCAGTGTTTCAAATGAAAGGATTAGTGGAATTATGAAAATCCATGCCCCAATCCAAGGGATAATGAGGATGATAATCCACAAAAACCTTTGAAGACAAAATAAAAAGGTAAATCTTATGAAATCATGATGGTTTAAGTGAATCATGATAATTTGGGAACACTAATCCTCCCCTCCTCAGTTGGGAATTTCATATTTTATTTTGTATGAATGATCCCTATAAAAAAATTATTAAACCTAATTTGGTGAAATTCATATAATTAAATCCCTCTATATGAATTATAGAATAACTATATCACATTTTATATTACATCAGTACAAGGTTGAATCGAAGCTTCCAATGGAAATGTTTTTGTATAAGATAAGAACTTATTTGATGAATAAAAGGTGAATTGTAAGAACCCAAACCTTATTTTCAGGTATGTTTTCCTTTTCTGGATGTTTTTTACAAAAAGAGAAATTTCTGGAAATTTCCAAAGTACATGTCATGTACTTTATGAGTACACGCCGTGTAATCAGTTACCACGGGTAGCCATGTACTGGTCGTGTAGTGGCCACACACATGGCCATGTGGGGGTGACTTGGAGGCCACCTAAAGTGGAGTATGGAAATGGAAAGTACACACTATGTACTTCAAAAGTACACGCCGTGTATTTTATTTTTTTATTAAAAGAACCGGGGTCGCATCTAATCAACAGAGCACCCTTCTTCTAGGTCTCATTTGTCCGAGAGAACCCATACAGCCGTGATACTTCTTCGAACCCCGAGCCTTTATCTGATCTCTGATTCGACCGCCGTTGATTGCATTGAGATCACCTCAATAAGATCTTCTTTCTTCTAAATCATCATTTCATGATTCTTTCTCTTTCTCATGTTATCCTCTATTGAACGTTTTAGACATTTTTTAGATATTCGTAATTCTAAGGTGATTTAATCCCTGAGACTCAAGTATAGCGATCTCCCAATGCTGAGGTAGGTGGTTTGTGCCTTTCCATTGAAATTATTTGAGTAATATGTGCAATTTTTCCCAATACCCTTGAACGGGGTATTGTGTATTAACTATTTTACCCTTGTTAATTTCCTGCCATGATTGTATGCTTGCGTAGAGGTTAATTGGATATGAATAGGGTTGATTGCTTTTTCTTGGATGTGTTTGACCACGCTTTGTTCTGTGTATGACCGTTGGTCCTGTTTAGCCTGTTAGGCCACCCTGCCATGATTTTCCATGCCTAGTTGTAGGATGATGCGATTATTGTTATCTGACATGCTTGATATGCTATAGACTATTTATCCAAGTAGTTCATGAGGATTACTTTAGATATATTTCACTACTATTATTGTTTGACTTACACAGGGTTGTGGGAACCTAGTGTAGTAGACTATAAGGGGGATTGACCATGTGAGATTCCTCAGAGAGTCTTTGATTACTTTAGACTATAAGGGGAATTGACCGTGTGAGCCTCCTTAGAGATTATTTGATTACTTTAGACTATAAGGGGAATTGACCATGTGAGATTACATAGAGATTATTTAAACCAATTTTGGATATAAGGGGAATTGACCATGTGAGCTTCCTCAGAGAGTCATTGGCCACACTTGGCTATAAAGGGAATTGACCATGTGAGCTTCCTCAGAGAGTCATTTATCACTTTAGACTATAAGGGAAATTGATTGTGAGTACTTCCCTAGAGAGTCTTTGTATATTATTATAGATGAACTAGAGGGGATAGGCTGTGTGTACTTCCCAGAGGGTTACCTTCTTTGATTAGCTGCTTATTTGGTATGCGAAATTGAATTCTTGAAACTGTGGAATTGTTTACTGCTATGTTACTTATTTCCTACCATATTTATTCACTGACTATTAGGCACAAATATTTGGGTGGTTTCCTACTGGTATTTAGTCTCACAACCTATTTGGGTCATGCTTTTGGGCGCAAATAGATTATATTGTTGCAGGTATAGATAAGGGAAAACACCCTTCTACTTCTGGTTCTTGATTGACTGTGGAGTTGGAGAGCATGGGACCAAGCTATGGCTTGAAATGCTAAGGAGTTATTTACTTTCTTTATTTTGTATTTGGTTTAGTATTGTTGTATTCCAAAATTGTGATTTGTTTGGAATCTTTCCTAGACATATGTAACATGCATCATTCATATATATATATGTGTGATCCAGTTTATTATTTTCCAGTCTTCTGTTGTTTACTTTTGTATAGATTATTACAACTTCCGCTATTGCTATTGTTTTTCTTCCGTTGTGTTACTCTGCCAATGAGGGAATATTTTCCCCACTATCACACCTAAGGCCCTCGCTGCTAGTCGGTAGCCTCTGGCGTTTGGGGAAATGCGCTTGAGTTCATGTGACCAACCGGGTATGGGGCACTTCTGGGTGGCTTCCAGAATTGGGATGTTACAAAGTGGTATCAGAGGAATTATTTTCTCTTGAATTACTATTTAGAGCATTTAGCCAGGGATATGATGGAATAGGTACTTGGTAATAAGTTGTGCCCAGGAGTAGCTAACCCGTGTACAGGGAAAATCTAATCTACCTCGTTTAATACATTTTTTTTTGGTTTTTCAATTTTATGGTTGATTTGATTTTCACCGCTGGGTGACTCACATGTTTTTTACTATTAATGTTAATGTTATTGAGGTTCTATTTCTATCGCAACCCGATTAGATGAGGGTATTCCATCTCATGCATCATATTGGCACTTGTTAGAAATCACATATCTTGCATTCTTTCCTTGCCATTTTGGATACATTAGTTATTTCATGTTATTGTGATAGGTGTTGTGTAAAATATGCATGCTGTTGTGATAGATGTCGTGATAGAATACCTGCTTTTTTAGAGCATTGATTGTTTAGGGTTTTTCTTGAATGAACACCAAAATTTGGTTCATGAGGTGTTATGGGCCCTTATGGACCAGAATTTGGTGGATCATTGCACTGTTATACTTGTTTATAACATGTATAAGATGCAAAGATTTGATTTTTGGGGAGTATGGTCCCTCACAGATTGGAATTTGGCACTTAAGGGACCGTTTCGGTGTTTTTCTGGGCTCTGGAGTAGTTTCTGAGGCTTACTGTCTGGAAAAACCCAGAATACACGCTGTGTAATTTTGACTACATGCCATGTGTTCTTCTATTTCTGAAGAAATTATTTTTTAAGTGCACACCTTGAACCATATGTACACTATGTGTAGTCTCTAACCATGTCATAGGCTGTGTGGGTAGAGACACGAGATAAGGAAATTCTCATGGGAACCCACCGTGTACCGGATGTACATGTCATATGTCTAGAACCTATGTTCACCCATGTGACTAACAACACAGTGGTATACAATATTAGGTTTTACATTCCATTTTAGTCTTTCACACACTATGTAGTGTGATCCTGGAGTCCGACTGTGTATTTAACAACACGGGTCAGTGAAATCCTCTAAGTACATGCTATGTCTGTCTAGAACACGCCGTGTAATGTGAACCGTGTAACCAGCTGTGTAGCTAACAACACGGGTTGGTGATGTTCATCTAGTACACACTATGTCTAGAAAAAACATGATGTGTAGTCTTGCTCTAGGAGAAACTGTGTGGTTTATCCATGTAAGGGAACTCGGGTAGGAAAAAAGGATTCAATAACACACTGTGTAGTGGACATACACGTCGTGTATCTGTGTTTTGTAAAACATGAAGGCTTTCTTTCTCCTGTTCCCTTATTGTGGTTCTAACTTTCAGTCCTTGATAATCTTGTTCAAAAGTGTGCACTTGAACTTGTAGAGTCATGCCACCGAGACATCCTCTAATTGTACGCTAGTTTCCAGGTGGTGATCAGACACCGGATGTGGCTGATTAGGGACTTCCAGCGGATCCTCCAGTTGTGCCAGCCTTGGCACCAGCCATTGTACCTGACACAGGTGCTAATTCATAGTTTAGAGAGGGTTTCATGAGGATGATGCAGACCTTTTAGGGAGTGCCATCTCCTGCCTCATCAATGACAGAATTTATGCGGGTCTTTCAGTAGCAGCATCCTCCCACTTTCTCAGGGGATGGAGGACCCTAAGCTGTAGAGTCATGGATAGAAGCCATGATGATGATCTTCAAGCATCTAGAGATATCTTCAGAGAGGAGGGTGAATCTCACTACGTACATGCTTCGAGACTCCTCCAAAAGGTGGTGGGATATGGTCTCACAGGCGGGACACCACCAAAATATGGCTTGGGATGAGTTTCAGTGCATCTTCTACGGTTACTTCTATCTGGAGACCTTGAGGGCCAATCGAGCCTGAGAGTTCATGAGTTTAGATCAAGGTACTATTTATGTTATGGAGTATTCCTCTTGCTTCACTGAGATGAATCGCTTTACCCCCTTTCTAGGGGGAGATGAGTTGTTCCTTTCACGGAAGTTTGAGGATGGTCTCATGTTGGATGTCCGATCCCATGTGAACATATTTAGGTTGAATTTGATATCCTTTATCTTAAACCAGGCACTGATTACAGAGTGTAATTTGAGGGATTCTAGAGCTATGATCCAGGGCGGTTCAACATCCAAAGTTATTATTCCTCCTACTGATAGTAGGAAGCGCTGCTAGGAGACTGCATGTGGAGATCAGAGTAGGCAGGATGCTTTTTCTGGTAGCCAGGTGGTGTGATACTAGTGTAGAAACAGTGGGAATACGAGGCCACATTGCCCGAGAGACCCAGTGGAGTGACGATATTGAAGAAAGATGGGTCACCTTTAGTGTTTTTGTTAGAACTTCTTACCAGCAGCTAGTGAAAGGGGTTCTTCGATGACTCCTTGTTCAAGAGCAGCGCCGCCAGTTTTTTCACCAGTCTGGAAACTGGAGTTCTTCCAGCCATTCAAGCTGAGGTGGAGGTCGTGGTAATGGTAGTCAGTCGCCAATATTTCAGTGACAAAAGGGTAGATCAACTCAGAGTGGTCAAGCAGGGTCACAGGGCAATGGTGCATGCCAGCCTTTTAGAGTGGAGTAGAACCAGTAGGAGCAGGATCCCGGAACCTCTACAGTTCGAGGTACGATCTTAGTAGCCTCAGTTTTAGCTTCTGCTCTTTTTGATACAGAGGATTCCCATAGCTTTATATCTATTTCTTTCATTATGAGCCTTGGTCTCTGCATCTTTTCTTTTTCTGATATCTTGATGCTAGACACTCCATTGGGGATGAGAATGGATAGTGTACATTAGTGTAGAAGTTCCCTCTAGAGGTTGGTGGATATCACTTTTTATGGGACCTCTATATCCTAGAGATGATAGGCTATGATGTCATTATTAGGATGGATTGGTTAGTTACCTTCCAGGAAGTCGTTGACTGTTATCGCCGCAGGGTGAGTTTCACATCACCATAGGGTAGATCATTTCTTTATAGGGGCTAGTGGGATGTCCAGACGAGCATAGTAGGACCTGAGCATCATGGGAGGAGAGGAGTTACATCCCATATTTCTAGTCTATACATGGATGACCAGGGTACTTCATAGTTACACTTTCCTCCAGTGGTGGATCGTTTCAGGGACGTCTTCCCAGATGACTTTTCAGGTTTGCCTCCAAAGCGAGAGGTAGAATTTTCTATTGAGCTTGTTCCAGGAGCGGCACCGATATCCATTCCTCCTAATAGGATGGCTACAGCAGAGTTGAAGGAGCTCAAGAAGAAGTTGGAGGAGTTGCAAGAAAAGGGTTTCATTCAACCCAGTACTTCTCCTTGGGGTTATCCTGTCCTATTTACGAAGAAGGAAGATGGTACACTTAGGATTTGTGTGGACTATCGGAAGTTGAACCAGTTGATGGTCAATAACCGATATCACTTGCCTAGGATTGATGATCTCTTTGATCAGTTTTGAGGAGCCTAGGTGTTCTCAAAGATTGACCTGAGATCTGGTTACCATCAGTTGTGTGTTAGACCATTTGATATACCGTTCAAATCATTCTAGAGTAGGTATGGTCTATAAGAGTACATGGTTATACCGTTCGGTCTTATAAACGCACCGACAATTTTCATGGTACTAATGAACCGAGTGTTCCATCCGTACTTGGATTCTTTTATGGTGGTCTTTGTGGATGATATCTTGGTGTACTATCACACTCGAAATGACCATGATACCCATCTTGAGGTCATTTTGAGTACACTGAGAGAGCATCAGTTATATGCTATGCTCTCAAAATTCCACTTCTAGATGGATCAGATTCACTTCTTAGGTCATGTTATCTCTGAGAGAGAAGTATCAGTAGACCCAGAGAAAGTGAGAGCAGTAGTTTCCTGGGAGCATCCGAAGAACTTCTTTGAGGTACATAGTTTTCTAGGGATGGATGGATACTACAAATACTTTATACAAGACTTTTCACGCATAGTAGCACCACTCACGGGTTTGACTAAGAAGGGTGAAAAGTTCTTGTGGTCAGATTATTGTGAGTCATCCTTTCAAGAGCTGAAAGGGAGATTTACTTCAGCACCAATACTATTCTTTCCAGATATGGGCAAGAGATATACTGTTTACTATGATGCATCCGGTTTCAGGCTGGGTTTTGTGCTTATGCAGGGAGAAGGAGTCATTGCGTACAGGTCTCGGTAGTTGAGGCCACATGAGAGGAATTACCCGACACACAATCTCGAGTTGACAACAGTTGTTCATGCTTTACACTATTAGAGACATTATCTGTTAGGAGAGCATTTTGTGGTTTTCACAGACCACAAAAGTCTCAAGTACATCTTCACTTAGCATGACTTGAATTTGAGACAGTGAAGGTGGGTTGGGTACCTTCTGTCTTTTGACTTTGAGCTTACCTATACGTTAGGGAAGGGCAATGCAGTGGCTAATGAACTGAGCAGGAGGACCCATATACAAGTAGTTTAGGAGGCCAGTAGTGAGTGGAAGCTTATGGATCTGTTCTTTGAGATGTATTTGGAGGTGCATGACGGATAGGGGCAGACATTTATTTCTTATGTAGTGGTTACCTCTACTTTTCTTGATCGAGTTCGAATGAGGCAGCTATCAGATTATGAAGGCCTAGTCCTATGGGATAGCGTGTTAGGAAAGGACCCTATTCCTAGATGGACTAAAGGCAATGATGATAACTTTTATTTATAGGGGCACGTATGGGTTCCAATAGACATAAACGAGGAGCTAATGCGGGACTTTCATTCCTCAGTTTGGGCAGTTCATCGTGATTTCACCAAAATGTATCATAATCTACACCATCAGTATTGGTGGCCAGGTATGAAGAGAGATGTTGCTGGTTTTTTCATGAAGTGTTCCACCTCTCACCAGGTGAAGGTGGAGAATTAGCAACCAGAAGGTATTTTGCAGTAGTTACCCATTCCCGAGTTGAAGTGGAATGATGTCACGATGGATTTAGTGATAGGGTTTCCGAGGTCGCCTCAAGGGAATGATGCAGTTTGGTTTGTCATTACAGACTCACGAAGGTTGCCCAATTCTTGTTGATCAAGGAGACCTTCAGTGTTGATGAGTTGGGATGGTTGTACATCCATGAAATTGTACATCTTCATGGAGTTCCACACTCCATTATTTCAGACAAGGATGGCCATTTTACTTCTCGGGTCTGGTAGGGTCTTCAGAAGTCTTTGGGTACACATGTAATTTTGAGTACAACTTACCACCCCCAGACAGATGGCCAGTCTGAGTGTACGATTTAGGTGCTTGAGGACATGCTTTGAGCATGTACCTTAGATTTTGGAGGTTCTTTGGAGAATCACGTACCTCTTGTGGAGTTTTCCTACAAAAATAGGTTTCAAGCAAATATTCAGATGACACCTTATGAGGCTTTGTACGGTAGGCCATGCCGATCACCCTTATGTTGGCTGGAGGTAGGAGAGGCAGCTTTGCTGGGAACTCATTTGTTCAGGAGACCACAGAGCAGATAGAGTTGATTCAGAAGAGGATGACTATTGCACAATCTCGACAGAAGTCTTATGCTGATCAGCGGAGAAGACCTATAGAGTTCAAGGTCAGGGATCATGTTTTCCTGTGTGTCACACCGAGGTTGGGGCATAAGAGAATTAGGAGTCAGGGTAAGCTTTCCCCAAGGTACGTCAGACCATTTTAGGTTGTAGAGAGAGTTGGGACAGTTGCCTATCGGTTGCAGTTACCCCAGAGGTACCAAGCTATGCACGACGTTTTTCACGTTTCTTAGCTCCGACCTTACTTTTCAGACCCATCTCATATCTTTCAACCTGAGGAGGTTGAGCTCAAAGTGGATGCGTCATTTGAGGAGCATCCTATCCAGATTGTTGATCACAGTACAAAGGTTCTCTATGGCCAGTTTGTTCCTCTGGTATGGGTGCTATGGCAGCACGGGCGAGTACATGATGAGAATTGGGGGAGGGAGGCCGATGTACGAGCATAGTGGCCGGAGCTGTTCAGGGTTTCTTCTTCTACACCATTCTAGGGAAATTTGGGGACAAATTTCTTTAAGGGGGGAAGTTTATAAGAACCCAAACCTTCTTTTTAGTTATTTGTCCTTTCCTAGTTGTTTTTGAGAAAAAGAGAAATTTCTATAAATTTCCAAAGTACACACTATGTACTTTATGAGTACACGTTGTGTACTCGGTTACCACGGGTAGCCGTGTGCTGGTCGTGTAGTGTCCACACACACGACCGTGTAGGGGTGACTTGGAGGCTTCCTAAAGCAGAGTACGAAAATAGAAAGTATACGTCATGTATTTTAAAAGTACACACCGTGTATTTTATTTTTTTCATTAAATGGTCCGGGATCACGTCTAATCAAAAGAGCACCCTTCTTCTAGGTCTCATTTGTCCAAGAGAACCCGAACGACTGTGATCCTTCTCCAAGCCCCCAAGCCTCTATCCAATCTCTAATTCGACATCTGTCAATTGCGTTGGGATCACCTCGGTAAGCTCTTCCTTCTTCTAGAGCATCGTTTCTTGATTCCTTCCCTCTCTCAAGTTATCCTCTATTGAATGTTTAGACATTTTCATAGATCTTAGATGTTATAAGGTGATTCAATCCTCGAGACTCAAGTATAGAGATCTCCCAACGCTGAGGTAAGTGGTTTGTGCCTTTCCATTGAAAGTATTTGAGTAATATGTGAAATTTTTCCCAATACCCTTGAATGGGGTATTGTTTATTTACCATTTTACCCTTTTTAATTTCCTATCATGCTTGTATGTTTGAGTAGAGGTTAATTGGATATGAATAGGGTTTATTGCTTTGTCTTGGATGTGTTTTCCCATGCTTTGTTTTGTGTATGACCATTGGTCCTGTTTAGACTGTTAGGCCGACCTACCATGATTTTCCATGCCTAGTTGTTGGATGATGCAATTATTGTTATATGACATTCTTAATATGATATAGATTATTTAGCTAAGTAGTTTAGGAGGTTTACTTTGGCTGTATTGCACTATTATGCTTGTTTGACTTACACATGGCCATGAGAACCTTGTGTAGTAGACTATTAGGGGGATTGACCATGTGAACTTCCTGAGAGAGTCTTTGATTACTTTATACTATAAGGGAAATTTACCATGTGATATTCCTTAGAGATTATTTGATTACTTTAGAATATAAGGGGAATTAACCATGTGAGCTTCCTCAGAGAGTCATTGACCACACTTGGCTATAAGGGGAATTGACCGTGCGAGCTTCTTCAGAGAGTCATTTATCACTTTAGACTATAAGGGGAATTGAATGTGAGTGCTTCCTCAAAGAGTCTTTGTATATTTTTATAGATTAACCAGAGGGTATAGGCTGTGTGTACTTCCCAGAGGGTTACCTACTTTGATTAGATGCTTATTTGGTATGCGAAATTTAATTCTTGAAACCGTGGAATTGTTTACTGCTCTATTACTTATTTCCTGCAATATTTATTCACGGACTATTAGGCACAAATATTTGGGTGGTCTCCTACTAGGATATAGTATCACACCCTATTTGGGTCATGATTTTGGGCCCAAAAAAATTATATTGTTGCAGGTATAGATAAGGGAAAGCGCCCTTCTACTTTAGGTTCTTGAATGATTGTGGAGCTGGAGAGTATGGGACCAAGCTATGGCTTGCGATGCTGAGGAGTTGTTTACTTGATTTATTTTGTATTTGGTTTAGTAATATTGTATTCCAACATTGTGATTTGTTTGGATTATTTCCTATACATATGTATCATGCATCATTCATATATATATATATATATATGTGTGTGTGTGTGCTCCAATTTATTATTTTCCAGTCTTCCACTGTTTACTTTTGTATGGATTATTACTGCTTCCGTTATTGCTATTGTTTTTCTTCCGTTGTTTTACTCTACCAATGAAGGCATAGTTTCCCCACTATCACACCCAAGGCCCTCAATACTAGTCAGAAACCTTTGGCATTTGGAGAAATGTGCTTGAGGACATGTGACCAACCGGGTACGGGGCGCCTCTGGGTGGCTTTCGAAATCGGGACGTTACATGAATTCTCTTTCGGAAGCATTTATGTCTCAAGGTAAGATTAACATATGTGTTTCCTTGCAAAAAAAAAGTTATGGATACCATCATGGGTTTATAAGTTTATGTTTGATCATAAGTTAAAACTCATTGAAACCCCATTTTATTTTTTATGTGATGGGAGCTTATCAATATTAAGGGTGTTTTAAGAGACGTTTATGGAAATGAAACCCTTTGGTTTTGTATATAGTGGACAAGATTATTCATGAGGAATGAATTAAATATTTGTATAAATATGATTAAAGGTACAATAAACAATTTGGGTTTATCTTATCTTTTATGTTGAGATAATTATTGGTTATAGTCGACCACCTTATGAAATCATCACACTTCATTGCCTCTAGAGAAGATTTATCTTTGGAAATGCTTTCCAGAATATAAATTAAGAAAGTGGTAAGGTTTCATGGAGTACCAAATTCATTTGTATTTTATTAGAATGTGGAGTTTAACTCAATGTTTTGGTGAATTATTCAACAATATATTGATACAGAGTTGAGTTTCATTACTGTGTATTATTCTTAGACAAATGACCATTTTGATAGAATAATTCAAACCCCAATGGATACTGTAAGATATTTTCCTATAGATTTAAAATGTGGATGGGATAAAAAACTTAATCATGTTTAGTTTTATTTAAATTATTGTTTTCACTTGATCATTTAGATGGATCATTATGAATAACTTTATAAATGAAAGTTTAGAACTCCAATGTACTCGAATAAATTTGCAGAAAGAAAGATATTGGGACCTGAGAAAACTGATGAGATGGAAGAGAAGTTTATATCCATTAAACAATATGTAATTATTTCATAGAGTTAATATAGATGTTATTTTGATAATATTATACACGATCTATAATTTTAAGTTAGTGAGAAGGCCCTTCTATGAATTTCTCTATGGAAGAAAGAAGGGAAAACTAAGCCCTAGGTATATCAGTACCATTAAAACACTTGATCATATTGAGACAGTAGATTATTATTTAGTGCTTCCATAAAACCTCTATCAAGTCCATGATGTTATCCATATATATATACAAAATAATTAAATACCAAACCCTTTACATGTAATGATATCAGAGTTTGTACCGCTGGAGTAGGATTTTTCTTATAAGGAATAATCAGTTGAGATTCTAGATCATATTGAGAAAGTTCTATGAAACAAGACCACTCACCTAGTCAATGTTTTATGGTGAAACTACCAGATTGAGTAAGCTACATAGAAACCTAAATATTTAATGTATAAAAAGTATCCTTAATTTTTGATACCAAAGTGATGAATTTTGAAGGAAAATTTCATTTTAGAGGGGGGGGGGGTAGAATGTAACACCTCGATATTTTGTGATTTTTTTAAATAAATATAACATTTCTATATTTTTCATTACACAAAATATAAAGTTTATATTTTGTTTCATGAAAAACTGATTTTGGATTACATTACACACAACACTAATTTAATCATGTGCTACACGCAACATTGGGTAATCTTGTGTTACACACAACACTGAGCTTTAAAAAACCACATTATATTATTAATATAGTCATTTAAACATGACCGTTATAACCCAGACATTAAACATAGTTATATGAATAATAATAAATAATTTTTAAATATTAATTATAATGGTTTTATATAAATAAAACAAATTTATAAAAAACATACTTAATTTTTTGTAAAGTATTTATATGTTTCCAAAATACAATTTTCTCAAAAAATGATTTTCATTTACTTTTGTGAAAATTAATAAAATTATTTTTTAAAATTTTTTGAAAATTAATTTTATAAAATATACATCAATTTATAAATAAATATGTCAAAATTAGCTTAGGGTGGGTTTTTGGGATTTTTCTAAAAAGCTTCATTTTTTGATGAATAGTGAAAAATACTGAATTTTAATTGAATAATGCCTTTTAGTTTAATCTATTTATAAGATTAAATTATATTTTTAGTTGGTTTTAAAGTAAAATTATTTAAATTATATATTAATTAATCTAATTTAGGTTTTTGGAATCAATTTCATATTGAATTTTGATATAAAAACTTTGTAGACTTTTGACCATTTTCCCTTAGAAAACTCACGTTCTCATCACGTTACCACTTCTGTGAATGGAATTTGGAAAAATAAATTTCATATTTAGAGTCATAATAATTTATATTATCTAATAATTTCAGCATAATTCTTTACCAAAATGAAAATTAAAAAAAATAAAAATTATTTTCTGCGGTTACGGTAAAAATGGGTTTACTAGGGGGTTAAACTAAAAAGATAAGAGTAAAAAATAACCCAAAACTTTTAAAAAAATAATTTTATATAAATATTTCAACCTTAACCATTATATTCTTGATAAAATTATATTATTAGAGCCTTGTGACATGAAAAAATGTTTGTGTAATTCTTTCTTTAAAAAACTACAAGTGTGCCACCCTCCTCACTTATAAAAGGCCACCCCCTATCCTCTCTTGTAAACACCTTAAAAAAAATTTGGATTGGAAAATACCCACATAAATAAATTCCCCAATTCCATAATCTAATACTATAATACTTAGTTTTTTAGAAATAAAACCTATGAAGGATTTTGGTACAAACCTAAGGAGGATAACCAAAGAAGAGGAAACATTCATCAACTAATGTCTTTGCATTATTTCTTCCTCCACCTCATTAAATTATTATTATAAAATGATTATAAAATCAACTTATTAAATTAAATATAATGATATGTTTTCATGTTAAGGGAATTACCTACAAACATATCCACTTCCATCAAATAGGTTATGAAATCATCATACATGTGTATGGTAGAGTACTGCCTCGTGAACCATTGTCATTCGTTTTTACATTACCAACTATCAAGGATGGTAATAATCATGGATTTTTTATTTATATATTATATATATTATATTATTATACTTATTAAATTATTATATAACACATACTTTCATACTCTCCATTTTTGGGGAATACGATAATGTTGCTTGTGTGTATAGAGGACTACCACCTTACGAAGAGATTTGATTCTTTGACACTTTACATGGAAGTTTTTAAGGATATTTTTAATTAAAATATTAGATATATATTAATTAAAAATGATTATTAAATTTTAATATATCATTTACTTTTATTTCTTTCAATCTAACATGAAAATGGAAATAGTGTTAATGCGTATGTACGACCTACCATCTCTATGAACAATGTATTTCATTTTCCATCACTAAATTTTATGAATTAATATAAATAAATATATAATGAATATGTATTATATTTATATCATTTTTAATATTCAATATATTATTAAATTTGGATCAAACTTGGTGGACCAAAAATAACAAATCAAAATATATACAAAAAACAAAGCAGTTATTACCTGAAACGTAACTCTAACATGGAATTGTTAATAAATGGCTGATAAAAGGTCATAATAAAATAATATATGGTATTATATATATAAATAGTTTTCTATAATATATTTATAATAAACTTAAATTTATTATACAATAATTTTTTAAACTGTACGTCAGAATTCAAGACTTATGGTAAAGGATTTTCTAGTCTCACTTTTATTTATGGGAGACATATAAAAATTCAGCACTCCTTTATTTTTTAGTATATATAATTCCTCTTTGAAATTTTATATCATAAATCTACTTATTTTCATGATATTTAATGTTTCCTTTTATGTTATTATTTATTAGGCCTTATGATTCAAAAGATTACTAAAGCGGTAATAGATTTCTGTCTCACTTTTTAATTCTGTGAGACACATGCCATATTCACCACCTATTTATTTTATATGGTGTATATAATAACCATGAATGTATTTTATGATGATTATAATTAAAATTATTTGTATTTAAATATCCATTTTAGTATCTATCTTTCAAAAATCATACATCTCAATGTTACCAAAGTGGTAAATATTTTATGCTACAATATCATCATTTATCAAGGTTGTTTATGATTATGTTTCTGATGGTAAAATATTATGATACATCATTAAATAAACTCTTGAATTTTCTTATCATTTTTATGCCATTATAATACATGTTTCTCCTTCATTCTTCTCTCTTTATGTGCTTAAGAGTTCAAAAACAAATGTTTTTAAGAAAAATTGTCTTTTTAGTCGAAAACCATTTTTCTTCAAAAACCATGTTTTCTAAAAATTCTTTCAAAATATTTTATATTTTAAAAATTACTTTCAAAGTGGAAATTATATTTTCCAACAGATATTTTTAACTAATTTTAAATATTCCTTTATAAGTTTTCAAATAAAAGATATTTTTTCTTAAAGAAATGTTCTATGTGATCTTTCAAAATAATTTTCCATATAAGATGACATAATTTTACATTAATTATGATTTAATATGCTTATGATCGAAGGATACCATTATTAATATTTCTTTGAATGGTTTTTTATGATGAAAATATGTTTATGATGCTTTTTTCTCAACTTCAGGTTATACCATGATAAAATTCTTATGAAACCTGCTTCTTTTTCCATGTGTTATGCTATGATGAAATGGTGAAATGATTATGAAACCTATATGTTTTCAACAGGTTATGATATGATGAAATATTTATGAAACTAATTTCATTTCATGAGATATGATATGATAAATATTTAATGATATTTTGGCACACATGTGTATGATTTTTATTATATGATGGGTGGGAACTATATCTACCTCCAATGCATTGAGTAGTGATAAATGATCTATGATATCAGAGGGTACACAAGTGGTCAGCCCAAGCCAAAAAAGGAGGGTAAAATGGTGCTTATAACAAGCCTGAAAAATTGAGTACACAGGTGGTTAGCCCAAACCCAAATTAGGTGCATAGGTGGTTAGATTAATACTAACATGTTATGAATGTCTTCATGGATAGGCTTGACATAAAAATTTCTATGCGTATGTGTATGCCACAAATATATGTATTTTTATAATGTTAGGCTATCATGGATCATGTTATTTGATTCCCTGATGGTTCATATCTTATAAACATACAATATTTATTCCATGACTTAATATTATGATCTTTAATATATAGGGTATGGTTTACAAATGTTATTCTCATGTTCTCATACCCTTATGTTCATGTTGTGCTTACATATCTCCCCTTTTTACCCTTATAGATCATATAATCTCATCTTTCCTTATGTTTGCTTTACCCTGGGTATAAAGAAAGGTTTTAAGTAGTAATAAAGGGGAAAATATTTAGGGTATACATTGAATATATTTCACAAATTAAGAAGATTTTATTCCAAGTTTCCAAAGGCACTAAACTTTACAGTCCTCAGGAATGTGATTGGGTAATGTAATGAATATTCATATAAAAAGATGTAATATCAATTTATGAAAAGACTAGTATGTTATAAGTAGTGAACTTAATGGGTTTTGATACATTGTAACTCTATATTTATATAATCCTTGAACGTATCCCAGTGAGAGTGAACTAGGTAAAATTGCTTATATTTTTTGCTTTTATATCTTTCATATTTAATGAAGAATAGAGGTATGTTCCTAAAAACTATGGAACTGAAGAGTATTTTAATTTTATATATCATGATTCACCATCCTCATAATATCATTCACGAGTGAGACTACTATCTATACATGATTTTCTTAAAATCATTCCTTATCATGTGAAATAGATATTATTTCTTAGTTTACAAAATAATATAGCGTGGTTTAAAATGAGAAAGGATTATTCACTAATATCTACCATGAACCAACCTAGGTCACCCCTCAACTAGGAACCCATTCTAGCACATGGTATGCCTAGAAGGGCATTCCTAGTCCCCAAGGGATAAAAACTATCACTTGAGCATCGATAATATCCTTTGAAAATGGTTTTACTAATAAATTCATCAAGATGATAATTCAAGGAAACTATAAACATACCACATGAAGAGTAAAAATCCAATCATAACAAAATAAAGGTCAATATCCATTACAAAATGAATTAGGTTAGGAGCTACAAGGTAATGAAAAAGAATAATAAATTACTACAAACAGAGCCCCAAAATAAACAAAAGTGCTTCCCATTTCTGTGTGACATGAGGGTCGACCTCCCACCATGTCACCACTATAACACCACCATGATTTTCTGGTAAGAGTATCTATCACCTCAAAGTAACTTCTTTCTTTAACCTGTATATGCGAAAACATAGTATACATACACCCATTGGGTGTATGTAGGGTGTGTGCACAATCTTCCAGTAGGGTCCCACCATGAGTTTCATAAATAACTATTGTTAGATAAAAATAAACATGATAGTTTGAAAAAAATTAAATGAAAAAAATTATTTTGACATTTATGATAAATAGAGGAAGAGTGATAAGGATAAAATACATCTAGGCACCATGGGATAACCCTAGTGTATCTAAGGATAGGACTAATCCTTGGATCCTCTGACTCTTGGTGATCAAACCATTCAATATCCTTCTAGTGAATGTGCAACACCCTGATATTTTAAAATAACACTATGTTCGATAGCATATATAATACGAAACACTAAGATTAAATAAACCACAATATACAATTAAAATATTATTATTTGAACATGAATTTTATAACCTAAATGTTAAAATCGGTGGTATAAATTGGAATAACCATATTATGAAAAATATATATAAAGTTTATATATAATATAAATTTATTTATTAGTTATTAATAAATAAGTACTCAAATTTCAGTAAAGTTATTTTATTCTTCAAAAATATGTTTTCTTAAAAAATGATTTTATTGATTTTTGTGAATGAATAATATAATTAGTTATCGAAAATTTTAGAAATTTTATTTGATAAAAATTAAATAAATTTTTAAATCATAATATTACAATTATATTAGGTTGAAATTCTGGGATTTTTCTAAAAAGAATGATTTTTTATGAATAATGAAAAATACAACATTTTGTAAAACAACAAATTCTTTTCAATAAATTAATTAATTTTAAAGTACCATTATGATATGATTTTTTTCTAAGTAATAGAATATTTATTTATTTATTTTTAATCAAATTAATTTCATTTGAATAATCAATTTTCACAATTTTTCTATAAGTTTATTTTTATGCTTAAAAACACAGTTTTCTACAAACTGTTTTTTAAGTGCATAAAGTCTATCCATTTTAATTAATTAAAATAAACCCTAATAAGGATATATTTAAATTATAAGTATATATTATTGATATATTTATGTGAATTTAAATCCATATAATTATTATTAATATTAATATAGTCATTGTAAGATCATCTTATGCATGAAAAATACATTTCTTGAAAAACCATTTTCAACATGTTTTATAGGTTTAATTTTAAATTAAATTATTCAAATTATGTGAATTGAATTTGATAAAATGGATTAAATATTTTTATTAAAAATATTTAATATTATATAATAAGTAAAACTTAATTTTTGGTCATTATGAATAGAAAAAATAGTAAAAATCTGATAGCATGGTTAATTTTAAAACCAGTTTACCTTGGGGTTTAAATAAATAGGCAAAGAGAATAAAATATTTAAATCATATTTATTTTTTATTATGGAGGTGTGTATTGATCATATCACCCCTAAAATCCATTATTTATCATTTTTGTAGGCACTTGTATTGATAGTGACTTCCCATTATTAAATTGTTTCAGGTATTTATAAAAATACAACTCTCTCTCACTTATAAAAGGTAACCTCATATCCTCCCATTTACACACTTTAAAAAACATTTTTTAGAAAATACATTAAAAAATAATTTCCTTCCCATACCATTTCCGATATTCTTATTTTTATAACCATACATTTAATCTAGGGAGGCTTTAGGTATAATCCTAAATAGGTGGTTTCAAGAAGAGGTATCGTTCTTAACCAAGAATTTTTGTTTTGATTATTCTTCTAACTCATTAAAATTGTATTAAACCATGATGATATAATAAAATAATAATATAACATATACTGAGATTTTGTTATGTAAATTTCATAACCTATATATATCCTCTCTTCAATCAAATTGGAAATGAAAACATCGATCATGTGTATGATGGACTACCGCCTCTCGAACTGATGTAATTTGTTTTCCATCATCAACTCTCACAGTTTTTTATAATTATGATTTTAATATGTATATATTATATTCATGTTGTATTAATCATGATGAAAAATTAATATATCATATTATTTATTACCTTAGCATCTATTGAAAAATGATAACATCGTTCATGTGTACGGCGGACTACCGCCTTACAGAGTGAATTAATTGATTTTTTATTACCACATAAAATGGATGGAATATGTAAGTGTATTTAAAGAAATAATATAACATTTATGATAATATTATCATTATGTAAATATAAAATTACACTTACCTTCTTTCCATCATGTTTTTTGAAAAATAGAAATGTTACTAATGTGTACATACGACCTACCATCTCCATGATGGTAACATAGTTTATTTTTCATAACCATATTTCATGATTGGTTTTAAAAATATAATTAAAGTATAAAAATTATAGTTATTTCAGGACTATTATTATGGATATGATGAAATAATAATATGTTTGATCTTATTCAACTTACTAAAGTGATTTTGGACATACGAGCTGAATATCATCAAAAAATCCAACACAAACAGAAATGATTAATAAATAGAATATAACATAATAATAATTGAAATAAAAGGAATAATAAACTTTAAAAATAGTACTAAATAATAAAATAATTTAAACAATATTATTATTCAGGAAGATAAAGAACACAAGTGACGAGTTAGGCTCAAGGTAAGAGATTTCATCTCAATTTCCCTTCATTGAGTCATATTTTAATGTTATGCACCCTATTTATTTTGTATGGTTTATATAACTCCCCTTTACATATTATATACTTAATAATTAATAATTCATGGTATTATATGTTACAATCAATTTACTTCATTCATGAGGGTTATGATTCAAAAGTTACCATAGCAGTAAGGGTTTATGCATCAATGACATTTTAACCAGGATTATTTATGATTGAATTTACATTGAAGTAAATTATTTTATCATTGTATAAAAACAATTTAATTTTATCTTCCTCTATTTATTCATGAAATTTTCAAGTAATAGTACCATTTTAATCTCTTTGGTACTTAAAATAATTTAGATTTTTTTAAGAAAAGCCAACTTTATTTCTCTTTTTATTCGAAAATGTGTTTTCTTATATATCTATATTTTTCTTAAAATGTTTTAAATAATATTTTTAATATTATAAAATTATTTATAAAATACATTTTGACCCATGTATTACTTTTTATAAGATTTTTTAAAATGAATCATATTTTCATTTTTCAAATGGGGATATTTTTGACTTTTTACAAAAGTGTAAAAGGAATGTTTTTGTTAACTTGTATGGTATGAATAGAATTTTATGCCTTCATTACAAATAAATGATTTTAATATTCCTTTACAAGTTTAAAAGGCCCATTTTAAAGAATTTTTTTCTTTAATAGTTTATTTTTTTATGTTTTAAGTATGGGATCTCTTTAAAACATATTTTTTTCAGGTTATAACCATTATCTCTCTAATAACCTTCCCTCTATCTATTACTATTTAAATTTATAAAAGGATTATAAATTTTATATATATGTCTATCACATATATACCTATCTTATAATCCCTTCCTTTTATGGGGTAATACAAGGCTTATGTTCATTCCAAAAATTCCTTCATTATGAAATTTCATTTGATTATGATATGAGGCAAGATTTTGAAGCCCATTTTATTTCCCTGGGTAATTCTTATGTTTATACATTATGATTGATTTAATTTAAATTTAAAATATAAATCATGAACAAATTATTATGGGTTTGCCCGTATAGTGCTCTAATGCATTGGGTGAAGCATTAGTCTCATGAGATGTTATGTATGGGGTTAGGGAGTAAACCTTATCCATTTTGGGTCTTTGTCCACCATGTGACATTGTATAGGAAGTTATCCTTGACTCATGTTTATGTCTTGTTTTTTCTTCTACATTTCCTATTATTCCATGATCTTATGATACCATGTTCTTTATGTTATTCTCTGATCCGTTTAGTCACGAGCCCTCTCTTTTATGATACCGTGTTATACTTTTGACTCACAAGTTATGTTTCCTATTCATGTTATTACATTAATAGTATTTTTAGCTCACAACTTCTTTTTATGTATTACTTAGGCCATCTAATGATGTTTTAGGATCTTAAGACATTTAAAAGCTCATTATGGAGATTAAAATAAAGAAGTTTTATTTGAGTCTCACTTTGATGTATTATAAACCCAATCTTCCAAATACAGTAGGCCTTTTCTATCCTTATTTTTTATTAATGGATATTTATGTTAAATATCATATAATAATATGTGTAAAAGTATTAGGTCTCTATAGAACTATCCACTAAGGAGGACCAAGATAGAGTACTAAGAGTAACCACATCGGTAACATAGACACCTTAAAGGTTAGTTATTTAATCTTTAAATTCCTTTTAATTTTCTCAAATTCATTAAAAATGTTTAGATTTTGAGTTTAAGGGAACCATAGTTAGTAAAATTCCATGGTGTACCCTGTGTTTCATGTTTTTCATGGCCACAACATGGGTAACATGATGAAGTAGGGAATGGTGTTGGTGTTAGGGGATCGTGGGTTATTCTGTTGACCATGACCATAATAGACACAACAAGATGTTTTACATGCTGTGTTGAGTCCATTACAGCTTGGGTTTTAAAAGCACATCATGGTGTGATTCATGTTGTGTTCTTTAGTGGTGTGGGGGAATAATAGAACCACGACCATGGTTCCTAGCACCAATCCATAATGTCTCTCAATCCCAAATCCACGCAGCTATAACAACCAAGAATATCCATCAATGATTGATTTTTTTTCTTTAAACTATGTTTGAGCATTATAAGGGGATGATTAATTCCTTCTTTACTTATTTTATTCTAATTAAACCACTCAATTATCCTCCCCTCTACAAGATTGATGTTTTTGAGAGAGTTCTTGGAAGAAAACCTATTGGTGTTTTGAACTTCATACAAGATCTAGTTTCTTCCCTATTTGGATCGATCTTGGCTCTCATCAAGTTTATCTAAGAGCTCCTTCCATAGAACATTGTTGGAACTTCTGGTTTGGGGTGTTTTCGTGGAGAAATATGTTGAGTCATTATTTTTCTGGCTTAATTCTCCTATCCTTCTTGAACTATCATGGAATGAAGCTATTATGGATAAGATTATGGTGAATTATATAGTCTAGTGAGGTGATTCCCAAAATTTGTGTTAAGAAAACCTTTCTCTAGGATTTATAAAATTTTAAAATTTATCAATGGTATTTCTATTGGTGAAACTTATTTGAAGATTCTCTTGAATTCTATCCTTAATATACCTTTCTTGGAATCTCTGTTCATTAACTCTTATGTGACATTAGAGATGGTTCTTAGGGTCTTTGGGTGTGATCTTGATTTAGGTGAACACCTTCTTGGAGAACCTTAACATTTATGTCTACGATCTTGAAGTAGGAAGATCATTACTTAATATAGACTTATATACGATGTTGTCATGATATGATTATTTATTCTTGAAACCCATAATTGATATATTTTTAATAATGGTGTGTGAGTGGACCTTCTTACCCATACTTGATATGTGTTCATATGACTTGTGTATAGCCTCTTGAGAACTATTCTTGATATGCCTTATTGTTCCTTTATATGATATGTACTATTTTTGGTATTTCATAGTCTATTGGACACTACTTCAGGTATCAGGTTAAATAAGTTTCTCAGTATTTGTTAGATGTTCCCTTGAAGGGGGAGCATGATAATGTGACAAAGGATACAAACTACAACTTATTTGATGGTGTGAATAAGATCAAGGACATGTCAGTCAATATGGGAGTGGACCATGTAGGGGAGTTGTGTATCCTTCTAATATATAGATATAGGGGGGATTTCCATACAAGGGTAATGTACACATCCCAATACATCAAACTTGTTAGGTTGTGCTTACCATCATCCATGGATTACAACCACCATCAGGGTGGGAGGTGCGGTGTTCCTGTTAACAATCAACATCAAGGTGGGGTGCGTGGTGTTCTTTAAAGGAATTAATTTGATAAAATAATTATAGGTGTAGGGTTCTAACTAATTATGGGACTTGTGGAATATCTAGTGATGTTTTGTGACCAACACTGACATTTTTAACGGCATTGTATTGAAGTTGTTGGGGTTGGGGTTTGTGGTATCTTGGTTAGGGAATCATAAAAAAGTTCATGTATTTTTGTATGTTTACTTGTGAATTTAATTTATATCATAACATACTGTTGGTTCCAAAAACACACAGGTGTTCGACTCATCCCACAAGCTCAACAATTTGATTGGACAAACCCCCTGGAACAGGTCAAGAAGAACCCCCAACCTATCTTGAAAAGTCCCTGCATGAAGCCCTCCACGCGGTGGGCACTGGTTCCTCATGGATGACTCCATGAGAGGCTCTACTGCACCCCTACCTAACTGGAGTCTGAGCCGGTGGTGACCCCTTCGTGGCATCAAGTCCTTCACGAGGCACTTGATGTCGGCCATATCCATCGAGTCCTGCGTGGTATCTTTCCCCCTTCGCGAGGGCCCCCACGGGCCGACGAACTGGAACCTTTCCGTGGTGACATGGTGAGATCGGCACCCCCAGAGCCGGGGTTTGCCTATAAATAGAAGTCACACCCCCTCCCCCAAACCATTGTTACTCTGACCTTTCACCTTCCTGTTTCACATAGACATTCGCGAAGCCTTCACATGGATTCCCAAAGGTACTTGGCCTTTGCGAGTCATCACCCTTTGCTTCCTTTTCAAAATCCGCCTACGGTGGAGATGCCCTTCACGAAGTCACATTCCCTTCACAGAGGAATGATCCCCTTAGGGGTGCTTGAGGTTTTGCGAAGTGTAAAGCCTTCGTGAAATTATCCAAAACAAAGAGGTATTCGCTAAGGCGAATCCCTGATCCCTTAAAGGCAGCGCTTTGCGAAGCCTTGGCCTTTCTCGAAGACCCCCCTCTTCGTAAGTTTTTTATCTTCACAGATCCCGTCTTCTCCAAGTGGTCCTTTCCATTCGTGAGGTGCAACTTCTTCGTGAAGACCAGTCCCTTCACGATGCCCATTCTCTTCACAAAGACCATCCTCTTCGCAAATCCCATCCTCTTGAAAAAACACCTCCTTCTAAGACCAAATTCTTTACACACCCCTTTCCCATACGACCCTCCAGTCTAGTACGAAGAAACTTTAAAGTCCCTTGGGTGGTGATTCCTGTTGCATTGCTTCGCCTCATGCTTCTTCGCATAGTAATGATAATAGCTATTTCTTCTACACATAGCCACACTAATGTGGTCCCCTCAATGGATCACTCCGTGACACCCTCTCTCCATGGAATTGTTGATGCCTTCCCTTCCTCAAGGGTTGAAAGGTATTAGTTATGTAAGTACTAGGGGTACGGAGTGAACTCGCCTCATCCAAGTTTCAGGACGTTAAACTACCAAACATCATCATCCTCAACACATGACATTAAACTGTGACATCAACCCATGCACTTTACATGGGGTTCCCCTTCCTGGTCATTATTTATTCCCACTCGTCTCCATGAGAGTGAGATATTAATCACATGGAATGATATCCTCTTTTCTGGAATGACGCCTATCCGTCGGGAAGGGAAACCACCTTGGTGTAATCCCCTAGCCTTTATTGTAGGAGGTAGAATCCCTGATCCTACTCTCTTATTTGTTGACAAAGACCAAAGGAGAGATGGGCACCATGACCTTAATTATCCCATCCCTCTCCTGTTGGGATTTTTCGCCACCCAGGCCTCTATCCTGGAGTAAGTCCCAATCTCCATCTCCTTGGGATACTAACCACATGTAAGCCCCTATTTCCTATTTGGGATCCTAACCATTAATAATCCCATGTTTCCTCCCTGGGACGCTAACCACGTGTGATCCCCACTCCACTTCCCATGGACACACCTTTCGCAACGTGATCGTCAGGTCTTTACTACCTCTTGTTTCTCACACAGAGCATGAGTCACATGGGCTTAGAGTAAGCATCGACCATGACCAAATGACTCTGAACTACATGGACTTTGATTCTTACCAAGGCAAGGTACATTGGAAGCCTCCTCGAGGTTTAAGACCAACACACCTATTAGTCCCGACCCCCTTCACGTTGGTTCACCAACACCTCTGAACTACGTGGAATTTGATCCTTGCTAAGGCAAGGTACGTTGGAAGCCTTCTTAAGGTTCAAGCCCAACACACCTATCGGTCCCGACCCCCTTCATGCCAGTTCACCAACATCTCTTAACTATGTGAACATTGATCCTTTCCAAAGCAGGGTATGTAGGAAGCCTCTCTGAGGTTCAATCCCAACACCCATCAGTCCTGAACACTCCACATCGGTCCACCCCCATCCTGCATGATGTCAAACATTACGCCCCTTTTTTCCTGCATGACACTAAATTGTCCCCCAATCAACATTAATCCATTATGTCCCCCAATCGACGGTAATTCGTTGTATCTCCCAATCAAAGGTAAGCCATCATATCCTATCCAACGGTAAGCCATTGTCATCCCCACATGATGGTAAGCTGTCGTAGGATGAACTATGTGGGTTTGATCTCTATCTCCTAGACATGGTATGTAGGATTCCTCCTTGAGGTTCGACCAAAAAGACTTGTAAACTTTATTGTCCCCCTTGTTGGGATCCAAATCTCTGGTCCACCCCTCGAGTGTTAGACCAACCCAGGCTGCTAACCACGTGGAAGCCCCAGTATATCATCGGGTCACTATCCTCTGCACGCACCCCGATTCTATACCCCATCCTGAACTACATGGACTTTGATTCCCTATCACGGGGATACGTAGGAGGCCTCCATGAGGTTCAAACCCATCACTCTTGTCCCGTCATGGTATCTCCCTCAAGCCTGTGTGTTTCAGGAGGGTCATGCCCCAACCCGAAGGTTCTACTTACTCCAGGTCCCAGCCATGCGTTCATTCTTAGGGACTGCCTCCTCATGTGTCCCATCGAATCACTGAACTACGTGGACTTTGATTCACTACCATGGAGATATGTATAAAGTCTCTTTGAGGCTCAATCCCAACACTACTGTCACCTGTATGACGGTTCCATCTCATTCCCCCACTACTTCAGTTGACTCTCCATCATCCATCCTGATTCATACTCGGGCCGCCACATCCCAATGAGATCATTCAAATTCACCTATTCCCTACTCTTAGCAGTATTTGGGTAACTAACCACACATTATCCCTAGAATCAGTGTTCCCTCTAGGGGTTACACCCACCTAATCCACTCCAGTTAGTGTTTTGATCAGTCCAATCTGTCTCTGCCATATGTTAAACTAGCGGCATACCCTATGTTAAACATGGGAAGATGGGGAAAAAATCATAGAAATTCCCATGGAATATAATTCCCCACACTTGACGTGGGATGCCTTGGGATTCCATGCCCTCCAGAATCCCTATCATAAGGGAAAGAAACCCAGACGCGCTAGTGTTCCAGTGTGCAGAAACGCTAGCGATGTCCAATGTGACTACTCCCCTGACCTAAGGTTGCTTTCCTGGCCAGACCCCTTGGAATGTCCTGATAGAAGTAGCGTAATTAACTAGAATCCATAAAGACATGGCACTGGGAAGAGTTTCACGAACAATGTCTTAGTCTATAAGGGAGATCTGGACTAGGTAGAAAATTTCGAGGAGGAATCCACTAAAGGAGGAACCGAAATCACATCATCCCATTTTGATCAAGGATAAAACGTCCCTGAACAAGCGATGGATGCCTTATGCCTTTGGAAAGCAGTAATACAGGGCAACAATCAGCACATCCTCCGAAACAGACGGATGCACGCCCTCACGAAAGCATCAAAAACAGAAATGGTGAACCCGATGTGATGTTATTCTCCTCAATGTAAAGATTAGTAGCATTCAAGAAATCAGTGGAATAGTGTGTCACTGGATCCATGTATCTGGTGCCGGGTCCCACCAACCAAATAGTGGGCCTGGCATGAAACTCACCAGAAGTTGGGGCAGTTGAACGTTGGACATCCTGATCTGTGACCTTGTCAGCATGGATCCTTCTTACCAGCCATGGAAGATGGAATAGTACTAGGGCACTGAGCATCGATTTCCTTGTTTCAGCACTTATGGTTTAATCACCATTCCTTAAAGGACCCAAGCTACCATATTAGGAAACCGATCACCACACACCTACTAATGCAGGGGAAACTTCATCGCAGTAATCACGCATGGACTCATTTCCCTCATGGAAGCCTCTGCGTCCACAGCTGCTGGGAACCTACATCACATCTACCCATCTGAGTACATTTAGAGAAGGTTGATAAATAGACTCGTCCGACGATACAAGGAGGATGGGATCATCCCAAATAGGGACATGGACTAACATGACCTAGAGGAATATGTGCCTCTTCACCACCACTGTTCTCAAGGGCCACATAGGGAGCCACTACTCCCCACTCCGACGCACAACCGTTTCGAGAGCCTCTCAACAGAATGCTTCGATGAATCCCTACCCTACGCTGATGAGGTGGGGTATGTACGGGACAACCCAGTCGGGATCCCATTCCAAGGGATTCTAAGGAGGCCCCCCACTAGGTCTTGCTAGCACCGCCACCTGACCGCACAAGCTAAGGAATATAAAATCTATGCACCTGCACCACCATCCCCTGTCCGGTTGACCTGACACTAGTGTCGGGCGTAGGCCGAGGAGGACACCCACCCAGGGGTGTTAATGTCAACGAATACCGTGGCTTGTGCCACCACTGATGTATACCATAAGTTCCTTATCTATACCAAGTAGGGGAATGTAGACGACCGACCCAGATCGAGGCCCCTACCTCCCCATGGGATGGTTGGGTCGACTCTTCTGGCTTCCAACACAGGTAGCGCCCTCCGCGGACCAACCTGCGGAAACGACACCCAATATAGAGGTCCTCCCAATACTACCACCATTGATAATGTGGGTCCTCCCTGCTTCCAAGCTCGACATGAAGGTACACCCCAAGCCACCATCAATTCGAATGAGGGTCCTCCCCATGATAGTGACACTCAGTACGAAATCATCTTCCACGCTCATGACATCGAGTATGGAGTCGTTCCTCCTGCCAAAGGATGCCGGCATGAAGATGTTACACATCCGGTCAATATCTAGTGTGGGGGCCTTCCCCATGTCCTTATAACAGCCAGAAAAGGTCCTCCTCTCCCTAGCAATCAGAGGAGTGAAGGTTAGCTTCGTTTCAGTGGCACCAAGCATGGAGGTCCTACCCTTGTTCGGCTTGACCAGTATAAGGACCCTACTCGCACTGATGCTGCTAGGGGAAATAAGCATGGAGGCCCTAACCATGATCCTACCTACTCCAGCACTTTCCACATAGATTCCATCCACATATCAGCTAGTGTACACAAAGGTCCTCCCCATGTTTCCTTTGAAATATTTCTAGGTGTTCGTCACACCACATCTCACTCAGGAAGAAGTCCTCTCCGCACCAGAACCAGTTCGGCTGAAGGACCTCCCCAAGCCAGAAATATACCCTATCCCGAAGAGCCATCCCAGTGCAGGAAGGTAGGTCATCGCCGCCATAAAAAATAATTTTAATAAGATTCAGACCAAGATTAAACCTGTCTACTTCTTAGATTATGAGGAGGAATACAACTCAACAATGGAACCCTCACCTCAATCCTCCGTGTCAGGGGATGAGGCAGGAACGAGGCGCATCAGCCTCATACTTTCAGAATGCGAGGTACATCAGATCCCTTCCCCCCTCTATAGATACATCTAGGAGGAAAAATATTTGGAATCTTCCCAGGGTCCAGCCATGCAATCACCACTATCATCACCAGGAGCATTCTCTACCTCAACCAGAGATCACGAAGAGTTATTCTGGGGACTGATGGAGAATGAGAAACAACATTGTCCACTGTCTGTAGCTGTAGTCCCTATACTAGAAACTGCAATCACCATCCCATCTTATCGCGATGTGGTGGCCAAGTCACTACACTCTTCAGAGGATATCCCGAGATGCGGCGGTTTGTCAACCCATTCACCGTATTCTCCACAGGACAACCTACCATCTCAGCGGTCTGCTTCAGTACCGCTACCAGTTCCCCAGCCGCCTCCAGCTGATGAGTGGGGAAACGAAGGCCTAGAACCTGGGTCTAAGACAAGGAGCTTGTGGGGAATTCTTACAGCAGACCATTTCCTGGAGATGTTTTGGCCAGTGGAAGCACCAAATTTTAGTGCGCCAGAATCACTCACCCATGAAGAGGTTGGATGCTTTCACCAAACCATCTAGGCAACTCACTTTTATCTTCATCACTGACGAGTGGCCTACCCCAAGAGTTAGGAACAATTCAAATACATTGGTCAACAATTCCATTTGGTTGATTTGTCTACACTCCTCATAGCCCAATGCCCTGAATCACCAGGTCTCCATAGGACCCTCCAAAAACAATGTGTCCAAAGCTTTAAAGTGCTCCACATAATTATCAAGGAGGATTCCCCCCACATGCAGATCTGTGGATGGGGGAAGTATGCTGCCCTCCACTTCAGTTCTATCTGGGTCCAGCCTTACTTTCTAAGCAATATCGAGGATATGCCTCCAAGTAGAGTCACAATTAACATGGACAATTTATCGTAGTAAGAGATGAAAACATAACTCATTAGGGAAAACTTACCCCCCGGGGGAGTGCCACAACTTTTGGACTTGTCAGGAAGGGTTACTCTTCAGCAGATAAATCTACCAAGTCTTCCCGTACCCACTGATGTATTGGTTCTCAGCCAAAATACCATCAAGGGTAAGAAGCACCTCAAATCCACCAAACCCTCCGACCCGTCTAGCTTAGTACAAAATATGGGGGATGATCCCGCGAAAGCTGCGTTCTGTTAAAAGCTTGCAGAGCATAAGAAGATGGTCAATGACCTCCTTGCTAAGTGTGCCATGAAGTGATGACCAGAATATGGTGATCCTCAGCCAGGGAAGTAGGGGAAGACACAATTTCCGCACAAAAAATTACCTCCAGGTGAAACTGACCATCATGCCCATGAAGACAGGGTAGAGGCTAGAAATTACGGAAAGAGGGTGAGGTATGTGTTTCCAAATCCACCTGAGCAACGTGAAAACCCCCAGGACTCTACTCAGGTTCCCCCATCCGCTCAGTAGATCATCCCACCGGCCACTCCATGAGTCTTTGGGCCTTCTTATCATGTTAAAGAAACCACAAATGCACTGGTGTTCAGGGATCCCCATCAAGACAGGAACCCCCGCCCAGATGATCCCATGTAGGTGATCATTGCTCGCCTCAAGGAATTGAAACACGACAGGTGTCCATCCCACCTAATGGAAAGCCGTATCCATCATGGGTTGATGATATGACAACACCCCTCGGTTTATAAAATCCCCCCTTCTCCCCCTTTAATGGGATAGGTGACCCGCTGCATCGTCT
Organism: Viscum album; assembly: GCA_963277665.1. Lineage (NCBI taxonomy): Eukaryota > Viridiplantae > Streptophyta > Magnoliopsida > Santalales > Viscaceae > Viscum > Viscum album. The sequence continues at coordinate 164,392,015 of OY728159.1, forward strand.
GGCCCATTTAATTTCAAGGTGCGTACCCATGCTGGGAACTCCGACGTAGTAGGAGGCCGCCAAACTCTGATGCTTTGTATAAAAATTATAGGGACCTGCATTTATCTGGTATATTCAGATACCCATCGGGTCAGTAGCCAGCTGAGAATATCTTCATAGACAATTTCTTTACCAGTTTAGTTCCACCACTCAGAAGACGAGTATTGAAGACCTCTTTAAGTGCAAACAAAGGTCTGATGAGTGTGTCGTGGACTTTGTTGCCCGATGGAAAGGACTCAACTACTCCTTGGACTTGCCACCATCTCAGGAACAATTGCTGATAATGTGTGTGGGGAATGTCAAGACCAAATTGGTCCCCTCTCTCATTACTAAGAATTACCCTAAGGGATTCCAAGATTTTTCTGATAAGGCTCAGAGCCTAGAGGAAGCTTTACTACAGGCCAAACAGGCATAGTCGTTGCCTCCTACAATTCCTGCAAGAAGGGACGCTAAGGCTAAGTCTACCACGGTAATCCAAATAGAGGCACCCCATGTAACTAGAGTTATTACTAGTGGATCCACATCCACAGTCTCACAGAGGCCCCCCACCTCAAGTGCAGCCTCCGGCCCAACAACGTTCACCTTAGAATCAGCAGGTACCCCCGCGCAACGCGCCACCACCACCTAGGCAAGATAACCTGGTTCCTCCTCCTCGAAAGCCTCCTCCAGCCCCCATCAGGGTCAGTCTCCCAGATCCCCCTCCTGGACAAGAGAAACTAGATGTAATCATTCAACAAGGCTCAGGTCCCTGGTTATTTCCGAAGATCCTTGGAACATGGAATTGTATGTTTTCCTGAATGTTGGAGTCCAGAAGAGGCAGATCTAACTGATCTCACCAACTACTGCCCCTATCACCAGATAATGGGGAACACCCTCAAATAGTTCAATTTGTTTAAGGACTGGCTTCATGACCAGGTCGAAAACAACGTAGTCAGGTTGGGTCCAGCTCCGACACAAGTGGCGTGTGTATTCGTGAAGCCCGATAGCGGTAGTGACATCGAAGGCGAATGGAATCAGGTTTCCAACCACAAGTCCCAAAAGTATGACAACTGGATGGATCGTAAGGATTTCACCCTTTCCCATGGTATTATCCGTGCACACCTAAATCAACCATATCCTTCAGAAGCTGTAACTAATAATTCTGCATCGTCGTCTCAGTTATCCCCTTTTCAGAAGAGCAATCATTGGTGGCACAAGGGAACACATAGTCCCCTACCGATGATGTCACCATCCTGTACTCTTGGATACTTAGTGCCATCAGAGATGGAGATTACCCCCTAGAATCCATCCATTAGCGGATGATTCTTCTAGTGATATACAAGTGTGCGCCTCGGTTAACACCCTAGAGCCGGTAAACCCCTACATGATTTCTGACGGTGGGGAGCGCCAGGAGGATCCTCCCAATGTTCCCAGCCATCACCAACATCGATAGAGCCATGAAAATATGGTTCATCAGAGTTCCTGAGTAAGTACTTACAATGAGGCTATGCATTCCATAGAAACTAGAAAGTAGGCCTAACGTAGATCTCAGCACGTGCAACCTTCTCATCTGGTGTCATCCGATCCACCTTCACCGCCGTTTGTGCTGCTTGATCAGGCAGAGCCATCTCGACCATGCCATGATCAGATATGCTATACTATAGACTGGTATCAGTCATCTGGCCCTCATCCGGTACTCACTCTACATGCTTCAGCCAATAAGTAGCAGGACATTCCCAACACCAGTCAGCCGTCGGTCCAGCCAGCAGGGCCCGCCATACCTCCTATCACAGAGCGACCTCCTGTAAGCATAAGCTCACACCTGAAACGAAAGTATGATGTCCTCAAGAATCTTTCTAGAATTCCATTAAGGCTATCAATCCTTGAGGCCCTTCTACTTTTATCAGATATGTGTGAACCCCTTGCTGAGGCTTTAAGAAGCCCCTCCAGATTGAGACAGAGGTAGCAACTATAGAAGCCCTCCATGCTGAGGTAGTCGAGCATGCTAAATGCTAGGGTAGTATCTCGTTCTCTAGAGAAGATGAAGGCTCTCCCAAATAGGGGAACATCCTCCCACTGTACATCACCGAACACTTCCATGGCATGTAGATCCGTCACTATCTTGTCAACACAGGCTCTGGGATCAACCTTATCCCGAAATGGACACTTCATAAGATGGGGATATCCGAGGATGACCTAATTCCATCTAACCTGAAAACCCAAGGTTATGATAGGAAGAAATAGACACCGGTCGACAAGATCCACTTAAAAACTTAGTTCGTCGGTCTGGTAGCCTGTACTGATTTCATGGTTGTTTCATAGGACACTACTTACAACGCATTGAGGGGTAGGCTGTGACTTCATATGCATGTGGCAGTTCCTTCATCATATCACTGGTGACTTAAGTATTCCCTTAATGGTCGAGTGGGCATACTACAAGGTGATCCATCTCCCATTTCTTCCTGTGAAGCTCACTATCTGGATGCCAAATATTACAAGGGCAAGGACAAGAAGATTCAGGCTAACGAGGTTGAGCATCCTATGGCTGCGATCGACTCGTGGATAGATCTAGATGATGCCTACACCTTTCCAATCCACCATTTGGAGGCTACAACCCTGGACATGGGACAACAATTCACTGTTTATGGAACAAAGGGGGAGCACATTCCCAAGTCTATGTGAAACGAGAAGACCACCTCATACTCCTACACTAATCAAGATTAGGTGATCCCAGAGCCTTCTACACCCATAAGATATTGGGATGTCCACCCCATGGAAATAGTAATATGACATACTAGCTTGTTTCTCTAGGATAGGATAAACTAGATCAAGACAATGCCTCACTATTGCTTCGATATCATCAAGTGTGGCCCCTTGGGGATGAATACCAGATGAGATCAGATTGACATCTTTCATCACTATGGTTTTAGCAGCACGGGAGTCCCCTGATGCAGTGTCCACCACTGCTCAGGCTAGAACCAGTCTCCCATTAAGATCTGTTGACTTGGAGGAAACTACTCCCACCAAGGATGCCTCCTCCATAAGTGAAGAAGAGGATTTAGAGGATGCTCCTCCCACATTTTAAGAGGGTGTCTCCACCATGGTCGATGAATTGGTACAGGCCAACCTCGATAGCAAGGCGGATTCAAAACCCACATTGATCAGTGCCGATATGCCTCTCAAGGAGAAACAACATTATGTGGACTTCCTGAAGCATCACTGTGATGTATTCACCTGAAGTTATGATGAGATGCCAGGGCTAGATCCTCAGGTAGCCGTCCACCACCTTGGTCTCCCAACAAATCACCACAGGTTTAAGCAGCCACCCAGAAAGATGCACCCTTCTCATAGTACCATGGTTGAGGATGAATTTGATAAGATCATTAAAGAAAATTTTGTTAAGGAGGTCCAGTACCCCATATGGAAAGCCAACATTGTTCCAGTTAAGAAGAAGAACGGAAAGATCCGAGTCTATTTCAACTTCTAAAACCTCAACCATCATTGTCCAAAGGATGATTTTCCCCTTCTTGTGATGAAATTGTTGATCAATGCTAAAACTGAGTTCCATGCCCTCTACTTCATGGATGGGTACTTTGGGTAAAACCATATCCAAATGGATCCCAAGGATGAGGATTCTATGACCTTAAGGGAACCACAAGGCACTTTCTGTTACCAAGTAATGCCCTTCGGTTTAAAAAATGCAGGTTCCACCTATCAGCATTCAATGCATCGCATATTTAAGAAAATCCTTAGGAAATTAGTGTAATGCTATGTGGACAATATGGTGGTCAAATATCTCCAGTTTTAGGACCATCTCAAAGTCCTTGATAAAGTGTTTGGCTTCCTCCTTTATCACCACCTGAAGATGAACCCATTGAAGTGTGCCTTTGGGGTCCCCTTTGGAAAGTTTCTCAACTTCGTTGTTAGATACAGGGGCATCAAAATTGACCCATAGAAGATCATGGCCATCAAACAGATGCCTCCCCCAAGAAAAATCTAGGATCTTCGAGGTTTCCAAGGCCACTTGGCCTACATATGCCGATTCATCCTGAATTTAGCTGGAAAGTGTAAGCCCTTTTCTCGGCTCATGAAGAAAGACACTGTTTATGAGTGGGACAAAGAATGTCAGACAAATTCTGAGGAAATCAAGAAGTATATTCTCCAGCCTTCAGTCTTGATGCAACCAGTTTCTGGAAAGCCACTGGTCCTTTATGTGACCTCCCTGGAACAATCTCTCAATGCCCTTCTCACTCAGAAGAAAAATGGGGGAATGGAGAACAATATCTACTCTATCAGCCACATGATCCTCGATACAGAGACCAGATACTCCTCTATCGAGAAGATATACCTTGCACTGGTATTCATAGCACATAAATTGAAACATTACTTGTAGCACCATGAGGTAAATTTGGTGTCCCAGGTGGATCTGTAGAAGTACATCTTGATCCGCCCAATGTTGACAGGACATCTAGCTTGGTGGGAAGTGATCCTTCAGTATTTCAGCATCAATTTCTTCCCTCAGAAGGCTATTAAGGTACAAGCATTGAAATATTTATTCGCCGCCCATCCATCCCCCATAGACTAGTTTTTGGACCTTGAATTTCTTGATGAGTCAATCCTCTCGATAGACCAAGCCATTTCGTGCTAGAAAATTCACTTTGATGGTGCTTCCCAAAGCCTTACTGGTAGAAGGATCAATGACCCCAGGCTCAATAGAGTAGGTCTGGGTATCGTCTTATTTACCCCAGCACAAGCAATTCTTCCATATTCATTCCTGTTTTTAGAAGGCTACACCAACAATGAGGCAGAGTATCAGGTTCTCATTACTGGCCTCAATTTGGCCCTCGATATTGACGTTCCCAATTTTCATGTGAAAGAGGACTCCAAAATATTCATCAAGAAGATCAATGGTGACTATGTCATCAGAAAGTTATAACTCATACCAAAGTTGGAACACACCCTCCAGCTAATGGCCCAATTCCCATCTTGGCCAGAAGTTACTCTTGTCCATCGATCCCAAAACGGTTGAGCTAATGCCTTGGCCAGCCTAGCTACACCACTTGCAGAGATTGAACATGATTATTTTATTATCCATGTGGCACACTAGAGAGTCATCTCTCCCATCACTCCAGATGATAATGACAGCCCACAGGTAAGCCACCTTACCGTCGATGTCTCCCCATCAGGACCTACAGGTCCCCTAGATGCAGTGATTGAGGTGACTCCCTACTAGAGAACCTCCTTTGTCAAATACCTCCAAAATGGTAATCTCACAATAGATCAAGCCAAGAACGAGTGAATCTGATGCTTCAGATTACAGTTTACCCTCCAGAGTGGTCCCAGTCTTGAGAATATTCTCTAAAGGAATGGGTTTGATGGGGTTCTCTTCCATTGCATTCAAGGAATTGAGATTTACTAGGTCATGCAGGAGGTTCAGGCCGGTTCCTATAGGGCTCATCAGACCGGGCTGAAACATTATCACCAGATCCAGAGGCTAGGATATTTTTGCCCCTCTATGATCTGTGATGGCATCGATTTTTCCAAGAGGTGCCATGCGTGCCAAATTCATGCCAAATTTTTTTCATCAGCCACCAGAGCCTCACCACAATACCAAGTACTCCTAGCCCTTTGTAGTCTGGGGACTTGATGTCATGGGACCATATCCACCTGCGACGGCTCACAGTTCTAGTTCATTCTGATTGCCACAGATTTCTTTTCCAAGTGGGAAGAAGTGGTTCCGATCAAGGAGGTCAAGGCCCGTTCTATCATTGAATTTGTAAGATCCAATATCATCTACCGATTCAGAGTCCCTCACCTCATCCTCAAAGGTAACGACACCGACTTTCGGGCAGCTATGTTAAAGAAATTGTACACCATGTACAATATTAGTTCTAACCATACCTCCTGCTATCATGCGCAAGAAAATGGGCCGATTGAGGAATTCAACAAAACCCTCTCTAATATTCTGCAAAAAAATGATTTTCCAATTCAAGAAGAGTTGACCAGACAAGCTCCCCAACACCCTCTGGGATTATCAGATGATGACTCATAATTCCAAATAGGTGACCCATACTCCCTGGTGTACAGAACAAAGGTCATCCTTCCCATCAATATTCAATTACCTTTATTATGTACAACTGTCTATGATCAGCAAGAACTAGATAAAGTAGCTGAAATCCATCTGGCTGAATTGGAAGCACTCAATGAGAATAAGATTCATTCCCTACACAATCTGGAGAAGCATCAGAACAATATAGCTAGATCTTTCAACAAGAAAGTTTACCTCCTCTCTTTCTTGCAAGGTGACTTAGTGTTATCCTTGAGAACACCAATGATACTTGGAAAAAAACCACCCAAATTGGAGCCCAAATGGGAATGACCTTACATCATTCACAATGTGTACCCCAACAGTTCATAATCTCTGGTGACCATGGATGGTGAGCATATAACTCCTCCCACCAATGCCAAATTCCTCAATAAATACTTTGTTTGATCACCACGATCCTACATGACCTTAAACTATATGTCGTCCCGCATGACGTTAAACTGTAGATGGTCCCGTATGACCTTAAACTATCCAATGTCTTTGCTGCATGATGATAAGCTGCATAGAACCTCCAAGAACTATGTATGGCTTGATTCCCATCCTCATGGGATACGTAGGAATGATCGGACGTGAGACAAATCCCAATTTTTCTCTTTGACTACCCCTAGGTGTAGTTCTCTCGTAGGGCCCCGCATGGTGTAGCGTAAACTTCTTTGGCCCCATTGGAGGTCGGTTTACAATGACCGCCCTATATGGCCCTCTCATTCTTCAATTCTCCCTTTTCCTCACCACACGATGTTAAACTTGATGGCCTTTTCAGAACTACATATGGCTTTATTCCCATCCTCATGGGATACATAGGAATACCCAAGTATTTTTGTCTGTAGGCCCAGCCCCAAGCTCCAAGATCACCCCCTTTGGTCCGACCTCTTAGCCTAGATACCTCCCCAAATACATGGTGCAATTTGGACTTATGTCCTCATTTCAAAATAGGTTTATCATAACCACACCATTTGTTCCCCTTCTTGGAGGTCTTCACCCGTCAGCATCCTCACCACATGACGTAAAACTGCACGACACTCTATAACTACGTACGAATTGATTCCCATCCTCATGAGATACGTAGCACCACCTGAACATCTAATCTTTGGGTCTATCCCCATCTCTTAGAAACCTCCTAATCATTTTGGCTTCTTGGCCTGAGTCCTTCAACGGGAGGGGTATACGGTGTGGTATGGGCTTATATCCCCATTCAAGTCAAGTTTGTAACAACCATACCACATACCTCTTTCTCTTGAGATACATTCACTCCCCTATTATAAACTCATATTTTTGAGTCGGCTACTCTTAAGTTGGTCCCCTTGACCCTCTCTAGTGATTCATCAATGTGCTCGAGAGTACTCTGGTTCAGAACCTAGAGTGTCAGATTCTACCTAGACATGATCTCACCCATTTTTCAGGCTTCGTGTCCCCTTATTTTAGGTTTTCATAATCTTTCACATTCGAAAGGACCCCCAAATGTCATGGATTCTCGGACCAAGGGCTATACTACTATTTCAGGCCAACTTCCTCAAGGGTTTTGAACGAAAAATTGATACAAATCCCACATTGCGAATATGGTCAGCGGTTGACGCTCGTTTGTTGTTCCCATTTCAGGTCACATGATATGGATGCTGTGTTTCAAACATGGTCAACATTTATCCTCCATATTCACGCTAACCCCATTGATCCCTAAATGTCAGTTTCATGATTCACATCATTTCCACCCCATCATGTCCAAGTGGAATTTCGACACTCTTGGTACTATCCCTCCGTGGGCAATTGAACATTAGGAAGACAAAGCCACAGTAAGGTGTCATTCGGGGCTCTGCACTGATTTCACCTTTACGTCTATCCCATGTGTTGCAAAGACCTATTCAGCCCTTGTTTCCCACATTGAGTTTGACTCATGTCGGCTTAGGGATCGGATCAAGGTCTGTGCTCGCTTGGAAGAGTTTTGCTTCTCCAAGGTCCGAGATTTAATACCTTAAACTAAGATCTCATTATACATCCGCTCCTTATAAATACATCTAGATTGATTCCCATGATCATGGTATATGTAGGAACATCCCAAAATCACATCTTTGGGTCCAGCTCAAGTTCCACTAATTATCTATTCTGTTCGGCCTTTTAGGCCCTGACTCTTATAGGATTCTGTGGTGTGGCATGTGTGGGATTATGTCCTCATTCACGTCGGGTTTGCAATAGCCACACCACATACTCCCATTCTAGGAGATAGTATATCCTACCTCCTTTCCTGCATGAAATTAAACTGTATTTTTTCCTTCATGATGTTAAACTATATACGTTCCTACATGACCTTAAACTGTTACGTCCTGCATGACGTTAAAATGCATTCTCAGAAATATGTGTGGCTTGATTCTGATCCTTATGGAATATGTAGTAACACCAAGATGTTTAGTCTACAGGTCCAACACCATATTTTTTTGACCTATAATGGCCTCTCATACTGAGGTTTCTTCCCCTAAATTATGCATGGTGTGGTGTGTACCAGGTCCTCATTCACATCGAGTACGATTTATCACAACATGCACGTTCTCCTCTAAAACCCTATTCTTTCTGTGTATATCCAAGACATATATTGTTAAATTATGCCACCTGGTCCTACATGAATTTAAACTATTGCATCTTTATTGCACGATGTTAAAATGAATGATTGGTCCTATCATACGACCCTAAACTATGATATTATCGTTCTAACCACATGACAAAAAATGACACTGCATTGTGATGTCCTCACTCGGGGGGACATCATGTTGGGTATTGGTCATTCACCATACCATTTTCCAATGCCTACATGTGTCTTGGTTTTTTAGCGATTCCAAGATTCACTATCCTTAGTTTATCACTTCACAAAACACACACACACACATATCCTAAATAACAAACAAGATCTATAAAATGATGCTTCTTTTGGTGCGTAGACCAGACCTACATAACCTTATTATCCCTGACACTGGTACCCTACCATTCCATTTCCAGAACTACATATGGCTTGATCCTTATCATCATGGGGTACATAAAAATTCCCACACACTTTGCTTTAGGACCATCATAACTTTCACTTTTGTTCCCTCGACCTAAAAGCTTCCTGTAGAGCATTGTGGTATGGGTTTATGTCCTCATTCACATAATATTTTAGACTTACCACACCATGTGTCTCCCTAAATCCTTTTCATCTATGGTCTGAGATCTATGAACATAAACTAAGACCACTCCACATCCTTACCACAAGACATTAAATTGCACGACATTTTCAAGAACTACACATGGCTTGATTCTCATCCTCATGGGATATGTAGAAACACCCATACATCTAGTCTTCGGGTCCAGCCTCAAGAATCTAAAATCCTTTACCTTTTCTATAACCTTGGCCTAAACTCGTTCAGGAATACATAATTATATGGACTCCTACTATCCTCATTTGTGCTGGGATATGTACCACACTGCGCGTTCCCATCTCGAGTTACCATGTCCTCAATGTATGACTTTAAACTGCAACTCTACCCTGAAAAAGTTCAGGATGCCCCATGATATCGAGGGGATGCGTCATCCTCCTCACCAGAGAGGTTCTATTCAGATGTAAATTTGATATTTGATCAAATCGATGCACACACCTAATGTGTTTTCATCATAGTGGCATAAATTCAAGAGTGTTGGACTCCATTCGAACAACCAATCACTCCAACCTCCATGCTTTTCATACCCTTTATTTGGATCCTCATCCTCTTTCATGTTTGATAGAACCTCCTAACAGTACAGTTGATCGGCCTATGGCTCACCTACTGTCCCGGGCTGACATTCCGAAAAACCAAAATATGACATTTTGAGTCAGGCCCTGTGTTTCAAACATGGTCAATGGTCAGCCCTCTTTTGTGGTCCCCATATCAGGCTAACACAATAGGGATGTTGTGTTTTGAACACAGTCAACATTTATACTTCATTGTCACACCACCCCCATAGTGTTCCGAATTTTGGGTATCGTGATTCACACTTTCCTCTCTCCTATGTTTGGATTGATTCTAACGCCCCCTGGCGTCACCCTGCTCGTCCACTAGAGCATATTTGGAAAAAGGCAATCTGACTATTCTGAGAACTCCATCCTCTAGTCAGGCCTCCCGCTTTCCTCCCAAAAATATGGATTGGTTGTTCAAACCTCGGATGCCCAAAAATTAGTCGTCACCCTTACATTTGTATGGCATAATGAGGTGGTCATACATAGTTTCTCGCATCGACCCTGACCCACGTGAGCTAAGGGATTGATCGCTGGATATTTCATGAATGTAATGGGTATATAGTGGACCAAAACAAATAACAGAACCCACATATAAAACTTACATAAACAAGAAAATAATGAAAGTACGTTTGTGGGTTTACATAAGTTACAGCTCCCAAGGATGAGCCCGTCCCATGGATGGGTTGACCTCTTCAACGACGTGTTTCAGCTCCGCCACCCTCCAACTTATGGTATCCAAGATCCACTTTTTCTTGTTTAGAACTTGTTCCTCTTTGGCGGGGAGAGGGAATAGTTCATCTTCCTTGGTCCGAGCCCAGTCTTCATCAGCTAGGATAATGACCATCTCTTCAGAGGCATGCTTCATCCATTCTTCAGCCCTTTCTAGCTGGGCCTTCAGGCACGATATGAGCCCTGATTGTGCCTCAAGGAAAGAATAATTCTCATTCGCCCATTCCCTTAAATGTTGTAATTCATGATCATCCTCCTAGGGCCTTTGAATGTTGATATCCCTTCTCCACTACCAGCCGACACTGAGACCGCTTTTATCCTCCCACACTCTCTCAGTAAGGTAATACCAAACAAGCACATGAGGGCATTGAGAATTTACTCCTACGACACATAGTTTATGTATCCAGGTATGAAGCCTCCCCATTTGATCTACCCATTGTGTTTGCGAGGTCTCCATGATAAATCACTGGATCAACTTCCATGATCGTTGATAAACAGACATACTGTCCTCTTTGTCGGAGGCAGTTTCATCCCAATCTAGTGGGTTAGCAGGTTCATATGCAGGAAATGCCTCCAAGAGATCAGCAGTAGGGTCTTCCTCGATTTGGTCCTCATCGCTGGATTTCACTTCGATGACATCCGCCCAGTCCATCTTAAAGTCCATCCCACAAGAAATATCTCCCTTCACCATTGGCCATTCATAGGGAACTATGGCCTGGTCTTCTAGGGTTATTAATGCAACAGGGAGCGGTACCATGATTTATAGTGGAGCCTCAGGTCTTCCAGCCATCTGCATCATTAACGTATGCACCATCCTAGAAACTGTGTATGTAAAGGTCGTGTTAGCCAGTTCGACCAACCAGATGATGAGTATAATTCTAGAGTGTGAGACTCACCTTGGTCTACCCCTTGGTCTTGCCTTGGGTCTACCATCACTGGGAGGCTGGGGTGCGGCCCCTCGTATACGATTACGGGCTCCGAGGCTTCTGAGGATGTCACCCCTACTTCCCCAGCATCGTTGCACTCTACCACCACAATCTTCCCAGTTGCAGCCCCCAACATTAGGTCTTTTGTGACTGACACACCCTCATCCTCATCTGTGAGGGTGAGTTACTAAAGGTTCTCCTGAATAGATGCGTGTTAGTTAAGAAAGTAGAAAAAGACAAGGATCACATTAGAGCGTTAAAAAGAAGTGTAAACTTACTTCCAAAGTTGCGGTAAACTTTCCCAAGGAGATTCCCCTCGAGGCTGGTATCTCGCCTTCTTCAGGAAAGGCTTCCATGGAGACCCCCTCCATTAATCGATTGGGGTCTCCCATGTTGGATTCTTCCAGCCTCAATTCTTTTGCATGGCCAGTCAAGGGGAAACTCTCCACTAGTTGGGCTACCGTCAGCTCTTCGAAAGTGGTCATGTTCAGCAACACCCTTGCCCGATGAGACATCAGTCGCATGTCACCGCAGAAATGTATTACCTTCTCTAGTTTCGTTACAAATTTTCTCTCCTCAGCAGGAGTATAATTGAATACTACTTTCACAAAGTCGAGCTCCCCCAGCAACATCCTGTGTGTGTTCAAGTTCATCTATAAACCATTGATGCCAAGGTATTGTTTTCTCTTTTTCTAGTCCTTCAATGCCATTGGGAAGACATCATAAGAAGGGATTGATATTGGGCACAATTGCTTCCCAGGAGCTTGAGGGGAAATTCTGCAAAATCCCTAAGATGAATCACCTCCCTCCTAGGGCCTCCTAATTGGAGCCACTAGGCTTGGCACTGTCCGCTCACCCTCATCATCCCCAGTCATCACTGGCCCTGGATTTTCTGGTTCGTGGCCTACCTCTCTCGATGTCACATCTTCGCTGCCTTGGTGAGTGTTTTCACCACCTTCTCAGTGTCCCCCCATCACCACTATTTGGAATTGTGGTGTTGGAACCACCTTGCTTGTAAAGACCCGCAAATTTCAAGGAAATTTTTTTTTCTTAATTTTCTTTGGAATTTTACAAGAGCGCAGCTTCAGACGGCACCTGATTCCGAGGCCCGGTGTGCCCGGAATCAATTTCCGAAGTTTGGCTCGGGTACGTTCAGTGAACGGACGAGCGGGTTTTTCTATCTTTTGAACCGGTGCCCGGAATCAAATTCTGAGGGCACCGATGAAATCGCAGCGCCGGTATTTGCTTAGAAACGCCTCTTCCGGAGTTGCGTTTGCTCAGACGTGGTTTTTAAATTTTGCGGCTTTAAGTCAGAAATAAAATAAAGTTTGTGCGACAACTTTATTTTATTTCACTTAAGCTGCTTGGAAGCCACTTGAAGCCACTTAAAGGCGGCTTGAACTGAGTTGAACTGGATAGGATGCTATCCAGAAATATCCTACCCCCTTGATAGGATATTTGTGAGGTGGGGCCCGCACGAGCCCCGCCGTTTCTTTCGCTAAGTAACGCACCCGCGAAAACCCGTCAAAGTAACTGAAAAGTCAACCGACGCGTTTTCTTTAATTTCTTAACAGACCATTTAATTGGGCGGTTTATTTCGTAAATTAAATGGACTGTTTCTTCGTGAATTAAATGGGTCGTTTCTTTCGAATTGATGGATCGTTTCTTAACCGGTTTCGTGTTGGCATGTTTATAAAATAAGACCAACCTAAAAATCCTTGGAAAGGATTTGAGAGAATCTTCGTTCCTCCACCCTCCCCGCGAAGAACGCGAAGAACGCGAAGAACGCGAAGAACGCGAAGAACGCGAAGAACGCCGGAACCAGGATTCGACGACGCACGATCCGCGACATCAACAGCTTTTCCGCGACCTTCTTCTTCTTCTTCTTCTTCGGCGACGCCTCTTCTTCCGCGGCCGATCCTCGTTCGGCAACTAAGGTGAGAATTGGATCTTTTCTTCTCCCTTTTTAATTTCAATATCAACGGATTTAAACTAATTAAATCCGTTTGATCTTGATCCGGAGAGTGGCGACGCGACGCCGGAGATCGCGACGACGCGACGATCCCCCTTCTTCCGCGACGAGCGATTCCGCGACGACCTCTCGTCCGACGACGACGACAAGGTAGGGGTTGTCGAATTTCTTTTGGATTCCTCATTTTATTCTTGATCGTGCTTTTAGCAAGATTAACGTGTGGCATAATTTTCTTTAAGTTGCGTTATTATTATTAACGCGAGGGGGGCCGGACCGCACGAACACGGCCGAACCCCCCTCCAACGTTCTTGTTTAATTCTTTCGATGGAAGCAAAGTGGCGTGGTGCCGTCGCACCACGCGGTTTACCATGCGTTTAATTTACGCAACGCCGTCGCGCTACGCCGAGGAGAGTCTTCAAGAACGCGACGCCGCCGCGCCGCGTTGGAAGGATTCATGGCACGGCGAGAGGGGCGCGGTGCCGTCGCACCGCGCCGGACGACGAACACCGCGGCCGGTTCCGGGCCGCGGCGGGACGAGAAGACCGCGGCCGGTTCCGGGCCGCGGCGGGACGAGAAGACCGCGGCCGGTTCCGGGCCGCGACGGGACGAGGAGACCGCGGCCGGTTCCGGGCCGCGGCGGAAGGAAAGACCGGCGGCCGGGCCGCCGGCGTCGGAAGTCGAGGGCGGGACCGGAAATTCCGGTCCCGTTGGTAAAAACCGGCCGGCCAGCGGGCCGGCCGGATGTCATAAAAACCGGGGGATTAAACCCCCGGCCGGTCCTTCAAGACCCCCCTCTTAATGAGGGGGGGCGGTTCATTTAAGGAGGGGGGGCAACGGCCCCCCGGTTCGTCCAGCCGGCCCCCACTTGCGGGGGCCGTTTTTTGGCAAAGGCACGGCTTAAAGCCGTGCCGCCTTGTTCAATCAGCGGGGGCAATCAAGCCCCCCGCGTGCTGCCACCCCGTGCGGCGCCCGCCGCCGCCAGCGCGGCCCGCCGCCGCCGCCACCGCGGCCCGCCGCCGCCGCCACCGCGGCCCGCCGCCGCCGCCGCCGCGCCGCCCGCCGCCGCCGTCCGCCGCCGTCCGCCGCCGCCGACCGCCGCCGCCGGCCGCCGCGCCGCCCCGGGGGGGGGGGGGGGTCGGGCCTGGTCGGCCCGGACCCGGACCCCCCCGTTACGGACCAGTTTCGGTTTTTGGCTCATAACTTGAGCCTCGGACCTCCGAATGACGAACCGTCTGCGGCAACGCGATCCTTGGATCGAGACGGTCGTTTCGGTATATCGCACTCAAGGTTTCGGTTTACTCTGAGTTCGGCCGGGTTGGTTCGTACACGAAACCAACCGGGCCTTCGGAGCGGAAACGCTCATATCTTGAGCTGCGGACGTCCGATTGACGTGCCGTCAGTCGCGTAGTGTTCCTCTTAGTGAGACGGATCTTTTGGCATACTCCGCCCGAGGTTTGGACGCAGGTGGAGTACGGTCGGGTTGGTTTTGCCTTAAAAACCAACCGGGCCCCAGAGACGAAAATGCCAATAACTCTCAGACCGGGCGTCCGATCGACGCGCCGTCTGTTGCGTTGAGTTCCTGTTGGCGATACGGAACTTTTGGATACATCAACTTCGGTCTTCGTGACAGTTGATGTATCAGCCTCTCGGCTCGTGGAGCGGACCCTCCTAACGAGCTCGCTATGTGCGGGAACCCTAGTGCTGGCTGTGACTTCGACGACAGAGCAGAGATCCTCCGTGGACTGCGACGACGGCAGAGCAGGGATCCTTCGTGGACTGCGGCGACGGCTGTGCAGAGATCCTCAGTGGACTGCGTCGACTACTGCACTCAGCGATCCTACGTGGAACGGTGCTATCGAACCTGTGTGAGCTGAACCTTCTTTTTACCTTGAGCGGTGGAGCGCTTGGGAGTAGCGGCGGACCCGTGGTACTTGACAGTGGTGGTGCGCTTGGATACAGCAGCAGACCCTTGGCGGTGGAGCGCTTGGTTGTAGCAGCGGACCCGCGATACTCTACGGAGTGTGTGCGCTTGGTTGTAGCGACAGATCCGCGACGGTGGAGACGTGCGTGCGGAGTACGGAGACCGTGTAGCCGGCTGAGACCTGACGACTGCTTGACCGACTCGACTTGGAGTGAGTCGACTAGCCCAGTGGACGGAGCGCCCGGTATTTGGCGGCAGACCCACGACGGACGGAGCGCCCGGTAGTTGGCAGCAAACCCGCGGTACTCGACAGGAGGAGTACCTCAGTAGGCTATTTGGGTGAGCGCCCGGTATTTGGCAGCAGACCCTCAGCGGACGGAGCGCCCGGTAGTTGGCAGCAGACCCGCGGTACTCGACAGGAGGAGTACTTCAGCAGTCTTAGGTTAGTGAGCGGCGGCCTCGAAGTCGTGACAGGACCACTGTACACTCTAGAGACGGAGCTCTTCAGCAGTTACGGTTTCGATAATGAAAATCCTGGTTGAGCTGAGTCAATGATCTTTGTGTTTCCTCATGATTGAGATGGGTCTCTTGATAACTTAGGTATATGTATGGGCATATACCTGGGTAATAGTTATCCGTTGATTTCATAAACTTGTTATAAACTGTGTGAACTTGTACTGTTATCCTGTGTGGATTTACTGTTTACTCTCCTTGTGGATTTGAGTCTTGCTTTCCTTTGTGGATTGAGTTGTTCTTGAGCTCGTGAGCAGAGCTAGAATTGGGGACTTAGGTATATGTATGGGCATATACCTAAGTCGAGTCAGATGTTACTTCGTGATTGCATCTTTCTTTTGTGCTATATCCTTTGTGGATTTCGGGAGACCTTCGGGGGTCTCGGGGTCCTTACTGAGTAGCTTATACTCACCCCTGCACGGGCTATGCCCGCACCTTGTTGTGTTGGTTGCAGACGACGGACAGCGCTGATCACGGTTGGGGCGTGGAGCAGGACGGTACCTGGAGGTGGACCACTGGGCGGGACGTGCTCGGAGCGGGCGTGGGACCCGAGGAGCCTGGAGGCTATCTGTACCCACCCTTCAGGTGGGATTTCCAGTGGACGACACGAGGCCGCCGTCTTTTCTTCAGTTGTTGTACTTTACTTTTCAGTTGTACTTTACAGTTGGGCTTGTATTTCCGGCCCCCTTTACTTTTTTTGCACTTTACTTTCCGCTTGCTGACTCTGTGTGGTTGTTACTTAAAGGCAATGCCTTCCCTGTTTACTGGGATTTTACGCCTTGGTGCTAGTCGCCAGCCCCTGGCCTATGGAAGGCGGGCTTGGGGTAGTCACGGCACGGGCCCCGAGGACGGGTCGTGACAAATTGGTATCAGAGGAGTTCGGTTCTACCGCAGACTCTGGTCTTTTTTTTTTCTCTATGTGAAGCAATAGTGTTTAGTATATTGAGTGTGGTTATCAGTCCAGGGAGTCCAGTGTTGGTGCGGCGGCCGACGTATCCGTACACCAGGACCCTGACTTCTGATTTCCAACTTAATGCACGAAAACACTGATTGCGTGTGTGTTTCCCAAAGGGTTTAAAGTCAGCTCAAACCAGGTCAGCTCACCAGGTATAAATCGTTGACCGTGACACAACTGTTCAGGATGTCACCATGCAGATAGTTAGCTGGAGTTCCGAGAGAGTTCTCGATGATGGCCCACCGAGCAGCGAGACTCCGGTGCAGGGCCCTTTTTCAGTGTTGGCACCTTCGGGTGGTGTACCAGCAGCACCACCACCCGTTAGGCAGAGGATGCCACTAGCTAACAGTGCACGCTAGCAGAGCGCGATGCACGAGTTCCGGCAGTAGAGGCCTCTGAGGATACGAGGCGAGACAGATTTCCCAGGCAGCAGTGGACTGGATGGAGGCGGTTGCTAGAGTTCTACGCCTAGCTTGGATACTAGTAGAGCGGATGATGATCTTAGCTTCTGTTGTTTCCAGTGAGTGACCATGAGGTTGGTTCTTTTAGTAATGAGGCTTCGGTACGCGAACCGATACCTAGGATAGTACCTACGGGTAGTGCGCCAGCTATGTCACTACCTGTTGGTCAGTAGACACTACCGGCGGTACCGGTAGCAGAGAATCACAGGCTTAGTGCCTTACATATGTTTTAGCACCAGATATCCCTCAAGTTTCGAGGTGAGCCTGACTCGTAGGCGGCTGAGGACTGGCTTGAGGAGGTGGTTGTGAGTTTTCTGGAGCTAATACAGCTTCGACAGTACGACATGTCGGAAGCAGAGCACTCATCGTGGCTTACCAATCAATCTTAGTACTCGTTGGTTACGTTGTGATCAGTTCCTTAGACTCGAACTTCTGAGCGAAGTGTGTCTAAAGGAAATCCGAACCATTACTTTTCCTCTATGCATTTCTACCTATGCTAGGATGCTAGAGAGAACCTTTGTGGTTGTGAACGTTAGCAGTGAAAGGCAGGAAACTAGCGCCAGTCTCAGAGACTCGGGCGTGTAAAATGTTTCAGGAGGAGGAAGTGCTAAGGACAGATGAATCTGCAGGGTAGCAGACGTGGAAGCGGAACTTAGAGAGCAGCATGTGGTGGTGTACATTTCGACATGTTACGACCACCCGACTTAGTATTCCCCGCCAGGCTCAGGGAGCAGGAGGGCTGGGGAGGAGAGTAGATGCATTGCGGTCAAGGAGTGTGACCCAGGAACTCTAAGAATGATTCGGGGTACGAATTATGTCTACTACGAGCTGCCATATCTATAGACATAGGAACCAATCATTCTACCCTTCCACGAATCATGTCCCAGACCTAGAGGTTCCGGGTAAGCTGTAGACTTGACCCTCACGTCTGGAGATACCTTTGGGAGGAGACTCGATAATCACACTTACGCCGACGGTGTGATTTGACCTCGAGGCGAGAGTTTCGGTTGGAATCTCTTGGTGACAGCGTAGAGGCCTTACGACGTTGATCTGGGTATGATTCACAAATCATACCCCGGTTGACTGTTTTAGGCAAACGTCGGAATGGGTTTTCCTTGGTCGGCGAAAAGGAAACCCTGGGCAGCACATGTTAAACTCAGGCATAAGAGGGTGTGGCCGATCACTCTTGAGTTGGTCAACCCTTCCCTTGTGGCAGCAGGAGTTTTGAGTTTCAGTTCTAACCTAAAAAGGGGAACCTCTTGAATTCGAGGGTGACGAACACGTTCTTATACGGTCTCAACCCGATGAGGTTTCGGAGATGTGGCCGAGGCAGCATGTTATCTCCGAAGTTCGATGGACCCTTTTTGATCTTCAGCAGGGTAGGCGAGGAGGTTTACCGCTTGACCCTACCACCTCAGTCGCACCGGGTGCATAATGTCCACCACGTGTCTCAGCTGTGGAGGTACGTGTATGTTTCTTCACACGTCATCGGCCCCGGGGAGTTGGACGTCGATGACAGGGCGACAAGCACGGAGGTCCTAGTAGAGATCGAGGATCGATAGGAGCAGGTTCTACGTGAACGGTTGCTTCCTCTGGGGTGCTTCTCGGGTAGCACGAGATCTTCAGGTGAGCATATGGGAGCGTAAAGCTCAGTTGCGTGCTCAATACTACTTTGTTTCCCTTAAGTGTGAGTTGAAGCTTTACGGGGACGTAAAGCCCTGAGGTGGGAGTGATGTAAAGACCCGCAAATTTCAAGGAAATTTTTTTTTCTTAATTTTCTTTGGAATTTTACAAGAGCGCAGCTTCAGACGGCACCTGATTCCGAGGCCCGGTGTGCCCGGAATCAATTTCCGAAGTTTGGCTCGGGTACGTTCAGTGAACGGACGAGCGGGTTTTTCTATCTTTTGAACCGGTGCCCGGAATCAAATTCTGAGGGCACCGATGAAATCGCAGCGCCGGTATTTGCTTAGAAACGCCTCTTCCGGAGTTGCGTTTGCTCAGATGTGGTTTTTAAATTTTGCGGCTTTAAGTCAGAAATAAAATAAAGTTTGTGCGACAACTTTATTTTATTTCACTTAAGCTGCTTGGAAGCCACTTGAAGCCACTTAAAGGCGGCTTGAACTGAGTTGAACTGGATAGGATGCTATCCAGAAATATCCTACCCCCTTGATAGGATATTTGTGAGGTGGGGCCCGCACGAGCCCCGCCGTTTCTTTCGCTAAGTAACGCACCCACGAAAACCCGTCAAAGTAACTGAAAAGTCAACCGACGCGTTTTCTTTAATTTCTTAACAGACCATTTAATTGGGCGGTTTATTTCGTAAATTAAATGGACTGTTTCTTCGTGAATTAAATGGGTCGTTTCTTTCGAATTGATGGATCGTTTCTTAACCGGTTTCGTGTTGGCATGTTTATAAAATAAGACCAACCTAAAAATCCTTGGAAAGGATTTGAGAGAATCTTCGTTCCTCCACCCTCCCCGCGAAGAACGCGAAGAACGCGAAGAACGCGAAGAACGCGAAGAACGCGAAGAACGCCGGAACCAGGATTCGACGACGCACGATCCGCGACGTCAACAGCTTTTCCGCGACCTTCTTCTTCTTCTTCTTCTTCGGCGACGCCTCTTCTTCCGCGCCCGATCCTCGTTCGGCAACTAAGGTGAGAATTGGATCTTTTCTTCTCCCTTTTTAATTTCAATATCAACGGATTTAAACTAATTAAATCCGTTTGATCTTGATCCGGAGAGTGGCGACGCGACGCCGGAGATCGCGACGACGCGACGATCCCCCTTCTTCCGCGACGAGCGATTCCGCGACGACCTCTCGTCCGACGACGACGACAAGGTAGGGGTTGTCGAATTTCTTTTGGATTCCTCATTTTATTCTTGATCGTGCTTTTAGCAAGATTAACGTGTGGCATAATTTTCTTTAAGTTGCGTTATTATTATTAACGCGAGGGGGGCCGGACCGCACGAACACGGCCGAACCCCCCTCCAACGTTCTTGTTTAATTCTTTCGATGGAAGCAAAGTGGCGTGGTGCCGTCGCACCATGCGGTTTACCGTGCGTTTAATTTACGCAACGCCGTCGCGCTACGCCGAGGAGAGTCTTCAAGAACGCGACGCCGCCGCGCCGCGTTGGAAGGATTCATGGCACGGCGAGAGGGGCGCGGTGCCGTCGCACCGCGCCGGACGACGAACACCGCGGCCGGTTCCGGGCCGCGGCGGGACGAGAAGACCGCGGCCGGTTCCGGGCCGCGGCGGGACGAGAAGACCGCGGCCGGTTCCGGGCCGCGGCGGGACGAGGAGACCGCGGCCGGTTCCGGGCCGCGGCGGAAGGAAAGACCGGCGGCCGGGCCGCCGGCGTCGGAAGTCGAGGGCGGGACCGGAAATTCCGGTCCCGTTGGTAAAAACCGGCCGGCCAGCGGGCCGGCCGGATGTCATAAAAACCGGGGGATTAAACCCCCGGCCGGTCCTTCAAGACCCCCTCTTAATGAGGGGGGGCGGTTCATTTAAGGAGGGGGGGCAACGGCCCCCCGGTTCGTCCAGCCGGCCCCCACTTGCGGGGGCCGTTTTTTGGCAAAGGCACGGCTTAAAGCCGTGCCGCCTTGTTCAATCAGCGGGGGCAATCAAGCCCCCCGCGTGCTGCCACCCCGTGCGGCGCCCGCCGCCGCCAGCGCGGCCCGCCGCCGCCGCCACCGCGGCCCGCCGCCGCCGCCACCGCGGCCCGCCGCCGCCGCCGCCGCGCCGCCCGCCGCCGCCGTCCGCCGCCGTCCGCCGCCGCCGACCGCCGCCGCCGGCCGCCGCGCCGCCCCGGGGGGGGGGGGGGGGGGGTCGGGCCGGGTCGGCCCGGACCCGGACCCCCCCGTTACGGACCAGTTTTGGTTTTTGGCTCATAACTTGAGCCTCGGACCTCCGAATGACGAACCGTCTGCGGCAACGCGATCCTTGGATCGAGACGGTCGTTTCGGTATATCGCACTCATGGTTTCGGTTTACTCTGAGTTCGGCCGGGTTGGTTCGTACACGAAACCAACCGGGCCTTCGGAGCGGAAACGCTCATATCTTGAGCTGCGGACATCCGATTGACGTGCCGTCAGTCGCGTAGTGTTCCTCTTAGTGAGACGGATCTTTTGGCATACTCCGCCCGAGGTTTGGACGCAGGTGGAGTACGGTCGGGTTGGTTTTGCCTTAAAAACCAACCGGGCCCCGGAGACGAAAATGCCAATAACTCTCAGACCGGGCGTCCGATCGACGCGCCGTCTGTTGCGTTGAGTTCCTGTTGGCGATACGGAACTTTTGGATACATCAACTTCGGTCTTCGTGACAGTTGATGTATCAGCCTCTCGGCTCGTGGAGCGGACCCTCCTAACGAGCTCGCTATGTGCGGGAACCCTAGTGCTGGCTGTGACTTCGACGACAGAGCAGAGATCCTCCGTGGACTACGACGACGGCAGAGCAGGGATCCTTCGTGGACTGCGGCGACGGCTGTGCAGAGATCCTCAGTGGACTGCGTCGACTACTGCACTCAGCGATCCTACGTGGAACGGTGCTATCGAACCTGTGTGAGCTGAACCTTCTTTTTACCTTGAGCGGTGGAGCGCTTGGGAGTAGCGGCGGACCCGTGGTACTTGACAGTGGTGGTGCGCTTGGATACAGCAGCAGACCCTTGGCGGTGGAGCGCTTGGTTGTAGCAGCGGACCCGCGATACTCTACGGAGTGTGTGCGCTTGGTTGTAGCGACAGATCCGCGACGGTGGAGACGTGCGTGCGGAGTACGGAGACCGTGTAGCCGGCTGAGACCTGACGACTGCTTGACCGACTCGACTTGGAGTGAGTCGACTAGCCCAGTGGACGGAGCGCCCGGTATTTGGCGGCATACCCACGGCGGACGGAGCGCCTGGTAGTTGGCAGCAAACCCGCGGTACTCGACAGGAGGAGTACCTCAGTAGGCTATTTGGGTGAGCGCCCGGTATTTGGCAGCAGACCCTCAGCGGACGGAGCGCCCGGTAGTTGGCAGCAGACCCGCGGTACTCGACAGGAGGAGTACTTCAGCAGTCTTAGGTTAGTGAGCGGCGGCCTCGGAGTCGTGACAGGACCACTGTACACTCTAGAGACGGAGCTCTTCAGCAGTTACGGTTTCGATAATGAAAATCCTGGTTGAGCTGAGTCAATGATCTTTGTGTTTCCTCATGATTGAGATGGGTCTCTTGATAACTTAGGTATATGTATGGGCATATACCTGGGTAATAGTTATCCGTTGATTTCATAAACTTGTTATAAACTGTGTGAACTTGTACTGTTATCCTGTGTGGATTTACTGTTTACTCTCCTTGTGGATTTGAGTCTTGCTTTCCTTTGTGGATTGAGTTGTTCTTGAGCTCGTGAGCAGAGCTAGAATTGGGGACTTAGGTATATGTATGGGCATATACCTAAGTCGAGTCAGATGTTACTTCGTGATTGCATCTTTCTTTTGTGCTATATCCTTTGTGGATTTCGGGAGACCTTCGGGGGTCTCGGGGTCCTTACTGAGTAGCTTATACTCACCCCTGCACGGGCTATGCCCGCACCTTGTTGTGTTGGTTGCAGACGACGGACAGCGCTGATCACGGTTGGGGCGTGGAGCAGGACGGTACCTGGAGGTGGACCACTGGGCGGGACGTGCTCGGAGCGGGCGTGGGACCCGAGGAGCCTGGAGGCTATCTGTACCCACCCTTCAGGTGGGATTGCCAGTGGACGACACGAGGCCGCCGTCTTTTCTTCAGTTGTTGTACTTTACTTTTCAGTTGTACTTTACAGTTGGGCTTGTATTTCCGGCCCCCTTTACTTTTTTTGCACTTTACTTTCCGCTTGCTGACTCTGTGTGGTTGTTACTTAAAGGCAATGCCTTCCCTGTTTACTGGGATTTTACGCCTTGGTGCTAGTCGCCAGCCCCTGGCCTATGGAAGGCGGGCTTGGGGTAGTCACGGCACGGGCCCCGAGGACGGGTCGTGACATTGCTGGCCCATATTATCACTTTCTTCATTATCTTTCCAGGGTAGGCAGCCTCCCAACTTTGTGCATGCTTGTGGACCAATAAGAATGCAACATTGGAT
Source organism: Viscum album (assembly GCA_963277665.1). Classification (NCBI taxonomy): domain Eukaryota; kingdom Viridiplantae; phylum Streptophyta; class Magnoliopsida; order Santalales; family Viscaceae; genus Viscum; species Viscum album. Next base: position 164,415,441 of record OY728159.1, read on the forward strand.
GGGGGTAGCTCATTAAATATCCTCCCATCCTCCCTTGTAAACATCCACCAGAGTTGTCACATCACATATAGGTGATTCTCATGGCACACGGTCATATACAATCGGGGAGTCATCCTCTATAGGTAATGGAAGTTTCGGGCAAACTGGTGCAGGGTGTATAGTTCACATATGGGTTCGCAATCCACTCATGCCACTAGCACACCGCGACAAAAGGATAATAGATACGATCATTTCTCTATCATATCTATGTCATTATTTTAATAATCCCTAGTTATAAAAGGCAATGGATAAAAGATAAATTGTTCTGATCACCCTATTTTACACAACACGGTCACGACATCTAGCTTCAGCGGGGCTCTCCTCGCAATGTTCAAAATCACTAGGTGAGAATGTATCTCTAGTGGAGAGATGGGATTGAGGTATTCGTAACCTCCCATGTGCGCTTTGACCCACCTATACAAAAAATGGAATGGCCCATATACTCACAGTGACCTCTTCCCCTCACTGACATGACAGAGAAGATGGTACAACTTTTTCAGTATTGGTATGTCCAGGTTGATGCGATTTCCACTGGCTATCTGAGCCATCATGATAAATGTGCTTGGTCTCACCCCCATGTGGGCATCCCATTCTAGTAATATCCACCCATAGATCATTGCCAAGATAAACCTAGAAAGACTGACTATAGGCCGCTGATCTGTCTTGACACTGTATCCCCACAACTTCCAATAGCTATCTTTTAGGGTTTTCCAGTACAAACCCTATTTTCCCCAATTAGATCCTCATGGAAAAATAGGGGGCCTCGCCAGTAGAGTACCCTATTCCGAGGGGAAATTGATGAAGTATCCAAACCACTGCTTGAAGTAGATGTATCTGGTGTTCTTTTTGTCCTTGTCTATGCCTGGAACAAGTCTCTACAATGCCAACGCCAAAGGAGGAATTTTCTCCCCATCTCCCCAAGCATTAGCGGCAGGGAGGAACTCGTCATACATTCCCCCTAGGATCAAGATGTCATAAATCTGGTTGAGGTCCCAAAGGCTGATGCTGACCTCCCCGTGATGTAGGTGGAAAGTGTTGGTATCTAGCGACCATCGTCTCAACAACTCCAGTATAAATTCCTTTGGCTAGGAGATACTGAATTAGGAGGCCCAGGCTACTTCATATAGGCCAACCTGCCTCAAGACATTCTCGAACTCCACACAGGACGCACATGCCCAATAGGCCCAAGCCCAGTTGTCTGTAAAGTTTCCACCCTGGTGCAAGTCCCAGCTCGTGATCCACCCCTTATCTGGATTTCCAAGACTAGCCTTGAGGATCATCTTATATAGGGGAGGGGACGTCTCTGGTTCCAGTGCCTTTCTATCGATGCTATTGACGTGATTGTATGGGAAATGTGTTGTAACTGGGGTATGATCTTTCCTAATGAACCCATCTGTAGCCCTATACCACTAATATTGTCCGGGAGTCACCCTAAACCAATAGGGTGGCTCATCTCTATAGGCGTTAGGAATAATGACGTCGTCCCACAAACCAAAACCATATAATGGCAGACGCTTGAACAACATATATTTCTTTTTTACCTTTGTCAGCCACTCCATCAACAATGTATATTCGGAAGTACTCCGAATGTAATCACCTATTTTTGAATTGTTTTCCATGGCCTCCCTCTGAGTAGCATCAACACGGACCTCTTGCGTGGCCTCTTGAGCAACCATTGAATCGAAGGACTTTAGGAATTTTTTCTTTTGGGAATGAAAGTATTCACAAAGAACCTTCACAAGGACCCTTCACAAAGACCGTCACTTCCTTCTTTGTGTCGCAAAGAGATGTGTGGGTTAGGCTCACGTCTATAAGAAGTTAGTGGTTCTCGATACTCTGGTTATCTTAAAAATTGTTCACAAAGCACCGCACCATTATGGCCAGAGAATCTGGTTCTCTAAGGAATTAGAGGAGAGGATCGGTTGTGAAGAGGGATCAAGTACCGTCATTCGCAAAGATCTAGGTACGAAAAAATACATTTGATCCCCTATATATAGGCGGAAGAGGCACCAGGATTCGTGGTGCCCCTGGCTTCGTGGCACCCCTGGGTTCGCGGTGGCTCCCTGCTTCGTAGAGCTCCTTGATTTGTGGCGCCCTCACATCGCGGTGCAACCCGCGTATAGCACGCCGATCCCAAAGTGCTATACTACCCTCCTTTACCCCATGTTCTTCACACTTGATTCGTGAAGATTACTTTTCTAGAAGAGTAAGGTGTCTCCCTTAGTGAACTATCTTTTCCCCTACCTTCTTGTTCCACCGTGAGTTCCATCATCTGAGTTTGTTCAATGTTTCTCCCTCATAATTTGACCCTCTCCTTCCGTCGACTCCGATTATGAGGGGGGAGGGGCATTTTTTGGCACCGAAAACACATTGGTGTCTCACTCATCCCACAAGCTCAACAATCTGATTGGACAAATCCCCCTTGAATAGGTTGGGAAGAACCCCTGACCTATCTCGAAAAGGCCTTGTGTGAAGCCCTCTGCGTGGCAGGCACTAGTTCATCATGGGCGACTCCGAGAGAGGCTCTACGAAGCCTATGCCAGATGGCAGTTCGAGCTGGCGGTGAACCCTTCGCGGCGTTAGGTCCTTCTCAAGGCACTCAGCATTAGCCACATCCACCGATCCCTACACGGAATCTCGCCCCCTCTGTGAGCCCCCCCCCCCCCCCCCCCCCCCGTGGGCCGATGAACCGATGCCTTTCTGTGGCGCTAAACAGCTCCGTGGCGAGATCAGTTCTCCTAGAGTTAGGGTTTTCCTATAAATAGAAGGCACACCCCCTCTCCCAAACCATTTTTACTCTGAACTTTCACCTTCCTATTTCGCGTAGACCATCGCAAAGCCTTCACATTGATTCCCAAAGGTACTTGTACTTTGAGAGCCATCACCCTTTGCTTCCTTTTCAAAATCTGACTACGGTGGAGATTCCCTTCGCGAAGGCCCATTCCCTTATCAAAGAAAGGAGCCCCTTTGGGGTGCTCAAGGTTATGCAAAGCGTAAAGCCTTTGCGAAATTCTCCCAAAACAAAGAGGTATTTGCTAAGGTGAAGCACTGCTCCCTTAATAGTAGCGATTCACAAAGCCTTGTACTTTCGCGAAGACACCCCTCTTCATGAAGTGTTTTAACTTTGAGAATCCTGATTTCTCCTAGTGGTCCTTTCCCTTCGTGAGGTGCATATTATTCGTGAAGACTAGTCCCTTCGTGAATCCCATTCTCTTCCTGAAGACCAGCCTCTTCACGAAACCCATCCTCTTGGAAAAAAACCTCCTTCTAAGACCAAATTCTTCACACACCCCTTTCCCATATGGACCTCCAGGATAGTAAGAAGTAACTTTAAAGTACCTTGGGTGGTTCTTCCTATTTCATTGCTTCACCTCATGATTCTTCATATAGGCACACTAACGACTATTGCTTCTTCTCATAGAAATGCTAATGTGGCCCCCTCAATAGACCACTCCATGACACCCTCTCTCCATGGAATTGGTGATGCCTTCCCTTCCTCAATGGTGGATATGTATCAATTATGTAAGTCCTAGGGGTATGGAGTGAATCCGCCTCATCCGAGATGCAGGACGTTAAACTGTGAAGCATCATCATCCTTATCACATGACATTAAACTGCGACTTCACCTCATGAAATTTACATGGGGTGCCTTGTCTCAGACATTCTATATGCCTGCTCGTCTCCATGGGAGTGAGATCTTCATCACATGGAATGAGATCATCTTTGTTAGAATGAAACCTATCCATGGGGAAGGGCAACCACCTTGGTGTAAGCCACTAGCTTTTCTTTCTGGAGGCAGCATCCCTGCTCCTCCTATCTTCTTTAGTGCTAGAGACCAAAGGAGATATGGGAATCAGGACCTTCGTTATCCCATCCCTCTCCCACTGGGCTTTGACTCCACTCGGGCCTCCATCCTGGAGTAAGTCCCAATCTCCATCTCCCTGGGATGCTAACCACATGTAAGCTCCTATTTCCTCTTTGGGATGATAACCACGCATAAGACCCTATTTCCTCTCTAGGATGCTAACCACATGTGATACCCACTCCACTTCCCACAGACACACCTTTCACGATGTGATCGTCAAGTCTTTGATTCCCCTGGTTTCTCACATCGAGCATGACTCACGTGGGCTTAGAGTAAGAACCAACCATGACCAAACCACTTTGAAATATGTGGACTTTGATCCTTTCCAAGGCAAGGTACGTAGGAAGCCTCCATGAGGTTCAAACCCAACACACCTATCGGTCCTGGCCCCCTTCACATTGGTTCATCAACACCTATGAACTACGTGGACTTTGATCCTTACCAAGGAAAGGTACGCAAGAAGCCTCCCTGTGGTTCAAGCCCAACACACCTATTTGTCCCGACCCCTTCACGTTGGTTCACTAACATCTCTGAACTTTGTGTACTTTGATCCTTTCCAAAGCAAGGTATGTAGGAAACCTCTCTAAGGTTCAAGCTCAACACCGATCGGTCCCAACCACTCCACTTCGGTCCACCCCCATCCTGCATGACGTTAAACTATACACCCCTTTTTGTCCCACATGACACTAAATTGTCCCCCAATCAACGATAATCCATTGTGTCCCCCAGTCAACTCTATGCCATTGTGTCTCCCAATCGATGGTAATCCATCGTATTCTATCTAGCAGTAAGCTGTTGTCAGCCCCACATGATGTTAATCCATCATAGGATGAACTACGTGGGTTTGATCCATGTTTCCTAGAAATGGTATGTTGGATTCCTCCTTGAGGTTCAACCCCAAACACTGTTAAACTTTGGTGTCCCCCCTATTGGGATACACATCTCTAGTCCGCCCCTCAAGCATTAGACCAACCCAGGATGCTAAACATGTGTAAGCCACAATATATCATCGGGTCGCTGTACTCTACATGAACCCCAATTCTATACCCCATACTGAACAATGTGGAATTTGATTTCCTACCATAGGGATACGTAGGAAGAATCCCTAAGGCTCAAGACCATCACTCATGTCCCATCATGGTCTCATTCTCAAGACTATGTGTTTCAGGAGGGTCATGCCCCAAACAAGTGGTTCTACTTCCTCTGGGTCCCAGCCATGCGTTCATTCTCATAGACTACCTCCTTAGGTGTCCCATAAACTCATATAACTACGTGGACTTTGATTCCCTGCCATGGGGATACGTCGAAAGTCTCTTCGAGGCTCAAACCCAACACTACCGTTACCTTGATGATGGTTCCATATCATTCCCCAGCCACTTCAATCGACTCTCCATCATTCATCCTGATTCTTACCTAGGCCACCACATCTTGGTGAGATCATGCCAATTCAACTCTTCACTGCTCTTAGCAGCACTTGGGTAACTAACCACATGTTATCCATAGAATCAGTGTTCCCTTCAGGGGTTTCACCCACCTGATCCCCTCCAATTATTGTTATGATAAGTCCAATCCATATCTACCAGACGTTAAAATAGTGGCATACCCTGTATTAAACATGGGAAGTTGGGGAAAACCTCAAATACATGCCCATGGCATATAATTCCCTGTACTCGATGTGGGATGAATCAGGCTTCTGCACCCTCAATAATCCCTACCATAAGGAGAAGAAACCCAGACATGCCAGTGTTCTATCATTTAGACACACCAACGATGTCCAACGTGACTACTCCCCCGACCAAAGGTTGTTGTCCTGGCCAGACCCCTTGGAATGTCCTGACAGAAGAAACATAATTAACCAGTGTCCATGAAGACATGGCACTGGGAAGAGTTTCACGAACAACATCTTAGTCTATAAGGGAGACCCAAACTAGGTAACAAATTCTGAGGAGGAATACATGGAAGGAGGAACTGATATCCCATAATCATGTTTTGATCAAGGAGAAAACGTCCCTAAACAAGTGACGGATGCCACCCACCTTTAGAAAGAGGTAATGCAGGGCAATAATCAGTGCATCCTATGAAACAGATGGTTTCACACCCCAACTAAAGCATCAAAAACACATACACTATTATATATTTATTGTTCACTTGTGTTAAGGATTCATTGGTGGTGTCCTACTGGGTTTATTACTCAAACACTACACAAGCATTCTGGTGTGCGTGCAGACTTCATGATTTGGGATTTAGAGAAGGGAAAGATCCCTATAACAGGTTGCTAAGAAGATATAGATTTGGAGTTTGATGAAATTATGGGACATACTCTATATGATTGATTTTTTAGTACTTATGTATTCATTCCTTCATTAGTTTGACCAGCCACTTTGGGGATCCTATATTTTCCTCTATTTTGATGAAATCCTGATACAATTATTTTGATTACCTTTCATAGTTATATTTTTGATTTGTTATTATCTATTTATTTATATGATTATTGAGGGTATAGTCTCTTTACCACAATCATATACCATCATCACTAGTGGGTAGACTCTTGCATATTAGGATGTGCACATGAGGTCTTATAGAATCTCTACTTGGGTTTTATTTAGGAAATTTGGGTTAAGACATTAAAAAATGGAATTAATGGAGTGATTTTCTCTTCCCTTTTCATTACCAATGTTTTGGGGGTATGGTAGAAAGGATCCTAGGCTATGTGGGACTTGGGTAGGGGAGTTATATGTGTGTTTGACCAACACATGTATATCAGACCTCTAAGTTACCATTGATGATATTTCTATTATCTATTTCCCAATAATAATTTAATGTTGGTTCTAAGATCTGTTGTGCTGTTATAGTTTATGGGATTGGGTGAATTCATGCGTCATGTCTAGGAATGTAGGATCACATGTCATATGTGAGCCTATTGATTATGGAATATTAATTAATTCTATGATTTGAATCATGTTTTTTTGTGATATATCCAGGATTCTATGATACTATTTTACTAGAATAATATTAACTAAACTTAGAATTATTGTCTTATATATATATGATTACGACTAACTTGTAGGTATGAAGCACTTGGCTTCAGTAATGGGTTAATATAGGATGGATATACCATGGGTTTGTGTCATCTCCTAGGATAATCGTTGTGTGATTTTAAATATTGAATAGATTCTATCTTAAATTAATGACTTTAGATGTATTAAATGTTCTTTTTTCATTTCAAAAATTCCACCGTAGATATATTTGGTGGGTCCACTAATAGAGGAAACCTAGGATACTCTTGTTAGGGGGGATATGAATGTACCACCACCAACAGTGTATAAGGATGTACCCCAGCATGCTCATGTACCATATTTGATGATTCAATACCCAAAGCTAGTTATTTCTAGGAATTATTTATATTATTCCCATTTAATTCATAAGGATTAAGAAGACCATGACTGATCATGCTCTATATTTCCAACTCCAACATCCACCAACCTTTTAGGGTACTATAAACCCATAGGATACATGGGACTAGATAAATATATTTAACATCATTTTTTATCTGGTCTAGACTTTTGTGGATAGGAAAGTGTTACTGTTGACCTTTATATTCTAGGGACCTTTTAGGATATGGTAGACCACCATGAATATAACTGGAAGATAGTAGGGTATTACTTGGATCACATACAAGGATCTATTCATGGAGAAATATTTTTCTTAACTCGATGAAGATAGACCATTCCCAAGAGATTATGGAGTTACAGAAGATATCTACGTTTATCTCTATATATTCTGCTCATTTCTTGGATCTGATATGCTTTTCACCTCTTTTGGATGGTAATGTGGACCAAAAATCTTGGAAGTTTGAGAGAATCCTCCATTTCAAGATCAAATGGCAGGTTAAGATCATTTATCTAACAATATAATAAGAGGTTTTGTGTAAGGACCTAACCATTTAGAAGGGTCCATAGGAGGACAAGGTAGCATCATTCCTTCCTACCCATAGTAGACTAGTGACCAAGGTTCCTCTCACTAATATGGGATTCTCTTTCGATAGTAGGAAGAGAAAATATGATCAGGAGAAACAGGTAGATGGGTTGGAGAAAGACTTCCACAGTGTCCTCTATGTGAGGTGATTATACCAGTCAATTTTAATTATGTGAAAATATGGCATCTTAGTAATACTTATGGGAAGAATCCTTTGGAATGCCACCAATGTGGCATGAATATTCATCTTCTGTGTTTTTACATGAGGTATTATTGGAAGAGTTATGGAAAATTAGGGAAATATGGTAGTATAGAACCTCAAAAAAAGGATGAAGACCCCCCAAAAATTTATGTCTCATGGGAAAGGGCATGTAGATAGGGCAGGATGAGTTTTTTTCATGGAACATGCTCCAACTGATGGCAGCGAGGGACCATCTATAGTTTGAGGAATAGTTTTGTTCACCTCTATGCTATGTAAAACTTTATTTTATACTGATATTTCTCATTCCATTATTTACACATAAGTGGTAGGTAACTTAGACTTACCAATTAGAATATCCATGAAAATACTTTTTCTTGAAACACCCTTAAGGAATAAAGTATATTATCTTCATAGGTGTCTATAATTTCCTATAGTGATCTTTTTCTATGGGAATTTATGAGATTTCATGACCCTAGAGATGAAAAAATTTAATGTGATCTTTGGTATGGTTTGAATTATGATCTATCATGCACACATAGACTGTTATCAGAGATGAGTATCTTTTAACTATCCTAAAGGGGAGAAGTTTGTAATGATTGGTGAGTGGGAGTTGGAAGATGGTATATTTGTCCAAGATGTGAGTCATACTAGAGCAATTATGGTGCAATTTTTGGGATTATCACTTTTTATAGGATCAATGTTATCCCCTCATATTTTCATCAAGTTGTAAATATTTATCAGGATGTGTTTCTAGAAGAATTTTCTGGTCTACCTTCTAATAGAGAGATTGAGTTAAAAATAGAACTCATATCAGGGGTGAAACAAATTTTGACTCCTTATTATCATATAGAATCAACCAAGTTGAAGGACCTTAAAATTTAGATGGATGACTTTGAGAATAAGTGATTTATCAGACTGATCACATCTACCTAGGACACTCTAGTGTATTCACCAAAAAAGAGGATGATAATATTCAGATCTATGTGTATTATAGGAAGATGAATCATGTGATAGTGAATAACAAACACCCCTTTCCAAGGATCAATAATCTATTCGATCGGTTGTGAGGGATTCATTGGTTTTCCAAGATCAAACTATGTTTAGGCTACAATCAGTTTCAGGTTAGATATGAAGACATACTGAAGATGGTGTTTAGAAGAAGGTATGGGATAATGAGTTCTTGGTGATGTTGTTTGGTTTGATAAATGATCCAATAGTGGTCATGGACCTCATAAAAAAGATCTTTCACCTACATCTTTAATAATTAATTTTGGTGTTTTTTGATGAAATCCTTATCTTTTCATGGACCTCAAAGCAGTATGGTAGGAATATTAAGATAGTGCCCAACACACTTCATTCACATCAGATTTCTTCCAATTTGTAAAAGTGTCACTTTTGGATTCAAGAGGTGTATTTCCTAGGACATGTGGTGTTAGAGGATGGAATTTTTGTGGACCCATAGAAGGTAGAGGTAATGATGTAATAGTATCACCCTCAAAATGTATTTGAGATTAGGAGATTCTATGGATTAGTAGGGTACCACCATACTTTCATATAGGACTTCTCACATTTGGCAGCCCCCATGATAGCTATGACCAAGAAAGGGGTGAAGTTTAGGTTGTTGTATTAGTGAGAGGAGGTGTTTATTGAGCTTAATAAGATATTGAAAAAAACTCCAGTGCAAACATTTCTAGAACTCAGGGTGGGATATGTGGTATTTTACAATGCCACAAGAGTTGGATTGGGAGTTGTGATGATGTAAGAAGATTATGTGGTAGATTATGGGTCTCTCCAACTATAATCCTATGAGTGTAATTATCCTACCCATGACTTGGAGTTATCAGCTATAGTCCACAATTTGAAGTGTTGGAAACACTATCTCATTGGAGAGAGGTTTGTTTTCTACATAGACCTTAAGAGTCTCCACTATATCTTCTTGTAGGGAGAGTTGAATTCAAGGAAGATGCATTGAGTGGAGTATCTATAAATGTTTGACTTCAAGATAGATTATGCACTAGGTAAAGGTAACATTGTTTCATATTATATCAGTAGGAAGATGTGAGATGCCTAGAAAATTGGAGAGTATCCTTCAAAGGAAGAGTAACATCTAATATGTTTCTTATCCAGTTGGAGGATGGATGAAAGTAAGGATCGAGGGGCAGTGACATGTAGACCTTTGGTTATCATTTCATCATTAGTGAACTAGGTGAAGGCCAACCAGGAGTTAGATGATGAGTGTTTGGTGATGCAATAATGGTTTTTGGGAGATGATCTAGTACCAGGTTGGAATTTAGAGGATGAAAACATAAATTATGTCCATGGGAGGGTTTTAGTTCTTTCTACCATTAGGGAAGATCTTATGAGATACTCCAATTCCTTAGGGTGGATAGTGAATCCAAAGTTAACAAATATATACCATGACATTAGACAATAGTTTTGATGTCTAGGTAAAAAGAGGTATATCACTTGTTTTGTTTCACGATGTATAGACTTACAGAGATTAAAGTATAAACATCAATATCCTGGTTATTAAATCTTACCACTTCAAGTACCCATGTTGAAATTGGATTATGTCATGATGGATTTTGTGATCGCGTTACCAAGGACCTCAAGGAATAATGATGTTGTATGGGTGGTAGTGAATTAGCTAACTAAGTTGGTCCATTTCATACCGATATGAGAGAATCATTCTGTGGATGAGTTAGGAAAGATATATATCTTTGAGATCATATTTTTACATAGATTTACATTGAGAATTGTATTAGATATAGATACACATTTCACATCATGGTTCTGGAGGGGTTTGCAGAAGGCTCTAGGGACTTAGCTGAGATTGAGCATAACATATCACCCATAGATAGATAAAAAGTATGAGAGGAAGATTTAGATTCTTGAGGATATATTTTGATCCTGTATCCTTCTGAAATTCTAGACCCATATTCCACTAAACAAGTGCCCTGATCCCTGTGGACCACATGGCCTCAAGTGCATCTCTCTAAACACCAGAGGTTTCCAAATGGTATCAAGGGCCTAGGGTGTGTCCGTGGGGAGACTACACCCTCATTACCAAAGTGCCGCACAACAGATGAATGTAAACAGAGGTAAATAAAGGAAGAAATATATGTAAATATAATGCATAATATAAAATATATAGAACAATAATAATAACTGAAGTAACTAGAATAACATTCAACAACTGATGATATGTCATGTCACTAGAAATTTTGAAAACATGGATACAAGAGAGTAGGCATAACATGTTCCAAAAAAGTATAAAGGAAAACAAATACTATCCCAAGAATCCCAAGTTCTAAATCAGTCCTCTGCTATCAAGCTCCATACTAAGCAACAAGCAACCAAGTGTTCTAAGAAGTATGATTCCCTTTGTCAACACCTGCAACCATGTAATCTACTCTGAGTACCAAATGACACTTGAAGAGGGTGTGGGATAAATTTTAGTGGGCCACCACCAACAGTGATTATAACATTCAGACCAAGTAATGGAAATGTAATAGTTTGAAAGCATGCATATATAAAGTAAAGTAGTACAATGTAACTAAATACCCAAGTACCTGCTTCAGCCCTGAGCTAGTGTCTAAACATGTAACCAATTCGTTATTTTATTATTACCAATTGATAACATATCACATTTTAAGAGTAGTAAAGGTTACAAGTTATAACAAGGTAACCTATAATTATGTTTAATAGTGAAGTACCAAGGTAATAACCAATGCGACATAGGCCTCAAGGGTCGTAAAATCAGTGATAACTGTATCATGGCATGGGGTAAGAGTGTAATACAAGGAGCATAGTCCAAGGAATTCTATAACGAGGCATAAACCGAGTCCATCGAGTTCATCCTAGGTAAAATAGGTCTAAGTAATAACTGGGCCTAATGGGCTTTAACCATGGAACCTAACTGTGAATGCTAGATCTAAGGATTGTATCCAAGGAATCCTATAATGATATTGAAGGGATCCTATAGTATCATACCAGACATACAAATAATGGACAAGGATCAATATCTAGTTGGGTCTCAACCTAAGTAAGTCATATCCTTGAATCGGAATGGGGTCCCAAGTGCTCATGGAATTCTCTAATCAGAATCCAAGGTGAGATTGAATCAAGCCACTCCTATTTGATATTAATGTCATGTAATATTTAATTTGGTTCAAGCCATTCCTTTCATTAGTGTGATAAGGTCAAGTAGCATGAAACCTTTTAGTCAAGTAATTTTTTTCAAGACTTTCCTTTTATTAGTGTGTTAATTTCAAGTATCATGTAACCTTTTAATCAAGTTATTTTGTTAAATCCTTTCCTTTAATCAGTGTGAGAAGGACAAGTATCATGAAACCTTTTAATCGAGTCATTTGGTTCAAGCCTTTCCTTTAATTATCATGGAAAGTTCAAGTAGCATGAAACTATTCATTTAATTCATTTAATGCATATCCCATATTCAAGTTTCATTCCTATACCTTCCATTAGTGTGGTAAGGGGTTCTATATATATTAAACCTACCATTCATTTACATCTAAGGGAAAGTTATATACTTACTTTACTTGCCAATTCACATTTCACATTTTATTGTAAAAATTGAAGTACATTCCTTAGGTATGTCAAGTGGTGAGCATAAATGGTACTTGATATTATGAAAATATCATTACAAAAAATCCATTTAATATAGAAATGCTTACCCTTAGGAAGATAAAGACAAGGAACACCTGAACAGTGGCTCAAACATGTCAAAACACTAAAATGAAAATTATGGAATAAAATCCCACATGGTATGAATGGATTTGTGGGAATAAACAATAATAACTAATCACATATTTGGAAAGATCACAAAAATATAGTTTTAATGAGCATAATCATGGTATATAAATTCTATAAACGACACTCATTGAAATCGGTGGGCCCCACATGACAATTCCAAAAGAAAAAAACTTGAGGGATGAGTTATAAACCACCCACCTTAGGGTTTTACAACCCCATCCTCTCATATTGGACCTTGATTTGGATCAGATTGGAGTAGATCTAAGAAAAGATAAAAAACACTCACACCTTGATAACTAGGTCGAGAGCAAAAGAGAAGGAGAAAGGCTTAAACAAACATGATTACTTACTGTTGCGCATCCTACATGACCAACAGAAGCTTGATCGGATCCCAGATGAAGTAGATCTTTAAATCCATAGATTTAGCCTTCAAAAAGATCTAAAATGAGAGCCATAGAGGTAAATCCCACATAAAATCAGATTAGGGAAGAAAGAGGGGGATAATTCGATCATTAAGTGTAAAATTGAAATTTTACCCAAAAAATGGAATGTGCATGGTTTTTCTGCACGGTTTAATAAACCATGCATGGTTACCTAGGTAGAAGGGACACTTACACAGTTGAGCTGCACGGTAGTGCATAAACCGTGCTATATGGTTCTATCTGAAAATTTCGATATGCACAGTTAGCCAAACAATGTTCTAACCATGCGCTAACTGTTGAACATGTCCAGTTTTCCCGAAAAGATGTTTTATAGGCTCTTAACTTTCCCTAGAAACCCATGAGACCTTTTCTAACTCATTAGGCATCCATATTAGGTCCAAAGTAAAAAGTTAGACTAAAATTTAAAGGATCCACACCTAAGTGAAAAATTGGGTTCTTACAATCTTTCCCCCTTAAAAGAACTCATCCCTGAGTTCAACTTCCAAGGGTGGAGAAAGACCATATGAGAACAACTCTTTCCATTGGGAACATATGTTGGAATCCTGCTCCCAAGTCTCATCCTACATGTGGTCGTGCTTCCATAACACCCGTACTAGAGAGATAAACCATCCTAAAAGAGCCTTCCTAATATGGTAAACAATGCATATTGGTTAATCCTTAAAGGTATCATCAATATATAACTAAAATTCCTTTGGATAAAAGGTATGAGACATGTCAGGATGATACTGGAGAAGCTACGAAACATGGAAGACATCGTACATAGCATGATATGTCTAAGGTAATAACAACTGATTGGCTACCATCCTGAATCTTTCTAGAATTTCAAGAGTCCCTTCATAATGAGGTGATAGATTTCCATGCTTTAATAACTTTTTATGCCCTAGCCTAGGCAATACCTGAAGAAAAACATGAACCCCAACTTCAAACTCAAGTGGTCATCGACGGTGATCAACATAAGATTTTTGTCCAGACTAAGAAGTATTCATATGCTTTCTGATTAGATGAACCTGCTCTAAATTCTCTTGAACAATATGAGGACCTAGTAGGGCTACATCACCTACCTTTAGCGAGCATAGGGGTGAACAACATGACCTACCATATAGGGCCTCAAATGGAGAAATCTGAATTGTCACATGGAAGATGTTATTATAGGAGAAATTGATGAGAGGGATATGTTTCTCCTATGAACTTCTGAAATAAAGGACACATGCTCAGATCATATCATCTAGAACCTTTTTTGTCCATTATGATTGTCCATTGGTATGAGGGTGAAAATATGTGCTTATAAGTACATATGTTCCCCTACAATTTTACAATCCCTGCCAGAACCGTAATGTGAAATGAGAATAACTATCTGAAATGATAGTACATGGGACCCTATGGAGTCATATGATCTCAAAGACAAATAGTCTTCCCAACTCATCTACTAAGAAAGTTTTCTAAATAGGTGAAGTTCGATGATTTTGAAAGTCGGTCAATAACTACCCATATAACATCATTACCCCTGAACGAACTAGGTAATCCGACTACAAAATATATGAAAACATCTATCCATTTCCATTCTAGGATTGGAAGTACCTGTAGCAAGCCTATAAGTCTCTAGTGATCTACCTTCACCTGATGACAAGTAGAACAACTAGTAATAAATCCTACTATCTGACATTTATCCCAGGCCACCAATACCAGTGTCGCATATCTCGATATATCTTGGAGATTCCTAGATGAACTGCCCACTGAGAATCATGAAGAGATTCCATCAACTCCTCTATCATATCTATAGGAACCCAAATAAGTCCACATAGACTTAGGATGTCATCTCTATCCATAGACCAATTTAGAGGTGGGTTATCTCCTGATATACTCTCATGGAGAACCAAGCCTTCAGGATATGAAAACTATCTACCCTTCACCTTCTCAAGGAGGGAAGAGGTAAATTTCAAGGATGATAGGTAATAATACTCATTAATGTCATGAAACTCTAGATGTAGCTCAAAAAATAAAACCATTAACTTCCATTCATCATTGGCTTCCCGTATGACCTGTGTTTGATTTTTCTGAATCAGTGCATCTACAACTACATTTCCCTTCCTAGGTGTATAGACAAGATCAAAATCAAAGGATTGTAGATATTCAACCCATATTTTCTATCTAAGGATCAAGTCACACTAAGAAAAATATATTTGAGGATCTTGTGGTCTGTGTACACCCTAAAGTACACACCCAATAGATAATGTATCCAACAACATAAGTCATGGAAAACTACTTATAGCTCAAGGTCATGCATGGGGTAGTTTATCTCATGAGTTCTCAACTAATGATATCCATATGTAACAACTTTGTCCTCCTATATCAGTACTACTCCAAATACAATGTTTGATGCATCATAGAATACAGTATAGCCTATACCTGGCTCTAGAAGAGTCAGAATAAGTACTGATACAGTCCTCTCTTTCAGCTCTTGAAAGGATTTCTCACATGATTCTAACCATATGAACTTAAAACCCTTCCTTGAAAGACCATTAAGAGGTGAATCAAGGCGCGATAAGTCCTGTATTAAATGCCTGTAATATTCATCCAACCCCAAGAAACTCCGTTATCAAAAATGTTCTTAGGCTACTATTAGGAAACTAAAAAACTAACATTTTTTAGATCAAAAGATACGCCTAATTCTGAAATTATATGACCAAATAAATGAACTTTGTCGATCTAGAAGTGGAACTTATCAATCTTGGTGAAAAGTTGATGCTCTATCAGTATACTTAGAAGAATATCAAGATGTTTAGCATTGTCGCTATGAGTGTGAGAATACACCAAGACGTCATCCAAAAAGACCATGATAAAATAATCCAAATTGGTGTGGAAAACCCTATGCATTAGATCCATGAAAATGGTGGGTGTTTTCATAAGACCGAATGAAAAAACAACGTACTCATATAGACCATACATGCTATATAATGTTGTATGAGGTATGTCTGATGGTATGATTTTCACATGATGATAACCTGATCTCAAGTCGATCTTGGAGAAGACCTTTGATCCTTTGATCTAGTCAAAGAGATCATCTATTTGAGGTAGTGGATACTAGTTCTTGACCGTAATCTAGTTCAACTTTCTATAATCCATGCATAAACATAAGGCTCTATCCACCTTCTTGGAGAAAAGATTTGAAGAACCCCAAGAGTATGTACTGGGCCATATAAAACCTTTGGCCTCTAAATCTACTAACTTCCACTGGATCACTTAAAGAACTATAGGTTCCATTATATAAGGAGGAATGGACTCTGGATCTACTCCTAGAACATGCTCAATTGTAAACTCTATGTCTCCTTTAAGAGGTAAGCCAGAAAAATCACCATGAAAGACATCCCTGAAACAATCCACTAATGGAGGTAAATATTCTTTTTCATAAACCC
Organism: Viscum album; assembly: GCA_963277665.1. Taxonomy (NCBI): domain Eukaryota; kingdom Viridiplantae; phylum Streptophyta; class Magnoliopsida; order Santalales; family Viscaceae; genus Viscum; species Viscum album. The sequence goes on from OY728159.1 coordinate 164,432,151, forward strand.
TAATCCTCTATGAAGATATTTTCAATCTATTAGGTCACTCCACTTATCCCATGATGCTCTAGTTCTGCTCTACCAACCTAAGCATCCCACTCACACTTATGTAGATAATTACTACCTTATGATGATGTAAATGATACCTTCTAGCGATAACAGTCTACAAAAGAATGTTAGTGAACCAACCAATCCATCCCAAGAATTAAATTGAAGATATTAATCTCAAGAACAAATAGGTTCCACAAGAAAGGGTAACTTCCAACCTTAAGGGGACATTCCCTACACTGGCGTATGCCCTCTTTCAATACCCCTAACGGCGTATCTAGGGTCATTACACCATAGTAGTACTGTATCTATAGTATGAGAATTTACATGATAGATAAAAAGATTAAATATTTCTAGGAACTTGTATCAAATAAATTATATACTATAGTAGATTCCATGAGAATAGTACCTTAACTGTAGATGGCCCCACAACCTAATCCTTGGGTATCAGCTGTAGTGAATTCAACTAACCTGATCCAGGGATCTATGCAACATATGGACTACCATGATAAAAAAATTTCTACTACCACTGGTGGTGGTCAGGGGTCTGGCTACAATGACCCCAACTTCCTCCTCGGTCATACCTACCAATGCTATTCTAACTCCCCACCTGATGTGGTATAAAAGAACTCTCTCCTAAAGGTGGAGCTGGTGTAGATCCTTTTCTACTCAAAGCTGGTGGAAAGGTCCTCCATAAATGATGAATATTCCCCATATGACCACAACACCGACACTCCAATAGGTCTCTATCATTCTGAGGCTTTGAATTCCATCATCATCCATAATGATGAAACACTTTAGAGCTATCGAAATAGGCACTCTGGTTGTCACTTACCTGAAGAGAAACCTTGAGGGAACATTTCCTTCCATCAAAAGAACTAATGGCATGATGCAACACTAATCCTCTATACCTGGTACTATTGTCATCCCTCAGGTTGTGCTCCAAGATATGATCCTGATTGACTATCTCAGAAAAATTAGGTAGTAAAAAGACATTCACCTATGTACGGATGGTATACTAGAGCTCATCCTCGAAGCGTCTAGAACGCGAAATATTTTTAATGTATAGTAGTGGTGTAAAGTGATGAAACTCCATGAAATGCACTGAATATTCCATAACTAACATAAAACCTTCTCGATATGCATGAAATCTTTGGCTCTATCATCTCTCAGCATTTGAGAAAAGAACTGATCATAAAAGGAAGTTTAGAAATCAACCTATAACATGACCTGATGACGACCAGCCTAGGAAATCACATCCCACTAATGCTTGGATGAATCCCAAAGAATTTATGTGGAAATATTTAATCTACACTATGGAGGTTTTTCCAGATGCTCAAAGATAGATTGTATGGATTCTAGCCAAGAATCAGTAGCTTGTGGACCACCATCCCCTGAGAAAGTAGGAGGATGCTGGTGCTAGAGCTCATGAGTCAGATCATCCATCATAGGTGAAAGTTGTGGAGCACCATACATGAAATTAATTAGACATAAGAAACTATCATGAACTTGGGTGTCAGTTCCCAAATTAGGTACAAAAGGTGGTGCCTCATGTGGCACTCTTCGAGGTAAGAATGGTGGCTCAGGGACCACCATGTCTAGAGCATGGTCATCACCACCATCCTAACATATAATACAAGGAAGTTGTGGAGGAATTGGTCTACAATATCCTAGAACATGCCTTAGAACAAGATTAAGTAGAAAGATATCATCTCTAGAGGAAGATGAACATAGGAAAACTCACTAGCCAAGGTATACTACCCCAACTACCTACTTAGATGACCATGTATTGGTAAGTAATCAAGTATAAGTTTCATCTCATTTTATATTTAATTACCTGGTTTACTCCTTTAACTTTCATAAACATGAAAAGGAGGGATAATCATGTGTAACCAATTCATTTTGGAATTCATGTTTCACTTTATAATGGATATCCATTCCTGGTGAATCAATGCCCATACACCTATCACTAGAAATGAAACCCATTTATTTATAACATAATGGATCGAATTGGTAAATTAATCATCACAAACCATGAGGGCCCATACACATCATGAATTGATACATGCAATTAATCAATCCCAACCAATATTAATACAATCATAATCTAACTATCAGAGAATTACTCAATAATCACAGTCACATCAGGCAATGAAAAATAGTGAAATTCACCTAAATAACATGGAAGTATGCATGACATGAGAATCCTAGGTGCCTATAATGATTCATGTAACAATGCTCCTTGCCCTCATATCATCAGGACAAGGATGAAAAAAAATCCTAAAATAGAGTAATAATAAACAACACCACACAACATGTGCATCACCCAACAGTGAAATAATATCAAGTGTAATAGGAAAAAGCATAACAACAATTAAAATTTTGGGTAACTTGGATTTTTCCCCGAACATGGGTTCACGACACCCAAGAACAACTTATAACTAATTCCCAAGAATTTATAATCTCTAATCTATTATCTCCTAATAGTAAAGAAAGAAAACAACTACCTATAATACCACTTTGTGATGTCCCAGACCCGGATGCCACTTAATGGGTTCCCTAAGCATGATGGGCCACATAACCTCAAGAATATCTTACCGAACACCAGAGGCTGCCGACTAGTAGCAAGGGACTAGGCTGTGTCTATGGGGATACTATTTCCTCATTACCAAAGTATATTGCATCAGATGAATGTAAACATAGCTAAATAGAATAATCAATACAAGTAAACAAAAGACACAACAAAAAATAGAGTGGATAATAACACTAACTGAAACAACTGGAATAGAATTCAACAAATGATGATATTCCTATCAATAGAAAACACGAAAACATGGATATAAGAAAACATGCAAAACATTTTCCACAAAAGTAAAAAGGAAATCAAAGGCTATCCCAAGTATCCTGAGTTCCAACTTAGTCCTCTTTTATCATGATCAATACTAAACAACAAACAATCAAGTGTTCAAAGCCATATGTTTCTCTTTGTCAACACTTGTAACCATGTAATCTACAATGGGTACTGAACAATTCCTAGAGAGGGTGTGATATAAATCTTAGTGTTCCACCAACAATGATGTCTATAACATCCGACCTGTGTAATGGAAATGTAACAGTGCATAAACATGCATATATAAAGTAAAGCAGTATGATGTAACTAAATACCCATGTACCTAATTCAGCCCTCAACTATTGTCTGAACATGTAACCAATTATTTATTTTATTATTACCAGTTTATAACTTATCACATATTAAGAGTAGTGAAGGTTCCAATTTATAATAAGGAAACCTAAAATGATGGTTAATATTGAAATCCCAAGGTAATAACCAAGGTGACGTAGACCTCAATGGAAACTAACTCAGTAATAAATATAGCCTGGCATGGGGTAAGAGTGTAATCCAAGGAGCATAGTCCAAGGAATTCCACAATGAGGTGCCTACCAAGTCCAAGGAGTTCATCCAAGGTAAAATGGGGCTAAGCAATTACTGGGCCTAATGGGATTTAACCATGGCACATACTTGTCAATGCTAGATACAAGGAGTGTATCCATGTCATCCTGTAATGATATTGAAGGGATCCTACAGTGTCATAACATACATCCAAATAATAGACAAGTATTAGGATCTAGGTGGGTCTCAACCTAAGAAATCCAAATCCTTAAATCAGAATGGGGTTCTTCAGTGCTCATGGAACTCTCCGATCAGAATCCAAGGCGAGCTCGAGTCAGGAAACTTCTATTTGATATTAAAATCATGTAATATTTTATTTGGTTCAAGCCTTTCCTTTCATTAGTGGGTAAGGTCAAGTATTGCGAAACATTTTAGTCAAGTCATTTGTTTCAATCCTTAACTTTCATTAGTGTGTTAAGGTCAATTAGCATGCAACCTTTTAATCAAGTCAATTGTTTCAAGCCTTTCCTTTCATTAGTATGGAATGTACAAGTAGCATGAAACATTTTAATAAAGTAATTTGGTTCAAGCATTTCCTTTCATTAGCATGACAAAGCCAAGTAGAATGAAACCATTCATTTAATCCATTTAAATCATATTCCATATTCAAGGTTCATTCTAACACCTTCCATTAGTGTGGTAAGGGGTACTATAGATATGAAACCTACCATTCATTTACATCAAAGGGAAAGTCATATACTTAGTATAATTTCTAATTCACATTTCACATTTTATTGTAAAAATTGAATCACTTACCTTAGGAAGGTCAAGTGGTGAGCATACATGGTACTTTCCATTATGAAAATATTATTACAAACAATCCATTTAATATAGAAATTCTTACCCTTAGGAAGGTCAAGCCAAGGAACACTCGAATAGTGGCTCAAACATGTCAAAACCCAAAAATGATAATTATGGCATAACATATCACATGGGATGAATGGAATTGTTGGCATAACCACTAACAAATAATCACATATTTGGAAAGATCACAACTATATGGTTTTAATGAGTATAATCATGGCATATAAATTCTAAAAATGACACCCAATGAAATCAATGGGCCCCTCATGAAAATTCCAAAATCAAAAAACTTGAGGGATGAGTTATATACCACCCACCATAGGGTTGTATGAATATCCTACTCTGGTATTGGTTCTTGATTTGGCATGGATCAGAGTAGATCTAAGAAAATAAGAAAAAAACTCACATCTTGATAACTAGGTTGAGAGAAAAATAGAAGGAAAAAGGCTTAAATGGACTTGAGTAATTACCGTTACACATCCAACGTGATGAACAAAAGATTGATCAGATCCTAAAAAAAGGAGATCTTTTAAACCCTAGATTTGGCCTTCAAAAAGCTCCAAGAATGCGATCCATGGAGGTAAATCCTGCATAAAATCATATTAGGGAAGAAGAAGGGGTATAATTAGATAATTAAGGTAAAAATTGATATTTTACCTAGAAAAATGGAATGTGCATAGTTTGTTCGCATGATTTAAAAAACCATGCACAAACCATGCATGGTTACCTAGGAAGAAGGGGCACTTGCATGTTTAGAATAATTCGTTGGCTAGAAAAGGTAATCTAGGGGATAGATTGATTCTCTAAAACAGCTTAGGATCCTTTCCTAATGAATGTAAGTTTGTTTTGAAACATGATTCTCTAGGGTTATATTACTTTCACCCCCTTGATTCCTGTTTTGGTTCGGGTTTTTTTGGAATAAAAAAGGAAGTCTTAGTATAATAAGAGTTACCAGGATTCTTTCCTGATGAAACCCTATTAAGCTCTCTATGTTCTACCTTTTCACTTGCTATTATACTAACATGAGTTATGTGAGATAGTTGTTGTGGGAATATCCTAGTGTAAGAGACTTCATATAGAGTATTGTTGATCCAAAATTGGTTGGTCACTGATCAAAGTACAATAAGAGTTACCATTGGAGTTCTCTATGGGTGATTGAGTTTTCTTATAGGTGTCTCAATAGTTGGGGCATTTTTTTATTTTAATGAAATGAAATCTAACACTAATATTTTTAAACTATTCACGATCATCAAGCATATAGGTATAACGGCTTAACATTTGGTTTTTCTTCAGTGTTACTAAGGTATGGTTGATTTGTTCCACATATCTCAGATTCAGATGTACATTTATGATCCTATTCATGTTATAGAATGTGAGGATGTTGAGTTGGAGATGAATGTGTTATATAAAGAATATTCATTCCATATCGATGACTAAGGTGATCAATTTTTATGTGGGAATATAGTTTTTCTTTTTCAAATCTTATGGAAGCACAAATGATTCTTGGAGAATACATGGGAGTAGGATTTTAACATCCAGGTGTAATAGTGTAAGTTATTTGAGCTTGGATCCAGATATGTTTCTTGAGGATGAGAAGTCATTAAAAGGGTAGAATTGTAACATCCTCAGTTTAAAGGTAAGTTATTTAATCTTCAAATGCCTTTTAATTTTCTTAAATTCCTTAAAAATTCATAAATTCAGAGTTTAGGGGAATTGTGATAAGTAAAACTCTATGGTGGACCCTGTGTTCCATCTTTTACTTGGCCATAACATGGGTGACATGAATAAGTAGGGTGTGGTGATGGAATTAGGGGTTTTTGGGTGGTTCTATCAGCTATGGAAAGAATGGACACAATAAAGAGTGTTGAAAGCTGTGTTGAGTCCATTACGACTTGGGTTTTGGGAACACACAACAATATGCTTCTCTTGGTGTTCTTTATTGGTGTGGGGAATAGGAGAACCAAAACCATGGTTCCTAGCACTAGGTTGTGGTATTTCTCGATCCAAGATCCATAGGTATTAAATGAAAACAAATATCCATCAATGATCTTTGTTTTGGTCTAAAAATTATGTCCAGGCATTATATGGGGATGAGTAACAACTTCCTCACTTTATTTCTTCCAATTAAACTGCTTGATTCCCCACCAATCTCAAATAATAGAGATTTTGGGAGAATTCTTTAAAAAAGGTCAATTGGTGCTACAACCTTTATATTATATTTGGTTTCTTCCTTATTTGGATCAATATTTCCTCCCATCAGGTTTATTTGAGATATCCTTCCATCATCCATTGATGGTGTTTATGGTTTTGGGCATTTCAATGAAGAATTTTGGTGAGTTGTTCTTATTATGGACAAATCCTTATATCCTTCATGAATAATCATGGAATGAGGCTATTATTTATTTGAAAATGGTGCATTTTATATTTTAGAAATGTGATTCCCTATATTAGTGTAACAGAAACCATTATTAATGATTGTTGTCCATTTAAAATGTTTTATTGGTGTTTCTCATATTGACTCTTCTTTGGAGAGTCTCTTGCATTCTAAACTTGATGTTACTCAATTGGAATATTTTTTCTTGAACTCTTAAGTGAAATTGTATTTGGTTCTTTGGGTCTATAAGTGTTATCTTAATTCGAATGAATACCTTCTTTGTGAACCTTGACATTGACGTTTATGATATCAGGGTAGGAAGATCCTTAATACATAGACCCTTTTATATGCTGTTGTTATGGTTAGATCATTTATGCTTGAAACCCATGTTTTATATATGTTTCATGTAGGTGTGTGAGTGGACCTTGAGAACCATCCTTGATATGTGTTCTTATGATTTGTGTGTATACTCTTGAGAATTGTTCTTGATATGCCTTATTATTCCTTATCATGATATATATTGCTTGTGGCATTGCATAGTCTACAAAACCCTACTTTAGGTATCAGATTGAATATGTTGCTTAGTATTGGTTGGATGAACCCTTATAGGGGGAGTGTGATAATGTGATAAAGGAAATAGACTATAACTCATTTGATGGTATGAGTTGGATCATATAAATATTAGATTCCATGGGCGTAAACCATATAGGTGAGTTGAGTATCCTTAGTTTATAGGATGATATGGGAGAATTCCATGTAGGGGTGATGTAAACATCCTAATTCATCAAACATGTTAGGTGTGGCTTAATATCATATGAGTATTACAACCACAGTTAGGGTGGGGCATGTGGTGTTCCTGTTAATGCCCCCTATCTCAGTGGGATGTGTGGACTTCCTTAAAGGTGGAAATTGGAGTTAGGTATGTCAGGTGTAGGGTGTCAACTGATGTTGGGAATTGTGTTACATCTAGTGATGTGTAGTGATATACACTAAGATCCTTACTCGCATTTAATTGAATCATGTAGGGCTGAGGTTTTTGGAAGCTTGGCTAGCACATGATGAATCAACACATGTGTGGATGTATGTTTACTTGTGAATTTTCCATATATCATAGAATACACTATTATATATTTATTTTGAACCTTTATTAAGGATTTTTTAGTGGTTTACTACTGAGTTTATTACTCACACCCTTCATGGGAATTATGGTATGTGTGCAGAATTCATGATTATGGATATAGAGGAGGGGAAGGGCCATGCAGTAGGTTACTAAGAAAATGGAGATTGGAGTTAGAGGAAATGATGGGATTGACTCTAAATGATTTCCCTTTTTAGTATTTATTTATTTTTTCCTTATTTAGTTATACCTTCCACTTTGGGGGTTCGATATTTTCCTCTGGTGTGATGACATCATGATACAATTATTTTGATTATCTTCTATTGTTATATTTTGGGTTGTTATTATTTTTTATTGCTATGATTACCAAGGGTATAATCACATCTCTACACTCTTAGACCCTCACTGCTAGTCTAAAACCTCTTACATACTAGGAAGCATGCATGAGGTTTTGTGGCATATTCACTCAGGTTCTATTTATGAAATTTGGTTTGAGGAATTACAACTTTCATAGAATATTTTTTTTAATTAGAGGGAGGAAAATTTCCTATTAGTAATTTTCATAGCCATCCCACCTAGGTACCCAGGGTTCCCATGTGTTATCCCTCCTCCAATCAATTCAATTTCTACTTCTAATCCACATTATGAGCAAAACATTCTATATCAATCCATTTCCATTTCAATATAAAATGAAAAAAATTCAAAATCAAATAAATCTATCTATATAGTTCACAAAATACCTTGTTATTCATCACAATAATTAAAATTCACTTTATAAATTTATTTGGGCATATTTAGTTTTTCAAACAATGAAACATCAGGAAACAACCTACCTTTAACCAATGTAACCATTGGAGACCGGATGGAATCCAAAAGAAAGAGATAAGGAATACTACTTGGAATAAATAAGAGACAATAAAAATCAATACCACCCCATTTAATTTATATTACACAATATCTAAGCCTCCATGTCCATGTGGAAGAGAGAAAACTAATGAGAAGGGAAGAATGAATCTTAAAAAGACGATATGAGACTCTTACTTGATGAAAGCTTCATGAAACTTGGTTAAATCCACCCATAATCAGCACCTAGGAGGAATGGAGGAGGGATTTATGTGAGAGGGTTTGGATAATGGGTTAAGTGAGGTGATAAATGAGGTTTAGGGGTGTTAAATAAAAGGAAGGAAAATGGGATATTTCATATTTTTATTTTTTTGGGTAGACCACACAGTTTGTAAATACGGTTTACCAAACTATGCACCAACCATATGAATCACCACAGATTTACCAGGTCACTTGCATGTTTGGTTTTCATAGTTAGACAAATAGTGCACCACCCATGAAAAATGCAACTATAAAAAACCACATGCTTATTTCAAAGTTTCCACACAGTTACTCTCAACCATGTTTTAACCATGTTACACCCACTATTTTTCAAAATTTTCAAAATTTTAAATTGAAATACCTAAAAAAAGAATAATAAAGAAAATAAATATAAGAAAAACATACATTAATATGACACTATGGGAATGATAATTCACCCCACCAAAAAGTTAAATCAAAGATGGTTGGACCATAAAGAGATGAGTCCACTACTCCATTAAAAGGGACTCTCACTCCCAAGTCTCATGGGAATCATTCCCATGTTTTCATGATACTCAAACTAACAGAATTCATTTCTTATGAAACACTTTCTCCCTGGAGTCAATGATCCTAACTGGTTGATTGGTCATAGAATCATCAATCGCCATCTCAAGTTCCTTCCAATTTATCTCATGTGAGGGATTTGGGTTATACAATTTAGTTGTTAGATGTGGAACACATTATGGATCATGGTCAACTAAGGAGTAACCATCAATTTGAACACACCCTCCCTAACCCTCTTAGTGATATCAATGATTCCCATATACCATGAAGAAAGTTTTCCCTATTTACCTATTCATCAGTGACCCAACTAAGGTGAAACCTTTAAAAACTCTTAGTCCCCAACTGAAAACTCCAAAGGATGACACTAATGATCCACATAAAACTTGGGGTGACTCTAATTCATTACCAATCACTGTTTAATAGTTTAAATCTTCATAATCTTATGTTGTGAAATATTCTTCCCTACTAAGAAGTTGACGTACTCATATTTCACGCATAATTTTAAACACATTATAATGTTTTCGATTGTTTTCAATTTATATTTCCATGTTATACAATGATTTATTAAAATTATAGAATTTATAATTAAAGGATTGAAAATGGATTAAAATGAATTAAATCATAGATTTTTAATGAGTAATATTATTTATGAAATTTTGGTTATAATTATTTTTAATTATTTTAATATTATTTAGGTAAAAAAAATTAGGACATGCTTGGAAAGTACTCAACTAATGGCTAGAAAACCATTTAGCTAGCCCACAAGGGGATGGGTGGCCTAACCATCCACCGAGAGGGCCTACTCAAGGCTAGTAGGGGTATGTAAGAGAAGCTCGCTTGCATATGTGGGCCTAATCCCACATGGGCCATGCGGTGTGGCATAGAGAAATATCATTATGTACAGAGTAATTGGGATCCCATCCTTAGATTAGGTTTCTGAGATGGGGATGAAACACTTTGATTTTTAAACGCTCTCCACATTTGCGCTAAAGTTTGACGTGGGAAAAGTGAGGCATGAGAACTATTAATTTTTATCTAAACGACATTTTTTCACCTCACCTCCACTTTCCCCATGCCTAGACACAGACTATTGTTGCTCGACACCACTACTCCATTTGAAGAACCACCATGGAAGACCAACTAAATCTTTAACTTTATATCTTGACCATTATTAAGACTTTCCAATTCCATGGATCATCTCAGGGACTTTGGAAAACCTCAGTGGCCCCCCTTCTAAAAGAAGACTGAATCCATGCATCAAGTGGGGGATGCCTCCACCATTCCCTCACCACTACCATTCCTCCTATTAAGAAACCACCAACAACCATGAATAAATAAGAAGGAATTACCCATTGGATTTTATCACCTATGAGAAGGTTGTAGGGCTTGAGGATCACCTTGATGTCACCTGGCACTGCTCAACCTAAACCGCTGCCACCTACAATTGCTGAGAAACTCCATGCCAGCCACCTGTGAATCTGGAACATGATCCCAAATGCTGGAGGGATTTATGAAGTCCATTTTCACCATTTAAACCACCATTGTGAAGGATGGGTGTGGCACCATGAAGACATGCAACCCTTGCAGGACGTGATGTCATCGATGATAAGGATGTTCTACCGTCGCTAGTGGTAGACGTGATATGTCATTGAGCCAATGAAAGATGTAATCTACCATTGATACAAATTTAGATGAGATATACCATTGATCTAGTGGTAGATGTGATCTACCGTTGATGTAATGATATATTTGGAGGAAACACCCACATGTAAGACCCACTATTGTGTGTTCTTCATAAGGGAGGAAGAGCAAATATCATGTGTTCTACCAAATGTGCTACTGCAAATGAGGATGAAATAGTTGATGTGTGATACCATTGTGAAAAATAATGTTATATGGTGATAACATCACTATGGAATCTGAGTAAATACTAAAATTTGGAAACACCTAAGAATTTAGCAGATTCAATGTGGAATATCTTAAAAAAAGATATTTTCAACACTTGTAAAGGTATAGAAAGTTAAGAAAAATATAAGAATAGAGGTTTCCTCCCTCTATAAAGACAAGGAGGTTGTGCCACTAAAAATGACCAGAGTATCGGGAGTAGAATGATGCAGTATGCTCTATTTTACTTCATTTTTTATTTTTATTTTATAATTTATTTTATTTTTTTTGTAATTCATTCAATATCTTTTAATCCAAAGTGGCCCATTCTCTATTTTCATTCATTGTATCACTTTATTTATAACTTTCTAATTCTATTTATCTCATCTCTTCTACTGTGACCATATTTAATCGATAATGAGTGACTAACCTGAGTCTTGGCCTTAGAGCAGGTTGGTTTTACTTGGATTATGTTCTTAAATTCATTTATTTTATTTATGTTTGTAATGATAAAGTGAATGAGTTTGGTGATTTCCCACCATGACATAGAATTTTAACTCACTTATATTTATTTATTTAAATATTTTACCTTACTTACTTTGAACACAACTTCTTCACATGATGGAGTTGAGACATTCAAGGGATAAAATGACATATGATAGAGATGATTCTAGGAATGCGTCACACTCTCGATTGAGGTGTTCCATCAACATTGATTATAGGAGGATGTGGAATCTAGTTTTCTTAGGCATTAAAGGTTTCAAAATTACTAAATAATGTAATATTAATCCAATAGTGAGATTTCATAATTGGGTTACCAACTAAATTTAATCAATAAATATGAATAATATAAGGAACCCAAATCCAAACCCAAAAATTATAAATATTGTCTTCATTTTATTTTTCATTTCATGTTCATCTATATTTTCTTTCTTTTCTTCATTCTAAAAATTACATAATTTTCATAAAATAATTAAAACAATAAAAATAAGTAGTATAGGTTAATTAAAATAAGTAGGTAGAAAAATGTGAAACTCCTCAAGTGATACAAACCTCTTTAGTCTCTATGCTACACTAGGAAACCTTTAGAATTTTTCCTTTTCCATGCCCCATGAAAGGCATTTGTCAAAATTCTCACCCACCTCCATCCAACAGAGGGTAGACTCCCATGGCGACTATACAAATCTTTGAAGGGATCCGTCCCGATCATCCATTAGTAATTATCATTATAAAAGAAATTAAACAATTACCAAATGGGCATCCCATGATACTTAAAAATCCATGATAGAATCATAGAGCATATCCACTAGATTATAGATCGCTCACTCAGTTTGACCATCGGTCTGTGGATGGTAGGTCATACTCAACTTGACCTAGGACCCCGTTGTCTCTTTGAGGCCTCTCCAGAAATGAGATGTGAACCAAGGGTATCTATATGATATGATAGATAAAAATAACTCATTAAAACTCATGATATCATGAACATAAAACCTTCCAAGATCCTCCACCTTTATGGTATCCCCAATAAAAATGGAATGGGATGACGTGGTCAACTGATCGATCATAACCCATATAAAACTCTTACCCTAAGGGGTTCAAGGTATGCTAATGACAAAATACATAGATATATCATCCCACTCCCTGGTAGGTATGAGAATTCATTAGAGAATACTAAATGGATTTTTATTCTCTTCATTGATCTGATATCCATCAAAACACCAAGAAACAAAGTCTTTTATGTCTCATCTCATACCCGACCACCAGAATCAATACTTCAATTCATAATATATTTTGGTGGTGCCTATGTAAACCATATAATATGTACCGTTTCATACTCCTAAATGGATTTCATACTCCTCCTTTATCTTAGAATAAATCAGAATTACATCAAAAAATACCATAATGAAGGTTTCAATATATCTATGTGATAACGGATTTACAAGCACTATGAAGATCACAAGAGAATTGGTTGAACCAAATCTCCTCACCAAGTACTCAAAATGGTCATACATGATTCAAAAAGAGGACTTAGGGATGTTTTACTCTCTCAACTCAAGCTGGTTGTAACGCCCCAAGATTTTACACTATGTATTTTTTAAAATAAATTTATTTTTTTGATAGCTTAGTTTGCACAAAACACTGAGTTTAAATGAACTCCAAAATATTATTATTTAATTGTGATAATTATCACCTATCCATTGGAATAGAGGGAATTAACGATATTTACTAAATTATAAAAATATAGTTTACATATGTTTAGAAAATGAATTTATTGGTTACTAATTAATTAGAAATGAAAATAAAACCAATTGAACATACAAGATGTATTTTTTTATAAAAAACCTATTTTTTTTTGCACACAATGAAATTTTATCTTAATAAATTAATTAAATAACTATTATATAAATATATTCATGAAATTTATATTCTATATATTCAATTTTTTTTTAATTCTTCCAATATGTTTTACATTCTAAATATAATAATAAATCCAATTTTATGCCAAAAAATTATATTTTTTTAAATGGTAATTTTGTCACCTTTTGATGGCGCACCTATTTTAAAACTAATTTTTTAAAATTTTGTAAGTTTTATTTGAAAAAATAAACTTCATTTTTGAAATTTTATATCAAAATTATCTTAGTGTGAAATTTTGTTATTTTTTGGAGAAATTACATTTTTTGATGAATAATGAGAAATACTGAATTTTAATTGAAAACTGTATTTTTGTATAATTTGTTAATATAGTTAATTTTTTTTTATTTTTTTTAAAGTATAATTAGTTAAATTATAATAAAATAAAACTAATTCATTCCATTGGAATTATTTTCACCTTTAAATTGGATATAAAAACATTTCAAACATTTCAAACATTTCATTTTAAAAACCTACTTTTTCATTTTGTCTAAAAGTTTAATTTTAAATTTAGTATTTCTAATTATTTGAATTTAATCTAGTAAAATGGATTCAATATATGAAATAAAAAGGTCTAAATTTGGTATTAGGTTCATTTTCAATTTTATACATAAAATATTTACTATGGTAAAAAAATTATTTACCACAGTATATGTAAAATAATAATTAAAAGTGTTAAAGTTAAAAGGTAAAGTCTTAAAATACCTAAAGACTACAACATTTTTTGAGTTATTGAGGTATTTATAGTCCTTAAACAAAATTTAAAACATTAATTATCATCAAAATTCATGGAAATAAATTCCAACTCAATGTGGTTGGATTTAAACATAAAATAATCACTATTTAATCACTTAAACCCACCTCTCCCCAAGTATAAATACCACCCCTCACCACCCAATTTCAACTAAAAAACCTATAATATCATAAAATATCTACCAAAAAATATAATTATCACTCTTACCACATACAAGTGCTTCTAGTATCACCAAAAGACCAATCCTATATCTTTTAAGAAGTGATCTAAGGAAGTCCACCGAAGAAGAGGTAACGTTCTTCAACAAGAACTTCTGTTTTATTTTTTTTCTACACCAATTAAATTATTAATATATAATTATTTTATAATAACCTAAGTATATTAAATATAATAAGATTTTTTATGTCATGTTTATGACCTAAAACCTCTCACACTTCTATCAAATGGTATACACAATCATCATTCATGTGTATGACTGACTACCACCTCACGAACCAATGTCATTATTTTTTACTTTACCACCTTTAAAGGATGGAAATAATGATGGATATATAGTTTATATATATGATATATATTATATTCATAATTTATTTATGATTCTTGAATTATTATATTACACATATATTCATTATTTCTATTTTATGGGAATTCGATAACACCGTTTGTGGACGTGTGGACTACCGCCTCCTTAAAGTGATGTGATTCATTCACACATTACATGGAATGTATTAAGTATAAGTTTAAAAAAAATATGTGTCATATATTACATAAAAATTAAACTTAAATTATAATATGCAATTCTACCATTTAATTTTCTTTCATTCAATATGAAAAGTCAATGGAAACAACATTCATGCATATGTACGACCTACCATCTCCATGAACGATGTATTCCATTTACTATCACAAAATATTATGGATTATTATAAATTAATATATAATGAATATATATCATATTTATATCATGTTTTAAAATCTGGATATTATTTAATCATGGTCTAAGTAGGAGGAACAACAAATAACAAGTCAAAACATACTTCAGAAACAAAGCAGTTATTACCTAAAACAATGAAAATATTGGAATATTATTAATGAATGGGTAATAATATGTTATAAAAGGATAATATATTATACAATAAATATTAATATGGTTCCTTAATAAGTTAATAAAATGTTTAATTAAATTATACATGAGTTTAAAGAACTTTTTACCAAGAGGATGTGCAAGGTAAGGGTTTCTCGTCTACTTTTTTTCTGTGATGTATATACCTTATTAACCACTTATTTATTATGTGTGGTGTATATAACACCATTTTATATATAATATCCTGAATATCATTATATTAATGTTATTAAATGTATCATTTTAAAATTATTACTTTTATGGGGGAATATGATTCGACTAATTATAAAGTGGTAAGGGAATTCTTAACCCAATTTCCATTATTTGGTTTAAACTTATACTTCATTGATTATGTTTTGATACGATTATGTGTGGGATGAATTTTTATTATATTATTTTGAATTTAAAATTATTTTATTGGGATTTACAGTGAATAAACATAATTGAATAATTTTATTAATTCTCACTTCAATGATATGATATCTATAAGGGATTTTCTTTTAAAAATTATCTTTTTAAAGTTTCCCTTAAAACTATATTTTTATTACATGTACATGTTTCCTAAATTTTCTTCCAATTTTTTTTACTATTATATTATAATTGTTTAAAATCATTTATACCAATTTTTACTTTTTACAATATAACAACCCTCCTTTTTATTTCATATTTAAACATGATTTATTATATAAACTTTCACTTAATACAACTCATAAGATCGAGAGGTATAGTGTATTTGGGGCTTAGGAAAATTACATAATTACTTAAAAAATGAAATAAACATTTTTAATGAAAACTTATTTTACATGACCACAACATTCCTTCATATTTAGAAATTCATGGGATAACCTCATGACATACATAAGAAATGGGTGAGCTATAAAGCCCAGTAAGGGAATAAACATGGAATAACTTGAGGAAGAAAATACATGTCAGTAATTAGGAATATCAATGGAGTTAAAAAGAAACATGAACATAAATTCATGATATAGAATGATATTAATAACGTGGAAATGTGACAACAACATACAATATGATATTAGCATGATCCAAGGCTTATTACAAATGGATTAGCATGAGTAAAACCTCATTGCACATAAATTAGTATGATTAAACCCTTATTTCACATTAATTATCATGAGTAAACCCTAATTTCATATGTATTATCATGATACTAAATATTACCCAATGCATTGTAATGCTATCATAGCATACCCTTCATAATCATTTTGCTTTCATGTATAAGTATGCCACATAGATCATATAACATGGATTCATTAAACATCATAATTTATTTCATGAGAAAGTAATGTGGAATAAATACAAGTATGTACCCAATAAATAAGTATATGAGCATAAATTTGAATACCCTTTATAGATAAATGGGTATGGTATTCACTACACAATGATTTTGGCATGAAAAATCATGGTGTAATTTTGGCAGCATAGCGACGTCAAATAGAAATTTGTAAAATGGGTTGTTGAGAGAAAAATGGGTATATAATCATTAATAAATGAAATTTATATTAAATATTTCATGTAACATAATATCCTAATATATGAAATGAAATTTAGATGCATAATATAAGGGAAATTCTTGAATGGAAATGATAAGAGAGAAATCCCTTACGGAATTTTAACATAGTAACGACTTAGGTAAGGGTCCAAATTGGGGAGGATAAATGATCCCCCATTGAAATAACATCAATTGTACATTAAGGTAATTATTAAAAATGAAATTAAATACAAGAAATTTAAATTAAAAGAACTACTCTCAAAGAAGGTGTTTGAATTCAAAGAGAAGGAGAGGAATCCCTTACTTGGATGTGTTATCACAAAGTCTTAGGGAAGGATTATTGGGAGATTGGGGGTGCCTTTGGGGACTCTATAGAGTAGGGGGAAGAGGGTGGTCGATATTAAAAGAGATTTAGTGAAGATAAATGGGTGCTTGGGTGGATTTATATATGAATAATGGGAGAATTCTTTACCATTTTAGTTTTGGACACTACACACTAAAATATTCAAAACCACAAGCCATCCCATGGTTTTACCCATGGTTTCTAGAAAAGGGTAGTGTTATAAATTATTTTAAAATGATAAGGGACTAATATATTAAAATATTTATCTTTCTTAGGTGGAGGTGAGTCACACTTTCAAGGAAATGATTTTAAAATATTAAAATATTTTATATGTCTTGGAGGATTCACTAATGCTTTATAAAACAAATCAAATAAACCTAAAATTACATTATTTTTAATGAAAACATATATTTGGATGAATATACCTTTTATAGTATTTTATTACATCACTATTGGGTTATTATGTTGCCGTAAAAGACATTATATATTTATACAATATTTAATTTTTACCCAAAAATTTGACTATCTCAAAAAATTATTAAAAATTTACCGTTGGATAATTTTAACATCATGATTCCAAAAATAATACTCATTTTATCTAAATAACTTTCTAAATATATAGATTTTCAATTTTAAAATATGTACTGACATTTATTGAAAATTGATGGGTTTTGACAAAAACAGTTTTCAAACCTTAATAAAAATTACATTTGACTTCTTAAAAATTACACGATCAATTATATCTAATAAAAGTAATTTAACAACAATATTTTATTAAAAAATTATTTAATTAAAAAATCCATTAATTCATCAAAATAGAATTATTAATTGAATTTGAATATTAACCAAAAATACTATTTGGGATTTAAAAATCATTTACAAAGTAACAATAAAGAAATGAAAGTATATTCATTATTCTATAAACAAACAATGAACATTATAATAATGATAGGGTCTCATTACATATTCATTTATTACACCAACATATGACCTAATAGTAATATGTGCGACGGTGGGTCTTTTATGGGGCTGTTCGATGAATATTGTTTGGGCTGTGATCTCAATAAGCTTGAAGTTATTTCATGAATAGTTTTGCTCATGCTTAAGTTGTTGGATCTAGGATTTATCTTGGTCTAGGGAAAAGACCAAAAATGTTATATCCCTAAGAATCGCTAATAAATGGGATTCATAGGGTAATATCCTACTAGTTGAGGCCATCACTTCCTTTTTTTCATTCCAAAAGGATTTGCTAAAACCTTACATTTATACTAGTCATGTGATCACTATTTAATGACTACATTGTCAATGGTAAGGATACTTAATGGTCATTTAAATACAATTAGATATAATATAAAAAAGGAGTGTATGTGTTTTCTATATTCATAAGTCATTAAAAGAAAATTAATTTTATTCATAAATGTTCGGGTCGTTACATACAAAATATTTTGAAAGTATTCTTTTTTTCTTTTTCTAAAAGAGGTTGTTTATGATTTTTTCAAAAAAAAAAATTGAAGGAATGTTTTTTAACTTATATGGAATGAGAATAATTTCTCACTGTTATGACACCTTAATTAATTGACTATTCCTTTACAAGATTACATGGTTATTTTTCTTAACAAAATTCTTTTAAAATTCCGCACTATTAAAAAAAATGTTTTTAAAATATAAAGGATATTTTCCTCATGAATCATTTCACATGATCTCTCAAAATTATTTTCCATATAAGATAACATTATTTGATGTTAATTATGATTTACTAGGGATATTATTCAAGAACATTATCTTCATTCTTTTTATGGTTGGTTTATGTTTATGATGATGTGATTTTTATGAATCCTGTTTCTTTTCCATGTGATATTTTATGATAAAATATTTATGAAACTCATTTCTTTACATGTGTCCCAATGTGATGAATGATTTATATTATTTTGGAATGCATATGTATTATTTTCATTGTGTGATGGGTGGGACCTATATTTCCCTCCATTGCATTGGGTAATGATTAATAACTCAGGAGTACATTTTTTTGTGTGAACCTAATTACATGTTCACAATATTATGAGTGAACCCGATTACATGTTCACAAATTCTACAAATTAACTTTATTAAATGTTCAAAATGTTATCCATGAACATGATTACATGTTCACAGTGTTATAAATGGACCTATCTTCCATGTTCATAAGTTTATGCATAGACCAGGATTTCATGTTCATAAGATTATGCATGGACCTGGTTTCATGTCCATATGTTTATGCAAGGGCCTTATTTCATGTCCATAACCTAATGAGTGAACCTCTTTCTATTTATACATGTTCAAAAAGTTATAATTTTTTCCACATTACATGCCTTATTCCAATGTTATTTTCTCAGGGATTATGCTCTCTTATGATGCACGTCTTATAAAATTCCATGATTTATTCTATGAATCACGATTTTGATCTTTGATATGTAGGGTATAACTTTAAAATGTTATATTCTTGTTCTTATGCCCTCGTGATTATGTTATATTTGATATATCCATTTTTTACCCTTACTAAGCATCCGATCTCACCCCTTTCTTATGTTTTTCCCCTAGGATACAAAGAAAGGTATTAAGTATGACATGTCAAAAGGGGTTCTAGTTATGAATGAATAAACAGGGGATGATGTAGATGTTTAATAAACCAGTCATTTTTGTTTCAAAGTTTCCAAAGACACTAAAGCCATAATATTTAGGAATGGTTTTGATATGTTATGTAATTAATATCCATCTATTTAGATGTAATATCTTTATATGAAAAGTATAGGTCATTATATTTGGTATTAGAGTAAGGTTTAATTAACAATTGAAAACTAGGAAGAAAAAACCTTAATCATGATACCTAAGGATAAGTCTATGTATAGGTTACAATCTGAGAATTTTGGTGACAATAATGAATAACCTAGGATTAAACCTAAGGTGTCATAGATTGAAATATTATAAACAATTTCTCTCGATTACGTGGTTTCCCACTATGACTATTGATGATCATAATATCCATTTTGGTTTTTGTCAATGGCTAGGACCTGAAGAAACCATGTTTATACTCAATGAAATGGGAAATGAAATGATTTCCCTCTCGAGTAACCAAATGATATGGGAGATAGAATGAAAAATATTATTGTTATACTCACACAAGCTATGAATCATACTAGGATTCCAAATGAGAAAAAGTGGTATCATCATTCCATTGAGCCCTTCATGAAGCAATGACCACCTTATTTTAGTGGATATTATAATCCACTAGTGGCTGAGAAATGGATCTACAACATTGAGAAAATATTTTCTATTATTCTATGCTCGAGACATGAAAAATTTGTCCTAACTATTTATCTTCTAGAAGGAAAAATAGATCATGGTGGAATCTTACCAAGAATATGAGGAAAGAAAAATAAATTAAATCAAAGGAATGCGATGAGTTTTAGGGGATAGTCCTTAGAAAGTATTTCTCTCATATTCTACATACAATGATATAGAAGTAATTTCTTAAGCTAAGGAAAATAGATAACAAATCCATCAGTACATATGAGGAAAATTTTATGAGGCTTTCAAGGTATGCCTTTGGTAAAATTGTCATCCCTAAAAGTAAAATTGATCGATTATTTAGTGGATTGAAACCAAGTATTCAAAAGTAATTATACATAAGGGACTTTAGAATCTAAGAATAATTTGTTCTATGTGTACTAAAGGTGGAAATGGAATCCAAAAAACATCATGGTTCTAATGACAAGAAAAGGAAGATATAGATTCATGGAAACTCCAGTGTTTTTCCATATAGAGGGAAGAAAAATTTTCATCCTCCTACTGTCCAAAAATGCTAGAAGAAATTCTCTAGTGAATGTATGAAAGGAATAATGAAATGTTTCATGTTTGGGAAGTCTATCCATCAAGTAAAAGAATATCGAAGTAATGAAAAGATGGAAATAAATGAAATTAATAGAGAGGTAGCTCAATAGAATTCACTACCCATATTCTAGTGTTTCAAATTCAAGGATTTTGTTCATTATGTGAATTAATTCCCCAATACAAGGGATAATATGGATGATAATACACAATAGCCTCTAAAAGAAAAGGTAAAAGGTGAATATTATGAAATAAAAATGGATTAATTAAGCTACGCTAATTAGGGAACATTTATCCTCCTCAGTTGGGAATTTCATGAACGAGACCTATGAAAAACATATTGTTTTTACTTTAGTGAAATTTTATATGATTAACTCCATATATAGGAATTATGGAATAACGAAACATTGAAATATAGTTCCACTAAAAATTTTCCATAAGTATTTGAAAGTATATGTTGAATGGTAATAGTAACCATGAAAAGTGAATAAGGTGGTATGATGATATTTTTGGAGAACACATGATTAAGGGAAAGAAAAACCTTAATATGTGTATGATGTTAGGATAATAATGAGATAAATGGTTTTTAATTGTGATAAAATAAATGGTACAATATTTATGACCTTGTAATTGAATAATAATATGAAAATAAGATGGATTATGGATCAATTTTTTAGAATATTTGGATTTACGGTATGAGGAAAGATTTAATTTTTTAAATAATTCGTGTTTTCACTAAGATTTTATGGTAATTCAGGTCATTAACATGTTTCAATAGAATATATTATAATGTTATTCACATGTTTGGTGTGTGATAATTAAGATATATATCAATTTTTTGTGGGGATTAATGTTAAGTTTAAAATTTAGTTACCTTTATTTAATTTTTTTGGATTTTAATATTTTTCAAGGTTCATAAGGGTAACCATTTATGAAATGTTTTACATTGAACTATGGATAAGGTTTTAGAGATTAATGTTTTACTATTTATGCATATTGAATAATCTATGTTAACCATTTTGTTTTGATAACTAGAGACAGAAAGAATTAATTTTCATCCCATTATGGATCTTATGATCCACTAATTCTACAGTCATTATTATTTAAACTTCATTATGTGGAGTAATAGAAGAAGAAAAAATTCATCAAGGTAAAATAAAAGAGTGATATTGTACTTATAAGATGAAATCAAGTAATTATATCTTCTAAATTAATTTTGAAATAAAATTTTATTATATTATTATTATTTCTTATGATATCAATGACATTTTTCAGATCAATTTGGTCTATGGTTTTGTGGTCATTAACCTTCTAATGATCATGTTCTATATCATTATCCATTATAATTTAACAGTTAGAATTATCTTTCATGTCCATGTTTTCAATTTCCTCTAATTTTCAAATAATTGGTTACCTAGTTATGTGGTGATCTTCACCTTTTACTTTCCCTATTTTTAAGAGAAAGTTTTATTGACCCCTTTTTTGATGTGGGTTTCCCACAAAGATAATTTTTAAACATCCATATTTTATTTTCTAGTGAAATTTCAAAAATTTTAGGACATATTGTTTTTTAAATTCTTGATCATATCAAGATGGTAGCTTATTGACTGGATCTTCCACCGAATCTCCCTCAAGTTCATAACGTGTTCCATGTATCTCTCCTGAGGAAGTACACACCTGATCCTTCAAATGTACTAACATATAGGTTATACCAATGGAACAAGATATTTATTATAAGGAAACACCAATAAGGATTTTTTATAAGGACCCGAACTTAAACATTACTTATTATTGAATTAAATGAATAATTCACATTGAGGATCTTTTCAGGTTTAGAGTTTTAGAGAATTAGGACATAACTATTACATCTCAAAGATTAAAAAGTAGACGCATCTACTCAGCTTCCATTTTTTTTTCACAAAAATAAAAACTCTTGAACAAAAGAGTCATGTCTAGTTCCTTGTTTTAAACAGCTTGACATTTCCTTGATCCCATCCTTGACCCTATTCAACTTTATGTCCTGTGAAAACATTTCAAAAACTTGGGATGAGCAAAAAAAGCTCAGTAAGGGTTATAATAGTATGAAAAGAAAACATCAGTCCATGTATACATAAGAATCAATGAAATCATACTTTACTCATAAAACATAAGCAATTTAACATACCTCATGAAATCATAAGATTTATGAATAACTCATAGAAATCATAAGACATAAAGGTAACTTGAGGCATTCATAACATTCTTATGTAGAGAGTAACCCTCATGGTTACGTTTGGAATACCCATCAAAGTATATTCCCTAAATATCTTCGGAGAAACCTTAACGTTTAACTCCTTCGCGTTACCCAATGCATTGGAGAGCTATATCGGGCTCACCCGCCCTTAGTTTATCATGGAACCACCCGTCTTCATAAACAATGCCCAAGAACCATAACATAATCACATAAAATAACTTAATAATAAAGGAAAGATAACAGTCCCACATTTTAATAACAATATAACCTTTTAAGATATTGAAATAATGAATCCATTCTAAAAAACCATTTTTCAAAACCATTTAAAACCATTTAATAAAGAGATTTTTGAATCAAAGTGTCCCATACCACTTTGAAGCTTTTAAAATTTTAAACCACTAATATCCATATAATTAAATCCTTAAAACCATTTTGAAAACATGGATTTTAATGAGAAATATTTATAAGAATAAATCAATAAAACATTTAAAACGCTATTTTAGTTAAAGGGTTTTTAACAAAATAAGAGACACTTGAATACAATAATTGAGGAATAAAATTTAATTAGAACATTATAATATCATGAGAATAAAGTGATTCATGATATAATATTCCAAAGTATAGTATATACACCATATAAGAGTGAACTGGTGCATAACAACAATGAAGTCCCAATAGAAATGTAAAATGAGATGAAATCCATTATAAAGAAGGTATCCTTAAATTAAGGATAAATAAATCTCATAATTATGTGTGACAAATATAAATACACCCAATATAAGTGGATATTAAGTGTAAAACAATAAAATTTCATTCACACATATTCAAAGGATGAAATATTCAATAACTACATGTTGAACCCAAAGAAATCGAAATTGGGTTAAGAAATTCCCTTGGTAAAATTCGACAACCTAACAGCGTCACTTTAAAATTAATAACATTAGTTGATGAGAGAGAAAATGGTATCTCATCACTTGGACATAAAATTTACATCAATAAGGATACATAAGAACATATCCCAACATAACAAGATGTAAACTAAAAGATATAAAAAAATAAGTCTTTTTAAAAGTGGAGTGTGAAAGGTTCCCTTACTGATTGGGGAAACTTTCAAAACGTACACCCCATGAAAGAAGGGTCATAAACTGAAGATGTAACTACCCATAAATGAGATTATATTATGAAAATAGTAAAATAATGGGTATTACATACACCACAAAAAAGGAAATAGTGGCAAATGGAGCATAAATCTCACGGGAATAAAAGTGAGATGAAAAATCCCTTATGAAAACTCGATAGCCTAACGATGCCACTTAAAACTTACAAAAATGGATTGATGAGATCAAATAGGGTCTCTCATAATATTAACATAAAATTTACAGAAAGAGGAATATAAAATAACATCCCCCAACATAACAAAGAGGAGCTTAAAATAAGTGACATAAAGGAGGGTACTTAAAAAAGAAAGAGAGAGGTTGGATCTCTTACGAAAATTCGGCAGCATAACGACACCAATCAAAACATCCAAAATGGATTGATGAGAGAAAATAGGGACTCTCATAATATGAACATAAAAATCACAGTAATATTAATATAAAATAACATCCCAATCATAAGAAATATGAGATTAACATGTATGGCATAAAAGAGTGTACTTAAAAAGAAAGAGAGGGGTAGGATCCCTTACCTCAAGTCCGACTTGTCTTGTTCGTTTCATTATATTCCTGAATAATAAACTTTTATAAATTTATAATTGCTTAATGACATCTTTTAAATATTATTATTCAGTTCATATCACATATTATAATGTTATAATAATTGTTTAATAATGTTAGTTCATATCAGATGTTTTTGCCGATGTTTGGTACATGACAAAAAAATGAACTTGTTTGAAAATGATTGCCCATGTAGTTATAAGTAAATCATTTCCAGAATAGTATTAATGATTAAAATATCATATATATCCAGTACATATTAATTTTATACTATTCCATAACATTTGGAGATAAAAAATGAAAAGAACCGTTCATGGATACGGTAGGCCGTACGTACGCATGAATGCTACTTTCATTTTTTTGTCATATTAATGGAATTTAAAATAAATGAGATATATATATATACATATTATAATTACAGTATAATATATATGTTTTATAGGTAAAATATGTTCATTAATTTCATTCTTTATACATTCCATGTATTGCATGAACGAGTCACATCACTTGAGGGGGTGGTAGTCCACACTTCCTCATATGAAATTATCGCATTTGCACAACATGCAAAGAATAAAGGTATGTTTTAAATATAAAATACAGAAGAATATATTAAACATAAATACCATATATATCATATATAAAATACAGTTACATAATAATGGCCACCTTTAATGGTGTTAAAAGAATATTGAACAATCATCGTTTCGTGAGGTAGTAAATCACCAACCACAGAAACAATATGTTATTTAACCATTAGACGAAGGTGTGTGTAGGTTTAGATCTAATACTTATCATAAAAAAATACTAGTATATTTAATATACTGGTGTTGTTACAAAATAAAGGAATAAAAAGAGTTTAGGGGATTGGAGAAGCAAAATAAAACACAAGAACACAAGAGAAGACACTACCTTTAAATCGGGTAACTCTTTTTGATTTGAGCTCAAATGCTTCCTTGGAAAGACTTCTGCCCAAAGTGAGGCTTATAAGAGTAATATAGGGATGTGGAGAGACAAATGGGTAGGGGTTGGCCAATACAAATGCTTGAGAGGTGTGGGTAAGGTGGTAGAGGTGGGGACCTTTTATAAGAGGAGTGGAGGGGCACTCTTGGAAAGTCTTGAAAAGTAACATTATTATAAAATGTTTTTAGGATTTTAAAGGTAGAAAAATTATATATTTCTAGGATAAGGTGATAATAGTTATAAATCCACACATACAATAGGTTTTTGACAAGTTTAGGTCTTAGATTTTACATTATCTTTTCATTTTATTTAAATCGTTAAATAATGAGGTAATCACTGAATCAACATGGTGTCATAAATAATATAATTTATTTAATGTCTAAAAATTATAAAAAAAATATCATGATGTAGGAAATCTTTTTATATTTCAAATGAATATTTATAGTAAAAAATATGACCTGTATAACCCCATGTAAAAATTGTTTTAGTAAAACAACACATGTTTGTGACATTTTAATTTTAACTTTAAATAAAAAGTTATTAATGTCATTTTCCTACCAAAGTGGATCCATGGGGTCCCCAAGTTGACCCATGGATTGTATTGGTCGGCCATTACACATCCAATAATGGTAGTACATGTGTAAAGGTCATTTCATATTATTAAAACAATATTTTTAACTTAAATTACACTAATTACCTCTAATCACGATTAAAAAATTAAAAGATACTATTAACTAAAAAATTATTTTAATCCCATTGAACCACATTTTACTTCATAATGGAAACCATGTATGTCGGATTTTTGTAATTAAAAACAGAGAGGTGGTAAAATTTCATTTAAACGAAAAATCATTTTTTTAAGTACCACTTAGTGGTTTCACTATTCATCAAAAATTGAAGTTTTTCAGAAAAATACCAAAAATTCACCCTAAGCTATATTTGATATTCCGAATTCAAAAATGATGTCTATTTTACAAAATT
This sequence comes from Viscum album, assembly GCA_963277665.1. Classification (NCBI taxonomy): domain Eukaryota; kingdom Viridiplantae; phylum Streptophyta; class Magnoliopsida; order Santalales; family Viscaceae; genus Viscum; species Viscum album. The sequence continues at coordinate 164,459,368 of OY728159.1, forward strand.
AAAAACATATAATTTACATTAATTAATTTAATAATTAATTCCCGCTGTCAGAAAAAATAGCGTGTTTTTATGAAACAATATATATCAAAAGATTGACACTAGTTTCAGTCCAATTTCAAAGTGAAATTAATTCCAATGACCACTATTGGATTAAATGGTAAAAATATATTCTAATTTAACTTTAAAACCAATTCATAAGATAATCTAATCATATAGATAAATTATATTAAAAAGAGGTTTTGAATTAAAATACAACATTTTTCACTATTCATTAAAAAATGAACTTTATCGGAAAAATACCAAAAATTTACACAAAGTAAATTTTGATGTCCTGATTCTAAAGAATAATTTTATTTTGTCAAATATAACACATAGAATTGTCAAAAAGTGGATTTAAAAGAGGTTCACCATCAAAAGGCGGTTAATCTACCTTTTAAAGAATATTAGAATGTTTACGCTTAAAATTGGATTCATTCGCATTTTTAATCCTCTAACATTTATTTTAAAAAGTAAAAATATTTGACAAACATATATAATAATTTTTTAGTTAGTTCTATTCATTCTCATCGTTACAAAGACTAGGTGTTAACTACCATTTAAAATAAAATTATTTTATTATTAGAGTGCAACGTAAGATTTCAAAGGAACTCGTTGTTGCGTATTGGGTAAGCCATCAAGCATAGCGTTACCTTTAAATTAATATTAACATTTTATTCACAAATAGGGATAAATATAAAAATGTCATATTCTTTATTTTCCTGGGGTGTTACATCCTTCCCCCCTTTTGGGAATTGCGTCCTCGTAATTTTAAAATTGGGCTCGAAAACATCATTGAATGTCCCATATCAGAACAAGAGTCGAAAAAAAAATAAATTTAAAATAATTAAAGATAAGTACAGAGGTCACTCGAGTTAACCCAGACTAGTATTCCATGTAGGAAAACATGGATATGGAAGAAAAAGAAAAGGGCCATGTTCTAAGAGAGAGTTATAGAAAACATGTTTAGGAGAAAGTTAACCACAAGAAAATCACAAACTTGTGGTGGGTTAAACGGTATTCGATTCCCCAGTAGGAAAAGTTTACAGACAACATTTTTGTTTTAAGATACTTTTCATTTAGGAATTTATTTTTGAGCTTAACTAAATCATAATGAAACATACTTACTTGTCACGTAGACTTTCAACTTTTACTAGATTCCTTAATCAAACTCATATTTTCTCCAAAATACGAGTATTTAGGAAGAATTGTTCGCATTAAGAGTACTATAATAAACTTCTTGAGAATCAACTAATCCACAAAAGAGAACTATATATTTCCCATGTCATTAGATCTCAACCAAAACCAAATAAAAAAGTTTAGTATGAGATCAGATAATACCCAAAAAGGATATTTTTTTTACAAAGAGAAAAACTACTCATAATCTCCAAAATTTGTCCAACAAAACCCAAAGTTCAACAAAGACGATTCAATAAACATCTATCCATAAAATTCTTCAATGTAAACCAAACTAAGATTGAAACCCAAAACATATTAACCAGTAATTGCCTCAAATTCAAGGATCATATAAACCCAAATGGTTCTTTATAACTATATCCACAAAAGAAAGGATAATTATTCCTTGAATAAAATTTTCGTATATCAAACATCAAGGTTACTATAAAAAGTCTTCTAATGCAAACCCATCATCAAAAGAAACTTAATACATCTAAGAATTTCACCATCATAAAATCTACCATAACTCTTGAATGCCTTATATGTTGACTTCTTACTCATTCAACATTACTCATGATCCATTAGCCATTCATTTTAAACTTATTCAAAAATACCTCTTTCCTACAAACAAAATCATGAATAATATCCTAATATTCCAATAATAGGAAAACATATGTTAAGAAATAATTCATACCTTTCATTGGTCATTGTCAGTTTCTTCATCCTCAATCGGAATGGAATTAGGTATTGGTAAATGAATATTTGTACGATCTTGGTGACCCCATTCTCGAAACATCTTCGTAGGACATGTGTTTGCATAATGACCATGCACACCACATTTAAAACATTTAACTGATCCTTCAGAAAGAACTTCTTTCCCTTTCCTAGAGTCAACTAGATGCTTCCTTTTTCCATGGTAGGTTCTTGATTTATAACCTTCATTTACACATCTATAGCATCTTTTTGTCCCTTTGAAACATTTTCCTATGTGTTTATTTCCACATATTTGACACATAGGTTTTTGAACATACTTACCTTTATGATTATTACCTGAAATTCTGTAGGGATTTGTTTCTCGCATATACGATGCCTTATAAAAATTACTAAGGTTCAGGTGGTCAATCATGACCCTAGATATTTGGTTGAGGATAACCACAAGAGTTCTCATTGCAGCTCCCATATCATTCAGTTGTTCTTTCATAAAACCGTCATAGTTTTCTTCAAATCCACTGTTACTTTGGTGCCTGCTAGATCCAACCATTTACTAAAACCAAAAAGGTCAGTGTGAGTATATCAGTAAAATCATCGTATAATAAAGAGGAAGATAAACACCAAGATATACTTATCAAAGTTATCTAAAACTCATTCTAACTTTCAAAAAAAAAAAAACAATGACGCCATCTAATATACTAACCATTGTGGTTATAAACAACTTGTCACTTTTTCTTAAACAACACTCTAACCTCCAAAGTTATCTAAACCGACCTATGATACCAACTATAAGGACCCAGCCTTAAACATTACTTATTATTGAATTAAATGAATAATTCACATTGAGGATCTTTTCAGGTTTAGAGTGTTAGAGAATTAGGACATAACTATTACATCTCAAAGATTACAAAGTAGACGCATCTACTCAGCTTCCATTTTTTTTTCAACAAAAATAAAAACTCTTGAACAAAAGAGTCATGTCTAGTTCCTTGTTTTATGCAGCCTGAAATTTCATTGATCCCATCCTTGACCCTATTCAACTTTATGTCCTGTGAAAACATTTCAAAAACTTAGGATGGGAATAAAAAGCTCAGTAAGGGTTATAAAAGTATGGAAAGAAAACATCAGTCCATGTATACATAAGAATCAGTGAAATCGTACTTTACTCATAAAACATAAGCAATTTAACATACCTCATAAAATCATAAGATTTATGAATAACTCATAGAAATCATAAGACATAAAGGTAACTTGAGGCATTCATAACATTCTTACATAGGGAGTAACCCTCATGGTTACGTTTGGAATACCCATCACAGTATATTCCCTAAATCTCTTCCGAGAAACCTTAACGTTTAACTCCTTTGCGTTACCCAATGCATTGGAGAGATATATCGGGCTCACCCACCCTTAGTTTATCACAGAACCACCCGTCTTTATAAACAATGCCCAAGAACCATAACATAATCACATCACATAACTTAATCATAAAGGAAAGATAATATTCCCACATTTCAATAACAATATAACCTTTTAAGATATTGAAATAATGAATCCATTATAAAAAACCATTTTTCAAAACCATTTAAAACCATTTAATAAAGAGATTTTTGAATCAAAGTGTCCCATACCACTTTGAAGCTTTTAAAATTTTAAACCATTAATATCCATATAATTAAATCCATAAAACCATTTTGAAAACATGTATTTTAATGAGAAATATTTATAAGAATAAATTAATAAAACATTTAAAACGGTATTTTAGTTAAAGGGTTTTTAACAAAATGAGAGACACTTGAATACAATAATTGAGGAATAAAATTTAATCAGAACATTATAATATCATGAGAATAAAGGGATTCATGATATAATATTCCAAAGTATAGTATATACACCATATAAGAGTGAACTGGTGCATAACAACAATGAAGTCCCAATAGAAATGTAAAATGAGATGAAATCCATTATAAAGAAGGTATCCTTAAATTAAGGATAAATCAATATCATAATTATGTGTGACAAATATAAATACACCCAATATAAGTGGATATTAAGTGTAAAACAATGAAAGTTCATTCACACATATTCAAAGGATGACATATTCAATAACTACATGTTGAACCCAAAGAAATCGAAATTGGGTTAAGAAATTCCCTTGGTAAAATTCGATAACCTAAAGGCGTCACTTTAAAATTTATAACATTAGTTTATGAGAGATAAAATGGTATCTCATCACTTGGACATAAAATTTACATCAATAAAGATACATAAAAACATATACCAACATAAAAATATGTAAACTAAATGACATAAAAAAACAAGTCTTTTTAAAAGAGGAGTGTGAAAGGTTCCCTTACTGATTGGGGAAACTTTCAAAACGTACACCCCATGAAAGAAGGGTCATACAATGAATATGTAACTACCAATAAATGAGATTATATTATAAAAATAGTAAAATAATGCGAAGTACATACACCACAAAAAATTAAATAGTGGAAAATGTAGCATAAATCTCACGGGAATAAAAGTGAGATGAAAAATCCCTTACAAAAACTCGGCAGCCTAACGACGCCGCTTAAAACTTCCAAAAATGGATTTATGAGATCAAATAGGGTCTCTCATAATATTAACATAAAATTTAAAGAAATATTAATATAAAATAACATCCCCTAACATAACAAAGAGGAGCTTAAAAGAAGTTACATAAAGGAGAGTACTTAAAAAAGAAAGACAGAGGTTGGATCTCTTACGAAAATTCGGCAGCCTAACAGCACCAATAAAAACTTCCAAATGGATTGATGAGAGAAAATAGGGTATCTAATAATATGAACATAAATATCACAGTAAGAGTAATATAAAATAACATCCCAATTATAAGAAAGATGAGATTAACAGGTATGACATAAAATAGTGTACTTAAAAAGAAAGAGAGGGGTAGGATCCCTTACCTCAAGTCCGACTTGTCTTGTTCGTTTCTTTATATTCCTGAATAATAAACTTTGTTCAATTTATAATTGCTTATGTAACTACTTTAAATATTATTATTCAGTTCATATCACATATTATAATGTTATAATAATTGTTTAATAATGTTAGTTCATATTAGACGTTTTTGCCGATGTTTGGTACATGAGAAAAAAATGAACTTGTTTGAAAATGATTGCCCATGTAGTTATAAGTAAATAATTTACAGAATAGTATTAATGATTAAAATATCATATATATCTAGTAAATATTAATTTTATACTATTCCATAACTTTTGGAGATAAAAAATTAAAAGCACCGTTCATGGAGACGGTAGGCCGTACGTACGCATGAATGCTACTTTCATTTTTTTGTCATATTAATGGAATTAAAAATAAATGAGATATATATATATTTTAATTAAAGTATAATATATATGTTATATAGGTCACATATGTTCATTAATTTCATTATTTATACATTCCATATATTGCATGAACGAGTCACATCACTTGAGGGGGCGGTAGTCCACACTTCATCATATGAAATTATCGCATTTGCACAACATGGAAAGAATAAAGGTATGTTTTAAATATAAAATACATAAGAATATAGTAAACATAAATACCATATATATCATATATAAAATACAGTGACATCATAATGGACACCTTTAAAGGTGTTAAAAGAATATTGAATAATCATAGTTTCGTGAGGCAGTAAATCGCCAACCACAGAAATAGTATGTTCTTTAACCATTAGACGAAGGTGTGTGTAGGTTTAGCTATAATACTTCTAATAAAAACATCCTAGTATATTTAAGATACTGTTTTTGTTACAAAAGAAATGAATAAAAAGAGTTTAGGGGGTTGGAGAAGCAAAATAAATCATAAGAGCACAAGAGAAGACACTACCTTTAAATCGGGTAACTCTTTTTGATTTGAGATCAAAGGCTTCCTTGGAAAGACTTATGCCCAAATTGAGGATTCTAAGAGTAATATAGGGATGTGTAGGGTTTGGCTGAAACAAAGGCTTGGGAGGTGTGGGTAAGGTGGTAGAGGTGAGAGCCTTTTATAAGAGGAGAGGAGGGACACTCTTGGAAAGTCTTGAAAAGTAACATTATTATAAAATGTTTTTCTGATTTTAAAGGTCCTAAAATGATATATTTCTAGGATAAGGTGATAATAGTTCTAAATCCACACATACAGTAGGTTTTTTACAAGTGTAGGTCTTAGATTTTACATTATCTTTTCATTTTATTTAAATAATTAAATAATGAGGTAATCGCTGCATCATCATGGTGTCACAAATAATTTAATTTATTTAATGTCTAAAAATTATAAAAAAAATATCATGATGTAGGAATTCTTTTTATGTTTCTAATTAATATTTATAGTAAAAAATATGACCTGTATAACCCCATTTAAAAATTGTTTTAGTAAAACAACACATGTTTGTGACATTTTAATTATAACTTTAAATAAAAAGTTATTAATGTCATTTTCCTACCAAAGTGGCTCCATGGGGTCCCAAAGTTGACCCATGGATTTTTTTGGTCGTCCATGACACATCAAATAAGGGTATGACATGTGTCAAGGTCATTTCATATTATTAGAACATTATTTATACCTTAAATTACACTGATTACCTCTAATCGCGATTAAAAACATAAAAGTTACTATTCACCAAAAAATTATTTTAATCCCATTGAACCAAATTTTACTTCCTAATGGAAACCATGTATGTAGGATTTTTGAAATTAAAAACACAGAGGTGGTAAAATTTCATTTAAACGAAAAATCAGTTTTTTTAAGTACCACTTAGTGGTTTCACTATTCATCAAAAATTGAAGTTTTTCAGAAAAATACCAAAAATTCACCCTAAGATATATTTGATATTCCGAATTCAAAAATGATGTCTATTTTACAAAATTCAAAACATATAAGTTACATTAATTAATTTAATAATTAATTCCCGCTGTCAGAAAAAATAGCGTGTTTTTATGAAACAATATATATCAAAAGATTGACACTAGTTTCAGTCCAATTTCAAAGTGAAATTAATTCCAATGACCACTATTGGATTAAATGGTAAAAATATATTCTAATTTCATTTTAAAACCAATTCAAAATATAATCTAATAATATAAATAAATTATATTAAAAAGAGGTTTTGAATTAAAATACAACATTTTTCACTATTCATTAAAAAATGAACTTTATCGGAAAAATACCAAAAATTTACACAAAGTAAATTTTGATATCCTGATTATAAAGAAGAATTTTATTTTGTCAAATATAACACATATAATTATCAAAAAGTGGATTTAAAAGAGGTTCGCCATCAAAAGGCGGTTAATCGACCTTTTAAAGAATATTAGAATGTTTACGCTTAAAATTGGATTCATTCGCATTTTTAATCCTCTAACATTTATTGTAAAAAGTAAAAATATTTTACAAACATATATAATCATTTTGTAGTTATTTCTATTAATTCCCGTCATTACAACAACTAGGTGTTAACTACCATTTAAAATAAAATTATTTTATTATTAGAGTGGAACGTAAGATTTCAAAGGAACTCGTTGTTGCGTATTGGGTAAGCCATCGAGCATAGCGTTACCTTTAAATTAATATTAAAATTTTATTCACAAATAGGGATAAATATAAAAATGTCATATTCTTTATTTACCTGGGGTGTTACATTTTTGATCACAAAGATAAAGTTCTACAAAACCAGATCACTCACTTGGTTAAAGTTTTGCGGCAAAACCACCAATTTGAGGAAGCTATATGGGAAATTAAGGATGAGATAAGGTAGAAGTATCCTCATCATTTTATATCCAAGTAAATAATTTTGATGTAGAAATTTATTTTAATTGGGGTATAATGTAATACCCCATGATTTTATGTTGTATTTTTTTAAAATAAATTTAATCTCTTCGAAAACTTACTTTGCACAAAACACCAAGCTTAAACAAACTCCAAAATATTATTATTTAATTTTGATAGGTATCAAATAGCCATTGGAATAGTGAGAATGAATGATATTTACTAAATTATGAAAATATAGTTTACACATCTTTATAAAATGAATTCATTGGTCACCAATTAATTATAAATTCGAATAAAAACCAATTAAAGATAAATGATATGTTTTTTATAAAAAATATATTTTTATGCACAAAATGAAATTTTATTTTAATAAATTAAATTAATAAATTTTCTTTAAATATTTTAATTAAATATATACTTTATATATTCAATAAAATGTTTTTAATTCATCCTATATGATTGATAGTATTGTGATCGGAATAAATCTAATTTTAAGCATAAAAGCTCTGTTTTTTAAAAAGGTAAATTTTCCCCCTTTTGATGGTGAACCTATTTTAAAACAAAATTTTGAAAATTTTATAAATTATATTAGAAAAAATAAACATAATTCTTGAAATTTTAATATCAAAATTTTCTTTTGGTGAAATTTTGGTATTTTTTAGAGAAGCTTCCTTTTTGAGGAATAGTGAAAAATACTATATTTTAATTAAAAAATGTATTTTATTCAAATTTATTTATATAGTTAAATTATATTTAAAATTTGTTTTAAAGTAAAATTAGTTAAATTATAAATTAATTAAAATAATTTAGTTCATTTTAATCATTTTTACATTTAAATTGGATATAAAAACATTTCAAACTTTTGAAATTTTCAATTTAAAAACCTGCATTTTCATTTTGTGTGTAGGATTAATTTTTAATATATTTTTTCGAATTATGTGAATTGAATTAGGTAAAATGGATTCAATATTTGGAATCATAAGGTTAAATTTTTTTATAGGTTCGTATTTATTTTTATACATATAAAATATGCTATGGGAGAAAAATTATTTTCCACAATATCGGTAAAATAATAAAAAGGTTAAAGTTAAAAGGTAAATGCTTAAAATATATAAAAACTAAAACATTTAACGGGTTTTTAGGTATTTATAGAAACTGAAAATCATTTAAAATATTAATTATCAAAAAAATTTAGGGAAATTAATTCCAGCTCAATTTGGTTGGCTTTAAACATAAAATAATCATTATTTAATCACATAAACCCACTTATCATCAAGTATAAATACCACCCGTCACCACACCATTTTGACTCAAAGACATTAAGATCCTAAAATATCTACTAGAATCTCTCCTCATAACTCTCCACACATATAATTTCTTCTATTCTCACTGAAAGTCAAATCCTAGATCCTTTAAGAAGAGATTTAAAGAAAGTCCACCAAAGAAGAGGCAATGTTCTTTAATGAGGAATTTTTTATTATTTCTTTCTCCAAAACTTGAATTATTCTTATATATTGTTTATAAAATAAAATAATTATCATCAATATTTTTTTTCAAGTTCATTACCTACATATTCACACGCTTCCATCAAATGGGATACACAATCATCATTCGTGTGTATGGTGGACTATCGCCTCGCGAACCGATGTCATTCGTTCTTCCATTACCATGTTTAATTGTTGGTAATAATGATGATTTTATACTTTATATATGATATATATGATATATATTTATTATTTATTTATTATTCTTAAAACATTATATAATACATACCTTCATTCTTTCTATTTTGTGGGAATACAATAACATCATTTGTGGACGTGTGGACTACCGCCTCCTCAAAGCGATGTGATTCATTCACGCTTTACATAGAATGTATTAAGAATGGTTTTAATAAAAATACATGTAATATATGGCATAAAAAATATACTTAAATTATAATATACATATATATAATTTAATTTTCTTTCTTTCAATATGACAAGAAAATGAAAATAGCATTCATGCTTACGTACGACCTACCATCACCATGAACGATGTATTTAATTTCTTATCACTAAATATTATGGATTATTATAAATAATTATATAATGAATATATATTATATTTATTTCGTGGTTTAAAATCTATATATTATTAAATCATGATCTAATTAATAGGAAAATAAGTCAAAACATACTCAAAAAACAAATCAATTATATTAAGGTAAGGGATTTTGCCTCACTCTTTTTCTTCTATGAGATATATGTCTTATGCACCACTTATTTCTTGTGTATGGTGTATATACTTCCATTTTATATATAATATCATGAATATAATTATATTAATGTTATTATATTTTTTCAATTGATAATTATTTCATTTATAGGGCATACAATTTGACTAATTACAAAGTGGTAAGGGAATTCTTAACATAATTTCCATTCATTAGGTTAAAATTATAATTAATTGATCATTTCATGCTATGAATATGTTTGGTATGAATTTTTACAATATTATGTTTCATTTAAAATTTATTTATTTGGATTTAAAGTTAATAGACATAATTTATTAATTTTATTAATGATCACTTCAATGATATTATATTTATAAGGTATTTTATTTTAAAAATTGTTTTTTAAAGTTTCCCTCAAAAATCTATTTTTATTACATTTCCAAGTTTCCTAAAATTATTTCCAATTAATATTTTTCTATTATATTATGATTTTTTAAATTCATTTTTACTCATGTCTGAATTTTTACAATTTTTTTTGAAAGTATTATTTTTTTTCATTTTCTGAAAGAGGTCATTTATGAATCTTTCGACAAAAATATGGAAGGAATGTTATGTAACTTATACAGAATGAGTGAAATTTTACACCATCATGATAAATTAATTAATTTAATATTACTTTAAAATCTTATCGTGGTATTTTTAAAGAAAATTTTTTCTTTTATAATTGTGTGACATTAAAATAAATGTTTTCAAAACAAAAAGGATATTTTCCTCATGAATTATTTCAAGTGATCTCTAAAAATTGTTTTCCATATAAGATAACATTATTTTATGTTTATTATTCTTTAAAAAGAATATTATTCAAGGAAATTATTTGCATTATTTTTATTATTGGTCTATGTTTATAATGGAATGATGTTTATGAATCCTATTTCTTTTCTATGAGTTATGTTATAATAAAATATTTAATAAACTCATTTATTTAGATGGGTTCTGACGTGATTAATGATTTATGTTCTTATGGAACACATATGTATGATTTTAATTTTTTTATGGGTAGGACTTATATCTTTCTCTAATGCATTGGGTAATTATAGATAACTCATGAGTAAAAATATTATGTGTGAACCTGGTTACATATTCCCAATGTTATGTGTGAACCTGATTACATCTTCACAAATTTTATGTGTGAACCTAATTACATGTTCACAATGTTATGTGTGAACATGATTACATGTTCAAAATATTATTCATGGACTTTTCTTCCATGTAAATATTTTTATACGTGGACCTGGATTTCATGTCCATAAGATTATGCATGGATTTAGTTTCATGTCCATAACTTTATGCAAGGGCCTGATTTCATGTCCTTAACCTAATGAGTGAACTTGTTTCTATTTATAAATGATGAAAAAGTTATAATTTAATGCCACATTCCATGCCTTATTCCAATGTTATTCTCTCATGTATCATGACCTCTTATGTTACAATGTATTATAAACTTCCATGAATTATTCCATGACTCAAGATTTTAATCTTTGATATGCATGGTATAATTTTCAAATTTTATCTTCATGTTCTTATTACCTTATAATTATGTTATGTTTGATATCTCCATTTTTTACCATTATTAATAATATTATATCACCCTTTTATTATGTTTATTTTCCCCAGGATATGAAGAAAGGTATTAAGTATGATAAGTAAAAAAGGGGGTTTATTTAGGAAGAAATAAGTAGAGGATGATGTAGACATTTAATGAACCAGTTTTTTTATTCATAGTTTCCAAAGACACTAAATACATATGACTCAAGCATGTTTTTATACATTATGTAATTAATATTCATCTATTTAGATGTAATATCTTTTTATAAAAAGTATGGGTAGTTATAGTTGGTATTAGAGAAATGTTTAGTAAACCTTTGGAAACTAGGATGATAAAACCTTAATTATGATCCCTAAGGATAAGTCTAAGTACACGTTACATTGCTAGATTTTTTTAATGAACATTAATAACCTAGTATTAAACCTAATGTTTCATAGATTGAAATTTTATTAGAAATTTCTCTTGATTATGTAGTTTCTCACTACAACTATTGATGCTCACACTATCCTTTTTGGTTTTAGACAATTGATAGAACCTAAAGGAACCATGATTATACTGAATATTATGGAAAATGAAATGATTACACTCCTGATTAACCAAATTATATGGGATGTGGAATACAAATTCTTATTGGTATACTCACATTAGATATGGATCATACTGGGATTTCAAATGAGAAAAGGATGTGTCAACATTATGTTGATTCTTTGATGAGGAAAAATCCACATCCTTTTAGTGGATCTTATGATACACTATTGGATGAGAAATGGATCAACACCATTGAGAAAATATTTTATATTCTTTAATGCTTGAGACATGAATTTTTTTCCTAGTTGTTTATTGTCTGGATGGAAAAGGAGATAAATGGAAGAATATTATCAAGAATATGATGGATGAAGAAGAAATTAAATCAATAGAGTGGGATGAGTTTAAGGGTATATTCCTCAGAAAGTATTTCACTCATATTCTATGTATGAATATGAAGAATGAATTTCTTAAGTTGAAGAAAATAGATAATGAATCCATCAGTACATATGAGGAAAATTTTACAAGGCTTGAAAATTATACCTCTGGTATAATTATTTTCCCTAAAAGTAAAATTGATAGATTCTTTAGTGTCTTGAAACCAATTATTAAAAAGGAATTAGTTATAAGGTACTTTAGAAGTTATTAAAAAATTGTTTGAGGTGCACTAAAAGTGGAAATTGAAGCCAAAAACCATCAAGGTTCTAGTTATAAGAAAAGGAAAATAAAGCTTCATGGAAACTCTAGTGGTTTTACACTTGGAGGTAAGAAAAAGTTTCGTCCTCCTAATTTCCAAAAATAAGGGAAAGAGAAATTAGGTAAATGTATAAAAGGAATAAGAACATGTTTCAATTGTATACATTCTATAAATTGAGAAAAATAATGTTGGAGTAATGAAAAGTGGCTAGTCAACAATATGAATGGAGAGATAGATCAACAAAATTCACCACCCACAATCTAGTGCTTCAGATGCATAGAGTTTGAGCATTATGTGAATCAGTTCCCCAATCTAAGGGATAATATGGATGATAATACACAACAACCTCTGAATTTAAAGGATAAATATAAATTTAATTCTTTCATAATGGGTGAAGTAAATTATGTTAATTAGGGAACATTTATCCTCCTTAGTTGGGGATTTCATGAGCGATACCTATGAAAATATTATTGTTCATCCTTTAGTGAAATTTCTTGTGATTAAATTCCTATAAATGAATTTTGGAATAATGAAATGTAATGGTTTGAACATAGTTACCCAGAGTTGGTACATTATTACATAACATTGGTATGATCATAAGAGATCAGTCCCAAAAGTCTAATCAGTTTAGTAGCCTTAGATGTACTAGATACATACACAAGTTTTACATGACATTACAAAATGAAAAAAAAGAAACATCATGTTTCCTTTAAACATAGTTATATCCCTTAGCCTATCCCTACAGGTTAGTCATAATATACATCTTCACATCTTAGAAAAAATAAAACATAAGAAAGGGGTGAGTTCAGATGCTCATTAAGGATAACAATATATCAGAAACTAACATAAATAAGCATAAAAATTTAATCTAATGTATAAGACTAAAACACAAGACTTTTAAACATAAAATTAAGCATAATATAGCAAATATAAATCAAATAATTCAACTTACTTATTCACATGGATATTCTACTAGACGAATAATCACAGGTAATATCAATAGCTAATATCATAATGGTGAAATGCATAATTCCAGACATTATAAACACATAGTCAAGGAATCATGCCAAAACTATAAATAAAAATATTTTCAAGGACTTTTTCCAAGACATTAGTTTGTCTAATGAGACCTACTAATGCATCGAGGGGCTATAGAGGTCCCCACACATCCCTTACTATTTCCAATGCATTCCTCATATGAAAAGAGTGAAACATAACATAAACATTCATATTAACTAGCATATGAAATATTAATACTTTAACCATAAACCATGACTGACATAAAAATAGAACATCTACTTTCAAACATATCATAAAACTATTAATACAATATGGAATATTGTATCATAATAAATCAAATTCAATTAAACATAAAATCCAATAATAGATGTTAACATAGATGAAATCAATCCAAAAAACTATTTGAGAGAAATATCCATATCTACTTTGAAATCATTTTAAAGTTTTATAATTACAAAAAAAAAACATTTATATTGAAAATATTCTTACTAGATTGTAAGGGAATATTTGAAGGTGTTATAATGGTGAAAAATAGAAGCACCAACCATATAAGGTAAAAAAAATTATTTCCTTAATTTGTCAAAAAGGTCATAAAGTACCTTATTTGGGAAACGATGGAAAGATTCCTTTCAATTTTTTTATAAAAAGTAAAACAAGGGTATAAATTAATTTAACCCATAGTCTAGGAAATATTTTTTTTTTTGAAATACATTTTTAAGAAACATAGATGTGGATGATAAAGAAGTATCAGTAGATACTTACATGTAAACAACCTCGAATAATAAAGAGATTGTAAAATTAACCCTTACCTTGTACTTTTCCTTAGATGAGGGTATGTTAAACTACTTCATAATGGTTAAATAATTTTTATTAATTTATACAAGAACCAAATACATAAATATGATATCACATATAATCCTCTAATATTTCTTTGTTAATAATATTTCAGTATTATCATTGTTTCGGGTGTTAACTGATTCATTTTAATTTATATTTTTTGCTATGTAAGTCATGTTTGTTATGGATAGGATTTATTTGATTCATATACAGAATTATATTAAGTTATTAAACATTATTTTTAATCATCAAATGAAAATTATTCTTGAATGGTTATTATGGTGAACGAATCTTCTTGCATCGTGGAGATGGTAATTCATACGTACGCACGAGCGACAATATCATTCTATTGATGGTGAAATCATATGTAATTGGATGTTATATTATATATATATAATAATTAACAGTTTATATTTTTTATTTACACAAATTATACTCATTATTATACCCATCCAAATAATGTATTATTGAATAACAAACTACACCACTGCGTGGAGACGGTAAGCCGTACGTTTGCACGTATGGTGAAATTTTCATTCATAGAATGGATAGAATAATGAACATGGTTGTACCAATTTTATAATAAAATTTAATTATTTATAAGGTACTTGATTTATTATAGTATGGAAACAACAATTAAAGAGGAAGTATAAGAATAAAAAAACTTTGAAAGAGGAGGTAAAATAATTACCTCTTCTTCAGGTGCTTCATTTTTAATTGAACAAAAGGGCTCCTTAGGTTGGATTTATGATCAAATTAAGACCTCTAAGTTGAATTGAGGGTATTTAGGAGGATATTTGGGCAGGTTTTGGCCAAGACAAAAGGCTTTGGAGGTTTGAATTAAAAATAAAGTGAGGTGGTCTTTTATAAGAGAAGTGAGGGGCACTTTAGGAAAAGCTAGAAATATTAATTTATTATAAAATTATTTTCAGTTTATAATATCTCTAAATGGATTTATTTCGAGAATAAGATTTGTATGTATCTAAATCCTCTCAAAAAAGAGGTTTTAGATATGTTTATGTCACCATATTAACCTTATCTTTTAGATTTAACCCTTAGTTAAATAGTTTAACTTTTACCATGTCTTGTTGTATTTTTATACTACAAGATTAATATTGTTACTATAAAATGCCAAGACAACCTCAAGTGGTTCATTAATGAAATATGTAACATTATATAAGTAATTTTGAAGAATCTTAGATTTTTAAGATTATTATATAATTTAATAAAATCGTATTTGTTTTAAAAACTCATTTATGTCAATTTTGACACAATTTAGTATTTGGTTTTTGTTAAGGTCCTAAAAACTTTATTACTTAAAAAAAATACATTTAATAAACCCTAAAATGTAATATTAACCTAGAAAATTATTTTATGGAATAAAAAGTTTCAATTTACATTTATTTTAATATTTATAATATCAATTATTTTAATTTTTTATTAATAAGGTAATTACTGCATCATTATTGTGTCATAAATAAATTTAATTATTTAATGTCTAAAAAGTATAAATAAAATAATATGATATAGGAAATATTTTTATTTTTATAATGAATATTTATAGTAGAATTTATCTTATGCATAACCCTATATTAAAATTGGTTTAGTTATTCAAATTTGAATTTAATACTTTTAACTCTTCTTTAAATAAAATATAATAAATGTCCTAATCTAATAAAAGTTGATCAAAAAGGATCATTGTTTTGTCCTAAGGTTGATTTTGGTCTAAATACACTTATCAAATAGAATTAGAACATGTGTTGGGGTAATTTTATATTATTATAATATTATTTTTACCTTTAATTACCTTATTTATTTTTAATCGTGGTAAATAAAATTCAAAAGTTACTATTCAGAAAAAATTATTTTTATCCTATTCAACCCTATTTTACTTATTGATGACAACCGTATCTATCGGTGTTTTTAAATTCAATTCATAGAAGTGATAAAATTACATTTTATGCAAATTTGCAAATGTGCCTAGAAGGTGGGTAAAAGACATTAAAATGGTCAATACAATTTTATATATCTAATATTATTTTATAATGAATCCAATGAATTAAATTGGATTAATATAGGTATTATGTATATATTTTTACTTTAAAATAAATTTAAATTAAAAATTATTATTTAAATAAAAAGTTTATTTTAAACAATAACGCAGTGTTTTTCACTATTCATCAAAAATTGAAAGTTTTCAGAAAAATACCAAAAATTCACCCTAAGATAATTTTGATATTCCGAATCCAAAAATGAATTCCATTTCTAAAAATAAAATTTATAAAATTTCAAAATGTGGGTATTACTATTCATAACTGTTTTTTTAAACGGCTAGTTTGATTGGTCATGGTGTGCTAGAATTCAGAGATGCGTACAACGCAAGCTATTGTATTATTCAAAGAAAAGCATACCGTGGATGCTTGGGTTGTTAAATTATTACCTCCATAAAATAATTTCATCCTCAAATTTTCTAGAATATTACTACATAAAATGTTTCAGGTGGTTCTTCATCATATGTTCCTCGGGTTCCCACATTACCTCCTCTATTTTATGGTTTCTCTGAAGAACTTTTACCAGATGAGTCATCCAATTTCTCAATACTTTTTCTCTGGTATCAAGAATCTTGATAGGCTTTTCAAAATAAGACAAATCAGGTTCCAGTTCCATTTCTTCATATGTGTATACATGCATTGGGTCTAGCATGTATTTTCTCAACAACAATACATGGAACACATCATGAACTTTGGGGAGACTTAGTGGAATTTCCAAACATTAAGCTACAAATCCAATTCATTCTAGAATTTAAAAAGGTATGATGTATGAGGGAATTAATTTACTCTTCTTACTGAATTGTATAACAACCTTCCTTGGAGATACATTCAAGAAAACATGATCTCATACTTGAAATTCCAAATCCTTCCTTCAGTTATCAGCATAACTCTTTTTCCTACTTTGATCTTCTTTGATGTGAGTTTGGATAATCTTCACCTTTTCCATTTTTTCCTCAAAAAGTTCTGGGCCTACAATTTTTCTTTTACAAACATTATCCCAACAAGTTGGTGTGTGGAATATCATTCCATATAATGCTTCATATGGTGCCATCTGAATACTTGAATGAAAGCTATTGTTATAGGAAAATTATACAAAAGGTAAATAGTGATCACACATACCTTGAAAGTCATGTGATCAAGATCTCAACATGTCTTCAAAGGTTTGAATAGTCTGTTGTGATTTTCCATCAGTTTGAGGGTGGTAGGAAGTGCTCAAACAAAGTTCAGTATCTTGGGATTTCTAAAGACTTTTTCATAATCTTGATGTAAAATGGGGATCACTATAAGAAACAATCGATACGGGTACACCATTAAGTCTTACAAATTCATTAATATATAGTATTTCTAAACATTCAAGTGGTAAATCTTCTCTTACATAAAGAAATTGTGCTGACTTGGTAAGACGATCAATAATAACACATATTTCATCATTTCTTATAGGAGTCTTTGGTAGCCCCATGAAAATTTCCATCGTAATATCATCCCATTTCCACTCAGGTATGGGAAGAGGTTGCATGACTCTTATAGGATATTGTCTTCTAGCCTTCACTCATTGAAAAACCATATATCTTGACATATTATTAGAAATATCCTTCTTCATGTTGTCCAACCAAAAATGTTCCTTCAAATATCTATACATATTAGTGCTACTAGAGTGTATAGAGAAATTGGATCTATGAGCATCATCCAACAATTCCATTTTTAGATCAGGTATATCAGGAACACAAATCCTCTTCCCAAATTTCAAAATTCCATCTTCATATATGAATTCAACCAATCTACCATTATTTACAGCTTAATTTTCTTTTGAAACTCCTCATCATCCGTCTGAGAACTTTTTAACCTTTCTAGTAAAGATTATTTGGAAACCATTTGAAAAAGTATTTATGTTTCAACTTCTATGATTATTCCCATATCCATCTTTACTATATCCATGAACATAGGATCCATTTCAACTATCATCTTGTTTAGAATTCCATGATCCTTTCTGTTTATGGCATCTACCACCTTATTTGCCTTCCCCGGGTGGCAGTGTATTGTGCAATCATAGTCCTTGAGTAGTTCAAGCCTTTGCATTTGCCTCATGTTGAGTTCTTTTTATGAGAAAATATAATTAAAGCTCTTGTGATTAGTATATATCTCACATTTTTACCATATATATATTGTATCCATATCTTCAGAGCAAAAATTATAGCTGCTAACTCCAGATCATGAGTGGGATAGTTTTGTTAATGAATTTTTAGTTTCTATGATGCATGAGAAGTAACTCTATCATTCTGCATAAGGACACAACCAAGTCCTTTCTTTGATTCATCAGAATAAATAACAAACCCATAATTACCTGATGGTCGAGTCAAGATAGAAGAATTGAATAATATTCTCTTCAATTCTTCAAAAAATTATTCACAGTCTTTTTTCCAAACAAATTTATCCCCTTTACGCGTGATCTTGGTTAATGGGTTAGCCAATCGGGATAAATTCTGGATGAAATGCCAATAGTAACCAGCTAAACCAATAAAACTACATACCCCAGTTATAATTTTCAGTGTTGGAAATTCTTGGATTTCCCTTGTATATGAAGGATAAAAAAATATTCCATCATTAGAGATAATATGGCCAAGAAAAGAAATTTCTTGAATCCAGAATTCACACTTGTTAAATTTCCCATATAATTCATTTGTTCTAAGAGTTTTTAGAATAGCGCGCTAGTGATTTTCATAATATTTGTATCTTTTGTAGTATACTAAGATATCATCAATAAATACCACTAAAAATTCATCAATACATTCCTTGAAAACTCTATTAATTAGATCTATGAAAATAGAGGGTATATTAGTCAGTCCAAAAGGCATTACTGTAAACTCATAATGCCCATACCTGGTTTGAAATGCTTTATTTGAAATGTGTTCTTTCCTTAAACACAAATGATGATATCTATATTTAATTTCAATCATTGAATAATATTGAGCTCCATGAATTTGATCAAATAAATCATCAATGAGAGGTAGGGGATACTTGATATTTATTGTTATAGCATTGATCCCCATGTAGTCAATTCATAACCTCATAGATTCATCTTTCTTCTTAACAAAAAGAATAGGGGATCCCCATGGAGAAAAGATAGGGAGAATAAATCCTTTATTACTCAATTCCTCTAGTTGTTTCTTTAGTTCTAAAATTATATAGTTTCCATTCTATAAGAGGTCTTCGATATGGTCATTGAATTGGGAAATAAGTCAATGGAAGTATCAATTTCCCATTCTGGAGGATGTCTAGGTAAATCCTCTAGAAACACATCAAAATATTCTTTCATAATAGGTACATCCTCTATTTAAACATTTCTTTCCTCACGCATAGTTATTTTACTCCCTTCCACCCCAATAATTGAATTTAATAGAGCTATTGGGGGTGGATATAGATGAGAATCAGATGGTGATATTTTTTATCTAAAGATAAGGGTTTCCTTATCAGAATAAAAAATTGTAACCTCATTCTTCTTACAATAAATTTTTACATCATGGTCTGAAATCCAATCCATACCAAGGATTATAGCCAATTCAGTCATGGGTATTACAATAAAATCAGTCGATAACGCACATTTATATGCCATAATGGTAACTACTTGAAAAAACTTTGTTGCAATGATACATCCCTTAAGAGTTTTGACTAAAAACTCCCTTAATAAATGAAATTGGAAATATCTAATTTTAATAGAAAATTGGGAAGATATGAAAGAATGTGATGATCCAGAATCAAATAAATAATTGGCTAATTTTGAGGACAAAATTAAAGTACCTTCCACCACATCATTAGGAACTTTAACCTCTGTAGTAGTGATCACATAAGCTTGTCCTTCCTCCATTTTTTTTTTCTAGGGAAAATTTCCATGACCATTAGGACAATAATTTTCATAATGACTCATCTCATTACAATTATAGAATTGATCATTGGTAGATTCTTTATTCCCATTACATTCATGATCTTGGTGGGCTTTTTCTCCGCACTTGCAACAAACTCACATTCCCTTCAAGAAAGTACCAGGGTGTTTCTTCCCACATTTACTGTAGGGTTTAAATTCAACTTTTCCCTTCTTCCCCTTATTTCTTTTTCTAGAGTGTTCAGCAGATCTCTTCTTCTCTTACTTCACTTTAATGTCACAAGGCTTAGAGAATTCCTTTTATATCTTGATAGAACATGATACTATATATTCGTACGATGATAAGGATTTTTAGACTAATGCTCATAGGAGAAATGGTTTTAACCCATCAAATAATCTACCAATCTTACTTCTTGGGTTACATATGTAATCTGAATCATGCCTTGATATCCTTGTAAAGTTAACCTCATACTTTGCGACATTCTCGGCCTCCTTTTTCCCTAAACTAAAAAATTGACTTTCTATATCCGCTCGATGTTCACGAGAAAAGTATTTTTCTAAGAAAATCTCTTTAAACTCCTTACATTCCATAATTGATACTTATTCATCCTCCCTTGGTTTTGAATCAAGGACAACCATTGATCTGTATCTCCTGAGAGGCGATAAATTTCCATGACAACTTTTTCCATTTCATTACTACATAAATCATGAAATATTTTCTTTAAGGAACTTATCCATTGCTCAGATAAAAATGGATTTATAGTCCCATTGAATGTTGGGGGTTGTTTCCTCATGAAGTAGTCTAACATTGATCCTCCGTGTTGTGAATGAGGGTGCTCCATACGGGTAAGGTTATTATTCATAACCTGGGTGAGTTGTCCCAGTATGGTTATAAGCTGTTCAACAACAATTGTATCACTAGATCCACTATAATTATCTTAAATAGGAGGAAAATACCAACACGGATTATGTGAATTGATATAGTTTACATTCATTCCACTAGGCACCATTTCTAAATAATGGTATACACTAGATTAATTTATGAACCACAATTCATAATTCCAAATATGTAAAATACATAAAATAAATTGAACAATTTATTCATATAATCCATAATCATAAAAATGTTTTCTTTAGGGAAGTATTTACACATAAATCCTTCATAATTTTTTGTAAATAAAATGTGAATTATCCTAAGCATATCCCCAAGAAGTTTCAAAACAGGTGCGCAGTAAGGCCCGTTGTTAGGTACTAGGATACCTTGGGTCAAGCCTGAAACTCTTTGGCGGTGTTATCACTTCTAGGTATATATGTTCCAGAACCACATCCACTTGTAGTATCTATACAGAGATTTATTTCTTGGAAAACCCCCATAATATCTACATTTCCAAAATTTTTGGCTGTTCTTCAATACTAATCCTCAATGTCTATATTAGGAAAGTGTTCTCTAATATGAGTTTTTCTAAATCTAGTTTCTAAGGTTTGTACTAAAATTCCTTTGATACCAACTATAACACCCTGACCCAAGTTACCCAGAGTTGGTGCATTATTACATAACATTGGAATGATCAAAAGAGATTAAGTCCTGAAAGACCAATTAGTTTAGTAGCCTTGTATGTACTAGATACATACACAAGTTTTACATTACATTATGAAATGAAAAACAACAACAACAACATTGGGTTTCCTTTAAACACACTCATATCCCATATCCTATACCATCAGGGCAGTCATAATATACTTCTTCGCATCTTGGAAAAAATAAAACATAAGAAATGGGTGAGCTCGGATTCTCAGTTAGGATAACAATATAGCAGAAACTAACATAAATAAGCATAAAAATTTAAGCCAATGTATAAGACTAAAACACAAGACTTTTAAACATAAACATCAGCATACTATGGAAGAGATTAATCAAAAAATTCCATTTACTTATTCACTTGGATATTCTACTTGAAAAATAATCACATGTAATATCAATAGCTAATATCATAATGATGGAATGCATAATGTCGAACATGATAACCACATTATCAAGGCCTCGTGCTAAGAATATAAATAAAAATATTTTCAATGCCTAATTCCAAGACACTAGATTATCTCATGAGATGTACCGATGCATTGAGAGGCTATAGTGGGCCCTACCCATCACTTACTACGTCCAATTCATTCCTCACATGAAATGGGTAAAAAATAACATAAACATTTGTATTAAACTAGCATATGAAATGTTAATACTTTAACTATAAACCATTAATGACATAAAAATAGAACATCCATAGTCAAACATATCATAAAACTATCAATACAATATGGAATATTGTATCATAATAAATCAACTTCAATTAAACATAAAATCTAATAATAGATGTTGACATAGATGAAATCAATCCAAAATCTATATGAGAGAAATATATCTTTCTACTTTGAAATCATTTGAAAGTTTCATAATTATAAAAGAACAAATTTATTTTGAAAATATTATTTTATGATTGTAAGGGAAGCTTTGAAGGTGTTATAATAGTGAAAAATAGCCACACCCGCCGTATAAGTTAAAAAAATATTTCTTTCCTTAATTTTTTGAAAAGGTCATAATGTACCTTGTTTGGAAAATGACGAAAATATTCCTTTTAATTTTTTTATAAAAAGTAAAAAAATGGTATAAATGACTTTAACCCATAGTCTAAGAAATATTAAAAATGTTTTGAAATAAAGTTTTAAGAAACATGAATGTGGATGATAAAGAAGTCCCAGTAGATACTTACATATAAACAACCTCGAATAATAAAGAGATTGTAAAATTAATCCTTACCTTGTACTTTTCCTTAGACAAGGGTATGTTAACCTAATATATAATGGTTAAAGAATTTTTATTAAATTATAAAATAACCACATATGTAAATACGATATGATATATGATCCTCGAATATTTCTTTGTCAATAATATTCCAGTATTATCATTGTTTTAGGTGTTAAATGTTTCATTTTCATTTATATGTTTTGTTACGTAAGTAATGTTTGTTATGGATGGGATTTATTTGATTCATATCCAAAATTATATTAAGTTATTAAAAATTATTTTTAATCATCAAATGAATATTATTCTTGAATGGTTACGATGGGGAACAAATCTCCTCGCGTCGTGGAGATGGTAAGCCGTACGTATGCATGAGAGACAATATAATTCTATTGACAGTGAAATAGTATGTAATTGGATAGTATATTATGTGTATAGAATAATTAACATGTTATAATTATTATTTATGTCAATTATTCTCATTATTATATCCATCCAAATAATGTAGTGTTGAATAAAAAACTACACCATGACATAGAGATGGTAAGTCGTACGTTCACACACATTGTGACTTTGTCATTCATAGGATGGATAGAATAATGAACATGATTTTACCAAATTTATAATAGAATTTTATTTTATAGAAGGTACTGGATTTATTATTTTAGTATAGAAATAACAAACAAAGATGAAGTAGAAGAAGAAGATAACTTTGAAAGAGGTGATAAAATAATTACGTCTTCTTCAGGTGCTTCATTTTGATTTGAACAAAAGGACTCATTAGGTTGGATTTATGATAAAAGTAAGGCCTCTATGTTTAAGTGAGGGTATTTTGGAGATGATTTGGTCAGGGTTTGGCCAAGATAAAATTCTTTGGATGTGTGAATTAAAAATAAAGGTAGGTGGCCTTTTATAAGAGAGGTGCGGGGCACTTTAGGAAAAGTTTGAAATATTAATTTATTATAAAATTATTTTCAGTTTATAATAGCTAAAAATGGATTTATTTCAAAGATAAGATAGAGATGGATCTAAATACTCTCAACCAATAGTTTTAGACATGTTTAGGTCACCATATTTACCTTATCATTTAGATTTAATCCTTAGTTAAATAGTTTAACTTTTACCATGTCTTCTTGTATTTTTATACTACATGGTTAATATAGTTACTATAAAATGCCCAGAGAACCTCAAGTGGTTCATTAATGAAATATGTAACATTATATAAGTAATATGTTCTAATATTATATTTTTAGGACTATTATATAATTTAACAAATTATTATTTATTTTTAAAAACTCTTTTATGTCAATTTTGACACTATTTAATATTTTTTTATTAGTCATAAAAACTTTATTCCTTCAAAAAAATACATTGAATCAACCCTAAAATGTGATATTAACTTATAAAATTCATGTATGACATAAAAAGTTTCAATTTACATTTATTTTAATATTTAAAATATCAATTATTTTAATCTTTCATTAATAAGGTAATTACTGCATCATCATTGTGTCATACATAAATTAACTTATTTATTGTCTAAAAATTATAAATAAAATATGATGATGTATTAAATATTTTCATATTTATAATGAATATTTATAGTCAAATTTATATTATGTACAATCTTATATTAAAAATGTTTTAGTAATTAAAATTTGAATTTAACACTTTTAACTCTTCTTTAAATAAAACATAATAAATGTCCTAATATAATTCAAGTGGTTAAAAAAGGATAATTGTTTTCCTAAGGTTGATTTTCGTATAAATACACTTATCCAATAGAATTTGGAAATCTGTTGAGGGTAATTTTATATTATTATAATATTATTTTTTACCTTTAATTGCCCTATTTAATTTTAACCGTGGAAAATAAAATTCAAAAAGTAATATAAACCAAATTTTTTTTATCCTATTGAAATTTTTTTTACTTACTCATGAAAACTGTGTCTATCAGATTTTTGAAATTCAATTCACAGAAGTATTAAAATTATGTTTTATGAAAATTTACAAATATGCCTAGAAGGTTGGTAAAAAACGTTAAAAAGTTCAATAAAAATTTATATATCTAATATTATTATAAAATGACTCTAATGAATTACATTAGATTAATATATGTATCGTGTATATATTTTTTATTCAAAATAAATTTAAATTAAAAATAAATATTTAAATAAAAAGTCGTTTTTAAATAATAACACATTAATTTTCACTATTTATCAAAAATTGAAAGTTTTCATAAAAATACCAAAAATTCTCCCTAAGCTAATTTTGATATTCCAAATCCAAAAATAGAGTCCATTTTGAAAAATAAAATTTATAAAATTTCAAAAAGTTGGTATTACTATTCATAACCTCCTTTTAAATGACTAATTTGATTGGTTGTGGTGTGTTAGAACTCAGAACTGTGTACAATGCAAGCTATTGTATTATTAAAAGAAAAGTGTATTATGGAAGCTTGGGGTGTTACATGAAACATGTAAGGAATATTCCACTTTAGTTATTCCTTAATTATTTGAAAGTATATCTTGAATAGTACTAGTAAATATGGAAAGTGATTAAGGCGGTGTGATGATATTTTTTTAGAGCACTTGATTAATAGAAAGATAACCCTTAATATGTGCAAGATGTTGGGATAATAATGATATAAAGAGATTTTTTATTTTGATAAAATAAATGGGATATTATTTATTATCTTGGGATTGATTAGTAATATGATAATAAGATGGTTTATAGACTAAGTTTATAGAATTTTTTGGATTTATGGTTTGAAGAAAGTGTTATTTTTTTAAAGCATACATGTTTTCACTAAGGTTTTATGATAATTTAGGTTATTTTCATGTTTAAAGAGAGTATATGATAATGATATTCACATGTTTTTTGTGTGACAATTAAGAGCTACATCAATTTCTTTGGGGTATTAATGATAATTTGAAACTTTAGTGACATTAATTAAAAAGTTTTTGATTTTAATATTTTAGTTCATAAAGGTAAACATATATAAAACTATTTACATTTAACTTTGGATGAGATTTTAAAGATTATCTCATTACTATTTATGCTTATTGAATAATTAGTGCTGACTATTTTATTTTGATAATTAGAGAAAAAAGGAATGAATTTTCATCATATTATGGATCTTATGATCCACTAGTTCTATAGGAATTATTATTTTAACTAAATTTAGTGGAAATTTATCAAGGTAAAAAAAAGAGTTAGATTGTACTTATAAGATGAAATGAAGTAAGTATATATTCTCAATTGATTTTGACATAAAATTTCATCATATTATCATCATTTAGGATGATATCAATGACCTTTTTCAGACCGATTTGGTCTATGGTTTTATGGTCATTAACCTTCTAATGACCAAGTTTCCTATCATTCTACATTAAGAAATTACAGTTAGAATTCTCTTACATTCCCTTGTTTTCACTTTATGCTAATGTTCTCATAATCAGAAACCAAGTAATGTGGTGATCTTCACCTTTTAATTTCCCTCTTTTTAAGAGGAAGTTTTATTGACCCCTTTTCTAATGTGGGTTTCCCATAAAGTAAATTTTAAAACATCCAACTTTTATTTTGAAGTGCAATTTCAAATTTTTGTGGTTGATTTTCTTAATTATTGATCATATCAGGATGGTATATTATCGATTGGATCTTGCAGAAAATTTCCCTCAAGTTCATGATTTGTTCCATGTATATCTTCCAAGGAAGTACATAAATGATCCTTTAAATTTACTAAACTCTGAGTTAATATCGATAGAATAATATATTTATTATAAGGAACAACTAGTAGAGATTTTAGAACATAAATATAAAGTTCTACAAAACAAGATCACTCACCTAGTTAATGTTTTGTGGCGAAACCACCAATTTGAGGAAGCTATATGGGAACCTGAGGATGTGATGAGGCATATGTATCCTCATCTGTTTATATTTGTGTAATGTATTTCAAGTGTGAAATTCATTTTAATGGTGATAGAATGTAACACCCAAATAATTTATGTTATGATTTTTTTAAAATAAATTCAATACCTTTGATAACTTTCTTTTCCCAAAACACTGAGCTTAAACAAATACCAAAATATTATTATTTAATTTTTATAGTTTGCACATAGTCGTTGGAATATTGGAATGAATGAGATTAACTAAATTATTAAAATAATGTTTACACATGTTTATAAATTTAATTCATTGGTTAATAATTAATTATAAATGAAAATAAAAACCAATTGAACATAATGGATGCATTTTTTTTTATAAAAAAACTATTTTTATGCACACAACAGAATTTTATATTAATAAATTAAAGTAGTCACTATTAGTGAAATGTATTAATGAAATTTATATTTTATAAATTCATTCAAATGTTCTTGAATTCATCCAATATTTTATATGGTCTTAAGATAATAATAAATCCATTTTTAAGCATAAAAGCTATATTTTTTTAAAAGGTAATTTTTCCACCTTTTGATGGTGCACCTATTTAAAAAATAATTTTTGAAACTTTTATAAATATTATTTGAAAAAATAAAATTAATTTTTGTAATTATAATTTCAAAATTATCTTAGAGTTAAATTTTGGTATTTTTCGGAGAAGTTTCATTTTTTTATGAATAGTGAAAAATACTCAATTTTAATTGAAAAATATATTTTCATCTAATTTGTTTGTACAGTTAAATGATATTTTAAATTAATTTTAAATTATAATTAGTTAAATTTACATCAATAAAATAATTTTTGTCATTATAATAAATTTCACATTAAAATTGGATATAAAACATTTCAAACATTTGAACTTTTCACTTTAAAAACCCACATTTTCATTTTTTTTGTTGGATTAATTTTAAATCTAATTTTAGAAATTTTGTGAATTGAATTCAGTAAAATGGATTACATAATTATAATAATAGTTTTACAATTTTTTATTAGTATCATTATTATTTTTAGACATAAAAAATCCACCGTGGTAAAAAAATATATTTACTATAGTGTAATTAAGTAATAAAAAGGGTTAAAGTTAAAAGAAAAAGGCTTAAAATACCTAAAAAGTAAAAAAATTAAATGTATTTTTGAGATATTTATAAACTTTAACTATCCTTTAAAACTTTAAAGATCATCCAAATTCATGGAAATTAAATCCACTTCAATGTGGTTGGCTTTAAACAAAAAATACTCATTATTTAATCACTTAAATTGACCTCTCCTCAAGTATAAATACCACCCTCACCACCCCATTTTGACTAAAAAGCCTTTATGATCATAAAATATTTACCAAAACCTCTCCAAATCACTATCAAACATCCAATTTCTACTTGTACCACCAAAATACCAATCCTATTTCCTTTAATAAGAGATCTAAAGGAAGCCCGTCAAAGAAGAGACAACATTCTTCAATGACCACTTTTGTTTTATTTATCTCTCAAACATTTAAATTATTATTATATATTGGTTATATAATAAAATTATTATCTTAAAAATATGTATATGTTGTTATGTCAAGGTTACAACCAACATCTTTACAAACTTCCATCAAATGGGATACACAATCATTTTGTGTGTACGGTAGGCTACTGCCTCACAAACTGATGTCATTCATTCTTGCATTATCACCTTTCAAGGATGAGAATAATTATTTATTTATAGTTTATATATGATATATATGATATTTATAATGTAAATATGATTTTTAATTATTACATAACACATATCTTCATGCTTTCCATTTTTTGGGAATACTATAACATCGTTTGTGGATATGTGGACTACCACCTCCTCAAAGCGATGTGATTCATTCATGATTTACATGGAATGTATTAAGGATTTGTTAAATAAAAATATGTGTCAAATATGAAATAAAAAGTATACTTAAATTATAATATACATATATATCATTTACTTTTATTTCTTTTAATAAGATGATAAAATGGAAACATCATTCATGAGAACGTACGACCTACTGTCTCCATGAACGATGTATTCCATTTCCTATCACTAAATATTATGGATTTTTATAAATACATATATAATGAATATATATTATATTTATATCTTGTATTAATATCTTAATATTATTAAATAATGATCTAAGTAATAGGAATAACAAATAATATCTCAAAATACACTAAAAAAACAAAGCATTTATTACCCAAAACAATGAAAATACTGAGATATTATTAATGAAATAGTAATAATATGTTATAAAAGAATGATATATGATATAATAAATATTAATATGTTTATATAATAAGTTAATAACATGATTATAAATAATTATACAAGAGGTTAATGAATGTTTGACCAAAAGGAAGTGTAAGGTAAGGGTTTCTCGTCTCACTTTTTTTAATTATGTGAGATATATTTCTTATTAACCACTTATTTATAATGTGTGGTGTATATAATGAAATTTGATATATAATATAATGAATATAATTATATTTATGTAATTAAATATATAATTTTATATTTATTAATTTTATGGGGTATATGATTTGACTGATTACAAAGTGGTAAGGGAATTCTTAACCCAATCTTCATTCTTTGGGTTAAACTTCTACTTCATTGATTATGTCGTGCTATGATTATGTGTGGGATGATTTTTTATTATCTTATGTTTAATTTCATAATTTTTTATTTGGATTTAAAAAAAATACATGTAATTAATTAATTTCATTAATGCTCACTTCAATGATATGATATTTAAAAGAGATTTTCTTTTAAAAATATCATTTTTAATGTTTCCCTTTAAACTATACTTTTCTTCCATGTCCATGTTTCATAAAATTGTTTCCAATTTTTTTTACTATTAACTTATGATTGTTTAAAGTCATATATACTCATGTTTTAATTTTTATAAAATGTTTTGAATTTTTTTTTTTCATTTTATAAAAGAGGATCATTATGACCCTTTCCAGAAAAAATGGAAGAAATGTTTTTTTTACTTATATGGAATGAGAAACATTTCCCAAAACCATGAAGCCTTAATTATTTGAATATTTAATTAAAATATTACAAGTTTAGTTTCAAATAAAATGTTTTATTTTATAATTGGGTTACATAAAGAAATTTTTTTCAAAATAGAAAAGATATTTTCCTCAAGAATTATTTCAAGTGATATCTCAAAATTATTTTCCATCTAAGATAACATTATTCGATGCTAATTTTTCTTTACTGGGGATACTATTGAAGGAAATTATCCTCATTATTTTTATGTTTGTTTTATGTTTATTATGGAAGGATGTTTATGATTATTATTTATTTTCAACGAGTTATGTAATGATAAAATGTTTATGAAACTAATTTCTTTACATGGGTTCTGTTGTGATGAATGATTTATGTTGTTATGAAAGACATATGTATTATTTTAATTATTTGATGGGTGGGGCCTATATATACTTCCAATTCATTGGGTAATGATTTATAAATTATGTGTAAAAATGATATGAATGAACCTGATTTCATGATCACAATGTTTTGAATAAACCTAATTACATGTTTAAAACTTCTATGCATAAACCTGATTATATATTCAAAATGTTATGTGTGAACCTGATTACATGTTCAAAATGTTATGCATGGACCTGTATTTCATGTCTATAAGTTTATGTGTGGACCTAGATTTAATTTTCATAAGATTATGCATGGACTTGGTTTCATGTCCATAAGTTTATTCAAGGGACTGATTTCATGTCCTTAACCTAATGAGTGAATCTATTTCTATTTATACATGTTCATAAAGTTATAATTTTATTCCACATTCCATGTCTTATTCCAATTTTATTCTCTCATGGCTCATGTCTAGTTATGATACATGTATTATGAGCTTATATGATTTATTCCATGACTCAATATTTTCATCTTTGATATACAGGGTATACTTGTCAAATGTAATGTTCATGTTTTTATTCCCTTATAATTATGTTATATTTGATATCTCCCTTTGTTAACCATACTGAGCATCTGAGCTCACCATTTTTTATCTTTCTTTTCCCCATTATATAATGAAAGCTATTAATTACGACACATTAAAAGGGGTTCTAGTATTGAAGAAATAAGCACCGATTATGTAGAAGTTTAATGAACCAATTAATTTTGTTTTCAAGATTCCAAAGACACTATACCCATATAGTTTGAGCATGGATTTTATATGTTATTTAATGAATGTTCATCTATTTAAATTTAATATATTTTTATGAAATTTTTGGGTCATTATACTGGTGATAAATTAAATGAAAATAAAAATTAAGAAACCAACTTTATCCCTTTAGTTGATCAAAGAGTTCATCAATATGAGGCAAGGGTTATTTATTCTTGATCACAATCCAGTTAAAATTCCAGTAATTGATACAAAAGTGATGGTTCTCATTCAACATTTTAGAAACAGTACTGAGACATACCATGGGAACATGCTAGAGTGGAAAAGTCCTTTAGCTTCTAAGTCATCTAGTTAAATATCTAATTCCCTTAACTTTTCATGATACATACAATATTAAGGGAGTTATACCGACTTGGTGATCAATATTAGATTAATAATGAAGTCCACTTCCCTCTTCAGGGGTAAACGTGAGAAATCATCTGGGAATACCTCAAGAAATTTCCAAACCATTGGAGGTAACTCACTACCAAAATTCCTTCCATCAGCTTCTAATAGGAGAGTAGGCACCTGAAAGTTGAGTCTACCCAATTCTAGATAAGGAGGTCCCACCAGACCTGATTTTGGGTCACAATCTCCCTAGAATACTCAGGTGCTCCACTTATGGATGGAAAAATTAACTCTTTGATGATAAAAATTGATGTGAGTTTTATATTCCTCTATCCAATGCATCCCAAGGATTATAATGAAAATATACATTTTAAGGATAATAAATTCCCATACCAACTCAAATTTTGAGATAGATATGACATATGAAGGTCACCATAAGCCTTACTCTTTCTTCTTCCCAAGAGGAGTGTAGATTTCTATCACATAAGGAATAATATCAAAGGTAAGATTTAAAAGATCTATAACACACACGGAGATAAACGAATGAGAGTCCCATGTATCAAATAAAGTAGTAACCATACTCAAAGTAACTATAATGGTACATCTCACTATTACATACCTTGTATCAAAGTAAACTTGTGTGTGATCCATTACCTACAACCACATTACCTATAAATGAGCCTAAAGTTTGTTTTTGGCTTAAGTATCAATCCTAGGATGACTCTTCCCACATGAAGAACCAATCCTATATTCTGAAAGTGGGTGACTAGACCCAACTCGAATAGTACATTTCAATTACCATATCATGTATGTAGATAAGTATGCATGAAGTATTATTTTAATAATAGTTTTGATAATTTTACATACACCATTTACATGGTATTTTCATTAAATTATTTTTCATATCAAGAGGTTGTTACGGTACCTCTATATAATGATAACTTTGAGATAATATGAAAATAATATTAATTTTTTATGATATAGATACAAAATACTAATAGTACATAGATGATGTCTGTATATCAGGTTCTGGAGGATTGTAATCATTGAGACTTCTTATCTCGGTTCTAGTTGAATGGGATGGTAGTATCTTTATTAAATATGTGGTTATGGATGAAGAATTTAAGTTCATCCAGTAATGTCATAAATAAATAACATAATAAAGGATGATGATAAAAAGCAAGTGCCCAGATTTATGATATATTGAAAGATAAAGTGATTATATTACATGGTTTATGATCATATGGGATTTTAATTTCTATGAACAAACCTTTTATCCCTAGGGGCCATGATGTGTTACTAGATAACACTCTTGGTCTATGATTATGGCTCACTGCTCTTTATATAAGTGCCTAGAGGGCATCACACAAAGCACATTCAAAATCTTGGACAATTCTAATGAATTAGAATTTAGGTCATGGTGAGATCAACTGTGGGGGTTGTAATATGTATGAGTTTAATTGATCATAGGAAATAAAGAAATTCATTATTATTTGAGTTTAGAATAATGGGGTTTGAATTTAATTAATCACTATATTCACAAGTTATTAAGTGAATATAGGAAAATTATTTAACGAAAACATATTATTATTCATGTTTTGTTTAATATTTCATAGGATATACAATTCAATTTAATTGATTATATTTTATCATGTAACATATATTGTAATGTTACAAGTGAGTGATAAAATAATTTCCATGTTTACAATAAGTTTTAAGTGTCGTTGGTGACATTTTAGTGCTTATTTAGAAGGTTTTTCATGTATGGGGGCCAAATTGAATTTTCTACAACATTAAATTTCCTATATAATCCAAGAGAAGATCAATTTTCATTATATTATCAAACCCATGATTTTCGAATCCTCTAACTCCACTCTCCTCATTTATAGAGTAAGAAAGTGGGGATTAGTGTACCCCAATCCAAGAAAGGCTTCCCAAATCAAAGTAGTGGTGTTCCCATGATCCTGATGATATTAAAAAGAACTCAACTTCTCCACTATTGCACTCAAAGTACAAAGATTGACAATTAAGAAAGATTTTGGAGCATGTGTGTATGATCTAGAGGGTTCTAACTTTTATTCTATAATGAACCAACCTGGTTCATCTAGACAAGTCACCCAATGTGACTTCCAGATGGTGTGGTAAAACAAATATAATGAAAAAAAGACTTGAATAAAACCAAAAAAGACATAAAACTATAGTACAATGTGGAAGAAAAATATACAAGAATATCTATATAATCCATTCAAAATAGGTTAAACTAGAAAAGTATGAAAATGAAACACCAACAAGTCTCCATGTAACTAATCTCCACCTCCAAATCATCACTCTTCGAAGGAAACAAACAACAAGAGAACCTAGAATGATACATGAAGCCATCCCCTTTCCCTGAGTCCTACAAAAAAGCTCTACAACTTCCCAAATGAAAAAGTAGGGTGTGAGCACAAAGCCCAATAGGATACCACCCAAAGAATCTATACAAGTTATAATATCAATAATGCAGAAGTTATATCTTGAAAAAACATTCAGTTTATAAAGCATTTTAATAAATATAACCAATTATAAACACTCCATTTGTTTTCTATAAATGCATATTATATTTACTGAATATGGGAATATATCAGGTATAAAAGGAAAAAAGTTAAATTAAAAATGTGAGAAAATTTCCATGAAATAAACCATCACACGATAAACTAGGTATAAAAGAAAAAGCACACCATTTGGGCCCTAGAATATTAGAATATGTACTAAAAATAAATGGATCCTAAAATAGGCCTAAGTTGGTTCCAAATGATACCAAGTTTTTCCATGGTCTTTTAATATCACAAAAGGAACCCCTAGTGGTTCAACAAACACAAGGGTTACCTATGTCTATTTCCCAATGCACCAAAGGTTCCCAATGTTCCAAGTTTGTTAAACAAATTTCAAAAACCATGATCACATTTAATTAAAACCCATTTCCACCAAATAAAATCTATTGTAATGAAAAAAACAATGGAATCAACAAGAACATATATCAATTCAAGAATTATCAACACTTTCATAGATTTACCTACTTCAAGAATGATTGAAACCTATTCTCCTTAAACAATGAAGATTGATATAACATCGACCAGACTTAAAAATAAAAGTCATGAAAAGAAACTGAGAAGGATCAATAGAAAAAAACATTCAATCATTAATCTAAAACAAAATTTCATCCCACACTACTACTGCAACTAAAGATAATGAAGAAGCAAAAAAGAACACTTACAATGGATATGTGATGAAAACACCACAAAAATCAAAGTTGAATGAAGCAATTTAGTAGGAGAAGGATCACCCAAAATCACTACAGTGTTTGAGGGGGAATCCTAGACCCTAAATAAAAACAAATTTTATCCTTGTTGCACGTTTAAAACTACTAGAATCTAGGAATTCACATCACGAATCCCTTTCATGGTGTTAATTACCATGAATTAAAGATATGTAAAAAAAGGTGTTTCCTCATATGAAATTAAATCCTAATAAATGTTTTTATATCATGTAATGGGTTCAAGACTCGTAAATGTTTCACACCATGTACTAAATTCGCTACATCGACCCCACAACATATTCACGTTTTATATGACATTCATGATGTGAATGTGACCAGGAAGTAGAGATATACCCTGTTTTCTACAAAAAGACTCTAATCTAAAACTCACGGCTCTCTGGTCTGAAGGAACATCCCCTAAATCCATTTACACACTTATACCCAGTCTTAATTAACTCAATCAAATATACACCCCTAAAATTTAGGTCATTTTTTCCAATAAAGGATCTGTATTCTTGAGAGGCCCATAAAGAACCCAACCAAAAATGGAAACCATAAACAAAGGAAAAAGAATATATAAAGGAAGGTAATGGTGGGTTACAATTGCCCCACCCTAAATGATTTATGACCCCATAAAGTACAAAATATTCTGGACTCACAAAAAGTGAAGACCACTGCAGCCTCATAAATAATTACCTCTCCCATGACTCATTGTTATCCCATCTATATTACCATAGTATATAGACCAAAGGAATCATTTTACCAAATATAACCTTCTCTTAGTGATCCATAATATGAACTAGTTGCTCAACCATAGTGATATTGGGATCAACATTGAAATCCTCCGATTCAATCACATGGGAAGGATCTGGTCGATACCTCCCCATCCAGGAAACATGAAACACATAATGGATGAAATTCAAAAAAGATAGTAATTATAATTGATATTCCACCTTTAATAGCCATCCAATGATCTCAAATCCCCCCCACAAAACTTGGTCCCAACTTAGCCTGCTTACCCAACCAACAATGTCCCAAGTGAGGTGAAACTCTAAGAAAGACCCAATAACCTACCTCAAACTCTAGTAGATGGTGACGAAGGTCTGCATAAGATTTCTGATGACTCTATGCCACAATCATTCTCTTTTAGATCTACTAAACCCTCTCCAGTATCTGAACATTATTCATCCCAACCAAGGACCACTCTCCTAACTCTTCCAAAAAAAAGGAGATCTACATAGACACCCATACAAAGCATAAAAGGGATACATTTTGATCGAGGTATGATAACAATTGTTATAGTAAAACTCACCTAAATGAAAATTACTTTACCTAGAATAACCAAAATCAAGAACAAAAACCTGAAGCATATCCTTAAGAACTTAGATAACTCTCTCTGTCTATCCATACTTATGTGGATGATATGTTTTGTTCAGAATCTACAGGGAACCCATTTACTCATGAAAAACATTCCCAAAAATAAATGTGGACCTTGGGTCCCTATCAAAACAACTTTAGAGGGAACCCCATGAATTCTCAGAATCTCTAGGACATATAATTCCCCATGTTTTTATACCTTGTTTATCTCCTTGATAGGTAAGAAATGCACTAATTTCATGAGTCATTCAATGATGAACCAAATTAAATCCTTCCCACTAAGAGTATTTAGTAAATAAACATCAAAATCCATGGAAATATCATCCCATTTCTATATTGAAATGGGAAAAGGTTTCAATACACTTGTATGTCTCTGGTATTCCGCCTTAATTCTATTATAAATAAGACACCATGAAAAAAAATCCACAATCGACCATCTCATTCCCAACCACCAATATTGACATATCAAATCATTATAAATCTTTGTATTACCTAGGTGTATATACTAGAATGAATGATTTACACTTTATATCAACTTCTATATTAGGGAAAAAGGTAAAACCAACCAGTTTCAAAAGCACAAAACACCACTGGGAGACCGTGACCACTCACCCGATGAATCCCCATTATAATATAGGATTTTACTAAATATCTGGAACTCAATGTTTGAAATATACCATATATTAACTAACTCATCAAATAATTAGTCAAACTTCATTGAATATAGACATACCTTCCCATTGGATTCTTCCATTCCCTATCTCATATAAGTAAAAAAAACTCATCGAAGACCCCTCTTCTACTAACTGCTTCACTGTTTGTGTTGGTAATTTTCTTATTAGCGCATAAACGACCAAATTACATTTTCTATGTGTATAAGAAATATAAAAATAAAAAGTATTAAGATACTCCATCCAGTGTCCATGTCACAAGTTTAGGTCACTCTAACTGAAAATATACCTAAGTCTTTTATAATCAGAATATTCCATAAACTGTTTTCTAAAGAGGTAGTGATGCCACGTTTTGAGTGCATGAATAACCACTTCCAAATCAAGATCCTTGGTAGGGTAGTTCTTCTCATGAGGAAATAACTATTTAGAACCATAGGCCACAAACTATATCCCATATATTAAGACACCCCCAAACTTGTGCCCAAAGTATCATAACAGATATAATAACCCGAATCTGGTTATGGAAGATTCAAAACTAGTGCTGAATTCAGCCTCACCTTTAGTCCCTTAAAATTTATCTAAAACTTGTCATTCCACTCAAGATTTACATCATTATGGGATAAATATTTCATTGGAGATGAAAACTTGGATAATTACTAAACAAACATCCTATGTAACACCCCAAAATTCTACAGTAAGACCATTGTATTTAATAATGTGCAGACACTTAACACCAAGAGTAGAAAGGAATAAAATATATTGAGACTTTAAAATATATTTAATATTTAAAATAAATATATTATATAGCTTGTAATTCATGCAACACTGATTTAGATTACATTACACGCAAGAAAAAATTTCTTTGATAGTTAACATAATATGAAAGACTGAGTTTTACCGAACAATAATATATTATTAAAATATTATTATTTAATTTAACAAGGTAAAATCTAGCCATTAAATTTGTGGGTATGAATATTATTAAAAAATTTATAAATATATATTTTTTAATTCATTGGTTAACCACTAAATATAAATAAATATCAAAACTAATTGAATATATAGGAAATGTTTTTATGAAGTACCATTTTTATGCTTTGAAAGGAGTTTCATCATAATAAATTAAATTAATTACTATCAGTGAATGATATTAATTAAATTTATATATCATATATTCAATAAAATATTTTTTATATTCATCTAATAGATTTTATAGTCATAAGATACGAATAAATCCAATTTTATGCTTAAAAATTGTATTTTTCTAAAAAGGTAATTTTGCCGCCTTTTAATGGAGTACCTATTTTAAATCTAAATTTTGAAACATTTATAAATTTAATTCGACAAAATAAATTTAATTCTTGAAATATTAATATAAAAATTTAATTTGGGTGATTTGTTTGGTATTTTTTTTTGAAAAGTTTCATTTTTTGATGAATAGTTCAAAATATGGAATTTTAATAGAAAACTTCTTTTTTATGTATATAATTTATAGTGTTAAATTATATTTTTAATTGGTTTTAAAGATTAATTAGTTAAATTATAAATCAAATAATAGAATTTTGGTTATTGAAATAAATTTCACTTTGAAATTGTACATAAAAATATTTAAAAAAACCCTCTTTGTCATCCCATCTGCTTGATTAATTTTAAATAAATTAATTCCTCTTCTATGATAGGAATTTTGAAAAACTGGATTAAATATTTGGAATAATAATAATTTATAATTTATAATAATTTAAAGTTAGTTTTTGTCCAAAAATATTAGTGAATGTGTTTAAAATTAATTATAATGATTAAGGTAAAAACATGATTACTAAGCAGTTAAACTTTAAACTTAAGGTATGAAAATGGCCCTAAAATTTTCCATCACACATTTTAAATCCATATTTTTACCTCAAACCATAATTTATTTAATTTTTTTGTGTTATGGAATCCTATTGGTATGTAAAAACATGGAGAGCACATAATTATTTTCAAAAAATTCCAAGCATTTACTCTCCCTCCACTATAAAAAAGAACTCACCCCTGTTGAGTCAATAAGGTTTCTTTATAAATTTTCCATTCCTCTATGTTTTGAAAATCCGAAACACATTATATTAAGTAAAATCACCTTTTCCTAAGAACTATTTTTTAAGGAAAATTTCCCTTCTCTAAGGAAATTTTTATCCTCACCTTTATTTTCATTATCACATTTTACAATCTCTCAAAACCAAAGTCTTTTTATTACTAAGTCAAAAATTCGGATTCATATATAAAAACATCAGAATCTTATAGTTCCTTGGATATAGAGACTTCTGTTTTCATATTCTGAATTCTCTAAAATTCAAATTCTGAATTCACTGAAATTCATATTTTGAATTCTATGAAATTCAGATTCTGAATTCTCTAAAATTCAGATTCCGAATTTTCTGAAATTCAGATTTTGAATTCTCTAAAATTCAGAATCTGAATTATCTAAAATTCAGACTCTGAATTCCTCAGAATCTATACTTTGAATTCCTGAGAATTTAGACTCCAAATTCATTAAAATGTACACTTCGAATTACTCAGAATCCAGACTCCAAATTCCTTAGAATTCAGGCTCTAAATTCCTCAGAATTCCGACTCCAAATTCCTCAGAATTCCGAATTCAAATTCCTCTGAATTCTGACTCCAAATTCTTTATAACTAAGACTCTGAATTCCTCAAAATTCAGACTCATAATTCCTCATAATTCAGACTCTGGATTCCTTAGAATTTAGACACCGAATTCCTAAAAATTTAGACTCCGAATTCCACATAATTCAGACTCTTAATTCCTCATAATTTAGCCTCCGAAATCCTCAAAATTCAGAATCCAAATTAGTTGGAATTCAGACTCCTAAATCTATATAATTCAGATTCCGAACCCTTTGAAAAATAGAATCTGAATATCTATGTTTTATAGAAACTGATTTTTTATATGATTAGACTTCAAACTTTATTTTTTTCTTAGACTTTAGATATCTAGATTTGGTTAATCTAATCTATTCTCTTGACACATGTTACTATTATGAAACAATGTCATGAAATATTTTTCTAACTAATCATTGGCTGAGTGAAACATGTATAGGTCCCTCCAAAATTCAAGGAAAAATATGACCATTGGAGGAGGGAGTTGACCGTTGTATTTTTTCCTATAAATAGGAGCTCATTTGAACGAGCTCAAAATATGTTGATAAACCAAGAGATTACATGTTGTGAAGTGATTTCTGGAGAGAGAGTCTCTCATGCTTTGTGCGTTTTGAACACCTTGTTCAGCTGGATTCATGTGAGTCTGATTGTTGCTGAGTACAATTGAGGGATTCCAGGGATAAGAATACAAAGGTGCCTGTTACCTTAAAGTTAGAGGACTTCTGGTGGTAGAAAGACAGAGGTTCTAACTACCTTATAGATCAAGGGATTGTGGGGATAGAAAGACAAATTCCAATATTCCTATCGAGGGCTTACCCTATAGTGGGTAAGATAGACTTTCTTGAAAGTATAAATCAAGGGACCTTTATCCAAGGTTGTTGGATACCCTACTATTTGGGTTAAAATATTCTCTACTTATTACTTGTTTTTGTTTCAAGTTTTATTTCCATTGTATTTTGATAAAGGAAGAAAGTATAACCTTCTTATACTTTCTAATACTTTTATTTACTCTGATCAGTAAGATTATATATTATTTATGGTAGAATCTTTTACTAACTAAACTTTTCTTAAGTTTCATTTTTTGAACCATATTTCCGAAGCCTAAGAAAGTTTGTTTCATAGAACTATTTTAGGGTTTGTGAATTTAACTTGTTTAACTTTGTTAAAAATAGTTTTCCTTAAGGTTAAAAACAAAAGTTTTTAAACATAAAATTCACCCCCTCTTGTAATTGAGAATCTAAATATACTATTTTTATTCTATAATTGGTATCATAGAAGATTTATGAAATACTTATATTCACTTATAAGTTTTCTTATTTAAGTTTTTCTTATTCTAAATTTTCTTGCTTAAATTTTCTTTCTTAAGTATTTCTTAAGTATTTTTATGTTTTTTTATAAACATTTAGTACTTACATGTTTTGTGGAAATATATTTTGTTATAGAATGGATGGAATGAATGTTGGTTCCATCGATAATTTACATACTACCAGACCACCAATTTTTGATGGTAATGATTATGAGTACTGAAGAGATAGAATGAATAATTTTTTCATTAACACTAGAGTAGGATATTTTGTAATGCTTACTAGTGATTAAAAAATTCCAAAAAAGGAAGTCAAAACCTTCACCATCCAAGAAAAATAAGAATATCAACTAAACTAGAAAGAACATAATACTTTGTTGTGTTATATGGATAAGAATATATATAGTAAAAT
Organism: Viscum album; assembly: GCA_963277665.1. NCBI lineage: Eukaryota > Viridiplantae > Streptophyta > Magnoliopsida > Santalales > Viscaceae > Viscum > Viscum album. The sequence goes on from OY728159.1 coordinate 164,500,913, forward strand.
ATCTTCTTGTGAAGTTGAAAAATGCATTTGGAAAAAACATGAAGTTACACATTTTGGGACTTCTAAAGTGATATAAACTTGAAGAGCTATGCTGAGAGCTGAATATCATGGATTAATTTTTCCCTATAGAGAACTAGTTTGAAAAGTGAAACAAAGATTTATGACCATTGTAAATAGTATTCAATCTGTGGGAGAAAAAGGTATGGATGATGAATCTCTTGTAAGAAAAACAATTGATATCATCCCAAATGAGTAGAAATAAAAAAGGGCATCTATTGATGAAAATAGGAAAGTTTCCAATATTACTCTTGATAAAAATTTTGGAACTCTTCTTCAACATGAGACAAGAATGAAAAGAGATGCCGATATAAATAAGAATAAAAATGGTAATGCAAGTGTAGCCTTTACTACTACTAAATCCAATACTCTAGAAAGGGTTACAAGATCTATGTCTATGAAAGTCATTTTTCTATCTGAGTCTAGTGAAAGTGAAAATTCTGAGAATGAATTAGCTAATATTGCTCAAAAGATGAAAAAGATAGTGAGAAATAATGTATTTCAGTATAGATATAAGAATAATGAAAGGAAGGGAAATAAAGACTCAAAATTCACTTGCCATGAGTGCAAAAGAGAAAGACACATTAGGCCATATTGTCCTATTCTTATGAGAAAAGATAGAAAAGAAAATAATTGTGAGAGAAACAGGAAGATGTATTACAAGACTAAGGACAAGAAAGTCTTGAAGGCTAATGATACATGGAGTGCCAATGATGGTAACTCATCTGATGAATCTTTAGAGTATGAGCCTTCTAGATAGAATAATATTTGTCCACTAGCCAAACTACCCATTGAAAATTAGTGTCTAATGGCTAAGGTACACAATGCTGAATTTTTAACCAATATGTATTTAAATGAAAATTTTTATAATGAAGAATATTATAAATCTTCAGATGATGAATCTTCATCATTAGAAAATAATTCCTTACCATCATTTGAATAAGTTTCTAAATTTTCTAAAATTCATGAAAATGAGAATTCTAAAATCAAGAAAAGACTTGATAAGGAAAATTATTGAATTTTTATTTTAACCAATGAAGTATTAGATCTTTATAAAGATCTTGATCAAATGAATTTTGAATTTGAAAGTGTTTATAAAAAACTTAAGGAACTTAATTCTGAGAAGGATAAACTTTCTAAAGATCTTGAAAATGTAATTTCTAAGAAAAATATTTTAGCGGATAACTCTAGTTCTAAAAATAATAAACCTGAGGATAAGAACCTGGTTATTAAACTAAATTCATAAATATTTTCCTTAGGGAAATTCTTGTCAAACTTTACCATTGGTAATAAAAAATTTGACATTATGTATTCCCAAATTTATCTTTTAAGGAATCGTTCTGGATTTGGTTATACTCATTCGAAGCCAGTTTTTTGTAATAACTATTTTTTCCCAAAGTGATCTATTTTTTACTAAATGTCAGTGTGGTGGAAATTGGGGAAAAAACTATTCTTTAAACAAAACTCAATATTTAGGTTTTTATAAAGCTTATTTTTTAAAGAAAACGTGGATTCTTAAAATTTTACCTTTTGAAAAATTCCGGATCCAAGAAAGTTTGGATTACAAAAATCTAACTTGTTTATTTTTAGGAAAATAAATAAAGTACCAACAAAAATATATGGTTCATGGATAGTGTATTTTCTTGGAATAAAATGGGTAATATAACCTTCCTTGAAAATATTATCAAGATTAAATGAGAAAAAGTAAATTTTGGAGATAATTCTCAGTGAGAAATTGTTGGTATAAGTAACATTGTTCTTCTTGGGAAAACATTAATTTAAAATGTTTTATTTGTTAAGGGTCTTAAGAACAACCTCATTAGCACAATCCAATTATGTTATGATGGTTACCTTGTGAATTTTAGGAATGATAAATGTTTAGTACACAATTCCAAGGAAGAGTTTATTCTTTTTGCCTGTAGGAAAGAGAATGTATTCACACTAAACCTACAAGACCTTAAGAGCCAAGATCTACCTTGCCTTAGTGTAATTAAAGATCAATCTTGGTTATGGAATAGAAGGTTTGGACAATGTAACCTTAGGAACCTATGCAAACAATCAAAGAAAAGACTTGTTAAGGATCTATGAGATCTTATATTTGATTATTCAAAAGTTTGTGATCCTTGTTAATATGGAAAGCAACATAAATCATTTTTTAAATCAACAAGTGAAGTCTCAACTTCTAATATATTACAGTTAGTACATATGGATCTTTTTGGTCTGATAAAAACTGAAAGCATTAGAGGAAAATATTATGTATTTGTCTTAGTTGATTATTACACTATATTTACGTGGGTCTATTTTCTAGCAAAGAAATATGAATCATTTTCTTATTTTAAAACATTTAGAGCCCAAGTTAAAAATAAGAAAACCTTCCATTGATAACTATTAATAGTGATAATGGAGGAGAATTTAAAAATTTAGATTTTGAAACCTTTTGTAGAAAGAAATTCACTACTCATAAATTCTCAGCTCCAAGAACTCATCAATAAAATGGTGTTGTTGAAAGAAGAAATCAAATTCATTAAGAGAAAAATATAAACATGTTGAGTGAATATAATATTTCTAAACCATTTTTGTAATAATCTATTATTACTTCTTGTTATACTATAAATTGAGTTTTAATCATACCTTTTATTAAAAAAACACCTTATGAATTGTGGACTGGTAGAAAATCTAGACTTTCTTACTTCAAAGAATTTGGTTTCAAAGTATTCATCCTGAATACTAAAGATAAATTACATAAACATGTACCCAAATATGATGAAGGAATTTTACTAGGATAGTACTCTACTACTTCTAAGTCTTATAGGGTTTTTAATAAAAATACATGTACTATTGAAGAAATAGTACATGTTAAATTTGATGAAATTAATCCTTTTTTTAAAACAACCCCAACATACATCATTGGATGTGTTTTAAAAAAATGATTATCAACCTTTGATAGAAGATTCTTCTAATTAGAAAAATTCTCAAGAAAATATTTTGGAAGAATTTACCCCCTAATATTTCTTACCATATGTTTATGAACAAGTTTTATAAAACCCAAATAAGTTTTTTTATGAATCATCCCAATAATAGTATCATTGGTGAAGAAAATCAACCTGTAAGGACTATAAGTTCCTTAATAAATGAAGTAGAACATCTAGCATTTATTTCCCAATTAGAACTGAAAAGAATTGATGAAGATTTAGGTGATGATGATTAGATTAAATCCATGCAAGATGAGCTAAATGAATTTGAAAGGAATAAAGTCTGGACCTTAGTTGAAAGACCTAAGGAAACATCTGTAATTGGAGTAAAATGGGTCTTTAGAAATAAGTGTGATGAAAATAGAATCATAGTAATAAATAAATCTAGATTAGTTTCTAAAGTCTATAATCAACAACATGGAATAAAATATGAATAAACCTATTCTCCCATAGCTAGACTTGAATCTATTCTCATTTTACTTTCCTTTGCAGCATTATTTTATTTCAAACTTTTTCAAATGGATGTGAAGTGTGATTTCATTGATGGATATGTTCAAGTGGAAGTTTATGTTAAACAATCTCCTGGTTTTGAAGACAAAAAATGTCCTAAACATGTTTTCAAACTTACCAAAGATTTATATGGACTTAAACAAGCCCCTAAAGCTAGGTATGATAGACTTACAAGATTTCTGTTACAAAACAATTATGTTAAGGGAACTGCTGATCCACCTATTTTTATAAATAAAGATAATAAAAATGTTTTATTGTTCAAATTTATGTTGATGACATTATATTTGAGTTAAATCAACAATCTTTAACTGATTTGTTTGTGAATCTAATTAAATATGAGTTTGAAATGAGTTTGATGGGTGAGTGAACATATTTCCTAGGTTTTCAAATTTCTCAAAAAACAATAAGGAACTTATATATAAAAACATAAGTATATTAAATATCTTCTTAAAAATTATGGATATTACAACACTAAAATTACAAGCACTATAACCGGTACCTCAAATTTTCTTGATCTTAATGAATCTGGGAAACAAGTAGATCCAATATAATTTAGAGGTATGATAGGAAGTTTACTATACTTGATACCTAGTAGTCTAGACTTAATGTTTTCAGTATGCTTATATGGAATATATCAATCTAATCCAAAGGAATCTCATTTAAAAGTAGTGGAAATAGTTTTTTGATATTTAAATAGAATCAGGGATTTAGAAATTTTCTATAATTATGGAAATGATTTCGTTTTAAAAATATTTTTAGATGCTAATTTTGGTGGATGTAGAATGGATAGAAAAATCAAATCCAAAACTTTTCAATTATTAGGAGATTCATTAGTTTCTTAGTCATGCAAGAAGAAACACTCTATAGAACTATCTACTGTTGAAGCTGAATATATAACAACTATAAGTTGTTGTGCACAAGTGTTGTGGATGCAACACACAGTCATAGACTATGGCATAAATTTTACCAAAACACAGATATTGTGTGATAATACTAGTGTCATTACCCTAAGAAAAAATTCTGCACATCACTCTTGTGAAAAACACAGAGATATTAGACATCACTTTCTTAGGGATCACACACTTAAAGGAGATATCATTCTCCAATTTATCGGAACACAAGATCAATTGGTTATATTTTCACAAAATCATTACCCTCTGATAGATTTGAATACCTTAAAAAAAAGTTAGGAATTATAACTATAAGGTAATATTCTATATTAACTTTTTATTGAAACCTATCTCCTTAAATTAAGAGAATCCTTTTTATAGGGGGAGTATATTTTCTTTCTCAACCCAAATTTTTTTCTTAATCAAATTTCTCTTAATAAAATTCTTTCTTAAATATTTTTTTTCATAATCAATTTTTTCTTAATCAAAATATTTTAACCAAATTTTTTTTCTTAATCAAAATTTTCTTAATAAAAATTTTCTTAACCAATTTATTTGTAATAATTTTTTATCAATTTGTAAACCACAATTCCAGAATCAAAATTTTGGAATCCAATTTTTTTTCCTGAATAAAAATTTCCGGAATCTAAAATTTCTCAAGAAGAATATTTTTCTTTACTAACAGTTTCCTTGCAATCTGGAAGGTATGTTTCCTTACTTAGATTTTTATTTTTTTCTTGTTGATATTTTTATAATTTTTTAAGAAATTGTTTTATATTAACTTACCTTAAATCCAAAATTTTACCTTAAAAAGATCAAAAGATCAGAACCTACAAAATCCTTATTCAGCTTTCATCTCAACCATCAGATCAGATAGGGCTTTTTTTAACTATTGGATCAATTTGGGAATATAAATCATCACTTCAATTCCTATATAAAGGCCCCCTATTTCTCATCCCAAATTGGTTTTCAAGGTTTTCAGCCCCGAAGCTCCGCCTCTCCTCAAAAGGGTTGTTCTGCATTTCGGAGTTTGCTTTGATTATGAATGTCTTTGGAAGCCTCTCCTTAGAAGAAGAATTATTTATTCAAGGAAATATCAAAATGAAAAATTTACAAAGAAATGTTAGTATATCCAAGGTTATTTACGAAGTATAATTCTCTCATTACACAAAATATTAATTTGAATGGATCAGAAAACTTGTGTGTAGCTAAATCAAAGAAACTAGATCCGGTTTATCCCGAGTTTCTTGTTGAGTTTTATGAGACTGTAATATTTTATAATTAAGGTGGGAGACATAAGTTTTCATTCAAAAGTTATGGGAAAACCTATTCCCTTTCCCTTAATAATGCTACACGTATTATTGGAGTCCAGTATAAAGGGGAATCTATTTTCTACACCCACAAGCTACCAGATCAACCATGAAGGTTAGATAAAGAGAAGGAAATAGAGTGGATTGGACTCAAAAAAGTGAAAACACTGAAGATAAACCATCTACCAACAAATTTCAGGATGCTAGAGTTATGGGTACATGGTTTTCTAATTCCAAGAAAAGGAGATAGGGACTCCTTGAAGAAGAGTGACATCTATGTTCAGGATTTTCTGGTGAACTTGAGGAAGATAAATCCGGTGCAGTACATCCTGTTGACGATTACTAATATCAATAATGGGACCCTCAAATCGATAATTATAATGCATACAACAATTATATCTATGATCATATTCCTATGCTTAGAGTCATTCAAAATTTCTTGTAGTTCTAAGACATGGACCTTTATGATTTTACTATTGAGTGATGATACCTTGAGGAGGATGAAAGTTGGTTTATAATAGTAAATTCGAGGACTTTTATGACTTATTAGAAACTGAGATCGAATCCTTGAATAAGAAAATAGAATTATACGAGACTTCCAAGAAAGCACCACAGAAGAAGAGAAATAAAAAAGAACTAGAAAATGAAGATAAGACTTCAGTTTAGGAAACCCAATCACCACCCCTAAAGTCAAAGAAGAAAAAAACCTACCCTGATGAAGTTATTGAAAAGTGTAAGGAAGAGAAGAAAAATAAGAAGGAAGGAGATCATAGCTTTGGTCTAGGTCCTGCTGAGGAAAAGGCATTAAATATTAAGGCTGATAAGGAATATGAAAGGCAAGAAAAAGAGAAGAAGAAAACGAAGAAAATGTCTGAGGTAGAAATCATTCAATCTCTTCTAAAGGCTATTGAGAAAGCTTCCAAACAAATCTAGGTACTAGAATCCTTTCAAAAAGAATCAGTACCAGTGAATCTGGGAAAGAAGATGATAAATATGGAACCTGAAGTAGAGGAATAAATTTTTCAAGAAGAGGAAGTAGAATAAGAAGAAGATGAAGAATGGGATGAGAGTGATGATGTGATAAGGCAAGTCGAAGAATATCATGAGAAAGAAAGCCCTTATGAAAACTGTTGATCTAGAATTCCCAGGATGAATCAATGAAAATTTCATCATAAGGAAAATATGATGAGGGTTATGAATAAGTCAATAAACATTTTGATGATGAATGTAGTAATCATGACTTCATTCAACCTGATGATCTTAAGGAAGATGCTGGGAAGGAAAAGGTTGATGAAGATAAACTTGTTCATGTTTCAGATAGTGAGCATGAATACCCAAAGGCCGAGGAGAATATTTCTAGAGTAGACAAAGGAAAACATGTGTTTATTGAGACCCCTAAAAAATCATTTATAGTCAAGATGGATACTGGTGGATCATTCAAGAGGAAGGCTATTGAGATAGAAAAATAATCCTCACCTTCAAGGGAATTAGATTTGAAATCATCTTCCATGGGCCAGGACTTTGTTTTTCAGTCTCTGAAGAAATTAGTAGACACCATTCCCTTGTTTCTGAGTATTGACTTGAGGTGTTAGCTGCTTCAACACTCCTTTAATCAGAAGTCAGAATACTTAAGAATTCTTATGGAAAAATTCATCATGCTTTTCGCTGATTTCAAATATTTCTATATCAGGTATGATGCACACAAAAGGTATTTTAAGGAGATTAAAAAGTGGTCCAAGAAAATTATTGAAGATCTGATAATTCTTTATGACTTTTAGGATTTATTAAAGGATGGTTTTGATAGAGAAATTGAGACTATGAAAGATCTTACAAAAAGTATTACAGAAAAAATGAACCTTGAAAAAGTAACCCAGAAGCAAAAAGAAAAAGATCTGAATAGGAAGTTAAATCCAGTTTCTCAAAATTTTAAGAGAGAAAGGGATCTCAGAATAGAGTCCGAAGAAAAGTTCAAACATCAAGAAGATATTTTGAAGTCTCAGGAAGAGATCCTTAAGTCTCCAGATGAAAATATCAGGGCTCTAGAAAAGAAAAATCAGGATTAGGAACTGTGGATTAAGTTATTTGAAGAAGATCATAAAGAGTTTAAGAATCTGAAGACTATCCTGAATAAGATCATTCCCATGGAAAAAAAGGACGAATATTTTTCCTTTAAATTTTTATATTTTGTTGTATTTCTCTTCATGTACCAATTTTTCCAATCTTAATGAAAAATATTCTTGTTCTTCATTTTTGTTACTGTGTATAGTTCTAATCTTTCAGGTACCATTTTTTTCATTCTCTCTATTCATTTTTTAAAAATCACAAAGGGGTATAAAATAATGATAAAAATTATACTAAGAACAAAGAAGAGAATTACCTAAGAAAGGGGGAGTTTAAGGAAGGTGCAGTTTACTTAAAAAAGACTTTAATATGCATGAAAAAGTAAAATATTTCAAAGGAAGTCAAGAATATGATCCTTAGGGATTTCAAAACCTAAGGGGGAGTCAGTTGTATTCATCATGATTCACAAGTGAATGGAGAAAAGATTTCTTTTAAAATTCATAAAGAAAAATATTAGTCCTTATATTCTTTTTGGTAATGATGTTTGTTCTTTCCAAAAAGGGGGAAATTATTGAGTCAATAATGTTTTTTATGAATTTTACATTAATCTATGTTTTGAAAATCACAAACACTTTATCTTAAGGAAAATTAACTTTTCCTAAGAACTAATTTCTTAAAGAAAATTTCCCTTCTCTAAGGAATTTTTTATCCTTACCTTTATTTCTATTATCTCATTTTAAAATCTCTCAAAACCAAAATCTTTTTATTACTAAGTCAAATTTTTTGATTCATATCTAAAAACCTCAAAATATTATAGTTACTTGTATATAGAGTGTGCTATTTTCATATTTAAAATTATCTGAAATTCAGATTCTGAATTCTCTAAAATTCGGATTCCAAATTCTTTGAAATTCAAACTCTGAATTCCTCAGAATTAAGACTCTGAATTCCTCAAAATTAAAAATCCAAATTCCTCAAAATTCAGACTCTGAATTCCTCAATATTCAGACTCCGAATTCCTCAAAATTTGAACTTAGAATTCCTCAGAATTCCGACTCAAAATTCCTTATAATTATGACTCTGAATTAATCATAATTACGAATCTGAATTCCTTATAATTCTAACTCTAAATTCCTCAGAATTCTAACTCTGAATTCCTCAAAATTCAGACTCTGAATTCCTCATAATTACGAATCCAAATTCCTTATAATTCAGACTCTAAATTCTTTAGAATTCAAACTCCAAATTCCTTAGAATTCATACTCCAAATTTATCAGAATTTAGACTCCAAATTCTTCAAAATTCAGACTCTGAATTCATTGGAATTCAGACTCTGAAATCTATAGAATTCAGATTCTGAAATCTTTGAAAAATAGAATCCGAATATCCATGTCTTATAGAAACCTATTGTTTATATGATTAAACTTCAAACTTTATTTTTTTCTTAGACTCCAGATTTATAGATTTGGGTAAGCTAATCTATTCTCTTTACTCGTGTTATTATTATGGAATGATGTCATGCAATTTATTTCTAACTAACGGTTGATTGAGTGACATGTGTACAGGTCCCTCCGAAATTCAAGGGAAAATATGACCGTTGGAAGAGGGAGCTGGCCGTCAGAGTTTTTGCCTATAAATAGGAGCTCATTTGAATGAGCTCAAAATATGTTGGTCAATATAGTGATTACATACTATGATGTGATTTCTAAAGAGAGATAGAGACTCTCATGCTTTGTGAGTTCTGAACACATTGTTCAGCTTTCTTCGTGCGACTCTGATTGTTTCTGAGTACAATCAATGGATTCCAAGGATATGAAGACAGAGGTGCCGACTACGTTAAAGTTCGAGGACTTTTGGGGATAGGAAGATAGAGGTTCCAACTACCTTAAATATAGAGGGCTTGTGGGGATAACAAGAAATATTCCAATATTCATATCGAGGGCTTACCATGGTGTGGGTATGAAAGACTTTCATGAATGTATAAATCAAGGGACTTTTATCCATGGTTGTTGGATACCCTACTCTTTGGGTTAAAATATTTCCTACATGTTAATTGTTTTTGTTTCAATTTTTACTTCCTCTTTATTTTGATAGAGGAAGAAAGTATAACCTTCTTATACTTTCTTATACTTTTATTTACTCTGATAAGTAAAATTCTATATTTTTTAAGGTAAAATATTTTCTGGAGAAAACTTTTCTTAAGTTTAATTTATAGAACTATATTTCCAGAACTTAAGAAAGTTTTTTTCATAGAACTATTTTAGGGTTTTTGATTTTACCTTTTTTTATCTTTGTTAAACATAGTTTTCTTTAAGGTTAAAAATGAATGTTTTTAAACTTACAATTCACCCCCTCTTGTAATTGAGAATATACATATAGTATTTCGATCCTACAACCCCCCATTTCTTCACACCTTAAAAGATTATTGTCTCCACCAACACATGAAAAAATAAGCTCCCAAAATTCCTCCCCTAATCACAGAGGCCTGAATTTTTTCAGAAGAAGAAACATGGATGTCTTTTGATATAAACCAAAAGGAGTTACCCAAATAAGAGGTAATGTTCTTCAATGATCACTTTGGTTTCATTTACTTCTCCACTCCTTCAATTATTTTTATATCATGATATTATAATAAAATTATTATATAAAATATACTGATATTATTTTATACTAATATTTAGACCAACACTTTCATACACATCCATCAAATTGGATACACAATCATCATTCGTGTGTAGAATAGACTACTGCCTCATGAACCGATGTCGTTCATTTTTTCATTTACCACCTTTAAAGATTGGAAATAATGATGGATTTATTATTTATATATGATATATATGATATTTATAATTTATTTATAATTTTTTAATACTTATATAACTCATACCTTCATGATTTCCATTTTGTTGGAATAAGATAACTTCGTTTAAAGACGTGTGGACTCCTCCTCCCCATAACGACGTGATTCATTCACGCTATACATGGAATTTATATAGAATTATTTTAATTAAAATATGTGACCTATATGATAAAATTATTATAATTTAATTATAATATTCATATATACTATTTAATTTTTATTCTTTTAATACAGTAAGAAAATGAAAATAGCGTTTATGCGTATATACGACCTACCATCTCCATGAACGATGCATTTCATTTCCTATCTCCAAATATTATGTATTATTATAAATATATATAATGAATATATATGATAATTAAATTAGGGTAAAAATTATGGATATTATTAAATCATGTTCAATGTAAGAATAACAAAAACAACATGTCAAAACAGACTAAAAAAACTAGGCAATTAACACCTAAAATTGTGAAAATAATGAAATATTGTTAACAAATGGGTAATAATATATTATAAAAAGATAATATATGATATTATAAATATTATTATAGTTATTTTATAAGTTATTAACATGTTTAAAACCCTTACACATGAGGTTAAAATATAGTCACCTAAAAGGAAACACAAGGTCAAGGATTTTCATCTCACTTTTTACATATGTGAGATAAATGTCAGATTCACCACTTAATTATTTTGTGAAGTGTATATAATTAAAAATTACATGTTATATCATGAATTTAATTTATTTCTTGGTATTAAAGGTTTAAATTTATTTTATTCTTTCATGGATATCATAATTCAAAAGTTACCCAAGTAGTAAGAGATTTCATCTCAATTTACCTTCCATTGAGACTTATTTGTTATTATACACCAATTAACATTAATGTGGTGTATATACATTTCCTTTTTCATTTAATATCATGATTCAATCAAAATTCATGGTATTTAATCTTCTCATTCATCTATATTATTCAAGGGTTTTTGAATTGAAAATTACCATGTGGTAAAAGTTATCTTTGTAAAATCACTTTATTTAGTGATCATTAACTTTATATTCAAACAATCACTTCATTATGATAATTTTTTATTATAAATTAAATTTATATTAAATATATACAATATCATACATTTTATATTATTATTTCCTAAACAATATACCAATTTTACATGTGGTTTTCACTTTGATAGTTATTTGATTAACTGGGGAATTATTGATAATTCTATATATTTTATTAAATATGAATATTTGATAATGAAAATTATTCATTAATTAAATAGAGTATTTGATATATGAGTAACACTTTGGAAATTCACTATATGGGTTAAAGAAAGGTTAATTCAATCCAATCAAAGAATCATTAGTCTCATAAGATGAATTAGTTGGCCAAATCATAGTAGTTTAAACTATTTTGAGAATAAATCTTAATGGTAAAACTATAATGTACAAGGGAAACATGATTTCAAATAATTAAGACTTTAATTTATTTAGAATTGAATTATTATTATTGTCCCTAAAATTTTATCTTTGAAATATCTATGGATGCATTTCATTCTCAGTTTATTGATTAAATAATTTGTGATTCAGTTATCTACCATTCCAGATTGATTATACCTTATTGAGATATTTATATAGCATGTGTGCTCATTTATTTACCTTAACATGATTATTATGCTCATTGATTCAATATTTCTTTCATTGTACATACCCTTACTAAGAATTTGTGATTACCCTTATTTTGTTTCCTTTCCCCATGACATGAAGAAGAAATATTATAATGAGATTTCAAGGATATAGTTCATTTCATTTTATTATGTATCATGTTTTATTATCTATTTTCCAATGCAATATGGGTATCATGTATGTAATCTAGTTTTCAAAAACTAGTAAACATAATGGTCCTTTAGGATTTTTATTCCTTGTAGTAATTCCAATTTATTATAGTAAGGAATTGACTCTAGGATTCTGGGGTCGGGGCGCTATAGTTAGTATCAATGGAATTTTAGTAGCAACCTTGGGAACTAGATTTATAAAAAAAGCATAGGGAACATAACCATAAGATAGACTTTGATAATATGTATAGAATAACACCCAATAATTTTGGTAAGGTATAGATTATGTGAGTATTCCTAGCAATACAACCCTTTCTAGATACTACAAGTGAATGTTGTTTTGGAACAAATATACCTAGGGGAAAAACTTTGAATAGGTGCGTTATGCCTACATCAAGAGTAACCTGGTACACGACAACAACCCTTACTATACACCTGGTTTGACAATCCTAGGGGATATGCTTAAGACAATACTGATTTTCGTTATAAACCATTATGAATTATTTGAAATTAAGGATATCTATAAAGAAACCATATTTATGATTATTAGATTATATACACATATTTTTTTTATTCAATTTATGTTAAGTATTTTACTATTTTTGGGATTATAAATATGTTTCATAATGATATGATCAAATTTGTTATTTTTAATTATTTATAAATGGTTCTCAGTAGAAGGAATGTAAACCTCACTAATGAACATGATCCAAAAATTAAGAAGGATCATATATTTTATGGACTTAATCCAATATTTCAAATGGAAATAGTCTCCCAAGAATTTTCCTCATACGTGGACATAATATCATGTGCTAATGAGATATATAAAGAATTATAAAAGTCTTATGGATTTGAAGGGAAGCAAGAGAAAAAGAGGATGACATAGAAATAGATGTATGAAGGGAAGAAGGGAAATAAGTATTTTCCTACATGTAATAATTATAGAAAGAAACACCCTAGTATATGGTTAAAAGGAATGTGTTTTTTCTACAAGTGTGGAGATAAAGGAAATTGTAATTATGATTTCATGGATAATAAAAAGTTTTCCAATGTACAATTCACTGACTGAAAGGTTATAGGACACTATGAAAATCAATGTCTCAAGAGTCAAAGGAATATACCCTAAAAGAGGCTAATAGATCATGTTCAAGATTTTTTATACTACCATAGACAAAGAGGATTGATTAATCTTCCTATGTATTTATATCATTATGTAATGTTGTAAAATAATTTTATCAATGATGTATTGGTTATAAGAATTATGAAATATATAAGGATTATACTGTAGTACTATTTAATTATGTATTTGAGAGAATATGTTGAATGGTACCAAGAAAAGTGATTTAGTGGAAATTTGAAGTATTTTGAAAACACATGATTAAAGGAAAAGACAACCATTAATATGTTCCTAATACTCAGATAATGATGTTGGAATAAAGTGATTATTGATTTGGGTAGTACTGAATACCTTGGAGCTGATTAATTATTTGTTGAAAATGTTGTTAATTCCATAATTGACTGAGTTACAACATTTTTGGATTTAAGGAATATATCAAATAATCTATGTTTTATTTAAGGAATAAGTTAGCATGTATGTTTTCAATAAGGTTTTATGGTTATTCAAGTTATTAGAAAATTATAAGAGAATACATGATGAAGGTATTCACATGTTTGGTATGTGATGATTTATATCTACTTCATGTTGTTTAGATCAATAAAAAATTCATATTTAAAATTTAGGGACCGTATTTCTAAGTGATGTATCATAATATTTTGGAAAATTTAACCGTTTATGAAATGGTTTATAATGATATTTGAAAGGGGTTCTGGAGATACACCATGTGATAAGAGATGAAGTAGAAATATTCCAAGGAACAACCAAAGGATAACATTATTATTAATAAATATAAATATATCAAGTAAGTATATTTATATACATTCTTAAAGAGTGAAATAATTGAAAAACTGTAGAAATAGTATCTTGAAACAAAAATGTTGTCCTATTATCATTATATTTAATAATATTGATGACCCTTAATTTACACTTATTTGGTTTATGTCCTTGCGGTCAATAATCATCTCTGGGTCACCCAATTTCTTGTGATAAAATTTCTCTATCACTCTCCATCATAACTTGTTAGTCATAATTTTCTTCTATATCCTTGTTTTCTCTAATGTTCTCATATTCGAAAGCCTAGTTTTGTGGTGAACATCACATTTCCTTTTCTTTATCATTAATAATATTTGTTATTAAACCTATTTAATATGTATATTTTTGAAAAATAATATTTTAAAATATCAAACCCTCTATAATAGAGATCAAGTTTAAATTGAGAGGAAACAACTTAATTAATGTGTGGAGAATGTGACACCCAATAATTCTAATGTAAGAACATTGTATAATGTGGGGAGAATGTAACACCCAATAATTCTAATGTAAGAACATTGTATTTAGTAGTGTGCATGACACACAACACCAAGAATAAAAAATGAATATAATGTCTTAATACTTTATGATATATTTAGTATTTTAAATAAATCTATTTTGTAGAATGTAATGCATGCAACACTTAGTTAGATTTCATTACACTCAAGAACAGCTTTGTTTGATAGTTTGCGTTACACATAATGCCGAGTTTTACCAAACAATAATATATTATTATTTCATTTAATAAGATAGAACCTAGCCATTAAATTTTTGGTTATGTATAGGATTAATTAATTTATAAATATATTGTTTAATTAATTGGTTAACAACTAAATTGAAATGAATATCATAACATATTGAATATATATGAAATGTTTTTTATAAAGAACCATTTTTATTCTCCCAAAGGTGTTTTATCATAATAAATTAAATTAATTAATATTAGTGAATGATATTAAAGTGAAAAATATAATATATATTCAATAAAATATTTTTTATATTCATCTAATAGATTTGATAGGCATAATATAAGAATAAATCTAGTTTTTTGCTTAAAAATTGTATTATTCTAAAAATACGATTTTTCCGCCTTTTAATTGTGCACCTATTTTAAATCAAAATTTTGGAACTTTTATAAATTTAAAATTAAAAAAATCTGTTTTTAAATAAAAATATAAAAAATTACTTCGGGTGAATTTTTAATATTTTTTGAGATGTTTCATTTTTTGATGAATATTGAAAAATACTGAATTTTAATTGAAAGCTTCTTTTTCATGTAAATAATTTTGAGTGTTAAATTAAATTTTAAATTGGTTTTAATTTTTAATTAGTTCCATTATACAGAAATATATCCAATTTAGGTCATTGTAATCAATTTCACATTGAAATTATATATATATATATATATTTTCTAACTTTTGGACATTTTGACTTTAAAAACTCGCTTCGTCATCCAATATAAGGGATTAATTATAAATTATCTATGACACTTATATGATTGGAATTTTTTAAAATGGATTACATATTTGGAATCATAATAATTTATAATGTCTAATATGGTCAAATTAGTTTATTTCCAAAAATATCAGTGAATGTGATTAAAATTGATTACAATGATTAAGGCAAAAACCTAATTACTTAGTGATTAAAATTTAAACTTAAGGAATAAAAATGGACCTAAAATTTTCAACAGATAATTGTATATCCATATTTATACATAAAAATTTCATGTATATAAATAATTATGTTATTTAAGACTCTTGGTAGGTAAAAATGTGGGGAGCACACAATGTTTTTCAAAAATTCTAAGTGTGTCCTCTCCATCCACTATAAAAAGGAACTCACCCTCCCTAATTTATTACGAACTCTAAAGACATTTGGATTGTACAAAACCTACCAAAACAATCTCCCAACATAACTGACCAAATAATAGAAGCCTCATTTTGGGATTAAGTAAAACCAAGTAAGTCTTTTGGTATAAACCAAAGTGAGTTACCTGAATAAGAGGTAACATTATTCAATGATCAATTTTGTTTCATTTACTTCTCCACACCTTATATTATTTTTATATCATGATATTATAATAAAACAATTATCTTAAATATAATGAGACATATTTATTATAATATTTCAACTTACACTTTCACACACATCCATCAAATGGGATACAAAATCATTATTCATGTGTATGGAAAACTATCAGCTCATGAACATATGTCATTCATTATTCCATTTACCACCTTTAAAGGTTATAAATAATTTATTATTTTTTGTTTATATATGATATAAATTATATTTATAATGTATTTATGCTTCTTTAATTCTTATATAACTCATTCTTTCCATTTTTTGGGAATACGGTAACTTTATTTGTGGACTTGTGGACTACTACCTCCTCAAAGCGATGTGATTTATTCAAGATATACATGGGATTCATAAAGTATTATTTTAATTAAAATATGTCATATAGATGATAAAATTATTATCATTGAATTATAATATATATATATACTATTTAATTTTCATTATTTTAATATGATAATAAAATGAAAATAGCGTTCTTGTGTACGTACATCCTACCATCTCCATGAACGATGCATTTCATTCCCGATCCTTAAATATTATGGATTATTATAAATAAATATATGATGAATATATATGATAATTAAATCATGGTTTACATTATAGATATTTTGAAATCATGATCAATTTAAGAATATAAAAAATAACAAGTCAAAACATACTAAAAAAACTAGGTAATTAATACTCAAAATCAAGAAAACAATGAAAGTTTGTTAACAAACTGGTAATAAGATATTATAAAAAGATAATATATGATAATATAAATATTATTAGGATTATTTTATAAGTTATTAACATGTTTAAAACCCTTATAGATGTTAAAATAAGTTCATCCAAAAGGAAACACATGAAATGTGATTTTCATCTCACTTTTTACATATGTGAGATAAATTTCATATTCACCACTTACTTATTTCGTGAAGTGTATATACTAACCCATTATATGTTTTATAATTAATTTAATTTATTTCATGGTATTAAAAAATTTCATTGATGTTATTATTTAATGGATTTCACGATTCAAAAGTTACCCGAGTAGTAAGGGATTTCTTCTCAATTTACATTCAATTGAGTCTTATTTATTATTATATACCAATTCACTTTAATGTGTTGTATATACTGACCTTTTTACTTAATATCATGATTCAATCATACTTATTGGTATTTTATGTTTCACATTGAACTATGTCATTCAAGGGGTCTTGAATTGAAAATTACCAACTGGTAAAAATTATATTTGTAATATCACTTTATTTTGTGATTGTTAACTTTCTGTTGAAACAATCACTTACTTATGATATTTTTTATTGTAAATTAAATTTATATTAAATATACATATTCTCATGCAATGGATTTTATTATTTTCTAAACCATATATCATTTTTACATATAGTTTTCCCTTTTATAATTATTTGATTAACTAGGGAATTATTGATAAATATATATTTTTTATTCAATACATATATTTGATAAAAAACATTGTTCATTAATTAAATATAGTATTCTATATATGAGTAATAATGTGGACATGCACTATATGAGTTTGGGACTAGTTAATGAAATACCCTCGATGCATTAGTAGTACCATGAGATGAATCAGTTGACCAAATCAGAGTAGTTTAAACTGACTTGAGAATACATATTGATGTTAAAAGTATCATGTTACTGGAAAACATGACATCCAATAATTAAGAATTTTATTTATTGAGAATTCAGTTATTATTATTATCCAAGATATTTTTTCTTTGAAATACCCATGGATGCATTTTGTACTCAGTTTATAGATTAAATGGAATGTGTTTCAGTTATCTACCATGCCATATTTATTATTTCCTATCAAGATATTTATATGGTATGTGTGCTCAATTATTTACCCTTCCATGATGATTATGATCATTGATTTATTATTAATCTCATTGTACTTACCCTTAATTCTCGTTTGAGATCACCCTTATTTGGTTTCCTTTCCCTAGGATATGAAGAAGAAATATTATAATGAGCTTTCAAGGATACATTTCATTTCCTTTTATTATATATCATATATTATTTTATATTTCTGAATATAATATGAGTATCCAGTATGTAATCTAGTTGTTAAAAAACTGCTAAACTGAACGATCCATCGAGATTTGATTCCTTATAATCATTCCAATTTAATATAGCAAGGCACTGACTCTGAGATTATGGGGTCGGGGTGCTACAAAATATAATAACTATCCAGCCACAATAATCTTTTTATATCAAACACATTTATGGGCTATTCTCATGACATAATTACCTTTACATTTTTAGTATCTAAAGAGACCCCCATCTTAGATATAACATGCCCTAGAAACATGACTTCTTGAATCCAAAACTCAAATGTATAAATCTTAGAATAAAAATTACATTCCATTAATCTTCTAAAAATGATATAAAAATGGTCCATGTTATCCTCCTATAACTTAGAGTAAAAAAATATAATCTAGAAACACCATAAAATAAGAGACCAAGTACTGATGAAAGATCCGGTACATTAATGCCATAAACACCATAGGAGAATTAGTTAGTCTAAATTGAATAACCAAAAACATGAAATTCTTATACCAGATCCTAAATAATGTCTTAGGTATATCCTATTATCGTACCCTCAACTCATGGTACACTGAAAGAAGGTCAATATTTGAAAGAAAGTCATCCCCTTTAAGCTGATTAAAGAGATGATCCATCCAAGTTAAGGGATATTTGTTCTTGATGGTCACCTAGTTTAACTTCTCATAGTAATTAAAATGTATAAGGCTCCCATATGAATTTTTAGTAAAGAGGATTCATGGAGACCATAGTGACTTGATAGTATGAAAAAAATACCGTATCCTCAAGATCTGAAAGCTAGACCTCAAGTTATACCAACTCATTAGGCGCCATATGCTAAGATGTAATATAAATAGGAATTATGCCTAGGATTATTTCAATAGTTAAATTGAATTATCTCTGGGGTGGGAAAGTAAAAAAAACATCCAGAAATTCCTTGGGATCTACACACACTACTATAGGTAGATGACTTCCCAAATAATGGTCAACAATATCAAGAAACATCACTAAAAACTAGCATGAGATTACCCACGAATAAGTAACAACATGCCTTTCTCTTCCCGATCTAGAGTCCCACTCAACTTAAAAGACTTGAATAAACCCTTTGGAAGGTAAGAACTAATTTTGATAGTTATAAAAATCTATTTGGGCCTTAAAACTAATCCTACAATCCATGCCAATAATCAAGTCAAATATGTTACGATCGAGCACTAAGAAGTCTCACTCTGCCTCATGGTCTGCTATCATCACTCAACACAAGGGACTCTTGAAACCTTGTTCATAACTCTTTCCCAAAGGCATGGAAATATAAAACAATTATGGAATAATATCCAAAAAATATCAAGATGTTAACTAGTTTTTATGATATGAAATAATGAGTAGAACCTATATCAAACAAATCTATCACCATAGAAGACAAAATAAATTCTGTACCTCTAACTATGGTTGGCCCAACTTCATATTCCTCTTGTACATACTACAATTCATAAATAAATATAGTCTTAGATCCTCATTGAGATTTCATTACAACATGACCATCGACCTTAGCCTAAGGATAAGATTCACCATATTTTGAAGCATCAATATGAACCTATGAGCCCTTAGTGAAGATGGATCTGACCTTACTGCTTGGGGAATCTTGTCACAAAAATGATTCAAATGAATAAATTTTCTATAATGTTGAGAAGTTATAGGATCCTACACACAATTAGTCTTGGTATTAATAGGCCTACCACACTGATAGAAAACAACTTTCTTCTATCTAGAAAAATACCTCAATACTGATCTTGAAGAAATCTAGCTACCATTACACTTCAATTTCTAGCCAGAAGATGCACCTTGGCTAAAAACTGAACCAACTAAGGCTCCACCCAAATTAGTTTTTCGAGCTATTTCAATATATAAAAATATAACTTATTAAATAACCTAAGAAATATTGGAAGGAACATGAGAATAAACATCAAAAGAATATAAACCCTCAACCCCAACTCAAGCCTCTGAGCCTTTAGGTAATCATTGGTGAATAGCTCTGATGCCAAGTGCACCAAATCTAAAAAATGGGTAGAATACCCCAAACTGGTACACTCTCCCTATTCTAAGGTTAAAAACTCCTTGGTTTTCCCCATGTAATGTATCAGGATAAAATTTCTAGTTGATAATTTTCTTGAGAGAATACCATGTAAGATCCTCATGTGACTTAGCTTTCACAATAGAGTCCCACCACATCCTTCCTGGTCCTGTAATAATATTTTTGAAAAAACCCACCTTAGATTCCTTATGAGTATTCAAAAATTTGAATCTTATCTCAATATTCTAAATCCATTCATCAGGTTCCAATAGACCCTTTTCATCGCAGAAGTTAGGTAGATACCGTTTTATAAATTCTGGGTCATGATCTATTACCTAACTTGGGTTCCCGACACCTTTTTGACCCATAATCTGAATAGTTAGGATTACCACTTAATCCAAAGAAGGTTCTATGAGAGGATTTTCTTATAGATATTGTATCATATTTTCCTCTCTTAGATTTGGAATATATCTTCTAGGTGGTATTGTCTAACAATCACAAGACAAAAACCAATTAGTCATGAGTAGATTCCTAGATTATATAACCTACTTCAAAAATCAATATAAATTTTTTAAAGAAATAATAATTTAACTAAATTATGAATTATACCAATGAAATATGATTCTTTAAAAAAATAAGAAGTTTTTTTTAAATAAACTCACCACATAGTTTATTCAAATGACCTCAAACACAAAGTCTCATACATAGTAAAAATCATCTGACCACCCATGATAAGTTGAGTTTAGACACAAAAGTGAGTGGCCCGGACACCCTACCTTGCTTTCTACCAAAATTATAATGGTCTTAAATTCTATATACCCATAAAATAACAAAACTCAAGTAGTGTCAATAGACTTCAGGCTGGGCGTCCTCTCTTATACCAATTTGTAATAGACCAACCAGGGTCAACTAGACAATTATCTCAATCTAGTCTACCACAAAGCGAGGTATAACAAAGATAAAAATTCTTTAATATAACCAAAAATGACATACAACCAGAGTATAGCGCAGAAGAAGAAAATATAATAAGCTCTATACAATCCATGAAAAAGAGTCTAAACATGAAAAGTATGATAAGAAAAGTCCAATTTGTCTCAATGTGACCAACTATCACTTTAAAACCATCTCGAGATGAATGAAACAAATGATAAAAGTAATTCTCATACAACATTATGCACTTCCAATTTCCTAAGTCCTACAAAATATGGAAACAAATACCCAAAGGAAAAAATTAGGGTGTGAGAACCAATTCTAGTAGGATATCACCAAATAATCTATAAATATTATAATATCAATAATACTTAAGTTATATATTAAAAAAATTATAAATATTTTTCATAAGTAAAACCATTTGTAAACATTCCCTTTTTTTCTATAAATGCATATCATATTCACCAAATCTAGGAATATATCAGGTATAAAAGAAAAATAGGTAAATTAAAAATGTGATAAAATATCCACAAAAGAAACTATCACGTGATAAACCATGTATAAAAGTCAACGCAAACCATTTTGGCCCTAGACTATGGGAATACATAATATACATAAAAGAATACCAAACCACGATTAATTTGGTTCCAAGAGATATCGATTATTTCAACAGTTTGTCGATATCACAACAGAAACCCCTAGTGATTCCACACACACTAGGGCCACCTATGTCTATTTCCTAACACACCTAAGGTCTCCATTATGCCATGTTTATTCAAAACTATTTACAAAAACCAAGATCACATTTAATGAAAACCCTTTTCACCAAATAAAATCAATTCCAATGAACAAACCAAAGGAATCAATAAGAATATATAGAAATTTAATAATTAGCCACACTTTTATAGATCCACCTACCTCAAGAATTATGGAAACCTATTTTTCATCAACAATGGAGATTAAGAAACCATATTTTGGACATCAAAAGACAAGGAACGATAAGAAACTATAAAGGGTTGATAGAAAACACCATTTGATCATGAATCTAAAACACTGTCATAACCAACACCGCTATGATGACCAAAGGCAACGAAGAAGTGAAAATACCACTTACCAGGGATATCCAGTGCAACCACTGTAGGAATCAAATTCCAAATTAAGTGATCTAGAAGGAGGGGGATTACCCAAAATTGCCTAAAATAATCGCAGGTTTTGAGAGGGAAACATGAAAAAAATGAAATTAATCTTCAATTGTGCTACAGATTTAAAACCAATATACCATAGGAATTCACATCATGAATCCTTTTCACATTGTGAAATCCCACAAATTAAAGATATGAAAAAATAGAATTTCCTTAGATTAAATTAAACTGCAATTGACATTTTCATGTCGTGTAGTGGTTTCACATCCTGTAAAAACATCGCACCCTACATGAGAATCAAAAAACCTATCCCACAATATATTCACATCATGTAACACATTCACAATGTGAATGTTTATAGTATACAATTATCTACCTAGTTTTTTTAGAAATCATCTGAACCAAAACTCAAGGGTCTCTAATCCGAAGGAGAACCCTCTAAAGCCATTTCCACACTTATAACCAAACTTCATTAACTAAAAAAACATACATCCCTAAACTTTTGTCATTTTTAATAGAAATGGATCTTCATTCCTGAGAATATTTTAATGAATATAAACAAAATGGGAAACCATAAATAAAATAAAAGTCATACATGAAGGAATATAATAGGGTGTTATATATTCCTTTGAGTTATGATCTTAGGATGTGAAGAAACATGTGTTCAATTAAATTTAATGGATATAAAGTTTTAATTTTAATTTTTCATGATTAATTTTAATTCAAATGAGATACTAGGGTTGTTAATTGGGTGTGCCTCACCAGTGATGATGTATTAACATTAAGCTGAGAGCAATTTGTTTTTTAATTTTATTGTTTCTCATGATTTAACCGCACAACCAAAACCAATAAGTGTTATCAGAGCCATACTATGACTACTTAAATAGAATTAGAATTAAATTTTCATAAATTTTACTAGAGGGAATAAATATAGTCCAAACATCACTAAGAACACTTTGATCTGAGGTCAGATAGACGAGTTATATCCATATGAAGGTAAAAAATTAATTTCCAGGATAAAAAATAATTAAAATTAAAATACACTAATTTGGATGAATATTAACATGTGGTTACCATTATTATAGGTTAATAATAATCCTTGGGTGGTGGAAAGGTGTCAGGTCTTTCACAAGAAATATTTTTTAGACTGTTGGGTCTTCCACAACATGTGCGTGTGTACATAACCAGTATAATATGGGTGAAGAGTACCCAATTAGTAAATAGTAAGCATATGTGTATAGTGATTGGAACCACTTGGGGGGGGGGGTAAATTCCTGTAAAGCCTAAAATAAACAAAAAAATAAAATGTTTTTTAAATATTTGTAATTTAATTAAATTATTTTTGAGACTGTGTGGTACGTAAATTGTGAATTAAAATTAGTGTAATTTATTTTAATTCACAAATAATTACATAAAGTAGAATTAAAGGAAAATTTAATTTTATTATACGATAGTTACCCTTAGGGTCTTGGTTGATCCATTTTCTCTTAATGTATTAACCATTAGAAAATATTAGGATCTTACTAATTGTTTGTCTATTTTTATGCATGGTTTGTTTATTTTTTATGTATTATTTAAACATGATCTCATATAATAATAAAAAATAATGAATAGGTAAAATGAAAATGTTCAGGTACTGTTTTTATATTTAAGAATGGATAGTTTGTGACTATGCTCCCATAGAGAAAGTATAATAAATAGAACTAGATTTCAATCACTGAGAAACCTATAAAAACCATCATAGGAAATATTAATTCATGAAATGAATTACATCTCTTTAATTTTAATAATACCATATATTTGAGGTGTTCTTCAACCATAGTTGATGGTACTTCTTAATATTGAGGCATTCTTATGAAAGTGGTGGGACGAATTAACTAAAGTTGGCAAAAAAGAAGCATCCATAGATATCTTGTTGCAACTTTATAATGAAAGAGTTGAGTAAAAAAAATATACACTTTGTAGGATATGAAACTATACTAAATATATTAATCACCCATTAGTTAATGAGGTTGACCAGCTAGAATTGAACCTTGAAACTCTTCGAGTACTGGCATAGTTGTATCTTAGAGATTTTAAGGATCATTTCCGCTAGAATACATAAGAAACCATGTATTATAAATCTAGAAATTGTGGGTTAATAGGATTTATTAAAATAATGTGATATATTTAATAATAAAAATTATATAATGTCTAATAATTGGTAAAAAATATATAAGTACCAATGTGATAATGATTTATTTTTATAGAAAAATAAAAGGAAATACCACAATAAAACTGTGGTCAACGATGGATTATGAACAAGACTAAAAATTTATACGAGTATTCTTGGTGATTGCATATAGTATTATGAGATAAAAGGAAATTATATGTTTCAGAGTCCCCATATATTGTTAATCCACATCATGAATAAAGTGAGGGTGAAAAAGAATCTTATAAAAGATTTATAGATGTATCATATTATGTTTAAATCATATTTTTATCATTAATTTCTAGTGTTTTTCATACATGACCTAATGACTTGGATGTTATACCATGTTGTATCATTTATAAGAAGTTTGTGAGGATAAATTGAATAAATAAATAAATTAGATTATTATTCCACTAAATAAGAGTAAATTGAAATATAGATTCATATTCAATCAAGATTTTTAAAAAATCACATTTTTTCATCCCTCTTAACAAGTTACTCTAAATTTTTTGAGTGTTATAAAATGAAAAGTATATAGAAAGCACTTAATATATTTTGGTTAAGGTTAACCATGTAGATTAGAACTTAAAGAAAGATAAATATTTATTTCTTATGGTTAAAAACAAGAAAGACAAAGTAAAAGGCCAATGGTAAGTGTGATGCCAAAGGCACCTTCACAACATATTTATTTAAAAACAGAGATAAATTAGGAGAGAATAAAACATGATTCTATTTTCTTCACATGTGGATTGATAATTAAATGAAAGATAAATTAAAATGAATTTAAGAAGAAGCTATCAGATGATTTTACTTCTAGAATATTCATCATTCAATGTGATATTTCCATTTTAGTACATGTGTGTTAGATATTATTTAGGTTTTACATGTTTGTATCAAATAAAAAGACCAAGAAAGTTTATAAACATTAATATAAGTAATGGTTAATTCTCAAAGTGGGTGATAGAGGGTGATTAATATTTCAACAATGAGATGCACATGTTTTTTATTTCCCACTGTATTGATACTAGTGAAACTATAATTGTGTATTGAATGTTACAAAATATTTATCTCAGTATTTGTCAAGACACAAAAATACATTATTACTTTTAAAATGAATGCTATAGTAGGTAAATAATATTCAATAAATAGTTCATAAATAATTGAATATATGATAATAAATGATGAATATTAAATTCAAGTCTCAGTAATACCTAGTTGTAGCTAGATAATTCTTTTTCTGTAAAACTAAATGTTGTGGTCAATAATATACCTAGTATGGTTTTTATAATATTTTGAGCTAAAAACACTAGGTATTATCAACAAAATTACTTATAAAGTTTTAGACAAAGAAACATTTATAAATAAATTTATTCCACTAATATACTAAGACTATTCCAACATGATACATGAGAACTATTTCAAGTAATAACTAGAGGTAAATTCATATACACTATGAGATTAATTTAAGGATTTAAAGAATGAAATAGTTGAGTAAGGAATAATCATGGATAGAAGGTATGATTTTTTAGGCCTGTGAACTAAATAATATCTTAACTGATAATTCATTAATCATGAAAATATAGAGTGGATTTATTCTAAACTCACATTTCCTTACACACATTGAAGAAATAATGCTAGTAAAAAGAGGATTAATGATGAGTTGTACAATTGTTAGTTGATCATTAAAATATAGAGAGTAGTAATTCCTAAACTCATATTTACTTATACAAATCATAGCTATGATGTTAGTAAAAGGAGTATCAATGATGTGTTTTAGTCATCTTGAAAAGTTTTCCATAATCTTTTCAGGAGATTATTCATAAATAACAACAGAAACCTTTAACCATATGCCAATTACAATGAAAAATGGATATCATAAAAATTATAATATGATATAAATACATTATGTTAGTAAATATATGTTAACATTTGACGAGTTTGTTAAGGTTACATTAATAAAAATACTTTCATCAATAAAAATCAAAGTGTATCTCAATTAATGATCCTATAGACACTAAAGATTTTAAAATCCCTAAGAAATAAATATTAGTTAAAAAATACTATATTTATGAGGGAATTCATATATTTTGTGATAGTGTGAGTTGGTTAGACTTCATTGATGTCTAGAATCTGGGTGCACGATAGTTATCATAGGAACACATAACTTTATAAGTCCTAAAGGTAGGAATTTTTCAAGAGAAAAATACAACACAGAAAAGCTAAAAGAATAGAGATAGTTTTAAATTCACCATATGGGGTGATATATTATTATTTTAGAAAAATGATTCCTATAATAATGTAGTAATGTGTAACTTGATATGATTTATAACTCAATATGAATTCAAGAATAGATTCTATTGACCAAAACATAGTTCAATAATTGGGTATTTTCTCCAAATATTGAAAATCAACTAGTAGATATTCAATAGAAACTATACATGGGTGTTATAATAATAGGACCAATAAGGCATGGATGATTATTAAAAGGTTTTATATAATCTAAACGTATTTTTTACTATAAATTCTCACTAATAATCATGTAAAATACATTTGAATTATATATATCATAAAAACTCTCTATGATCAATATATTAGACTATTATAAGTCAAAGATATATCCCTTAGGAGGAAACCTAATGGAAGATTTCTATATAGCTTGAGTGCAGAGGGTAAGTGACATTAAATAAATCCAATAAGGCATGCAAGTTATAGAGATATAGTTTTAGATTACAGTAAGAATCATGATCATTGAATATTATTTGTAATAAATGGTTGTTAGGTGTCTATAAGATGTTATAGAGAGTGACATGTTTTTCCAAGACATATATGTTGGTAAAACATGTAGAAAAAAATATTTAGTTTTATAGTTTATTTAGTCTAGATTGAAAAAGTAACTCTCAAATAGTTGTCTTAAATTAGTAACTCATGTTCTAGGAAAAAAGATATATTGAGGTGGATCTAAGGGTTTCTTAGACAAAGTAAAAGTACATATACTGACAAGGTATTGAATGATATAAGTGTAAAAATTAAATATAGAATTATTATCAATTTAACTTAATATAAATATCTCTAATAAGGAATGTATAACACATATGAGGAGATTAAAATAGTGAGTAGAACACCATATTATTATGTGAAAGATCTATCACATATTCCATGAGATGTACTATGTATAATAATTCCAACACATTCATTGTGGTAAGAAAATATCTGATAATTTTAGGAGAGATATATGTGAAGAAGTAAGGACTATACAATAGTACTTATGAATTTATAAAGGATATCTACATGATACATAGAGAGGAAAGAAGACTATTTATAAAAGGGAAAAAAATTGTCTTCCTAAAGATCATTTGATCCAATATCACAGTTAGGCCAAGGAAATGAATAATAGTAACTCATTAAAGTATATGGTATATATATCTAAAAATAATGAATATGTTTCGACTTCTAATGTATCTATATAAAGAGTATTAAACATGCAAAAATTTATTCCAATTGATGGAATCATACCTAGAAAGTAAATTATTATCGTTATTATAAGTTTACGAAAGAGTTATTAGACAATATATCAAGTTTATGATAAAGGGGAAAAGGTATATACTTTGGGATATCATCTATTAAGTATTTTTACTCAAATAGGTGAAGTCATAGATAATAGAGTATCCATGAAGAAATATATGGTAGGCCTAATGACTAAATTCATTACTCTTTAAAAGAATTATTTTATCATCTGTGAGCTAACAAGTTGATGGTTATCAAGTTGGATGTACTGCAAGTGGGGGTATTATAGAAGTTCATTCCCTATACCCAAATTGAATAGTACTTTTCAATTACCACATAATGTATACATAGATTCACACATGATGTATTCTTTCCATAATAATGTTGATACTTTTGTGTCCACTATTTATATGGTTGTGTCCATAGACTATTTTTATTATCAATAAGTTATTTTGGTTCCCAGATATAATGAGAACCAAAAGATACTAAGAAAACAATATTAAACACACTTCATATGGTTTGGATACATTATAGAGATGGTACCAAAATTATTTATGACTAGAAGGTATTGGAGGTTTACAATCATTGAAACTTCTTCTAATGAAGTTTTCACTTGGTGATCTCAAGTATAAGAAATCATGATAAATAACCCACCAATTGGAACACCATGTTTTTTTGGGTTTTAATAAATGTTCATATCCCTAAGAATGTGTATTGGACTCATGTATTAAGTTCATTATTATTGTGTACCATTTTATTTCATATTTTGATTCAATATGAAAACCATGAAATTTATGTTATGGAAATGTTACTTTCATTGTGTGCATCATTGACAGTATGACATTGATTTAATAAATAAGAAATGGTCTTTTTATTCCAAAAGGAATAGATATATCAGGTCCAGTTAACCAATATGGTCATGAATTTTCTAAATCCATGTCCATGGTAGAATAATATAAGTATGCCCAATAAGGTCATAAAATAAGAAATCAAGAAATGATAATTAAAAAATTATCAATCAAGCTTTATGAGATATTGCAAGAAAAAGAGATTATATTACATAGTTTCTTATTGTAGGAGGTTTTTGTTTCTATGATTAAACTTTATCTCCTCAGGTCCATGGTTTGTTGCTATATACCACTCTTGTTCTATGATTATGGATCTATTTTATTGAGATAAGGTCTTAGAGGGTCACAAAATGTATAATAAAAAACATGGATAATTCTAACGAATTCAAGTTTATAATAGGTGTGACCCACTAAGGGGGCCAGAATATTCCCATGTTTAGTTGATCAAAAGAAATAAATAAAATCATTATTATTTTAGTTTATAATAATGGGGATTAAATTTATTTACTCATGATATCCATAAGTTATTAAGTGAATATAGGAAAAATATTTAATTAATGAATATTATTATTCAAGGTTTGTTTAATATTTTTATGGGAGATACAAGTTAATTTTATGGATAATATTTTATCATAGAACATATATTTTAATGTTACATGTGTGTGAAAAAATAATATCCAAATTTACATTATGTTTTAAGTGTTGTTGGTGACATTTTAGGGCTTATTTAAAAGGTTATCCATGTTTAGGGGAAAGTTAAATATAAACAACTTTAACCTATCTATATAAGATGGGAGAAGCTCAATATTTATAGGATGATTTCTACCACTATTTTGAGAGTATCTCAATCATTTATCCCATTTTTATGTGTGGGAAAGTGTTATTTTAGGCACTTCAATCTAAGAACAACTTCGTAGATCAAAGTAACAAGGTTTTTGTGATTATGATGACATTGAAAATCACTTCATTTCTCCATGATAACACATAGATTATAAATTTATGTAATTGATAAATATTTTAGAGTATAAATGGATTTTCGAAAACATTAGTTCATTTGAGAAATTATTTCCAATAGTGAGAGGACATGTGTTCGATAATAATATAATGGGGTATAGTTTCAATTTTGATTTTTCATCCTTAATTTATTTCATATGATATCCTTAGGTCATTAACCGAGTTTCCTCATTGGAGAAGAAATTTTTATATTGATATGATGGTAAAAAAATTAATTTCCCTACTTCATAATATTTCATCTTGCTCCTAGTATACATATCTACCTCAACACCCATGAGTACAGGGTTCTCCTGATTGGGAGGAATCAAAAATCACTATGGATTCCCTGGGGGATAAAGTGATTGCACATATCTTAGAAGTCATTTTGTATTTTTAGAATATCTATATATTTCCCACATGTATATAAAGATTATGTGACCTGGGATCTATCGAGCATGAATATCACAAATTCCCCACCATTCCATAATGGTAGTAGAAAAATGACCCACCACCCATAGTTGTCATCACTGAGGATTAGAGTGGTCACCTGAGATTATTACCACTACCCTTCCTTGATTATTTGTGATTTTTATTCTTATTTGAGGAGATAACCCCACCACCAATAGTAATCAAAAGAACTTAAATCAATTTAAACATCCCTTCATAGTCAATACCACCATTAATGCTCATTAAAGAACCTCAATACAGGTCTTATGATTTAATAAGAAGACTTGTGAACAAATATCAGGTCATAATTCATATCAAAATTACAATATTTTATTTCTTTTTTAAAAATGATATTAGGATAAAAGTGAAATAATTCATTAAAAAGGTTCTTATACTCTATGATCAATAAATTTCCTTGCTAAATGCACCCAAATTCTTAGGGTTTTCCAATTCTAAGGTGTCAGGGTAATACGACTATGTGAGAATCACCTTGAAATCCTATAACTCTAGATCCTCATTCCATTTTTCCTAAAATACCAACTCCCACAATTTTTGACTTGCGACTTCATGTATGAAGGAAGTACACTTCACTTTGATAGAGTTTGAAGTTCTATAGAAGCAAAAGATTTTCTCTCTCTTCTCTAACCAATCACTGACTTCCAGAGGGTAATTTCTTTCCCAAAAGGAGGGAGGATTATTCATGGGTAATTATTGAGATCAATCCTTCTAGGAGATAGATCAACTTCTTTAATTGGGATGGGACTAGATTACCTTATTTTATGAATTGAACTTCCCAGACTACCACCTCAATTAGATTTTAATTGTAACATCCCACCCATAAACCATTGTATATGGAAGAGGTATAGGTTATAATAACCTTAGGTGATATACCAAGGATACCAAATGATAGAAATAAATGATAATGGAATACAAGATCATTGGGCAGAAATTTTCCCTTTAACACACAAAACCTATAAAATAAAATAATATAAACAAAACTATAATACTAAAAGTTGCATGAGAGTAAACATAAGAACTCAAAATCTAAGACAAAATGATAAATTAAATTGGTAGTAGAAAGTAAGATACAATATCGCTCAATACCAAAATGAAATCATGAAACAATAAAATCAATGTGGAATCACTTCAAACATCTTACCTAAATATCTCCAAGCTCCACTCACCGTCACCAATCCCATAAATTCATGATATTTTTCTAGAGAAATATGAAATATTCCCCTTAACCATCATTTAAATATGTACCAAAGTTCATATTCATGAGTTGAGTATATCAAATCAGAATGAATTCCACCAAAATACTCCCACACAATCCACTAAAACCATTTTAAGTTAGAAAAATTTAAATAAAAAAGAAGAAGTATGAAAAATAGTTATCAATACCATTTCATATAAAATTATGAAAGAGGAATATAAAGATATTTTATATCAAAATAAAAATTTAACAGGATTTCCTTGATCAAACTAGTTCATAAAATATGTATTTTATGAGTAGTGTATCCATTATTTCCTCTAGGAAAACCCAATCCAAATACTCACACACACATGCATGTATCCAAGATGATAATACCAATACTCATGAGTGGTAACTCATCTTCCATACCAAGGAATTAATTGGTCATGCACCTACATTCCCTAATTGATATAGGTAGCCAAGAATGAATTCAATAAGGTCCCTAATAATGAAATATTTAATACATGATAACCCATGTATTCTCCAAATAATATTTTACCATGTTTATAAATCCATTTCATATAATATTTTTGTTTTAACCATAATTAAAAACAAACCTTTCTAATAAAAGAATCCATTAGGTAATTATTTATGAATGCATAACCAAAGAAATACCACATAAATGATGAAATCCTAGTGGGAGGCCTCTTTAATAAAGCATGATACCCAACTCCCATCGGCTAAACCAACAATGATGATATGATGGAATGACCAAAAGTGATCAATAACACTTTTTATACCCAAAACACCCTAGTAGAAGACAATAATATAAAAAAACCATAATACTAAATGATACATGAGAGTAAAAAAACAACTAAAAATTCAAGAAAAAAGGATAAATAAGAGTGTTAATATAAAATAAGATACAATATCCATCAAAACTAAAAATATAGCCTAAAGTAGTGACACTAATGTGGTATTACTAAAAACATGAAACCCAAAGATCAACATGATCCAAACACCATATCCAATCCCATAACATCATGATTACCCTCTAAAGAAATATAAACTTTTCAATTCACCAATGTAATTAAAAAAACATTTGAATACACACCATAATGCATATGTTGGGGGTGAGTATATCAACTCAATAAAAAAACTTCCAAATAGGCCACTAAAACTAGAAGAAGTTAGAATTAATAAAGATTAACCATGTGAAATTATTTCCAATAAAGAAAAAATCAAGTATATATAATACATATTCCACTACAATAATACATGGCATTATATTCCATGTTTAAAAATTTTAGCAATTTTTTTACTAAATGATCATACTCAATTAATGCACAAATTAAATAACTGAAATTGATATATCAAAAATATCTACATGCTTTCATGACTAATAAGATTAAAAATAATAATAATTGCAATTAAAATAAAACATTACAATAGTTTATCCCTTTTTTCTTATAATATATTTAAAATTTTACATGTTATTATACTCATTATGCTAAACATGCTTCACTAACTACATACATAATATGGAATAACACATGGTATTATTTTTAACATATTACATAATTAACCAAGGAAATAATTAGTTAAAATTCTAGAATGATATTTTTATAATCATAGGTGATACATACTAAAATTTAAAATCATTAAATTTAAATTAACACATATAATGTCATGAAAATATTAAAATTTTAGGCCTGATAAAGGAACTCAAACATTTGTAAAGGTTCTATTTAGTATAAAAATGAAAATAATTTTTAATCAAGTAAGACAATAAACATGGAATTATTTTATCGAGTACATATCCTAAAAATACTAATACTTTCTTAAAATAACCTGGATTATACTTATAATTTAATCAATTAATTCACATTATATATATTACCGGTTTATGTTTCTGATTCACTCTAATTCTATGTTCCTTTAATATATTGAACCCAAGTAAATCATGGAAAAAACTCAATTCAGGAAAGAATCGACAAATTAATAATAGTGAGAATCAATGAACAACATAGATCCAGACCAGGTTTAACCATAGTCTAGTTGTGTGGAATCCATTACCTTATAAGTTTCTATTATAATCATGAGAATGACATAGTCCATACAATTCAATTTCATGTTGATTTATATACCTGGATAGTCACTCACACATATTCTAAAGATGTAGTTCATATTTTCAAGTTATTTGTGACATGGATAAATAAGGACAACCTGAGACAAGTCAGAACCATATCTTTCCTGTAACTAAGCATTATAGGTCAAATGAATTTGTTTGGTGTGTGTTATTGAGAGTAGTTCAAGATGTGTAAGTTCCTTTGATGTTTTCTGGGGTAGGGGTATGTGAATGGACTTGTTCATGGATTTAAAAATGAGTGATTTTTTCTCTCCAATAACTTAGGGAATATTACCCCCCGTACTTAGTGGGATTGTTCCAGTTCCTTTCTCATGTCTTCTCATGTCACATCTCACCAAGGGATTATCAGACTACATCTCATAGTTAATTACTGATTGGGAAGTATATGTCTTAACTCAATAGTCTATAGATGTAGGGTTAGTGAAATATTATATTGAGAGTGATTCATGGGATCAATCACTAACATGAACCTAGTTCACACAAACCAAAATGATGTCATGGTTTTCTATTAGAAGGATCTCATTCCTCACTGAGGAGACCATGTCCAAATAAGTTAAATGGCTAAATTTTAATTCTCTTACCATTAAGTTAAAAAATTAATGGTGGGAAGTCAATAGGTGTTGTTTAAATGATAAAAATAGTATCTTCTATATTGTGATCTAATTATGGTTCCTCCTTGTGTTTGGAAAGTTTCTAGTGGATTATTATTTCACATATTAGGAAGGTACACAAGGTATTGAATACTGAAAACCAACCGATGGGCATGAAGTGTCTGTTACCCATACCTTTATAATAGGTGGATTAAATTCTCATATACTTTTAAAATGGTTTTATTCAAAGACATAATATCATCAAACTGGTAGTTCAATATCTCTTTTAGTCAACACTTTTCATTTCAATTTATGGGATTGTGTCTATGAAGGTCAGGTAGTGGAGTAGGTTTTGGAATTATTAACCTTGATTCATGTTCTAACTATCATTATCTTAGATTGAGATCTACTTTACTTTATCAGTTAGTCGTTAAAGAATTTACCTTGAGATTTGGGTTGGATATGTGTATATGATACCACCTTCTATAAAAAATGACATCTGAAATAATATTTAGTCTTGGAAGAAGTGAGAAATTAATTTTGGTAGTTCATGGAAGAATCACTTATCTTTAAAATATATTTTATAGGTTTCTAGTAATCTATGGATTCTTCATATGATCCTAAGTGGCATATCATATCATATATGTCATTATCTAGTTTTTAAATTCAGGTTTTCATATTTTTCTATTATCATTAGGGAAGTATCATGTGTTCTTTGAGTATAATTGGGGTTATATAGTTGTATATTTGGTAAGCGATAGAGGTTAATTCATTAGTGGGGGAGGGGATTT
This sequence comes from Viscum album, assembly GCA_963277665.1. Taxonomy (NCBI): domain Eukaryota; kingdom Viridiplantae; phylum Streptophyta; class Magnoliopsida; order Santalales; family Viscaceae; genus Viscum; species Viscum album. Next base: position 164,536,327 of record OY728159.1, read on the forward strand.
GGGATTATAGATTAGATTGGTAGGGTTTTCTATCAGGGAGTGATTCATTATTTATTCAATACAGTGCATATTAAACTTATATATATTATTTAGGAAGTGTGATTTGATCTCTATGCGTATTTGGCTGGGATCATGTTTCTTTTGAATCAAATATTCTTTTGGATTCTCACTATGAATATTATATTGAAATGATCTTGGTAACCTCTTTCTAGGTCATCACATACCTCTAGTATGCCAGTTGTAGTATCATCGATGGGTCTATCTAGTGGTTTGGGAGTAAGATAAATTTATGCAAGACCGGTGGTTTGAGATTTTTCCTAGACACCACCAATCTCCAACTTTTTAAGGATAGGAATCCCAATTGTGGGGAGAATATATGTAAAAACCCTGACCCTAGTAACCTGGAGCTGGTGTCTTAATTTATTACATTTTAATAATATAAAAGGAATCACATCTTGAAGGACTGAATGGTTTAGTAGTATTGTTAAACTATATACATACTTGAGTCTTGCAATAAATTTGAAAAAAATTACATCATAATTTTTTTGAGAGTAGGGTTATTACCTTTAGTATATCCTTTCATATTAATCATAGTACACATAATGGGTTCCTAGTAAGTGAAACAAAATAAGGGTGAGATCAAATTATCATTAAGGATAAATTATAATGGAATATATCATGAATAAATATGCATAAATGACATTTCAAGATAAATAAAATAACACACAAGCCATTTAAATAATTTGAATATCATGATTAGATAATACATAATCAATATGGAAATGTAAATAATTGAAAAAAATTCCATTTAATCAATAAATTTACTATTATAACTGGATAAGGAATAATAAAATATAATGGTAAATAAATAAAAACACAATCCATTTAATCAATAATAATAGAATGAAATGAATCTAGAGATAATATCATTATGTAAATATCATGGATAAAAATAACTAAATTCTCAATAAATGTAATGCTTACTTATGGGATGTCATGATCTTAAGCATCATGATATCTCTACCATCAAGATATTTCCTTAATAATTGTTAAACCAATGGGTAGAAAACCATATATGTAACACCCCAAGCTTCCATGGTATGATTCTCTTTGAATAATACAGTAGCGTGTGTTGTACGCAACTTCGAGATTCTAACACACCGTGACCAATCAAAGTAGCCTATAGTAATACCCACTTTTTGAAATTTTATAAATTTTATCTCTCAAAATGAAATTCATTTTTGGATTCGTAATATCAAAATTATCCTAGGGTGAAATTTTTGTACTTTTCGGATAACTTTTATATTTTGATGAATAGTGAAAATTACTAAATTATAATTAAAAACAACTTTTTTAATCAAAATAATTAATAGTGATAAATTATGAATTTTAGTGGTTTTAAAGTATATTTAGAATAAATTTTTACCATTTAATACAATTTTGGTCATTGGACATAATTTCACATTTAAACCGGACATAAACAAGTGTCAATCTTTTGATAGTTATTATCTCTTAAAAACACGCTTTTTGTTTTAACAATGAGAATTAATTTTAAATTAATTTATGCCACTTCTGTTTTTTGAATTTATAAAAATGTATTCCATATTTAGAATCATGAGTTCCAAATTGTGTAAATATGTAACTTTTATTTTTAGACATTTTGAATAATTACTTCGGTAAATCTTTTATTTACCATGGTTAAAGGGTAAATCTACTAAATAAGGGTAAACAAATAATATTATAATAATAATAAATTACTATAAAACATGTCCTAACCCTATTGGTTGATACATGTCCGACCATGGGAATCTTTGGTTCTATTTTGGGACCCCATGGATCCACTTGTAAGTGATAATGAAACTTTATATTAATTAAGTTAAAGTAAATACAAAAATGACATAAGCATATATCTTTTAGAAAAACAATTTTTACATAGGGTTATATATGTTATATTTTCGACTATAAATATTAATTATAAAGATAAAAATATTTCTTACATAATGGTATTTTATTTATAATTTTTAGATATTGAATAATTAAATTTATTTATGACACAATAATGATGTAGTATTTTCCTTAATAATAAAAGAATCAAATAATTGGTATTATTAAAGTTAAAATAAATATAATTTAAAATTTTTTATGACATAAAAAAATTTTAGTTGTTAATATTACATGTTAGGATTTCTTAAATTAATTTTATTTTAATTAATAAAGTTGTTAAGACTTTAACAAAAATCAATTATTGAATAGTGTCAAAATTGACATAAATGAGTTTTTAAAAATAATATTATATTATTAATTGATATTCTATTCCTAAAATTCTAAGGTTCGTCCAAAGGACTTATATAATGGTAGGTGTATTATTAATTGACCACTTGGGGGTCACTTGGATGTATATAGTAAGTTTATTAACCATATAATATAAAAATACAAAGTGACATGGTAAGTGTCAAACTAATTAACTAAGAGTTTAAACTAAAAGATAAGCTTAATAAAGTGATCCAAACCTGTATAAAACCTATTGGTTGAGTTTTTTAGACCTATCACCACCTTATACTTTTAATAATCCACTTTGGAGCCATTATAAACTGAATATGAATTTATTATAAAATAATACTTTAAGTTTTTTCTGAAGAGCCCCTCCTCCCCCTTATAAAAGGACACCACTTCTAACCAATTATTCACACCTTAAAAGCATTTTGGTTTGGCCAACACCTGCCCAAATATCCTCCAAAATTCTCTTAGTTCAACCTAGAGGCCTTAGTTTGATCAGAAATCCAACCTAAGGAGCCTTTTTGATCAAATCAAAAGGAAGAACCCGAAGAAGAGGTAATGTTTTCACACCCTCTTTCAAGTTCCTTTATTCTTCAACTTATTCTTTCTTTATTATTTCCATTCTCAAATAATAAATTCAGTATCTCCTATATACTTTTATGTAATTATAAATATGGTACAACTATATTCAGTATTCTTTCCATCACTTGATTACATTTCACCATACGTACGTACGTACGACTTACCGTCTCCACGTTGTGGTGTAATTGTTATTCAATACATTATTATTTGTATGGGTATAATAATGATGTGTAATTCATGTAAATAATAAATATAACATGATAATTATTCTGTATATATGATATACCATCCAATTATATATTATTTTAATATCAAAAGAATGATATTGTCACTCGTGTGTACGTACGGACTACCGTCTCCATGAACGTGATGAGATTCATTCCCCATCGTATCCATTCAAGTATAATTCTCATTTGATGATTAAAAATATTTTCTAAGTACTTGATATAATTCTGGATATGAATATGAAACAACCTATCCATAATAGACATGGCTTATGTAACAAAACATATAAAATAAAATGAGTAAGTTAAAACCCGAAACGACGATAATACTAAAATATTATTAATAAAGCAATGATAAAAGATCATATATGATATCATATTAATGTATATGATTATTGTATAATTTAATAAAAATTATTTCACCATTATACATGAGGTTAACCTACCCTAGACCAATGTAAAGTACAAGGTAAGGTTTTATTTCACAATCTCTTCATTATCTGAGGTTGTTTATACATAATTATCTACTGAGACCTCTTTATCATCCACATACATGATTCTTAAAAATGTATTTCAAATCATTCTTACTATTTTACAGACTATGGGTTAATGTCATTTATACATTTTTTTTGAATTTTTATAAGAAGTTTATAAAGGAATATTTCTGTCATTTTCCAAACAATGTCCTTTTTAACCTTTTCGACAGAATTAAGGTAAGAATGTCTTTTTTTTACTTATACGGTGGGTGAAACTATTTTATGCCATTATAAAATTGACGAAGCTTCCCTTACAAGCTTATAAGAATATTTTCAAATTAAATGTTTTCTTTTATAATTATGTGACTTTTAAATGATTTCAAAAAAGAGATATTTATCCCAAATAGTTTTGATTTGATCTATGGAAACATTCTTTGATGTATTTTAAGATTATTTGAATTTGATTTATTATGATACAAAACTTCCATATTTTATTGAAGTTTTTGTGATATGTTTGACTGTGGATGTGTTATTTTTATAACATTCATGGTTTATAGAGAAATTATTGACATTTCATATGGTATTTTTAATACGAATGCTTATGTTATGTTTAAACCTATTCATATGGGGAATTCATTGGACTTAATAAGTGACGGGTGGAGCCCGCTATAGCTCCTCGATGCATTGGTAGGTCTCATGAGACAAAATAGTGTCTTGGCACAAGGCCTTGACAAAATATTATTTATAGTCTTGGCGCAAGGCCTTGACTATGTGGTTATGGTAGTCTGGCATTATGCATTCCATCATTATGAAAGTGATTATTGATATTGCATGTGATTATTAGACTAGTAGAATATCCATGTGAATAAGTAAATGGAATTATTTCATTTTATTTTTGCGATATTATGTTGAAGTTCATATTTAAAAGGATTTTATTTTCATTATACATTGCCTAAAATGTTTATACTTATTTATGAAAGTTTTCACTATATTGTTATCCTTAGTGGGCATTTGAGCTCACCCATTTCTATGTTTTATTTTTCCGAGGATGTGAGGAAGTATTTTATGAATGACCTGTAGGGATATTATAAGGGGATATGAGTGTGGAGACAAGATTTTGTTGAAGTTTTCACTTTAAGATGTAATGTAAGACTTATGAATATATCTAGTGTTTCCAAGGCTAATAAACTAATTGGTCTTTCAAGACTTGATCTTTTGTGATCATACCAAGGTTATGTCATAATGCACCGACTCTGGGTAACTGGGGTTGGGGCGTTACAATATAACAAAGGTTAGAAAACAGATTAATCTCATGAGACTATTGATACATCAAGGGACTATCTATAACTGGGTGACACCCATGTGGGCATGTCCAAAAAATTCCTCATATATTTGAATTATTGATTTAATTCATGAACAATGTCCCATATCATAAAATATATATGCTGAGTAAAGAATACAGATTTATCAGTATTTCCTTATATAAAAAGTAACTTTAAATATATAACACCTTATATATAAGTGATATATGGTTAAATAAATAAAAATATACGTGATAAATAATATGTATAGTTAGGGGAAATTTAATTTCTAATAATCACATGTTAGTGAATATTTCATTGGAAAGTTAATGAGTACAGAAATGAACCAAGAAAGTGAGTTTCAATACTTTACCTATTAAAAATTATCATAAAACATCCATATAATGAATAAGTATAGTATCCATCCATCATATACTCATTTAAGTTGGAATAAAGGGTTGTTTTCATTGATGAATAAAAATAACATAAAAAGAACTTTAAAACATTCTTGAGGAAACATCATTTTCAATTTTAAAATAACTTTTAAAAACTAAAAGATCCTAAAAGTTTTGAAAATAATTATATTTGAATATAATATTTTAGGTTTATAAAGTAATCTCTAAAACATTGAGTTTATAGGATTTTGGGAAATTCTATACATTCCAAGTTCGTTAAAACAAAGATACCATGCACATTTTCAATAAAAGAAAAAATGATCATTGTTTTGAAAATAAAATGAATATTCCTTTCAATTTTTTCTATTTAAAGTAAAAATTGTTAATAATTTCTTAGTAAAATAATTTTTAAAATTTTTAAAACATTTTTGAAAACATTTTTAGAAAACCTGTTTTTGGAAGAAAATAGATTTCTGACCGAAGAGAAAAATGAAGTCAAAATTTCTTAAAAACATTTTATTAATTATTTTATGTGATAAAGAGTTGAAAAAATTGTAATATTACTTCAAAATATCAGGAATAACCATAGGATAATAAAATGAAATTATTTTATTAATAAATGATCAAATAATTTCCTTCAACTAAAATTTAAGAATAAATAATCTTGATTATAGTGAGATTGTGAAATAAACCCTTACAATGATCATAAAGTTTAAGTGAGAATGAATCAATGAATTAATGATGTGTATCAACTATAAAACTAAATAAAAAAGTGTAAATAAAACATAATATAATCAAAATTCATTTCACATATAATCTTATAATATAGAATATGGAAAAAAGTAATATAACATAATGAAAAGAAATCGAATTATGAAATATTTTACCACTTGGTTAATCTTAAGTTAAATCCCTAAGGATGAAATGATTCTAACTGAAACCTAAAATTCCATTAATTATTAATTTATAATTATATTTCATGTAAATGGTTACTATATATACTATATAAAATAAATTAGGTGTATAACATTATAATATGCTTCAATGAAGGGAAATTGAGATGAAGTCCCTTACCTCATGCCTCCTTTTTTGAAAATGATTTAAACTAATGTATATTGGTTATAACAATGTTATTAACATATAATATAACCATATTTATCTTTATAATATCATTTATGATCCTTTAATAACATATTATCCCTTATTCATTAATAATCATTCATTATTTTCATTGTTTCAGGTGTAAATTGTCTTGTTTTCTCATGTCTGTTTTGTCATGAAATATCTGGTTCTTACACTTATTGTATAATCACATCATATACATATTAATAATAATGTCATAATTATCATATTTATATATCACTTATAATTTTAACACCAATAATGAAATATGGTTTTGATAAATGAATCACATTACGATCATGGAGATGGCAAGCCATACATACGCATGATTAACATTTTTATTTTTCAAAGATCATTATGGAAAGGAGGTGAGTAATATTTTACCATTACATAATTATAATAATATAATAAATAACATATTAATTCTTAAAATATAATTATATATATTATCCATGTGGTATGGTTATGAAAATAGAGTCACATCACTTCGTGAAGGCAGTAGTCCACACGCACACAAATGACGTTACCATCTCTAAGTGAGTGAAAAGGTAAAATGAAAATGATAAATAATATTTTATGAATGATAAATATTTAATTTAAATAAAAATATTTCATTTATATCACACATATTCATTAAATCTATCATTATTACAATCCATATAAAGCTTTAGTGAAAAATGAATTACATTGCTTTGCGTGGCGGTTGTCCGTCATACACATGAGTGACTTTATCGTATCCCCTACAGAGTTGAAAGAAAAAAGGTATATATATATATGATATAATGAATCCATAGGTATAATTATTTTATAAATTTTATCTATATACTTTATATCCATCATTATACCCAACCTTGAGAGGTGGTAATGGAAAAAAAAATGACGTCAGTTTGTGAGGCAGTAGTCCTCCGTACACACAAATAAAGATTTTATAACCCATTAAATGGAAGTGGGGATGGTTTTATGTCATTAAATTAACATAAAAACATGTTATTATATGTAATATACTGATTTTATTATATATTAATCTTTTAATAATAATTTAGGGAGGTGGATAATGAAATAAAATAAAAATTCCCATTTAAGAATATTACCTCTTCTTTGGGTAACCTCCTTAGGCTTGCACCAAAATCCTTCCTAGGTTGGATTTAAGAAAAAAATTAGGAATATAAGATGATTTTATGGGATTTAATAATTTATTTTGGGTAGGAATTGGTCTAACCAGAATAGTGTGAAGGTGTGAAGAAGAGAAGAGAGGGGGTGGCTTTTTATAAGTGAGGTGAGTGGCACACTTGTAATTTTAAAAGGGAAAAGGTATACCCACATTTTTCACATTCTAAAAGGGTTAAAAATGTAGTATTATAGAGAATTAGACATTATAAGGTCAATATATGGCCTTGAAATAGAATTTATACAAGTTTTCAGGTCATTTTAAACCTTAAAGTTTCAGTTTAACCCATAGTAAACCTATTTTTACCTAAAATGCGGTAAATAATTTTTATAGTTTTTACTATTCATTATTGTAAAAAATTAAGTTAATATTTTTATATAATATAAATTATTTTTATTAAAAATATTGAACCCATTTTTCCAAATTATATTCTCATAAGTGTAGAAATTTTATTTAGAATTAATCCCACAGATGTGATGGGAAAGTGGGGTTTTAAAGAGAAAATGTTCAAAAGTTTACAAATATTTTACATCAAATTTCAACATGAAAATGAATAAAATGACCTAAATATAATCGATATATATATATATATATATATTTAACTTATCTAATTATACTTTTAAAAAAATTTAAAATAAAATTTAAATTTATAAATAATTTAAATAAAAATGCATTTTTTGATTAAAATTCAGTATTTTTCACATTTATCGAAAAATGAAACATTTCAGAAAAATCACAAATATTCACCCTAAAATAATTTTTATATAATTACTTAAAAAATGAATTTAATTTTATGAAATAAATTTTCTAAAAGTGGTAAAAAATTATTTTATATTATATGTGTAAAGTGAGGCTAAACCGTCTTCTAGAAAAAAATACAATTGTTCAAAAAACATTTATTTTTTTTAACTGATTCTTATTTTAGTTTTAATAAATATATAACCATTTTTTTCATAATTTAGTTAGTAATATTAATACCCACATATTTAATGGATAAGATATAATGATATACTATATTATGGTTTATTTCAATATGGGGTTTTGTGTTCTGTAAGCTATTGAAGAGATTAAATTTAAAGAAATATATTTCCTAGGTTATTTAAGTTCAATGTTCTGTGTCACATATTCTATCAATTTTTTTTAATATTTTAAAATCTCAGGGTGTTACATTATCCACACCTTTAATAAATTGGTTCCTTACAATTTAATCTTGATCTTCGTAATCAAGGGTTTGGAATTTGGAAATACTATTGTTGAAAAACCCATATCATAAAAGGGTTAATAAAACATCCTATTAATATGAGTAAAAGGGAAGTAAAAGGGTCATATATAATAACATATGACAAGGTTTGTAAGCAGGATAACTTTGGTTTCATGTGAAGATATGGATATGGAAGGAAGGCTTAAATATTATAGAGAGTGATTGAGGTCATTGATCACAAGAAAGTGGATAATAAATGAAACGTTAAGGACCTAAAAACCATAAATCTGTGATGATTTAAAAGACTATCTGATTCATCAAATATGAATTAAATAAGACATTTTTTTCAATATCCTTTCCCGAAGTTGAGTAATTCATTTACTGTCTAATAATATAATAAAATATACTTATGTGATATGTTTCTATTTGATATGAACAATTTAATCCTTTGAACGTGCTTTGATCAATTTCCAATTGAATTCTTAATCCAAGAAATAGATATCCAAAAAGAATTTTTTATGTCTGGACCACTAAAATTCAATTTTAATGGATTATAAGATGTATAAAATAGTGAAAATTCTTTATGTATGTCACTAATTGTTTTCCAAACCCAATATAGTTAGCACAAGTTATCTGATATAATACATTAATCTATAAACTTCAATATTAACACCATTGGTTCATCATTAATAATTATTTATCAAATATTTTTATTAAAAAAATGACATATTAACCAGGAAATCAAATAGGCTAGTGGTAGGAATTAAACATTTATCATCCTTTGGTCATGGGTTTAATCCCCATGGCCTTGCTGAATGTGACATGTTGTCAGTCAGCATATGAGTTGTCCTTTTCTAAAACAATATCAATATAATCCATATAATATTTGAAAATTGTGATGATCCATAATTATTAAAAAATCAATGATATGATAAACCTCAAATGTTACAAATAACTTAAATATTAAGTGAAAAAATTAAAGGCATTCTTCCCTAAATAACTATTTCATATAAGAAACCAATGGTTTATATTCCCATAAATGTTTTAAAAAAAAATCCTTAATCATGTTATATTCATAGTACAATTTATTTAAAAGGGGTATTTAAGAATATGGACTTATAATCAACCTTAAACTCCTAAACACATGACGGTATACATAAATCTTCTGTTAATAAAGACTTATATGCTTCTAAAATTTTATAGAATCCTTAAACGTTTCATGTTTTTTATAACAAAATACCATTAGTAAAAATACTTCAACAATATAATTATGGAATCCCAAATAATATTTCAAATATTTTATTTCAACATTGGTCTTTAATTTTTACAAGAGTTAACCTTTTGAGAGAAAATTGACTCAAATAATGACCAGGTTCCCCAAATTGGAGATAACAAACTATAAATGGATCCCTATGATGAGTTTTATGTCCTTTTATCACACCATTCATTTTTCCTCAGAAATTATTTACTTTATGACCTTCCCTTCCACACATAAAATCATTTTTTTGTTATATTGAGACAAATTCCTTGGTTCATCTTTCCAAATTTATCTCACGATGTAAATCAATCCTTCTATCCTCTATGTTCTCTATCACTTGATCTATTAGAGATATCTACTCTTCACTTATTTGGTGAGTCTAGGAGTTAGATATAATATAGGTTATTAATAATATTTTGGAAAATCTGTTTAATAATAATCAAAATATATTCCACTCCAGTAATCATACCATTTGGTTGCTCATAGTCACAACCTTTTCCTTTATAGTCAATATTTACATGATTCATTTTGGATACAGATGTTGACTAAAACCAAAAAACATTTTGTGAGTAACAATAATCATTGTGGGAAAACCATAAATTCATTTATAAGATGTTTAAATCATGACACATTATTTTAAATATAAGACACCTTAGGTTTAATCTAGATTATTCATTTTCATTATGTATTAATATAATTCATAATGGTTTATAAAAAAATGTGAATTATTCGAAGCATATCCCCCAGGAGTGTCAAACCAGTTGCACAGTAAGGCCCATTTTTGTGCACCGGGTGATGAATGGGTCAATCCCAATACACCCTTTTGAGAGTTATTACCCCTATATACATCTTTTCTAGACCCATTTCCACTTTTAGTATCTATATAGGGATGTATTTCTAGGGAAAACCACATAATATATTCCTTACTGAGAATTTTGGTTTGTTCCTCTATACACATCCTCAAAGTTTATCATAGGATTACATTCCATAATCTATATTTTTATTAATCTAGTTCTCAAGGTTTCTACTAAAATTATTATAATACTAATTGTAACAACCCCAACCATAGTAACCTGGAGTCGATATATTACTTTATTACATTGGCATAATATACAAGGAATCACATCCCAACGGACTAAATTGTTTAGATGTCTTTGTAAACTAGACACATGCTTGATTCTTAAATTACATTTGAAAATGAAAATTACAACATATTTTTTGGAGTAATGTTATTCCCTCTAGAATATCCTTGAATATCAATCATAGTACACTTCATGGATTCTTAGGAATGAAAAAAATAATGGAGAGATGAAATGCTCAATAAGGGTTAATTAATGTGAAATATATCATGAATCAATATGCATAAACGACATGGAAAGGTAAATAACTGAACACACATGCCATTTAAATAATTTTAATATCATGATTAGATAATACATAATCTACATGGAAATATAAATAACTAAAAATACATTCCATTTAATCAATAACTTGAACGTCACAACTGGATATGGAATAATCAATATGGAAAGGTAAATAACTGAAAACTCATACCATTTAATCAATAAATTGAGAATGAAATTCATCCAAAGACAATATCATTATGATGATATCATGGATAAAAATAATTGAATTCTCAAAGAAGGAAATGCTTAATTATTATAAATCATGATATTAGGCATCATAATACCTTTACCGTTAATACTTTCCTTGAGATACTTTAAAATGATGGGTAAAAATCCATTTAAATAAGGTTAGCCAACTAATTCGTCTCATGAGTCAACCAATTCATAGAGGGGATATCTATAATCAGGACCACCCATTTTTTAATTTCCAAATAATTCCTCATATATAGAATAATCAATTTAATTCTAGAACAATTTTCCTTACCTTTAAATATTCGTATTGAGTAAAGAATACATATTTATCAATATTTTCCAACATAGGAAAACAACATTCAATGTATAACAACATATATAGAAGTGATATATGGTTTAAGAAATAAAAATATCATTGATAAATAATATGGATATTTTTGGTAAATTTAATTTCCAATGATCACTGGTAAGTGAATATTTCAAATGAAAGTTAATGATTACAAAAATAAATCAAGAAAGTGAGTGTCAATATGTTCCATAGTAAAAATTGTCATAAAACAAGTATAGAAATAATAAGGATAGTATCAATACATCATATAACCATTGGAGTAATAATAAATTATTTTTTTCATTGATGAATATAAATACCATAAAAATATATTTAAATCATTATCTAGGCAACAACCTTTTCATTTTGAAAATAAAATTTTAAAACTAAAAGTACAAAAGACATTTTGAATAAAATTTCTTAAAAAATAATATTTGAAATGTATAAAGGAATAATTAAAACATATAGTGGTAATTATGGTATAAATGAGTAAAACTTCCTTTAATGAATCATTTGAAAAAGTTTAAATTTTTTTTGAGAACATGTTTTTATAAACAAAATGTTTTGGAAGAAAATAGATTTCCGACCAAAGAGAGAAATGAAGTCGGATTTTATTATAAACATTTTCTCAATTATTTTTATTACCAATGAGTGAAAAAATGGTACTATTACTTTAAAAAATAATGAATAACCATAGGAGAATAAAATTAAATTGGTTTATGGGAAATTTCCAAATAATTTCCTTTAACTAAATTCAAGAATAAATAATCTCGATTAGAGTGAGATTGTGAAATAAACCATTACAATGATCACAAAGATGAAGTGAAAATTAATCAATGAATCAATTATGTGTATCAACTATAAATTCCCATAAAACAGGTGGTATTACAATATAATATAATTAAAAGTAATTTCACGCATAATCTTAGAATATCAATTATGATGAAGAAGTAATATAACCCAATGAAAATAAATTGAGTTATGAATTTTTTTACCTCTTGGTAACTCTTAAGTCAAATCCACTTGGATGAAATTAATTAAATTGAAACAAAAAATACCATGATTTATTAATAAATCATGATATTTAATGTCAAATGGGTATTATATAAACTAAATAAAATAAATTAGGTGTATAACATTACAATATTCCTCAATGATGGGAAATTGAGATGAAGTCTATTACCCACACTTCCTTTTGGTTATACATGATTTAACCTCCTGTATAGTGGTTTTAAACATGTTATTAACTTGTTAAATAAAAATAAAAATATTTATAATATCATGTAATATCCTTTTATAACATATAATCCCTGTTCGTTAATAATATTTCATTACTTGCTTTGTTTTGGGTGTTAATTGTATTGTTTTCTTACGCATGTTTTTTCATTAAACATATAGTTCTTATTCATATTATATAGTTCCATCATATCGATAATAATAATCATGAAATTATTATCATAGTTATATATCAATTATAATTTTAATACCAATCATGAAATATGGTCTTGATAAATTAATTATATTACGATCATGAAGACAGTTGGCCATACAAACACATGAATAATGCTTCTATTTTTCAACGATCATTATAGAAATAAGGTAAGTATTATTTTATATTTCAAGAATTATCATAATATTATAAATCATATATTACTTATTTAAATATAATTATATATATAATCCACATGGTATGGTGATGAAAAGAGTTTCACATCATTTCGTGAAGGCAATATTCTACATGTACATGAATGACGTTATCATCTTTCAATGAGTCAAAAGGTAGAAATAAAATGATGTATTATATCTTAATAATGATAAATATGTCATTAAAATTATAATATTTTATTTATATCACATATATTTATTAAATTTGTCCTCATTATCTTCTATGTAAATTGTTAGTGAAAAAAGAATCATATCGTTTCACGAGGCAGTAGTTTGCTGTATACACGAGCAACGTTATCATATCCCATAAAGAATGAAAAGTAAAAAGGTATATATGATATAATTACTCCAGAGGTATAATTATGTTATAAATATCATATATATATATACAATTTATATCCATCATCACACCCAATCACGATAGGTGGTAATGGAAAAAGGAATGACATTAGTTTGTGATGCGGTAGTCCGCCATACACATGAATGAAGATTTTGTAAACCATTTTATGGAAGTGAGGATGATTATAGGGCATACCATTAACATAAAAAAATAATTTTATATGTACTAAAATGAGGTTATTATAAAAAAATTGGTTAATAATAATTTAGGGAGGTGGAGTAATAAATAAAATAAAAACAATCATTGTTGAACATTATCTCTTCTTCGGGTAACTTCCTTAAGTTGGCACCAAAAACCTTCATAGGTTGGATTTATGAAAAAAATAAGTCTTATAGGATGATTAGATGAATTTTTTTAATTTATTTGGCTAGGGATTGGTCTAACAAAAATGGTGTGAAGTTTTGAAGAATAGAGAAAATGGGGTGACCTTTTATAAGTGAGGTGAGTGGTGCACTTGTAATTTTTGAAAGGAAAAAGGTAAAACAATATTTATCAAATGAGAAAATGGTTCAAAATGGAGTATAATTGATACTTAAACGTTATAAGTTCTACATATGGTCATAAAATATATTTTATACAAGTTTTTAGGTCATTTTAACCCTTATCTTTTTAGTTTAATCCCTTGGTAAACACATTTTTACTTTAACCATGGTAAATAATTTGTACTATTTTTACTATTAATTATTTTAAAAAATTAAGTTGAAATTATTTGAAAATATTAATTATTATGATTAAAAATATTCAATCTATTTTTCCAAATTAAATTCACATAATTGGAAAATTTTAATTTAAAATTAATTTTATAGACGTGATGAGAAAACGAGTTTCCAAAGAGAAAATGTTTAAAAGTTTACAATGTTTTTATATAAAAATTTAAAATTAAATTATAAAAAATGACCTAAATTAGATTAATTGATATAAAATTTAAATATTTTTACATTAAAAAAATTAAAATATAATTTAAATTTATAAATATTTTAAACAAAAGGCATTTTTTAATTAAAATACAGTATTTTTCTCTATTCATCTAAAAATGAAATAATTCAAAAAATACCAAATATTCAACCTAAGAGAATTTTGATATTATGAGTTTAAAAATTAATTTCATATTAATTTTTTTTCTAAAATTGGTAAAAATTAAATTTAAATTTTGTGCAAAAAGAGTGATTAAACCATCTTATAGAAAAAATACAGTTTTTCAGAATTTTTTTTTCTATTTTAAATGATTATTATTTTATTTCTAATCAATAGATAACCATAATTTTCATAATTAATTAGTATTATTCATAACCTCTAATTTAGTGATTAAGTTATAATGATATACTATATTATAGTTATTTTTGAATTGGGGTTGCGTTTTTCAAAAGATTTGAAGAGATTAAATTTAAAGTAATATATTTCATGGGTTGTTTAAGATTAATATTCCGTGTCACAGACTCTATCAAATAAAATGTTATTAATTAAAAATATTGAGGTGCTATAATTTTATACATTTATTTATAGGTATACGTTTATATTTTATGTTTATTTTATTTATGGGTTCATTGGGCATATTACAAGATAGTTTCTTAGAGATTTTGGTGAGTTCTATAAGGTCTTTAGACGGTGAATGATTAGATCACGGTTTGGGGAAACCAGGAAAATTCCTCAGGTAAACTTATGGTGGGATATAGAAGTCTAGGAGGAGTCACGTGATCGGTTCATGAGTAGGGAAAATTGTATAGATTTATTTTGAAACTGTGTGACATGGGATATAGACATTTCATTTGGTTGGATTATGGTTTTCCAAAATGTGTGGTTTGGGAGTTTTAAGATAGTGGTGCCTGCACGGTTGGCAGAATGTTTGAAAAACTGTATGACCTAACCATGTTATGAAATTAATTAAATTCAAAATTTGTATTTTTAACATAAAAATTCCCCTAAACCCCTCATTATTCTTATTGTGTTCTAGTCTCTCAACCCTCAACCCTTATTTAGGCTATTTTGGTGATTTTCATTGATCCAGAGTTGATTTCACTGGATCTTGGTGTGTTAGATCTAGAAAATCAAGGTATGTTTTCCATTTCTTCTTCCAATTCTATATATCTTCATTTCCTCTTGAGATGAATTTTATATTGGAACTTTTATATCCATATCCATTGGTTAGGACATATTTTGATACAGTTTTGTTGGGAGTTTTTATGAGAATGAAGGAGAAATACTACATCCACCCTATTTGTTTCATTTTATTTGATGATGGTTTCTATTGAGAGGTAGGTGGATTTTATATCTCTCCCCCTCTCTCCAATTATTCTATAACTTGAATTATTTGGATTTATAAAAAACTTTATTATGTTTTTCTAGAAAAAACATTGAAGAAATATTATTGAAACCCCTATTAATATATAGTTTTAGAAAGATGCACAAAATATATTTACTTAAATTATTAATATAAAATTTGTTTAAAGAAAATTTGTTTTGTAAATAATTTAGGACACATAGGTTGGAATGTGTTCATGGTTGTGTTAAGAGGGGCCTTATTGAATTTGGACTTAGATGCCTATTCTAATTAGGGTAAGTGGATGCACGAACAAGTGATGACATGGTACATAAGATGAGTTACCACTCATGAGTATTGGGACTATCATATAAGATGAATTAACGTGTTTGTGAGTGTATGAAAAGGGTATTCTAAGAAGAAATAATAGGTAAACTACTTAAAAAATGATTGTTTTGTGAATTGATTTAATCAGGTAAAGATTGTTAAATTATGATTTTTATATAAAATGTTTTTATATAAATCTTTCCTACTTTTATATGAAATACACTTGATAAATTTTTTTCAAACTATTGCATGTTTTATATAAATTTTTTTATATACATTTTCTATTATTGGAGTGTGTAGGAAGATTCTTGTGAATTTCTTACTGATTTGATATACTCACCCCTGTATATGAACTTTGGTGTGTATGAAGATTCATTTTTCATGACACAGGTAAGGAGAAGAATTAATTTTTTTTAGTGAAGAATGAAGATGTTATAGGATAGGTAATGGTGGTGTGGGCTAGAGGAGTTAGATTTAGATATTTAGAGTGATTCAATAATGGTGTAATTGTGTTAGGATTTATTTTTTGGTTTTGATGGATATTGTATCTTATTTTCTACTAATACTATAATTTATCTTTTTTTCTTAGATTTTTAGTTGTTGTTTTTACTCTAATGAATCATTTAGTATCATGGTTTTGTTTATATTTTTTTCTTTTATTGGTTATGTATGTTAAATGGAAAATCATCCCCCAATGATATTGTATGCCCTTGGAATTTATTTCCAGCCTCTGGTGTCTTGGGTATGTCACATAAGATCATTATAACATCTTCCTCTTCCAAAGAAAATGGGTCAAGGGAAGGATCTTACACTGATCAACCAGTTTATTGGATTATGGAATATTATTGAGAGTACCCTGTAGAGGGTTTATAGGTATATTTTATGGTGTAATAATACCACATGAGTTAACAAAAGTGGGAAACCATAAAATATGACAACAAAACATAAGCTAAATCATAAAAAATTACCGAATAACCAAATATATAATAAACGAAATAACATAAAAACAAAACCTTTCATGAAAAATGGAATACATGCACAGTCCGTGACCCATGCACCCCACCCATTAGGAAGGGTAAACAAATCCTAAACAAAAAAAACATCTCTAATGTCCCCTGAAAAATCAAGGGAGGTTACTAAGAGTGTTTTCTAGACACTCCTTCATACCTCTTACCTAAATATTGAAAATCACATCTTGGGTTTATCCTAACATCCCAAATATCATATAACCAAAACTTGTGGCTATGATGCCATTTTTTCACAAACGAATTTGAGTCTTCCATCAACTAGGCACCTAAACCAATTCTTGGAAATGATCTAAGGGTCTTTCCAATCCCCATAGGCTAACAAATAGTGCCCGAGCATCAAGAATTTCTTTAAGGAATGGTTTACCTAATAAATTCATCAAAAAAATATAAATAGAACCTCAAGAAAACCATAAAAATAACATATTAATAGTAAACATAGAAGGATAGAAAAATTAAGTTCAATATCAATGTACAAAAGGAGTGACATGAGGAGGTACATAGCTATAAAAAATAGTAATAAAGTCATATAACTAGATCCCTAAAATAAATAATATTTCTACCCATCTCCGTGTGACAGGAGGGTTAACCTATCAATATGTCACCATCATCACACAACCAAATATCTTCTATCAAGAGTACCCATCACCACCATAAAATTCCTTAATTTTACCTTTATATGAAAAAAGTCTACATACACCCATTTCATGTATCTAGGGTGTGGTAACAATATCCCAGTAGGGTCCCACTAATCATTTCATGAATAACCATTACTAGACTAAAATAAACATTCTAGTTTGAAATGAAAAATTAAATAGAAACATGCTTTGGATATTTATAATAAATTGATGAATTTTAATAACAAAAAAACACATCCACGAACTATGGGAAAGCCCTAGTAAGGACCAATATGAAGTCTTAGTGGTAACCACATCCACATATCAATTAAAAATTGTTCCCATGCTCGTTCCACAAGGGTGGACTAAGCTAAAGTCCTAGCTAAAAGCACATTTGTAGAATAATTTTTTAGTTAACATTATGTTGTAGTCCAAGGTATAGGGAGGGTAGACCATTAAATACTGGTACATTTCATATTCGTTCCACCTAGGTACCTTGGGTTCCAATGTTATATCCACCTTTTAATCAATTCAATTTCCAGTTTCAATCGACATTATGAACTAAAAATTCCATATCAATCCATTTCCCTTTCAATATAAAAGGAAAAAAAAATTTAAATCAACCAAACAAACCCATATAGTTCTCAAAATTCCCCTCTAAGAACATAATAATTTTAGAAATCTTTATAAATTTCTATGAGAATATTCACTTTATCAAAGAATTTCACATCATGAAACCCCCTACATTTAACAAACACAACCATTAAAAAATAGATGGAATCTATAAAAAAGAGAGAAGGAAGACCCTAAGGAAGTTAGATTAGACCATGAAAATCAAGAACTACACTATTTAATTTAGATGACACAAACCATAGGACATCATGTCCATGGGGAAGAGATGAAACTAAGAATAAGGGAAAAAGGAAGCTTAAAAAGAGTATAGGAGACTCTTGATTGGTGAAACCTTGAATAAAATTGGTGAAATACACAAAAATCATCACCTTAGAACAAAACTACTTCACCCAGGAAACATTGCTTCACCCGGGCACCACTGCTTCACCCAAGAACCGGTATAGCTAGTCTACATGGTTTGAAATATAATTAACTGACTATACAAAAAGGTATTGTTAAAAACCGTAGGCATGTTTCGCGGTTACATTACAATTACTTCTAACTACATGTTAATTGTGAAACACCCACTATTTTACAAAAAACTAGAAAATTTCCAATGAAAAGTCTTAGAAACAAAAGTAGAATAATAAAAAAAATAAATAGAGTTAAAAATACTTGAAAGTTACACAATGGGTGTGACAATATCCATATGAACAGATAACTATGAAAAAATATAGAATTAAAACCTTGAAAAATTATATAATAAATTTTGATATTCTCATAATTTTTCTATAAAACCTAATATATAAGAAAATGACGTTTTAAAAAAGTTAAATATTAAATTTCAATAGATAAGTAGGGTTTATTGACTAAAAACAGTCTTCCTAATTATTTATGGGTTTTATCATTGAATAATATTTTTTATGTAATTAATATAGTAATTCTAAAATGTATTATTAAAAAACACCTTAAGAGTTAAAGAATAACAAAAAACCCAAAGTAAGATACTTTTAGGTAATTGGATGTAATTAAAATATATTGAACAATAAATAAAACTATGATAATTTTAATACAAAATAAAATAAAGGTATTTTTATAGGATTTTATTCTCACAATATGGCTAATAAAGTATATAACAAAGGGAACTTGTTTTTTGAGGAATAAATACATGTAATGTTTGATAAAAGTAATATATTTGTAAATAATAATTATATACATATTATTTTTTAATAATATTTTTGAATTAGACATAAATTGATTAAGATTTTTTTCAATTCAAAAGTAAAATTTGAAAATTCTTATAATGGGGAGTTTGTATAATCATTTTCTAAATGTAAAATACTCTTAAATACCATATTAGAAAATATATTTTTGGTGATATTTTTATTGGAACTCAAACAAGGAATTAAATTAGAAATGAGTGAGAGTAAAAAATTTATTTCAAAAATTAATCCCAATAAAAACAAAACAAAAAATGAAATATTTAGTTTAAAAGGAAAATTAGATACAAATCCAAGTAAATATAAAAAAGTAAAAAAGAAATACTACTTCATAATTTGATTAAATATACTAAGAATAAATACAAATTTATAATTAATATATGTGAAAATGGATACAGTTAGTGAATTACCATAAATAAAAAAATAAATTCCAAAGATTGAAATAGTGGGAAAACCAATTCTTTTATTTGAATAAACTTCAAGTCAGGTCTTGTATGATGTAAAAGAGACTAAAAAGAAGGAAGGGGAAGTGAATAAAGTTAAAGATTATAAGTAGGTTGAAAAAATAATTGAAAATTAAATACTCTTGATGTGGTGTTTTCCTTTATATTATGGTTTACATCAATTTAAATTAAAATATATTCATGGGATAAATTACTATATTTGAAATATACTATTTTTTAATTTAACAAAAAAATTAATGGGATTATTATATATTTAATTTTTATATATACAAAGGTGCATATTTCTTAGGGAAACCTATATTAGGGGAGGAAATTAAAATTTTAATTAATATTATATTAAATTTATTAATTTTATTCAAGAGTAGTTGTATATAAAAAATGATTAAATGTGTTTTAAATTATTTTAAAAATTGCAGTTGTTTTTTATAAGAACAATTATTTCATTCACTATTACATTGATTTTTAATATATTATTTAAAATATTTACATTTTTTTCATATTGTGGGGATATATTTTTGTAAATCACTATGAGTGCTATATTGGACTTTTATTTTTCCCAATAATATAATATAGACTTTTTAGATGATATATACACACATAGATATATATTTTTCATTATTTATTTTCATATTATAATTGTATTTTGAGTAAAATATTGGATATAAAATATTGGGTATTGTACAACTAGTCACATATCCTTATTTTTTTCCAAAATTATAAAAATATTTATTTGACATATTTTTTCCCTTGAAATCATTATGCATAATAATGTTTTGTTTTAACATAAATTTTTATGACTTCTTAAATTTTATTTATTTCAATTTATTTCTTTAAAAATTCATGAAGTTTATTTATGATTTTTTTGAAGAAAATTAATAGTTATATTGGGTATATGATAGGAAAAATTCATATTATTATTTGTTTTCCACTTATCAATGATCCAGGATATATTGTGTAGATATATATGATATATATATTTTTTTGTTTTATTACATTTTTATCATGCACAAAAATCAAAGGATTCTTGGTGGAAATTTCAATATGTTATAATAAATTTGTATAAAGATGGATAATACATGCATATAACTTCCTCATATAGGAAGGATGTTGTGAGAAATATCACAGTGGGCAATGGTAAGGAGACACCAATGAATGAATTTGATGTTTCAAGTAGAAATTGTATAGGATAAAGTTAAATATTGATATTTTTAGTTGTGAATTTAATGGTATTGAATGTGACTTGAAATATGGAAACTTATTAGATATAAATTATTATTATAGAAATAAGAATCTTAATAAATTTCAATGAGAATATTATAATAAGTAAATCACATGGATGATTCAATTGGATTATTGTTAAAGGAATGTTTTTATAAATTAAAATGGAGTTATAAAGACTAAAGGATAATGAATTTCCATATTCTTTTATTTTTTTAATTCTTTGAAGTGACTAGGATCAGCATACTCTACTAAGAATGGGGTGGATTAGTCGAGACTGGTTTTAAAATTCCATCTTAATTAAATCAACCTTTTGAACATATTAAAAATAAATTCATTCAATTAAAGAGTCTTAACCTCACTATTGTGTGTGGAAAATATAGAGATGGTAAACAATATAATTTTTACAAGGTTTGGCCCCTTTTTTGGTAACCTACTCCTTGTCATGGTTGGTTTATCACCCAAAACATGGATTATTCACTATAATAAAATATAATTATATGTTTAAAATGATTTTATATAGTTGTAATATACCTATCTAGATTCACACCATACACCATAGTTTTACACTGCCTTCATACAAAAAGTGTATCCAAGTTTAGATAGATCTTCTTGAAATATAGATTTATTCAATAATATCAAAAGTAGATCTCTCTCGAGGAGCATTCAAAAATATTCAATATTATCTATTCACATCATACAGATCTGATAAAGAACTACTTCTCAATATCATACAATCCTGTTGAATTTTAGTTCCCAACATGATGAAGATAATGATCATAGAGCTTCAGATCTAGACCCTCTCATTTTCTCACACTTTTTTTCTTTTTTATTCTTTTTTTTGATACCATGAATCTATCTCTCATTATTTCATAAAATAATCAATATTAGAGTTACTTAGAATTACTGGAATTAATTTAATTCTAGTAAAATATTTTTCAGCTCAGCATTCTAAAATCATCTTAATGGAATCATACAACCTAATATCCTTATCTAATAGTCTTTCAAACATGAACTATGATCTCTTAAATATTTCTCACTTTCAATAACTGCATGTCTACAACATAATTCCACTTATAAGCATCTTGTTTCTTACCAGATCAATGAAAATGATTTCTAGAAACATCTCCATCTATACTTAATATAAATAATTATTCATTAATAGTGAATTTTTGAATTCAAAAAATACCCATGTATTAATTCCTACTATAATAAAGGCTTTATTTTAGAGTATTACTCTCAAAAGACTTATGTTTAGCTTCAGAAGTCTTATGATCTTGACTTATCTATTTTTCTACATCATTTTGAAGCCATATGTTCCATTAAATTCATAATATGGACCCATATACTTATGGTGAAGTCATTCGAGCATGAACTATATTTGGAATAAAATCTTAAAATTTCCCAAAGGTTTACACTTTGTGCTTAAAAAATTTACGCTCAGATCCTTTTCTATTTTTTAGTTCCAGATCATTTAACCTTAAAATGAACTTAACTACCATATATGAAATATAATCAACTGCATGACCATTTGAACTGACTGCATGACCAACTCAAATAACTGAATAAACAAATCAACTGGCCATATATGGAATCTAATCGATAACATGACCATTTGAACTGACCTTATGACCAAATCAACTAACTGCACGACCAACCCAACTAACAGAATGTGTAAGCCTACTAAATATAGGACCACATGAACTGACTACATGAATAACTCAACTAACAACATGAACAAATAAACTAACCACATTTGGAATCCAACTAAGTGCATGGCTATCTAAACTGACTCTATGTCAAACTCAAAAAAATACAGAATGAACAAAGAAAGTATAAAACTACTTTAAAACCATCTTTAATTCCCTAAAATCATCTCAAAAAAATAATAGTCCTCAAAACCTCTTCATGTATGTTAAAAAAATGTAAAACAATAAAAAATACATCAAAAAATTTAAGCTACATTGGACACCTCTATTTGGACTTGCTAGAAATATTTTTCAACTCTTTTAGAAAAAACATAGAGCTATACACATTTCCACAAGATAAATGATAATCATCATAATACAACCTATCCCATATAAGAAATGTGTTGCACTACAAAAAACATGGTTAATTTTTGAGAGAATTACATCCCATGGTATCATGAAATCTGTTCCAAGTGACATAGATTTACTATCCCACAATTCATGAATCAAATATCACTCCTAAAAAACTCTCCCATTCAACATTATCCAAAAAATTTGGATGTAATGAAAATGAAAACTTCTCCTTTTACCAAGAATTATTTTCCCCTTTAGCACAAAGTTGTAAAAAAATTTCCCCCCACTTGGAAATATAATCTAAATCCCATGTTTGGGTCCCATTCCATATATGTTCAAGTTAGTGGAGTGGGATGATCATGGAGTTTTAGCCTTAGCTCAGAGAACCTCTATCTTGGAATGGATTTTGGGTTGATATATGAAATATGACCATGATTAAAAATTTAGTTTAGTTTTATATCCACATTTCCCACTATTTATTTACTAAAATAATACCCTATGTATATATGTTTGGATCTAGAGTGTTGTATAGGGTTCTTGGAAAAATTTATTTCACTTTGATTGTATTTTAAAATCCAAAAATGGTTTCTCAGTTTCTATATTCATGTTTTATAGATTCACAACCATCCACAATACCCATATACATGCATGAGTGGTTGCCACATATTCTATATCATCTAATCTATGTTTCACTAAGTTCTAATTCTTACTTTACCAACTCATACAACCCTCATCATTAAATAAATTCCCAACTTATGTATATTTTCTATCTTTATAATCACCTGCCCAATATACATAATTTTATCCACGTTATTTCAAACCTATACTACATTTATAGATTATTCCACAATTCAATTTTCCCTGCATATATCTTAGTATTGTTTTTTCCACAAGCATTTGTGAGTATGTAGGTTTACTTTAAAATCAAAAAAATGGTTTTATAGTGATGTCTATATCCATTCTTTAAGCATTCAAATATAATAGACTTCCACCGAGTCTTCTAAATTCATTTTTGTTAAACATGATGCTATTTTTGTCTATAAAAAATTTGGAACCAACCGAAATTGGTGTTAAAAATTCTTTTGATTGTTCTATTCCAAACATTTTTTACAAATATTTGGAATATTTTTCTCATGATAAAAATATGACGTTTGGTTTCTTATCAATCTATATTCCTAAAAAATAATTCAGTTTTCCTACAATGTAAATCTCAAACTATTCTTTAGTTTTCACTGAAAATTCCCCATAAAGCTACTATTGATTAGTAGAAAAAATATCATCAACATATACTATAAAAAGTGTTGCAACTATTGATAACTCTCTTACATATATATTTATATTACCTTTTCTCCTAGTGAAACCCATTTCCTTTAAGAACCCATCATATTTCACGTACGAAGATTTAGGATCCAATTTCATGACATATGATTCCATTATCAGTCTTCATACCATAATACTATCATAATAAAGAATAAGACCATCTAGTTATTTAATAAAGACTTTATATTCAAGGTCACCATTTAAAAATTCTAATTTAACATCCATTTGGTACACTTTTTAGTGCTTGTGTGAAACTAAAACTAAAAACATCTTAATTTTTTAAGAATTTCTAATTGAGAAAAGGTTTATTTGAAGTAAATGACTTCCATTTGAGTATATCCTTTTCCTAATATCCTGGTCTTATTCCTTATCATTGCTCATTTTTCATTCATTTTGTTTCTAAACACCCATTTTGGTGCTAATGATATTCCTATATTTTGGTATTGGGAAAATTTACTAAGTTTATGTTTTTCAATTTGATCAAATTATTCAATCATATATTGTACCCATTTAATATTACCTATAACTTTTTCCATTTTTTTAGTTCAACAAGTGATATAAGTGTTTTTTGATTTTCCAGTATCAACCTTTCTCATGAATGAACAAGGTATCTTTATTAATCAATAATGTTATCTATATCAACATGTATTTTTAATCTTCAAAACTAATTCCTATCACTGCCCATGGTCTATTGTTAATCATTAGTGTATTCTAAATCAACCTCATCAGAAAATATTATAATCTTAGCTTGTTTTTCATCCCACTGGTCTAAAATCTTCATGTTTTTTCATCTAAAATCACAAATTCTCATTAAGAAGATTGACATGATTTTATTTGGTTTTCAATAATATTGAAATTTGAAAAGTATAAAAGTTTTTGCAGATGTTTTTTCTAGAACCTATACCCACTTCTATTAGATAATTACCCCTTAAATACCCCTTCATCAGCATTATCTTCAAAGTTTCCCAACATGTTACTTTGGATCTTTATAAAGCAAGGAATTCCAAACGCTTTAAATTATTTGAGAGTTGGTTTATTTTGTACTGAATTTAATAAGAAATTTAATGTGTCCAGGGTCTCAAATGACATATATTCTATATGTGTACAACATCACATGAATCCTCTCGAAAAAAATACTTTGAAGTTTTATTTTCAAAAAACATTATCCTACCCATATCCACAACAACCTTATTATTTATCTCAACAAACCCATTTTCTTGAGGAATATAAGTTGTTCAAAATTAATTTTTGATTATCTCTTTAGAAAGGAAACTTTAAAAATCAATACCTATAAACTCATTCACATGGTGAGGTCCCAATTTATTTTTGTAAAATTCCAACTCTTTTCAGCATGTCTTCTAAAAACATTGAACATATAAAATGCATCTGATTTGTTCTTGGGGAACAATACATTCATAATTTAGGTTAAATAATTTAGGAATATTATGAAATATAAACCACCTATTATTGAACTTTTTATCATATAATCACATAATCTAGTGTGTATAAGATCTGGTGGCAGGGTAAAGATAATATCTACCTACTTATGGGTTTTCTGAGTCATTTTCCCTTTTGGCTTGTTCCATACACATCATCTTGTTATCTCTTTAGTTTTGGAGAATCCCTCGCAACACCATGATTCAAAATTTTACTTAAACCCCTTTGTCCCAAATGAAATATCCTTCTATTCCACAATAAAATTTCAACTTTTTTCACTCATGTAATAGTAATCGATAAGGCTTTTTATCAAAAATAAATTCTAGAAGAACTTTTTTTTCTTTAGAAATGAACCTTCCATACATGAATCCATTAATGAAACAAGTTTCTTGAAAGTAACATCATATCCATCATCACATAGATAAAAAAACTTAAGAGGTTATGCTTTAGCTCTTCCACATATAAAATATCATTTGATTTCAAGTTTTGTGGTTCAATCTCAGCTGATCCTGCACCCATAATTTTCAAAGAGAATTCATTACCGAAATAACTATGACACCTTCATGGTTTTCAATATTATTCAAAATATTTTTACCATCAGTCATGTGGGAGGAGCATCCACTATGAACAATCCATGATCTTATTTTTCTATTGTCCCTCAAAGAAGCCTCGACAGGGCATGTTATCTATTCCTTGGATTTTCAAATTCTCCTTCTATTTTCAACATAAGTAGTCTGTGTAATGACTTAGGTTACTAATATATAAATATAAATTTTATTTAGTGTGTATAGTCGAAAAAATAAAATAATAATAATATATTTTATATTAAAATATTATTCAATAAGGTTGTATTATAAATTTTCATTTTGATAATATAGATATTTGTTTTATATTATACAATTAATTATAAATATATTAGAGAAAAATTAAGAAAATTTATTCTTTATGATTATTTATTATAAATTATATTAGATATAAATTTTCTTAATAACTGAAGATGTAAATACCATAATATACCAATTTGAAATAAATTTATATAAGATGATAACAATTAAAAGACAATTATATTAATTAGATGTATATATAATTAATTACAAAGATAACACTATGAAGTAGTATTAT
Source organism: Viscum album (assembly GCA_963277665.1). Classification (NCBI taxonomy): domain Eukaryota; kingdom Viridiplantae; phylum Streptophyta; class Magnoliopsida; order Santalales; family Viscaceae; genus Viscum; species Viscum album. The sequence goes on from OY728159.1 coordinate 164,563,983, forward strand.
ATTTATTATTAAAATAAGTTAAAAACATAGTAATAATAATTTTAGCAAACTAATATATGCATATATATATATATATATGATATGATATGATATTAGGATTATACTTATATCTATGAAAGTTAATAAAATTCTATGATAATATAAAAAAGTGTTATGAGCCCAATGATAATTATAATAAACACAAAAAATGATAGATGGTTGTAAGAAAATCATAATAATTATTAATATATAATAAAACTATAATTATATACATGACATGAAATATAGATAGTAATAATATTAATGATTATATAAAATAAGTTTCTAAAATTATAATTAAACAATTTAGTTTAGAAAAGTTATATACTTAGTATGATATAAGAAAATACTATCTTAAGATAAGGTATATAATATTTAAAATATAAATTGATATATAGATAATAGAATACATTTTTTAAGTCTACGTAAATATATAAATATATCTTTGTATGTGTGTGTGTGTAATATATGGAGAACATGTTAATGAATATATATAGTAAACCATTAACCAAAAAAATAATTATATACATATATATAAATATATGTATGTTTTTATATATATATATATCTAATTGATAAAAAAATTTAATATTATGTTTATAAAAAAACTAAAAATTAGGTTAGAATCAAAATTAATAATTGTTTAGTAAGTATATATACAAATATGTTTTTAAAAACACACACACACATTATAAAAATTAAAAAAAACCAATCAAAACAAAAATAGAGAAAAAAACTAGGGGTCATTATCTTTTGGCCAACATTGTCGCACGATCCCCCCCCATGTCGTCCACCTTATCTGCCAACCGCTGCACCCAGCCGTGTTACACATTCTCCGATGACCACCCCTTTAATCCTCATTATTCCCTTATCCCATACTCAACATCGCATAAACTCTATCACCTTTGTGCCAATTTCATCACTCTATGACTAAGTTTCATCGATGACCCACAACCTTGGCCGTCTTCTGCTCTCTCACTATCGATGTTCATCATGAGGCCATAAAATACCATGATCTCATCTAGGATGATGATTTCATTAAGATCAATATTTATCACCTTCCTTCACAATGGAAATTGATATTTGAATTATGTGGATCTGCGATACTGACAAGATCATTGGATGCATTAGACAAAACACTAACTGACACTACCTTTTGAGTACTATTGCTAAGTCATACAAAAAACTATTGTGGACTTACAAAAGATATTTACAATCCTATCCCTATTTTATATCACTACGTTTTCTTGGTATCACTTACTTAGTGATCCATTTTAATTCTAATAAGATTGGACTATAAATAAGGGGTTTTCCCTTCTTGTGTGTTCAGGCATTGACACCATGTTAAATTCCTTCCATCGGGATACCTATTCTTAACATAGTGTAAGAAAAGTGATTAATTACAGATGATATTTTAGGAGAGGGAGTTCTATAAATAAAAAATTCAATGTGATTTTGTTATAAAAACTAGATAATGGGAAATTAATTTTTAAATTATAATTTTATGCTTCAAATATTATTATCTTAAAATATTTATTTTATAGCAAAATGATTTTATAAAACCTATCCTAAATTTCTAAAACCCCCTTCTAAGGGTATATCATATTTCAAAATTGTAATTTTGTGAATAGAATGTTTCCATTTCAAAGGATGGTTTTAAAAAAAATATTGTGTAAGTGGCTTATGTTTTAAATATTTTAATTTCAAATTAAGTTTTAAAGATTTAAAATCATCATTTTATGTGTAACTGTATTTTCATATATATAATTTTATATGAAAAATATTTTTATTAAAAAATATTTTCTTTTGTAAGTAATTTTTTTATAAATTATCCTTTTTATTTATGGGTGATATTTATGTATGAAGTATTGTATGACCATTCATTATTTTATTTTGATTGGTGTCCCATGTATACTTGAAAAACATTTCCCAATATTAAAATTTATTTTTCTTGTATTCAATAAAATATACATAAGAATACATATATATAAATATATGTTTATATATAATTTTTAATATATTCAATTGCCTATGGTTAATGTTTTGGAAACGAGTTATTAATGGAAAAATCCAATGAAAAAATAGGTATGCTATAAAATGAATTGTAAAATTTTCCTCCTCGAATTTATAAACAAAAGGAGGTATGAGAAGTGAACCCAACCCTCAAGGAACTTTGTCCACCATGTGATGGGTAGGCCATACATAACCTTCAATGTTACAAGTCATTCCCCTATTTTATTTTCCAAGATTATAAACTATGTTTAGGAAAATTAATGACATTATTTTTAATAAGGAATTAACTTTAAGTATTCTATTAATTATTATTTTTTATTTTTATGATATTTCATGATTTTATACTTATATTAGTGATTATTTCGTTGTCATGGGCCACAATTAAAGAATTTGTTTTATTAAAACTTGGAATGCAGCATAGTGCCGACCAAGGTCATTTCTCTAGGAGTGCTTGTGGCTTAATTATTCACAATTCTAGATCACTCGTTAATATTTATTTTATTTTATTTTATTTTAAAAAACAAATTGATGTTTTAGTGTTGATGTTGTTTGGGTGTGTGAACATAACAACTAAAATAAATTAGTAAAACACCTTTGACAATTGTTAGTGGGGAAATGGTTTGTCTAATATTAGGCCACTAAAAAATTTCATTATCCATTTATAATGTCATCATCTAATTGATAATTCCCTAAATATGATTCATAAATCACCATTATCTACTAAAATTTCCAGATCCTACACACTTTTGAAAATCTATTAGGCACACAGAATCAAACTTCTTTTGTGGTTATATTTTATGAACATGCCACGATCGCAGACAAGCCATAAAACTCTTACCGACTATTTATTAAATTGTTTATTCCCCAACTCCATATATTTCATCATATATAAATAAAATAGAAATGAGGGAGTAAGAATCATCAGAGATTGGAATTAAATAGAAATAATTCTAAAGAAAGGTGAAAATTAATTAACCAATATAAAAACACTCCCACTATATCATCACAATTGAACAAAAACTTAAGAAATTGGAATGAGTATTTTACAAATATTGAATATCACTCTGGAATTCACCCTCATGTCAGTACTCCATATTCATGGAGTTTAATGGATCATGATCATGACATAGAGGTTTAAGAAATCACAAAGAAATAGGGGATAAGGGAACAAAAAATACCAGAAATTTTAATGAAATTGAATTAAAATGTATAACATAATTATAATGGTTACTATTCTATAATAGACAAGTGTCAAATAACTTTTAAGTGGGAGAATATAAACATATTTATAGATAGAAACCATATTATTTATCTTTTTATTCAGTAAAACAATCCCTAATTATCTTCTATTCAGCTTTATATGGGTTCCACATGTACATATTAGATGGATTCAGTTGGGAACTTGGTTAGTTTCCCCATCTTGGATATTCATTCCATAATCATGCCTCATATTACTTTGATTATATTTCTAGGATGGTGTGATACACTAATTTTAGGTGTATTTATATACCCTATTTGGTGCTTACATGAGGATATGAATGTGTTTAGTGCATGAGTCTTAACCAGAATCTAGTTATAGGATCTTTGGATTAGAGTCGAGGAAGGCAGGGTAGTCTTTAATTTGGGTTTATCTCCTTTAATAGAACTTCATCTAAGATTAGAAATTATTCTTTGATCATTAATACACCATTTTTGGTGGTATGAAAAGTTGTGGTACCCTAAAATTCATGGGGGAGTGTAGAGGTGCTTTGGTGGATCAATCTTGAACATGTGTGTGGAAGACATTAGGACTTCGGTCCTGAGTACTGTGTTAAAAGAAGTAAACACTGGTAGTTGTTTCCTCATGTGATCTCAGGTAGTTATGGTGTTTTATTCTCAAATTTCTCTCCATTAGGGAAATTATTCAAGAACCTATTTTAATCCATCTTTTTATATCACAACAGGTGGATTGGGAGTGATTTGAGGTCCTCGCTGTATTTGGTCATGCATGGAAAACACATTAAAATGAAAAATCTGATCCCAATTTCATTGAGAAGATCCATAAATATTCAAGTGTGGTATTTCTTCAATACAATATATTTGGAGGATAATTGAATTTTTTTAACATGAGATAAAATTTTAATTTGGTCTCAACACCATCAATCCAGGGTCATAGTTCTTCTCTTCACAGACTTACGTTAACCTTGGTGATATCTTTCATAACAGTGAGTCTGAGTTCATTGGTCATTGAAATTATTATCCTCATCATGTTTTATCCTTAATTATGGCTTTATAATCAATGTTTTTATAATTATTTCTTTGACTTAGTGATATGTAGGCTCTTCCCAGCTTAGAACCGAGCAACACACATTCAAATTTGTCTTTATTTAGGCTTGTTTAGTTGTCTTTGATCAAAACTAGGGTTTGGATTTGGTCAGAGGATTGTAGAACTAGATTTGAGTCATCCTATATTGCTTATTTTGTGTCCAATTAGTGGAGTCTTTTTCAAGTTCTCCATAGAATCACAGTTGGATCAACATCTGGTATTCTCGGGTAAAATTGAGCATGGTTAGATGTGGTGCACATGGGCTGAACTGATCTCACATAATGAGTGGTGAAAGGTGGAAGATAATAATTTTTGGCACATCAAGATGATTTGGTTTGAAGGATTAATTAATAGTGTTTATTGCATGGAAGGGTGTGATGTCGAGCTCTATTGTTGGAATATCATAGATATAACAACCCTGTTCTTTATTACATATTTAAATATGATTTATTACATAAAAAATTCACTTCATACAACATATAAGATTGAGAGTTCTAGTGTATTTAGGGATTATAAACAGTAAATAACAAATAAAAACATAAAACACAACATCTTATTGAAAACGTCCTTTATATGACCACTATATCCCCTTGTACATAACATTGTATAGGATATCCTGAGGACATGCATAAGAAAAGGGTGAGCTATAAAGCCCAGTAAGGATATAAACATGGAATAACATGAGGAATACAATACAATTTAGAAAATAGGCATATAAATATATCACAATAGAAACATGAACATAAAGGAATGATAAATCATGATAATCATAACATGGAAATGTGACAACAACATTTAACATGATATTAGCATGAGCCAAGGGTCACTCCACATGAAACATGAATAAACCCTCATTGAACATGAATCATGAGTAAACCCTCATTGAAATTGAATTATCATGAGTCAACACTCATTGAACATGAATTATTATGATACTATACTTTTCCCAATGTATTGGAGTTCTATTAAGGCGCACCCTTCATAAACATTTCATTTCATGCATAAGTGTGCCACCTGAATCATATAACATGGAATCAATCAACATAATAAGTTATTCCACGATTAAGGAATGTGGAATAATTACATGAAAGTACCATTAAATATTTATATGTGCATAAAGGTGAATACCCTTGATAGATACATGGGTATGGTATTCACTACACAATACTCTTGGCTTGAAAAACGTGGTGCAATTTTTGCAACATAACAACATGAAATAAGGATTCATAAAAATAGTTTATGAGAGAGAAATGGGTGTCTCATAATATGTATATTAAATTTATAGTAAGTGGGTTAATATAGATACATTTCCCAAAAAATGTAATGGAATTTAGATATGTAATACAAAAGAATATCTTGAATGTAAATGAGGAGAGAGAAATTCCTTACGGAATTTCGGCATGGTAACAGGTGTACATGGGAGGAATTAATGAGATAGAAAGGAGATATCTCATTATTAAAACATGAAGAGGGAAGTATGGGGGAGTTAAGAAATCATACCCCAATATTTTCAATTGAAAGAAAAAGGACATAATAACATAAAGAAACTTGGATAAAAATTAGAAAGGAAGAAATACCTTACTTGAAGTGTGATCCCAAAGGCTTGGGAGGGGATTGAGAGAGACTTATTGGGAGATTGGGGTGCCTTGGGAGGATTCTAGAGAGATTAGGTAAGAGGTTGGACTAAATCCAAAGGCTTTGAGTGAAGAGTAAGTGGAATCTTGGGTGGGTTTATATAGGAAATGAGAGGTAATTCTTTATTATTTAGGTTTGGGACACCACATATTAAACTAATCAAAAAACACAAACCATCCCATGGGTTTTTCCCATGTTTTTTGAAAAAGGGGAGTGGAAAACAATATTTTATAAGTCCAATGGCATAACTTCTTAATATAACAGGGTTTCTTATGTGGAGGTGAGTCACACTCTCATGGAAAACAATTTAAAAAAACAAAATGTTTTATATGTCTTGAAGGGTCCACTAAAGCTTTGTAAAATAAATCAAACAAACCCAAATCACAATATTTTAATGGTAAAAAATTTATTGGCCGAAAATAATTCTTATAGTATTTTATTACATCACTATTGGGTAAAAATGATGTCATAAAACACATTATATATTTAAACGATATTTAATTTTCACCTAAATATTCGACTGTCTCAGGAAATTATGAAAAATTAACCGTTGGATAATTTTGAAACCATGATTCAAAAAATAATCTTCATTTTATCTAAATAATTTTATAAATTTGAAAATTTTTTAATTTTAAAATAAAAACTGACATTTATAAAAAATTCATGGGTTTTGACAAAAAAAACTTTCAAACCTTAGTAAAAATTACAATTACATTCATAAAATTATTCGATCATTTATATTTAATAAAAAGAAATTTAATAATAATACTACTTTATTAAAATATTATTTAATTCAAAAATCTATTAATTCATCAAAATAGATATCTTAGTTAAATATTAACTAAAAATATAATTTTCGCTTTAAAAAATCTTTACAAAGTAACAATAATAAATATAATGTATAATATTTATAAAAAAAATAATATACATAGTCATAGTTCTAGGGTCTTGTTACATAACCCCTTAAAACACCTTGCATAAGACCTTAGGGTAAGGTGTGAAATGGTGACAAACACTTGGTGTGGCTCAGATAACATTGATCGAGTGGTAATCTCTATCAACTTCCACTACTCTCGTAGGTGGTTCTGCTCGAGCTTAACCTATTCAAGATCAACTTGGGATTGGTCAAGAGTGAAGCCCAATGATTCCACCTCCTTTCATAACTCTGAAATATGGTATTCATATAGGTAAAGTCTACTAGATGAGGCCATCACTTCATTTGTTTGAGTAAATTGAATTTGTTAATGACCTATATTTATACAAATCATGTGATCATTGTTCAAAGACTATATTAGTAATGGTCACAATTCTTAACAGTATTTTAAAGCCCAAAAAATAGAACCAAATAAGTTCACACATTTTAAAAAACCATAAGAAGACATTTAAATAGATCAAGAGGAATTTTCATTAATGAAATTCTGGGTTGTTACAATAGATGAGGAGGTATGGTAGTAGGAGATGTGAACAGTCACATAAACCCCCCCCCCATGATAGCATTTCTCCCTTTACAATAGTAAAGAACATAGTGGTAGTGAGTTTATAGTATTGAACATTAGCATTCACCAAATGGGATTCTCTATAATTTCCACCTTCCCACCCCAATTTCCCCTTCCCTTGTCAGGACCTCCCATACACCCCCACTCCTGCCCACCTCCTCCCTTGTCGAGTACCCCTACCCACCCCTCCTACCTAATCAATCCTACTATTCCCACCTCCATGATGCACCTAATGCCATCCATCCATCATCAAGCACCCATCCCACCCCTCCCCCTTCCATTGATCCCCCATCCCACCCCCTTCTATTTTACACCTTCTTCTATACCGCCCATCATCCAGCCACCATAGAACCCCATCCCGCCCCTCCTCTCTCTACCGTATAGCCCCCATCATTAACCTAATTCACCTTTCATCGAGACCCCTCCTCCCCTATTTTCAATCCACCTCCTCTCCCAACTGTGAATCCCCACATTGAGACCCATCCCCCATCCCCTATTATGGATCCCCACCTATATTCCCCCACCATCAATATTCTTAGAAGATGACCCCCTAGCCAAAGTCCCACCATGATTTTTATCTGGTTCCCATAATTCCCTTCCCTTGGTTCCTCTTCTGTTCAGCTACCCCAATCCCTTTATTCCACATTTTCTCAGTTACCTCTACCCCTCTACTCAAAACCCACTCCCCCTCAGCAACTGGGACCCCTTTTGTCCATGTATGTTTTTCATATTACTTGTAATTTCTTAATTTAGTATTAATATCCTTGGTTGTGTTATCATATAGTATTTATACTAGATTTGATAACTTCCCCGTCTATAATAGCATCCTTGAGTAATTTTTCTTCCTCTTCTTAAAATTTTTATTCAGAATTTGGCTTCATTGGTTCATAATTTTTTATGAATTAAGTTTCATTATAATATAAGTAAGATATTAGTGTTGAATGGAAATTTTCATCAGCTTCCTGTTATGTTACAGATATTTTTTTGGTTTTTAAAAAATAATGGTTTAATTTTTTTAATATTTTATCATTGTTATTTTTATTTGAATTACATAATACATTAATGTGTTTTAAAATTATTTATTTCACGTTATTAGTTTATTTAAAATTTGTAGCATGTTGTTTTCATATTATTAAGTTCATTATATATATATATATATGAATATTCTATTTTTTAAAAAATATTGTTTATATATATCAATTATTTGTTTTTTTATCAAATACAGACATAAATAAGAGTTGGATTAATATTAGAGATAGGTTTTTGACTAAATATTATGAGGTATAAAAAAATTTATTGATTTTAGTAGAATATTTCAAAGTGATTTTCTTAGTTTTCCATGAAAAAAGTGTGAAAACATATATATCTTAAAAAGGAGATACTATTAGGGAACATAGTTTTCTAAACGGGTTTTTGAAAAATTGTAATATATGAACACATCATGAAGAAGAGTTTGTTCCCTATCACTAATAAAAACATATTTATATGGATGTTTATTCTATAATAGTTGATTTGATTAACATAGTGCTCAGTGATATGATGTGTCTATTTCAACCAAAAGATAATAATGTCATAACAGTTGATGTTGTAGGGTTTAATACCCTTTCTTCTGTAGATGGAGAAGTAAGGAATTTATTTTAAATACTTGATGATATGAATACTGAATTATATTCTAGATGCCCAAAATTTAGAAAATTTTCATTCATCATTGAATTGTTACACTTAAAGGTCTTTTATCATTGTATAGAAACCTTCTTTGACATGTTGTTGGTATTGTTTAAGATGGTACTCCCTACTAGAGTAAATATTCCATAGTTATAATATCAAGATCATGAGTTTACTGATGAACTTGGTTTCACATATAAGATAATTGATATGTAACCTAATAACTATATTTTGTTCATAAAAGAGAATACAAAAATAAAAAATTATTCTATTTAAAACTCATCTTGGTGGAAGGATAATGAGATTAGTCAAGGAAGTGAAATTCATCTAGGAAGAGTTTTGAATTAAGGGAAATAAGTTTCTTCTAAGTAGATGTGTTTTACCATTGAAAATGTTTCCCAAGATATTCTTGATGCCCAATAAAATTTCTAAACTGATGACTTAAAATTCATAGAAAAACAAAGAGGTTGGTAAATTGACTCACCCGATAGATTCTTTGGAATTTAATGAGTTTCATCAAAGACACCAAATATATTACAAATATGGACATAATGTTTGACAGGTTTTGGATGTAGATTCTTTTAAGCCTTTTAGGTCCATGGTGGGTGTGACATATAGTACATGGTCAGTGGTGTTGGTTCCATACAACCTCCCCCTATTAGTATGTATGATTTAACCATTTTTGGTACATTCATATCTAATTGATGGACTAAGAAAACCTAGAGCTAAAATCAATGTTTTTTTGAAACTTTTGATCGATAAGATGTAAGATTTTTGGGTAGATGTTATGATGACTTTTGGCTCGGTAGAAAATGAAATGTCTAGACTTTAGAATGCTTTATTATGGACAATTAATGACTTCCTAACATATGTTAACTTATTTGGTTTGAGTATAAAAGGAAAATTCACCTTCAATTATTACAATAAATGTAAGAAATCTATATGGCTTAAGAACTATAGAAAGTGGTCATATCTTAGACATATATTCTTTCTTCCTCTATTGTATAGGTTTAGAAAAGACAACATGTTATTTTATGGGAATAGAGAGCATGGAAAACCACCATAAATAATGTCCACAGTTCAAATTATTACACAACATTATCAAGAAAAAATTCACACAATGTTTGATTATCAGGATTTATTGGCTCCTACATTTCCTTTCACTGCTACTGCAAATAAATAACCCAATCATAATTAGAAGAAGCAGAGTATTTTTTTTGAATTTCCTTATTGAAGATATAATATTTTAAGACTTAATTTTGATGTGATGCACATTGAAAAAAATATGTGTGATAATATATTGTTTTCCATTTTAGGCATCAAGGGAAAATAAAAGGACAATGTTAACACTTGATGTCATTTGAAATAAATTGGATTAAGAAAATATGTACATTTATAGTTGGGTGAGGGTAATATGATGTACATGTCTGCTGAAAAGTACACAATTAGTAAAAAAGATAAATAAACATTTATATTAATTTTGAAGACCATCAAGGTTTCTGATGATTATTTATCTAATATTTCCAATCATGTCAATGTGAAGATAATTGCATTACATGGTTTGGAAAGTCACAATAATCATATTTTTCTTCAACAGTTAATCCCAACTAAAATTATTGTTTGTTATTCTAACCATGATGTTGAGCTATTGATAGATGTTTCTAATTTTTTCAAACAGATCTATTGAAGGAATTATCGTACAAGTTATTTGAAAAACCTATAGGATAAGATTATTCTTGAATTATGTCACTTGGAGAAAATATTTTCATTTCCTTTTTTTGATTCCACTATCCACTTGACTATTTATTTTACTAGTGAAGTCAATATTAGTGGTCCCATGTAGTTTAGGCGGATGTATCCAATAGAGTGATACTTAAATAAATTAAAATGGTATGTGTGCAATAGAGCTTGTTTGGAAGCTCTAATTTCCAAGGTATATTTGATGTATGTGTGCACTAATCTTTTTGCTTCTTATAGCGATGAGGTTAAAAAAAGTTAGATAAATCCTCTGGAATTTATTAAGGTCCAATTAGAGAAGGGATAACACTTTATATGCACAATGACGAGTGGCTTAAAGCTTATCGATACATCCTATCAAAGACTCCATAAGTTATTCCATTGATATAGTAAGTTTCACAATTGATCTATTATTACTTATGTTTCTATATTTAATTTATTACATATCTTTTTTTGTGTTGTAATTTAGGATTCATATCACTGAGTTGAAATGGTAAAATATCTGGTAAAATGACCATAAAATCAAAATACATAATTTCAAAACATTTTATGAGTGGTTCAAGACTTATATATGTATAAAAAATTGATTTAATATGTTTATAATACACTTAAGGTGTATTTTTACAACCCTTAATCCATTAAATTATGTGAAATTTACTGATTCAAAATATATGTGAATCGAATTCTCATACTGTGAGAAAATAACTTAAACAACTATTTGATGGCTTATTTATTAAAGATCATCACTGCATGTATTTGGATGCTAATAGATTCTGATTCTTTATTAGGGATGTTGATGTGAACCGAGCAATACAGAATAGTGGTGTTAGTTATTCATCTGTCAATGTAGGTTATTATTATGGATCTCTAATGGATATTATTGATGTTATTTATGGGAATGGATTAATGAAAATATTGTTGAGGTGTGATTTTATTTATCTGATTCATGAAACAAAATCTAAAAATTTCCAATTTACATTTGTAATCTTTAACAATATTCTCTATAAAGATGACTGAGTAAGTAATGATCCCTTCATACTGAAATCATAGGCATAGTAAGTTTAGATTTTCAGAATTGATTTTAATTGAAAATGTATAGTGAAAATGTTTGGAATATGGGATTTTTCCAATTGACTAAGAATAACCCAATTTTGTTAACTTTACTTATCAAACACTTGACCAAACCAATATAACTGTATGGGAAGATGATATACAGTGGGGTATAGATATAGTTAAAGGATATATGATATACTTTCATGATCAGTGAAAGACTACTTTTAATTTTGTTTCAATTTAACATTTCTAAAAATATTTATGAATTATATACATAAAAATTACTTGATTTAACTGTATGTTTTTTTTTATAAATGTAGGTAAGTAATAGGGTGTTCTTTGTGGTTCAACCGATGTTGTTGGTATATTTGTTTTCATTTTTCAAAATTAATTTATTTTAATTTTATGTTATCATATTCCCCTTTATATTTATAATTTTTAATAAAAAATTTAGTTATTCCTAACTTCATATGTATTTATGTATATCTAGATCTAGCATGTCCTATAACTAACACATGGGTCCTGGTTGAGGGGTTCAATCCTAGATCTTCAGAGCCTAGTTGGATATTTTATTTTATGTCACCTTTCATCCTATTAGATAGGGCATGATCATATTGATTGTTCAGTTAGGGCATATTATATAAAACCCACAAAAATTCTACTTGACGACTCGTTATTGGGCTTCATTCCCCTAGGATATGATGGAAAAATTATAGAGGGAGTTTAGGTAAATTCACTATTTATGTTTTCATGAAATTATTTTTGTTATTATCATGGCCATTAAATATTTTTAATTGGATAATTTTAAATCCTATCGAAATAACTTTGAGGCAGTATACATCTCCAAATACAAAATGTTAGGGAAGTATTACATGAAAAGGGTGAAGAAATATCAATGGGAACCATTTGTGAGTGTTCTAGACATTGTAATGTGAGTCCCTCTAGGCGTAATTCCCATGAAATGGAAGAATTGTATTGAGTATGGTGATGATGTTAAAATTTATTAATTTTAATATATAAATAAATATACTTTTTCATATGTCTATTAACTGAATACATTGAATATAGATTGAGTCCACTCATCATTCACATAATCGCTCAATGCGGGGCACTCCTTACAGGCATGGAACTTGACAAATGCTCTAGCTTTGAAATGATGTAATTTTAGAAATCACTATTTATTAATATATCAAAAATATTCTAATGTAACATTATTATAATTTTTTTGTGGACACCTTTATTATAATTACACCAGTAGGGTCATCCAACTAATCAAATGTTGATATGGATAAGGACACGTTAGGATGGTGATCCTGATATTTCAAATGTTCTAGTAACCAAAATATTTAGTAAAAAAATGTATTTTTATTTCATATAAATTATTCACAATTTTCATTAATACATTATGTATATTTATTAGCCACGATTTGAAGATGAGTTGGCAGAGCTTTTAGAGGAGCAATGTCATAGTACTGTGCATATTGATGAGACATTTCAGTGTGTTGTGAGGTGTGATGGTCATGGTTATTCATTGAATTATGGAAGTGGTGTCCCATAAAATTTAGTTTTTAGAGAAAAGGTGATGGGTGGATGTAGAGATTCAAGGATGAACACACTAAATGAGGTAGATACTATAATGTAGACTATCCAAAATCGTGTGGATGAGTGGTTTCATTAGTTAGATATAGAGTATGAGAAGATATTATCACTAATGTTAACACATATAGATAAAGTGATGATGCAATATCATGTTGATGGTACACAAGTGGTGACCAAGGAAAAAAATACCCATATTGACTTTTATTGATATGCTTAAGATACATAATATTTATATATGTTGTAGGATCCTAAAATAGCTTATGGACATCATTGTGAGTTCCTTGGTGATTCGGATGAGGATTAACCTCATGCATGAAGTAATTTAATTTACTATTTTACTATTTAATTTTTTTAGGACATGATCCTCTATTTTCATAAGCTGAGATTTTCTAATTGAATACCTTCAAAATTTTTGTTTTAGTGATTTTTTAATGATATGATTACCTATTTCTTCAAATCAGTCAGAGTATATTCTCATGTGAATTGAACTCCTTAAAGATACATCTCTTTCTCTAATAACATTAGACAAGGTAAACCTTTATTAGTAAATATTTTTAGCATTGATGAAAATTATTTAGGGAGATTTATCTTTGACATGGTTGAAAAATGAAATCTAAACCCTATTCTATATGGGGGAAGGTTAATAGAACCTTGTCACTTATTTTATGTTGATGGTTTTAATTTTTTTATACAAAGTATTTGAAATAACATTGATACAATTAAATAGGTTTGTGATCATTATGGGTGCATTGTAAATCATCATATAAGCTGGATTAAATATAAACTATTTTTTTGGACACAATTTTAACTTTCATAAGAGATTAAACATCAAAACAAGTATAAACATCAAAGTTGTTACTCTCCCTTTAACTTACCTGGACACACCCTTAATCTAGGTAAGGGTAGAGGCTACTCATTTCAAGGATATTACTATTGGAAAAAAGGAATAATTAGTCTCATAGAAAGGGATATCGATATCACTTTATAGAAGTATTTTACACGTTAAATGAATTTCTATTTCCACGTTGGTCTTCTTCTTTAATGATTATAAATAGATTATTCCTTTGATCAAAAAATTGAATCTGTGTTTTAGGAAAATCATATGGAGTGGAAGTATTTATGATAGAAAATAAGTATTGTTCAATTAGAACACATGTTCTAAGACTTTGAATATAGGAGGCATGGGCATTATAATTTAATATCTTTATAATAAATCTCTCTAGGATCAGTTATTATAGAGGCTACTCACTAAAAATTATGGCAATAATAATTTTTTGAATTATAAATTTATTAAGAGTTTGTATTCTAGGATAATTCAATACCTTCGTCCCACCATATGGCTTAGTCTCATGAAGAACTATATAGATGTGTTTCATTATATGGGATGGTTGGTGTCCATAAATTCACTACCCAATGATTGTGCTCCGAAATGTCTATTTGATCCCTCTATATGGAAAATGTATTTGGTGTACATTGTATAGAATAAAATTTTCTGATCATATCTATCTAATAAAGTCAGTTTTATAGACTTTCCCTAAAACACTTGTCCATAAAGCTTAATTCCCCCAATTCACACAAAATTATTCATTCGAACAATTTTAGATATAATAATTAATTCTTTATAATTTCCATGATGTTGGGAAATTTTGAAGAACGAAAATGAATCACTTTAATTATATTATCTAAATTATCTATTTGATATAACTATGAATAAAATAAAATAAACAATTAGTGACACACTCTATCAAATCACCTTAGTCTATTGGACTCAGTCCATTCACCATATACATGTTTGTCTAGAACATTCTATCTAGAAAAATTATAATTAAGGATCAAGAAAAGTATAGTAATTTTTGTAAGAAAAAATATATAATAATTAATTACCTCTTATTTCTTCTCGAACAACATATTATTAACATGAAAATGATTCACAACATTATGGTCTCAATAAAAATATCTTTATGCATGTTGATAACAAATGAAAAACCAATAAACATTGTATCAACAACTCCAAAGGTACTTCAGGATACTTTATGATTATGATATTCTATAATATTATAAACTACATTGGTAATTTATTATTATGATTATTTTATTTTTTATAATTTTTTGTAACCTTATTGTTTATATATTACCTTAAAAAATTGTTTTTTTTAATTTTTCATGCACCCTAACCAAAAGTAATTTTATAAGTTGTTCCTATATTTAAAAGAAAACATGCATTCATTTTACGCCTCAACATGAGGAAGACTTAGTGTTAGGTATTGGTTATGACTCTGTTAAAAATTTAGGATTATAATATAGTGGAACTCATACTTTATTGACTTATAGTGTATTAATAAAGCGAGCATGTGATCAATCTGATACCAAATTATATAAAAATACGTGCATTCATTTCATTTAATTTTTTTATATTACATTTGGTTTCATTTTTAAACTTCCAGTTCACCTATATTGATTATATATACTCTAAATTTTTAAGAAATATTTCTAATTGTAATTAAAATAAAATATATCTTAGTTTAATAATGTAAAATAAGTGTTAAAATAAATTTATTAGAAAAAAGAGAAATGTTATTAAAAGAAATATTTTAACAGAAAATAGGAAAACAATTGAGAAGAAAAAGAAATGTGAAAACCTGAATAATGTTAGTAATAAACAAATTTCATTCATTATTAATGATCATAATTATATTTTGTGGATTTAAATATAATATGAAAGATTTATATGATTTATATAATTTATTTGAAGGGAAAGAAATGTTATTATTTGAGTTGAAATTTTTTCCCTGAAATATATTATTTTATTTAAAAATTAAATTTCTAAATTTTGGAATTTTATTATGATAAATGATCCTCATTTCTTTATTCAATATATCTAAATTATCATATGGTGAATTTTTGAGTTTTTTAAAAAGATTTATTATTGCGTGAATAGTGGAAAATAATACTTTTTTTATAAAAACTATAATTTATTTTTAGGTTATTACAAAGTCCCATTTTGGGTTTGGATTGGTTTTAAAGTCAAATGAGTCCTATTTTCTTAAAAATAATCCAAATAATTATATAATAATCATTATTTTATTTTATTTGGTATAAACTTCTTTTATACATAAAAATAATTTTTTTCTAAAAAAATATTTTTCATTGCGTTTTATAGATATATATTGAAATTAATTTCATCCAATTATACAAATTGAAACATAAAAAATGTCTTATATTTTTAATCAGGAGGTCAAAATTTTATAATTTCTTCAATTTAATTTTTGGTTCATAATTAATAGATACAATTACAAAACTTTATTATCCTAGTAAAGCTTAAAAAGGATAATGGGGGGGGGGGGGTTAAACTAGAGATAAGGAATAAAATATATCTAAAACTTAGATAATGTGATTTTTGAGTATAATTTAATCTTACCATATTTTTTCTTCTAAATTTTTCCTTTCTTTCACTTTACTATGAGAAATATTGTTATTATATTTAAATTTTTATTTCTAGGTTTTCCACTCCCCACACTTATAAAAGAGAACCTCCTATCCTCCATTATTCACACATTTTGATCCAATTATCTTGGAAAATCTCTAAAAATACCCTTCATAACTATATTACAACACCCTAGAGGTCCCATTATTCTCAATATACCAATCCTAGAAGTCTTAATGTGTAAGACAAAGGGATATATTCCAAGGAGAGGGTATTAGTCCCGACCAACATAATTTAAGTTTATTTCTTCTTATACCTATAAATATTTTCTAACCACTATAACATAATGGAATAAATATCTTATATATACTAAAGTGGTATTATATTTATGGAAAAACTCTTTTCTATCTATTTTCCATCCTATGTGAAATGAAAACATCACTCGTGCTTACATGTGGAGTACCAACTCCATGAAGAGTTGTGCTTCATTTTCCATTACCACCTCACACATCTAGTTATGAAGATTAAATTAATAAATATATAGGATTTTTATGAAATTATTATGATTCTAGAAAGACAATATATTACTTTCTTTATTACTCTTTCTGTTCTTTATAAAATGACAACGTCACTCGTGTGTACATATGGAATACCAAATCCATAAAGATATGAAATTTATTTTCCATTAACACCTTACATGGTTGGTAATAAGGATTAAAATAATGAATAAATATGAAATTTATAACATAATTATGATTTTTTAAAAGTAAAATTTTAAATACAATATTTCTTTTCTATATAGTAAAAAAATTTAAATGTCACTTGTGTACGCATGCAGACGACCCCCTCTATGATACGACATATTTCATTTTCCATACCCATCTTCCTTGGATGGTTATAATTTTTTTAATATATAAATAGATATTTTTTTCATGATTAATATTATATAGATAATGGAATGTTATCCCATTTACCATAGTCAACCTATAGAAGTCATATTTGACTTGAAAATTGAATGTCCTCAAAATGTCCAATGTGAAATGAACCATTTTAGTAACTAAATAAAATATAACAACAAATTAAATTTATGGAATAATGATAATGGAATTAAAATGAAATATATTATTAATAAAGTATAAAAATAATGTACTTTTACCAATTAGGAAGGCATACATACCAATGAAATGAGTTGAGACTCGAGGTAACATAATTTCTTTTAAAAATATTATTTTAAAGTTATAATTCCAACTTTTTTTCTTCTATATATAGGTTATTTTAAATGTTTCAAGACTATTATTATTTATTATTCAAGGTTTATAAATTTAATTTTTTAATATTTTTGATTTTTTTTAAAAAGTATTAAAATATAATCTTTTCAAAAAAATATATGGGTTATTTTTAAATTTTTATAAAACTATAAAAAGATTTTTTTAATATATACAGTTTTAATGACATTTCCCATCATCATGAAAATTATTATTTATCATTATTGATATAAAATTTAATAAGGGCTTTCAAATAAGATTATAATCCATCTGATTTTGATAATATCTAATTTTGAAAATATTTTCTTAGGAAGAGGAAATTTATTCTCATTTTTATGAGATAATTGAAAGTGTTCTTGCTTATGGGATTAAATTACAATTCAAATGATTTTTTTGACTAAATTTAAAGTTATATTCATTTTATTAAATCTATAGTTTTTGTACATTTCATATGAAAGACATGTGATCCAAAAATAGGTCCAATAATGAGTTATCCAGATATAGATCTCCAATGGATTGGGTAAAGTGATAGTGTTTAGCGATGATAGGTTACTCCTAATATGTATGGGAATTACCCAGTTAGGTGATTCCATTATAAGGGTTAAAGTTAGGGTGAATTTAAAGATAATTTCCCAAGTTACCTACATGTTATGATTTCAATGGTTTTTGAGGGAAACTATTTTTATTTCAAAAGTTAAGTAGAATAGATTATGTTTTTAAGGAAAGTATAAAAACATAAAAAAAATTAATGTAAGTGTTGTTTTTTGAGGAAAGATATTCATGATTTTTATGTTTTCAAAGAAAACCTTATGATCATGATTTTTCATTTATATTTCATTTAAAATATTTTTTAAAATCCTTTTAGAAATTAATTTGTTTTCAAGGAAAAGTAAATTTTAATTTGAGCTCAAATGTTTATTATGAAAAAGAAAAAATTTATTATGGATTTTTAGGTTTACAAATGAAAAAATTAATATTATTTTCTATTATGTACCTTAATAGGATTTTTTCTCATCCCATATTATCAATTTTTTTCAAAGGTCTTAAGGATGAGTAAGAACATTAATAAAGTCAAAGTTACAGTTATGGGTGTTACTATAATTGAAGCAAGCATGTCTTTATAGATAATATGTTATATGGAAATAATAGACACTGTATAGAAATATCTACTTTATAATTTAATATATTTCCTAATTACCTAAAAATATAAACATAAAAAGTCCTATAGAATGTAATTGATAAAATATAAACCATAAATCATGTAATATATAGAATAATTATGTGTGGGTTGTTATAGTTGATATCATAGAAATGGTTTAGATAAATTTAGATGTTAGGATTATGTTAAACAGATAATATTATTTCATTCAAATATATATTTATATTACCATGAGATAGATTTTCAGGATTTTCATGTTTATTTATGTAATATATATTTATTAAGAATGGGTTTTCATGGAGTAAACATGGTAACTGATGCAGAAAGACACCAGGAGGATATTATCCTTCTGAACAAGAAACCTAGAATGGTTGGAATTGGAACAGAGTATTTTATATCTATGTTAAATTAGTTCAAATAGTCTATTAATGGAGTTACCAATGTAAGGGAGTGACCAGATTCTTCGTAGAAGAATACACCAATAACAGAGCATTTCCGAAAACAACACCCTTCATATTTTGGTGGATCCTTAGATCCAGTGATAGATAAAGGAAGGATTGAATCTTTATAGAATATATTTAATGTTTTGGGATATTTGGAACATTAGAATGCAACCATTTATATTTATCCTTTTAAAGATGAATTTGACCAATAGTGGTCTTTGATTATTAAAACTAAGTAAAAGGAATAAAATGATATTGGTCAAAGTAAATGGTAAGAGTGTTGGAGACACTTCCATATAAAAAAGTAAGAAAAATAAAAGTCTAATTCTGAATTAAATTATTTTGGAAGAATAAAGAAATAAATCAATTAAGTGATAATTGATAAATCTGATTCAAGTTATAAAATTAATATCAAGGTATGTTAAGTGTGGAAATAATCGAATCTAATTTATAAAAGTATGCAAATCAATGAATAATGATAAAATTAATAATGTAAAGAGAGAAAAAGAAAAATTAATTTGGAGTTCGGAAATATCTTGATATGAGCCCATACATCTCTACCCCTTGACTCATGTGGTCAATTTTATTAATACTTTGATCTTGGAAGTGATCAAGAAACCCATCCCTCATAATTTTTTTTGATCACCCAATTGAGTTTAAAATATAGATATGGAACATGTATATAACTTTTGTAGAGAGATAACCTTTTGAATAAGATGATGAGAAGAGGAAGGTCTGATTTTGAAAACCCATTACAATGCCAATCATAAATATCTTGGATGGATGATTACAACATACAGTGAGATATTTATGAGAAATAGTGAGATACTTTATGAGATTGATAATTGAGAATGGATTTATGAAGGGATCCTAAGAATGCTAATAATTCGATGTTGATTCATTTGGAAAGTGGTGTAGGTAACTGATGTCTAGATACAAGAGGAAAAATACCTCCTTTTATACACTCTAAAAAGTATAGAAAAAATATGGAATTTTTTGGGTGCATTGAATCTGATGAATACCACCATAATGGATGTTTTGACTATATTTAATGTAACATCCCAAGTAAGTAATGAATAATAGATATAATGATCTATGTCTATTTATGAATTAGATAGTGTTTTAGAGGCTTAAAATGAGAATAAATCCAACCTAAAGCATGAAATACTCTAATATTTTTAAAAGATTCTTTTGCCACCATTTGATGGTGAACCATTTTTAAATCTATCTATTGAAAATTTTATAAGCTATATTTGTCAAAATAAACTTATTCTTTATGATTGGGACATTGAAATTTACTTTGGATAAATTTCTGGTATTTTTCTGATAATGTTCATTTTTTAATGAATAGTAAAAAATGTTGAATTTTAATTCAAAACCTTTTTTTAGTCTAATTTATTTATATGATTAGATTATCTTTTGAATTGGGTTTAAAGTGAAATTAGAATATATTTTCACCATTTAATCCAATAGTGGTCGTTGGAATTAATTTCACTTTCAAATTGGACTTAAACTAGTGTCAATCTTTTGACATATATTGTTTCATAAAAACACGCTATTTTTCATGACAATGGGAATTAATTATTATATTAATTATTGTAACTTATATGTTTTGAATTTTGTAAAATAGACATCATTTTTTAATTCGGAATATCAAATATAGCTTAGGGTGAAGTTTTGGTATTTTTCTGAAAAACATTAATTTTTGATGAATAGTGAAACCACTATGTGGTACTTAAAAAACTGATTTTTCGTTTAAACAAAATTTTACCACCTCTGTGTTTTGAATCTCAAAAATCCGACATACATGGTTTTAATTGGGAATTAAAATGTGGTTAAATGGGATTAAAATAATTTTTTTGGTGAATAGTAACTTTTATGTTTTTAATCGCGGTTAGAGGTAATTAGTGTAATTTAAGGTAAAAATAATGTTTTAATAAAATGAAATGACCTCGACACATGTACTACCCTTATTGGATGTGTCATGGCCGACCGAGACAACCCATGGGTCATTTTTTGGGACCCCATGGAACCACATGGGTAAGATAATGACATTAATGCCTTTTATTTAAAGTAAAAGTAAAAATGACACAAACATGTATTGTTTTACTAAAACAATTTTTACACGGGGTTTTAAAAGTCATATTTTTGACTATAAATATTAATTGGAAAGATAAAAGGATTTCCCACATCATAGTATATTTTTATAAATTTTATACATTAAATAAGTTAAGTTATTTATGACATCATGATGATGCAACGAATACCTCATTATTTAACGATTTAAATAAAATGAAAAGATAATGTACAATCTAAGACCTACACATGTCAAAAACCTATTGGATGAGAATATTTCGAACCCTTATCAGCTTAGCCTCAAAATAAATTAATGTGTGACCTTTAAAATCTGAAACTCATTTGAAAATAAAGTAACATTTTATACCTTTCCAAGAGTGCCCCTCCTCACCTCTTATAAAAGGCCCCCACCTCTACCTCCTTACCCACACCTCTCAAGCCTTTGGCTCGGCCATTCTATGATAATTTTGTCTCTCCACATCCTTCTCCTCATCCTGGAATCCTTACCTTAGGCAGGAATCTCTTTAAGAAACCCTTTTGGTTCAAACCAAAGGGAGTTACCCGATTTTAAGGTAATGTCTTCACTTGTGTTCTTTTGTTTTATTTTGCTTCTCCAACCCCCTAAAATCTTTTTATTAATTTATTTTGTAAAAAATACAGTATATACAATATACTAGGATGTTTTTATAAGAAGTATTATAGCTACACTTACACACACCAACATCTAATGGTTAAAGAACATACTGTTTCTGTGGATGGTGAATTTCTGCCTCACGAAATGATGATTGTTTAATATTCTTTTAACACATTAAAAGGTGGCCATTAAGATGTAACTATATTTATATATGATATATAATATGTTTATGTTTTCCTTAATCTTCTGTATTTTTCATTTATGGAATACCTTTATGGTTTCCATTATGGGTAAACACGATATCTTCATTTTAGGAAGTGCGGACTGCCGCCCCCTCAAAGTGATTTGATTCATTAATACCATATGTGGTACATATAAAGGATAGATTTAATGATATTATATTTGATACCATACCGGAATTATAATACTATTATGTATCATTATGTTTTAATTCCATTAAATATGAAATATAAATGGAAGTAGCGTTCATGCATACGTACGGCTTACCGTCTCCATGAACGGTGTATTTCATTTCTTACCACTAAATGTTATGTAATATTATAAATTCATGTATATACTGGATATATATGATATATATGATATCTAAATCATGAATATAACTCTGGATATAATGGATACATGAACAAATTGTAATTATAAAGAGTTTATTTTTGACTCAAGTACCAATGATCGTTAAAACGACCGTTATTAACTTAAATAATTACATAGTGTTCATGACATGGTAATAAGTGATATAAAAGGAATAATGAACTTGAAAAAGGTTCTTAATCAAGTAGAAATTAACTCAAGTTTATTATTTAGGAGGTTAAAGAACGATCGAGTCAAGTCGGACATGAGGTAAGGGAATCCGTCTCAATCTCCTTTCATTGAGGCATATTTTGTTTTATACACAACTTTCTTTTATACGGTGTATAAACCCCTTTGACTTTTACGATTATTCAAAAGGAATCTTTTTATACGAAGTGTTTAATAAATGAAAAAAGGGAATGTTTTTTTTGTCGTACGTATGAGGCGACAACGACTTCTCCGCCACCGTGACCATTATTTGAGTTTCGGCTTCCTCTACAAGCCATAACTTTTTTTGAATGAAAAATAAATACCATGTTTTAATTTTGTTTTATTTTGGTATTGAAAATGGTTTTCATAATGTTTTTATATCAATGTGTTGTATTGATATCTTGTTATTGAAAAGGGAAAATGTTATGTTTCCTTTATGCATGTTTTACGTGATATGATTATGTTATGGTTCTTGGGCATTGTTATGAAGATTGGTGGTTTCGTGATAAACTAAAAGCGGGTGAGACCGATATATCTCTCCAATTCATTGGGTACCACGAAGGAGCTAAACGTTAAGGTTTATCCAAAGAGATTTAGGGAATATACTTTGACGGGTATTCCAAACGTAACCATGAGGGTTACTCCCTACGTAAGAATGTTATGAATGACTCAAGTTACCTTTATGTCTTATGATTTCTATGATTTATTCATGATTTGATGAGGTATGTGATTATGTTTTATGAGTAAAGTATGATTTCATGCATGGACTAATGTTTTCATTTCATATTTTTATAACCCTTACTGAGCTTTTTTTTGCTCATCCCAAGTTTTTTAAATGTTTTTCACAGGTCAAGGGAATGGTTCATGATATGATGATAGTGTCAAGGAAGTGTCAAGAAATAATCCATGTTTTATTTTAAATATGTTTCCATTGATGGGAAAAATGAATACTATCTTTTATGTAACCACTTTGTTTAAATGTGGAATGTAATGCAAGTTTTATGATGTAATTCTCTAAAACTCTAAACCTGAAAAGATCTTCAATGTGTAATCTTATAATAACTCAACATTAAGTAAGGTTTAAGGTTGGGGCCTTATAGTTGGTATCAGAGGTCAGTTTAGATAAATTTAGGAGTTATAATTCTATTAAATGATTATCCAAAAATATTTTTTTATGGTCAAATTTAAATTATATAGAATTTAAAGATTACCATGTTGCTTCACCTAAGGTATTTTAGTGTTAAGAATGGTTTTTCTTAGAAGAAACATAGAATCTTTTTTGGGAAGGAATGCTGAGGGAAATGACCTTTCAAATCAGCATACTAAGATGGTTAGAATCAGAATTGAGCAGTTTACTGCAGTGATGGCTCAGTTGAATCAGGTGATAAATGGTGGTTGTGTTATTGATGATATTTTGGTGTTTTCTAAAAGTGAAGAGGAGCATGAAAGTCATTTAAGGGTTATTTTTCAAACCTTAAACAAAAAGAAATTGTATTGAAAATTCAGCAAGTGTGTGTTTTGGTTGCAACAAATTTCATTCCTTGGTCTCATTATTTCTAAAGATGGGATAACTGTTGATCCTGCAAAAACAAAGGTTGTTGAAGAATGGCCAAGACCCACAAATGTAACTGAGATTTGTAGCTTCCTTGGTTTAGTAGGATATTACCGAAGGTTTTTTAGAAAATTTTCACAGTTATCTAGTCTAATGACTATGCTATCTCAGAAGGGTGTTAAGTTTATCTGGACAAAAGAATGTGATGATTGTTTTCAGGAATTGAAAACAAGATTGGTGAATGCTCCTGTTTCTCCACTACCTTCCAGGAATGGTGAGTTTGTAACACCCGAGACTTTTATGTTATATAAATCATCAAAGGAATCTTTTTCTACACACAACAATTGCTTGGATTGCTTTACACGAAATCACAACCTTCCTCGATAGCTTGCGTCGTACGCAATACCGAGTTTCACTAAACAACTATATACTATTAAAATATTATTAAAACTAGCCGTTATGAATAGTAATAACCACTTTTTTAAATTTTATAAATTTTATTTTGAAAAATGGACTTCATTTTTGGATTTGTAATATCGAAATTAGCCTGGGGTGAAATTTTGGTATTTTTCTGAAAACTTTCAATTTTTGATGAATAGTGAAACCACTAAGTGGTAGTTAAAAAAACTGAATCTTTCATAAAACTTAATTTTACCGCTTCTATGAGTGGAATTTCAAAAATCCGAGAGACACGGTTGATGTCAGTAAGTAAAATGTGGTTCAATGAGATGAAAATAATTTTTTGGTGAATAATAACTTTTTACTTTTTTTACCACAGTTAAAAGTAAATAGGGTAATTAAGGGTAAAACTGATATTATTATTACCCTAACACATGTACTAATTCTATTGGACAAGTTTAATTCGACAAAAAACAAACTTAGGAATAAAATATAACTATTTAGGCCCACTTGGATTAGATTAGGACATTTATTATTAATTTATTTAAAGAAGTGTTAAAATAGTTAAAATCAAAGTTTAATAACTAAATCATTTTTAATATGGGGTTATACATAAGATAAATTAGACTATAAATATTCATTAGAAATATAGAAAGATTTCCTACATAATGGTATTTTATTTGTAATTTTTAGATATTAAATAATTTAATTTATTTATGACACAAAGATGATGCAGTAATTAACTTATTAATGAAATATTGACATAATTGATGTTATAAACACCAAAATAAATGTAATTTGACTCTTTTTATGAATTAATCTATTTTTCTAGATTAATATGACATGTTAGTATTGATTTAATTAACTTTTTTCGAACTAATAATTCTTTTATAATTTTCACAAAAATTAATTACTAAATAGTGTCAAAATTGACATAAAATAGTTCTTAAAACAAATATTATATTAGTAATTGTTATTTTATTCCTAAAAATCTAAGGTTCGGCCAAATGACTTAGATAAGGTTATATATATTAATAATAAACAACTTGGGGTTCGTTTGGCTTCTTATAGTAAGTTTATTAACCTTATAGTATAAGAACAAAAGAAGACACGGTAAAAGTAAAATTATTTAACTTAATGCTAAATCTAAATGATAAGGTTAAAAATAGGAACCTAAACTTTTATAAATTATATTTTATGAGAGTATTTTGACCCATCCCCACTTTAGCTTTGAAATAAATCAATTTTAGGCTATTTAAAACCGAACTTGACTTTATAATAAAATAATATTAGTTATTCCAAAGGTGACCCTCTCCTCCCTTATAAAAGAGCACCTCCTCCCTCTCTTCCTCACACCACTTTGAGCCTTCAAACTCGGAAAACCCCCTGCCACTTTCTCCTCTCCACTTCCCTAGAGACATCCTAGAGGTTCTGGTCTTCTTAAAAGACCAATTTTAGTGCCCTTAAAGAAGGTCTCAAAGAAGCACTTCAAAGAAGAGGTAATGTTCGTTACCGATTCTTTCATCTTTATTTCTTCTTCCACTTCTTATTCTTTAGTTGTTTCATTATGAAGTAATAACATAAGTATCACTCATATAATGATATGTTATTATAATTATGAAACAACACTATTTCACCATCTATCCATCCTACGGAAAAAGAAATCACCGCGCGTGCGTACGTACAGAATACCGTCTCCACGCCATGGTATAATCTATTTTCCACCACCACATTACTTGGATGCGTATAATGGTGTAAATAATGACTATATATGACTATTATAAAGTGATACGGATTCTGAAATAGTATACATACACTCCAATACAATTCCACGATCATAGGAACGATATCATCACTCAGAATACCGTCTCCACGATGTGATGCGACTCGTTCTACATGATCTTCATTTCATAATGATGATATAAATGAATTAAATGAATTAAATGAATGAATATGATATATATTACACTAATACCATTCTTTAAATGAGGTATCTATAAGATAAGAATAAGAATTTATTCGACAAAACACGCATAAGAACAAAAAGTTATAAACACCCGAATAACAAGTAGCAATGAAATATTACTACTAAGAAGCTAAGAATATGACCAAATATGATATCATAAAAATAAGTATGATTCTGGAATAAGTCAATAACATTATTTAAATCATTATACAGGAGGTTCGGAAACGTACAAAGCATATCAGACCTAAGGTAAGGGAAATATCACAATCTCATTTTTATCCGAGATTGTTTATACTTTGGTATTTACTGGGGTGTATTTTATCATCCACATCCATTTTTCCTCAATATATAATATTATTTCCATCCACCTACAATTGTTAAAATCCAATTTTTACCCTTCGGTGAGTTTTTAGTAAAAGATATGAAAGGAATCTTTTGTCGTTTTTCGTACGAGGTACTTTTTGACTTTTCTGACAAAAGTACGAGAGGAATGTTTTTTTAACTTATACGGTATGAATGGAATTTTAAAACAAAATTTCCAAGAATCATCCTTTAAAAGTTTTCAAGTTTATTTTCAATCAACTTCTTTTAGTTTAAAATTGTATGACATGTTAAGAAAGGAAAAATGTTTTTGAAGTAGAAAGGATATTTTCCTCAAGAATGAAGTTCAAGTGTTTTATCAAAATTATTTTGCCTCTATGATAATAAAGGGTTCTGTTTCTATCCCTATTATTACATTGATTTGATTATGTTGTGATGGAATTATATTTTTATGAATCCCTTTATCTTATATTAATTGTTTTATGATGTCACGATGTTTAAGATTCCCATTTTTGTTACATGGGTTATGCTATGATGTATGGTTTATGATTTTGTGGCACACATAAGAATGGTATCATTATGAGATGGGTGGGACCTATATCTCCCTCCAATGCATTGGGTAAAGATTTTATATCTCATGAGATTTCATGGCTGGAACGGTAGGTTATACCGGTTTAGTGAAACAGGACTGAAACTATAATGACCCATACTTTACATACATTGTTAATACTCCAAAATTGAAGCACATTTATTACAACATATGACAAAACCACAAAGGACCGTATAGGTATAGTGTCTTTAGAAACTGGGAAACATAAACAACTGGTTCATAAATCTTCTATAGTGTCTCCCATTTATTTCATCATATCTAGGGTCCCTTTTAGCATATTATACTTAATATCCATCTTCCTGACCTGGGGAAAAGAAAACATAAAAGGGTGAGCTCAAATGCTCAGCAAGGGCAAATAAAGGAAATAAAAATCATATCATATCTTTTTGAAAATCATAACCCGCAAAAGAGATCATAATATCTTAACATGGAATAAATCATAGAAGTGAAAATGAGATCCCCATAATCATAACATAAAACTTTAAACCTTGTGGCATGTACACATAATCATGGAAAATCATTTCTTGTTAGTCATGACTCATTGCCAAGACTATCTTAGCGGACAAAGTCCATTTCTGAACTGAGTTCACTCCTCATTTCAGTGCTGTATCACTGAACTGAAATAACCTTCCGTTCCAGCCATGTCTATCTCATGAGATATAAATATTTACCCAATGCATTGGAGGGAGATATAGGTCCCACCCATCTTATAATGAATCCTTTCTTATGTATGCCAAATAATCATAAATCATACATCATCGCATAACACATGTAACAAAATGGGATTCTTGAAACATCATGACATCATAAAACAAACCATATAAGGTAAATGACTTCATAAAAATAATTCCCTCACAACATAATCAAATCAATGTAATAATAGGGATAAAAACAGAACTCTATATTATCTTATATGGAAAATAATTTTGATAAAACATTTGAACTCCATTCTTGAGGAAAATATCCTTTCTACTTGAAAAACACTTTTCCTTTCTTAAAATGTCATAAAATTCTAAACTAAAAGAAGTTGATTAAAAATAAACTTTAAAACTTGTAAAGGAAGCTTCTTGGAAATAATGTTTTAAAATCCATTCATGCCGTATAAGTTAAAAAAAACATTCTTCGTACTTTTGTCGGAAAAGTCAAAAAGTACCTCGTATGAAAAATGAAAAAAGATTCCTTTCATATCTTTTACTAAAAACTCACCGAAGGGTAAAATTGGATATAAACTATTGTAGAAGGATATAAATATTACATATTGAGGAAACATGGATGTGGATGATAAAATACACCCCAGTAAATACCAAAGTATAAACAATCTCGGATAAAAATGAGATTGTGATATTTTCCCTTACCTTAGGTCCGATTTGCTTCGTACGTGTCCGAAGCTCCTGTATAATGGTTTAAATAATTTTATTGACTTATTCCAGAATTATACATATTGATATGATATAATATATGGTCATATTCTTAGCTTCTTGTTAGTAATATTTCATTGTTACTTGTTACTTGGGTCTTTATTGCCTTTTGTTCTTATGCGCGTTTTGCCGAATAAATTCTTATTCTTCTTTTAAGGTTATAGATACCTTATATCCAGAATGGTATTAGTGTAACATATATCATATTTATTCATTCAATTCATTTATATAATTACTATGTAATGATGATCATGTAGAACGAGTCACATCACATCGTGGAGACGATATTCCGTACGTACGCACGAGTGATGATATCGTTCCTATGATCGTGGAATTGTATTGGAGTATATATATATTATTTCAGTATCAATATTAATTTATAATAATCATAAATAGTTACTCATTACACCATTATACCCATCCTTGTAAGGTGATGGTGGAAAATAGATTACACCACGGCGTGGAGACGGTATTCCGTACGTACGCACGCGCGGTGATTTCATTTTTCCGTAGGATGGATAGAAGGTGAATTAGGGTTGTTTCATATTTATAATAGCATATCAGTATGTAATTAATACTGATTTTTTTACTTTATCATGAAAAAACTAAAGAAGAAGAAGTTGAAGAAGAAAGAAATTGAAAAGATCGGTAATGGATATTACCTCTTCTTTGGAATGCTTCTTTGAATCCTCCACTTAGGGAACTAAGATTGGTATTTGAAGAAGAACAGGACCTCTAGGATTATTCTAGGGAAGTGTAGAGGAGAAAATGGCAGGGGTTGGCCGAGCTTGAGTGCTCAAATTGGTGTGAGGAGGAGGGGGAGGAGGTGCCCTTTTATAAGGGAGGAGAGGGGCACCTTAGAAATATCTCAAAATATTATTTTATATTAAAGTCAAAATCGGTTTATAATGGTTCCAAAGGGTCTTATTTAGAAGATAAAGTGGGGAAGTGTCGAAATCCTATCAACCAATAGGATTTAGAAAAGTTTAGGGTATTATTTTAACCTTATCAATTAGATTTAACTCTAAGTTAAATAATTTAACTTTTACCGTGTCTTTTTGTTTTCTTTCACTATATGGTTAATACAATTACTATAACATGCCAAAAGAACCCCAAATTATTTATTATTAATATATATATCCTTATCTAAGTCATTTGGCCGAACCTTAGATTTTTAGGAATAAAATAACAATTAATAATATAATATTTGATTTAAAAACTATTTTGTGTCAATTTTGACACTATTTGATATATGATTTTTGTGAAAGTCATAACAGAATTATATGTTAGAAAAAAGTTGATTAAATCAACAATAATATATCATAGTAACCTAGAAAATTAGTGTAATTCATAAAAAGTCTCAAATTACATTTATTTTGGTGTTTATAACATCAATTATGTCAATATTTCATAAATAAGATAATTACTGCATCATAATTGTGTCATAAATAAATTAAATTATTTAACGTCTAAAAATTATAAATAAAATACCATTATGTAGGAAATATGTTTAGATTTCTAATGAATATTTATAGTCGAATTTATCTTATGTATAACCCCATATTAAAAATGAATTACTTATTAAACTTTGATTTTAACTATTTTAACCCTTCTTTAAATAAATTAATAATAAATGTCCTAATCTAACCCAAGTGGGCCTAAATGGTCATATTTTATTCATAAGGTTGTTTTTGGTCGAATTACACTTATCCAATAGAATTAGGACATGTGGTAGGGTAATAGTAATATCATATTTACCCCTATTTACTATTAACCTCAGTAAAAAAAAGTAAAAAGTTACTATTCACCAAAAATTATTTTTATCTCATTGAACCACATTATACTTACTGATATCAACCGTGTCTGTCGGATTTTCTAAATTCCATTCACAGAAGCGGTAAAGTTAAGTTTTATGCAAAATTCAGTTTTTAACCTACCACTTAGTGGTTTCACTATTCATCAAAAATTGAAAGTTTTCAGAAAAATACCAAAATTTCACCCTAGGATAATTTTGGTATTCCGAATCCAAAAATGAAGTCCATTTGGAAAAATAAAATTTATAAAATTTCAAAAAGTGGTTATTACTATTCACAAAGGCTAGTTTTAATAATATTTTAATAGCATATCGTTGTTTAGTGAAACTCGGTATTGCGTACGACGCAAGCTATCGAGGAAGGTCGCGATTGCGTATAAATTAAGCCAAGCTAGTATGTAGTGAAAGATTCCTTTGATGATATATAAAAACAAAATATTACTCATAAAAATCTCGGGTGTTACATTCTACCCCCCTTAAAAAGAATTTCGCCCTCAAAATTCGTCACTTTGTAACAAACAGATGAGGATACTTCTCCCTCATCATATCCTCAAGCTCCCATGTAGCTTCTTCAAGTTGGTGGTTCCTCCATAAAACATTCACCAATCGAGTGGTCTTGTTTCGTAGGACTTTTTCGCTACGATCTAGAATCTCTATCGGTTGTTCTTCATAAAAAAGATCTTGCTCCAGCGGTACAACTTCTGAGCTTAGTACATGTGAAAGATCAGGTATGTACTTTCTCAGGAGAGATACATGGAACACATCGTGAACTTGAGAGAGATTCGGTGGAAGCTCCAATCGGTAAGGTACCTTTCCAACACGATCCAGTATTTCGAAAGGACCGATATATCTAGGGCTCAACTTCCCCTTCTTTCCAAATCTCATAACCCTCTTCCAGGGAGATATTCATAAGAACACTTTATCACCCACTTCAAACTCTAGGTCTTTTCTTCGGTTGTCGGCATAACTTTTCTGTCGACTCTGAGCTGCTCTTATGTGTTGTTGAATAGATCTGACCTTTTCTGCCATTTCATCAAAGAGATCAGGTCCTAATAGCTTTCTTTCCCCAACTTCATCCCAGCAAGTTGGAGTCCTACATTTCTTTCCATAGAGAGCTTCATAAGGAGCCATCTGAATACTGGAGTGAAAGCTATTATTATAAGAAAATTTCACCAAAGTTAGGTGTTGATCCCAACCTCCTTTGGAATCCATAGAGCAAGCTCCCAACATATCTTCTAGGGTTTGAATTGTTCTCTCAGACTGACCGTCTGTCTGGGGATGATAAGCAGTGCTGAAACTCAACTCTGTATCCAGAGTATGCTGAAGACTTCGCCAGAACTTCGAGGTAAACCTCGGATCCCGATCAGATATAATAAAAGTGGTACTCCATGCAATCTTACCACTTCCTTTACATATATCCTGGCAAGCTAATCTAGAGAGAAATCCTCTCTAATAGCAATGAAGTGTGCAGACTTTGTAAGACGATCAACTATGACCCAGATAGCATTATTGCCTTTGGATGTTTTAGGAAGTCCTGTGACAAAGTCCATAGTGATGTTTTCCCATTTCCATTCGGGTATGGGTAATGGTTGTAACATCCCCTTAGACTTCTGTCTCTCAGCTTTATCTTTTTGACAAACCAAGCATCAAGAGACATATTCAGCAACATCTCTTTTCATTCCATCCCACCAGAAGTACTCTTTCAGGTCCCTATACATCTTCGTGCTTCCAGGATGAATAGAGAATGAAGAACTATGAGCCTCATCCAGCAGCTCCTTCTTTAATTCGGGGATTGGGGGAACACAAACCCGATTCCTGAACTTTATTATCCCATCACAATCAAGGTTGAATTTAGGAACATTTCTCACCTTATTTTGTAACTCTACATCTTCTTTCTGTGCCTCTTTAATCTTCACATGTATAGATGGTTGAACATTCATTTGAGAAAGATAATATTTTTCCCCTTATATTATAATTCCAAGATCCATCCTTTGTAAATCCATAAATATTGGATCTTTTGTGATCCTCATCATGGATAAACTAGCATGTTCTTGTCGACTTAATGCATCTGCCACCTTGTTTGCTTTCCCAGGGTGGTAATGGATTGAGCAGTCATAATCCTTAATCAGCTCCAACCATCTTCTTTGACGTATATTCAACTCCTTTTGTGTGAAAATATACTTTAAACTTTTATGATCAGTATAAATATCACACCTTTCACCATAAAGGTAATGCCTCCAAATCTTTAATGCAAAGATTACCGCAGCCAACTCCAAATCATGTGTTGGGTAATTTTGCTCATGGATTTTCAACTGTCGTGAGGTATAAGGTATCACCATATCATTTTGCATAAGAACACACCCCGATCCCTTCTTGGATGCATCACTGTAGATCACAAACCTTTCTCCACTACAAGGCAGTGTGAGCACAGGTGCACTGGATAACCTTCTTTTCAACTCCTTGAAATTCTCTTCACATTCCTCTGTCCAAACAAACTTAACTCCTTTCCGAGTCAACTTGGTGAGTGGATTAGATAATCTTGAAAAATCTTTTAAAAAACGTCGATAATATCCAGCCAAACCAAGAAAACTTTAGATCTCAGTTACTGTTGTTGGTCTTGACCATCTTTCGATAACCTCTGTTTTTACTGGATCCATAGATTTCCCCTCTTTTGAGATTATGTGACCCAAAAATGCAACTTTTTGAAGCAAAAATTCACACTTGGTAAATTTGGCATAAAGCTTCTCCTTTCTCAGGGTCTTCAATATAATTCTCAAGTGATCTTCATGCTCTTCCTTTCTCTTTGAATAGAAAAGAATATCGTCTATAAAGACTACCACAAATTGATCAAGATAGTCTCTAAAGACTCTATTCATTAGATCCATGAAGATAGCAGGGGCATTAGTAAGACCAAATGGCATCACTATAAATTCATAGTGTCCATACCTTGTACGAAAAGCCGTCTTTGGTATATCCTCCCTTTTGACCCTTAATTGATGATACCCTGAATGAAGATCAATCTTGGAAAAGTATTGAGCTCCACGTAGTTGGTCAAATAAGTCATCAATGCATGGGAGAGGATATTTTTTCTTGATAGTGATCTTGTTAAGTTCTCGATAATCAATGCAGAGTCTCATTGATCCATCTTTCTTCTTAACAAATAGAACAGGTGCTCCCCAAGGTGACGCACTAGGGCATATGAATCCCTTATCAAGATTCTCTTGGAGTTGCTTCTTGAATTCCTGCAACTCAATTGGGGCCATTCTATAAGGTGTCTTTGAAATAGGCAAAGCACCTGGTACGAGTTCTATTGAAAACTCAACTTCACGATTTGGTGGAAGACCCGGTAATTCCTCCGGAAAGACATCATCAAACTCCCGTACGATGGGCATATTCTTAATCGTAAGTTTCTCACCAACCATTTGAGATAAATAACCTTCATTTAGTGGAATCAAGACCCATAATATGGAAGGAATTTCCACTGGAAGGTTATATTCATCCTTGCATCGATAGACGATCATAGATTGATCTGGAATATGAAATGTGACTTCCCTTATTTTGAAATTGATATGAGATCCATGTAGATAAAGCCAAT
This sequence comes from Viscum album, assembly GCA_963277665.1. NCBI lineage: Eukaryota > Viridiplantae > Streptophyta > Magnoliopsida > Santalales > Viscaceae > Viscum > Viscum album. Next base: position 164,598,977 of record OY728159.1, read on the forward strand.
CCATGCCAAGAGTCACATCAAATTCCACTAAAGGAAGGATCACAAGATTTGCAGGAAGCACTTTCCCACAAACTTCGATCGGAGAAGAATTATAAACTTTTGATGCGACTGTTGTGCCATTAGGTGTTGTCACAGCTAACTCAACATCTAATTGTTGAGGTAATACGGTGATACCCTTAGAAAATTCTTTAGAAATAAAAGAGTGGGTGGATCCAGAATCAAATAAAACATTTTCTACTTTAGAGTGGATGGTAAGTGTACCTTTCACCACTTTGTTATCGTACTGCACATCCCTGATAGAAATTGCATGTGACTTTCCTTTGTCTTTAGCCTTAAGATTTTGTTGACGTCGACCATCATCATCAACCCTTGGATTTGGGCATTGATTGGCATAATGCCCCATCTCCTTGCACTTGAAACATTGAAGTGTAGTAGGTTCATTCTGTGTATCCCTTCCTTTGTCTGCATCATTAGACATCTTCTTCCCATTATCGCGGCATTCAAATGCCCGATGACCTTCCTTTCCACATTTGAAACATTTACTTGTCCCTTTAAGACAACTCCCTCCATGTTTATTTCCACACTTTGAGCATAAGGGAAAGCTCATCTTCTTTTCAGTGTGCTCTTTAGATTTTCCTTTGAATTCCATCTTCCTCTTCTTATAAAACCCATGTGACTGATGGGTTACTCCAATCTCCATCTCGACTTTGAGAGCACATCGAACGATTTCCTCGTAGCTATTGAAGTCCCTTATGGCTAACGACCTTCGAAGACTTGGTTTTAAGCCACTAAAGAATCGATCGATCTTACTCTCAGGTTGGATAATAATACCAGAAGCGTACCTTGAAAGTCTTGTAAAATTTTCTTCATAGGTACCAACAGATTCATCATCCCTTTGCTTCAGTTCAAGAAACTCTTTCTCCATCTTTGTTCGGAGAATACGAGGGAAGTACTTATTGAAAAATAAGTTCTTGAACTCTTCCCATTCCATGGACTCAATTTCATCCCTTTGCCTCGTATTCTTAATAAGATTCCACCATTGATCATCATCTCCTTCAAAACGATACACTACTAGGATGACTTTATCATGTTCAGAACATTGAAGAACTGAAAATATTTTTTTAGTAGTATTAATCCATTGTTCAGCAACTAATGGATCAGTAGACCTGCTGAAAGAAGGTGGACGATGCCTCATGAAGGATTCAACAGAATGTTGCTCCTTCCTTTGCTCGTTTGGAAGTCCTGCATGATTCATAGCTTGAGAAAGTTGTGTGAGCATGGCTACGAGATTTTGTATTCCAGCTCCCATATCGTTTGGTTGCTCAGGGGGACAATCATTGCATTGCCCATCGCATTCCGCATTAACACGGTTCCTTCGGGTTCCAGCCATTGACTAAAACCAAGAAGAATAGTGTGAGCAACACTAATTATAATAGAAAAAACACATAATCAAGGATAAAATTTCACACTTAAGGTCTTATCCTAGGGTATTCATGGCCATTTCTAAAACACTAAGATTGTGTTCTATTCTTAGACTTATCCTTAGGGTTCTTACTAAGACTTTCACATCCTAGTTTCCAAAGGTTGACTATACCTTTCCTCTGATACCAACTATAACGACCCATACTTTACATACATTGTTAATACTTCAAAATTGAAGCACACTTATTACAACATATGACAAAACCACGAAGGACCGTATAGGTATAGTGTCTTTAGAAACTGGGAAACATAAACAACTGGTTCATAAATCTTCTACAGTGTGTCCCATTTATTTCATCATATCTAGGGTCCCTTTTAGCATATTCTACTTAATATCCATCTTCCTGACATGGGGAAAAGAAAACATAAAAGGGTGAGCTCAAATGCTCAGCAAGGGCAAATAAAGGAAATAAAAATCATATCATATCTTTTTGAAAATCATAACCTGCAAAAGAGATCATAATATCTTAACATGGAATAAATCATAGAAGTGAAAATGAGATCCCCATAATCATAACATAAAACTTGAAACCTTGTGTCATGTACACATAATCATGGAAAATCATTTCTTGTTAGTCATGACTCATTTCCATGACTATCTTAGCAGACAAAGTCCATTTCTGAACCGAGTTCACTCCTCGTTTCAGTCCTGTATCACTGAACTGAAATAACCTTCCGTTCCAGCCATGTCTATCTCATGAGATATAAATCTTTACCCAATGCATTTGAGGGAGATATAGGTCCCACCCATCTTATAATGAATCTTTTCTTATGTGTGCCACATAATCATAAATCATACATCATCGCATAACACATGTAACAAAATGAGATTCTTGAAACATCATGACATCATAAAACAAACCATATAAGGTAAATGACTTCATAAAAATAATTCCCTCACAACATAATCAAATCAATGTAATAATAGGGATAAAAACAGAACTCTATATTATCTTAGATGGAAAATAATTTTGATAAAACATTTGAACTCCATTCTTGAGGAAAATATCCTTTCTACTTCAAAAACACTTTTTCCTTTTTTAAAATGTCATAAAATTCTAAACTAAAAGAAGTTGATTAAAAATAAACTTGAAAACTTGTAAATTAAGCTTCTTGTAAATAATGTTTTAAAAATCCATTCATGCCGTATAAGTTAAAAAAAACATTCTTCGTACTTTTGTCGGAAAAGTCAAAAAGTACCTCGTACGAAAAACGACAAAAGATTCCGTTCATATCTTTTACTAAAAACTCACCGAAGGGTAAAATTTGATATAAACTATTGTATAAGGATATAAATATTACATATTGAGGAAATATGGATGTGGATGATAAAATACACCCCAGTAAATACCAAAGTATAAACAATCTCGGATAAAAATGAGATTGTGATATTTTCCCTTACCTTGGGCTGATTTGATTTGTACGTGTCCGAAGCTCCTGTATAATGGTTTAATAATGTTATTGACTTATTCCAGAATCATAAATTTTGATATGATATCATATATGGTCATATTCTTAGCTTCTTGTTAGTAATATTTCATTGTTACTTATTACTCGGGTCTTTATTGCCTTTTGTTCTTATGCGTGTTTTGCCGAATAAATTCTTATTCTTATTTTAAGGTTATAGATACCTTATATCCAGAATGGTATTAGTGTAACATATATCATATTTATTCATTCAATTCATTTATATAATTACTATGTAATGATGATCATGTAGAACGAGTCGCATCACATCGTGGAGACGGTATTCCATACGTACGCACGAGTGATGATATCGTTCCTATGATCGTGGAATTGTATTAGAGTATATATATATTATTTCAGTATCAATATTAATTTATAATAATCATAAATAGTTACTCATTACACCATTATACCCATCCTTGTAAGGTGATGGTGGAAAATAGATTACACCACGGCGTGGAGACGGTATTCCGTACGTACGCACGCGCGGTGATTTCATTTTTCTGTAGGATGGATAGAAGGTGAATTAGGGTTGTTTCATATTTATAATAACATATCAGTATGTAAGTAATACTGATGTTATTACTTTATCATGAAAAAACTAAAGAAGAAGATGTTGAAGAAGAAACAAATTGAAAAGATCGGTAATGGATATTACCTCTTCTTTGGAACGCTTCTTTGAATCCTCCACTTAGGGAACTAAGATTGGTCTTTGAAGAAGACCAGGACCTCTAGGATTATTCTAGGGAAGTGGAGAGGAGAAAATGGAATGGTTTGGCCGAGCTTGAGTGCTCAAATTGGTGTGAGGAGGAGGGGGAGGAGGTGCCCTTTTATAAGGGAGGAGAGGGGCACCTTAGGAATATCTCAAAATATTATTTTATATTAAAGTCAAAATCGGTTTATAATGGTTCCAAAGGGTCTTATTTCAAATCTAAAGTGGGGAAGGGTCGAAATACTATCAACCAATAGGATTTAGACAAGTTTAGTGTATTACTTTAACCTTATCAATTAGATTTAACTCTAAGTTAAATAATTTAACTTTTACCGTGTCTTTTTGTTTTCTTTCACTATATGGTTAATACACTTACTATAACATGCCAAAAGAACCCCAAATTATTTATTATTAATATATATATCCTTATCTAAGTCATTTGGCCAAACCATAGATTTTTAGGAATAAAATAACAATTAATAATATAATATTTTATTTAAAAACTATTTTGTGTCAATTTTGACACTATTTGATATATGATTTTTGTGAAAGTTATAACAGAATTATATGTTCAAACCAAGTTGATTAAATCAACACTAATATATCATATTAACCTAGAAAATTAGTGGAATTCATAAAAAGTCTCAAATTACATTTATTTTGGTTTTTATAACATCAATTATGTCAATATTTCATAAATAAGATAATTACTGCATCATAATTGTGTCATAAATAAATTAAATTATTTAATGTCTAAAAATTATAAATAAAATACCATTATGTAGGAAATCTTATTATATTTCTAATGAATATTTATAGTCGAATTTATCTTATGTATAACCCCATATTAAAAATGAATTACTTATTAAACTTTGATTTTAACTATTTTAACCCTTCTTTAAATAAATTAATAATAAATGTCCTAATCTTACCCAAGTGGGCCTAAATGGTCATATTTTATTAATAAGGTTGTTTTTGGTCGAATTACACTTATCCAATAGAATTAGGACATGTGTTAGGGTAATAGTAATATCATATTTACCCCTATTTACTATTAACCGCGGTAAAAAAAAAAAGTAAAAAGTTACTATTCACCAAAAATTATTTTTATCTCATTGAACCACATTTTACTTACTGATATCAACCGTGTCTGTCGGATTTTCGAAATTCCATTCACAGAAGCGGTAAAATTAAGTTTTATGCAAAATTCAGTTTTTAACCTACCACTTAGTGGTTTCACTATTCATCAAAAATTGAAAGTTTTCAGAAAAATACCCAAATTTCACCCTAGGCTAATTTCAGTATTCCGAATCCAAAAATGAAGTCCATTTTGAAAAATATAATTTATAAAATTTCAAAATGTGGTTATTTCTATTCACAACGGCTAGTTTTAATAATATTTTAATAGCATATCGTTGTTTAGTGAAACTCGGTATTGCGTACGACGCAAGCTATCGAGGAAGGTCACCATTGCGTGTAAAGTAAGCCAAGCTAGTATGTAGTGAAAGATTCCTTTGATGATATATAAAAACAAAATATTACTCATAAAAATCTCAGGTGTTACAGAAACGAGGAGTGAACTCGGTTCAGAAATGGACTTTGTCCACTAAGATAGTCTTGGAAATGAGTCTTGACTAATAAGAAATGATTCTCTATGATTATGTGTGTATGCCACAAAGTTTCATGTTTTAAGTTATGATTATTGTGATTACATTTCACTTCCATGATTTATCCCATGTTATGAAATTATGATCTCTTTTGCAGGTTAAGATTTCCAAAAGTTATGTGCTTATGTATATGATGTGATTGATATTTCTTTTGTTTACCCTTTCTGAGAATTTGAGCTCACCCTTTTGTATGTTTTCTTTCCCCAGGTCAGGAAGAAGGTTATTAAGTAAGATATGCCAAAAGGGGCTATAGAAATGATGAAATAAATGGGAGACAGTGTAGACGTTTTATGAACCAGTTGTTTATGTTTCCCAGTTTCTAAAGACACTATACCTATACGGTCCTTTCGTGGTTTTGTTATATGTTGTAATAAGTATGCTTCAATTTTGAAGTATTAACAATGTATGCAAAGTATGGGTCGTTATAGTTGGTATCAGAGTAAAGGTATAGTCAACCTTTAGAAACTAGGATGTGAACGCCTTAGTAAGAACCCTAAGGATAAGTCTAAGCATAGAACACAATCTTAGTGTTTTAGAAATGACCATGAATAACCTAGGATAAGATCTTAAGTGTGAAATTTTATTCTTGATTATGTGGTTTTCCTATTATAATTAGTGTTTCTCACACTATTCTTCTTGGTTTTAGTCAATGGCTGGAACCTGAAGGAACCATGTTAATGCGGAATGCGACGGGAAATGCAATGATTTTCCCCCTGAGAAACCAAACGTTATGGGAGATGGAATGAAAAATCTTGTAGCCATGCTCACACAAATTTCTCAAGCTATGAATCATGCAGGACTTCTAAATGAGCAAAGGAAGAAGCAACATTCTATTGAATCCTTCATGAGACAACGCCCACCTTCATTCAGCGGGTCTACTGATCCATTAGTTGCTGAACAATGGATTAGTACTAATGAAAAGATATTTTTAGTTCTTCAATGTTCTGAACATGATAAAGTCATCTTAGTAGTGTATCGTTTGGAAGGTGATGCAGATCAATGGTGGAATCTTATTAAGAATACGAGGCAAAGGGATGAAATTGAGTCCATGGAATGGGACGAGTTCAAGAACTTATTTTTCAATAAGTACTTCCCTCGTATTCTCCAAACAAAGATGGAGAAAGAGTTTCTTGAACTGAAGCAAAAGGATGATGAATCTGTTGGTACCTATGAAGCAAATTTTACAAGACTTGCAAGGTACGCTTCTGGTATTATTATCCAACCTGAGAGTAAGATCGATCGATTCTTTAGTGGCTTAAAACCAAGTCTTCGAAGGGCCTTAGCCATAAGGGACTTCAATAGCTACGAGGAAATCGTTCGATGTGCTCTCAAAGTTGAGATGGAGATTGGAGTAACCCATCAGTCATATGGGTTTGATAAGAAGAGGAAAATGGAATTAAAAGAAAAATCTAAAGAGCACACTGAAAAAAAGATGAGCTTTCCCTTATGCTCAAAGTGTGGAAAGAAACATGGAGGGAGTTGTCTTAAAGGGACAAGTAAATGTTTCAAATGTGGAAAGGAAGGTCATCGGGCATTTGAATGTCGTAATGATGGGAAGAAGATGTCTAATGATGAAAACAAAGGAAGGGATGCACAGAATGAACCTACTACACTTCAATGTTTCAAGTGCAAAGAGATGGGGCATTATTCCAATCAATGCCCAAATCCAAGGGTTGATGATAATGGTCGACGTCAACAAACTCTTAAGGCTAAAGACAAAGGAAAGTCACATGCAATTTATATCAGCGATGTGGAGTACGATAACGATGTGGTGAAAGGTACACTTACCATCCACTCTAAAGTTGCAAATGTTTTATTTGATTCTGGATCCACCCACTCCTTTATTTCTAAAGAATTTTCTAAGGGTATCACCGTATTACCTCAACATTTAGATGTTGAGTTAGCTGTGACAACACCTAATGGAACAACAGTCGCATCAAAAGTTTATAATTCTTCTCCAATTGAAGTTTGTGGGAAAGTTCTTCCTGCAAATCTTTTTATCCTTCCTATAGTGTAATTTGATGTGATTCTTGGCATGGATTGTCTTTCTCTACATGGAGCTCATATCAATTGCCAATGAAGGGAAGTCACATTTCATATTCCAGATCAATCTATGATCGTCTATCGATGCAAGGATGAACAAAACCTTCCAGTGGAAATTTCTTCCATTATAAGGGTATTGATTCCACTAAATGAAGGTTATTTATCTCAAATGGTTGGTGAGAAACTCACGATTAAGAATATTCCCATTGTACGGGAGTTTGATGATGTCTTTCCGGATGAATTACCAGGTCTTCCACCGAATCTTGAAGTTGAGTTTTCAATAGAACTCATACTGGGTGCTTTGCCTATTTCAAAGACACCTTATATAATGGTACCAATTGAGTTGCAGGAATTGAAGAAGCAACTCCAAGAGAATCTTGATAAGGGGTTCATACACCCTAGTGCGTCACCTTGGGGAGCACCTGTTCTGTTTGTTAAGAAGAAAGACGGATCAATGAGACTCTGCATTGATTATCGAGAACTTAACAAGATCACTATCAAGAAAAAATATCCTCTCCTGTGCATTGATGACCTATTTAACCAACTACGTGGAGCTCAATACTTTTCCACGATTGATCTTCATTCAGGGTATCATCAATTAAGGGTCAAAAGGGAGGATATACCAAATATGGCTTTCCGTACAAGGTATGGACACTATGAATTTATAGTGATGCCATTTGGTCTTACTAATTCCCCTGCTATCTTCATGGATATGATGAATAGAGTCTTTAGAGACAATCTTGATCAGTTTGTGGTAGTCTTTATAGACGATATTCTTGTATATTCAAAGAGCAAGGAAGAACATGAAGATCACTTGAGAATTATATTGAAGACCCTAAGAAAGGATAAGCTTTATGACAAATTTACCAAGTGTGAATTTTGGCTTCAAAAAGTTGCATTTTTGGGTCACATAATCTCAAAAGAGGGGATATATGTGGATCCAGCAAAAACAGAGGTTATCGAAAGATGGTCGAGACCAACAACAGTAACCGAGATCCGAAGTTTTCTTGGTTTGGCTGGATATTATCGAAGTTTTGTGAATGATTTTTCACGATTATCTAATCCACTCACCAAGTTGACTTGGAAAGGAGTTAAGTTTGTTTGGACAGAGAAATGTGAAGAGAATTTCATGGAGTTGAAAAGAGGGTTATCCAGTACACCTGTGCTCACACTGCCTTGTAGTGGAGAAAGGTTTGTGATCTATAGTGATGCATCCAAGAAGGGATTGGGGTGTGTTCTTATGCAAAATGGTATGGTGATAGCTTATGCCTCACGACAGTTGAAAATACATGAGCAAAATTACGCAACTCATGATTTGGAGTTAGCCACGGTAATCTTTGCATTAAATATTTAGAGGCATTACCTTTATGGAGAAAGGTGTGACATTTATACTGATCATAAAAGCTTAAAGTATATTTTCACACAAAAGGAGCTGAATATTTGCCAAAGAAGATGGTTGGAGATGATTAAGGATTACGACTGCTCAATCCATTACCACCCTGGGAAAGCAAACAAGGTGGCAGATGCATTAAGTCGACAAGACCATGCTAGTTTATTCATGATGAGGATCACAAAAGATCCAATATTTATGGATTTACAAAGGATGGATCTTGGAATTATAATTAAAGGGGAAAAATATTATCTTTATCAAATTAATGTTCAACCATCTATATATGTGAAGATTAAATAGGCACCGAAAGAAGATGTCGAGTTACAAAAGAAGGTGAGAAATGTTCCTGAATTCAACCTTGATTGTGATGGGATAATAAAGTTCAGGAATCGGGTTTGTGTTCCTCCCATCCCTGAAATAAAGAAGGAGCTGCTGGATGAGGCTCATAGTTCTTAATTCTCTATTCATCCTGGAAGCACGAAGATGTATAGGGACCTGAAAGAATACTTTTGGTGGGATGGCATGAAAAGAGATGTTGCTGAATATGTCTCTCGATGCTTGGTTTGTCAAAAAGTTGAAGCTGAGAGACAGAAGTCTAAGGGGATGTTACAACCATTACCCATACCCGAATGGAAATGGGAAAACATCACTATGGAATTTGTCACAGGACTTCCTAAAACATCCAAAGGAAATAATGCTATCTGGGTCATAGTTGATCGTCTTACCAAGTCTGCACAGTTCATTGCTATTAGAGAAGATTTCTCTCTGGATCAGCTTGCCAGGATATATGTAAAGGAAGTGGTAAGATTGCATGGAGTACCACTTTCTATTATATCTGATCGGGATCCGAGATTTACCTCTATGTTCTGGCAAAGTCTTCAGCATACTCTGGATACATAGTTGAGTTTCAGCAGTACTTATTGTTAGGTCCACTAGGCTGAATATCTTGAGAGGGGGGGGGGGTGAATCATGGTATGACTAATTAAAAATTAAAGCCCGTTCTGATCTTGTTTCTTTGTTAGGAAAAACACTCTTCTCTCTCTTTCCGGCTGCACAATATAAACAGAAAGTAAAGCACGCACATGACACAACAATTTTACTTGGTTCACCGCTAAGGGCTACATCCAAGGAGCATACGCCGACAGGTTTCCGGTCGTACCAAGTCTACTAAACTTCACTAGATGTGGATTACAATGTTCATGCTAGATCACTTCTATGCCCAGGCTCACTGCCTTTACAAATTTAGGGTCAGCTCACTGCTTTCCCAAGGGTCACTCCATTTCTATCTCTCTCTGGCTCACTGTCGGTGGAGAGGATCACCTTCTTCCTCTTCCTAAGCTCACTGCTCTGTGAAGGGAATCAACTCACAGTTTATAGACCTGTAGGTCTCTTCATTTCCATTAAGGAATGCATCTTTCACTATATGTTAGATGCTCTGTTGAAGTTCAAATTTCATCCGTAGATGAATACCACTTTGCCTTTGAACACTGGGCAATTCCTTTTGGAAACAACTTCGCAAAGCACCCTACTATGCGAGGTTCCCAATTTCGCGAAGCTCAAAAAAGCCTTCGCGAAGCTCCTGCCTTTTCGCGAATCTCTCTCGTGAAGCTCTCTCGTGAAGCTCAAATCGTTTCAAATCAACTTCTCTCGCGAAGCTCACTAAGCCAACGCAGAGCACACAACTTTCGCGGAGCTAGAATAGCCGCCGCGAAGCTCCCCTTTCGCGAAGCACAACTGCCTTCGCGAACCACCTTTGTGAACCGAGAGCAATGGATTTTCTCTGAAAATTATCTCTGCTTTGCTCGAAGGGGTCGGCCTCTATTTATAGGCAATTCCATCGACCCTCGTCCCTTCCGCGCGAAGTCAATGCCACGCCATCTCAAATCGCAAAGCTCTAAAGTTTCTGCCGGAATTCTGTCCAAATCGCGAAGCTCCATGGCAATTATCCATTTGCGGAGCTTGACGTAGTCGCGAAGAAACACCGTCAACTTACCTTCGCGGCTCGTGCCTTCTCCGCGAAGCTCCCTCGTGAAGCCCAACATTCCTTCGCGCCTTCGCCGCGAAGCTCTCTCGCAAAGCCCTTCTCCACCACAATGCGCTTCAGCCTCTGCCGTTCGCGAAGCTTGACGTAATCGCGAAGCATCACCACCTCCATTCTTCTGGTCTTCGCGATTTCTAAACCATGCATCCTATCTTCACGAAATTCATGCCTTTGCCATATTAAATTATGCTCTTCATGGAAATCCTCTTTTCACGATGCTCACCAAACTCCAAATTTTGGACCCCAAAAATTTGGCAAACACTGGGAAACGGCGCCACCTTGTACTGCTCTTTTTGTACCGCCTCCAGATCATCCTTTCCTTTGTCATAGTTCTTTGTCAACATGTAATGTCAACAAATTCTCGGGAACTCAACAATTACCCATGGAAACCTGCTTTGTCAACAGACACAATCTGCCCAAAAATACTGCAATGTTACCTTGAGGGATTTTTTCCCAACAATCTCCCCTTTGGGTTTGTTGACAACTCTTCACAACTCTGCTCAGAAATATTTTCTGCACTTTGATACCTCACTGAGTCTTCTTCCAGTCGCTACCACCATTCACCTCTTGCGATTCTGATAGCATTCAAGGATTCACTTAACACGTACTCTAATCCCACATGAGCAATGCTCGGTGTGAGAAACAAGAGTAGTATGAAAAGTTCATCAATGAATCACTTCATGTCAGACCCCAATTGTTGATTCCACCCTGATACCAATTCTTAAATTGATACCAATTGTTGAACCACACTAATACCAATTGATGATAGCTGGACACCTTTTCACACCATTCCAACACCACTGTTCTGCTTTTATCATGATCCTCAGCTGTCGTGATTTCTATGCTTTGATCGATCACTTCTAGTATCATCAGATTTAAAAATCTCCCCCTTTCTCATTGCTCCCCCTATCTGGCTGCTCCACCTGTCAGCTTCCCCCCGTATCAATCATGATTTATAAAATAGCCACACTGTCTCTCAATCACTATTTTCTCCCCCCTTTAACAAACACTATTTTCTCCCCCTTTGTCAACGAACCCAAAGGTCACTCTTTCGCAGTCTGTAACAGAGTAGAGAACACATCAGCACATTAGGAAAAAACACACCATACCTTGGGGAGAGGGGGTAGGGTCCCACATCCACACTATTTCAAGTGCGGGGAATCGACTGAACTCCCAGAGCCAGTCGATGCCTCTCAAAAGCTTCCTTGGGTAAGGCCTTTGTCAGGATGTCTGCAACCTGTAGTTCTGTAGGCACATACTCCAACTTCACGATCCCCTGCTCAACTTTCTCTTTGATAAAATGATACTTAATCTCAATGTGCTTTGTCCTTGAATGATGGATGAGATTTTTGCTAAGATTTATAGCACTTGAGTTGTCGCACTGGATTCCAATCGGAGACTTCACTTCAACACCCATATCTTCAAGCTGCTGCTTCATCCACAATAACTGTGTGCAGGCTTGAGTGGCCGCAATATACTCAGCTTCTGCGGTGCTCAATGAAATGCAATCTTGCTTCTTTATTAGCCAAGAAATACACAATCCACCAAGATAGAATGCACCACCTGACGTTGATTTTCTATCATCCGCTGAACCGGCCTAGTCTGCATCAGTGTACCCCAATAACTCTGTCTGAGATTTGTCATTGTATGTCAAGACGAAGTCCACCGTGCCCTTAATATACCGAAGTATTCTTTTCACTGCGAGCATGTGACTTTCCTTGGGATTACTCTGATATCTCGCTGCTTGGCATGTGGCGAAAACAATATCAGGCCTTGTTGCGGTTAAGTACAACAGACTTCCAATGATTTACCTGTATTCTGTGATATTAACTGCCTTGCCATCCTCATCTTTTGATAATTTCATCCGGGTAGCCACCGGAGTCTTCATCTCCATGGAATCTTCCATTCCAAACCTTCTCAGGACCTCCTTGGCATATTTAGATTGAGAAATGAATGTTCCATTCCTTCCTTGTGTTACCTGTAGACCAAGGAAAAACGTTAGCTCTCTAATCATTGACATTTCAAACTCATTTTTCATGAATTCGGAAAACTGTCTACACTGAGCTTCATATGATCCTCCAAATATTATGTCATTGACATAAACCAACACCATAATCCTTTGGTTACTGTCATTACTGAAATAGAGATTGTAATCAACTCCTCCACGCTGAAAACCAAGCTTCTTCAAGTACTGATCAATCCTTGAGTACCATGCCCTTGGTGCTTGTTTCAGCCCATACAATGACTTCTTCAGCCGGAAAACTTTGTTCTCATCCTCATGAATGAGAAAACCATCTGGATGCTCAATATACACCTCCTCTTCCAGAACACCATTCAAGAATGCAGATTTGACATCCATCTAGAACACTTTGAACTTCCTTTGCACTGCGATGGCTATGAATAATCTTATTGTCTCCAGCCTTGCAACCGGTGAAAATGTCTCATCAACATCAATTCCCTCGATCTGGGAGTACCCCTTGCACACTAGACGTGCTTTGTTCTGAATCACTGTTCCATCTTCATTCATCTTATTATGATAGACCCATTTGGTCCCAATGCCATTCTTGTCTGCTGGCCTCGAAACAATCTCCCATGTCTGGTTCTTCTCAATTTGATCAAGCTCTTCATTCATAGCCTGAACCCAGTTTTCATCTTCAGCTGCATAGGAAATTTTTTTTGGCTCCACCTAAGATAAAAACGATGTTTTCTGTAATGAATTCATTCTTCGAGTCTGAACTGGAGCTGTCTGATCACCAATGATATTTTGCCTATCAATTTCAGCTCGATTCTTTGGCTTCTTTGCAGATACAGACTTGACACTTTCTTGTTCATCATCAGTATCTTCTTCTGAGTCAGCCTCTGCCACTTCTACTCCCCCTGTGTTGCTTACCTCATCATCACTTTCATCCAGAAACTATTCACAGTGTCATTGAGCAGTCTGTTCATTTTCGACTATAGTGACATCATTGCTCTCAACAATTTTCCCAGCCTCTTGTTGAAGCATTTATATGCTTTTATTTTCCCTGAATAGCCAAGGAATATTCCTTAATCTCCTCATGCCTCAAACTTACTATGATGTTATTTGTTGAGAATAAAACACTTACTTCCAAAGATTCGAAAGTATTTCAACGTTGGCTTCCTTTCGTACCACAGTTCATACGGAGTCTTCCCTTGCTTCGGACATAACAGGGACCTGTTTGAAACATAGACCGATGTCAAAACTGCTTCCTTCCAAAATTTCTCTGGTAGGTCCTTATCAAAAAGCATTGTTCTGTCCATGTTGTTGATGATCTGATTTCTCCTTTCAACCAATCCATTCTGTTGGGAAGTTCTTACTAATGAAACTTGATGCCTTATCTCATGTTTCTCGAGATAGTTTTCAACCTGACTGTTTGTAAATTCTGTACCGTTATCAGTACGAAACTTCAGAATTTTCTGCCCAAGCATCTTTTCTGATTCCCTCCTGTACTGCTTTATGAAACTGAATACCTCTGTCTTATGGGTAATGATGAATACCCAGGCCATTCTGCTGTAGCCATCAATGAAAAGAACATAGTACCTTTTCCCATCTATAGCTCGTGGTGAGATAGGTCCACATACACCAGCATGCACCAATTCGAGCACTCGAGTTGCTTTTTGTTCCTTTGGCCTATATGTCTTCCTGATGATCTTCCGTTGATGAAAAGCATCACACGTATGAGTGCGATCACATGATAGTTTGAGAAGGTCTCTAGTAGCATCACACTTTACCAGATCTTCCATAGATGGTTGACATAGATGACCAAGTCGCTTATGCCACAACTGATTTTCTTCTTCTCTGGATAAAAGGCATGAATCTTCTCCTCCACCTACCAGGTAAATATTCCCCTTTTTTCGTTTTCCCTGAATAATTACTATTCCATCTTTTCCTTTAACAATACCCATATTCTTGGTAAATAGGATAGAGTGCCCAGAGTCACATAGTTGACTGACGCTAAGCAAATTATGACTGAGACCCTCTACCACCAAGACATCAGCAAGTCTCATTTCTTTTCCCCCAAACTTGGCTTTTCCTGAGCCAAAAATCTTCAGGACTTCATCATTTCCAAACTTGACAACTCCTTCTTTGTCATATTTTATGCCTGTAACCAGATCCTTATTACCCGTCATGTGGGATGTGCAACCACTGTCAAGGATCCAAACACCAGAATGATCTGATGCTTTAAGGGAAATTTAAGTAACTACGACCTTATCAGTTTTCTTCTTCCTGGTCCATAATTGTTCTTTCATACTAGGAATGGATTGAGGATTCTGTTCTTTCTCAGAGTATGATGGACCGACTTCATCTTGAAAAACTGCAAATCTGTTCTGAACTTTTAACTCACTTGTCGGTTTACTGATCTGCTGCTTGCGAACAATTTGATTCTGCTTTGGCACATTTTTCTGAATGGTCGGAGTGCAGTACCTAGCCATGTGTCCAAATCCTCTGCACCCAAAACAGTGTCCTTCAAAAAATGTTCTGGAAAACCGTTCTCTGTTTGGATGCCATCTCTGTTCTTGTTCCCTTAGATATCTTTTGGCTATGGAACACACATAATGTGAATGTACCATCTTTCCACAACAATAAAACCTGATATAAGGTGAATTCCATCGTGTTACTTCAGCACTACGAGTTTCCCCTTTGGATCTCTGAGTATTCTGATTCTGCTTTATGCTCAAATCCACTTTCAATCTCGGGACAGGTGCTTGCGGTCTAACTTCAACTGCCACAGATTTTTGTTTCTGATTAAGCCATGAAGCAGCCTTAACATCTGAGTTCAATTGCTGCTTCTTTCCTACTGAACTACTAGGCTCTTATTTCTTCTTTTCAGTCTTCATAACGACCTGATTTCCCAAGAATGTGTTGGGATTCAAAGGTTTTTCCTGGTCTTTAACTTTTCTCCGCAGACCAACAACTTCTTCTTTAAGCTCTTCAATACACTTGACATGATCTTTCACTTTTCAACTCAAGCAATCGATCTCCCTTTTCTGCTCTTCAATCTTGATCTTATGCTCATCATCCTTCTCTGTTCACTCTGGCCTGGAAGACTTAAGATTTTCAATTTCTTTCTCAAGCTCAGACTTCTCTTCTTTTTGTTGTTGCATGTAGAGTTTGGCATCACGTACTATCTTGTTGGCTTTCTTTGTTTTTGCTCTCCAAACATCTATCTTTTCAAGAGATGCTTCTAATTCAGCTTCCATGTAAACTCTCCCTTCAATTTCTTCTTCTTCTTCATCAGTTTCAGTTTCTTTCTTTTCTAGAGCACTACTGGCAACAACCACCATCGCATTTTGACCACGATCTTTGCAGTTTTCTATCTCTTCAACTTCTTCACCCTCAGACTCATTTGAACTGTCAATTTCTTGGGAAAGAAGATTCTTCTTCTTAAAGAAATTTCTCTTGAACTGCTTCTTCCCTTTCACATAGGCTGAAGATTTTTTCATGGGAATCCCAACTTCATCTTCATCGCTTTCTTCTTGAAACTTTTTGGGGCATCTTGCAGCAAGATGACCAACCTTTCCGCATCGGAAGCATGCTAGTGGAAGTTTCCCTTTAAACTTTCCTTTTCCTCTTTGCAGATTTGAAGAAAGGAACGACATCACCTCATCTGACTCTTCTTCCTCCTGATAATATTCAATAGTGAGCCTCTTCATGGCCTTAAATGCCACCTCTTTGGATTTCCCCTTTTCCACAACATCATTTTCATCATTTCTCATTTCATATGCAACAAGAGTGCTGTGTAGGTTATCCAATGTTAGCTCTTTCTGATCTTTATCTTCCAACACAGAAACTTTCGGATTGAACCGAGGTGGAAGCTTTCTCAAGATGCGCTTTACAATTTTAATGTCTTCGATAATTTCTCCAAGACCACGAATGTCTTCTACCACAGCATTTACCCTGTCAAAGAATGCATCAACAGACTCATTCGGGTTCATTCTGAGATCTTCATACTTGTTCCACAACACTTGCACCTTTGCCTCTCTGACTTTTGTATCCCCTTCATAAATATTCAAAAGATTTTCCCACATGACATGTGACGTTTTGCATGACATCACCTTTGTATAAATGGTATTAGAGAGGGCTCCCCCTAAGGCGTTGATTGCTTTGGAATCAGCATCCAACTCTTTGTGCCCAGCTTCTGATAAGGCACCACTAGTAATATCAGCTGTGATACCATGCATAGATGCTGAAAACACATCCATTCCCAAAGATCGGAAATAGTGTTGCATTCGATTCTTCCATATCTGAAAATTATATCCGTCGAAGATTAGAATCTCTCTATGATTAGTGACCTCCATTGAGAGAATACCAACTATCAACCTTTCCCTTTGATACCACTTGTTAGGTCCACTAGGCTGAATACCCTAAGAGGGGGGGTGAATCAGGGTATGACTAATTAAAAATTAAAGCCCGTTCTGATCTTGTTTCGCTGTTAGGCAAAACACTCTTCTCTCTCTTTCCTGCTGCACAATATAAACAGAAAGTAAAGCACACACATGACACAACAATTTTACTTGGTTCACCGCTAAGGGTTACGTCCAAGGAGCATACGCTGATAGTTTCCCGGTCGTACCAAGTCCACTAAACTTCACTAGTTGTGGATTACAATGTTCAGGCTAGATCACTTCTATGCCCAGGCTCACTGCCTTTACAAATTTAGGGTCAGCTCACTGCTTTCCCAAGGTTCAGTCCCTTTCTCTCTCTCTCTGGCTCACTGCCGGTGGAGAGGATCACCTTCTTCCTCTTCCTAAGCTCACTGCTCTGTGAAGGGAATCAACTCATAGTTTATAGACCTGTAGGTCTTTTCATTTACATTAAGGAATGCATCTTTCACTGTATGTTAGATGCTCTGTTGATGTTCAACTTTCATCCGTAGATGAATACCACTTTGCCTTTGAACACTGGGCAATTACTTTTGGAAACACCTTCGCAAAGCACCCTACTATGCGAGGTTCCCAATTTCGTGAAGCTCAAACAAGCCTTCGCGAAGCTCCTGCCTTTTCGCAAAGCTCTCTCACAAAGCTCTCTCGCAAAGCTCAACTCGTTGCAAAGCAAATTCTCTTGCGAAGCTCATTGAGCCAACGCGGAGCACACAACTTTTGCGGAGCTAGAATATCCTCCGCGAAACTCCCCTTTCGCGAAGCACAACTGCCTTCACGAACCACCTTTGCGAACCGAGAGCAATGGATTTTCTCTGAAAATTCTCTCTACTTCGCTCGAAGGGGTCGGCCTCTATTTATAGGTAATTCCACCGACCCTCGTCCCTTCCGCGTGAAGTCAACGCCACGTCATCTCAAATCGCAAAGCTCCAAAGTTTCTGCCGGAATTCTGTCCAAATCGTGAAGCTCCACGGCAATTATCCGTTCGCAGAGCTTGACGTAGTCGCGAAGAAACACCGTCAACTTACCTTCGCGGCTCGCGCCTTCGCCGCGAAGCTCCCTCGCGAAGCCCAACATTCCTTCGCGCCTTCGCCGCGAAGCTCTCTCGCAAAGCCCTTCTCCGCCGCGATGCGCTTCAGCCTCTGCCGTTCGCGAAGCTTGACCTAATCGTGAAGCATCACCGCTTCCATTCTTCTGGTCTTCGCGATTTCCAAACCATGCATCCTATGTTCACGTAATTCATGCCTTTACCATATTAAATTATGCTTTCATGGAAATCCTCTTTTCGCGATGCTCACCAAACTCCAAATTTTGGACCCCAAAAATTTGGCAAACACTGGGAAACGGCGCCACCTTGTACTGCTCTTTTTGTACCGCCTCCAGATAGTCCTTTCCTTTTTCATAGTTCTTTGTCAACATGTAATGTCAACAACTTCTCGGGAACTCAAAAATTCTCCATGGAAACCTGCTTTGTCAACAAACACAATCAGCCCAAAAATACTGCAATGTTACCTTGAGGGATTTTTGCCCAACACATATCATCCTCAGACAGACGGTCAGTCTGAGAGAACAATTCAAACTCTAGAAGATATGTTGAGAGCTTTCTCTATGGATTTCAAAGGTGGTTGGGATCAACACCTACCTTTGGTGGAATTTTCTTATAATAATAGCTTTCACTCCAGTATTCAGATGGCTCCTTATGAAGCTCTCTATGAAAAGAAATGCAGGACTCCAACTTGCTGGGATGAAGTTGGGGAAGGAAAGCTATTAGGACCTGATCTCATTGATGAAATGGAAGAAAAGGTCAGATCTATTCAACAACACATAAGAGCAGCTCAGGTTCGACAAAAAAGTTATACCAACAACCGAAGAAAAGACCTAGACTTTGAAGTGGGTGATAAAGTGTTCTTAAAAATATCTCCCTGGAAGTGGGTTATGAGATTTAGAAAGAAGGGGAAGTTGAGCCCTAGATATATCAGTCCTTTCGAAATACTGGATCGTGTTGGGAAGGTAGCTTACCGATTGGCGCTTCCACTGAATCTCTCTCAAGTTCACGATGTGTTCCATGTATCTCTCCTGAGAAAGTACATACCTGATCCTTCACATGTACTCAGCTCAGAAGTTGTACCGCTGGAGTAAGATCTTTCTTATGAAGAACAACCGATAGAGATTCTGGATCGTAGCGAAAAAGTCCTACGAAACAAGACCACTCGATTGGTGAAAGTTTTATGGAGGAACCACCAATTAGAAGAAGCTACATGGGAGGTTGAGGATATGATGAGGGAGAGGTATCCTCATCTGTTTGTTACAAAGTGAAGAATTTCGAGGGCGAAATTCATTTTAAGGGGGGTAGAATGTAACACCCGAGACTTTTATGTTATATAAATAATCAAAGGAATATTTTTCTACACACTACACTTGCTTGGATTTCTTTACACGAAATCGCAGCCTTCCTCGATAACTTGCGTCGTACGCAATACCGAGTTACACTAAACACCGATATACTATTAAAATATTATTAAAACTAGCCGTTATGAATAGTAATAACCACTTTTTGAAATTTTATAAATTTTATTTTTCAAAATGGACTTCATTTTTGGATTCATAATATCGAAATTATCCTAGGGTGAAATTTTGGTATTTTTCTGAAAACTTTCAATTTTTGATGAATAGTGAAACCACTAAGTGGTAGTTAAAAAACTGAATTTTTCATAAAACGTAATTTTACCGCTTCTGTGAGTGGAATTTCGAAAATCCGAGAGACACGGTTGATGTCAGTAAGTAAAATGTGGTTCAATGATATGAAAATAATTTTTTGGTGAATAGTAACTTTTTACTTTTTTTACCACGGTTAAAAGTAAATAGGGTAATTAAGGGTAAAAATGATATTATTATTACCCTAGCACATGTCCTAATTCTATTGGAAAAGTGTAATTCGACCAAAAACAAACTTAGGAATAAAATATGACCATTTAGGCCCACTTGGATTTGATTAGGACATTTATTATTAATTTATTTAAAGAAGGGTTAAAATAGTTAAAATCAACGTTTAATAACTAAATCATTTTTAATATGGGTTTCTACATAAGATAAATTCGACTATAAATATTCATTATAAAGATAAAAGTATTTCATACATAATGGTATTTTATTTGTTATTTTTAGACATTAAATAATTTAATATATTTATGACACAAAGATGATGCAGTAATTAACTTATTAATGAAATATTGACATAATTGATGCTATAAACACCAAAATAAATGTAATTTGACTCTTTTTATTAATTACACTAATTTTCTAGAATAATATGACATGTTATTATTTATTTAATTAACTTTTTTCGAACTAATAATTCTGTTATGATTTTCACAAAAATTAATTACTAAATAGTGTCAAAATTGACATAAAATAGTTTTCAAAACAAATATTATATTAGTAACGGTTATTTTATTCCTAAAAATCTAAGGTTCGGCCAAATGACTTATATAAGGTTATATATATTAATAATAAACAACTTGGGGTTATTTTGGCTGCTTATAGTAAGCTTATTAACCTTATAGTATAAGAACACAAGAAGACACGATAAAAGTAAAATTATTTAACTTAATGTTAAATCTAAATGATAAGGTTAAAATAGGAACCTAAACTTGTCTAAATTCTATTGGATGAGAGGATTTAGACCCATCCCCATCTTAGCTTCTAAATAAATCAATTTTGAGCTATTTAAAACCGAGCATAACTTTATAATAAAATAATATTAGTTATTCCAAAGGTGCCCCTCTCCTCCCTTATAAAAGCGCACCACCTCCCTCTCTTCCTCACACCACTTTGAGCCTTCAAGATCGGCCAAACCCTGGCACTTTCTCCTCTCCACTTCCCTAGAGACATCCTAGAGGTCCTGGTCTTCTTCAAAGACCAATTTTAGTGCTCTAAAAGAAGGTCTCAAAGAAGCACTTCAAAGAAGAGGTAATGTCTGTTACCGATTCTTTCATCTTTATTTCTTCTTTCACTTCTTCTTCTTTAGTTGTTTCATTATGAAGTAATAACATCAGTATCACTCATATACTGATATGTTATTATAATTATGAAACAACCCTATTTCACCATCTATCCATCCTACGGAAAAAGAAATCACCGCGCATGCGTACGTACGGAATATCGTCTCCACGCCGTGGTGTAATCTATTTTCCACCACCACCTTACTTGGATGGGTATAATGGTGTAAATAATGACTATATATGACTATTTTAAAGTGATACTGATTCTGAAATAGTATACATACACTCCAATACAATTCCATGATCATATGAACGATATCATCACTCGGAACACCGTCTCCACGATGTGATGCGACTCGTTCTACATGATCTTCATTTCATAATGATTATATAAATGAATTAAATGAATGAATATGATATATATTACACTAATACCATTCTGGAAATTAGGTATCTATAAGAGAAGAATAATAATTTATTCGACAAAACATGCATAAGAACAAAAAGTTATAAACACCCGAATAACAAGTAGCAATGAAATATTACTACTAAGAAGCTAAGAATATGACCAAATATGATATCATAAAAATAAGTATGATTCTGGAATAAGTCAATAACATTATTTAAATCATTATACAGGAGGTTCAGACACGTACAAAGCATATCGGACCTAAGGTAAGGGAAATATCACAATCTCATTTTTATCCAAGATTGGTTATACTTTGGTATTTACTGGGGTGTATTTTATCATCCACATCCATGTTTCCTCAATATGTAATATTATTTCCATCCACCTACAATTGTTAAAATCCAATTTTTACCCTTCAGTGAGTTTTTAGTAAAAGATATGAAAGGAATGTTTTGTCGTTTTTCGTACGAGGTACTTTTTGGCTTTTCCGACAAAAGTTCGAGAAGAATGTTTTTTTTACTTATACGACATGAATGGAATTTTAAAAATTTTTTTCAAAGAATCTTCCTTTACAAGTTTTCAAGTTTATATTTAATCAACTTCTTTTAGTTTAAAATTGTATGACATGTTAATAAAGGAGAAATGTTTTTGAAGTAGAAAGGATATTTTCCTCAAGAATGAAGTTCAAGTGTTTTATCAAAATTATTTTTCATCTAAGATAATAAAGGGTTCTGTTTCTATCCCTATTATTACATTTATTTGATTATGTTGTGATGGAATTATATTTTTATGAATCCTTTTATCTTATATGAATTGTTTTATGATGTCACGATGTTTAAGATTCCCATTTTTGTTACATGGGTTATGCTATGATGTATGGTTTATGATTTTGTGGCACACATAAGAATGGTATCATTATGAGATGGGTGGGACCTATATCTCCCTCCAATTCATTGGATAAAGATTTTATATCTCATGAGATAGACATGGCTGGAACGGTAGGTTATATCGGTTCAGTGAAACAGGACTGAAACGAGGAGTGAACTCGGTTCAGAAATGGACTTTGTCCACTAAGATAGTGTTGACAATGAGTCTTGACTAATAATAAATGATTCTCTATGATTATGTGTGTATTCCACAAAGTTTAATGTTTTATGTTATGATTATTATGATTACATTTCACTGCCATGATTTATCCCATGTTATGAAATTATGATCTCTTTTGCAGGTTAAGATTTCCAAAAGTTATGTGCTTATGTATATGATGTGATTGATATTTCTTTTGTTTACCTTTACTGAGCATTTGAGCTCACCCTTTTGTATGTTTTCTTTCCCCAGGTCAGGAAGAAAGTTATTAAGTAAGATATTCCTAAAGGGACTATAGATATAATGAAATAAATGGGAGACAGTGTAGACGTTTTATGAACCAGTTGTTTATGTTTCCCAGTTTCTAAAGACACTATACCTATACGGTCCTTTCGTGGTTTTGTTATATGTTGTAGTAAGTATGCTTCAATTTTGAAGTATTAACAATGTATGTAAAGTATGGGCCGTTATAGAGTTTGTTATCTACAATGATGCTTTATTGAAAGGAATTGGTTGTGTCCTAATGCATAATGATCAGGTAATTGCATATGCTTCACGACAATTGAAAACTCGTGAGGTAAATTACCCTACACATGATTTGGAATTAGCTGTTGTTGTTTTTGCTTTAAAAATTTGGAGGCATAATTTGTATGTAGTAAAGTGTGAAATATATACCGATCACAAAAGTTTAAAGTATACATTCACTCAGAAAGAATTGAACATGAGACCGAGGAGATGGCTAGAATTAATCAAGGATTATGATTGTACAATTCATTACCATCCGGGAAAAGAAAATAAAGTGGCTGATGCTTTGAGTCAAAAAAGTAATGCTTCATTAACAATGTTGCATTTGGAATGTGACCCTTTGGTTAAGGATTTGATGAACTTTGGCATAATAGTTGTTGGTGCAGGATGTACTTCTTTTTTGTTCCAGGTATCAAGGAAATCTTCTCTATCAGATAGAATCAAGCAAGAACAGAAGCAAGACAGTGAGTTGTAGAAAAAGGTAGAGCTGGTTCAGAAGGGTGAGTTGCCTGAATTCAACATTGATAATGATTGTGTTTTGAGATTTGGGAAGATATTGTGTGTTCCATGTGATTCATAGTTGAAGAGAGAGTTGTTATGTGAAGCTCATAGTTCTCCGTTTTCAGTTCATCCAGGAAGTACTAAGATTTATAGAGATCTTCGGGAGTATTACTGGTGGGACGGAATGAAAAGGGATATTGCTGACTGTGAAGTGTTTGACTTGTCAACAGGTAAAAGCAAATCAGCAGTTACCGAAAGTTATGCTTTAGCCTTTACCAGTACCAGAGTGGAAATGGGAGAATATATCCATGGACTTCGTTGTGGGATTGCCGAAGACACCTCGAGGTAATAATGCAATCTAGGTTATTGTTGATCGATAGACTAAATCTGCTTATTTCCTTGCTATACGAGATACTTTTTCCCTAGATCAACTTTCCCATTTGTATCTTAAAGAGATATTCAGGTTATATGGAGTTCCTCTCTCCATTGTATCTGATCATGATCCCAGGTTTACTTCTAACTTTTGGAAAGGACTTCAAAAGACGTTGGGTACTAAATTAAATTTTAGTACAGCTTTTCATCCTCAGTCAGATGGGCAGTCAGAAAGAACGATTCATAATTTGTAGGATACGCTACGTGCTTGTTAGATGGATTATAAGGGAATTTGGGACCAACATCTTTCTTTGGTTGAGTTTTCTTATAATCACAGTTTTCATTCCAGTATACAGATGGCACCATTTGAGGCGTTATATGGGAAGCGGTGTCGAACTCCATCTTTCTGGGATGAAGTGGGTGAAAGGAAGTTGATGGGACCAGAATTGGTAGAAGAGTTGGCAGAAAAAGTTCAGCTGATACAGAGACACATGAGAACAGCTCAGAGCAGGCAGAAGAGTTATGCAGACAACAGGAGGAAGGATCTCTTTTTTGAGGTAGGTGATCATGTCTTCCTCAAAGTCTCACCATGGAAAAATGTGATGCGATTTGGTAAGAAAAGAAAGTTGAGTCCAAGGTTCATTGGACCATATGAAATTTTGGAGAGAGTTGGATCAGTTGCTTACCGAGTGGCTTTACCTCCGAGTTTATCTCAGGTACACAATGTTTTTCATGTTTCGATGTTGAGAAAGTATATGCCAGATCCATCTCATGTTTTGAGCCCAAAGGTAGTTCAGTTGGAAGATAATCTCTCTTATGAAGAACATATAGTCCAGATTCTTGACCGAATAGAGCAAGTGTTTCGAAATAAGGTAATTCACCAGGTAAAAGTTTTTGTGGAAATACCATATGGTTGAAGAGACAATGTGGGAATCTGAAAATGCTATGATGGATAAATACCCCCACTTATTCGATAAGTAAATAAATTACAGGGAAAAAATTTTCTAAAGGGGGGAAGGATGTAACATCCCAAGTAAGTAATGAATAATATATATAGTTATCTATGTCTATTTATGAATTAGATAGTGTTTTAGAGGCTTAAAATGAGAATAAATCCAACCTAAAGCATGAAATACTCTAATATTTTTAAAAGATTGTTTTACCGCCATTTGATGGCGAACCATTTTTAAATCTATCTATTGAAAATTTTACAAGCTATATTTTTCAAAATAAACTTATTCTTTATGATTGGGACATTGAAATTTACTTTCGATAAATTTCTGGTATTTTTCTGATAATGTTCATTTTTTTAATGAATAGTGAAAAATGTTGTATTTTAATTCAAAACCATTTTTTAATCTAATTTATTTATATTATTAGATTATCTTTTGAATTGGTTTTAAAGTGAAATTATAATATATTTTTACCATTTAATCCAATAGTGGTCATTGGAATTAATTTCACTTTCAAATTGGACTTAAACTAGTGTCAATCTTTTGATATACATTGTTTCATAAAAACACACTATTTGTCATGACAACGGGAATTAATTATTAAATTAATTATTGTATCATATATGTTTTGAATTTTCTAAAATAGACATCATTTTTGAATTCAGAATATCAAATATATCTTAGGGTGAAGTTTTGGTATTTTTCTAAAAAACTTCAATTTTTGATGAATAGTGAAACCACTAAGTGGTACTTAAAAAACTGATTTTTCGTTTAAACGAAATTTTACCACCTCTGTGTTTTGAATTTCAAAAATTTGACATACATAGTTATCATTAGGAAGTAAAATTTGGTTCAATTGGATTAAAATAATTTTTTGGTGAATACTAACTTTTAAATTTTTAATCACGATTAGAGGTAATTAGTGTAATTTAAGGTAAAAATAATGTTTTAATAATATGAAATGACCTTGAAACATGTCATACCCTTATTGGATGTGTCATGGAAAATCAAGACAACCCATGGGTCGATTTTTGGGATCCCATAGAGCCACTTGGGTAAGATAATGACATTAATGCCTTTTATTTAAAGTAAATGTAAAAATGACAGAAACATGTATTGTTTTACTAAAACAATTTTTACATGGGGTTTTACAAGTTATATTTTTTTCTATAAATACCCATTTGAAAGATAAAACTATTTCCTACATCATAGTATTTTTTTATAATTTTTATACATTAAATAAATTAAATTATTTATGACATCATTATGATGCAACAAATACCTCATTATTTAACGATTTAAATAAAATGAAAAGATAATGTACAATATAAGACCTACACATGTCAAAAATCTATTGGATGAGTATATTTCGAAACCTTATCTCCTTATCCTCAAAATAAATCAATGTGGGACCTTTAAAATCCAAAACTCATTTGAAAATAAAGCAACATTTTATACCTTTCCAAGAGTGCCCCTCCTCTCCTCTTATAAAAGACCAGCACCTCTACCTCCTTACCCACACCTCTCAAGCCTTTAGCTCGGACATTATCTGATCATTTTGTCTCTCCAAAACCCTATCCTCATTCTGGAAGCCTTAGCTTAGACAGTAAGCTCTTCAAGAAACCCTTTTGGTTCAAACCAAAGGGAGATACACGATTTAAAGGTAATGTCTTCCCTTGTGTTCTTTTGTTTTATTTTTCTCCTCCAACCACCTAAACTCTTTTTATTCATTTATTTTGTAACAAATCCAGTATCTAAAATATACTAGGATGTTGTTATAAGAAGTATTCTAGCTACACTTATACACACCAACATCTAATGGTTAACGAACATACTATTTCTGTGGATGGTGAATTTCTGCCTCACGAAATGACGATTGTTCAATATTCTTTTAACACCTTAAAATGTGGCCATTAAGATGTAACTATATTTATATATGATATAAAATATTTTTATGTTTTCCTTAAGCTTATGTATTTTTCATTTATGGATTACCTTTATGGTTTCCATTATGGGTAAACGCGATATTTTCATTTTAGGAAGTGCGGACTACCGCCCCCTCAAAGTGATTTGATTCATTAATACCATATGTGGTACGTATAAAGGATAGATTTAATGATATTATATATGATTACATACTGGAATTATAATACTATTATGTATCATTATGTTTTAATTCCATTAAATATGAAATAGAAATGAATGTAGCGTTCATGCGTACGTACGACTTACCGTCTCCATGAACGGTGCATTTAATTTGTTACCTCTAAATGTTATGTAATATTATAAATTCATTTATATACCAGATATATATGATATATATGATATCTAAATCATGAATATAACTCTGGATATAATTTATACATGAACAACATGTAATTATAAAGAGTTTATTTTTGACTCAAGTACCAATGATCGTTAAAATGACCGTTATTAACTTAAATAATTACATAGTGTTCATGACATGGTAATAAGTGATATAAAAGGATTAATGAACTTGAAAAAGGTTCTTAAGAAATTAGAAATTAACTCAAGTTTTTTATTCAAAAGTTTAAAGAACGATCAAGTCCAGTCGGACACGAGGTAAGGGAATCCGTCTCAATCTCCTTTCATTGAGGCATATTTTGTTTTATACACAACTTTATTTTATATGGTGTATAAACCCCTTTGACTTTTACAATTATTCAAAAGGAATATTTTTATATGAAGCGTTTACTAAATGACAAAAGGGAATGTTTTTTTTGTCATATGTATGCGGAGACAACAACTTCTCTGCCACCGTGACCGTTATTTGAGTTTCGGCTTCCTCTACAAGCCATAACTTTTTTCGAATGAAAAATAAATACCATGTTTTACTTTTCTTTTATTTTTTTTATTGAAAATGGTTTTCATAATGTTTTTATATCAATGTTTTGTATTGATATCTTGTTATTGAAAATTGGAAATGTTATGTTTCCTTTATGCATGTTTTACGTGATACGATTATGTTATGGTTCTTGGGATTTTTTATGAAGATGGGTGGTTCCATGGTAAACTAAGGGCTAGGAGCCCGATATAGCTCTCCAATGCATTGGGTAACGCGAAGGAGTTAAACATTAAGGTTTCTCCGAAGAGATTTAGGGAATATACTGTTATGGGTATTCCAAACGTAACCATGAGGGTTACTCCCTACTCAAGAATGTTATGAATTCCTCAAGTGACCTTTATGTCTTTTGATTTCTACGATTTATTCATGATTTGATGAGGTATGTGATTACGTTTTATGAGTAAAGTATGATTTCATGCATGGACTAATGTTTTCATTTCATATTTTTATAACCCTTACTGAGATTTTTATGCTCATCCCAAGTTTTTGAAATGTTTTTCATAGGTCAAGGGAATGGTACATGATATGATGATAGTGCCAAGTAAGTGTCAAGAAAGAATCCATGTTTTATTTTAAATATGTTTCTGTTGATGGGAAAAATGAATACTATCTTTTATGTAACCACTTTGTTTAAATGTGGAATTTAATTAAAGTTTTATTATCTAATTATCTAAAACTCTAAACCTGAAAAGATCCTCAATGTTTAATCTTGTAATAACTCAAGATTAAGTAAGGTTTAAGGCTGGGGCCTTATAGTTGGTATTAGAGGTCGGTTTAGATAACTTTATGAGTTAGAATTCTATTAAATTATTATCCAAAAATATTTTTTTTATGGTCAAATTGAAATGATATAGCATTTAAAGATTACCATGTTGCTTCACCTAAGGTATTTCAGTGTTAAGAATGGTTTTTCATAGAGTAAATAGAGAAGATTTTTTGGGAAGGCATGCTGAGGGAAATGACCTTCCAAATCAGCATACTAAGATGGTCAGAAACCGAATTGAGCATTTTACTGTAGTGATGGATCCGTTGAATCAGGTGATAAATGGTGGTTGTGTTATTGATGATATTTTGGTGTTTTCTTAAAGTAAATAGGAGCATGAAAGTCATTTAAGGGTTATTGTTCAAACCTTAAACGAAAATAAATTTTATGGGAAATTCTGCAAGTGTGAGTTTTGGTTGCAACAAATTTCTTTCCTTGGTCACATTGTTTCTAAAGATGGGATAACTATTGATCCTGTAAAAACAAAGGTTGTTGAGGAATGGCCAAGACCTAAAAATATAACTGAGATTTGTAGCTTCCTTGGTTTGGTAGGATATTACCGAAGGTTTGTTAGAAATTTTTCACAGTTACCTAGTCCAATGACTAAGCTAACTCGGAAGGGTGTTAAGTTTATCTGGACAAAATAATGTGATGATTGTTTTCAGGAATTGAAAAGAAGATTGGTGATTTCTCCAGTTTTGGAACTACCTTCCAGGAATGGTGAGTTTGTTATCTACAATTATGCTTCATTGAAAGGATTTGGTTGTGTCTTAATACATAATGATTAGGTAATTGCATATGCTTCACGACAGTTGAAAACTCATGAGGTAAATTACCCTACACATGATTTGGAATTAGCTGCTGTTGTTTTCGCTTTAAAAATTTGGAGGCATCATTTGTATGTAGTAAAGTGTGAAATATATACCGATCAAAAAAATTTAATGTATATATTAACTCAGAAAGAATTGAACATGAGACAGAGGAGATGGCTAGAATTAATCAAGGATTATGATTGTACAGTTCATTACCATCCGGGAAAAGAAAATAAAGTGGATGATGCTTTGAGTCGAAAAAGCAATGCTTCATTAACAATGTTGCATTTGGAACATGATCCTTTAGTTAAGGATTTGATGAAATTTGGCATACAAGTTGTTGGTGCAGGATGTCCTTCTGTTTTGTTGCAGGTATCTATGAAATCTTCTCTATCAGACAGAATCAAGCAAGCACAAAAGCAAGACAGTGAGTTGCAGAAAAAGGTAGAGATGGTTCAGAAGGGTAAGTTGACTGAATTCAACATTGATAATGATTGTGTTTTGAGATTTGGTAAGAGATTATGTGTGCCATGTGATTCATAGTTTAAGAGAGAGTTGTTATGTGAAGCTCATAGTTCTCCGTTTTCAGTTCATCCAGGAAGTACTAAGATGTATAGAGATCTTCGGGAGTATTACTGGTGGGACGGAATGAAAAGGGATATTGCTGAGTTTACTGTGATGTGTTTGAATTGTCAATAGGTAAAAGCAGAGCGGAAGTTATAGAAAGGGATGCTTCAGCCTTTACCAGTACCAGAGTGGAAATGGGAGAATATATCCATGGACTTCGTTGTGGGATTGCCGAAGGAACCTTGAGGTAATAATGCAATCTGGGTTATTGTTGATCGCTTGACTAAATCTGCTCATTTCCTTACTATAAAAGATACTTTTTCCCTAGATAAACTTTCCCATTTGTATCTTAAAGAGATAGTCAGGTTATATGGAGATCCTCTCTCCATTGTATATGATTGTGATCCCAGGTTTACTTCTAACTTTTGGAAAGGCCTTCAGAAGTCATTGGGTACTGAATTAAATTTTAGCACATATTTTCATACTCAGTCAGATGGGAAGTCAGAAAGAACGATTCAAACTTTGGATTATATGCTACGTGCTTGTTCGATGGATTATCAGGGAATTTGGGACCAACATCCTTCTTTGGTTGAGTTTTATTATAATAACATTTTTCATTCCAGTATACAGATGGCACCATTTGAGGCGTTATATGGGAAGCGGTGTCGAACTCCATCTTTCTGGGATGAAGTGGGTGAAAGGAAGTTGATGGGACCCGAATTGGTAGAAGAGTTGGCAGAGAAAGTTCAGCTAATACAGAGACAGATGAGAACAGCTCAGAGAAGGTAGAAGAGTTATGCAGACAATAGGAGGAAAGATCTCTCTTTTGAGGTAGGTGATCATGTCTTCCTCAAGGTCTCACCATGAAAAAATGTGATGTGATTTGGTGAGAAAGGAAAGTTGAGTCCAAGGTTCATTGGACTATATGAAATTTTGGAGAGAGTTGGATCAGTTGCTTACCGAGTGGATTTACCTCCGAGTTTATCTCAGGTACACAATGTTTTTCATGTTTCAATATTGAGAAAGTATATGCCAGATCCATCTCATGTTTTGATCCCAGATGTAGTTCAGTTTGAAGAGAATCTCTCTTATGAAGAACAAACAGTCCAGATTCTTGACCGAAGAGAGAAAGTGTTGAGAAATAAGGTAATTCACCAGGTAAAAGTTTTTGTGTAAAAACCATATGGTTGAATAGGCAACGTGGGAATCTGACAATGCTATGAGGGATAAATATACCCCCACTTATTCGATAAGTAAATAAATTTTGGGGATACAATTTTATAAAGGGGGAAGGATGTAACATCCCAATTAATTAATGAATAATAGATATAGTTATCTATATCTATTTATGAATTAGATAGTGTTTTAGAGGCTTAAAATGAGAATAAATCCAACCTAAAGCATGAAATACTCTAATATTTTCAAAAGATTGTTTTACCGCCATTTGATGGCGAACCATTTTTAAATCTATCTATTGACAATTTTATAAGCTATATTTTTCAAAATATACTTATTCTATATGATTGGGACATTGAAATTTACTTTGGATAAATTTCTGGTATTTTTCTGATAATGTTCATTTTTTTAATGAATAGTGAAAAATGTTGTATTTTATTTCAAAACATATTTCTAATATAATTTATTTCTATGATTAGATTATCTTTTGAATTGGTTTTAAAGTGAAATTAGAATATATTTTTACCATTTAATCCAATAGTGGTCGTCGGAATTAATTTCACTTTCAAATTGGACTTAAACTAGTGTCAATCTTTTGATATATATTGTTTCATAAAAACATGCTATTTGTACTGAAAGTGGGATTTAATTATTAAATTAATTATTGTAACTTATATGTTTTGAATTTTGTAAAATAGAAATCATTTTTGAATTCAGAATATCAAATATATCTTAGGGTGATGTTATGGTGTTTTTCTGAAAAACTTCAATTTTTGATGAATAGTGAAACCACTAAGTGGTACGTAAAAAACTGATTTTTCGTTTAAATGAAAATTTACCACCTCTGTGTTTTGAATTTCAAAAATACGACATACATGGTTGTCATTAGGACATAAAATGTGGTTCAATGGGATTAAAATAAATTTTTGGTGAATAGTAACTTTTAAGTTTTTAATCGCGATTAGATGTAATTAGTGTAATTTAAGGTAAAAATAATTTTTTAATAATATTAAATGACCTTTAAACATGTCCTACCCTTATTGGATGTGTCATGGCCGACCAGGACAATCCATGGGTCGATTTTTGGGACTCCATGGATCCACTTGGGTAAGATAATGACATTAATTACTTTTATTTAAAGTAAAAGTAAAAATGACACAAACATGTATTGTTTTACTAAAACAATTTTTACATGTGGTTTTACAAGTCAGATTTTTTACTATAAATAGTCATTGGTAAGATAAAAATATTTCCTACATCATTGTATTTTTTATATAATTTTTAGACATTAAATAAATTAAATTATTTATGACATCATGATGATGCAGCGATTACCTCATTATTTAACGATTTAAATAAAATGAAAAGATAATGTAAAATCTAAGACCTACACATGTTAAAAACCTATTCGATGAGTATATTTCGAACCCTTATCACCTTATCCTCAAAATACATCAATGTGGGACCTTTAAAATCTGAAACTCATTTGAAAATAAAGTAATATTGTATACCTTTTCAAGAGTGCCCCTCCTCTCCTCTTATAAAAGGCCCCCACCTCTACCTCCTTACCCACACCTCTCAAGCATTTGGCATAGCCATGCTCTGATCATTTTGTCTCTCCACATCCATCTCCTCATCCTAGAAGCCTTATCTTATGTAGGAATCTCTTCAAGAAACCCTTTTGGTTCAAACCAAAGGGAGTTACCTGATTTTAAGGAAATGTCTTCACTTGTGTTCTTTTGTTTTATTTTGCTTCTCCAAACCCCTAAAATATTTTTATTAATTTCTTTTCTAACAACTCCAGTATCTCAAATATACTAGGATGTTGTTATAATAAGGATTAGATCTACACTTACACACACCTACATCTAATGGTTAAAGAACATACTGTTTCTGTGGATGGTGAATTTCTGGCTCACGAAACGATGATTGTTCAATATTGTTTTAAAACCTTCAAAGGTGGCCATTAAGATGTAACTATATATATATATGATATATAATATGTTTATGTTTTTCTTAAGCTTCTGTATTTTTCATTTATGGCATACCTTTATGGTTTCCATTATGGGTAAACGTGATATCTTCATTTTAGGAAGTGCGGACTACCGCCCCCTCAAAGTGATTTGATTCATTTATACAATATATGGAATAAATAAAGGATAGATTTAATGATATTATATATGATACCATACTGTAATTATAATACTATTATGTATCATTATTTTTTAATTCCATTAAATATGAAATAGAAATGGAAGTAGTGTTCATGTGTACATACGGCTTACCGTCTCCATGAACGATGCATTTCATTTCTTTCCTCTAAATGTTATGTAATATTATAGATTCCCGCATATACCAGATATATATGATATATATGATATCTACATTATGAATATAACTCTGGATATAATGGATACATGAACAACATGTAATTATAAAGATTTTATTTTTTACTCAAGTACCAATGATCGTTAAAACGACGGTTATTAACTTAAATAATTACACAGTGTTCATGACATGGTAATAAGTGATATAAAAGGAATAATGAACTTGAAATAGGTTCTTAATCAAGTAGAAATTAACTCAGTTTTATTATTCAGGAGGTTAAATAATGATAAAGTCAAGTCGAACACGAGGTAAGGGAATCCATCTCAATCTTCTTTCATTGAGGCATATTTTATTTTATACACAACTTTATTTTATACGGTGTATAAACAATTTTTGAATTTTATGATTATTAAAAAGTAATATTTTTATATTAAGCGTTTACTAAACGAAAAAAGGGAATGTTTTATTTTTTGTACGTATGCGGCGACAACGACTTCTCTGCCGCCGTGACCATTATTTGAGTTTCGGCTTCCTCTACAAGCCATAACTTTTTTTGAATGAAAAATAAATACCATGTTTTACTTTTCATTTATTTTGGTATTGAAAATGGTTTTCATAATGTTTTTATATCAATGCGTTGTATTGATATCTTATGATTGAAAAGTGGAAATGTTATGTTTCCTTTATACATGTTTTACGTGATACGATTATGTTATGGTTCTTGGGAATTGTTATGAAGACAGGTGGTTCCGTGATAAACTAAGGGAAGGTGAGCCCGATATAGCTCTCCAATACATTGGGTAATGCGAAGGAGTTAAACATTAAGGTTTCTCCATAGAGATTTAGGGAATATACTGTGATGGGTATTCCAAACGTAACCATGAGGGTTACTCCCTACGTTAGAATGTTATAAATGCCTCAAGTTACCCTTATGTCTTATGATTTCTATGATTTATTCATGATTTGATGAGGTATTTGATTATGTTTTATGAGTAAATTATGATTTAATGCATGGACTAATGTTTTCATTTCATATTTTTATAACCCTTACTGATCTTTTTATGCTCATCCCATGTTTTTGAAATGTTTTTCACAGGTCAAGGGAATGGTAAATGATATGATGATAGTATCAAGGAAGTGTCAAGAAAGAATCCACGTTTTATTTTAAATATGTTTCCATTGATGGGAAAAATTAATACTACCTTTTTTGTAACCACTTTGTTTAAATGTGGAATGTAATGCAAGTTTTATGATCTAATTCTCTAAAACTCTAAACCTGAAAAGATCCTCAATGTGTAATCTTGTAATAACTCAAGATTAAGTAAGGTTTAAGGCTGGGGCCTTATATTTAATTTACCCTTCGAGATCATTCCCTGATGCCACCACTCGGTAGCCTCTACTGGGTAGTTGGTGGACTACCTAGAGATATCTGTGCTTTGGGAACTACTACTGGATTTTCAGTGGACTAATAGTAGAACTACCTAGTACTTTAATCACCACTGAATGGTTAGTCAGAATCCAACAGATTACAAATAGTTATTCGTCTCACTAGATGTTCTAAACATATGGCACTGGATAGTTAGTGCGTTGCACTAGGTAGCTAGTGCCCTCCACCGGCTGACTAGTGTAGCATGATACTACCCATCTTCATACAAAACTTCCACCGATTCATTTTAATGACTTATAAGGACATTACAAATAGATTTAAAGGTCTTGAAGCACTATCATAGGATGTTTTAAGTCTTTAATAATGCTTCAAAATATCTTTAATATTTTATCGAATTCCATCACACGGTATTCAAAATAATAACTAAAACTGGACCAATTTTTTTTGAAACATAGGTGAGTGTTTGTGGTCATGAAAACATCATGAGTGTAGATTGGTACAAAAATATATACCTTTTTATGATCATAAAAACATAACATAAAAAGATAAATTAAGTATAAAACATGTGTGAATATTATAGAAATATAATTTAAGATATTAAAAAATATATTAAATGAGTTTATGGAGAAAATAAGTCAAGTATGGAATTAATCAGAAAAACACATTTAGTACATGATTTAATAACTCTAACTTTTAAATACAATTATACACAAGAGTAAAGTTTAAAATATTTTATAAATTAAAATAAAATATTACTCCCCCTTTTGGAAAGAATAAACTTCTTCATTTTTGATAAACCAATTTTTATAAAAAACTTATCCTTATTTGGAAAATTAATTTTTTTTTCTCAAAACCTCCCCCATATGTGATTATCTAAAAGAAAAACATAGAGAGGAATGAGAAAATTTAAAAGGTTTAGAAAAGTGAAAGGAATTTGAGAAACACTTCTTAATATGAAAATCACCAATTAATATGATCATTAGAGAGATAAATAGTGGGATAAGAAGAGAATATAATAATCTGAAAGAAAAAAAGAAAATAGGTACGTACCTCTACCATGAAACATCTTTCTTTAAATAATGGTTTTACCTACACTAATTAAATTCAATATTTTAAAGTAATTAAATAAGTTTCTCTTGAATGAAAAACTACTTTTAATGAATTATTTTATTTTCATTTTTATGAAGAAAACTCAATAATAATGTGAGAAAAACAAGTATACATGAAAATTTTACTCATCATTAACCTTAATTTAAGATATATAAAAAAAAAAATTAAAAAAGAGATAATATAAATGCTTCTTCTATAAGTTTTGAAAATTGGATTAAAATATAGGTAAACCAAAATAAAATACTCTAAGTTTATTTTAATTTAGGAAATAGTTTTATTTTAAATACTTAATGTAGTAAAATTAAGATATATTTTTTTTATGAAAATATAACTTTTAATTTTTGAAAATAAATTATTTTTTTGAATTTAAAAAGTAATTTGAATAAAAAAGATCAATCTTTACAAAAAAATTTAGATTTTAGAAATAATGATTCCACTCAAATTATAAAACATGTGAGGTAAAGGGATCATATAAAAAAATTAAAGGTAAAAAAAATTAAAATAAGAAATTATTTAAAAGGAATCATGATTTGCAATAAATTTTGAAAGTACATAGTCCAAAGGATAGTGTCACATGTGAAACCTTTATAATACACCCATAATTAAAGAAGAATAATTAAGGGATAGAGGTTTAGTGAAAATATTTGTGTGTTGATATTTCGTCTAAACAAATTTCAAAAATATTTTGTAACACGCTATGTTTTTATGAATTATTATTTTTGAATAAATTAAAATAAAATGATGGATTTAATTTCAATAACAAACTAGTAATTACATACATATAAATTACATTATGTTTTCATAATACTTAAAACATTACAAAAATAGACGCCCTATGACTATATTAGTTTAGTGACTTTGGAAACTTGGAAACATAAACACTGGTACATAAGTGAGTTACATTATCTCCTACTAGATTCTTCTTGACTAAAAAACTTCTTAGAAACATCATAAATAATACATATCTTCATAACCTGGGGAAGGAAACATAAAAAAGGGCTGATATCAGATGCTCAGTAAGGGTAAACATGTGATACCTGTAAGCATAAACATGAGCATAGGAATATGAGAATGCGATCAAAATATTTGAAGATCATACCCTGAATATCAATGATCATAAACATGAATCATGACATAAATATTTATAGTTTATATGACAATAACCATAAGTAAATAAATAACATAATCCATGAAGGCATGACATAGGAATAAAACACGAAATTGTGGTGGACACAACAGGAAATAAAATGATTTCTATAGTAGAGAAGTCATTAATATCAAGGCCATATTAGAGGAAAAAGTATTTTACTAAACCAAGTTCACTCCCCATTCCAACCCAATATCATTGATAAAAATTTACTCCTCATTCCAGCCTTGTAATATTGAACTGAGTTCAATCCTCATTCCAGTGATGTCGATCTCATGAGATATAATTCTTTACCCAATGCATTGGAGGGTGATACAGGTCCCACCCATATTATAATGAAACCATACATAGATGTAACAAAATATCATAAATAATCATATCATATCCCATGAAATGAAATTGGTATTAAAAACATGTAATCATATCATACACTATGGAAAAAGATAGGTTTCATAATAATTTCATCATAAACATATCTCATGAAAAGAAGTGGGTTTCAAAAGAAAATAACCCATGAAAGAGAAACAGGTTTCATAAAAATCATTCCATAAATACATAATACATTTAGAGAAATAATATTAATAGAAACATTGAATCATTTCCCAAGAAAGGAATGAGTAACACCAATTAATGTCATATTAGATTGGAAATAATTTTGAATGATATTTTAAGAACATTTCTTGAATAAATTATCCTTTCTACTTTGAAAAATGATTTTTAAAAAGTAAAACCTGTTGAAAACCATCTTCCTGAAAATAAAATTCAAAAAATATAAATGAATCATTGAAAACGTTCTTAAATCCATTTCCCATTGAAAATATATATAAGATCTTGAAATTATTTCTAAAACTGTTTTTGTTGAAATATTATAAAAGAAGCATGAAAAACTTTTGAAAACCACCTTCCATGAAAAATAATTTGAAAAATTATAATTAAATATTGAAAATGATTTGATAACCATTTATTTAAAAGACTCTTTTAAAAATATTTTCTTTAAAAAATAACCTTTTAACCATTAAAAGAAAGCTTCAAATAATCAATGGCCATAAATTGGTACATGTAGTATGAGGTAAAAATAATTTTCTCTTTTGCACAGTAAAAGGTTAGAAAAATTCGTTATTTTGGAAAGAGAAAAGAATATTCCTTCGAAAAATTTGGTAAAATAAAAAAAGGGTAAAAATTCAATTTAATGATCATAGTATATTAGTATAATATTCTTGGAATCCCTTTTTGTATTATATGGTTTGGAAAGAATGCTGATTTACTACAGAAGAGAGAGGTAAGGTCAAATTTTCATAAATTGTTTTATTAATTATCTTAAGTAAAGAAGAGTGGAAAAAATGGTACTAATAAATGATAAATAAATACTAACTATAGGATAATAAAATTTATGAGTTTTCTTGAAATATGTATCAAATTATTTCATCAATAAAAACATGATCATGAACAATATCAATAAATAGTGATATTGTTTCAATAAACTCCTCCCACATGGTAACTTTGAATCATACTCACCATGTAAGAAAATGAAATTACATAGATATTAAAATATAATTAAAATAAGGAGATTCATGATATATCATTTCAAAGGATTCTCATATACCTCATATAAAAAAATAGGTGTATAACTTGGCATGTGTCTTAAAGAAGAAAAATTTAGAGAAAATAAATTTACTAATTTGGTAACTTTTGAGACTTAAACCCCATGATAGAAAGATCATAAAATGGTAATGTAAATACCTATAAAATTAATTATAATAGGTATATAATACATTAATGGGTAGTATATACACCACACAAAAGAATTTATTAGTGAATAAGGCATGTATCTCATGATAATAAAGAGTGAGATGAAATTCCCTTACCTTGATTCTGACTTGTCTTGTGTGTCTTTATATTCATAAATAATAAACTTATGGAAATTAATTACTTTCTTAAGAACCCTTTTCAATTTTATTATTACTTTTA
Source organism: Viscum album (assembly GCA_963277665.1). Taxonomy (NCBI): domain Eukaryota; kingdom Viridiplantae; phylum Streptophyta; class Magnoliopsida; order Santalales; family Viscaceae; genus Viscum; species Viscum album. Next base: position 164,638,149 of record OY728159.1, read on the forward strand.
ATTCACTTTTTACCATGTTCTATACAACTACTTAAACAATTAATTTTTTAGTCGGGTGTTTTGATTAAATTCGCTTCATGTGTTAAAAATGAATTTGGTTGGTCGACTATGGTCAAAGGGGTCATCATATAAAAATATTAAAAAATAAGAATCAGGAAATAATTATTATATTTATATATTAATTATATTTTTAAAACCAATCATTAAATATGGTTGTGAGAAATGAATCAATGTTACAATCATAGAGATGGTAGGCCATACATAAGCACGAGCAACATTTCCATTATTCAATTATCATTATGTGAATATGGTAAGTAACAATAATAATTATATAAAGATAATTATATCATAAATAACATATTATTTAATCATATATACTAATATATAAAATTATTATGATGTAAAAGTAATCAACATCGGGTCGAGGAGGCGGTAGTCCACACGTCCACGAAAGACGTTATCACTGTTTAATTGTATGAAAGGGTAATAAATAAAATGGTATATATTATATTTATAGAATGGTAATTGTGTAATTAATATAATATATATGTTTTTTATTTCACATATTTTTAATTAAAACCATCCATTATAAATTCCATGTAGTGTCTGAATGAATCATGTCACTTTGAGGGGGCAGTAGTCCACACTTCCTCAAATGAAATTATCATATTTACATAAGATGGAAAATATAAAGATATGTGATATAAAATAATTAAATATGATTAAATTAATTATAAATATAATAAATATAATATAAAAATATAGTTTCCATCATAATTTCCACCATCAGAGGTGGTAAAGGAAGAATGAACAATCATCATTTTGTGAGGCATTAGTTCTCTGTACACAAAAATAGTATGTTCCTTACCCATTAGATGGAAGTGTGTGTATGGGTATGAATAAATCTTAGAAAAAAAATATTAGTATATTGAGGATATTTTTGTTATTTTTTAATAATTTAATAAGGATATTGGAGGGGATCTAGAATAAAAATAAAATAAAGGAGCTTGAGGGAGGATGTTACCTCTTCTTTAGGTAACTCATTTTGGTTTTTTCCAAAGGAATTCCTTGGATTTCTTTCTTCAAAAATGGATGATTCAATGATGGAGGAATTTTTGGTAACTATTTAGTTAGAGTTTCTTCAAGACAAAGTGTCTTGATATGTGTGAGGAAAAGAGATGAGAGGAGGCCTTTTATAGTGGAGTAGGAGTGACATTATTGTAATATTTTGGAAAAATGGAAACCCCACCAACATTTTTTATTTAAAGTAGATTAATAATGGTATAAAGTATATCTAAGGGAGTATATGGTCTAAATGTGTCCATAAAATGGATTTTTGAAAATTTTATATATTTTTTTGTCCTTAAGGTTACGATTCATTTACTTATTAAGATTAATTTAACCTTAATAATTATAATTAATTTTAATTACTTTTCCCTAATAATTTTAGTCAAAAAACATGTTGTTATTGTTAGAAATTATAAATTATTATGATTCCAAAAACTTATTACATTTTTACAAATTCTAATAAAATAAGGGGCAAAAAGTAATTTAAATTTAATCCTCTAGACGAGAAGACAATGCAAGTTTTTAAAGTAAAAGCGTTTAAATGATTTCTATGATTTTATAGTAAATTTTAAAATGAAATTGATTAAAATGACCTAAATTGGATTGATTGAAAAAAATTACTCTAATTAATCTTTAAAACTGACTTAAAATATTATTTATCTATATAAATAAATTAGATGAAAAAGCAGTTTGAGTTAAATTTTAGTATTTTTATCTATTTATTAAAAAATGAAACTTTAGAGAAAAATACCAAAAATGCACCCTAACATAATTTTTATGTTTCAATTTAAAAATAAATTTTATTTTGACATATAAAATTTATAAAATTTCCAAAATTTATATTTAAAGTAGGTTCTCCACCAAAAAGCGGTAAAAGTACTTTAATAAAACTATAGGTTTGTATTTGTAAAATTGGGTTTGTTATTATCTTATGTCTATCAAATCTACTGGATGAATATAAAAAATATTTTATGGAATATATAATGTATATATTATATTAATATCAATAAATAATTGTAATTAATTTAATTTATTAGGGTAAAACAACTTTGTGATCAAAGAAATAGTTTTCTATAAAAATATTACTTTTATATTCAATTTGTTATTATATTTATTTCTAAATAATTTGTAACTAATTAATTAATTTTATACTTTTATAAAATATTATATTTAAATAAGTTAGTTAATAATATTCATAAAATATAATTTAATGGTTAGGTTATATTTTATTATATTTTTTAATAATATATTATTGTTCGGTAACACTCAATTTTTATTATTACGCAAGCCATCAAGAAAATTAAGTCTTGCGTGAAACATAAGCTAAATTATGTGTTTTATATATGAAAATATAAACTTTATATTGTGTATAGTGAATAGTTATCTTGGCATTTCGTATGCAATCCAAACATAGTTCTTTAATATATATAAATTAACTATTTTCCGTGTTGCATGAAATGAAAAATATCAAGAAGAATAAATTAATTTGGATAAAATAATTCACAAAATATGTGGGTGATACATTCTACCCTCCTTAAAATTAATTTCACCCTCAAAATTTATCTGGGTTATTAATGGTTTAGTACTTGAAAGTTACTTTCTTAGAAACCCACATCATAAAAATGAATACTAAAACTTCCTTTTAAAACCGAAAGTTGGAAACATAATTTTTACCCAAAGTAACATATAACTGAGTTTCCACATGGAAGAACATAGGTGGAAAGAGTACACAAGTACATGAAAGATAAATCTAACCATCATGTTCTGATAGAGAGTGATAGAGAACAATGTTTGAAGAAAGATAACAATCACGAAGCCATAAATCTACGATGAACAAAGGGACAATCTAATTCCACAAAAACAGAGGTGAAAGGATATCATTTTTGGTTTCATGCTCACCTTTCTTAAGGTTAAGGAATTTTCATGAAAATATATACTTGCATGATTTTAGGAAAACCTCACCCTTTGTTGTTTCTTGATCCACTTTACCTATTTATCCAAAATGGAAGGTGTGTTTTTATTCTTGAAGTACTAATAAATCATGATATCCATGATATGCCATCACATTTATCATCTGTTATCAGCAACTAAATGTGTTTATAAGAGGTTATCCAATATTAAAAAACCATCATGTAGTGAGATAATACTTTATTCTCACAAAATTAATCAAAATTTTAAATTAATATTTGTTAAATAGTATATCATACAACCCTTATAAAAGATGAAAAATCCAAAACATTTTAAATAAGTTAAAAAAATCAACTTAAAATTGATCCCCCCATGTATCAAAAAGTATCACTTGGTTGTCATATTTCAAACTTGTGAATACCTTCATCATATGTTTTCTTGAAACATGATAATAAAATGAATTACCATAAATACTAATTTTAAACATGAATGTCTCCATATTTCAAAGTATATTTGATATATTCCTTAAATCCAAAAAAATGTTTTAAACCTAATAGCATAACAAGTCCTTAACTAGTTCTGAGGTAATAAATACTATCTAATTTAATTTATCCAAATCAATCATCTCTTTATCCAAGCAAAACACAATTTTCTCCACATCTTGATCACATTAAGGGTTACCTTCCCTTAATCAAAATATTACTTTTGTAATTCTTCATCACCATTAAACATATCATTTTATATCCTTAATGAAATCTTATACTAAAACACTTATATATTTCATGATTCATATAACATAATCATTCAATTCTAAAACATAATTACTTTATTCATCCAAATATATTCTTAAACCATTACTCATGCTTCATCAACTTATTCATTAATACCATATATACTTATTGTAAACATGAATGTATCAACATAAATCTAATGATTATTCTTATGATTAATGTAAACAATACTTGAAGAACATCAAATACCTTTCACATGTCATTTTGAGTCTCTTAATATTCATAAGTATAATCAATACTCATACCACCTTCCCTATTCCATTTATAATATTTACACTTGGGGAATAAATTTCTATAATGCCTATAAATTCCATATCTAAAACATTCAATATTATCTGTGATTTTTCTTTTTATCTCCATTGACTAAAACTATAAATCACAGGGTGAGAAACACAATCATAGGAGAAAACCATATAATCATGAAACATTACTTATAGGATGTATAAATAATGACAGCTAACTATTAATCTATGAATCCTTATGTTTATCCTAGGATATTAATAGTCATCTTCAATTCAAATCCTTAATACTATATCATGAAGATTTTGTGAATTTCCAAAGAATATCCCTCAGGAGTGTCAAACCAGGTGTGCATAAAGGCCCATTTTCATGTACCAAATTACCCCGAGTCTGGCCTGAGACATATTGTTAGAGTTATTACCCCTAGTTAGATCGGTGATAGATCCAAATTCACATGTAGTATCTAGAAAAGTATGTATTTATAGGAAACCACCCACTCTATCATTTACCAAAATTATAGAACATTTTCGGATACCTTTACTTATCCTTAGACTTATCTGTAGACATGTCCTTAGTATTCTCACTAAGGTTTTCTCATCATAGATTCTAAAGGTTAACTAAACCATTCATCTGATACCACCTATAACAACTAAATATTAACATAAATAGACATTACATCACTTTTTCTGAACACTTAGAACATTACAAAAATGGATGCCCAAAGACCGTATTAGTTTAGTGCCTTTAGAAAATTAGAAACATTAACACTGGTACATATGTGAGCTACATTATCACCCGCTAGGCTCTTCCTAACTATATCCATTCTTATAAACATCATACTTAATACATATATTCATAACCAGGGGAAGGAAACATAAAAATGGGTGAGATCAGATTCTTAGTAAGGGTAAACAAGAGAGACATGTAAGCATAAACACGAGTATAGGAGTATAACAGCATGATCAAAAGATTTGAAGATTATACCGTGCATATCAAAGATCATAAACCTAAATCATTTAATAAATCTTGAAATTTTATAAGACATGAATCATAAGGAAATAAAGAACATAAGACATGAAAGCATAACATTGGAATAAAACATGGAATCATGGAAGAAAAATAAGTATATATAATGATTTCTATAGTATTAAAGACATTACTTCCAAATCCATCTTAGTGGACAAAGACCTTTACTGAACCAGGTTCACTCCCCATTCCTATACTATATTACTCAACTGATTTTAATCCTCATTCCAAACATGTAATATAGAACTGAGTTCACTCCTCATTCCTTCCATGTCTATCTCATGAGATATAAATCATTACCCAATGCATTGGAGATATATATACCTCCCACCCATATCACAATAAAAGTATACAAACATGTTCCACAAGATCATAAATAATCATATCATAACCCATGAAATGAAGTGATTATTATAAACATGTAATTATATCATAACCTGTGGAAAAATAGAGGTTTCATAAGCATTTCATCATAAACATAACCCGTAAAAAGGTGCAGGTTTCAAAAGCATATAACCTATGAAAGAGAAATGAGTTTCATAAACATAATTCCATCAAAAAATAATCCATTCAGAGAAGGAATTTTAATAGAAACATTGAATCATTTATCCATAAAGTTATGAGTAAAACCAATGACTATTATCTTAGATGATAAATAATTTTTAATGATCTTTTAAAAATACTTTTTTGAGGAAGTTATCTTTTCCCCTTTTTAAAATTCTTCTCAAAACATAAAATCTTATGAAAATAATTTTCATGAAAACAAACTTTACAACTTATAACGAAATAATTTAAAAAATTATGAAATCCTTTTTTCCTTTGAAAACATGTTGAGGATCTTGAAAACCCTTTGAAAATTGTTTTTCATTGAAAACCTATATTAGAAGCATGAAAACCTTTTAAAAACCACATTCCTTCATTTTTTTCCTGAAACCCATTTCTTTTAAAGTCACTTTTAAAAAACTTCTTTAGAAAATAACATTTTATGAATGTAAATGAAACTTTAAAGAAATGACGGTGGGTAAATCGGTATATGATATACGAGGAAAAAAGAATATTCCTTTTGCATGGAAAAAGGTTAGAAAAATAACTTTTTTAGAAAGAAATAAGAATATTCCTTTAAAAACATTGGAAAAATAATAAAACAGTAAAAATTTCATTTAATTATCATATTATATTAGTAGAATATTCTTGTAATCCATTTTTGGAAAGAATAGTTTTGAAAAAACACAAATTTCTGACTAAAGAGAGAGGTAAGGTCATATTTTCTTAAAAACATTTTCTTAATTATCTTCAGTACCAAAGAGTGTAAAATATTGTTCTAATACATTAAAATATAAAGAATAACCAAATTAGAATAAAATTCATGAGTGTTCATTAAATATGGATTATATTATTTCATTAATAAAAACATGATCATAAACAATCTCGATAAACGATGATATTTTTTCAACAAACTATTACCACTTGGTAACATTGAATCATGATAACCTTGTAGTAAAATGAAATTAAATATAAATCAAAATATCCAAAAAATAATTATATTCATGATATAACATTTCAAAAGTAGTTTATAAACCTCATATTAAAATATAGGTGAATAACCTGGCATGTGTCTTGAAGAAGGAAAATTGGGACAAAATTAATTTATTGATTTAGTAACTTTTGAAACATAATCTACATGATATAAATATCATTAAATGGTTATTTAAATACCAATATATTTAATTATAATAGTCATAGAATACATTTATGGGTGGTATATACACCACAAAAAATAAGTGAGTGGTGAATAAGGCATGTATCTTACAGAAATAAAGAGAGAGATGAAATTCCCTTACATTGACTCTGACTTGTCTCATGTGTCTTTATATTATTAAATAATAAACATATGTTAATTAATTACTTTATTTATAACCTTTTTAATGTTTATTATTAATTTTTCTTCACTTATTACCATGCTTTATACAGTTACTTAAACAATTAAGTTTAAGTCGGGTGTTTTGACCAAATTTGGTTCATATGTTAAAAACGAAATTGGTTGGTAAAATATGGACAAATGGGCCGTTATATAAAAATATAACAAATAATAATCATGAAATAATTATTATATTTATACTTTAATTATACTTTTAAAACCAATCAATAAATATTATAGTGAAAAATGAATCAAAGTTATAATCATGGAGATGGTAGGTCAGATGTACGCATGAGAAATGTTCCAATTCTTCAATGATCGATATGGAAAGAAGGTAATTAACAATAAACTTTCCATAATAATAATTATATAATAAATAAAATATTATTTAATCATATATACTTATATATATACTTCTTGTGATGTAAAAGGAATCCCATCGTGTTGAAGTGTCGGTAGTCCACATGTTTGCTAACGACATTATCACTTTTTAAGTGTATGAAAGGGTAATAAATAAAATAGTATATTTTATATGTACAAAAATGTACTTATTTCATTAATATAATATATATTATTTTTATTTATTATATTTTTAATTAAAATCATCCATTTACATTCCATTTAGTGTGTAAATGAATCACATCGATTTGAGGGGGCGATAGTCCACACTTCTGCAAACGAAATTATCATATTTACACAAGACAGAATGTATAAAGACATGTGTTGTAAAATAATTAAATTAGATTAAAGGAATTATAAATATCATAAATGTTACATAAAAATAGACTGTGCATCAAAATTTCCACCATAAGAGGCGGTAAAGTAAGAATGAACAATCATCATTTTGTGAGGCGGTAGTTCGCCGTACACATAGAGAATATGTTCATTACCCATTATATGGACTTGTGTGTATGTGTAGGTAGAAAAATTAGAATAAAAAAATATCATTATATTTAGGATAATAGTTTTTTTATAATAATAGAATATGTAGAGTTTAGGGGATGAAGAATGAAAACAAGATAAATGAGTTTGATGGAGAATCCTCTTATTTGGGTAACTCTTTCTGGTTCTCACCAAAGGACTTCCTCGGACTGATTTATGCCCAAAGGAAGGATTCAAAAAGTAAAGGAGGGATTTTGGGGATATATTTTGGTATAGTTTTTTAGATACAAAGTGTCTTGATATGTGTGAGGAAGTGGGAGGAGGCGAGTCCTTTTATTTTGGAAAAGGAGTGACACTCTTGTACTATTTTGGAAAAAGGGAAACCCCATCCACATTTGTTTATTGAAAGTGGATAAATTATTGGTCGAAAGTCAAGAAAATGGTGTATAGGGTACAAATATGGATATAAAATGTCTTTTTTCATGATTATATGTTTTTTGGGCCTTAAGGTTATGGTTTAGTCACTTACTATGATTAATTTAACCTCAATCATTGCAATTAAGTATAATTACCTTCAATAATTTTTTTAGTCAAAAAATAAGATGATGTTATTATAAATTACTATGGTGTATAGGGTACAAATATGGATATAAAATGTCTTTTTTCATGATTATATGTTTTTTGGGACTTAAGGTTATGGTTTAGTCACTTACTATGATTAATTTAACCTCAATCATTGCAATTAAGTATAATTACCTTCAATAATTTTTTTAGTCAAAAAATAAGATGATGTTATTATAAATTATAAATTATTCTGATTCCAAATATGAAATCAATTTTACCAAATTCCAATTAAATAAGTGGTATAAATTAATTAAAATTTAATCATGCAGATGAGACGACAATGCAGGGTTTTAAAGTAAAAACATTGAATAGTTTTCTATGTTTTTATTGTCAATTTAAAAATGAAATTGATTCCAATGACCTAAACTGGATAGATTTATAAAGATTTAATTTAATTAAAATTGTCAACCAATTTAAAATTTTATTTAACTATATAAATAAATTAGTTGAAAAAGAAGTTTTGGGGTAAATTTTAGTAATTTTCACTATTTATTAAAAAAATGAAGCTTTACAGAAAAATACAAAAATTCAACCTAACCTAATTTTTTATGAAAATATTTAAAAAATAAAATTTATTTTTACTTATAAAAAATATAAAAGTACCAAAATTTATATTTAATGTAGGTTCTTCATCAAAAGGCGGTAAAAGTACCTTAATAAAAATATCAGTTTATATGTATAAAATTTTGTTTTTCTTATCTTATGCTTATGAAATCTATTGGATAAATATCAAAAATATATTTTTTGAATATAAGATGTGTATATTTTATAAATATCACTCCAAAATTTTAATAAATTTATTTTATTACGATTGAAATATTTTGTGAGAATAAGAATTGTTTTCTATAATAATATTCCCTTTTATATTAAATTGGTTCTTATATTCATTTATAAATAATTTTCAACTAATTAATTCATTTTATATTTTTTTAAAACAATATATTTTCATAATTTAGTGTATAAAATTAATAAAATCTAATATAATGGCTAGGTTATATATTATTATTATATTATTGTTCGGTAACACTCGGTCTTGCATGTTAAACAAGCCATCAAAGAAAGTCAGTCTTACATGAAACGTAAGCTAATTTTAGTGTTCCATATATAGAAATATAACATTTATATTATGTGTAGTGAATTATTAAATTGAAATTTCATATAACTTAATCCAAACATAGTGCTTTAATATATATATAAAAACTATTTTTAGTGTTGTGTGAAATGAAAAATATCAAAAAGAATAAATTAATTTGAAAAAATAATTAAAAAAATCATAGGGTGTTACAATTTCACACTAACACAAGTTAATATTTCATTATATAAAACACCATGTTAGGATTTCTATACACACAATGATGAGTTTATCTTGCGTTACACACAATGCTATGTTTACATTGTGTCACACACAACACTGAGCTTAGCATGCGTTACTCCCAACATTGAGTTTAAATGAATAATGACATATTATTAAAATATTATTACAGTTATCACCTAGACATTGGAATAGAGGGTATGAAATATATTAACTAAATTATGGAAATATGTTTTATGAATTTATAAAATTAATTCTCTGGTAACCAATTAGTTAGAAATGAGAGTAAAAAATATTTGAAAATAAATAAATTGCATTTCTAAAAACCAATTTTTCTATGCACAAACATGTTTTATCTTAATAAATTAAACAAAAAACATTTATGAATTATTTTTATGATATATATATATTATATTCAAGAAATTATTTAATAGTAATATTATATGTTTTCTAGATAATTGATAAGAATACATCCAATTTTACACTTAAAAATATGTGTTTTTCTAGAAGATAGTTTTACCAATTTTTAGGCACTTATTTTAAAAATAAATTTTGACAATTTTAAAAATTTTATTTCAAAAAATAACTTTATTTTGAAATCATATATTCAAAATGATCTTAAGGTGATTTTTTTCTGAGAAGTTTCATTTTTTGATTAATAGTGAAAATACTGAATTTTAATTGAAATATGAATTTGTGTTCGAATTATTTATATAGTTAAATTATATTTTAAATTGGTTTTTAGTATAATTATGTGAATTAAATATCAATTAATACAATTTAGGTCATTATAATCAATTTTAAATTGAAATTGGATATAAATATATTTCATATGACATCCCTTCTTTTATTACAAACATAAACATGATTTATTACATAAACTATTCACTTGATACAACATAGAAGATCGAGAGGTCTAGTGTCTTTGGGGCTTAGGATCATTAAATAACAAATTAAAACATGAACTAAAACATCTTTATTGAAAAATTCCTTTACATGAAAACTACATTCCCTCATTCTTAGCATTGCATGGGATAACCTGAGGACATGCATAAGAAAAGGGGTGAGCTATAAAGCCCTGTAAGGGAATAAACATGGAATACAAGAGGAGTACAACACATGTTAGACAATAGGAATATCAATAGAGCACCAGAGAAACATGAACATAAAGGAATGATAAATCATGATAATCATAACATGGAAATGTGGCAACAACACTTAACATGGAATTAGCATGAGCCAAGGCTCATTGCACATGGAGTAGGAGTAAATCCTCATTGCAATGAAGCACGAGTAAATCCTCATTGCAAATGAAGAATGATTAAACCCTAGTTGCACTTGAATTAGCATGAGTTAATACTTATTGCACATGATGTATCATGATACTATACTTTACCCAATGCATTGGAGCGCTATAAGGGCTCACCTTTCTTAACATTTCATTTCATGAATAAGTGTGCCACATGGATCATAAAACATGGATTCATAAAACATAATAATTTATTCCACGATAAAGGAATGTGGAATTCATAAATTAAACATTATAATCAATAAGTAAATGTGCATAAAGGTGAATACCATTGATGGAGAAATGGGCACGGTATTCACTACACAATGGCATTGGCTTAGAAAATCGGTGCGATTTCGGCAGCGTAACGGCGTCACATAAGAATTCATAAAAATGGTTGATGAGAGAGAAAGGGGTTCCTCATCATATTTACATGTAATGGATAGTAAGGAGGTAATATAGATACATGTACCAAAAATTGTAATGTACTTTAGATTAATGATACAAAAGTATTTCTTGAATGTAAATGAGGAGACAGAAGTTCCTTTCGGAATTTCGGCATAGTAACGGGTGTACATGAGAGGCATTTAATGAGAGAGAAAGGGGTATCCAATCATTCAAACATAAATAGGTCAGTATGAGGGAGGTGCGAAACCATACCCCAATATTCATAATTGAAATTAAATGGGAAAAACAACTTAAAGAAAATTGGACAAAGATGAGAAAGGAAGAAAAACCCTTACTTGGAAGTGTGCTTTTAAAGGCTTGAGAGAGGCTTGAGAGAGGCTTCTTTAGAGCTTGGGGAACCTTGGGAGGATTCTAGAGAGAGTAGGGAAGAGGTTGGAAAAGCTCCAAAGGCTTTGAGTGAGGAGTAAGTGGGAGCTTGGGTGGGTTTATATAGGAAAGGTGAGTGAATTCTTTATTATTTAGGTTTGGGACCTCTTACGTTAAACTAATCCCAACCACAAATCAGCTCATGGGTTTTGCCCATGGTTTTTGGAAAAGGGGATAGGAAAAAAATATTTTATAAGGACAAAGTCCGAACTTCTTAAAATAATGGGGTTGCTTATGTGGAGGTGAGTCACACTCCCATGGAAAATAATTTAAAAAGACAAGATGTTTAATAAGTCTTGAGGGGTCCATTAATGCTTTGAAAAGTAAGTCAAACAAACCCAAAATCACATTATTTTAATGGTAAAACATATAATGGCCGAAAATAAAGCTTATAGTATTTTATTACATCACTATTGGGTCATTATGATGTCATAAAACACATTATACATTTAAAAGGTATTTAATTTTTACCCAAAAATTTGACTGTCTCAGAAAATTATGAAAAATTCACTGTTGGATAATTTCAATGTCCTGATTCCAGAAATATAATTTATTTTATCTAAATATGTTAATTTTCACTTTTAAAATAAAAACCGACATTTATCGAAAATTCACTGGATTTGAAAAAAATGGATTTCAAACCTTAATAAAAATTACAATTGCATTCATAAAATTATAAGATCATTTATATTTAATAAAAATTAATTTAATAATAAAAATAATATTTTATTAAAATATTATTTAATTCAAAAATCTATTAATTTAATAAAATAGATTTCTTAATTAAATAATAACTAAAAACACTATTTGTACTTTAAAAACTATTTACAATGTATCAATAATGACAAGAAAGTATATTCATTATTGTATACAAAAATAATGTACATGAACATAGTACTAGTGATTTGTTACATAACCCCTTAAAATAGCCGCATAAGACCTAAGGGTAAGGTGTGCGATGGTGACAGACTCTTGGGGTGGCTTAGATAACATCGCTCTAGTGGTAATCTCTATCAACTTCCACTTTTCCCATAGACGGTCCCATTCGAGCTTGACATGATGAAGATCAGCTTGGGCTTGGTCAAGAGCGAAGCCCAAGGATTCCACCTCTTTTCCGAGCTCCAACAAATGGGCTTCGTATGGAGAAATTCTACTAGATGAGGCCATCGATTCTATTGTCTGAGTAAATTTGATTTGTTAAAGCCCTATATTTATACTAATCATGTGATCACTATTCAACGACTATAAAAGTAACGGTCATAATTCTTAACATAAAACCAAAGAAGTTGACATTTTATATAAACATTTTATATAAAGATACATTTAACTAGATCAAGATTGATTTCTATTAATGAAACTTTGGGTCATTACAATATTCCCCCCTTAAGAAATTTCACCCTCGAAATTTCCTTTTTCCCATACTAAAACAGGTGTGGGTAACTCAGCTTCATAACTTCCTCCGATTCCCAAGTCAATTCTTCAAAATTGTGATTTCTCCATGACACCTTGACAAGGGGCATTGTCTTATTTCGTAGAAATTTTTCTCTATGATATAAGATCTTCACTGGTTTCTCCTCATAAGAAAGATCATCCTCCAACTATACCACCTTAGAATAGAATAAATGTGAAGGGTCCGATATGTACTTCCTTAAGAGGGATTCATGAAAGACATCATGTACTTTGGGTTTGGTAGGTGGAACTGCTATTCGATAGACTATAGCCCTGACACGATCAAGAAACTCAAAGGGGACGATGTACCTTGGACTTAACTTCCCTTTCTTTCCAAACCTCATGACCTTCTTCCATGGAGATATGAGTAGAAAAACCACGTCTCTAACTTTAAAGTCAAGGTCTCGACGACGATTAGTTGCATAAAGCTTCTGTCAAATCTGGACTAACTTGATATAATATTGAATGGTTTTCACCTTATCCACCATTTCTTTGACTATTTCTGGTCCAAGCATCTTACGTTCACCGACCTCATCCCAACATGCCGGTGCTCTGCAGCTTTTCCCATACAGGGCTTTATAAGGTGCCATTTGGATACTCGAGTGGAGACTGTAATTATAAGATAACTCAACCAGAGGAAGATGTTGATACCATCCTCCTTTTAAGTCCATTTTGAACGTTCTCAACATGTCCTCAAGTGTTTGGATAGTCCGCTATGGTTGGCCATCCGTTTGAGGATGATAGGCCGTAATGAAGTTCAATTCAGTATTTAGAGCATGTTGAAGACTCTTCCAAAACATAGAGATGAATCTTGGATCTCGGTCAGACATAATAGATAGTGGTACTCCATGTAGCCTTACCACTTCCCTAATATATATCTGTGCCAGTTGATCCAATGATAAATCCTCCCGAATAGCAATGAAGTGTGTAGTCTTTGTAAGACGATCCACATGAACGTAGATTGCATTGTTTCCTTTGGATGTCCTCTGAAGTCTGGTGACAAAGTCCCTGGTGATGTTCTCCCATTTCCATTCTGGTATTGGTAATGGTTGCATCATCCCCTTAAACTTCTACCTCCTTTCCTTCACTTGCTAGAACACTAGGCACTTTGATGTATATTCAGCGATCTCCTTTTTCATATTATCCCACCCAAAGTTTTCTCAGATATCTCGATACATCTTTGTGCTCCCTAGGTGAATAGAGAAATTTGAACTATGTGCATCATCCAAAAGCTCCTTCTTCAGCTCCTGAGTTGATGGAACACATAGTATTTTCCCAAATCACACAATTCCTTCTTCATTAACATTAAACTTCAAGGATTTCCCCTTTTTGATAGCTTCCACTTTTTCCTGAATTCCCACATCATCCTTTTGAGAATCCTTTAACCTTTCCAAAAGAGGCGGTTGAGGAATCATTTGTGAAAGTATTGATGATGTTCCCTTCTTTATGATTCCAATGTCCATCTTCATCAAGTCTAAGAAGATTGGATCCCTCTCAATTCTCATCATTGATAGAATCACTGGGTCCTTTCTACTTAGGGCATCTGCCACCTTGTTGTCTTTCCCAGGGTGGTAATGTATTGAAAAATCATAATCCTTGATGAGATCTATCCATATTCTCTGGCGCATATTAAGCTCTTTCTATGTGAATATATATTTAAGACTCTTGTGGTCAGTATATATCTCACATTTCACCCCATAGAGATAATGCCGCCAGATTTTCAAGGAAAAGATCACCATCGCCAACTCCAGACACTACTACAAATATGGCTTATAATAGTGCTAAAAACGGCCTTTAACAATGCTAAAAAAGCGCTATTAATCTCGGCGAAGATAAAGGGGGTCCCCTTTATCAACGCTAAGTGAGCGCTGATAAAGGTAGTATTTATCAACTCTATTTTCAGCGCTGATAAATATATACTATATCAGCGCTATTTTGAGCGCTGATAAAAACTACCTTTATCAGCGCTCAAAATAGCACTGATATATTATCCATTTATCAGCGCTTAAGTAGCGCTAATAAAGGCCAAAGATCCTATCCAAATCCAGAACCTGCACAGAACCTGCCCAGCACCTGCACACATTACAACACCTGCACAGTCCAAACAAAACCTGCACACAGCACACACAATACCCACACACAAAGCACAGAAGAACAAAAAATGATACATATATTTACTTGAAATCATGAATACAAAACAACACACTTCTATATACATTTCAAACAATGTTTAATTTGGTTACAATTACATTTATCCAACAAACAGTTAAAAAACAATGATGTTCCATCCTTTTTGCATCCATCCGCTCTAAAAAATTATCGTCCATGGCGGCGATTTCCAAACAAAGCATTTGAATAGAGGAAAAAGATTTCACCTACATAATAAAACAAATATTATGTTAGTAATACAATAATGAAATAAAGAATAAGGTTACTAAATGGAATTATACTAGTGAGGGACAAAACATAAAATAACCAATTATAATAGTGAGGCACAAAACATAAAACAAATATTATGTCCCCCCATTCCATAAAGAAGAAGCACCCCTACCCCCTTCCCCAGCACACCCCCTACACACTGCCCACCCCGAGCACACCCCCTACCCCTGAACACTCCCTGACCCCTAAACACCCCCTTCCCCCTTCCCCAGCACACCCCTGCCCACTGCACTTCCCCCCTTCCCATTGCACACCCCCCTGCCCACCCCCTATATATTTCAAAAGAACCCAGCACACCCCCTACCCCTTCCCCCTACCACTTTTCCCCCTTCCCCCTCCCCCAGAAAACCACCCCTGCCCTCTCACCCTATCCTATGCACATCATAAAGAAAATACCTTGTATGGAAATTGTTCTCAATTTATATTATACACATCATATATATCAACACATTCTCATGTACTTTCATTCAATGTAAATACACATATATAGAATCTCTACATCTCATAAGAAAACCCTCTTTAAAATTCACAAACACATTAAATCCATTTGAAAACACCCATCACACAACTTTCTCATTTCTTCATACACATTTAAAGGATTAAGCATGAAAATCCACAAGAAATAAAACTGCATTCATTTTAAAAATAACTTTCAAGTCTATACACACCCCAAATTCCTTTGAAAACACATTTTTAACCACGCAAACATTTCATATAGTAATCTTAGCAAGCAAATACTGGATAATAAAATCATCATATAATGTAAAAGCATGGAATCACCTATATAAAGCGTGGAATCTTCCGAAATCTGCTGGAAAACATAAAACCACACCTCCACAATACCTTAATAAGGACTTATTAAACATTAATATTGAATATATTAATGGAAACCCATGTTTAACTTGTGGTATTCCATGAGTTTAACATCCCACAAGGATAGAGGGTCATGATTTAATGTCTTACAGAGATGTAAGACCTGGGTGGATCAAAACAGTTATAAAGGTGGATTAGGTAGGTACATCTCTAGGAGGGAGCACCTGGAATGTTTACCTAATAGATGGATCAAAACGCCCAATGAGGTCTGACCCAAGTGTGGTGCATCCCATAAAGGCAAGGTTTCTCATTTTGAAGAATTATTCGGACTCCACTAAGGGAAATAAAACAGGGAAAATAAGTGAAGGTGTACCCCAGTGAGGGGGTCACCATGGTTTACCATTGGTTGGAATTTAACCTCATGGAGGCTTCCTACGTACCCTATTTAGAATACAAGGATCAAAACCCATATATTTAAAAGAGGTATGTTGTGGGTATTGCCCATGGTTAGCTTCCCTTCACACTAGGAATACTCTTGGTTGGATGAGTATGGGTCTTGTGGGGCTTATGCATTGTCAGATTCTCAGGTTCTTCCAAGAGTAGCAATGGGCTGAATGGGACATACATGCTAAGATGGACCATGCGAATGGCGTGATCCTTGTAAGGAGGCATGGGGCACAAAAAACATGTGGAGCTGTCTGTAAACATTATTTATGGTGGCCATGGGGCTTATCAGACTCCCCATACCTTCCATAAACACCTCAAAACATCACGAGGACCAGATTCTACATGATGGTGCATCACAGGGTTGATTTTTTTTGATGATGTACTGGTCATTTGAGCTTGTATTTCATCTCAACCAGCCTTTCCCTTACTTGAATTATCCTGGGACACGTATTTTGGTTCCAAAAAATCCCTCAACGATACTGATTATCTCACGTATCTACCTAAAAATAATTGTACAAGTCAAACAACAACACATGTGCTCAAATACAAGTTCAAACAAGCAAGATACAGAAAATGGATTTTGTTGATCCTCGGTGGTTTCGTCATTCACCCCATACGCACTGCACACCATTATGCCTTACTTTAATATTGATTTGCTCAAAGATCAATAATATGAATCCAGGGATAGAAAACATTGAGTAATAAATTAAGATTTCAATACATCAGAGCATTATCAATTCACCAAAGAAGGTTGGAGGATAATCAATGATCATATATAGATAACATAAGTGGTAGTAATTCACCTTCATCCTATTTGTGTACAATCTTCCATTGGGTATGTTTCCCATTCATTTCTAAACACATGTATATCATCTTCTGAATATGAGTTTTTGCAACAGTCATGGTAGTACTGAAAAATATAAATACACAAAGGATTAATAAATATTTTAAATTAACTCGTAATTATTTTCAAAAATACATCATCAGGGATGCTAGTTTGTTGATGAAATACGATATCTTTCGTAAATTTACAAACATAATAACCACAGTCCATTCCGTTTTTTTGTTTTGGACACTACAGAAACATCGACAACAATAAGTAATTTGTTTTGATATGTGTTTGGATAGTGAAATGTTATTATATATACCCTAATACTTTTCCAGTTGTAGATCTTGTAGGCGTGCTTATCCTTATGCCCTGGATTCATTCCATGCATTAGACGATATTGATGCACTGCCCTATCATAAAAAAATCGTCATTAAAAGATAAAATAAATTATATAACTAGATGTTTAGTTTTAAAATGTTGGATCTAGTGTATTACAAATTAACAAACGCCATCATGCGTGGTCAGTTTGTTGGATATCCATGCATTGAATCCATAAAATAAATCTTTGGAGTATCCAAATTGACTGCAATCAGCATCCAATGCTCCCTAAAAATACAAAGAGGAATAAGTAAATAAATAAATGAAAATATAGTTGATATGATTAAATTGTAGAGTTTTACCCTTGCATCATTGGTATTAAAAAGAGTCTGTCATCCGTAATTTTGTTTTCAAACGATTTGAGCAGGGATGACATTATTGCAGCCTCTTTAACAAAATCTATTTCGCCTTTTGAAGATGTGGTGTGAGGACTAACAAGTCCAAATTTTTGTTCATGGGGAAATTCCCTAAATTGTTTTTCATATATACGTCTGTGACAAATATAAAATGTATTTAGTCAAAATTATCAGAGTATATTAGCTTTTGTAAAATCAAATCATGAAAACTTACCTCATGTATACATTTACAACTGAGGCGCCTAGCCATTCATACTTGAGGAGTTCATTTACATTTTCAGCACTAATGAAATACGATATCTCCTCTCCATACATATCTTTTTCGAAAGCAACTATGTGAGTACTACCGTCTTTCAACTTTGTATCCACATGAGCCTGCAATGATATTAACTGTGGATATAGAATGGGCGGGGTGAAGGTGCTCTCAGTATAACGTTTTAATCAGTTGGTTGATCCTTGAGATATTTTTGATCTGATATTTCGTTTCAACACATAGTCTTTGTCATTATGTAATAACAGTCATCGATTCAGACCTTTTTTCATTAAATGTTAAAGGTCCAGCTTGAAAAATAAATAAGAAATGAATACCTTTTTGTCGACATGTTTTTTTATAAGAACTGTCAGCCATGCGATGAATGTTCCAACTGCTTGTTCAACCGTATGAATTTCATCATCATCATTTGGAACAGTTAGCTCGGCACTTGGTGAATTATCTACGTTAATTGACAATCTAAGATGATCTTTTGGAAGCTGTCTGTTGTGTAGCATGTCGTTTTGCATATTGAACACCGTAGCCCTCGCTACAAAGAGATAGGTGGGAGTTGATAAATGTAAATCACAATCATTTTCACCCTATGGAATATTAGTACAGGAAATGTATCGGTGTCTATGTAAATCACATTTCACATAAACAATTATTAAAACATTTATTACCTCATCTAAATCAGGTTTTTTAGGGGAATGGCTCGCCTCAAAGCTGGTGTGGGGGGGGGGGGGCGAGATCGTCACGCATGGGTTGTTGTTGAGTTGTTTCTTCTCTTTGCCTATCCCCCATAAATTTTGCTATCATCTATCTCTGGTATTGTAATTTTTCTTGAAAAATAGATAATTGTTCTTGCAGCTTTTCCATTTTTTCATTTTGATCCTCCGCTTGTTTTTGTTTTTGAAAATATGTTTGGGGTGTCACCCCAAAACCCGTACCTCTGACATGACCATACTTTTGTGGCTGCTTCAAGGCTGCTGAAAGTATGTCTGCATCTGGTGCAGTTGTTGTTGATTCTTGTGACTATTTTAGATAGAAAATATTGAAAAATAAGTAGTTATTGTAATGTAATAGCGATTTAAAGAAACTCAAATTTATATTATGTCATACTTACACATGTTTCCCACACTTTTTGTGTGTTTTCATCTATCAATGTCCCCTCTTTATTTACACGAGCCTCTTTCCATAGCACATGGAATGGGATGGATATGGATTTCGATTTCGATTCATCAATCTTCATATAAATAGAGAAACATGGTTATGGTGTTGTTTTATGTCCCATACTAGTAGTAGGGTAGATTTAAAAGACGTACAAATTTTTTCTCAAGTTCAGCATACCCCATCCTTGCTTTATGGTAAGGGTACGCTGGTTCTGTTGCGCGTTTTTTATTTTCAGCACTCAGTAGCTATTTCATAAATAAAAAACTATCAATCATAGTGATGAATACAAGCAAACTTCAAACAAGATATTACCCCACACAATGTACATGAAAAGTATGCTCCCCACGATGGTTGCTAAACGCATCCCACGCTCCTTAGGATATCAAGTGTGCGTAAAGAGGAGGTGGGTGCAACTTGATTTTTCCTTCTGCATCTTTAAGATGACATTTCTTTAAAATTGTGCGGAAACCTCTATGATTCCTTCCTGCAAATCTTAATACATATTCCTTGTGCAAGGAGTCTACTACAAATGCACTCTGCAATGGATGATGAAGAGTAAGTCAATGTTTTGGTATTTTATTTTATTTTAATAAATTAAAAAATGATATCATAATGTTACCGTAATCTCTTCCCACATTAGTGTCTTCATCCCAGTGACAACATGGTGCCATGACCTTACATCAATCGGCACGTGTTGCCGAGTGACGATTCCAATGTAGCTACTAAAGATGGCTTTGTTGGGGTTAACATGTTGGCCTCACTTATTCCATCCCACCTCAAATCTGATGCCTTTTTCTTTTTCCTTAAGGATTTTGGCCAACACTGTCAAAATACGATGCTCTTGTTTTTTTGGGCTTTCAGGGTTTCATTTCCTACCATTTCCTCAGAAGTAGCATCAATATCATCCCCCGGAGTGCTATCATCAGCAATGAGACCAGCAGCAACAGGTTGAGAAACCTTTTGTACCTCAGCACTGGGACCAACAACAATAGGTTGAGAAACCTGTTGTTGCTCTGCACTGGGACCACCAACATTTGGTTGAGAAACCTGTTGTTGCTCTGCAGTGGGACCACCAGCTGCTGGTTGAGAGACCTTTTGTGCCTCAGGATTGGGCGCATCAGCAGGTGCAGAAGTCATTATCTGCAGAAGTGGTTTAATATTAAATTTAGATTACATAAAAATAGAAGTGAATAGATAATAACATAACGTAACACAATGTATGTTACAATAAACAAATAACCTGATTATTGTACTCTCTTTTTTTCTTTAAAGGCTGAAGTGATTTGACTGCTCTATCGACTATGTAAATTCCTTCATTGTGGTCTCCTCTGACATACAAAACACCGTCTACATTTGGACCACTACGAAATGATTGTGAAGTCCCTATAAAAGGGTCAACCTCCATTGAACTTTCATCTAACCCGTCAGTTGTTTTGGTCAATAACAGAACAATTGACCAAATTCGGTTTGCGGGGTCTAGAACATAAAATACTTGTACTGCCTGTGATTCCATTATAAATGGTTCGTCTTTCTCCCCTTCCTTACTAAAATCAACTTTCACAAATCCTAATTCAAATATTTTAACAGAAGTCCTGTTATCAACCCACTTGCATTGAAAAATCAGCACTTTGAATTTCATATAATTCAACTCCATATTTGTTTGATGATGCCAAAGTATGACATATTCGCATAAATTGGAATTTTGTCCTTAGCACCGGAAACATGCATCGCATCATCCACAAGTGTAAACCCACTATTCTGCATGGTACTGTCTTCATAATGTTCATTAGTATAAAATGTATAACCATTAACTGCATAAGAATTGTAAGATAATATGTACACAATTTCTCCTCCGGCCAGCCATCGAAGTTGTTCTGAAATTGAATCTGGATTTTCATCTTACTGCTTAAAAATATGGTCTTGAAACCATCCTATAAACTGTCGATTATGTGTATCTGATATCCATTTTTCATCCCTAGAAGGATTCAAATGCCTAATAATTTATTTGTGGGTTTGAACATATGGGTCAACATCAAAACTGTTATGAAAAACGTAAAGGTGGGCCTGATCCCGATCTATAATATTGATTGTGACAACCTCTCTTCCAGAAATTCCTTCACCCTCAATCCACTCAGTGTGATGAGATTTCGGTAGGCCAACAATTTCCACACCAGACAGGTATTCGGTACAAAATTCAACAACTTCCTCAACAATATATTGCTCTGCAATACAACCCTCTGGGCGACTTCAGTTTTTGACATACCCTTTCAAAATCTTCATATACCGTTCAATGGGGTACAACCATCTATAATGTACAGGACCACATAGTCGAATCTCTCTCACCAAATGAACCATTAAATGAACCATCATATCGAAAAATGTCAGTGGGAAGAACATTTCCAATTCACATAATATGACGGCAATTTCTCTTTCCATAGTTGGCAATTTCGTCGGGTCTATAACTTTGCTACATATAGCTTTGAAGAAGAAACATAGCTTAATTAATGTATGGCCGACATTCTTGGGCAAAATGCAACATAAAGCTATAGGAATTAGATCTTGCATCAAAACATGGAAGTCATGTGATTTCATACCCTTTAATTTTAAATCTCCCATTGACACGATGTTCTTGATATTTGATGAATACCCCTCTGGAACCTTAATGTCATTCAAGAAGTTGAAAAAATGATATCTCTCCTGCCTGGAAAGATTGTAAGCAGCAGGAGGAAGAAATGTTCATTTTTCACCCTTCACTAGTGCCAACTCTTCTCGTATTCTCATCTAAAAAATGTCTAATCTAGCTTTAATTCCATCCTTTGTTTTGTCGGGTGAATTTAGCAACGTGCTGATGACACTATCACATACATTTTTTTCAACATGCATAACATCAAGAAAATGTATGACATACAGACAATTCCAGTATGGTAATTCAAAACAAAACTGATCTCTTTTTCCAACCAGTTTTCGTAAGGTTTTTCGAAAATGGTTTACCAAAAGTAGTGTCCAAATCATTAACATTCTCAAACAATTGATCACCTGTTAGTGGAGACGGTGTTGTACGTTCCTCTGAACTTCTGTCGAATGATGTCGTCCAAGATCGATACTTATTTCATCGGGGTAGAAATCTGTGATGTCCTAGAAACACGGTTTTTTATGAATGTTTCAACCTAATTGACTGTGTACCTTGTTCGCAAACGGGACACCCTTGAGTTCTATTAATGCTATATCCTGACAAATTTCCATAAGCAGGAAAGTCATTTATCGTCCCATACAACATGGCTTTAAAAGTGAACTATTCATTTTTGTAAGCATCATACATCGTAACACCTAAATCCCACAATATTTTCAAATCCTCGATCAATGGGGCCAAATAAACATCAATATCATTACCCTGTTGTTTTGGTCCTGATAAAAGAATAGATAACATGATGTATTTTCATTTCATGCATAACCACGGTGGAAAATTATAATTTACCAACATAACCGGCCATGTACTGTGACTGCTGCTTTGATAACCAAAAGGATTCACCCCATCTGTAGATAACACCAGAGGAAGGTTTCTCAGCTCGTTCCCAAATTCAGGATACTCATGATCAATTCTCTTCTATTGAGGAGAGTCTGCAGGGTGACGTAGTTTCCCATCTTTAATTCTTGTATCTACATGCCTTGTCAATTGTCTTGCAGTCTCCTCACTTCCATATAGGCATCTAAACCTAGGAATGATTGGAAAGTACCATACAACTTTCGTAGGACTAGAATCATCTTTCTTGTATCGGGAAGCACCACACTTTGGGCATTATTTAAGTGATTTGTGATCCTTGGGAAACAATATACAGTCATTTGGGAAAGAATTTATTCTTTCAGAGATCATACCCATCGATCGTAGCATTTTTTTGGCATCATATGTTCGGCTTGGTAGTTCATTATCTTTTGGGAGCATGTCATTCAGGAGAGCAAGTAGTTCTGTAAAACTGGCGTCACTCCACCCATTGCCTGCTTTCAAATTATACAGCTTCAATACGGCTGACAATGCTATATATTTAGTGAAACCAGCATACAATGACGTTTTCACACAACTCTTTAACTTCTCAAACAATTTTGGGTAATCACGAAGTTCATCTTCAACTGTACTTGTCATTTCTTAAATACGATCTTCATCATCGTTAACATCTGTAATCACACCCTCCATATGATCATCTTCATTGTTCATGATTCTAATCATATCAGATGATATATAAAATGTCGTGTTCTCTGAGTCACTACCTACATTGGTTTTTTCCCCATTTTTATTCCAACATGTAAAACTTTGATGTATTCCGTGACAGATCAGGTGTTCTTCCAACTCCTCTGGACTAATTTGTCTTGAATAACAACAGCATAAACACGAACAAAGGATTTGAGAAGGGTCACATGCATGATCTTCTGAAAACTTGATAAACTATTTCACACCATCTTCATACTCTTTTTTAAACCGATTGACATTCATCCATTCTTTATTCATATTCATATCCTTTATGGGCTCGATCTCGAGAACTTGCCTAATATTAAGTTTTAATTAATCAGGTATCATTGTTTGGGTTTTAGAAAAACAAATAATGGTACAAATGCCTTTAAACACATGTGAAATCCATATACATGGTGTGTCCAGTAGGGTGAACATTGTGTATGTATAAGATACCAGATTTAATCTGACATATAACAAATTTATTCCAAGTTAGTCTTACAAAGACTGAATGATTACTTAGAAAATACATGATATGTGAACAAGAGGAAACCAATGAGTAACAGGAGAAAACAGTAATAAATATGATGCTATCTCAATGTACTCAAGGTGATGATAAGATGTTGGTCAAGATAAACTATGGGTTGGGAGTACACTAATATTTAATTGAAAAAAACTACTAAAAACTGATCCAGAAAAGGATGAAATATCATATTCATCAAGTCCCTTAATACAACCAATGCATTAGTTAAACCAAAAATCATCGCTAAAAAATCATGCAGGCCATAACTACTCCTAAAAGCAGTCCATGGTAGGTCCATTGATGTCCAACTCATCTAATGGTATCCTAATGTCAAATCTATCTTGGAGAAGATCATAGAACCTCATAGATGATCAAAGTGACTATCAATGTGTGGATGAGGATACATATTCATGACTCTCATCTGGTTCAATCTCCAATAGTCCAACAAAATAATAAATACCAATCAACCATCTATTTTAGAGAACTATAAAACCCCATGGTAAAGTACTATGCCATATGAAACCATTATATTCTATATCATCAAATTGTAATTAAAACAACTGATGCTCTTTTGGTGTTATTTTAGAAATTGTGATAGAAACTAAATTTTCTCCCAAAACTAACTAGATTATAAAGTTTATCTCTTTATTAAGAGGTAAATTTTACACCTCATTAGTAAAAACATCCTAAAAATGTACTACAATTGGGGAAAAAGAATCACACATCATTCTAGCAACATCTACAATATGCCTGACTATTTTAGCCATTAGGGTACAGTAAATATATAATTATAACATGCTATTTAAAATGAAATGTGGAAACAAAAAATCATACAGACTCCTGATAAACCCATAATACAAAACATATCACCTAGTATGTCTGTCACAAATAAAAATAAATAAATTAGAAAAAAACATGCTACAAAGCATAAAGGTACCATTAAATACTTACATAGGTCAACTTGTTTTAGAAATTGTTTGTCTTCATCCGTGCCTTGTACTTGCACCCATGAATTTGAAGGTGAGTATGTGTACACGATAGTTGACCTTCTTAGAGAAGAGTTTCTAGAAGATTATAAGATACATGAAGCAATGAAGATCTTGTTATTCATTGTGGCAATAGGCTTGTGCAACATGGCCTAAGTTACAATACCTGCAAGTTGTAACTTAGGCCGCATTGCATAAGCCGATTGCCACATTGTTTATAGCAACCACATTTACTCCAACACTCTAATGATCTTTATTGCATCATTTCTCTTATACTCTTCCAGAAACTCTTCTCTAAGAAGGTCAACTATCATGTACACATACTCACCTTCAAATTCATGGGTGAAAGTACAAGGCACAGATGAAGATAAAAAATTTCTTAAACAAGTTAACCAATGTAAGTATTTAATGGTACTTTATGCTTTGTAGCATGTTTTTTTCTAATTTATTTATTCGTATATGTGACAGACATACTAGGTGATATGTTTTGTATTATGGGTTCATCTTTGTCTAATCATATAACTATGAGATTATGTTATGTGATGAAAATTAATATGGATCCATCATCATTTCCATTGGGATAATCTTTGGGAATCCATATAACCATAAGATTAAAAACTATTTCCTTTGTATCTCATACATAAATATTCAACTCGAAGGGGTATAACTTACCGCCCATGGTAACTCCAAATAAAAAAATGAAAACAAGGGTTGGTTACCCACAGAAGTCATCACACATAACCTTGGTAGACCAATCACACATGTGAACCATCATAACTAAACAATTACCATATACTTCATCTTAGAGTCAAGATATCCCTATAGAACTTATAGGGTATCAAATTCCACATCATTCACAAACAACCCACTTGTGTTTCTAGATATTAATAACATCTCTTATTTCGACACTCATCACTAATTATGAATCACATCCCCAGACATAATCATAATCACATTAAGACCACACTATCTATTATGGAAATCCTTACTGGAATTAGGCTCAAGATATGGAATTATTCCTATCTCACATCTATATTCACTATTTGGTCCTCACACCCACAATACATAAATAATATACCAAGGGAATACCATCCATGGAACTCACCTCCCACCTTGAGAGCACGAGGAGGAGGAGGATGAGGCGGCAACGTTCGTGGCAGCGAGGGTGGAGGCCGCAGCGGCGGCGGTCGTGGAAGCGAGGGTGGAGGTGGCAGAGGCAGAGCTGATCGCGGTAGCGGGAGCGGGGGTGGAGGCGGTGGCTGCGACAGATAAGGAGGAGGATGAGGAGGATGAGGAGGAGGAAGGAGGAGGAAGGAGGAGGAAGGAGGAGGATGAGGAGGATGAGGTCGCGTGGCGAGGGGCCTGGTTCAGCTTCTGCGAGAGCTTGACCGCGTGCAAGCGAGGATGGCCTCTTAGGGTTATTAAATAAAAACTAACAGAACCATTATCAGCTCTCGTTAAAAGCGCTGATAAAGGTATGTTTTATCAGTGCTAAAATAAAAGCGCTGATAAAACATTCATTTATCAGTGCTTTTTTAGCGCTGATAAAGGGAAGCACTGCCCTTGCCCTGTTTTGTGGTAGTGAGATCATTCGTTGGATAGTTTCACTCATGGATTATCAACTGCCTTAAGGCATAGAATATCACTTTATCATTCTGCATCAGCACACAACCTAATCCATTCTTCGAAGCGTCACTGAATACCACAAAAATTTCCCCACTTATGGGTAAAGTGAGCACAGGCGCAGTGATAAGCCTCTTTTTCAACTTCTGGAAGCTTTCTTCACATTCATCACTCCAAGAAAACTTTACTCCCTTTCGAGTTATCTTGGTAAGAGGGTTGGACAATCGTGAGAAATTTCTCACAAATCGTCGATAATATCCAGCTAACCCTATGAAGCTACAGATATCAATTATCGATGTTGGCCACAACCATCCCTCAATTGCATCTATTTTGGAGGGATCCATAGATTCCCATTGCTTGTGATGATATGACCCAAGAATGAGACCTCCTTCAACCAGAACTCAAACTTTCGGTACTTTTCATAGAGCTTATCCTTGCGCAAAGTCTCTAGTATAGTTCTTAAATGTTCCTCATGATCCTCCTTGGTTTTGGAGTATATCAGAATATCATCTATAAAGACTACCAAAAGTTTTTCAAGGTAATCTATAAAGACTCTATTCATCAATTACATGAAGATTGTTGGAGCATTAGTGAGTCTGAAAGGCATTACTATGAATTCATAGTGCCCGTATCTTGTACAAAAAGTAGTCTTGGGGACATCTTCGTTCTTCTCCCTTGATAATATCCTGACCGCAAATCTACCTTGGAGAAGTATTGTGCTCCACGAAACTGATCAAACAAGTCATCGATCCGTGGCAGAGGATACTTGTTCTTTATCGTGATTTTGTTAAGTTCACGATAATCGATGCAAAGCCGCATTGACCCATCCTTCTTCTTGACGAAGAGGACTGGTGCACCCCATGGTGACACACTTGGGAATATAAACCCTTTATCAGATTCTCCTGTAGTTGTTTATTTAGCTCTCCAAGCTCCACGACATCCATTCTATATGGAGTCTTGGATATTGGTAGCACCCATGGTATAAGTTTAATTGAGAATTCAACATCTCTTCTAGGAGGAAGACTAGGTAGTTCCCCAGGAAACACTTCAGCAAATTCAATCACAAAATGCATTTCTTCAATGATGGTTACTTCCTTGGACTCAATCATCTAAGCCAGATACACATGCTCATAGGGCAATAATATCCATGCTTGAGATGATGGAGCTAAAGGAGATTCATCTTCCTCCTTACACTTGTAAAGAATCGGGGGTTGATTCTCCATATAGAGTGTGATTTCCCTCTCCCAACAATTTATGTTGGCTCTATATTCGGAAAGCCAATCCATGCCAATAATTGCATCAAATTCCACCAGAGGGAGTATGACGAGGTTCGCTGGGAAATTAAATCCAAAAATTATAACAGGGGAGGACATATATTCATGGGATGCAATGATTTTCCCATTTTCCGTACTCACCGACATCTTCACTTCGATGATTTCTAGTGGTGTTGGGATTATTCTAATAAACTTTTGAGATATAAAAGAATGCGTAGAAACTGAATCAAAAAGTATGTTCGCTATTCTTGAATTAATAACTAGCGTACCTGTCACCACTTCATTGTCGGGGTTCACTTCGGCAGAAGTGATTGAAAAATATCTTCCTTGCTACCTTTTAGGTTGTTGGTTGAATCCAAAAACCTTTGTTTTATGGAAAATATTTGAAAAATTCCCCGGTTCTTTGCAGTTGTAGCAATGAAAAACATGTTGAGGTTCGAACGGCGCATTAATCTCCTTTTTCGCAGCCGTGGGTCTTTCTTACTGATAGTTAATAGCTAGGTTCCATTCTCTTCCACACCTAAAGCATTTCCTTGTCCCCTTAAGGAAATTTCTAGGGTGCTTCTTTCCGCACTTTTGGAAAGTGGGGTGCTGGATCTTCTTAGTACCGTTGGATTTATCCATAAGACCGCCAACATTGAATTCCACCTTACGCTTCTTGTCCCCATAATACCCCTGTGATTCCCTGATCTCTATTTCGACCTTGAGGGCACATAGGACAATTTCCTCATAGCTGTTGAAGTCAGGGGTCGCTAATGCTTTCTGCAGGCTAGGCTTCAGCCCACCAAAGAAGCGGTCAACCTTGCATTCGAGGGTAACAACAAAGCTGAAAGTGTATCATGCAATCCTTGTGAAGTTTTCCTCATATGCTCCAACATATTATTCGCCTTTTTTCTTGAGGGAAAAGAAGTCCCTTTCCATATTAAGCTGGAGGGTGCACGGAAAATATTTATTGATAAACATATTATGGAAATCCATCCATTCCAACGCCTCGATCTCCTCCTCAGGCTTCGTATTTTTGATCAACATCCACCATTGATCAGCTTCACCCTCCATACGATAAGCCACCAGGAGAACCTTCTATTTTCAGAACATTAAAGTATGGAGAAGATCTTTTCAATGGAGTTGATCCATTGTTCAACGATCATGGGATCATATTATCCACTAAAAGTAGGAGGCCTTTGTCTCATGAATCTCTTGATAGTGACTTTTTATTTCTTGGGGGGGGGGTTGAATGTTCCTCTTGACCTTTGTTTCTATTTAAAGCTTGAGTTAGTTGAGAGAGAAGTGTGGCAATGTTCGCGATTCCTGCTCCCATTGGATTGGGCATCTCATTAGTACAGTCATCACACTGATCTTCACATCGGTTGTTTCCCCGAGTCCTCCTATTACCAGCCATTGGCTGGAATAAAAGGATAGTTAGTTGGTAACACATAAAGGGAAATCTAAAGACAAAAGTTGATGACTTATAAATAAACTTTTATTTCCATAACTCATGAGTTTATAGGCTTCAATCTAGGATTTTCATGATCTACTTTCTAACATATATTCTTAGGTGTATTTTTTTAACTCCCTTAATAAGGGTTCATACTAAGATTGTGAATTTATCAAAACATATCCCCCATGAGTGTCGTAACCAAGAGTGTATCAAGGCCCATTGTCGTGCACCAGTTCCTATTAGAGTCTAGCTCAAAGCAGTGTTTTCAGGTTTTACCCCTAGGATACATCTCTGCCAGAGCAGCCTCTACCTGCTCGTATCCAGACAGGGATGTATTTGCTTGATAAACCACTTAATCAGTACTTACCAAAAATTAGGTATTGTTTTATTATACTTAGTCTTATCTCTAAGGCTTTACTAGGGTTTTCTAATCCTAACCCAAAAATAACTAAACCTATCCTCTAATACCAACTATGACATCCCTGCTTTTATTACAAACTTAAACATGATTTATTACACAAACTATTCACTTGATAGAACATGGAAGATCGAGAGGTCTGGTGTCTTTGGGGCTTAGGATCATTAAATAACAAATTAAAACACCAAATACAACATCTTTATTGAAAAAATCCTTAACATGACCACTATATTCCCTCGTACTTAGCATTTCAAGGGATAACCTGAGGACATGCATAAGAAAAGGGGTGACCTATAAAGCCCAGTAAGGGAATAAACATGGAATACAAGATGAGTAAAATACATGTTAGACAATAGGAATATCAATAGAGAACAAGAGAAACATGAACATAAAGGCAAGATAAAGCATGATAATCATAACATGGAAATGTGGCAATAACACTTAACATGGAATTAGCATGAGCCAGAAATCATTACACATGGAGCATGAGTAAATACTCATTGCACATGAAGCACGAGTAAATCCTCATTGCACATGAAGCACGAGTAAACCCTCGTTGAACTTGAATTATCATGAGTCAATACTCATTGCACATGACGTATCATGATACTATACTTTACCCAATGCATTGGAGCGCTATAAGGGCGCACCCTTCTTAACATTTAATTTCATGCACAAGTGTGCCACATGGATCATAAAACATGGATTCGTAAAACATAATAATTTATTCCATGATAAAGGAATGTGGAATTAATACATGAAACTTTATAATAAATAAGTAAATTTTCATAAAGTTGAATACCCTTGATGGAGAAATGGGCATGGTATTCACTACAAAATGGCATTGGCTTAGAAAATCGGTGTGATTTCGGCAGCATAACGACGTGGCATAAGAATTCATAAAAATGGTTGATGAGAGAGAAAGGGGTTACTTATAATATTTACATGTAATGGAAAGTAAGGAGGTCATATAGATACATTTCCCAACAATTCTAATGGACTTTAGATTTATGATACAAAAGTATTTCTTGAATGTAAATGAGGAGAGAGAAGTTCCTTGCAGAATTTCAGCATTGTAACGGTTGTACATGAGAGGAATTTAATGAGAGAGAAAGGGGTATACGATAATTAAAACATAAATAGGGCAGTATGAGGGAGGTATAAAACCATACCCCAACATTCATAATTGAAATTAAATGGGAAAAACAACTTAAATAAAATTGGACAAAAATGAGAAAGGAAGAAAAAACCCTTACTTGGAAGTGTGATTACAAAGGCTTGAAAGAGGCTTCAGAAAGGTTTCTTGGGAGCTTGGGGCACCTTGGGAGGATTATAAAGAGAGTAGGGTAGAGGTTGGACGAACTACAAAGGCTTTGAGTGAGGAGGAAGTGGGAGTTTGGGTGGTTTTATATAGGAAAGGTGAGTGATTTCTTTATTATTTACGTTTGGGAACCCTTACATTAAACTAATCCAAACCACAAATCAGATCATGGTTTTTGCCCATGGTTTTTGGAAAAGGGGATAGGAAAACAATATTTTATAATGAAAAAGTCCGAAATTATTAAAATAAGGGGTTTTCTTATGTGGATTTGAGTCACACTCCCATGGAAAATAATTTAAAAAGACAAGATGTTTAATAAGTCTTGAGGGGTCCATTAATGCTTTGAAAAGTAAGTAAAAAGAACCCAAAATCACATTATTTTAATGGAAAAACATATATTGGCCGAACATAAATCTTATAGTATTTTTTTATATCACTATTGGGTCATTATGATGTCATAAAACAGATTATATATTTAAATGGTATTTAATTTTTACCCAAAAATTTGATTGTCTCAGAAAATTATAAAAAATTCACAGTTGGATAATCTTGATGTCCTGATTCCATAAATATCATTTAATTTATCTAAATAATTTTTTAAATATGTTAATTTTCACTTTTAAAATAAAAACTGACATTTATCAAAAATTCACGGGTTTTGACAAAAAATGGCTTTCAAACCTTAATAAAAATTACAATTGCATTCATAAAATTATAAGATCATTTATATTTAATAAAAATTAATATAATAATAATAATAATAATTTTTTATTAAGATATTATTTTATTAAAAAATACCTTAATTTAATAAAATAGATTTCTTAATTAAATAATAACTAAAAACACTATTTGTACTTTAAAAACTATTTACCATGTATCAATAATGACAAGAAAGTATATTCATTATTATACCAAAATAATATACATGAACATAATACTAGTGATTTGTTACATAAATGATTAAAACAACCACATAAGACCTTAGGGTAAGGTGTTTGATGGTGACAGACTCTTGGTGTGGCTCAGATAACATTGCTCATGTGGTAATCTTTATCAACTTTCACTTTTCCCGTAGACTGTCCCATTCGAGCTTGACATGATGAAGCTCAGATTGGGCTTGGTCAAGAGCGAAGCCCAAGGACGCCACCACTTTTACGAGATTTGAAAAATGGGATTTTTATGGATCAATTCTACTGGATGAGGCCATCACTTCTTTTGTTTGAGTAAATTGGATTTGTTAAAGCCCTATATTTATACTAATCATGTGATCACTGTTCAACGACTATAAAAGTAACCGTCACAATTCTTAACATAAAACCAAAGAAGTTGAAATTTTATATAAACTTTTTACATAAGGAGACATTTAACTAGATCAATAGGTATTTCCATTAATGAAACTTTGGGTCGTTACATTTCAGTCTTTTGAAATATTTCACTTTTAAGGCCTATTGTTTCGTCTCATATGGGAGATTAATTTTTAATTAATTTTTTCCAATTATGTGATTATAATTTAGAATATTTTTTTTAAATATTTGGAATAATAATAAATTAAAATTTATAATATTTTTAACACAATGTTTTACCCAAATTATTAGTGAAAATAGTAAAAATTAATTACAACGATTAAGAGAAAAACAAGCTTACGAAGGAACTAAACTTTAATCTAAAGTTGTCCAATGACCTATACACATGTAAAAACCCCATTTATGGAAATATTTAAACCATATATTATGTTTTATCTAAAATTTTAATTATTGGAGGAACATGAGGTAAGGGAGACCTCCCAATAGTGTTTACCTTTTTGGTATTTACAAGAAGGACACTCCTTCTACACTATAAAAGTGAACTCACTCTACCCTATTATTATCACCTAACAAGAAATTTAAATCAACCGAAACCTGAAACAATTAATTTCCAAATTCCATAATTAGTTTCTATAAGCTTTTATTTGGTGTTTAATCCAACCAATGAAGTCCTTTGGTGGAAACCAAAAGGAAATAGTCGAATAATATGCAACGTTAATCAACAGTCATTTTTGATTTATTTATTCCTCAAACCCAATTTTTTTTTTTAAAATCATGGTAATATAATAATATAATTATACCATGAATAATGATATATTTTTATGTTAAGTGTACAAGAAAAAAATTCCAACACCTCCATAAAATGTGATACAAAATCATCATTCGCATGTACAATGAACTACTGCCTCTCGAACCAATGTTGTTCGTTGTTACATTTTCAGGTTTCAAGGTTGGGAATAATAATGGATTTATAGTTTATATATGATATATATTATATTTATCATATATTTATTCTTATTTAATTATTATATAACATATAACTCAATACTTTCTAGTTTGTGAGAATATGATAACATCATTGGTATGTACGACGAACTACCACCTTACAAATCAATGTGATAAGCTTATTCTTTACATGGAATGTATTAAAGATTAGTGTAGTATACATATATGATATATAAGAAATAATAATTATTTTTTAATGGTAGTATATATATATATATGATTTTCTTTTATTTCTTTCAATATGATAAGAAAATAGAAACAACGTTCATGCATACGTACGACCTACCATCTCCACGAACAGTTTATTTAATTTTTTATTTTTTTTTATTTTATAGATTATTATAAATAGATTTTTAATAAATATATATGATATTAATATCATGTTTTACAATCATTAAATTAGAAAACCATGATCAATGTAAGAGAACCAAAAATAACAAGTCAAAACATATAAAAAATAAAGTTATTATTAACCAAAACGTAACTTTAACATGGAATTTTTAATAAATGGTTAATAAAATTTCATAATAAAATCATATATGGTTAGATATATATTAATACTTTTATGTGGTATATTTATAAAAAACTGATATTTATTATGTAGGAGGTTTAAACATGTATAAAGGAATTTAAGACTTAAGGTAAGGGGATTTCTAGTCTCACTATAATATTTGATAGTCTTATACCATATTCAAAAATAATATATTTTGTGTGGTGTATATAATAACCTATGACATATTTTTAATGAGTATAAATTATTTCATTAAATTAAAAGTTTCAATTTATTTTATTTTTTAACAGGACTCATGATTCAAATGTTACTGAAGGTGTAAGGGATTGTCGTCTCACTTTTTACTTTTATGAGACACTTGATATATTCACAATGTATTTATTCTATATGGTGTAAAAATTAACCATGAAATTAATTTATTATTATTATAATTAAAATTATTGGTATTTAAATATCCATTTAGGATCTATATTTCATGGGGGTTATGGTTAAAAAGTAAACAAATTGGTAAGGGAAAATTTTCTCAATTTACCTTCTATAAAAAACATGTTATGTTTTCCCTTATATTATTTTAAAAGGAATTTGTGCTTCCCCTTTGAAATTTTATATCATGAATCTCCTTATTGTTATGATATTTTACATTTTATGTAATTTCATTCTTTCATGGGTATTATGACTCAATTTTATGAAATTGAGTTTATAGCTACAATCTCATCGTTTATCAGGATTATTTATGATTATGCTTCCATTGATGAAACATTGCGATTCATCTCTAAAGAAACATGAGCCTCATCGTAGTTCGTGAGGAATCTTTATATTCATCCATGTGACCCGAGATCAAATCTAGGCAGAGGCATATTTCCAGGTACTGTAGCAGCACTGTTGTAGGTACTGTAGCAGGTACTGTTTGGCACTATAGTAGCCAGGACTGTTCCCCAGTTTGAGACTTCAGGCCACCGATTTGGTCCCCAACTCCTTTAAGGCCTTGAGGCCACCCCATGCCTTCGAGTTAGTATGGTCTTTGGGCCACCTAAAAGCCTTCGAGCCACCTTAAGTGTAGATGCAAACCAGACAACCTATAAAGAAAAAGATCCAGATAGAGGATGAGAAAGGAGCTTCCACCACTGCAGAAGCTAAATGGATTGCAAGAATGAGAGGGTATGGAACCTTCCATTGGGATAAGCATGCACATGCATGGGAAAACCTAGCTGAATAGCCATGCAAAGGTGGAGAGTTGATTTCATGATGAAGATGCTGGGGAGGAGCAGTTTCAAGTAGTTAGTCTGGGTTGTATGTAATGTTTGAAGCCTTTGGGAAATGAATTACTCTAAAGCCAATGATCCATGTAATACTTATGCCTATAGGCCTTATAAGGGTTCCTTCTCACCCCTTGAAAATCGTATTATCAAAATCAATAAAAAATTAAGGCCTTCAGGCCATTGGATGGATGATTCATCTCTCAAGGATTATCAAGAACTTTATTATCCTTTATTTATTCACGATTTACTCAAGTAATTTTAAAATTTATCTACTCTTTGGTACTTCATATAATTAATAAAATCTTTTTAATAAAATCCAACATTATCTTTTTATTCGGTCAGAAATTTTTTTTCTTTCAAAACAATGTTTTCTAAAAACGTTTTAAAAAATGTTTTAATATTCTCCAATTTTTTTAATATAATTTTTTACCCATGATTTTCATTTTTAAAAAATAGTTTTAAAAGGAATATTCATTTCATTCTCCAATTAATGTACTTTTATAAACTTTCTATGGTATAAAATAAATGTTCAGAAAGTACAAATTTATCTAATTTTATGACCATTATTTCTTTCAAGCTTCCATTTTTCATTTACAAGAATATTTTTAAAGATTTTTTTTCTAATATTTTGGATTTTTTTTTAGATTTTTTTAAAAGTAAAATGTTTTCAAAAATTATTTATGTTTTAAAAATAATTTTTAAAGGGAAAGGATATTTTCCTGAAGAAAATTTTTAAATGGCTTTTAAAGCATAAATTGTATGTTTTCTTAAGTAGTATTCAAATAAAATTATTTAGTGAATGATTTATATTTTATGAAGTGATTTTAAAAGAAAATTTATTTTTATTATGAAATATTCCAAGTAATCTTTTAAAATAATTATCTATATAAAATGAAATACATTGATATAGTTTATGATTTACTAGGGATATGATTGAAGGGAGAAATTATTATTCTGTACTTGAATGGTTTCTGTTTAAGATGAAAATATATTTATAAAAATTGTTTCTCTTATATAGTTTATACTATTTTAAATGCGGATGAAACCCACTTCTTTTCATGTGTTATTCTATGATGAAATGATTATGAAACCTATTTCTTTTCCACAAGTTATTATATGGTGAAATGTTTGTAATAAACATTTTATTTCAGGGGTATGATATGATTACTAATTTATTATATTATGAAACACATAAATATGGTTTTCATTATGTGATTGGTGGGACCTATACCTCCCTCCAATGTATTGGGTAAATATTTATATATTTAAGGAGATAGACATGGATGGAATGGGATGTAAACTCGGTTCAATAATATATGGATTTAATGAGAAGTGAATCTGGTTTAGTAATACGAGGGTTCCATCGGGGATAGCGGTGTGTCCCTTCTAGGAGGCATACCATGCAATGCATGGGCCTGATTACATGTTCACAATGTTATATGTGAACCAGATTACATGTTCATAATATTATGTGTGGACCTAGTTTCATGTCCATAAGTTTATGTATGGGCCTGATTTCATGAACTTTACTTAATTAGTGAATCTATTTCTATTTAAACATTTTCACAATGCTATAAACTAATGTCTATGTAATAAATTCCATTTATTATTATAATGTTATACTCTCATGGATCATGTTCTTTTATTACCCTATGATTCATGTCTTATGAACTGCAAGTATTTATGCCTTGAATCATGATTATAAACTTTGATATAAAAGGTATGGTTTTAAAATGTTATGATCATGTTATCATATACTTATGTTCATGTCATGCTTATGTATCTTCCTTTTTTACCCTTATTAAGCATATGAGTTCACTCTTTCTTATGTTTCCTTTCCCCAGGTTATGAAGAAAGGTTTAAGTAGGATATGTTTATGAAGATTAATAAAGGGGAAGATAATTGCGGGATACATTAAATATCTTTCTCTAGATTAGAATATTGTGCACCAAGTTTCCAAAGGCACTAAACTATTAAAATCCATCCGAATGAATTTTTATAATGTAATTAATATTAATCAGAAAAAATGTTATATCCATGTATGTTAATACCGATCTACTATTGTTAGTATCAAAGGAAAGGTTTAGTCAACCTTTGAGAACTAGGATAAGAAAACTTTAGTGAGAATTATAGAGATATTTATCATGATATATCTAGGTATGTCTTTAATTATAAGCTTATAGATAAGTCAATGTGTAAGAAAATGTCTTGGAATGTTGGTAAATGATAAAGTGAGTAGTTTCTTAGAAATAAATACCTATTTAGATACTATTAATAGATTTATATCTCACATAGATGTACTAAGGGGTAAAAACCTCGAAAGAACCCTATTGAGCTCGACTCAAATGGGAACTGATTCACAACAACGAACCTTATTATACACCTAGTTTGACACTCCTAGGGGGTATGATTTGTAAATTCACCGAATCTTTATGAAACATAATTATGGATTTAAATATTGGTTGACTATGAATAAACTAGGATAAACCTAAGGTGTCATTGATTAAATAATAAGACATCATGATCTATAAATACTATAAGTGATTTTTCATAATTATGTGGTTCCCCACTATGATCTTTATTTATAAAAACTGGTTATTGGTTTTATTAAATTAATGGATATTTAAGGAACCATGTTAATGAGTAATACAATGTATAATGAAATTATGGTCCTCTTGAGAAACCAATTGTTCTGCTAGATGAAATGAAAAACTTTATTTCTATATTTACACAAATTTCTCAAGATATAAATCATGGTGATCATAAAAATGAGAAAAGGAGGGAAAAAACTCTATTGAGTCCTGTATGAGGAAGATCCCAACTTATTTCATTGGTTTTTTGGATTCGTTAGTTACTGAGAAATGCATCATTACCACTTGAAAGATATTTTCCATTCTCCATTATTCAGAGACTGAAAATCCACTTTGGATATCTACCATATAGAAGGTGGAGTGGATCAATGATGTAATATTATCAAGAATATGAGGTGACAATATGAAATTGACTCCATGTATTGGGATGAGTTCAAGAATTTATTTTTAATTAAGTAATTTCCTCATATTATTTATAAGAAGATAGAGAAAGAATTCCTAGATCTTAATTAGAGTGTTGATGAATCTGTTGGTGAATATAAAGAAAGATTTATAAGACTTATGATGTACTCTTCCGGTATTATAATTCATCCTTAAAGTAAGGTTAACCGATTTTTAGTAGTTTGAAACCAAATCTTCTAAGGGCATTATCCATAAGGTAATTTTGATGCTTTGAAGAACCTATTCGATGTGAATTAAAAGTTTTAATAGAAGATAGAAACCCTCTTGGTTCTAGTGATAAGAAAATAATAATGGGGTTCCATGGAAAATGTAATAATATGTCACATAAAGGTAAGAAAAAGTTTCAAACTCCTATTTGCCAAATCTATGTGAAGAAGCACTTAGGTGAGTGCCTGCATGGAATATAATGGTGTTTTAAGTGTGGAAAACCTAGACATTAAGAAAAATAATATATAAGTGGTGTGAATAGACAATAAATGAAATAACTAGATAGATTTATCAATAGAATACACCACACACACTTTAGTATTTTAAGTGAAATGATTTTGGAAATTTTGAAAATCAATGCCCCGATCCAAGGTTTAATATTGATGATAAGAAATAATAATCTCTGAGGAAAAAGGATAAAGGGGAAACTCATGCAATCATAATGAATAAGGTGAATCATGATAATTATGGTCCTCTTATCCTCCCTTCCTTCATTGGGGAATCTCATGTTTGGTTTTTTAAGAATAATCACCATGAAAATCTTATTGTTCATCATTTAGTGAAATATCATGAGATTATATGCCTCTATATCAATTATGAAATAATAAAATCACATTTTATATTCTCTAATTACATGGACATACCTAGGTCTTCAATGAATTTTTTTGGGTATCAAATAAGAGCTTATTTAAGTAATAAAAGGTGAATTATATTTTGGAAGGGTTATAAGGTTAAACATTTATGGAATGGTTTGAGTTGAAATTTGGGTGAGGTTTTGGAGATTAATGTATTACTTCACCATATGATTATTTATGAATATTGGAAAACTTGTGCTAATAATTCTTATTTGATGATAACAAAATATTGACATAGTGGCTTATCATTCTATTTATGAATCTTATGATCCATTATTTCTTCATGCATAACAAGTTCCCCTTCATTTTTTGGAGTAATAGCTAAAGTGGAAATTGATCAAGGAACAACCAAAGGGTGAGAATATGGAATGAGATAAAATCAATTAATCTTTTATTATTCTTTAAACTTTATGGAAAGGGTATTAAAATAAAATTTTTTCCTGTTATCATCATTTTTTATGATATCAATGACCCTTGTAAAACCTATATGGCATTTGGTGTTATGATAATTATCCTTCTCTGGTCACCCACTTCCTTATGATCAGTGATCTTTATGAACCTCTATAATTTTTTATATTATTTTCTTCTATGTTCAAATATTCACTTCCCAACTATATTCCACTATGTGGAAAGTTAATTATGAGTTACTTTGGGTAACAATTATGTTTCTATCATTCATTTTTAAAAGGATGTTTTATTATTTATTTGTATGATGTGAGTTTATATGAATGGAAATTTCAAGAATTAAAACTTTGATGTCCCATATTAATTTTAATGGAAAATTTCATTTTAATGGGGGTAGGATGTAACACCCTGAGTTTTTATGAATTATTTATTTCAAATAAATTAAAATTCTTTGATGTCTTGCATTGCACGCGACACCAAGTTAATATTTTTTTAGAAACATAACCAAGTTAATATTTTTTTATATGAAATGATGAGTTTATATTGTGTTACAAACAATAACATGTTTAGATTATGTTACTTGCAACACCGAGCTTAGCTTGCATTACACACAACATTGAGTTTAAATGAAACGTGGCATATTATTAAAGTATTATTGTAGTCATCATCTAACTATTGGAATGGAGGGTATTAAAGGGATTAAATAAATTATGAAAATATTTTTTTATATATTTATATAAAATGAGTTATTTGGAAACAAATTAGTTATAAATGTCATTAATAACTATTTAAAAATAAATAAATTCATTTTTTGAAAAAATATTTTTCTGTCCACAAATATGTTTTATCTCAATAAATTTAAAAAACTACTTTTAATGAATTATTTGTAATATATATAAATATATTATATTAAATAAAATATTTAACATTCATCTTATTTGTTTTCTAGAAAATATATAAAAATAAATCCAATTTTACGCATAAAAAGATGTATTTTTCTAAATGGCAGTTTTACCGCCTTTTAAGGATGCACTTATTTGAAAAATAAATTTTAAAACTTAAAAATTATATTTGAAAAAGTTAAATTTATTTTTGAAATATTAAAACGAAAATTATCTCTTGTTTAATTTTTAGTTTTTATTTGAGAAGTTTCGTTTTTGATGAATAGTTAAAACATTGAATTTTAATTCAAATATGAATTTTTGTTCAAATTATTTTTAAAGTTAAATTATATTATAAATCATTTTTAAATTATAATTATATCAATTATAAATAAATTAACACAACTTAGTTCATTTTAATAAAATTCAAATTGAAACTAAAAATAAAACCATTTCAATCCATTGAATATTTTCACCTTAAAAACCCATTGTTTCATCCCACCCATTAAATTAAGTTTAGATTTTTTTAAACTTATGTGATTAGAATTTGGAAAAATGGATTAAATAATTTTAATCATAATAATTTATAATTTAAAATAATGTCAACATAATTTTTGTCCAAAATGATTAGTAAAAACAGTTAAAATTAATTATAGTGATTAAGAGAAAAACGAACTTACCAAGGAACTAAACATTAACCTTAATTCGATAAATAATATATAAAAATTCCCAAAATAAATTTTATGGACATATTTTAATCATACAACATATTTTATTTAGAAATTTTAATTATTGGAGTCACATGAGGTAAGGGAGACCTCATAATAGTTCTTACCTTTGTAGTATTTACAAGAATGCCACTCCAGCTCCACTATAAAAATGAATTCTCTCTTTCCACATCATCACATATCACAAGACACATGGATAAAAAAAATACCAAAAAAACTTCCAAAATTCCCTAATCACATTCTAGATTCCTTAATTTGATTATTAATCCAATAAATTAATTTATTTGTTGCAAACCAAAATGGGATACTTAGATAAGAGGTATCGTTCATCAATGTAAATTTTTGTTTTATTTATTCCTAAAAACCATTAAATTATTATTATATAATGATTATATAATAAAATAATTATCCTAAATATACTTATATTTTGTTATGTTATGGTTAAAACCTATAAATTTACACACTTCCATCAAATGGGATACAAAATCATTATTCGTGTGTAAGTCGAACTACCGCCTCACAAACCGATGTCGTTCGTTCTTCCATTAGAACTTTTCAAGGTTAGTAATAATGAAATATTTATAGTATATACATTATATAGGCAATATTTATGACGTATTTATGTATCTATAAATATTATATAATACATACTTTCATGACTTCCATTTTTTGAGAATATAATTACGTCGTTCCTGTGTACGGTGGACTACCGCCCCACGAAATGATGTGATTTGTTCACACATTACATGGAATGAATTAAAGATGGGTTTAATGTACATATTTTATAATAATAAATAATAATTATATTATAATTATAATATATATATATATATAATTTACTTCTCTTTCTTTTGATATGAAAAGAAACCTAAAATAACATTCATACGTACGTAGGACCTACCCTCTCTATGAACAGTTTATTTCATTTCCTATTTACATATTTTCTAGATTATTATAAATAGATATAAAATGTATAAAAATTATATTTATATAATTTTTTACATTCAATAAATGATGAAATCCTAATCAAAGTAATATGAAAAAAAAACAAGTCAAAAACATATACGAAAAACAAAGCGCTTATTACCTGAAACGTAACTTTAACATTGAAATGTTAATAAATGGGTAATATAATGTCATAATAATATAATATATGGAATTATATATATTAATATTTTTATT
Organism: Viscum album; assembly: GCA_963277665.1. Taxonomy (NCBI): domain Eukaryota; kingdom Viridiplantae; phylum Streptophyta; class Magnoliopsida; order Santalales; family Viscaceae; genus Viscum; species Viscum album. Next base: position 164,681,149 of record OY728159.1, read on the forward strand.
TGTTACATTTATAATAAACTTATATTTATTGAATAGGAGGTTTGAACGTGCATGAAAAAAGTTATGACTTAAGGTAAGGGGATTTCTAGTCTCACATTTATTTTTGCGAGCCTTATACCATATTCACAACTTGTATATTTTGTGTGGTGTATATAATTTACTATAACATTTTATATCATGAATTTAATTTATTTAATTATATGAATTTTTTTTAATTTTTTTATTCTTTAATGGGACTCACAATTCAAATGTTACTCAAGTAGTAAGGGATTTCTGTCTCAGTTTTCACTTTTGTGACACACATGATATATTCACCACCCCTTTCATCTATGTGGTGTGTATAGTGATCATGAATGTAATTTATTATTATTATAATATTAATTAATGGTATATATATATATCTATTTTAGTGTCTCTCTTTCATGGGGTCTACAGTTCAAAAGTTACTAAACTGATAAAGGAATTTTGTCTCAATTTTCCTTCTTTCAGACACATGTTATATTATAAACCTCTATAATTTAAAAAATTTAATTTAAATCTTCAATGACATGTTATATAATGAATATAACTATTCTCATCAATATAATTTTCTAAACTTTTTACGGTGAAAAAGGAATGTTCGAAATGTATGGATTTATATGACATCATAACTATAAGTTATTTTAATTTTATTTTTTGTGTGTTTTGGATATTATTTATAATGAAATTGTTTTCCTAATATTTTGGTAATTCATTATTTTTAAATTATTTTCCAAATAAGAGTTTTTTCAAAAATGTTTTATATTTTAAAAAGTTTTTTCCAAGAGAAAAAGATATTTTCCTCTAGATAGGTTTTAAATGATTTTTAAGGATCACCTTATATGTTTTCAAAGTGGATTTCAATGATTTTTTTTTAAAAATCTACTTGTTTTAAAACGTAATTTTCAATTAAAGGTTATTTTCCTTAAGAAATGTTCCAAGTTATCTTTAAAAATATTTTTTGTCTAAGATGAAATCCTTTAATATAGTTTATTCTTTACTAGGGAGACAATCCAAAGAATACATTCTTCTTCTTTTTATGGTTTATTTTTAAGATGTAAATTTATTTACAGAACTAGTTTCTCTTTCATGGGTTATACTATGATAAAATTATTATAAAACCCACTTCCCTTCACAGCTTATTCTATGGTGAGATGATTGTGAAAACTATTTATTTTCCATTGGATATTATATGATGAAAGGTTTATAATATCCATTTTATTTCATGGGTTATGATATGATGATTTTTATGATCTTATGGCTCACAAAAATATGGTTTTCATTATGTAATGAGTGGGACCTATAACTCCCTCAAATTAAATGGGTAATTATTTATATAACACATGATATACACATATATAGAATATAAAGTGAAATTGATTAAGTAATATAGAGCTGGAATGGGATGTGAAGCTAGTTCCATAATATAGAGCATCCACTAGGGATTATGGTGTGTCCTACCCAGGCGGTGTATCCACCTATTTGTAAACCTGATCACATGTTCACAATGTTATCTATAAACATGATTACATATTCAAAATGTTATGCATGGATCTGGCTGCATTTTCCTATGTTTATGAAAGGTATTTATTTAATGTACATAACTTAATGAGTGAACTTGTTTCTACTTACACTTGTTTAAAATGTTATAAGCTAACATGTATTCCAAAAATTATATGTATTATGACAATATTATACTCTCATGTATTATGTTCTTTGATTCCCTTATGAATTATGTCTTATGAACTACCAATAGTTATGCCATGAATCCCGATTATGATATTTTATATGTAGTGTATGGGTTTCAAATTTTATTCTCATATTCCCACACCCTTATTTTCTTGTTAGGATTACACATCTTCCTTATTTACCATTACTGTGCATCAAAGCTCACCCATTATTATGTTTCCTTTCCATATGTTATAAATAAAGGTTTAAGTAGGATATGTTTATGAAGAGTACAAAAGTGGAAGATATTTGTGGGATACATTGAAAATATTTCACCATACTAAAATATTATGTTCCATGTTTCTAAATTAACTTAACTATTATGGTCCTCAACCATATGTTTGTGTAATTTAATAAATATTAATATAAGAATAATTAATATCCTTTATGTTTAAGCTTAAGTGAGTATATATTTCACAATTTTAAAGTGATCTAATAAAGGTCAATGTGTTGGTGAGTGAGTGATGGAAAATATTTTTGGAGATGTTAACAAAACTAGTGTGATCAAAATTTTTAGGGATATGGTTAAATGTAATACCAAAGTCTAAGAGATTGTGTTTCACATATATTATTTGGGTGAAACAACTAATAATGGTTATGTATTCTGATTTCTAAGTAAAAAATAATAATAGTTTTCTTCTTCTTACTAATCTATGAGGTGAGTTATTTTCCATGTAGGTGGAAAGTCTCATTTGAAATTTTCCTATCAAGTTTGTATTCTCCAAAACTTGTATCAAAAACAATGTTAATTCAAAATTAGTTTCTTTTTTATAAAACCATATATGATATTTATTCGCTTTTAAAAAATGAAAAATACTTTTTATAGATTGGAAATGAGTTTCATTTTTTTTATTGAAAATGAGAACAAATGAAAATGATGAATATGATATCTGGTTGAATCACAGTAAGGTAAAGTAGACTTCCAATCATATTTATATAAATATTTTTATTAATAAACTTATCATTCTTATCCAATATAATCTTATAAGTTATAATCATAATCTTAAAAATTTATTTAGAATGATCCACGTTGAATCATTTTAAGAGTTCATTAGTATATTTTCTTAAGTTTAAAAAAATATCATCATTATTTTGAGAAATTTAGAAATGAAAAAATATTTTGATTCTAACAATAAGTCTTATTTAAAATTAATTTTTAATTAAATTAAAAAATTAAAAATAAAGAGACTCATTAGTAGAGTCAAAAATCACCTTATCAATGAAATGTTTTACAAGTAACAAATTATTTTAGATGTATTTTAGAAAAACATTGAATCAAATTTTCCTATTTTAAAACTAATTGATAAAATATAATTTGATAAATGTTTATTGATAGACCATGAGGATTGTTTTAAACAATAAATACATTTATTTAACTTAATAATAGAATTTATAAAAATTGTATTTTCAAAATAAGGTGGTTGTTCCAGATAAAAATTATTAATAAAACCATTTAAAAAGAAATTTTAATATCCATTTGAAAGAGATTTAAATTTATTTGAGATGTTAATAATAATGTTATTTAAATTTATTCTAACTAATTGAGGGGGTAAAAGGTTTCAACATAGTCAATTCCCTCTTCTTGGCTGTAACTTTTAGTTATAAAACATTTTTATTTCTAGTGATATTACCAAAAATCATTTAAATTATTCTAAAATATCAATTTAGAGTTTATGAAGGAATGATCACTAAGTAATTCCATGAGAGTACCTACATATTTTTATGTTAATTAATTTAGTTCATATTTCATGGAAAGAACCTAATTTTTATCATTAAGTGGGTCATTAATGTTTTGGGGTTCTAAGTGAGAGACTAAGGCAGTATTTTCAACCATATTTTGAACCAATCTTATTGTATGATCTCCCACTTGTATATCTCCAATTATAATTCAAGGTTATAGACTTTATATATTTTTAAAATCTTTACATATTGAATTTATGTAGATTCATATTCCTCTTCAACTTATTTATTTTGAAATGGTTCATTTAAAATATCATTTTTAAAAATATTTTAAGATAGAGATTTTGGAAAAAAATTCCAAATCAAGACTAATTGCTTTTTCCACCACTTTAATTTTTTTTTAATTCTATATATTTACATTTCTTGAGTTGGAGAACTAAATAATTATACCATAATTTTATTTAGAATCATATTTTCCAAAATTGTATTTTCTATTTATAATAATGAATTTTCATTTAAAAACATTAAAAAAAAATCCAACTTTAGGTTTTTATTTTTACAAAGATCATAAGGGGTTTTTTTGAGAAAAGGTGTTATAAGAATTTTATTAATGATAAAGCATGAATTATTCATATCCTCAGATAAAAAAATATTCTAGTAAGTTTAATTCACTGAAAAGAGTTTGAATGATTTATTAGATAGTTCATTTGACCTCTCTACTACCCCATTTTTTTAGGGGTATTTGGAGTAGAAAATAATGATCATATATTTAAAAGTAATATAAATAATGAAATTAATTATTATTTAATTCTTAATAATTGTCATTTTAAATTGAAATAATTTTAGAAAAATGTCCATTTTCCACTTTTTTAGAAAACTCTATGTTATATTTACAGGATTCACATTTATGAGGTAAGAAATAATCCCACATGAATATTTTAAAGTCCTCAAGAATAAAAAAAGTAGATGATTTTCCACATAGACTTTAAATTTGATAATGTATGAATAAATAATGATGGATTAATTGAAGATATTTTAATGAAGCAATTCATTTTTTTAAAATTAAAATAATATTTGAGTTTCTTACCATATTGGCATACTTCACAAACTATGTCGTATTTGAAATGTAGTTTGGGTAGATCTCATAATAGTTGATAATGATTGAGTTTGATAATTGAGTGTGTGCTATAGTGACCAATGTTTTTTTCCAAATCCATGATTCATTAACTTGTGAACATAAGCATTAAAAATTTTATCTTTTTGATTCGAAAACCTTTCAAAAATAATTTTTAAAAGAAATTTTAAAACTGTTATCACCAAAATTACTAATACTTAGTAAATTGTGTTTCCGGGATTTTATAAATTTTTTATTAATTATAGAAGCCTGAGAAAAACTAAGGGTACCTTCACCGTTTATCTTACCTTAGAGATACCACTAAAGGTGACATGAAATACCTCTAGTTTATTATTTTGATAAAATTTGAGTAGGTCAAAAAACATGTGTAATGAGAAACCACTATTTAGGTATCATAGTGTTTCTTTGGATTTTCTATCAAGATTATTTTCCTACAAAATCAAAAAATTAATGGTTTTGGTACCCAAATAATCATGGTTCAGATTATGTTAATTAGTAATGATTGGGGAATCCATATTTGTTTAGAATAATGTTTTATTTTGGAAATATTGGATACAATATGGCTTGATTTTGGTCTTCCATATCATAAATTATAATAATCAAATTCTTAAATTAAAATAAAAATTCTTTAACAATAATTAAAAAAACTTATCTTGTGAGAAAACATTAATTAACGTGGTTTTATTTAATTTTTAAAGGTGATTTCATAATTTGAGTAACCAAATATGACCCATTATTTTCTTTGATTTTTTGAAACCATAATTTTATTTACCTTACATGAATTTGGAGAGATTAAATTTTAGGTTTTAAAGGTATATTCCAGTGAATTAACTTCTAATTTATTCTTAAGAATCAATGATAATTATATTTCTTATTTGAAGAGAAGTTTCTTTTCTTTTTGAACATTTTATTTATCTTTTATAAATTTTTTGTATTTCTTATCAATTTCTATGTATAATGTGAAAATATTATGAAAACTATTTCAATTGATCACAAAAAAGTTTAGGTCTTTATAATTAAGGTGAATTAAATAGAAATAAGAAGAAGAAAATTGGTAATAATTAGGATACGTAGAAGAGGAGGAAATGGGAAGAGGGGGTAATAACATCAAAATATTCATTAGAATGTGGAATAAAGAACTTAATACATGAGTTACTTGAAGTTTTTGAGGAATTTGAGTACACAGAGTCATCTATTTTACTCTATGTTATTTCTTTGAAATCATTTTTACATTTTTATTCTCTTTAATATAATTTTTATATATGAGGTATTATTTCTTGATGTGACATTTATTTTTTACAATCATAGCATGTCACTTTTTATTTTTTATTTTTGATTTACCTTTTTTGATAGGTTTTAAGATGTATCCAACATAGTGAAATTTTTCATGTGAAAGGTGAGTTGAGAAAAATATTTAATTTCACTTCTAGATGGTTCATCATTGGTAGCCTTAAAGGTGATGGTTTTATTTGAATCTTTGACATAATTATCCTCCTTTTTCTCTTTTATTAATCATTATTTCTTATTTCATTAGGGATATGATGAGTTCTATGAATGAATTATTCTTCAAATCTTACACTTCTTGAATGGCTGTGACTTTGGAAAACCTAGATTAAGGTAAAACCCATAGGATTTACGTCATTAGAATTTATAAAGTCAAATAATCACCAAGGGAATTTATATAATTATAAATTTTAGTAAATGATGTAAAATTAATGTAAATAGATTCATTATGATATATAGAAATTTTTTCAAAATTTTGATGATACATATTCAATGTAGTATATTTTAATTTATTTATTTATTCATTTGTGGATTTTAATAATTTCTATAGTTTATATGTGTATTTTCGTATAGAAAATTAATTAAACAAATTACGATCAAGGCCAAAATATATGGAATTCATAACTTTTTTTACAAGTTCAAAGTTCTTTACACTATTAAGAGTCCATTTTTTTCATATTATTTAGGTGGAATATATTCATTTAGCACCACTTTCCAAATAGGGTAACTATTACTACCAATAAAGGATGACATCCAATTCTTCTATTTGGAATAATCAGTTCCAAAAAATAGGACCATCTGAATAATTATTAGATTACATAATAAAAATACTATACTTTGAAATTTATTAAGACTTAAAAAACCCAAAAAAATTAAAACAATATATTTTTAAGAAAAAACAAAAAGAAAACCATTAAAACCAATTATTGGTTATAGATAAATATTAAGAGGGGGGTAGGGGTTAAATTAATTTTTTAATAAATAAATGTTGATGGAATATTAATATTTAAATTATTTTTTAAAAGTTAAATTTGTTAAATTAATTAAATCTAATGAGTGTTAATTGATAAATTTGATTCAGTCATTTTCCAATGTGCTTGATCACTTAATTAACTTTTATATAATACTTTTACAGTTCATGAGAACACTCTCGAGCTTCAGTGGTAGCCAAGGAACCCATCCATCACTGTATTTTTGTTAGAACCCATTGAAGAAGGTTAGGAGAAGATATGGGATTACCCTGTAAAAACCACTACAATATCGCTAAAAAATCTATTGGATGGATGGTTAAAAATTGGGATGAGAGATTTTAGAGAAAGTGTGAGATTATTCTATAGATTAAGAATTGAGAAAGGATCTTTGATAGGATCTTGAGAATGCTAGAAATTTAGAATAAATTCATTTGGAATGAGTTGTTGGTAACTAATGTTTTACTCAAAGTGGTTAAGAACCTATTTTTATAGCCTCCAAAGGACTGAGAATAATCTAGAATTTCTTAGGTTCATTGAGTCTGAAGAAGACTACTATAATTTTTTTTCCACATTTAACATCCTCTTGGAGAAACTTTCTTGATTCTAATGAATACTCGGTATCCCTCATCAGGTAGCTGATGAACTACCTAGAGATATTTTTACTTTTGGAACTAGAACCAGCTAGCTAAAAGAGTTCTGTTGGAAAAAACCGATACAAAAATCACCACTAGTTGGCTAGTGGGTCTTCTACTCACCAGAGGTTTTGGACGCATGCCACTAGGTAGATGGTTTCCTACATTGAATGGTCATTGTGGATAATTGTTTCCCATATTCAAACAAAGTTTCATGCACTTTATTTTAATTAATTATAAGGATTTTCTGACAAGATTATATTGTATTGAAGTATGATTATAGGATGGTATAATACTTTAATAATACTTAAAAATTCTTTAATATTTTTTTGAATTCCATCACTTGGTATTAAAAATAATAACTAAAACTCACTCAAAATAATTTTTTAGAAACACAAGTGAGTGTTTGCGGTCATGATAACACCATGAGAGAGATAGTTACAAATATTTATTCCATGTAATGGATAGTATTTAGTGACATATTCCTCAAAAATTATTTTTCTAAAGTTATTATACTTAGAATAGAAAGTAAATTCCTATATTTGAAGAAAATGGTGGATGATTCTGTTACCACATATGAATATAAATGTATTATATTAGTCAGTCAGGCAACAAATTTTATTTAGGAATATAACAGTTAAATTAATCTATTTTACTCAGTATTAAATACATGTTTATAAAGGTCTCTGGTTACATATAAGTTTGAATTTTATCAATAAATTATGTGGTGTACTGATTAAGAAAATATGTAGTTTGTGGAAGTTTAAAAAAAAGTATAAGAATTGATATAGGTGGTATAAAGTGGGGAATAATTCTTCAAATAAACATGAAAGTAATTAAATTAAATTACCCTATTGTTATTAGTATGGTAAGAATAATTCTTGATAATGAATTATGAGATCTGGGAAGTGTTACCGATTTGGAAATATATGAAACTTGGATTGTGTTCAGAAAGAAAAAAAAATGTTAATGATCAGAATGGTAATGAAAATAAGGTGGTGGAATTTTTTAATTATAATTATATAATCCTTTATGTGAATTCATATTCGAAGAATGGTATGAAGGATAATGATCACCAAGACATAATAAGAAAAGAAAGTCAAATTCAATTTTTATAATTAGGTCATCAAATGGAGGAATGATAAGTACATTACTTGTTTAATCAAATTATGTCAATGTATTATTTGATTTGGGATCTATAAATTCTTTTATTTCTAATAAATTTTCTAGTTAAATGAAAATATCACCTCAATAATTAAAGATAATTTTTTTAGTAAACATTCATGGTGGAAGTAATAAAGTAATAGATATTTATAAGAACCTTACTATAATTATATATGGATTTGTTTTATAAAAAATCAAGTTTTATTACATTTATTATAGTTTTATGTCATTATGGGTATGGATTGGTTTTCAGCTTATCATGATAATATATATTATAGAGAAAAAAAGTAATATTCAATCCTCAGAGTGAATTTCATTTTTATATAAGATTGAGTTCATACCTTTGATAAAATATCAGGAACCTAAGAAACTAATTTAATATGGGAATGAATGTTTTACTTCACATATTATTAAAAATAAGTAAACCATTAAAATTAATGAAATTATAATTGTAAATTAATATATGGATGTATTTTCTGATGATTTTCTTGGATTTATTTTTAATCAAGAGGTTTAATTTACTATAGACTTAGTTCCTAATGATAATAAAATATAAAAACCTCTTCATATAGTAGAATTAGTAGAGTTTTATAATTTTAAAAGATGTTATAATAGTATTCTAATAAGGGTTTCATCTACCCTAACACTTCTCCTTGGAGTGGTCCTATAATGTTATCTAAAAATAAGGATGTATCTTTGATGATTTTCATTGATTATAGAGAACTCTATAACATTACTATTAAGAACAAGTATCCTTTGGATCATATAGATATTTTATTTAATTAGCTATAGGGAGTACTATTTTTTAAATATTGATCTTATATTAGGGTAACAATAACTAAAAGTGAAGGAAGAAGAAATACCAAAGATAAAATTTTAAACTAAGTATGTCCATTTTGAGTTTGTGGTTATGCCTTTTGAGTTAACAAATAAACATGTTGTATTTATAGATATAATTAATAGAGTTATCCATGAGTATTTGGATATTTTTTTGTTATATTTATCTATAATATTATGGTATATTCTAAAATCTATAATGATAATAAGAAATATCTATGGAGTGTTTTTCAATGTCTAAAAGAAAATAGGTTTTATAGAAAATTTAGTAAACTAAAATTTTTGTAATAATAGATTTCTTTCCTCGGACATATTGTTTCTAAAGAAGAAATAAAATTTGATACTTATAAGACTAAAGTGGTGTAGTATTGGAAAATATATATGAATGTCATTGATATTTCAATTTTTCTTGGGTTATCAGGTTACTACCAATGGTTTATTGAAATCTATTCATTGGTATCTATCCCACTAACTATGTTAATTCAAAAAATAGATAAGTTTATATGGATGAAGGAATGTGATGAATATTTTTTGGAATTGAATAAAATATTGGTTAATGATCCAATGTTATAATTTCAATGCAAAAATGTAGAGTATGTTATTTAAAATTATGATACATTGAAGGGTCTTGGTTGTGTCTTGATTTAGAATGATAAGGTTATCACGTATGCATCACATCAATTGAAACCCCATGAGTAAAATTATCCAATATATATCCTTGAGATGTTCATGGTATTTTTTTATTTAAAAATAAGATGGAATCATCTATATGGGGAGAAATGTGAAATATATACTGATCATAAAATTTTAAAGTATTTATTCACTCAAGAATATTAAGACATGAGGTAGAGAAGATTGATCTAAATGATTAAGAATTATTATTACACAATTCACTATTATCCATTTAAATAAAACATGGTAGTTTATTCCTTGAGTAAAATAGATAATGAATTATTAACTATTCTAAGTTTGGAAGATGATCATTTAGTTAAGGATTTAATAAATGTTATCCTAGAAGTTATGTATGTAGAAGATCCTTCATTTTTAGCCCAGGCATCAGTGTAGACACCTATGTCATAAATAATTAATGGAGGCTTGGATGTAAGATCATGGTGTTCAAGAAAGAGTATAATTAGTCAAAATGGTAAGTTTCTTAAGTTTAATTTTGATGAATAAGGTATTATCAGATTTGGAAATAGGTTATGTGTTTTGAGTGATTCCAAGCGAAAGAAGGAATTTTTTAAGTTAATCTTATAGATCTCATTTTTATGTTCATATTTACAATACTATGATATATAGAGACCGATAATAATATATTTTTTGGTAGGGTATGAAGAATGATATAGTTTATTTTACCAAAAATACTAGACTTTTCTATAGGTTAAAGCTGAATAAAAACAATATAAGGGGAAGATTTAGCCTTTTTCAGTGTAAAACTGTAAATGAGATAAAATATGCATGGATGTTGTAGTGATACTGCTAAATCTATCTTGAGTTAAAATTGTTATTTGGGTTATTATTTATAGTTTGACTAAATATGTGCATTTTATGCCTAATTGAGATAAAATGTATTCAGATCACCTTTAAATAATATATATTAAAGAGGTATTTAGGTTACATGGATTTACCCTATCTATTGTATTTGATCATGAACTCATATTTTCAGGAAATTTTCAAAAGGACTTCAGATGTTGATGAGTACTAGATTAAATTTTAGTATAAATTTTCATCCTCAATTTGATGGATAGTCAGAGTATAAAATTATGAATTTAAATGATATGATTTTATATTTCTTATTAATTCATTAGGGATGTTGGGATCAAAAAATATCTTTAGTTTAATTTTTCATATAATAATATTTTTTATTCTAGTATTCATAAGGGATATTTTGAGGCATATTATGTAAAGCGGTATGAGACTCTAGAATGTTTGGTACAAAGTTACTGAGAGGAAATTTTTCGGATCATAATAGGTGGAATATATGAATGAGAAGGTAAAATTGATTCCACACCACATGTGGGAAACATATAACATACAAAATAGTTATATATATTATGTGAGGGAGGACCTTTTATTTGAGGTAAGTGGCTATATATTTCTTAAAATACATCCTTGGAAAGTTGTGGTGTATTTTTCTAAAAATGAAATATTGAAACCACAGTTCATTAGACCCAATTAAATTCTTGAGAAATACGGATAAATTTCATTTTAAGTGGCCTTACCTCCAAGCTTATCACAGGTATATGATGTCTTCCATGTTTCATTGTTATAGAATTATTTACCTGATGCATCTCATGTTTTGATCCATGAAGTGGTGTAGTTAGAGGAGAATATATCTCATATGGAAAGAATGGTTAATATGGTCGATCATAAATTTTTTAAGAATAAGTAAATTCACCTAGAAAATGTTTTATAACGAACCCATATTATTAAATAAATAATATGAGAACCATAAAAGGATATGAAGGAAAAATAAGCTCACTTTTTTAAGTGACAAATGAAATTGAGAGCACATAATTTTTAGAAGTGGGGAAGAATGTGAAAACCTAGTCAATGATAATAACAAATAAATTTCATGTATTATTAATGCTCATAAACATATTTTATAGTTTTTTATATAATATGAAACTTTTATATGATATTTTAGTCAAAAAATTAATGATTTTATTTTAACAGAAATGTTTTCCATAAAATATATGGTTTTATTTAAAAATTAAATTTAAATGTTTTATATTTTTAAATTTATAAACTAATTTAATATTTTTATTCAACATATAAAAAATTTTATAGGGTTAATTTTTGGGATTTCTCTGAACAGATTTATTTTAGAGTGAATAGTGAAAAATATCGATTTTATAAAAACTGTTATTTATTTTCAAGTAATTAAAAAGTAACATTTGGTTTTCAAATGGTTTGGAAGTTAATTAAGAACCATTTTATTAAAAATAATCCAAATAATTCTATAGTAATTGGTATCATATTTTATTTTGGTATAAAATCATTTTTATGATTTAAAGTGATATTTTTCTAAAAAACTCTTTCTGTTTCGTTTTGAGAACATATATTTATATTAATTTCTTGATTTCTGAAAATTTATTATTGAAAAAGGTATTTAATATTTAGAATCACGAGTTTTAAAATTTTTTAAGTGTACAATTTCATTTTTTTCTCATAATGAATAGTTATAACGATAAAACTTTATCACTCTAATAAAGATTAAAAGGATTAACAAGGGGGGTAAACTAAGGGATACGACATACACTTTCTATAAAACCTAGATAAGTGTGATTTTAGTGTATTTTTACATTACTATATATTGGATTATATATTCAAAACTTTTTTTTCACTTTACCATGAGAAAATCATTTATTATATTTAAAAGTTTAATGTATTTACAAGCTTCCCACTCCCCACACTTATAAAAGGGAACATCATATACTCAATTATTCAGACATTTTGAGATACTTATATTTAAAAATAGATATCCAAAATCCTTCCCAATTATCCTAATAATGTTCCAGAGGTCTTGGTATTCTCAAAACACTAATCCTAGAAGGTTGAAGGTGTTTGATAAAGGGAGATTTCTGAGGGGGAGGTGTAAGTCCTAAACAACATATTTCATGTTTATTTCTTCTTATAACACTTTAAAATATATTATAAAAACTATAAAATAATGAAATTAGTATCAAATATATTTTTAAATTTTATTATATTTATTTTAAAAATCTTTTATATGTCTTTTTCATTATATGGGAAATAAAGAATCGCCCATGAATATATGTGGACTACCACCTCTGTGAAGCGATGCGTTAAAATTTTCATTACCACCTCACATAAATTTTTTTAAATAACAATTAAAGAATATAGAATATGTTTATAACATTATAAGTTTTCTATAAATATAATATATTATTGACCTCCTTACCATTTCCTTCTATTGGAAAATGATATTATCACTCATGCATACATGTGGAATACCACCTCCACGAAGTGATGTGATTCATTTTTCATCAATACCTCACATGGTTGGTTATAAGAACAAAAATAATGAATTAATATGTCATATATAATATAATTTTTATTTTGGAAAAGTAAAATATTATATACCACATTTATTTTCCATCCAATAGAAAATGGAAATTTCCCTTGTGTGTACCTATGGACTAGCATCCCCATGACCTTCTAGGGTGACTAGGTTGTGTGGATTAATTTTATTTTGAAACCCCCTACCATTTTTTTAAATTATGATTAAGATTATAGATATTATTTAACCATATAAATTTGACATTAATCAACCTAGAAAATTCATTTTGGACATATAAATCTGACGTCCTCAAAACATCCAATGTGAACTTAACCATTTTAGAAACTAAATAAAACATGGTAAAAATTAAATAAAGGGAATAATGAAAATATAATAAAATTGAAAACATTTATTAGGAATGTGGAAAACTAATATAATTTTATTACTTATGTGGGTATATATATGAATGAAATGAGTTGAGACTCAAGGTAAGAGTCTTTTGTTTTAGATTTTGTTTTAAAGTTTTCATTCCAAACCATTTTCTTTCTTGTCAAGGTTCTTTTAAATATTTTAAGAAGGGTATTATTTATTTTTAATTTTTATAAATATTATTTCTATCTATTATTTAATTCATTTACAATGGATTAAAAATGAATTTTTAATATTTTAGGTATGGTTTATTTTTTAATTTTTACAAAATTCAAAAAATAATGTCTTTTAACATATACACCTTAGTTTCCTATTCCTACCATCAAATTATTTATTTTTTAAGAATATTCCACTACAATTTTACATTGTATTTCAAATATAGTTCTATTTCCACTATTCTATAAATTTTTAGTCTTAATAAATATTATCTAAGGGGATGACAATTTCTTCTGAATTTTTATGTGATAACCAAAAGTGTTATTGTTTATGGTCTCGAATTCAAATTAATTTTAATATTATGGTTAAAGTTAAAGTTGTATGAGATTTATTTACTCTATGGTTCTTATAAATTTGATATGAATAAGTATTGGATAGAAATAAATCTGATGATGGGTGAGCCTGATATAGATCTTCAATGTGTTGAGTAAAATGACCGAGTTTACCTATGATAAGGTACTCTGAAAAGATATGAGAATTATCTGATTAGGTGACTCTATTATAAGTGCAAGGGTGAATGTAAGGATAATGTCCATAGGTTACTACATGGTATTTTCCAATTTTTTTTGGATAAAACAATTTTATTTCAAAAGATTATCAAATTAGCTTTTTTTAAGGAAAGTATATGACCTTTGAAAAAAGTTGTGAAATGATTATTTTTTAAGTAAAGGTATTCATGAGTTTTCATGTTATCCAAGAAATAATAATTATTAATAATTTTTCCCTTTACAATTTTTCATATGAAATATTTTACGAAATCTATTGATCAGTTAATTTATTTTCAAGGAAATTTAAATGGATATATGAGATCAAATGTTTTTAGGAAAAAACTAAAAATTCTTATAGTTTTTTCATGTTTACAAATGGAATAACAAGTTTATTTAATTTTATATCCCTTAATCAGATTTATTTTACTCATAATGTGTTTTAAAATGTTTTTCATCAGAATTATGAATGAAAAATAGTGTTAATAAAGTCACAGTTCTAGTTATGCGTGTTAATTGAATGAATAAATTATATCTTTATAAAGAATACTCTTTGTGAAAAAATAGGCAGTCTAGAAATTTACACTCTTAATTATTATATAGTTCCAAATTCTATAAAATTATAAACCTAAAAAGGTATTCAAATTTAAGTGATGGAATATATTCCATAAATCATGTAATTTATGATATTTTTATATTCAGGTTGTTATTGAAAATGTCACAAGTGAGGGGGACCACGTAAACAAGGATCAAGTAACTAGATAGGGAAGAAGAAACATTATGTAAAATCGATTATAAAAACATTTTTTTTCAATATGTTTAACTCTCCATTGAAAATGAGATAAATATAAAAGAATCCTTTATGATGTGCTTCCAAAAAATAAGTAAACTAAATTTTATTTATCAGAGAGAATTCATTAATGTTGACCCTTCATGATTCATGTCAATACCTTAATAATATTGTTCGTTCAATAAATTGGTTTATGTGAGATTTATTTAGATTCCCTAAACTCAAAATCCGATATCTAGTGCTAAAAAATCATACTTTACACCAATAATTTGATACCAAATGAGATATCTCAATCTAAACATTCATATTTTACACATTCCCTTTAGTGTTTAAACATTATATATCATAAATAATTTCAAAATCCGAAAACCCAAAGGTTTATTGTATTTGAATATATGGTACATAAAAACTTATTGTGAAAATTTATCTATAATCATACCATTCTAGATCCCCTTAAAGACATATCCTAGGTTATAATAATCTTTATAAAATAGGGAATAGAAACATAATAAAGGGTGAGATAAAATGCTCAGAAAGGTAAAGCTTAACAATTATTAAAAAAGGTGTTAGATCATAAGAATATATAAAAACATAAACAAGAGAGAAATGTCTTATTAAATAGAATATAGAATAAAAATAATTGTCTATGAGGCATGATAAAATATATATATAAAAATATTAAAATAAATAAAAACATATTTTATATAAAAAATAAGTTTTAAATATAGTTGTACTAATATTATTTCAAATTAATTACAAATATATGATAATATATTAGTTCATACATTAAAATACTACATATTATCATAATCCTATTTTAAAAGTGATCAATTAAATTTATTATGATAAAATACGCAAAAATTTAAATAAATAATTATCTAATAAAAGCAATCCTTTTTATCATTAAACCATATTAATTATTTTTCCTCTAAATATACGAATTTTTAGTTGATTACAATCTTTTTTACTGAAAATTTCATTCTTATTTTAATTTACCTAATAATGTTTATATAATATGTAATGCCTTGTTTTAGTTCAGAGTTGTGTGTGAAGTAAGCTATTAAACATAATATTTATTTAAAAGTTAATTAATATGAAAATCTCAAGGCACTGAATTCTCCTCCATTAGAAAAATTACATCCTCAAATTTTAATTATCAATTATTAATTAAAATATCCAAGGGCATCTAAAATATAGACACAGATCAATATAAAATATATAGAGAGATATTAACCTTATAAAATTAGGAAACAAATTATTTTAGCCGTAGGCTAATCCATAATATTGAGTTTTTTATCTAATCATTTGAGATATAAATCTCTTTTGATTTGATATCATGACTTCTATAATTGAATTAGTTTTCCTACAAGGTTCCTAGTCTTACTTCCACAGATAGATGATCACAAGATGGTTTGAAATGTGAAATTTTAGTTCCTTATTTGGTAATTAATATGGTCTGTATATGAGGATATATGATCCTTTTCGGAAATCATATCAAATTTATCTAAAAAAAGAAAAATAATATTGTCACAAAAAAATTCCCAAAAACATAAAATTAGGATTCAATAATAAAAAAACTAAAAGTTTTCTTGGATAATAATATCACTAAGGTTGTTATTTAATGCTCTTATAAAACTTACTAGATATTTTAGGGTTCTTAGAATCAAATTCCAACAAGACATTCACAACTCTGAAGTGGAGGATAAGTGTGTCTTATTTATAATGATCCACCTCAATGATGGCATAGCATTGGACCATCCTTATTCGATTGGTCTAGGAGGTTTTTGAGGTCTATCATCATTAGTAGCCCTTGGGTTAGGGAGAAAATTTCCCTAATCTTAAAAATAATTTAATTTGAAACATTGGAGTGTGGGTGGTGTATTACTCTGTAACTTATTCCCTTCCATTGAATTGACCATCTTATTTATCTACCATTGAAAACCACAAGCTTGATACACTCATGGAAATCTTAGTTTTACCAACAGTTATATCCCAACGGTTTACTAAACCATTGGGAATATCCATCTATACCAACGGTTCTCAGAAACCGTTGGTATAGATGGTTTTATAGACACTTTTACCAATGGTTCATTACAACTGTTGGTATAGAGGAGTTTTTACCAACGGTTCAATGAGAACTGTTGGTAAAATTTGGATTTCGGTGACCTTTTACCAACAGTTCTCATTGAACTGTTGGTAAAGGTTTGGGATGAATGTATATACCAATGGTTTTTAAAAACCGTTGGTAAAAATTTCCCCCAAATTGGCAGTACCCCGTCCTCTCCCCCATCCGCGATCCAGAGCCCTAAACGGGAGCTATCGGTGATTTTGGAGGTGCTTTCAGTTCTCTTCCTACATCCCATCCAAGGTGAGGTATTTTATTTAACTTTCAGTTTTTATTTTTGATTTTGATGTGTATATGTTTCTATTTAGGATGAGACCAATTTCTATTCTCATATTCCAACACAATTTATGTTCTAGCCCTATTTATGTTTCGGTTCTTTATTAAATTCCATGCATATTCCAGCCCATATAGATTGCATTAGATGGTTGTCTAATTTTTTGATGTGCCTTTCATGTTTCATTATCATGAAATTTTTATTATATGTTATAAAATTCAATCACATGTTTAGTTTTAACATTCATAGTTACTTTATTATCTTGTGTCAATAATTTATATTAATAATATTTTCATATATTCCATCGTTGAGTGTTTTTACTTGTGCAATAGAATTCCAAGATCATGTTACTTCATAGCAATTATATAGATTTCAAAGTGTTTTATTTTTCATGTTAAATTTATTAAAAAGTTTTGGGGACTAATTAAAGTTATTAGATTCCAATCTCCATGATTTTATGCTTATTAAGAATTAAATGAAATATGATGGTTGTAATTAAATGAAATTCAATGTTCAATTTTTATCATGTATGGGTGATTAAGAAATTGGAATGTGATGAACCATATAATTGAACCATTGTTGATGCAAATTATATACCAAAAGGTTATTGAATAAAAGTTATTCTTGTGAATTTTGTTACATCATAGATAAAATGGTTGTGGTTATATGAGAGATACCTACGATGGTTCTTTGATCATTGTTTTATGGAGAATGAATGGTTTAGGTCCGGTATTAATAGTAGCTTCCAGTGAGACCATTTTAGTATAAGGGGAAACGAGATTATGATCTAAAAGGGGGTGATTGAGTTGGTAGAGACCAAACATTGTTTGTTCCTTGTGTTCAAGAACCATAAATAGAGTGTTCCAATTAGGTGGTCATCAGTAAAGACGTAGGTAAGATTTCCAAGTCTTGTTTCATGAAGTTGAATATGTGGTGCTATAGTGGTTTTGGATTGTTTGAGGTACTCTTAGTGTATTATAAACCCTCATTTGTTCCATATTCATTTAAATTGATTTAATATCATTTTTTTTCACACACACCATTATATCCTCTCAAACTATATTTAGAGTGTATTCTCATTCGTGTGGTGTTAAATATTTTAGTAAATGTCCATACTAGATTCTTTTATGTGTTCTAGGGGTTAAGACTAATGACATGGCTGCATGATTATTGTGGGGGTATTCGTTTCATATAAATATACCTATACACCCCGACCCCCTTCGAAAACCTGACCACCCCCACGGACAGACCGCCCACCTGGACACCCCGACCCCCCTAGACAGCCCCCACCCAGGACACCTCCGACCCCCCCGGACGTCCCACCACCCCCTAGACACCCCGCACCACCCTGGACACACCACACCCCCCTTGGACAGTCCCTCCACTCCCATGATCCTCATCCTACTCCTCATCCTGATCTACTTGAAGAAATTAAATTATAAAACTCATATATTCCCAACAAGACCCTTAAGGATTATGTATTCCTTGATCCACTTCCAATATCTTACTGGTCAATCCTTGAATGTTGGCATTAGAAATTTTGTATCTTATTTTCTTATATACACTGTATTTTGTTGTATTTCTTAATATGATTCTCATATAGAGTAATGTGTCAGTTATGCTTTTATATAGAGTAAACAATTTTCATTTACATAAATATTTTTTTGATTAAACTTTAATATTATTTAATTGTTTTGAAATGACTTATTGCGATTTTTTTACAGAATGGATAGAAGTTGGATGTACGAAACTGATCGGATTTCAATCGATTTTCAAAATAATTTGAACAGCTTTCTAGATTTTGCATTTGACAAGGCTTCAGATAGTGTTCGCATTCACTTACCATGTTTTAATTGTGTTGGAAGACCTTGGTTGAGCCGTGAAGCAGTTAGCTATCATATAACCAAATATGGTTTCTAAACAAACTATTATGTGTGGTATCACAATGGAGAGAAAATTGAATCTCAAAATGTTGATGATCCAAATGATAGGACTGAATTGAAGAGTTTGATATATGATCGGTTTCCATTTATTCGACATCATGAGAAGGAAAGGATGTCCAGCCAACAATATTTTGATACAAGTACACATGATGCGTCCAATGAAAATGATGATGTTGATAGGGTGAAAAAATTGAATGATGCTGCGACGACTCCAGTATATCGGCAATGTGATAAAATGAAAAAGTTGGAATTTTTAATCTGATTGTTTCATGGGAAAACTATTTATGGGATTTCAAATACTACAATTGATTACATTCTTACCTTCTTGAAGGACTTACTTCCAGATGATGCAGATATTCCCTCAAACCACTATATGTCATGGAAGTTGGTTGATGAACTTGGATTCTCAAAAAAAATTCATGCTTGACCAAATGATTGCAGCTTATTTTGGGAGGAAACTGCTGAAAGAAATGATTTTATAAAATGCAGAACCTCCTGAGGGAAGACAAAAGATGATGGAACACCATCTCGTGTGCCAAAAAAAGTAATGTGACACTTTCCATTGATCCCCATATTATATAACCTTTTCATGTCTGATGAAATATCCGTAAAAATGCGATGGCATGACACCAAGAGAAAAAAGAATAATGAAGAGTTGGTTAACCCTGCAGATGGATTTGCATGGCAGAGATTTGATGCTTGATATCCTGAATTTGCAGCCGACGTGCGTAATGTGAGACTGGGTCTTTCATGTGACGGTTTTAATCCATTTGGGCAGATGCTTACTTAACACAACACATGGCCAGTTTTCATACACATTTATAACCTTCCCCCTTGGTTGTGTATGAAAAAGCCTTACACTTTCTTGAGTATACTGATATCTGGCCCTTCTGATCCCGAAAATGATATAGATGTATAAATGCAACCTTTAATAAAAGAGTTGAAACTTATTTAGGATGTGGGTGTGCCCACATACGATGCATGTTCGAAAGACATATTTCAGATGCGTGCTGCACTTATGTGGACTATCAATGCTTTTCTTGCTTATGCAATGATGTCTGGATGGAGCACAAAAGGAAAATTGTCATGTCCTATTTTTATGAAGAATACTCGATCGAGAAGAGTGAAATATCGTCGTAGTTTTAGTTTTATGGGACATCGACGATTCTTGGCAATGAACCATCCTTATAGAAACAATCGTCGAAGACTTGACAATACCATGGAAAATGACGATCCACCTCAGCGTATGTCTGGAACTGATGTGCTTAATGAATTGAAAGATTTCAGTTATTCATTTGGGAAGAGTGTAATAAAATATAGAAAGAGGAAAAATATTTCCAATGATACCTGTTACAATTGGAAGAAGAAGAGTATATTCTTTGAGTTGTCATATTGGTCAACCAACTTGTTACGTCATTGCTTAGACCTAATGCACATTGAAAATAATATATGTGAAATGTTGCTTTCGATTCTTCTAAATGTCAAGGGGAAGACAAAAGATGATTTAAGATCTCGGCGCGACTTGGTAGATTGGGGGATCAGACCAGAATTGCATCCTGTCTATATCAGTGAAAATAAATGGCAAGTTCCATGTGATTCTTATGTGATGACTCCAACTGAAAAAAATCAATTTCTTGAAGTTCTAGAGACTATTAAAGTTCCTGATGGCTATTCAAGCAATATATCAAAACGGGTCAACAGAAAAGAGTTGATGTTGAAATCTTTGAAGACTCATGATTATCACATCCCTTTGCATGAGTTGATTCCAGTAGCAATCCGTCATCTCTTGTCCAATAATGTTAGAGTCTCATTTATTTGGTTGTGCTATTTGTTTAGAGATATTTGTGCTAAGAGGTTGTCCAAATCCCTCGTGCAAAAAATGTTGGCAGGGACACCATTAATTTTGTGTGAGTTAGAGAAAATATTCCCTCCATCATTTTTTACATGCATGTTGCATCTGACTGTCCATCTTCTGACCGAAATACTTCTTGGAGGACACGTTTCTTTCTGTTGGATGTATCCAACTGAAAGAAACATGTGCACATTGAAGTCATATGTTCGGAATAGGAATTATCCCAAAGTCTCTACTGTGAACGGTTACTTGGCTCAAGAATGTATGGATTTATGCTCAATGTATTTGTCTGATCATACTACGAGAATAAACAGACCAATGAGAAATGAAGAAGAACAGTATGGGTAAATTGAACCCAATTTTCCATCACTTCCTCAGACAGGAGGAATTCCAGGATCATATACATTGAAAACATTAAGCCTTGAAGAGCGAGAGATGGCACATCGCACAGTGTTGTTCAATTGTGATTTGTTCGATGAGTATATCAAGTAAGTTAATTTTAAATGTATCTCTTATCATATCTCTTGTAATTTTAAATATTTGTTAAAAGATCTAGGAGAGATTTGGAGAGCTTATAAGCATGAGCTATATGTTTTATGGTGTGATAGAGTGGGCACGGAGTTAGAGACATTACCTATCGTGGATGACTGCCTGATAGAGCAATATCGCCAAATGATTACCCATTGGGCGACTACCAAATTTAAGGTATTAATCTCATTTGAGTTATTTAAATGAGAGTTTTCATATTTTGCATTAATATAATATTATTAATTATTAATCATTATTTAGGAATCTTCTGAAAAAACAAAAAAAACATTGATTCAAAGAAATACCTCCACACTTTGGGGCACACAACTATGTCAGATCATGAGAGGCATCAGGTACGATATAGTTGTTTATAATTTTTCTTTAGGACTTTCCCTTTTTATTGTATCCTACTTAAATTATGTGATTTATGGAATAATGAATATATGATTATACTTTCACTTTATATTGTTTCAATGTCATTACAGAAGCACAAAATGAATATTGAAGGATGTATCCCTCGAGAAAAATTGTTTTTCTCGAGTAGAAGAAAACAATATGGAATTGCGGTAAATGAACTGAACCAAGAGAAGATTGTAAGTTTTAATTTGTTTATTTCAGAGTATAATATCTAATTTGAAATTTAATAATCTATTAATATTTTTTATAGGCTGATTTAGAGGCTCTTGATTCCTAGGATCCTGAAAATTTTGGGCCACACGATCATTTATATCAGGTTTTGGGAGATGAGCACTCTAGTCGAGTACACTGCCGACCTGGTAAGAATATAGTCCCGACGAGGTATTGGTCGTCTCTAGGTATCCATTCTAGTACCACTGAGTTGGAACAGGTCAAGGAGTATGCAAGACATTTTGATAAAAGGTTCACATAGTCTGAAGTACAAGTTCAAACAAGAGATAGAGAATTTATGAAACTGATGAAAGCTTTATCTTCATCACTTCCACCAGAGGCTAGTGTGGCTTGTCAGAAATTTATGTTATCGATGGGTGCATCATCCAATGCACCAGGCGGCAGCTCTAGTGGATATCGAGATGATGATGTTCCTGGTGATGATGAGGATGCTGAAGAGGAAGAGGGCGAGGATGAGGATGTGGACGAGGGAGAGGATGGGGCCGAGGGCGAGGATGGGGCCGAGGGTGAGGATGATGCCGAGGATGAGGATGAGCCCGACAATGAGCATGGGGACGATGACGAGGACGACGACAAGGACAGAGATGGCAGTGAGGATGAGGCTGATGATGATAGTGGTGATGGTGATGGTGATCAGAGGAAGATTGATCCAATACATTTTTTAATTCTGTATAACTCTTTATTTTTTAACATGGTTTTCCACTTTGGGGTTTTCCTCTGCTTCATAGGGACGTTGCATTCGGATTCTGTTTTTTTCACTTGATTCTTATTGTATGATTAGTCTACTACCTAGACCTTTAGTATTCCTTGGTACTGTGATACTCGTTTTCCTATTTTTTTACTTAGCTTTCTTAGTTAGCCATGTATTTCATGTTTATACATGTGTAAAATGATATGGACAATATGTTTTGAAGTAGTGGCTGGCACTACTCAAAGTGTCTAACTTTTATTTGAAATGGACAGGATTTTAAGTGAAAACAACAACTGACATACAGAAAACAGACCAAACGCATTCAGATTCTGTTTAAACTATAGGACAACGATCCATGGGTCATATGTGACGTGTACGAGTCAACCCCGCCTCAATCAGAGGGCCGGTGTGGTCGGTACCACTCAAAGTGTCTTTCTTTTGTTTAAAATGGATGCACTTTTAAGTAAAAAAATCCACATACAGAAAACGGACCAAACACATTCACATACTGTTGATACTTTAATACATGTATCCATGGGTCATTTGTGGCGTGTAGGAGTCAACCTTGCCTCAATTCGAGGTGTGGTGTGGCCGGCACCACTCAAAGTGTCTAAATTTTATTTGAAATGGACAGGATTTTAAGTGAAAACAACAACTGGCATACGGAAAACTGACCAAACGCATTCGGATTCTGTTTAAACTATAGGAAAACGATCCATGGGTCATATGTGACGTGTACGAGTCAACCCCGCATCAATCCGAGGGCCGGTGTGGCCGGTACCACTGAAAGTGTCTTTCTTTTGTTTAAAATGGATGCACTTTTAAGTAAAAAAACCATATATTGAAAACGGACCAAACGCATTCAGATACTGTTGATACTTTAGAACATGTATCCATGGGTCATTTGTGACGTGTACGAGTCAACCCCGCCTCAATCCGAGGCGCAGTGTGGCCGACACCACTCAAAGTGTCTAACTTTTATTTGAAATGGACAGGATTTTAAGTGAAAACAAAAACTGGCATAAGGAAAATAGACCAAACACATTCGGATTCTATTTAAACTATAGGAAAATGATCCATGGGTCGTATGTGACATGTACGAGTCAACCCCGCCTCAATCCGAGGTCCGGTGTGGCCGGTACCACTCAAAGTGTCTTTCTTTTGTTTAAAATGGATGCGCTTTTAAGTAAAAAAACCCACATACGGAAAATGAACCAAAGGCATTTGGATACGGTTGATACTTTAGGAAAACGATACATGGGTCATATGTGACGTGTACGAGTCAACCCCGCCTCAATCTGAGGCGCGGTGTGGCCGGCACCACTCAAAATGTCTAACTTTTATTTGAAATGGACAGGATTTTAAGTGAAAACAACAACTGGCATACGGAAAACAGACCAAACGCATTCGGATTCAGTTTAAACTATAGGAAAACGATCCATGGGTCATATGTGACATGTACAAGTCAACTCCTCCTCAATCCGTTGGTCGGTGTGGCCGGTACCACTCAAAGTGTCTTTCTTTTGTTTAAAATGGATGCGCTTTTATGTAAAAAAAAACCACATACGGAAAACGGACCAAACACATTCACATACAGTTGATACTTTAGTACATGTATCCATGGGTCATTTGTGGCGTGTAAGAGTCAACCCCACCTCAATCCGAGGCGCGGTGTGGCCGACACCACTCAAAGTGTCTAACTTTTATTTGAAATGGACAAGATTTTAAGTGAAAACAACAACTGGCATATGGAAAACCGACCAAACGCATTCGGATTCTGTTTAAACTATAGGAAAACGATCCATGGGTCATATGTGACGTGTACGAGTCAACCCCTCCTCAATCCGAGGGCCGGTGTGGCCGGTACCACTGAAAGTGTCTTTCTTTTGTTTAAAATGGATGCACTTTTAAGTAAAAAAACCACACACGGAAAACGGACCAAACACATTAGGATACTATTGATACTTTTGAACATGTATCCATGGGTCATTTTTGACGTGTACGAGTCAACCCCGCCTCAATCCGAGGCGCAGTGTGGCCGACACCACTCAAAGTGTCTAACTTTTATTTGAAATGGACAGGATTTTAAGTGAAAACAAAAACTGGCATAAGGAAAATAGACCAAACACATTCGGATTCTATTTAAACTATAGGAAAATGATCCATGGGTCGTATGTGACATGTACGAGTCAACCCCGCCTCAATCCGAGGTCCGGTGTGGCCGGTACCACTCAAAGTGTCTTTCTTTTGTTTAAAATGGATGCGCTTTGAAGTAAAAAAAACCCACATACGGAAAATGAACCAAAAGAATTCGGACACTGTTTATACATTAGGACAATGATCCATGGGTCATATGTGACGTGTATGAGTCAACCTCTCCTCAATCCGAGGCGCGGTGTGGCCGACACCACTCAAAGTGTCTAACTTTTATTTGAAATGGATAGGATTTTAAGTGAAAACAACAACTGGCATACGGAAAACAGACCAAACGCATTCGGATTCTATTTAAACTATAGGAAAACGATCCATGGGTCATATGTGATGTGTAAGAGTCAACCCCACCTCAATCCGAGGGCTGGTGTGGCCGGTACCACTCAAAGTGTCTTTCTTTTGTTTAAAATGGATGCGCTTTTAAGTAAAAAAACTACATACAGAAAACGGACCAAACGCATTCGGATACTATTAATACATTAGGACATGTATACATGGGTCATTTGTGATGTGTACAAGTCAACCCTGCCTCAATCCGAGGCGCGGTGTGGCCGAAACCACTCAAAGTGTCTAACTTTTCTTTGAAATGAACTACAGTTTAAGTAAAAACAACAACTGACATACGAAAAACCGACCAAACACATTTGGATTCTGTTGGAACTATAGGAAAATGATTCATGGGTTATATTTGATGTGTACGAGTCAACCCCGCCTCAATCCGAGGGCCGGTGTGTCCGGTACAACTCAAAGTGTCTTTCTTTTGTTTAAAATGGATGCGCTTTTAAGTAAAAAAACCACATACGGAAAACGGACCAAAGGCATTCAGATACTATTGATACTTTAGGACATGTATCCATGGGTCATTGGTGGCATGTAGGAGTCAACCCCACCTCAATCGGAGGCGTGGTGTGGCCGGCACCACTCAAAGTGTCTAACTTTTATTTGAAATGGACAGGATTTTAAGTGAAAACAACAACTGGCATACAAAAAATAGATCAAACGCATTCGGATTTTGTTTAAACTATAGGACAGGGATCCATGGGTCATATGTGACGTGTACGAGTCAACCCCGCCTCAATCCGCGAGCCGGTGTGGCCGGTACCACTCAAAGTGTCTTTCTTTTGTTTAAAATGGATGCACTTTTAAGTAAAAAAAACCACATACGGAAAATGGACCAAAGGCATTAAGATACTGTTGATATATTAGGACATGTATCCATGGGTCATTTGTGATGTGTACGAGTCAACCTTGCCTCAATCTAAGGCGTAGTGTGGCCGACACCACTCAAAGTGTCTAACTTTTCTTTGAAATGGACAACTATTTATGTAAAAACAACAACTGGCATACGGAAAACTGACCAAACCCATTCGGATTCTATTGAAACTGTAGGAAAATGATCCATGTGTCATTTTTGATGTGTACGAGTCAACCCCACCACAATCCGAGGCATGGTGTGGCCGACACCACTCAAAGTGTCTAACTTTTCTTTGAAATTGACAACAGTTTAAGTAAAAACAACAACTAACATACGGAAAACTGACCAAAGGCATTCAGATTCTGTTGAAATTTAGGAAAATGATCCATGCATCATATGTGACGTGTATGAGTCAATCCTGCCTCAATCCGAGGGCCAGTGTGGCTGGAACCACTCAAAGTGTGTCACTTTTCTTGGAAATGGACAACAGTTTAAGTTAAAAAAATAACTGCCATACGGAAAATGGACCAAAGGCATTCAGTTACTATTGATACTTAAGGACATGTATCCATGGGTCATTTGTGACGTGTAGGAGTAAACCCCGCCTCAATCCGAGGGCCGGTGTGGCCGGTACCACTCAAAGTGTCTTTCTTTTGTTTAAAATGGATGCGCTTTTAAGTAAAAAAAACCACATACGGAAAACTGACCAAGTGCATTCGGATTCTGTTGAGACTTTAGGACAACGATCCATGGGTCATTTGTGACGTGTAGGAATCAATTCCGCCTCAATCCGAGGCGAGGTGTGGGCGGCACCACTCAAAGTGTCTAACTATTTTTTGAAATGGACAACAATTTAAGTAAAAACAACAACTGACATACGGAAAATGGACCAAACACATTCAGATACTGTTGATACTTTAGGACAAGGATCTATGGGTCATTTGTGACGTGTACGAGTCAACCCTGCCTCAATCTGAGGCATGGTGTGGTCGGTATCACTCAAAGTGTATTTCTTTTGTTTAAAATGGATAAGCTTTTATGTAAAAACAAACGACATACGGAAAACCAACCAAACACATTCGGATTGTGTTGATACTTTAAGAAAACGATCCATGGGTCATTTGTGATGTGTACGAGTCAACTTTGCCTCAATCCGAGGCGTGGTGTGGACGACACCACTCAAAGTCTCTCTTTTATTTCAAAAGGAAATCATTTTAAGTGAATACAACTGAAATTTACACTCATCAACGATAGTCGCAAACTATTTTTCATGAGTTGGGTAGTTTCACTAATGGGGTCATAAGTGACGAGACTCCTAAGAAAATACCTTTTCACCATATATTATAAAAAATACAAGTTCAATGCAAAATTCATCACAAATCATTACATACCCAAACCTAGGATCACAAATAAAGGGATTTGAGCCAATTTGAAATTATTATTCAACTCTAATAGATATTTATCAAACTATTCTTCCTATTAGAATTTTATGGGGAGGTGTGCTGGTTGGGGGGTTGTGCATGGGTGAGGTGAATTACCACCGGATGATTGTTGTCATATGTGTTTTTTGGGCTATTTTCGGTGTTTTTTATACTGTTTGAAATATGTATGTGGTTTTTGTGATATTTTTCATACAGGTTTATAGTGGAGGGTATTTTGAGGGCTGTTGTGCAGTGTTTTTTTATGCAGGTGGATGGTAGGGCTACTGGAGGGATTTGGAAAAGGCTATACCAACGGTTCTGAACCGTTGGTATAGCCTTTTCCAGAATTTTGGAAATCTTATACCAACGGTTCTAAACCGTTGGGATATCTTTTTTTCTGGAAAATCTTATACCAACGGTTTTGAACCGTTGGTATAAGATTTTCCAGAAAAAAGCTATCCCAACGGTTTAGAACCGTTGGTATAGCCTTTTCTAGAATTTTGGAAAGCTTATACCAATGGTTTAGAACCGTTGGTTTAGATTTTTCCAGAATTATGGAAATCTTATACCAACGGTTCTAAATCGTTGGGATAGATTTTTTCTGGGAAATCTTATACCAACAGTTCTGAACCGTTGGTATAGAATTTTCCAGAATTCTGGAACACCTATACCAACGGTTTAAGTGCAACCGTTGGTATAGGGCTTTCCTCATGGCTTACTAGCCAATGGTTTGGAAAACCGTTGGTATAGGCTATACCAACGGTTTTAAACCGTTGGTATAGCCTACTTTTCCAGTAGTGATAGTTAAGCATCCCCACTTAAAATATTCTCTTGTTCATTTATTGTAATCACATGGGCACTTATTCCCATATTTTTAGCATATAGACCATTGGAATTTCTATCCCACATGTGATTTATCATTCAAGTTTCCCTAAAACTCAATCTTCCTTTTATTCTCTTCAAAACAATGATATTCCCCAACTTTTATTTCCTCCCTAAATATACATGAAACAATATCTTTATAGCTACCAATGTATCATATAACTAATTACTTTCTATGACATGGTTTTAGATAACTAAATAATCATTTTATATTAGTTTCAAGTTAAATTATAAAACCGAAGGTATACCATCCAAGTTTCATGAATTTATCCATATAAGTTCCAATGGATTCATTGTAATTTTGTTTTATGTCAAATAATTATCACTATATTTTCATGTGAAGAGTTCTTGGAAAATATTTGGTGAAGAATATTTTGTTGAATTTGTCCCATCACATAGATTGAATATTTATCCTTTTTTTATATTCCTAATGAGGGTCTACCATTGGTCAACCTTACCCAAGAAATGACACACATCTAAAACAACTTTCCCATAGTTTGAGCACTGTTGAATGGAAAATATCTTCTCTATAATATTGATCCATTATATAATTATTAGTGGGATAGAAGTGCCACTAATGTAGGGTGGGTGTTTCCACATGAAATAATTGATAAAAAGTTTCTCATTAATTGGTGTACTAAAAATATCAACATGATTTGAATTATTATTATTACATGGGAGAGTTGAGTGAGTATCACCATAGGATTTTATATTCATGCTTCTATCTTGTTTTATTTATCATTGTGATAGGCATAAAGTTTCCTATCAAACCCATTGTTAACTCAATTTATCCTCACTCCATCCATTACTTGAAAAAATAAAGTTAAAGATTGGAATTTTATAATATTATGAAAAGTAAAAATATTAAATTAAAAAATAACACAACATCAATGATATATGTATCATAACTTATAAATGTATACATTTTGATCTAGGTTATAAATTTTATATTTCCTATTAGGTTCTCTAATAATACCATAAATGTTGTTCAAATCCTTCATTATAGTTCACAAATATCATGTGAATTAGTAAAGTTTATCCCACAGGAATGTCAAACCAGCTATGGAGTTTGGACTCTGTTGTGCACCTAGTGAAGAAAAACTTACGAGTCACCTTCGAAAATCATTTTCAAGAAAGTAACATAAAAAATATTTTTAAAATAAAAATTTAAAAGAAATACCAATAATTTATCATTTAAAAATAAATAAAATATTTCTCAAAGAAGTGTGATGTGGATGATAAATTATTCAATTGTGAAAACAAAACCATTTCAGTATTGTAAAATACCATTATTGAAACCGACATTGTAAAAAGTGTGATAAAAAGAGAGAAAAAACAAAACCAATTTAGCGTTGAACATACTAATTTTAAATATTAAAATAATTTCATTTAATGAAATTTAAAAGGGAAATAAATTTAATTTTAGTATTAGTGCACATGACTCGAAAAACCAGTTTTTAGAAAAAAAAGTGTATTTTTATACATAAAAATTATCTTTCTGATAAATTTATTAATTACATTTATTTCTATAACATTAATCTATTTTTTCATAAAATAATATTTTTGTATCTTTAAAATAAATCCAAAACCCAATTTCACCATGGGAATATTTAATTAAAATAAAAGTGAAAAAATAGTTTTTATTATAATAAAATATTACTTTAGTTCCAAAGTGCTAAACAGAAGTTTTATAAATCCAATATATTATTTTTTTAAATTCATAATTTCATTACATACAATAATTATTGGTTAATTAATTTTTTATTAACTTATAAGTCTTTCTTATATAACAATAAATTTATAAAAATTACAATTTTGGTAAAAACATTAATTTTCATTATTCAAATAAAAATAAGTTGTTTCCAAAAAAATGAAAAGTTCACCATAAGATATTTTTAATACAATGAATTAAAAAAATATGTTTAATTATATAAACTAAAATTATAAAATTATTACGTTTATGTTTTAACTAAAAATACAAAATGAAAAGATAAACTGGTTTTTTAGAAAAAGAATCCCTTTAAACATTAAGTGTTCAAAATATTATTTCATATAAATTACTAATAAATGAAAATAACTATTTAATAAATTTAAATATTACATATTTTCATAATCATATTTTAAAATTGATCAATTCAATTTATTAGGATAAAATGAAAAACAATTTAAAGAAATAGTTTTTTTTGATAAAAAATCCTTTTTAACATTATACCAAATTAATTATTTATCCTCTAAATGTAATATTTTTTAATTGATTCATATACATTGATTAAATAGATTTTTTTCTTCTTATAAATTTCATTATAATGTTCATCTAATATTTCATGACTTTTATTAGTTCAATGATTCATGTGAAGCAATTTGTTAAACATAATATATTTTTAATGGGAAATTAATACTAAAATATATGGGAATTACATTTATAATGTTTATCTTGGGGAGTGTTTAGCTAAAATAAATTTTACAAGAATCCTTAATCCCAGAAGTGATGGATTTTAGTAAGAAGTTCATTACCACGTATTTGATATAATTTTTCTCTTATAGACCATTTTAACATTATGGTTCCTAGAACAAGTTGAAGAAGAGTATTTATTGAGGTATTAACTGACCTCCATTCTCTCTAAATTTGAATAGTCTTTGGGTGATTGCTATTTTTTATATTCAAAAACATTAAATTCATAAAAATTCACCCTATATTGTTTTTGATCTATATGGGAAAAAAGGACCAAACACTGCCGAATTTGACTTTACATGAGTAACAATAAGTTTGTCAATGTTACCCTCCAGAGAAGAAATGATTGTATTGAGGTTCCTTGAACCTTCACTCCCAGGCTGGATTCTACAAATGAAAAATTTACAATTATTCTTGATATAATGTGAGATGAACCTATATTTTTTTTACATTATTTCCATATGTTAAACATTACATCTTACAAATAACCATGAAATACCATGAACATAAGGATTAGTGTTTTTGAGGATCAACTACATAAGAGACTTATTTTATGATACATGTGAATGTTTCTACATAATCGAAACACACTAGAATCTCCTCTAGACTCATCATAGATTATTATCATATGTATAATCAAGGAATAGAAATATAATAAATTGGTGAAATCAAATTCTAAGTAATGGGAAAAATTATAAACATGTCATCAAGGGTTATTGATAAGAATATGTGAAAACAACAGAATGGGAGAAATATATTAAAAAGGATAAGGAAAAATAATAGTTTTTTCAAAAATCATGATATATGGACATGTAATCTCAGATGAACAAAAATATTCCATGGTAAAAGAGTGTGAGAAAATAAACATGAGTTAGGGGGAATAATAATATGAATATATAAATATTGAAAGACATTTAAAAATAACATGGTAAGTAATTATGGAATATATATATGTATAAAAAATATTGTGAAACAATATACCTACATAAAATTTATGCAATAACTTATGAAAAAATATTCCGATATCGAATTTGACCAAAAAACTTGTGAAAAATCTTCCCAAATCACATTTACATATATAAATTATGAATAATGATTATAGAATCACATTCACAAAAGAAAAACATATGAAAAATTATTTTAAAATAATGTCTAGACCACAAACTTATGAAATTATTTTCATGAATCATGATCAGACTATAAACTTGAGAACAAAGCTACCCACATCATTTTTACACAAAAATTCATCATATCATGTCATATAAAATGTTAACCAAATAATTAAATAGAGATATAAGAACCCAACCATCAATCATATATACATATGTTTTCTAATTTAATGAAATAATTCATCAAATTATAAAGAACCAATGAAAAAAATGATTTTCATAACATTTCAAGATGATATCAACAAAATTGACCTCAATAATGTAAATGGTCAATAACCAAAATTTAAACACCTTAATAGAGTACTTTATAATAACATTTGGAATTTTAATCAAGGAAAATAGTTTTAAGGAGATAAATACTTTAGATATAAAGAGAAAAATAAAATAATAATCATAAAAGGGTTTATTTATAGTCACATATATCTTTGGTGTAAAAGATGAAGTTACAGTCACCTTGAAAAGTAATTTTAAAAATGGTGATGTAAAATCATTATAAAAAGTATTAATTTAAAATAATCACCAATAACATGTCCAGAGTAGGATATAAATATTGTAAAAATGGAATTTTTATTTTAATATAAAAAATTTTATTATTGAAGGATGAAAAACCTTTTTATTATTTTAAAATATCATTATTGAAAAAAAAATCATAAAAATAGGTATAAAAATTTACCTTTGAAAATTGGTAATGGAAAATAGTAAGGTCACACGATTAAACACATATTTGGACTTGAAAATAACAAAGGAATATGTTTTTGTGTATAATGAACATGGAAATTGAGGAAAAATTATCTTTAAAGGTGACACATTTTTTAAGAACATTTCTCTTATCAAGAAAAAAACATTGATTTAAAAAACTTCATTTTCCTCATGTTTTAAAGAGTAAATATCTTATTAAATATTAAATAGAAGGATTTATCAAACTTATATCAATGATACTTAACAAAAAATATTATATCTCAAAGAAATGAAATTTTTACAAATCCAATCCATTAATAATATGATAATTGATGAAGAATGAGACATTTAGAAGGAGTTTTTATGTGGAAGAAATTTAAATCCCTAAAAAAAAAGTGAAAATACCATGTAATAAATTCTTATAGAATAATGTACCCAACATATATGAAATAATTTCAACAACAATAATAATAATAAATCAATGAATAAGAATTGATTTAACAAAAACCCTTACATAATTTTTAACATTTGAAATAAAAAACCATGAAAGTTAAACAATAAGATGAATTAATATATCCAATAGATTGCATGAAAAATTAAGACAAAATAAAAACATGGCCAATATATACACAATAAAATAATACAAGTTTTTAATATAATTAATATCATAATGAAGTAAAATTGAGATGCAAAAACCCTTACCTCAGGTCCTGATTCATTATATAAATGTTCCTAACATCATTTTCTTTTAGATGTTCTTTGTTGGGTAACAACTTAAGGCGCTTTAACTTGATCTATTAGAAAGTAAAAATATTATAATACATGGGGGAGAGTTTATGGGAGACTAGGGTATATTGTTTACTTAGAAAATGATTTATAATGAGAGGAGAAATGTAGTTAAAGTGATCCTATTTTATAAGTTAAGAAAATGAAACCTGTAAAAACCAATTAATTTTCCAATTATGGCATGAAAGTACTCAAGGGACAGTGGATCCAAAAATTGTAAAAATTAATTTTGTGATGGGATAATTATTATCAAGCCCATATCATTCATTTATACACATGTTTTAAACATGTTTCAAGTCATTTACCACTAGTTTTTTTTATATTTTTACCAGTTTGGATTTTCCTTGATGACTAGGTTTTACCAAAGTAATCTATATTTTATTAAAAATATAAGGTAACCCTTGTTATCTAATTTTTATTTTCTTAAATTTTTTGTCTTCCATATAATCTAATTAAATTTATTAAGAAGAAAAATTAATTTTTAAATCAAAACATTTAATATATAAGAACACTCTTTTATAGAAAATTATTTTTTTTTCATTAAGTGTTCTTAATCATATATAACATTAATTTATAATTAAAAGACTAATAATATATTTGTATACATGTGTAAAAATAATTTATAACTCATTATATAAAATAGGTAAATTTAATTTATTAGATAAAAAATACAAAATATTAATAATGCAATTCATTGAAAATAACAGTTTGTCCACTATCATGGTCATTAAATTTAATATTATTAATCATAATTTTATACCTAAAAATGGAATTTTTATTCCTACATAATATGAAAATATTGATCTAAAATATGAAACATGTTTTTTGGATTTAATTTCTTTAAGCGATGGAAACTAGTTTTTAATATAATTTAATAAAAAAAATTTTAGAGTAAAATATTACTAAAAGTTTCCAAAATGTTGAGCATGGGTATTATAAATTCAACACAGTAATTTTTAATTATTTATTTTACATTATAAAAAAAATTATAGGAAAAGGGTTTCAAAAATATTTAATTCAATTTGGTATTATGATAATGTCACAAAATTACAGTATTAGATAAATTATTATTTTTTCACCTTTTTCCTAAAAGTCATTTTTTAAATATAAATAATTAATATTATGTTAATTTTTTCAATAAAAAATTAAATTTTTTGTTTATTTTATAAGTTTAAAAATTCTATAATTTATAAATTTTGGTTTTTAATGAAAATACAATATATAAAGAAAAAATGATTTTATTGAAAAACACCCTTATTAAACTATAAGTCTTATTAATCGTATTTTGAATAAATTTTTGTTTTATTTAAATATTTATATTTAATTGTGGTTTTATTATTATTAAATTTTATAAATAATATTCATCTTTTATGCCAGATATCATTTTAGTTTGTGGTTTCGTTTGGATCTTACTATTAAATATATTATTAATTTGAAGAAAAATATATTCTAAAATCACAGGGGTGACATATCCCCATCTAATTAAATTTCATCCTCACCCTTTTAATTACTTTTTTTTAAATTTAAAATATAAGGGATTCATAAGAAACTCAAGGTATATTTTTTACTAAGATATCAAACTGACAATCTTAGATACTAGGAGACTCATCATTTCTTACATAACTGGAATGTATTGAGATTTTTACTTTATCTCAAAAATTTATACCAAATTTGATTCCTTAGTTGGTTTCAAGAATTTTTATGTACATACCTTTAATAGCTTAATTTTCATGATCCCATTCTAAACCAAATATTCAAACCAAAATATTTATGATAAAATATACATTAAAATAATAATAAATGATGCTATGAACATGAAAACTCGATCCAAATATATATTATCTAAGGATACCTTTATTTTATATTATGATTCTTTTTCTTCAACTATTTTACACTTTCTTCATTCTATATCTCTATTGGTTCAACTTATATTTTTAATTCTCATATTCCAATTATGTTCTTTAATATATATATATATTTTAAAATACTTGTTAATAGTTCATAAAGAGTGTGTGAATCACCAAAGAATATTACCTAGGGGTGTCTATCCAAGTATGTAATCTTATGCCCACTCATGATGAATCTAATAAATATTAAGTTGATACTCAAAAAACTTTTATCAGGATGATTAACCCTAGGAAATATTTTTAATATTCTCATGCACTATCCAATATCTTGAAAAAGATCTAATTTCTTAGAAACCACACAATATCTACTTCACCAAAAAATTATGATGTTATCCTATACTTAGACCTATCTCCAGGGTTTTTACTAATGTTTTATTATCTTAATCTCCAAAAGAAGAAAAATAATCCTATAAATAATTATAGCCTACTCTGATAATAACTTACGAACCCCAGACCCACACTCATTGGTCTGAAGCTATAAACCATAATGTATAACTTGATTTCATACAAAGTGAGATAAACCAATATTTATTTTACATCAATTCCATAATTAAAATATAACATCTCATAAATAATCATACAATACCAAGAATATAAGATTTAATTTCTTTGTAAATAATATATATAAATAAATTATTTTATTATATTTCTAAATGTTTCTAAATTATATTACAACACAAGACTCTCTTATAGACTCCTCATTAGTTATACTCATCTGTATAACTTGGAAAATAGAAACATAAGAAAAGGCTGAATTCAAAATTCCTAGTAAGGAGAAAATTTATCAATATATCATTAAGGGTTAGGTCATATGAATATGAGGTAACCTGAGTAGGGGAGAAATATATTTGAAAGGAAAATAAATAATAAGAGTTTTTTTTACAATTCATGATAGAAGCACATGTAATTTCGTGGGAATAAAATATAAAATGAAAAAAAATTGTGAGATTACAAACATGAACCAATGAGAATAATCATAGGAATATAAAAATATTTCATGAAACAAAAACATATAATGATATGGAATTATGGCATAAACATACACATATAAAATCTTTTAAACTAATATACTTGTATCACACTCACACAAAAAATTGTGAATAAAACTTCCCACATCACATTTATATAATTTTTTTTTTCAAAAGTGTTTCCTGTACCGAATTCACACACCAAACCTATGAAAAAAGATTCCCACATCACATTCACACAATAAAATTGTGAAAAAATAATCTTTCATCACATTCAAACATAAAAATTGTGAACAAATATTCAAGTGTCAAATTCATAATTTTTTTTTTCAACAATTCTTCTGGTAGAATGATCACACAACAAACTAGTGAGAAAATCTACCTACATCACATTCACCCAAAAAATACATCATATCATGTGATTTTAATCCTTAACCAATGAATTTTTTGTTGATATAATACACTAACCATCAGTCCTTCTGTATATTTTTTCTAATTGAAAATAATCATTAGTCAGATCATAAAACCCCATGGCAATAAAAATTGGTTTCATAACATTTCCAAATGGTATCACAAAAATTTTCCTCAATAATGTAAATGGTTGATACCTTAAATTCAATCACCCTAATAGATTATTTTATGGGAATATTTTTAGTGTTATTCATGAAAAATACTTTCCAAGGATATGATGCCTCTAGATATGAAGATAAAAAATGAAAGAGAAATCATAAAAGTGTTTTTAAAAAAATGATTTTATCTTTGGTGTAAAATATGATGTTACGACCACTTTGAAAATTCATTTTCAAAAAGGTGAAGTGAAAATGATGGAAAAATTTTTATTTTAATAAAATCTTCAATAATAGATCCTTAAAAAGATATAAAGGTAATTAAATTGGAATGTAGAATAAAATATAAAACATTTGAATATGGAAGGATGGAAAACTATTTAAATATTATGAAAAATCATTATTAAAATCCACATTATAAAAAGTGGTATTAAAACTTCCCTTTGAGAAGTGGTAATAGAAAATAGTAGTGCCACATGAGTAAACACATATTTATATTTCAAAATGGGATAGTAAATTTTTTGAAAGAATAATGAAAATTAAAGTGGATTAAAATATATATTTAAAGGAGAAGCAAATTTTTTAAATAAACATTGCACTTTTATAAGAATGAAATTCACCAAGAAAGAATCTTTGAGTCAAAAATCATCATTTCACTATATAGAAAAGGGGAAATATGCTATAAAATGGGAAATAAAATAATTTATCAATGTTAAAAAATTACTCTTAATGATTAATATTTTAACTCAAATAAATGAAATTTGAGTTAACCAAATCCCTTACTGATATAACAATTCACGAAGAAATAGATAATTTTAAATGTGTTTTATGTGGTAGAAATTTAAATCCTAAGAAAAAAAGATAATATTCGATATAATACAATTAAGTAGTATAATTTAGCTAAATTATATTAAATAATTTCACGATTAATATCTATATATCAATGAATGGGAATTAAGTCAACAAAAACCCTTACACGTCCATTATCATTTGGATAAAAAAAACCATAAAGAGTAGAACATGAGATGAAATTATATATACCTTAGATTTAATGAAAAATTATATAAAATAATTCCATGGAAAATATATACAACCGAAAAATGAAATAATTTGTGAATATACTTCATATCTAAATGAAGGAAAATTGAGATTCAAAAACCCTAACCTTGGATCCTGATTCATTCTGCGTGCCCACCTAATGTCCCATTCCTTGGGATGTTCTCCTTTAGGTAACACCTTAAGGATACTTATTTTGGTATCTTGGAAAGAACAAGGCTTCTAGGACATGGTAAGGGAGTTTAAAAGATACTAGGGAAGAGTATAGGTCACGTTATGGCTTTTGAATGGGTGGAGTAATGTGGTGTAAGTGACCTCCTTTATTAGTGAATAAAATGAAACTTTTTAAAATATTCATTACTTTTTAAATTTGGGAATGAAACTATTCAAGTATAAATAACTAATTTTTTTAAATAATGATGTTTGGGGTGATATAAGTTCTAAAAAACTTGTAATATGAAATTTCACACTTGTAGTAAACATGTTTCGAGTCTTTTACTACTAGATTTTTAAATTTTAGCATTTTGATTTTTACATTGATAACTAGAATTTTAAAAAGTAATCTATATTTTATAAAAAATTTAAGATAACATTCATTACCAAATATATGAGTTCTTAACCTAAATTTGGGTTCCATATAATCTTATTCAATTTCTAAATAAGATAAAATTAACTTTTAAATTAAAAAAATTTAATATATATGAAAACTATTCTATAAAAAACCACATTTTTAACATTAAATCTTAGTATTATTATATAAAATTAATTAATAATTAAATGAGTGATAATTAATTTATACACACGTGTAATTATTTTATGAAATTAATTATATAATATGGACTAATTAAATTTATTAGATAAAAACAATATAATTTGAATAAAACAATTATTTGAAAATAACCCTTTCATCATTATTGTATTTATTAACTTTAATCTTAGTAATAATACTTTTATTTCTAAAAACAAAATTTAAATTATTGAATCATATTAAAATGTTGATAAAAAATATTAAATCTATTTTATTTTGAATTAATTTCTAATTTTTTTG
Organism: Viscum album; assembly: GCA_963277665.1. Taxonomy (NCBI): domain Eukaryota; kingdom Viridiplantae; phylum Streptophyta; class Magnoliopsida; order Santalales; family Viscaceae; genus Viscum; species Viscum album. The sequence continues at coordinate 164,720,942 of OY728159.1, forward strand.
AAAGATAATTTTTAATATAAGCGAAGAAAAATAGTATTTAGTCTAAAATACTACTCAATTTTCCAAATCGACAAACATGGGTTTTATAAAATCAAAATTTTAATTTTAATTAATTTATTTTAATTTATAAATATATAATTTTATATATAAAAGTTAAAAAAATATTTTAATTTATTATTGTATAGTGATAATATTATAAAAGTAATAGTATTTTTAAAATCAGTATTTTTTTAATATTCACCTAAAAATCATTTATTTTAGAAAAATGTCAAAAATTAACCCTCAAATAATTTTTATATGCTGAAATAAAAAATGAATTTCATTTTAGATAATAAAATTAAACAATTTTGAAGTCATTCTTTTAAATTAAAATACAATATATAAATAAAAAACCTTTTTTATTGGAAAAATTCCCATTTAAAGCTTTAAGTTTTGTTAATTTTATTTTGTATTCCTTTATAATTATTGACAATATTTTTATTTATCATAATTTTTATTATTCTTATATTTTCCATAGAATATTATTCTAATATGTCACACCTTATTTTATTTTTTGGTAGAATATAAAGTAATCTATATAACATAATATCAATTTCAAGAAGAATATATTCAAAAATCATAGGTTATACACATTATAAGAATTTTAATTATAAGCCAACTCTATAGAATCTTCGTAACATGCAAATTTATTATGAACAATACTATTAGTAGTATAAGGCCCCAGCCTTAAACCTTACTTAATATTGAATTAAATGAATAATTCACATTGAGGATATTTTTAGGTTTAGAGTTTTAGAGAATTAGGACATAACTATTACATCTCAAAAGATTACAAAGTAGTCTCTTCTACTAAATTTCCATAAAATAAAAACTCTTAAAAAGAAACATGTCTAGTTCCATGTTTTAGGTAGCATGACTTTCCCTTGATCCCATCCTTGACCCTATTCCATGCTAAGTCCTGTGAAAAACATTTCAAAAACTTGGGATGAGCATAAAAAGCTCAATAAGGGATACACAAAGAATAAAAACTGTTAGTTTTTCAAAACAACAAGTAAACCATGTATACTTTATCAAAGTAATACTTTTCACCTTTTCGAAGTATTAAAAACTCTTCGCTGAATAAAATTTCATTACTTACCCTTCTGTAACCAAAAAATTACCATAAAACTCATATAAAGATCACATAACATATAAAGGTAACTTGGGACATAAACATACTTAAGTGGAATAACCATAAGGTCGACTTACACACATATCACTTAATGGAATAGCCATTCGGCCAACTTACATACATACTTAATGGAATAGCCATACGGCCGACTTCCATACCCAATGCATTGGAGGTTATAACGTAACCACCCGTCCTGGTATTCACAGCACCACCCGTCATATGGTTTATCACGTAACCACCCATAAAATGTCCAAGTACCATCATTACACATAAAATATTGAAAATATAAACATTTCAATAACAACATTTCATTTGAAATCACAATAAGTAATTCCCAAATATTGAATTAATCGATCCATTTTCAAAAACCATTTAAAAGAGATTTTTGAATCAAAGTATCCCATACCACTTTGAAGCTTTTAATGGAATTATAATAATAAAACATTAATTTACATATAAATAAATACTGAAAACCATTTTGAAAACATGGACATTAAAGATAAAGATTTAGAATAATAAATCTTTACAACATTTAAAACGATATTTTTGTTAAATAGTTTTTAACAAAATGAGAGACTCTTGAATACAAATAATAGCGGAATAACATTTAATCCGAACTTTATAATATCATGAGAATAAATGGATTCATGATATAATATGTCAAAGGACAGTATACACACCATATAAGAGTGAATTGGTGCATAACAACAATGAGGTCTCAAAAGAAATGTAAAATGAGATGAAATCCATTATAAAGAAGGTATCCTTAAATCAAGGATAAATCAATCTCATAATTATGTGTGAAAAATATAAATACACCCAATATAAGTGTATATTAAGTGTAAAACAATCAAAGGTTATTAACACATATTCAAAGGATGACATATTCAATAACTACATGTTGAACCCAAAGAAATCGAAATTGGGTTAAGAAGTTCCCTTGGTAAAATTCGACAGCCTAGCAGCGTCACATAAAATTTTATAAAAAGGGTTGATGAGAGAGATAAAGGGGATCTAATAACTTGGACATAAAATTTACATAAATAAGGATATAGAAGAACATATCCCAACATAATATTATGTGAATTAAAAGACATAACAAAAGAAGTCTTTTAAAAAAAAAAGGAGGGTGAAAGGTCCCTTTACCGAGTTGGGTAACTTTCAAAAAGTACACCCCATGGAAGAAGGGTCATACAATGAAGATGTAAATACCAATAAATGAAATTATACTATAGAAAGTGTATAATAATGGTCAGTACATACACCACTCAAAGGAAATAGTGGCAAAAGTAGCATAAATGTCACGGGAATAAAAGTGAGATGAAAAATCTCTTACGAAAACTCGGCAGCCTAACGGCGCCACTTAAAACTTCCAAAAATGGGTTTATGAGATCAAATAGGGTCTCCCATAATATGAACATAAAAAATAATTATGAGGAATATATAATAAAATCCCCAAACATAACAAAGAGTAGCTTAAAAGAAGTGACATAAAGGAGAGTACTTAAAAAGAAAGAGAGAGGTTAGATCTCTTACGAAAATTCGGCAGTGTAACGGCGCCACTAAAAACTTCCAAAATAGATTGATGAGAGAGAATAGGGTCTCTCATCATATGAACATAAAAATTACAATAAGATTAATATAAAAGAACATCCCAATAACAAGAAATATGAGCTTAGAAGGAATGACATAAAAGAGTGTACTTAAAAAGAAAGAGAGGAGTAGGATCCCTTACCTCGGGTCCGACTTGACTCGATCGTTCTATAACGTCATGAATAATAAACTTGAGTTAATTTATCTTAACAAACTTTTTCAAGTTCATTATTCCTTTTATATCACTTATTTCCATGTTATAAACATTATGTAATCATTTAAGTTAATAATGTTTGTTTTGTTGATATTTGGCTCTTAAGTCGAAAGTGGACTTCTTACAATTACATGTTGTTCGTGTGGTCAAAGGTTCTTTATATCCAGAATGAAATTCCTGATTTTGATATCATATATATCATATATATCATATATATCTAGAATATACATGTATTTATAATATCACATAATCATTTAGAGGTAAGAAATGAAATGCACCGTTCATGGAGACGGTAAGCCGTACGTACGCATGAACGATACTTTCATTTCTTTGTCATATTAATGGAATTAAAACTAAATGAGAGGTATGTATATTTTAATTCCAGAATTATATTCATCATTTAGATGTATCATTCATCATATATATCCATTATATACATGTACTTATAATAGTACATTACATTTGGGGATAAGAAATGAAATGCACTGTTCATGGAGACGGTAAGCCGTACGTACGCATGAACGCTACTTTCATTTCTATCTCATACTTTAATTGAAATAAATAATAATTATATAGAGGTATATTATAATTCCATTATAACATCATAGATAATAACATTAAATCCATCCTTTATACGTCCCATGTATTGCATTAACGAATCACATCACTTTGAGGGGGCGGTAGTCCGCACTTCCTTAAATGAAGATATCGCGTTTACCCATAATGGAAACCATAATGGTATTCCCAAAATGAAAAGTACAGAAGCTTAAGGAAAACATAAACATATTATATATCATATATAAATATAGTGTCATCTTAATGTCCACCTTTTAAGGTGTTAAAATAATGTTGAACAATCATCGTTTCGGGAGGCCGAAATTTTCCATCCACGGAAACAATATGTTGTTTAAACATTATATATAGGTGTGTGAAAGTTTAGCTTGAATAATTCTTATAAAAACATCCTAGTATATTTATGATACTGTAGTTGTTAGAAAATAAATTAATAAAAAGAGTTTAGGGGGTTGGAGAAGAAAAATAAAACAAAAGGACTCAAGTGAGGACATTACCTTAAAATCGGGTAACTTCTTTTGGTTTGAGCTCGAAGGCTTCCTTGGAAAGACTTATGCCCAAAGAGAGGCTTCAAGGAGTAATATAGGGAATTGGAGAGACAAAATGGGCAGGGGTTAGCCGAGCCAAAGGCTTTGGGAGTGTGGGTAGAATATAGAGGTGGGGGCCTTTTATACGAGGAGAGGAGGGGCACTCTTGGAAAGTAAAGAAAAGTCACATTATTTTAAAATGATATTCGGATTTAAGAGGTCCCACATTGATATAATTCGAGGATAAGGTGATAAGGGTTCTAAATCCACTCATACAATAGGTTTTGGACATGTTTAGGTCTTAGATATTACAATATCTTTCCATTTTATTTAAATCGTTAAATAACGAGGTCATCGCTGCATCATCATGATGTCATAAATAATTTAATTTATTTAATGTCTAAAAATTATAAAAAAAATAATATGATGTATAAAATATATTTAGCTTTCTAATGAATATTTATAGTCAAAAATATTATTTGTATAACGCCATGTAAAAATTGTTTTAGTAAAACATTTCATGTTTGTCTCATTTTTACTTTAACTTTAAATAAAAAGATATTAGTGTCATTTTCCAACCAAAGTGGCTTCATGGGGTCCCCAAGTTGACCCATGGGTTGTCGTGGTCGGCCATGACACATCCAATGAGGTTAGGACATGTGTCAAGTTCATTTCATATTATTAAAACATTATTTTTACCTTAAACTACACTAATTACCTCTAATCGTGATTAAGAACATAAAAGTTACTATTCACCAAAAAATTATTTTAATCTCATTGAACCACATTTTACTTCTTAATGACAACCATGTATGTCGGATTTTTGAAATTCAAAACACAGAAGTGGTAAAATCTCATTTAAACGAAAAATCAGTTTTTATAAGTACCACTTAGTGGTTTCACTATTCATCAAAAATTGAAGTTTTTCAGAAAAATCCCAAAAATTCACCCTAAGATATATTTGATATTCTGAATTCAAAAATGAAGTCTATTTTAAAAAATTCAAAACATATAAGTAACATTAATTAATTTAATAATTAATTCCCGCTGTCAGAGCAAATAACGTGTTTTTATGAAACAATAAGTATCAAAAGATTGACACTAGTTTAAGTCAGATTTCAAAGTGAAATTAATTCCAACAACCACTATTGGATTTAATGGTAAAAATATATTCTAATTTCACTTTAAAATATATTCAAAAGATAATCTAATCATATAAATAAATTAGATCAAAAAGAGGTTTTGAATTAAAATACAACATTTTACACTATTCATTAAAAAATGAACTTTATCAGAAAGATACCAAAAATTTACTCAAAGTAAATTTTTATATCCCGATTCTAAAGAAGAGTTTCATTTGGTCCAATAGAATGTATAAGAGTGAACAAAACTATATTTAATGACGGTTCGCCATCAATGGGCGATAAGTGAACCTTTTGTGAAAACTAGGGCATATACGCCTAAAATTGAATTCTTTCCGTATTTTAAGACTTTATCTTTTATTGGATAAATGGAAAAACATTTAAAAACATATATAATCATATTTTAGTTATTTATATCCATTCACGCCAATACAACAACTACATGTTAACTACCATTTAAAATAATATTATTTTATTTTTAGAGTGCAATGTAAGATTCCCAAGAAACTCGTTATTGCATGTTGGGTATGCCATCAAGCATAGCATCCTCTTTAAAGACATATTAATATTTTATTCACAAATATGGATAAATATGAAAATTTCATATTCTTTATTTACCTGAGGTGTTACAAGTTGAGGTAGCTAGTTGAGAAACCCCTCATTACTCATACAACATGTTAAATAATGTTTTATAGAATGATTCTAAAAAATATATTATTAATATGATTCTATTTAAAGTTTATCTGAAATGAGGATGTGATAAATTTTATTTCAAAAAATGTATTGTTGAAAAAGTCATTAATTTTATACAATTTTTTGTTCATTAATATGATAATTGTATCACATAATAATTAAGATAAAATTTAGTTTAGTTCAAGAATATAAACAACTTGTAAAAATGAAAAAATGATTTTAAAAGTCATAAATTATTAATTAAAAAAATAAAAATTATGGTCAAAATAACATATTTTAATAAAATAATAATATTATATTCACACTTATTTAATTTTTTTAACTATATAATTTTTTAATCAAAAAATTAATTTTATCACTAATATGTGGTGAGAAAAATTGAATATAATAATATATTTTGGGTAAAAATACTTAACATATTTTTAATAATATTTATTCATAAGTCCAAAAGTTAAATTATATTGAACTATTAATTCAAAATTCTGCAGAAATAGTTAAAAAATTCATATATTAGTAAAAATCATTTTTAAATATATATATATATATATATATATATATAAAATTAATGTCACCTAATTGTAAAGATAAATTTTATTTTTCAAGTAAAAAAGTATATAATCAAGGTTCGAAAGGTTTAAATTAATTATATTTTTTTTAAAAATTAATAATTAATTATAACATATGATTACTAGTTAGTTTATATAATATAAATATCTAGGTATTTGATTTATTTAAATATTTCTAAAAATTATGTGGCATATAAATTAAATTAAGTAAATAGTTTAAAATTTAAAGTAAAATGATAAGTAAGGATAAAAACATTAATTTAATTTTACTAAATAGCCTTGTCAATTATAAACACACATCCCTAAAATAACTGGTATAGCCTTGGATGAATCTAACTTTCTATTTTGATCGTTATTTTATCATTTTTTTAATTGAATGATAAAACCAGTAATGGGTGTCATTAAAAACTTTTCATACACAAAATGTTTTATATGCCATTCATATTTTAATAAAAATACTTAATCAAATCTCACCACTAAAAAAACACACTTATCTAGCATTACTCATTTCTGTGCTAAAAAATCACTAATAAAAGTGGTGTTTTATTAGCTCTTGCTAATTTTTTTGATAAAATTAATCCTTTATCATCACTTTTATTAGAACTGATATAAGTTATCTTTAAAAGAAAATTATATATCATTAAAAATCACATTTTAATATTAAAAAATATTTCTATTGATATATATATATATATTTAATTTTATTTAATATGATTAATACAATTCTAAATATTTATTTACTCTTAATTTATAATATATTTAGTGAAAAATGTATTATAAAATAAATAAAAATAAAAAAATTAATAATTTTATAATTATTATAAAATAATATATATTTAACATCAATTTCATGATAGAAAGAAAATTAAAATATTACGAAAAGATGAAAAGGGGGATTAAACTTTAAATGAACATAAATTTTGATCTATGTATCTTTTTGGGCTCCACAAGATGTAAAATTGTAGATTGTGAATAGATCTAAGGCATATAAACTATGTGTGTGTGGGTGGGGGTGGGAGTTTTCCCTGTTAGTTCTCAATCAAAAGGCTTAAAAGGTCTCCAAAACTAAGTTTTTAGTTGGAATGCCGTAATTTTTTACTATTCGATGAAATTTTAACTTCATTTAAGAGGCCCTTATTTTTTTGGTAGAGACTAAATTTATTCTCTAAGTTTACATTCATATGTGTATTCTAATTTAAATTTCTTTAAATTTTTCCTATTATAGTGTTATTTATAAATTAAAATAATATATATATACATATCTTTATATATTTACCTGTAAAAATTTAATTGAATAAATAAATTTCTAATATTTTATACATATAAAATATATATTTTAATATACAATATATATGGAAATAAGAATTCACTATCCATTTAATTTAAATTAATAAATGTGACCATCTTATTTACCTTATAAAATCTTTTGAATATATACACACACATACACGTATTTAAATGTATGTATAATGTTAATATCTAAATAAATGTGTGTGTTCATTAATAAAATAACATATATATTTATATACATATATGTTCTAATATATATATAAAAATAATAATATATATAATACACATAAATATATATATAGATAAACATATATATATATATATATATATATATGTGTGTGTGTGTGTGTGTGTGTGTGTGTATAAACACACAAAACCAAATTTTAAAAATGTATTTAAAATTAATTATATAATTATATATAATTATATGAATAAATGTATAAGTAACGAAGATTAATGAAAGAATGTGTGCATAAATATATATATATATATATATAGATATATCATAAAATATTTAAGAAACATGGATGAAGTAGTGGTAATGGCATTCACTTTGCATTGGGATGTCCCAAGATTGAATCCTTACAACTGTTGGCATAAAAGCATGTGAGTAGGGGTGAGTGCTGATAAAAGGGTGGGGGACAATAATAAATGGGCGGGGGCATTTTTAGTGAGTAGGGGAAAGGGGGATGATAAATTTCTGTTGTTGGGTGTGGGTATTGAAATAATATTTTTAGCACTGATAAAAGTGACTAAATTTTAAAAATTCTTACAGTGTCAACACTTTTATAACACTGATAATAGCCGTTTTAGAACTGAAAAAAGCCTGATCTGTAGTAATGTCTACCAAAATTCATTGATAATAAAAACCATTGATGATATTTCACAATTACATGTTTCAAAACCCAAAAAACCAATAATTTTCCCTAAATATCCCATTCCTTCCTCCCCATTGTTGCCTTATACTCTTTCTGATAACTCTGACCCATATCGCTTCCCCATATTTCTAAAATATGTATGAGCCTCCTCTAGAATGAATATGATATCATCCTTTCTTTCTATTATCTCCTTAAATTATCCTTATTCTGGAACCCACCTCCAAAATCATATTCTCAGAGTATCTTCTTCCAAACACCTATCTCCCAACCATTTATATGTTATTTTGCACTAATGACCCTAGGGGGAAACCATCATTAGGGGTTTTGAATACCCCCACATCGACCATGGTGATAGATTACCCACCAGAGAATCAATCATCGTATCTCTTTGAATATGAAAATTATTCATTTATGCTCTAAACTATTAAGGATTTATGGGGCTTCCTGAGGTCTTGGATTCCCTTATATTTGACCAAGAGATCATGAATAGGTACCTAAATTACTACTTCTCCAACATCAAGTCTGATGGTGGTAAAGAACTATGGGACATTGGTTTATATTAGGGAATAACCCAACCCTACCATAAAAACAATTGAAATATTAAAATAATGTAACATATAATGAATAATGAAAGTATTAATTAAATAAAAAAATCAACATGTGGTAATTTTGATGAGAAAAACCATTCAGTGTAGAAGTTTAAAATAAATGGGGAAATTATAAAATATTCACTAATTATTAGAGTGTGATATTCAAATCAATATCCAAATACAAATTTCAAATATAGTATTAAAATATATGTAAAAACTATACCCCATAGGCCTTTATTGACTCTTTTAAAACTATACAATGAAAACATGTCACCCCTTTGAGATCAATTATGAATATGGAAAATACTTTTGGAACCTCTTTGAAAACCAATTAGATTAACTGGTTTCTCACAATTCTCTATTGAAGCCCTTATACCTAGTTCACTTTTGATTTTTTCTCCTCCAAGAATCCATTATACAACCCCATGTCACTGTGTTCTCAAGCTCCTCAATGACTTGAATTTTCCTCTCACTCAAATTTTTAATGTGTCCAACAAAAAATTATACCACCACATCCTTTTATAAAGACACCAAGTCCATATCTCTAATCAATTCAGCCTACATTCCTTATTTATATCTCTCAATTAATTTTTAGAAAATATCTCCATTAATTTTGTCAAAATATCTCCCTTAACTAATTCTTCTCAATCCAATCATGATGTATATTAAAAAATATATGAAATTAAAAAAAAATTAAAATATTCAAATGAGTTGAACCATAAAATTCTCCCCCTTTAACACAAAAAATAAGGATATATCATCCAATATACTCAGTAAGATTGAAATATTATTGATATCACAATAAACATTAACCTATGTATAAAATATGATAATAACCTTTTTTAAATTTAACAAAAACTTAAAATCCCCCTATGAAAAAAATTAAAACAATGAAGTCTACATTATACCTATATTTTTATTTTCCTTCCAAATAAGACTAGAACCAATAACATTTAACTCCCTCATAATAGGGAATGCCACATAATCTAGAGTACCTTGATCTGTAATTTTAATCTTTTCATCACAACTGATTCTCTTTAAAGAAAAATAATTATGTGTAAGATAAAAAACATATGAATTGATCTTTTTTAGTTTCTAAACATTATTCATCCTAGTTTATGATCTTTAAATCAAATGATAAAATCATCTATGTGGAAAATTTGTTGAATCCTTCTTTGAAACTATTGTCCCCACTTCATCGCACTCCTTTACCTTAGTCCCATAAAATGGTTCAACCATTCTACCCTACACATAAAACATCAAACATATGACCATATGTTATCATTAATCTCTAAATGAACACTTGAATCCATCATTATCTAGAAAATAAGTAGTTAAATTTTTTTTACGCATACCTAGAATATGTCACATATCCTTCAACATTGGTACACAACTTGCATTTATAGTGATGTAAATTCCACCGAAACCAATGACACTAGAAAAATATTTATATCCCAACATCAAGCTACCAAATCCACACTATTCATATGAAAAAAATAATTCTATATTTTGTGTAATATGGTATGAAACTACTGAATCAGTCACCCATTTTTTAAAGATCTATCCTATGACAATCAATTCCAAATGAAAATAATTCTCCATCACCCCTGAATAAGACTATAACGAATTTCGATGTCCTTAGAATTGATGATATGCCTCTAATTTTGTTATTTAAGCTTCCATTTACAAGATTTATATAAATTCTTCATGTTACCCTCTTTGTCATAATAAAATCACATGAATTTTTATCCATATTCCTCTAATAAGCTTCTATATTATTGTTCTTTCACCAAGACTTATTCTTTAACAATGACGAAATCACATCATCCAACTTCTGAGTATCTTTTCCGAACAACAATGGGGTGATGGTATTATCATATGAATCTTGAAATTAACCTAATATAAAATAGATATATTTTTTGTTTAAATTTTAATAAGTATCGCATTACCTTTATCATTGATCTTGACCACCACCATAGGAATCACCATCAAAATTTTAGTAAAATTTTCTAGATGGTTACTTAAATTTTCGTTCTTTGAAATTTTAAAATGATACAATTGTTTATAAAAATATAAATGACTTAAAAGGGAATTTAATTCATACCTTATTTTAAGATTTAGCCAAATCTCCTCTAGATATATCATATTTATCACCTATGACATTGTATTATATTTTAAATGAATATGATTGGTTCTTGTTTCCAAATTTCTCATATCCTAAAAATATAAATCATTCATATTCATTATATTATATTATTTTTTCGTCAGTGTATTCATTATAATATCAATATTTGAAATATTTTTTTACCATTATCTACATAGGTTAAAATCATTTTCCTATTAAATAGATAAATGTGGATTGATATACTCTAGCATTAATTAGCCATATTAAATCAATAATAAAAATAGGTAACCTGTTTATAATAATATTATTCAAGGAATAACCTAATATTTACTCTGATGAACTCACTTGTTAAAAAAAATTAGTGAGAATCTTTAATGAATGATTAAGTGAAAATTTGATAGAAGAAATAAAATCGACATAAAAGATATTTATCATGAATAAACCTTTATTATTGAGGGATAAAAACAATAAAAACAATTAAAAATATACTATTAATTATAATGTACAATAATAAAGTAAATACTTGAGATTTTATTTCAAATATAGCATAGAAAATATATCACAACCATACACAAATATTCAGTTATTATATCTCTAAAAAACATTCTATGAAAAAAAATCACCACTCAGAAATAAAATTTGAAAATGTGACATCATTGTGACACCTTTTATAAAACTAAATGCATTCAATAGTTTTTCACCACTAACTACATAAAAACTTTGACCTGGTGAACTACCTAGGATTATTTATCTTCTATGAAGTCACTTCACAATCCCTTACCACTACATTCTCATTCCCCTCCATAACTTGAATTTTTTCCCTCACATATCCTTAATGTGTCATGCTAATACATAAAATTTATATATCTAATTAATATAGTCAAGATTCCTTTTTATCACTCCATTAATGAAAGAAATATCACCATTAATGTAAATAAAATTGATCAGTTAATTAATTTCTTCCTATTTAATCTTGAAGGATTTAAAAAAAATATAAGATTTAAAAAATTTAAATCACTAGATGGTTTAAACCGTAATATTTTTTGGTGAAAAAAATGATCAACCTTTTTACTTTTCCCTATTCATCACCCAAAACTCCATATGAAATGAAAAATGGTTAATCCTGTGATCATATTAAAGATATTTATGAGGAACTAAATATGAATATTAAGAGAATTAATGAAGACATGAGTCTAAATTTCATCCAAATACATCATGTTATTATGTATGTACTCAAACTAAAGTCCTCATTTATTCAATGATTAATTATTATTTTTATGTTCCCTATATTACAACTTCCTTTGATAGTGATTAGTGAAGAAGGATATTATAGGGTATTGCACCTTCTCTTGAATTTTTGCTGGGAGAATCATTCATCAAATCCTTATCATTTAAAATTTGTTACTATCATCACCCTGATACAGTCCTCCCCTTTCTCTATTCATCCCAAAGATAAAATAATCAAATTGATTAGTTCTTAAAGTCATTATCTTTCTCATTTCCATTATTTTACCTTCTTGATTTTAGGTTTCAACTTCATTCTTAAGGAATTATCAAAAAATATCCTCATATTCTAGTACTAGATAGTGACATGTGTTAGCAACAACCTAATATTTTTTATTCATGAATCTCACCCATTTTTTTGGCCAAAGGATTGTCAAGTAATGTGGGGTGGGTGTTGATCACACATAATTATTAAAAATGAACTCTTAGTGGATTAATTTCGTCATCATATATCTCATATATTATTCATTTGAGAGATATTTGGATGTTTAGTTTTTCTATATATTTAAGAGAGAATATTTCATGTTTTTTCTCATTACAATAATGGGAGGAAGTATATACCAACATAATTATTGTGAGATCCAACTATTTACTTGTAGTTTTTTACCCATCATCATTTTTGTTGATTTTCTACATTACATCTAGTGTTGATTATTTTCCACATTTTTACACTTTATTTTTTATCTTATATCTACTATTGAACTATTAGATAATCATTTTTTGTCTCAATAGTTGGAATCAGAGGGAGGTTCTATCATGGTCCTATTTAAATATTTTGGATTTTACTAATACTAATTAATTTTAGTATGATTTGTGATTACGATCCTAATTTATCTTTGAAGTCAATTTTTTTAGATTTATACGTATAAATGTGTGAAATAGTGGTGAACTTAGATATATTGTATTTATATATAGTGAGAGAATTTGAGAATGAATGAATCAATGAGAATGATTTTCCATTATGTAAAATTATGATGTAAGGGATGTTGTGAAGGATGATTGTCAACAAAAAATTAGAAAAAAGATGTCAGGTGTGGCAGGTGAGAAAAGTGATAATATTGATAATAAATTGATTTTTAAAATCTATTTGGATTCAGATGATGGTGTCTTATCATCCATTTCAACGAAATATCTATCAAATGAAACTTGGTATCATCTAATGAACCTATACGAGTCTAAGACATTGTACACAATATTTTCTTTAAGATTATATTTTACACTCTTCTAATGGTGAAGTCATTAATATTGGTCAAACAAATCAAAACCCTTAATATCATATTCACTCAACTAACAATAATATGATACATAATAGTGGATACTAAGAAAATAAAGATTCTAATACAAGGTTTTATAGATTAATATTATATATTCAACATTAAGATCACCAAAAATATACTCATGGATATATTTCTATTCCTTGAAATTATAGCTAAGATTCTTGAAGAATAAATTTTTTAAAATAATAATTATTACAAACATGAAAATTATCTCCAAGAGAAGGATCTAATAATTAAGATAGAAATAAAAATTAAGTTTTGTTCTAGTGGTATTTTTAATCATATAATAACTATTTCTAGGATAAAGAAGAATAATGTCAAATGTTATAGTCGTAGAAATAACATGAACTTTAATAATGAATGTTAAAATTAGAAAAGTGGTGTAGTTAAATCTCACAAAAATTTGGTAATTACTTCTTAAAATGGATATATACTAGTTAGTAAAGTGGTGAAACCTGCTAGAGGTCGATAACACCTCAATGTTATACAAAAAAACATAGGATAAACATGTTACATGATGAATTTAATGGAATGGATTTATCAATATGAACCTATTTGAAAGAAAGAATCTATCATGAGACCATTTTTAAAATTTTATCCCCAAAAAAATGTAACATAGTGGTACCCAAGGTTTTCTATTGAGGAGGTTTCTTACTAAATTAAAAAACAATTAATTTTTTTCTTTATTTTATAATTATCTCATAAAATTTTGTATTTTATGGTTTTGATGAAAAAATAAATGAATGAAACTAAAAAAAATCAATTAAAAATAAATAAGAGTATACAATTTTGAAAACAAGAAAAAATTGATTGGGAAAGAGTAAAAAATTTGATTTTAAGACAACAATAGAAAATTTTCAACCCTTTTAACACTCCATTATTCCTTGCCAAAAAATATTACTAGATTGAATTTTCTTAATGAACACTTCGAAACCTCTAAGTGTATACCTAAATATTCCTAGAAACCATACAAAGAAAAAAATATGGGTGTTGATCCTCCTATGAAAGTGATTCAATTAATAAGATAGATCTATGAAATTAAACCTATTTTAACACACCAAGATCAAAATAAATACCTCATATAAGAATTTTAAATAGTAAGAACTACTGATTTACTTTAACATATTTGAACCATAACCTAGAGAAGTTTAGAGTAAAATTTATTCAAGAGATAAAACAAATACCTTCATTAAAAAATATAATTTCTTGATAAAATTCAATAAAGATACAATAAATACAACTAACTTATAAGGGAATAATACTCATGTCTCCACTTCCATGATTGGTTTGGAGTTTATCAAGACATGGTCAGATTAACTCTCATTCTATTATTCTATTTACTTCCTACTCAACTACCTAGATTATAGCAGTACTATGCATATAACTCTCATTTGTAGTGTAATATCTTTATCCTCCTCTAATTATTCTATTCATAGACTCTATATATATATATGATGGAGGTAAAAATATTTTTAAGTGAATACAATTAAAATTATTCCTGGGGAACCTCCATGAACATACAACAAATTTTCATGTTCATCCTATAGGTGGTGTCATCAAGGTTTCCTTCTTTATGTGTATGGTCACATGAGATATTCAAATGGGTTATACCTTTAATCTTCTTTAAATACTCTCACACTTCATTTCAACTTCATTTTCCTTTTAAATGAGATCAAGTGGTTGAGATTTGGTCTAGCTAGAATATTTTGGTTAGAATCCTCATATCTACTATTTCTTGAAATTTTTGAATATAAAAAAGTCATATTTGACTCTTCAGTCCATAATAATTTCATTACATATAAACATTGAAGACTTATAGGATAAAAAAGTTACACAATCTTGGGACTCTAAGTTATTTTGAAACCCAAGAGATTCTCAGAATAATTTGGAAATCTTATGTAATTGTTGTAAAAGACTCATGAGATTATTAGACATGTCTTATGGGTTGGAAAAAAGTTTAACATGACTCCTAAATGTCATACAAGAAGAGTCTTATGAATTCGAAAAGTCTTATGGGATTCAAAAGTCATGTGAAATTCAATTAAATGTCATAAAAATATAGAATTAACTAAAATATAGTCTATTTAAAGTTCAAAAAAAAAATTCATTATAAAAACACTAATGAAAATATGTCTTGTTCAATTATTTCCAAAAATAATTAAATAAATTAAAAAGAATAATTTTTTTATTATTTTAAAAATATTTCCCAAAATTAACCAATAATATTAAAATGATATAATTCATTGAAAAATTTCAAAATTATGAGGTTTAAATCCTTCAAATTCAAATAATAAAAAAATAAAAATATCAGTTTTATCAATTTTTCCCCACCTCGAGGACAATTAAACATCAAAATAAATACCAAAGTAAATTCCAAACACATGCCCATGAGATCCACTAATTCAACACCAATGCATTAGAAACTATTATTCATACAAAAAATATTTTATTTAAAATTCTACATTATATTTATTTAATCCATTTATACTTTTTTCATCCTTCTATAGACACAAAACACTCACCTAATTATGATTTTTCTCCCATCACACAATTTGAATTTTGTTTTATATAAGTTTTTCTCATCTAAACAGATAAATGGGTTACACTGACCTCGATTTTTCCCAAGTATCCACTCAAATGAGTCATGTGATTTTGTTAATCATGAATAATTTTCAATGTATTTAGATTTCAAGGGATGATATATTTTATATTTCAAAAACACCTCTATTTGAATAAAGAGGTATAAAAATTTTTAATAAAAAATGAATGATTCAGTTTTCACTTCAGAATGTCCTTATCCTTAATACAATTATAAAGTAATCAATTATAAATATATTTATAATTAAAAAGGATAGTTTACATATTTTTCATTTTAGTATCAAAAAATTTTCTACTAAACTACCTTCAATAGAATTTAATTTCTAATTTAAATATTTTCAAATTCTTTATAAAATTATTTTTAAGGTAATGAGGGTTATTTTAATATTTAAATATTTTGTGAAGTCCCAACCATTATTTTTAATGGGTAAATTTATTTTACAATTCTAAAATTTTATTTTTGTTATCTTTCACTCAACATCTTTTTTTCATCATTTTATTTTTATAAATTTTATTCAATTCAGCTTCAATAAAATATATTTTATAAACATATTTCTATATTCAAAAAAAACTTCTTAGACATAAATATTCCTCCCAAGGTAGACTCAAATGATGCATCAACCCACACTACAATAATCACTTACACCTAAGTTCAACCAAATCGTGCAATTTTACTTTTACAGTGGATTGTATAGGTATTAAAGGTTTATAATATGGATGCATAATAGGTTTTTCATGACATTATAAGGGCTAGTAAGGATACAATACAAAAGGAATACATGAATAAAAAGTATCTTTTTAAAATGTGTATTTTAAAATCAAAGAATTACTTTAATAATTTTCAATAAAAGTTCAACAAAACTCTGTATTTTTGATATAAATAAATCAACTTATGGTCAAATAAAGCATTGTTTATATAAGGAACCGACCTTAAATATTTCATAAAAATGATAATTCAACTAGAATACATTTATTAAATTACCAAAGATCTTTTTTGGTTTAGAGTTGTAGAGAATTAGGTCATAAACCATACCTGAAAACCCATAACATACAAAGTGGATACTATTAAAACAATATCCATTTCTTTCAGAATAAAAAATTTATTAATAAAACATGAATCCATTTCATGAAAGATCATCCCAATTTTCATATCGGTTTCTTATTTTTTCTTACCCCTCCTTAAAAAATGTGATTTTTATAAAACATGTGATGTGAAAAAACTTATCAATAAGGGACATAAAAAAGAGAGAAAATGTTATTCCATGAATACTTATAAACATATAAATAATTTTCAAAAATATATACTTCTCTCCCATTAACTATCATATAGTTACTTTTTGAAAACATGAGATTCCATGAAACATAGAAAACATCACTAAACCATTTAGGTATATTTGGTAATTATTTAACTAATAATGTAACCATTGAGACTACATATTATTTTTAACCCTAATGGATACCTTATAATGTAACCCTCATGACTACCATATAATGCAACGCTCACGGCTACCTTATGGTGTGACCATCGCAGTTACACTTGGAATAACCATGATAATGAACTTAAAACATAAACATAACCAATTAATTGGAGGGAGATATAGGTCCCAACCTTCATCATAAAAAAATCCCAATAACTAAAATATAATCATTAAACAATAATACATGCATAAAAACATTCCATTTGAATTTTTAAAAAATTTGAAATTTAAAAGATTTGTTTTTAAATAAAAGTCTTTTACCTCGGGTTCATATTACATAAAACATGTTACAAACACCTATATAATGGTTTAATTATTGTTATTAATATATTAAAAAACTAATCCCATGTTTATTATACTTTATATAAAAACATAATAATAACTTTCCACCAATTTATTAATATTGTTTTGTTATTTCCATTATTTCGAGTGTGTTCTTTTCATGGTTTACATGATCGATTCGTAATGGATTTTCGTATCGAATAGAATAAAAACTAAAAAAGTGGAAATAAATGGTATTATTGTATTTCCATAATTTTAAATGATACCATATAAAATGTTTTCTGATATTATGATGAATCATTAGATAAAACATTAATGAAAATTACTTAGTTTATTTTGGAGGTTTTTTTACTACCATCATGAACATATATCATTTTATTTTAAATTTTGTTTATATAATGGTTATAAAAATATATATAAATTATAATATAAATAATAAAATCTTATTTAACCATAATAATGGTTTTATGACCATCATTTAAGGAAATAATGGGAAATTAATGTTTATCATCCACGATGGTAGTAAATCAACACATCAGAGATGATGTTCTCATTTTTAGACTAAAAGGGGAAAAGAAGATGATTGATTATTGATTTTTCTATAAACCTGAATAAATTAAATTATATATAATATAATGTATTTTTAATTCCACTTATATAATGGGAGGTGAGGAGAGAATAATAAGAGAAAATAAATTAATAGGAAAATAAAAGAAAATGAAAGAGGATTTTACCTCTTGAATTATTCATGTTGAGAACCTCCTTAAGGCCCTTGGTTTTGGAATTTTGGTGAGAATAGAATGTATTGGATGTGGGGAATAGGCTTGGTATGGGAATTGGGTAGAAATTAAATAATCTACAAGGCTTTGAGGTTCTATAAGAAGAGGTGGTGAGTGGTGGTATTTATATTGGAGGAAAGAAGAGTTTTTTATTTTATTTATTAGTTAATTATTTTGGATAAAGGCTATGAATAACTTGAGAATTTTAAATAAATATATTTAAATAATTGATGATATTTATATATTATGGTTCTTATATTATGCATGATTTCTTTAATTCATGTATTTGGGTAATAATTTAAATACCGTAAATTATCGTATTTCACTATTCAGCAAAACATTCAACTATTTTAAAAAAATCAGAAAAAATTAACCTAACCATTTTTGGACATATAGAATTAAAATATTAACTCAGTTTTATGAAAATAATTTTCTAAATATGAATAATTTTATTTTTAATTAAAATCATCATTTATTCGAAAAATAATGTTTTTAAATTATAACTGATTTTAAAAGACATTAAAAATTTAACTAAGGTCTCAGAAAATTATATTATAATAAAAATACAATAAAATATTAATTTATTATTATATTTTATGAAAATAAATGTCTTTTTAAATCATTATATTTGTTATAAAATTGTAATTAAACAGTTATGATTTACAAAAATACCTACACTTAATTAATCATTTTCGAAACATTTATTAACTTATACATTGATATAATTATATTATATTTTAATTTATAAGATGGATTAATTTTATTTATACTTTCTTATGTGAGGTTACTATTCTATTGGGTAGATTAATATTATTAATTTACTTCTTTTTAGAGACCCTAGCTTGACGTACATAAACATTACATTTCTTTTGCGGAATACTTAATACATGACACAAACAGATGCCCATAGACCGTTTTAGTTTATTGTCTTTGGAATCTCATAAAGTAATCTTCTAATCATGGTGAAAGATCTTCAATGTATCCTATAAAGATCTTCCCATTTTTTTCTTACCTAAAACCATTATTTATTTCCTGAGGAAAAGAAAACATAAAAAGGGTGAGCTCAAATGCTCAGTAAGGGTAAACATGGAGAACATAAAACAAACCATATACATTTGAACGTAAAAACATGAACATAAAGTTTAAACATCAAAATCTTCAGTCATGAAATAAATATTTGTAGTACATAAGGCATAGATCATAAAGAAAAATTATCCATAATAGAATAGTACTGGAATAAAAAAATGTAATTGTGGAAAACTAATAATCACATAATATTATTTTTATAGTATCTAAGACATTGCTGCCAAGACCATCATAGTGGAAAAATTCCATTACTAAACCAGGTTTACGTACCATTCTACCCTTGTATTACTGAACTAGATTTACTTTCTAATCCAATAATGTCTATCTCATGAGATATAAATGATTACCCAATTTATTAGAGAGAGATATAGGTCCCACCAATATTATAATGAAATTATTCTTACATATTACAGAAAACATAAATCATTTATCACAGCATAACCCAAGAAATAAAATGGGTTTCTTAAATATCATTTTATCAGAACATAATCCATATAAATGATCATTCCATCATTAATGGAATCAAATCATAGTAATAATAAGGATAGAAACATAACCATATTTATTAATGTCATCTTAGATGGAAAATAATTTTGATAAAACATTTGAACTTAGTTCTTAAGGAAAATATCCTTTCTTCTTCAAAAATGTTTTCTTTTCTCAAAATGCCATTTAATTTTAAAATAAAATAATTTAGTTGAAAATAAACTTGAAATAGTGTTAAGGAATATTGTTTTAAATAAGGCATCATGAAACCTTAAAAACACATTCATTCCATATAAGTTAAAGATACATTCTCTTTATAATTTTGCTGGAAATGTCAAAAAGTACCTCATATGGTAAAAAAAAGAAATAATCCTTTCATATGATGTAGTATAAGTAAAAAAAGTGTAAAAATGAATTTAAAAAATATATATATAAATAGTAAAAATTTTATAAAAACATTATTTTAGAAAACATTGACATGGATTATAAATATATCCCCAGTATATACTTACGTATAATCAATCTCAGATAAAAAATGAAATTGCAAAATTATCCCTTACCTTTGGTATGATTTCTTCTATACGTGTCTGATACTCCTATAAAATGGGTTTAAACATATTATTAAATTGTAATGGAACCATATTAATATTTATGATATCATATATGATTCACTTACGACTTTATATTACCCGTCCATTTGTTAATTCCATGTTAAAGGAACATTTTGGGTAATAATCGTTTTATTTATCGTACATGTTTTGAATTTTTATTCATGATATTATTACTTATATCCTAATTTACATACTTATTGAATTTAAAACATGATTTATATATCATATATATTCAGTATATAAATTTATATATAATAGATATATAAATGAAATGGAATACATCGTTCATGGAGACAGTAGGCCGTATGTACACATGAACACTGTTTTCGTATCCTTATTGAATTGAATCGAAGTAAGTAAATGAAATATATATATATAAATAAATATAATAGAATAATTATTTCATATATTTTATGATTATTTATTATATATAATTTATAATCATTCTTTAATTGTTAACATGGAGAATAAATCTCATCGCATTGTGGAGACGATGAGCCGTACGTACACATGAGTGATGATATCGTTACCATAGTTGGTGAACGATATTGAAGTGGATGGTGTATAATATCATAGAATTATTATCATGTTATAATAATTATATATAGTTATTATTTACACCATTATACCCATCCAAGTATGGTGGTGGTGAAAAACAGATTACACCATGGTGTGGAGACAGTTAGTTATACGTACGCACATGTGGTGATTTTTTCTGTAGGATGGATAAAAGGTGAAAAAGTTTTGTTTAATATTAATAATAATAAATAAATATATTAGTGATACTTATTTTATTAAATTTTAATGAAAAAACTAATGAAGATGAAGTATAATAAAAAATAAATTTAAAAGAATCAGAAGAAGAGATTACCTCTTCCTCAACACGCCTCCTTTAAATTTCCACTTAGGGCACTAGAGTTGGTCTTTTGAGAAGACCAGTACCTCTAAAATGTAACTAGGGAATATTATAAAATAAATGGGTAGGGTTTTTCTAACATTTAATGCTCAAAATTGTGTGAATATTAGAGGGAGGAGGTTCTCTTTTATAAGTGAGGAGATGGGAACTTTAGGAAACTCTCAATATATTAATTTATTATAAATTAAATTTAGATTAAAAATGGCCCAAAACTTATTTAATTCTAAGATAAGATGATTTTTGTTTGAATAACAATCATACAATAATTTTTAGATAAGTTTGGAATATTTTTTTATCCGTATCTTTTTGGTTTAACCCTTATTTTACCCTTTTTAATCTTACAGGGATATCAGGATATTTAAACATTGTGGATTAATGCTACTTCCATATCATGTAAAAAGAACCAAAAAAGTTATTTATGATATATTTGGACTTATATTGACAAATTGGATTAATATTATATTTTTATGAATTTGATATCATTTAATAAACTATTTTATGTTTTAAGTTATAAATTATGTCAATTTTCGACACTATTCTTACTTGACTTTTTTTAAAAAAATTTATAAAAAACTTATTCCATCAAACCAAAGAAATTAACACATTCTTAATATGTTTATGTAATCCAGAAAATTCATTAATGGAACCAAAATCTTTAAATGAAATTTATTTTAATATTTATAAATTCATTTTTTTGAATCTTTAATTAATGAGGTAATTACTACATCATAATAGTTTCATAAATAAATATATTTATCTAATGTATAAAAATTATAAATAAAATACCATGATATGGAAAATATTTTTAGATTTATAATGAATATATATAGACATATATATTATTTATATTACCCTTTATTAAAATTGATTTGTTAAAATATATATGTTTAGGTTATAATTATCTTTACTTTAAATTAATTCTTATAAAATGTCATTTTCACATCCAAGTGAATCCATGAGGTCCCAAAATTGACCCAAGGATGTCCATGGTCAGAAATATCTCATCCAATATGATTAGGACATTTGGTAGGGTAGTTTAATATTATTATAATATTATTTTTTACCCTTATTTACCAGATTTACCTTTTTAACCATAGTAAATAAAATAATTACTGAAGTTACTATTCATAATGTCAAAAAATTAAAAGTTACTATTTAGGAAATTTGAACCTTATGATTAAAAATATGGAATTAATTTTTCCTAATTAAAAACAAAGAAGTTGCAGTAATTAATTTAAAATTAATTCTCATTATAAAAACCAAAAAGCGGGTTTTTTAAGAAGTAAAAACTATCAAATGATTGACATGTTTTTAGGTAAAATTTAAAATTAAAATTACTTAAAATGACCCAAATTTTATTAAATGATAAAAATATAATCCTGTTACACTATAAAACCACTTAAAATTATAATATGACAATATATATAAATTATATGAAAATGTAGTTTTGACTTAAAATGCAGTATTTTTCACTATTCAATAAATTTGAATTTTATCATAAAAATACCAAAATTTCATCAAAATAAATTTTTATGTCTCTATTCCAAAGAAGAAGTTAATTTTTTCAAATAAAAATTATAAAAGTGTCAAAAACTAGATTTAAAATCGGTGTGCCATCCAAAGGCAGTAAAACTGCATTATTTGAAAAATACTCCTTTTATCTGGAAAATGATTTTGTTCTCACAAAATGTTTTATAAAATATTTAATATGAATTATAATGTTATATAAAATTAAAAATGTGGTTAATACTATTTATAATGGCCAGTTATATAATATTTTAATAATATATTTTTGTTTAGTGAAACTCAATATTGTGTACAACGTAAACTATCGAGAAAAGTCGCTCTTTCATGTAACTCAAGACAAGTCAGTGTTGTGTGTAGTGAAAGATTCCTTTGGTGTTGCATATAAAATAATCCAAACTTAGTTAATTTATATATTGAATAAAATCTATACTCAGTGTTGCGTAACATGAATTATATCAAAGGAACCTGAAATTGTGTGCAACACATGCCAAGAATACTGTTGAGTATACTACAAGCTAATACGATATTGTGAATAGTGAAATGTAATCATGGTGTAGCGTACAATAAAAGTCATCAAAGATGTTGAAATAATATATAAAATCTTGGGGTGTTACATTCTACCCCCTTAAAATGAATTTCACCCTCAAAATTCGTTTGGGGTTATAAATGTTTTACTACCACTATTGGAAAAATGGCATTTACCCACTGTTCAAAACCAAGGGTATAGCCTCCATAACTGTGGGTATAGCCTATACCCATAGTTTTGGGAACCATGGGAAACTGAGGCATCGGGCTAGGTCCCCGACCTATACCCATAGTTTACAAACCATGGGTATAGCTATTTTTTATTGTGTCATAGGCATATACTCATGATTCAAAAATGTGGGTATAAATATCACTAAAATTACTATACCCACCATTCCAAAAACTGTGGGTACAAAATAGCATTAATATGAATCAAATAGCATTAAAATGCAGCCACTGGGTATTGATCCTGCGACCTGCATCTCGACACCCTACAGATATACCAACTCATCCACTTAACTTATATATATATATATATACATTTGAAAATATATATTAATATATATCGTCTGTTATAGAAAGAAATCATTCATCCAGTATTGATCCTGTGACCTTTTACTCGAAATCACACAGTCTCACCAACTCAGTTATGTTAATTATGTTTCTGTTAATATATATCTACCCAATAAAATTAATTTCAACTACTTGTAGAAAACAATAAAAGTGGGTTTCGAACCCCTACTATAGCAATGCCGTTGAATTCCATTAGCACTAGGCCAATTATAGTTTATTAAATATTTGGGTATTATATATATATATAAATTTAGAAACTGGATTAAATAAAGATACACACGGAAGTTTAGAACTCACATTTTTCTCCTACAAGGTAGAACCAGCTTACCAATACACTAAACATAATTAATGTTCTATTTAAATTTATTATTATTATATATATATATATATATCCACTAAAAAAATAAGAGACCCTATACCCACGGTTCATTAAAACCATGGGTATAGGTCCAAGCTATACCCACAATTTGTTAAAACCATGTGTATAGACTTTAATACCAAAGGCTATACCCATGATTTCTATAAACCGTGGGTATAGGTGGAATCTATACCCACATTTTATGAAAACCATGGGTATATGTATATATAGTGAAGGCTATACCCAAAGTTCATGAAAACCTTGGGTATAGATGCCACATATACCCACGGTTTACATTGAACCGTGGGTATAGGTTTTCCCACAGTATTCCTATGATCCCTTTTGGCTTCCCGTGCGTACCCAGGTACCCTATACCTATAGTTTAGAAAAAACCATTGGTATATGTTAGAAAATTGCACCTATACCCATGGTTCATGGAAACTGTGGGTATATGTGAGTCTATACCCACAGTTTTTCGGAAAAATATGGGTATAAAGCCATTTTATAGTAGTTTAAATGAAATTTGTGCTGATTTAAGATACCATATGATTCATCAAATAAGAGGGTACTAGGATAACATTTTTGGTTTATGAAAATAGTGGGTATAGGTGAGTCTATACCCCCGGTTTTTGGGAAAACTATGGGAATAGACCCATTTTCCAGTAGTGTACATGAAATATGTGCTGATTTAAGATAATATCTGATTCATCATATAAGAGGGTACTAGGATAACATCTTTGGTTATCATGTTCCTTTCCTTAAAGTTGAAGGATTTTTCATGATAATAAATACTTACTTGATTTTGGTATAATATCATCATTGTTCATGCCTTGAATAATTTCCAATTCATCTCTAATTTAAATAAATGAATTCAAGTTTTTCATTCCTGAAGTATTAGTAGATAATTCGATGGAATAATAGGTCATTCCATCCATCTAAACATAAAGGTCAGCATAAAAAATCAGATATGCATAATTTTTTTTATAGTGAGATAATAAATTAATCTAACAAACTTCAACCAAAATATAACTTATACAATCCATAAATAGATAACATTAAAATCATTTAAAAAATATAAAACATATAAATATGTTAACTAAATCGATATAACATTTATCTCCCATATCTCATAAGGTAGTTCTTGGTTGTCACATTCCAAACTTGTGAATACCTTAATCATGTATTCTCTTAAGTCAGAGTAACAAATCGAATTGCCAGAAATCCTTATTGAAAACATGAATGTTTCCTTATACCAAATCTTATTGGATATATCCCTCATGTTCCAAAAAGTTATATACTTCAACCATGATAGAATAACCCTCTTGTCAATAACTCCGTAATTAGATCTCAATAAACAAGCATCATCTAATTTACTTGTTTAAATCAAAAATATATTTGTCCAAACATCATTAACAAAACAATATGGGGGCATATTAAGGGTTATCTTCTCCTTAATAATGCATTATCCAAGTATATAACCTTACCCTTGAATCAAATTTTTTATCCTTATAACTGTTCAACACTTCCTTTCTAATCCTTAATGAAAACTTTATACTGAAAACACTCATATATTTCAAGATTCATATTACATAATCATTGAAGTATGGAACATATACACCTCAATCATCCAACTTTATCCTTAAACCATTACTCAAGATCGATCATATTCTTATGTCAGAAAATATGAATAATTTCTTAAGGTTTCTTATCATCAATATTCTTAGGTTTAATGTAAAAAATACAGGAGGAACATCACATACCTTTCACAAATCTCTTTCAATATATTTATCCTCAGTAGTATGACCAATACTCATACCATCATCAGGATTCTCTTCCTGATATTTCATCTTAGGAAATAGAACTTCATAATTCCCATAATTTCTGCATTTGAAACATTCACTGGTTATATATGTTCTTGGTAGTTCTGGTTATTTACTAAAACCAGAAAGTAAGGTGCGAGATATACATATCAGAGATTAGAAACACATAAATACAATAAATTACTTATAATATTTCAATCTATGATATCTTCAGTTTAACCCTAAGTTTGTCATGATTATCACAAAAACCCTAGGATTATGACCTACACTTGACTTATCCTTAGGATATCCCTATAAATATCCTTAGAAATATCTCTAGGGATCTCACTAATGTTTTTATGTTCTATTTTCCAAAGGTTGACTAAACCTTCTCTCTAATGCCAACTGTAGAGACCCTAGTTTGACTTACATGGACATTACATTTCTTTTACAGAATACTTAATACATGACACAAATAGATTCCCAAAGACTGTATTAGTGTAGTGTCTTTGGAAACATAGAACGTAATATTCTAATCATGGTGAAAGATATTAAACATCTCCAATAAGGATCTTCCCCTTTTGTTTTCCAATCTAAAAACTTTCATTATATCTTGGGGAAAAGAAAACATAAAAATGGTGAGCTCAAATGCTCAGTAAGGGTAATCATTGAGAACATAAAAAAAACATATAAATTTGATCGTAAAAATATGAACATAAAGTTTAAACATCAAAATCGAGAGTCATAAAATAAATCATGGCAGTACATAAGGCATAGATCATAAAGGAACAGTAAAAATGATAAAATAGTATTGGCATAAAACATGTAATTGTGGGAAACTAATAAGTAGAAAATATGATTTCCAAAGATTCCAAGGCATTGTTGTCAAGACCATCATAGTAGAAAAGTTCTATTAATGAACAAGGTTTACTTGACATTCCTGCCGTGTATTATTGAACCATATTTACTCACCATTATAATAATGTCTATATCATAAGATTAAAATATTTACCTAATTCATTGGAGGGAGATATAGATCGCACCTATCTCATAATGAAATCTTTCTTACTTATGCCACAAAACATAAATCATTCATCAGAGCATAACCCAAGAAATAAAATGGGTTTCATAAATATCATTTTATCATAACATAATCTATATAAAGGATCATTACATCATTAATGGAATCAAATCATAGTAATAATAAGGATATAAAGATAACCCTATTTAAGATCATCATCTTATAGGGAAAATAATTTTGATAAAACATTTGAACTTAGTTCTGGATGAAAAATATCCTTTATTCATCGAAAATGTCATGACCCGTCCCCCAGGGACCATATCGTGACTACCCCAAGCCCGCCTTCCATAGGCCAGGGGCTGGTTACTAACACCAAAGGCATAAATCCCTAAATTGGGAAGGCATTTCCTTTATTACAGTAACCAAACACATCATAGTACACAACTAGAAGCAAAAATACTAAGTAAAACTGTAAACAAAAGAAGTGTTGGAATGTAAAAGGGGCCATAAATACAAGCCCAACAGGAAAGTACAAGTAAAACTGAAAGAAAGTTCAACTAAAGAAAAGTAAAGCAGCTACTAGTTCATCCTTTGGGGTTCCTACATGAAGGGTAGGTATAAATGGCCTCCTCAGCACTTCCGTCCATCCATCTCCTCCGTGTACCGTCACATCAAGTGGTCCACCTCAAAGTACTGTCCAGTCCTGCTACTCTCTACCTCAGTCAGCGTTGTCCATCATCTGTAACCAACACAACAAGGTGCGGTAATAGTCCGTGCAGGGGTGAGTATAACGATACTTAGTTGGGACCTCAATACCCTCAAGGTCTCTCAAAATCCAACAAGGATGAACCATAAAGTATGAAATCAATAGATAACCATTACATAGATATATGCCCTTACATATACCTAAGTTATCTAGTAACCCATTTCAATCATGAGGAAAACACAAAAGTCATTGACTCAGATCAAACTAGGATTTTTATTATCGATACCACATATAGTGGAATACTCGTCCTCTATCGAGTACCGTGGACCTGCCGCATCACATAGAGGCACTTCCCACTAACCTTAGACTGCTGAGGTACTCCTCCTGTCAAGTACCGTGGGTCTGCTGCGCTCACACAGAGGTGCTCCCCACCACGGTTCTGCCAAGATAACCCAGAGGCGCTCCCCCTTGTAGCCTGTAGAGGTACTCCTTCTGTTGAGTATCATGGATCTACCGTGCTCACACAGAGGTGCTCCCCACCGTGGGTCTACCACGCCACTCAAAGGCACTCCCCACTAGGCTAGTTGAGTCACTCCGAGTCGAATCGGTCAAGCATTTGTCAGGTGTCAACCAACTATTGGGTCTCCATACTCTACCAGCTCGCCTCTGGAAGGATCCACTCCACAAGATATTGTTTGATACTCCAACTGTCATGAATTTCCAAGAGTAAGGATCTTAAAGGTCCTCCACGTCATAGGGGTCTCAACTCAATAGACGGCGCGTCGATCGGACACCTGGTCTGTGAGTTATTAGACTTTTAGTTCCTAGGGCCTAGTTGGATTCATGTACGATCCAACCTGACTATAACTCAAATATACCTCAACTTGAGTGGGGTATTCTCAAAGGGACGGATTCTCTCCAAGTATACTGGTGCCACTAACGGTTCTTCAAACGGACGTCCGGTGCCAAAGATATGGCCAAGAAGGTATGGGGTCATTAGTGGGCCCAGGTCCAGTCTGACCCTGTCGGACCGACTCGACCCAACCCAGTCTAGGCCAACCTGGTCTGGGTCATCCTGATCAGACTCACTGGGTCTGACCCGGCCCGTTGGGTGGGTTAGCCCATTATGTTTGGTCCGATCCACTGGGTTCGACCCAGCGGACTGCTAGAGCGGTTAGGACCGAAGGTCACCACATAAGCGACTCGTCCAGAAGGACGTGGCTAGTTCAGCCAGTGCCACGAGGGTCGTGACTTGGGC
Source organism: Viscum album (assembly GCA_963277665.1). NCBI lineage: Eukaryota > Viridiplantae > Streptophyta > Magnoliopsida > Santalales > Viscaceae > Viscum > Viscum album. The sequence continues at coordinate 164,750,868 of OY728159.1, forward strand.
GAATCGGCCTGGGAGGCCAGTGGGCAGACCGCGCGGAGCGCGGGCAGGCCGGTTGGACGCCAGGTAGGCTGCGGGTGCGCCGGTAGGGAATATACTGGGTTGGGCAGGCCACGGGGGCACCAGAAGGGCGCTGGGCAGGCCACAGGGGCACCGGGCAGGGCACAGGGTTGGTCGGGCAGGCCACGGGGGCGCCGGGTAGAGTGCGACAGTGACCGGGCATGCAGGCCACGGGCTGGGCATGGCCCCGGGAGGACGCGGGAGTGCCGGTAGGGTGCCGGGCAGGGCGCGACAGTGGCCAGGAAGGCCGTGCGGGCGTCGGGTAGGGTACGAGGGCGACAGATAGATGGGCCGCACATCGGGCCAAGCACTGGGAGGCCGCGGGTAGGCGGGCCACGCGATGGGCAGGACGCTGGGAGGCTGCAGGTAGGCTGGGCAGGTACTGCCTGGGTCGGCGGTGTTCGGCCAGGAGCATCTGTGCGCCATGGGGGCGGCGCGATTCGCAGAGGCTGCAGGTAGCGTGATCTTCATCGTTGCCGCCTTCGTCATCGTCACCTCATCGCCATGTCGTATAACGCCACAAAAAGAGAGAAAATGATGGGGGATGTCGGGCCATGTTAGGTTGGCCCGCACCCTCCGCGTTTAGGAAGGTACCATTTGGCTCATCATGAAAAGAAGATGATCAATAAATACATTCGCATCAAACCCATTTTATCCTTTGAAGAAGATAAGAAAAAGGTTATTACATCATCAAGCATAACCACCTACCTTTGATTCGCCGGTCAACGTTCGTCCTTCGTTGGCAGAGTTGCGGAAAGAAGATGATGAAGATCGTCATTCGACGCATTTATCACACACTCCCAATTATGAGCTGTTTCGGTTCGTTGACGACATTGTGGAGGGTAGGATTCAAGGAAGGAAGTGGAAGAATAAATTTTCGCCAGCATTCATCGTGTTCTTCATTGGAAGAATAGTTCTTCGTTGGGATCTTTTCTCCCTTCTCCCAAATTCCACCAAAAGAGAATGCCAACCCAACTAATATTAATAGCTTGTTTATTATTTTAATGTTGGCACATAATTCAAAATGGAGAATTAAATTACGTAGGCTGTCATTAATTAAACCATGGGTGTTGGAACAATTAATTAAAATGGGAAGGTGGCACCAATTAATGGTAGAGGAGGTCAAGGGACTCCACCCTCACTAATGAGGGGAGTTGAGAGATATTCCACCCACCCATTAATTGGGGGGTTTTAGTCTCGTGTGGTCCCCACGTCATAACCTCTCACAGGAGGTTATGATTGGGTGGGCCCCACCTCCATAACCACTCATGGGAGGTTAAGGTGTGGTGGCCCCACCTCTAACTTCCAAGAAGAGGTTTTTAACCACCAGTCACACTCATGGCGGCTCAAAAATAAAATAAAGTGTTGTACACATTATTTTATTATTTCTTTATAAAAATACAAACAATAACATTTATTCTCGACCATTTTTCATCGAGGTGAAAGTCTTATTAAGAGAATACTGGCGCTGCGAGTTCAACGGTGCTCTCAGATTTCAATTCCAAGCACCAGATCAAAAGTTATAAAATCCTGCTCATAGGTTTATTGAACGTACCCGAAAAAAAGGTCAGAAATTGATTCCAGGCACACCGGTCCTCAAAATCAAGTTTCTTCAGTTTTCAAAGACTCCTATAATTCCCATGTATTTAAAAAAATCCACAAAACTTATGGGTCTTTATATTCTCCCCACCTCAGGGCTTTACGTACCCATGAGCTACAACTCAAACTAAGGGAACAAATGGGGCTACTGGACACGCATCTGAGCCTCCCGATCCCATGTGCTCTCTTGGAGGTTCTTGTGCAGCTAGCGAATGTGCACCAGAGGTATCGATAATCCACATAGGAACCACTCTTGTCGATCCTCAATCTCCACTGGAACCTCCATAAAATTCACCCCATTGTTGACGTCCATCTCCCCATAGTCGATGATGTGTGAAGGGTCGTGCACGTATCACCTCAGCTAGGATACATGGAAGACATCGTGCACCCGGTGCAACTGAGATGGAAGAGAAAGGTGGTAAGCCACCTCTCCTACTCTTCTGAGGACTATAAAGGTCTGATGAACCTTGGAGATAACTTGCCACCTCAACCAAATCTCCGTAGACCTCATCGAGGTGAGACCTGTATAAAGATGTGGTCTCCATCCTCAAACTCCAGAGGTCTCCATCTCTTGTCAGCATACGACTTATGCCTAATCTGTGTAGTCTTCATCTTCTCCTGGATGATCTGTACCTTATCTGTAGTAGCTCGTACCATATCTTTTCCCACTAGTGCTGACTCCCCAGGGTCTATCCAACACAAGGGTGTTCTGTAGGGTCGCCCGTACAAGGCCTCAAAAGGTGCCATCTCTATGGTGCAGTGATTACTATTGTTGTAAGAAAACTCCACCGAATGAAAGTGATCCTACCATCTGTGACCGAAGTCTAGGACACCTGCACGTAGTATGTCCTTGAGGGTCTAAATGTTTCACTCAGTATGACCATCTATTTGAGGATGAAAGGTGGTGCTCAAGTGAAGCTGTGTCATGAAAGCCTCCAATAAACCCTTCCATAATTGGGAATTAAAATGTGTGTCAAGGTCAGAGACAATAGAGGAAGGTACTCCATGTAGTCGTACAATCTCTTACACATAGAGGTATCTCAAGATCTTTACTGAACCCTTCTCTCTGATCGTTAGGAAGTGGGATGACTTGGTGAGTCGGTCGACGATCAACCAAATCAAGTCGTGAACCCTGGATGTACGTAGAAGAACCATCACGAAGTCCATGGATATCCCATCCCACTTCCACTTTGGGACCTCTAAAGGCTGGACCAAGCCTGCTGGTACCTGGTGCTCCGTCTTCACTTGCTAACAAGTGAGACATCAAGAGACACACTCCACTACTGCCTTCTTTATACCCAACCACCAGTGCAGTTGTCTGAGGTCCTGATACATCTTGACGACTCCTAGATGTACTACTAAATGGGATGTGTGGAACTCCCTCACCACTTCCTACTAAAGTGAAACTGGTACCATAGTACGTCCTCTTAAGAGGATGACGTGCTCCCCACCTTTAGCGTCCCCATGTTGAGCTTCCCTGACTCGCTGAAGGAGTGGGGGAGTGACCGTAAGATACTATAGAAATCCTACTCTTCCTTTATCCATAAATGATATCTACAAAGTAGCTAGCTACTCTCTCACCTCTCCTAGAAGCTGTATACCAGACCTCCTTCTGAGTGCATCTGCAACAACGTTCCCCTTCCCAGGAGTATAGACTATCTCGAAGTCGTAGTCCTGGCGGAACTCAATCCATCAGCACTGTCTCAGATTTAGGTTCTTCTGAGAGAAGATATACCTGAGACTCTTGTGATCAGAGTACATGGTAAAAATCTCACCCATCAGATAGTGTCACCACATCTTCAAGGCGAAGACCACTACTGCTAAATCCAGGTCATGGGTAGCGTAGTTCTGCTCATGCTATCTCAACTACCGAGAACCAAATGTGATCACTTCTCGCTAATACATCAGGACACACCCAAGTCTGGTCCCTGATATGTTACAGGAGACTACGTACCAAACGCCTTCCTCTGGAAGCCTCATGATGGGGGCACTATTCAGCCTCTGCCTCATCTCCTAAAAGCACTGCTGACATCTCTCCAACCACATGAAGGGTTACCCATTCTTCGTTAAAGATGATAGTGGTGATGCAACTCTGGAGAAGTCTGGCACAAACCTCTGGTAAAATTTGGCCAAACCCAGGAAACTTCACACCTCCATCACACTCCTGTGTGGATCCCAAGAAAGTACCCCCTCGATCTTCGCTGGATCCACTGCAACTCCAGCCTCTGAGATAACATGTACAAGAAAGTGAACCTCTCGAATCCAAAACTGGCACTTTGAGAGCTTACCATAAAGATGGTGCTCTCGAAGTGTGTCTAGTAATACCTGCAAATGATAGGCATAGTCCACATCTGTAGCTGAGAAGATCACAATGTCATCAATGAAGACTACGACAAAGTGATCGAGGTATGGCTGGAAGATCCTGTTCATGAGTCCCATGAACACTGCGGGAGAATTGGATATACTTAAGGGAATAACCAGGAACTCATAGTGGTTGTACCGATACCTGAAGTCCATCTTCTGAACATCCTTGTCTCGAACTCTGAGCTATTGATAGCCTGATTTGAGGTCTCTATTTGAGAAATATTGTGTTCTCTTCAGCTGATCAAAGTGGTCGTCAATCATCGGGAGTGGGTACATGTTCTTCACGGTCACCTAGTTCAAGCGATGATAGTCAACAGAAAGCCTCAATCTCCCATCTGCCTTCTTGGAAAACAGAATCGAGGCTACCCAGGGAGAAACACTGGTTTAGATGAATCTCTTACCCTGTATGTCCTTTACCTATACCCGCAGCTTACGAAGCTCAGCGGGAGCCATCTGATATACTGGTGTAGATATCGGTGTCGTCCCGGGGTACATGTCAATGTAGAAGTCCAGCTCTCTGCGAAGTGTTAGTCCTAGAACATCATCAAGGAAAACATCCGTGTACTGGTCCACCACTACAGGAGATACTGCATCTACAGCATGGTAGCATGACGGTGGCACAGTACTCAGTGAGGTTCACCGACCTCTCGCGCTACTCCACAGACTATTGAGGTGAAAGTCTTCTTAAGCGAATACTGGCACTGTGAGTTCAACAGTGCTCTCAGATTTCAATTCTGAGCACAGGTTAAAAAGTTATAAAATCCTACTCATACATTTACTGAACGTACCCAAAAGAAACTTCAGAAATTGATTCTGGGCACACCGGGCCTTGAAATTAAGCACCATCAGTTTTTTTGGACTCGTAAAATTCCTATGTATTTAAAACAAATTCCAAGGAAATTATAGGTCTTTACAAAAAACATTTTCTTTTCTCAAAATGTCATGAAATTTTAAAATAAAAGAATTTAGTTGAAAACAAACTTGAAATAGTGTTGATGAAACTTCATGGAAATAAGGCTTTATGAAACCATAAAAATCCATTCATACCGTATAAGTTAAAAAGACATTCTCCTCTTACTTTTTCTGGAAAACTAAAAAAGTACCTAGTATGGTAAAAAAAAGAAAGATTCTTTCCATACCATGCAGTAAAAGTAAAAAAATAGATAAAAATGAATTTAAACATAAATTGTAGAATAGTAAATATTTTATGAAAACATGTTTTTAGAAAAAATGAACATGGATGATAAATATATCCCTATTACATACTTACGTATAAACAATGTCGGATAAAAATGAGATTGCAAAATTATCCCTTACCTTAGGTAAGATTTCTTCCTTATGTGTATGTAACTCATGAATAGTGGGTTTAAACATATTATCAACTAGTAATAGAACCATAATAATATTTATTATATCATATATGATTCGCTAATGACATTATATTACATGTTCATTTCTAAATTCAATGTTAAAGCAATGTTTTGGGTAATAATTGTTTTATTTATCGTACATGTTTTGAATTGTTATTCATGATATTATTACTTATATCATGGTTTAATTACTTCCAAAATATAACACATGATTTATATATCATATATATTTAGAATATAAATTTATATATAATATATATATAAATGAAATAGAATACATCGTTCATGGAGACGGTAGGTCGTACGTACACATGAATGCTGTTTTTGTTTCCTTATTAAATTGAATGGAAGTATGTAAATGAAACAAATATATATATATATATATATAGTATAATTATTATATCATATATTTCAGTATTATTTATTATATGTACTTTATAATCATTATTGAATTGTTAACATGGAGAATGAATCTCATCGCATCGTTGAGATGGTAAGCCATATGTATGCACGAGCGACGATATTATTTCCATAGTTGTTGAATGGTATTGAAGTGGATGGTGTATAATATCTCAGAATTAGTATCATGTAACAATAATCATATATAGTTATTATTTCAACCATTATAACCATCCATGTAAGGTGGTGGTGAAAAACATATTACACCACGACGTGGAGACGGTAAGCCGTACGTACGCACACGCAATGATTTATTTTTTCATAGGATGGACAGAAGGTGAAAAAGTGTTGTTTCATATTTATAGTAACATATAATTATATTAGTGATACTTTTTTTATTACTTAATAATGAAACAACTAATGAATAGAAAGTATAATAAGAAATAAATTTTAAAGAATCGGTAGAAGAGATTACCTATTCCTCAACGTTCCACTTTTAAATATTTTCTAAGGGCACTAGAGTTGGCCTTCTGATAAGACCAGAACCTCTATATTGTAACTAAGGAAGTTCAGAAGATAAATGGGTATGGTTTGGACGAGCTTGAATGGTCCAAATGGAGTGAAGGGGAGAGGGAGGAAGTGCCCTTTTATTAGAGCGGAGAGGGGGAACTTTAGGAAACTCTCAAAATATTAATTTATTATAAATTCAATTTAGATTAAAAATGGCCCAAAACTTATTTAATTCTAATATAATATTATTATTTTTTCGAATAACCATAATCCAATAAATTTTAAACATGTTTGGAATATTTTTTTTATCCTTATCTTTTTGGTTTAACCAATATTTTACCATTTTTAATCTTACCATGATATCATGTCACTTACACATTATGGGTTAATGTAGTTACCATATCATTTAAAACAACCCACAAAAAGTTATTTATGTAATATTTTGAATTTTATTCTCCAATTGGATGAATATTAGTTTTTTAATAATTTAATATCATTTAATAAACTATTTTATGTTTTAAATTATGAATTTTGTATATTTGGGCACTTTTCTTACATGATTTTATTTAAAAATTGTTAACAACATTATTCCTTCAAAAAAGGAATTAATGCATCTCTAATATGTCAATTTCATCCAAAAAAATTCGTGGATGGCATCAAAATATTCAAATTAATTTTTTTTAATATTTATAAATTCATTTATGTGAATCTTTCATTAATGAGGTAATCACTAAATCATAATTGTTTCATAAATAAATATACTTATCTAATGTCTAAAAATTATAAATAAAATTCCTTGATATAGGAAATATTTTTAGATTTATAATTAATATATATAGAAATATATATCAGTTATACAACCCTATATTAAAATCAATTTAATAAATGATATATGTTTAGGTTATAATTATCTTTACTTTAAATTAATTCTTATAAAATGTATTCTCCACATCCCAGTGAATCCATGCGGACCCAAAATAGAAAAAAGGATGCCCATAGTTGGAAATATGTAATCTAATAGGATTAAGACATGTGTTAAGGTCGTTTAATATTATTATAATATTATTTTTTACCCTTATTTACAAGATTTACCCTGTAAACCACTGTAAATAAATAATTATGGAAGTTACAATTCATAATGAGTAAAAATAAAAGGTACCTATTTACAAAATTTGGAACTTATAATTTGAAATATGCAATCCATTTTTGTAAATTCCAAACATAGAAGTTGCAGTAATTAATTTAAAATTAATTCTCATTGTCAAAACCAAAAAGCGGGTTTTTAAAAAAGTAATAACTATTAAAAGATTAACATGTGTGTATGTCCAATTTAAAATTGAAATTACAAAAAATGTCCATAATTGGATTAAATTATAAAAATATAATCTATTTACACCTTGAAACCAATTAAAAGTATAATCTATCAATATAAATAAATTTTATGAAAAGTTATTTTTGACTTAAAATGCCATATTTTTCACAATTCATTAAATTTGAATTTTATCAGAAAAATACTAAAATTTCAAAAAAAAGTAATATTTTAGGTCCCTCTTATAATAATTTTTTTTATTTTTTCAAATATGACTTATAAAAGTGTCAAAAACTATATTTAAAATGGGTGCGCCATCTAAAGGTGGGAAAACTGCATTTTTTGAAAAATACTTCTTTTATCTGAAAAATTGATTTAGTTCTCATATCATGTTCTTAAAAATTTGTAAGATAAATTATAATGTTATATAAAATTAAAAATGTGGTTAACACTATTCTTAATGGCTATTTATATACTATTTTAATATTATATCGTTGTTTAGTGAAACTCAGTATTGCGTACAACGCAAGCTATCGAGGAAGGTCGCTCTTGCGTGTAATGTAAGGCAAGTAATTATTGCGTATAGTGAAAGCTTCCTTTGGTGTTGCGTATAACATAATCCAAATTTAGTTAATTTATAAATTTCTAAAAATCTATACTCGGTGTTGTGTGAAATGAATTTTATCAAAGGAACATGAAATTGTGTGAAACACAAGCCAAGAATAGTGTTTAGTATACAACAAGCTAATACAGTGTTGTGTATAGCGCTATATAATCTTGGTTTAGAATACAAAAAAAATCATCAAAGACATTAAAATAATCTATAAAATCTTGGGGTGTTATAATGTTAGTATTCCATCAGTATAGATTACTTAATTTCTATAAATACCACTGATTTCATAACACATTTATAATTAATTTAAATATTTAATTATAGAATGAAAAAAATATTTTATAGGTACCTATGTTGTTACATTCTCCCCACCTTCTAGAAATTACATCCTAAAATTTTTTATTTACATATTAAACAAGTGAGGATACCTTTCCTTCATAGAATTTTTAACCTTCTATGGCGATTCTTCAACCATCTAATTTCTCCTAAAAACCATAACCTGGGGAATTACCTTATTCCATAATAATTTCTCTCTATGATCAAGAATTTGAACAGGTTTCTCTTTATAAGGGAGATTCTCTTCTAACTGAACTATTTATGGGCATAGAATGTGATATTAATCTAGCACATACTTTCCCAATGTCAAAAAATGAAAAAAACATGTATCTGAGATGAACTCAGATGTAAAGATAATAAATAAGAAACTAGTCCATCTTTCTCTAATATTTCAAAAGGTCCAATGAACCATGGAAAAATCATTCATTTCTTACCAAATATCATAACACTTTTCTATGGAGATATTTTATGGAAAACATGATCAACAACCTAAAAAGAAAAGTTTTACCTCATGTTATCTACATAACATTTCTTCATACTCTGAACTGCCATGATGTGTTTCTGGATCATATTAACTTTCTCAACCACCTCCTCTACTAATTATGTTCCCATGAATTTCATTTCCAAAAATACATCCAAAATTAATAGAGATAGACTCTGATTTCTATATAAGTCCCCAAAAGGTTCCACATGTATATTTAAATAAAAAATATTATTATAAGAAAACTCAACTAAAGAAAGAAGTTGATCCCAAATTCCATATTAATCAATTAAAAAATCTAAAAGAATATCCTCCAATGTCTGAATTGTTTCACTCTAACTATACATCATATTGAGAATGAAATGAATTGATGAAATTTAATTCAGTTCCCAACAACTTCTAAAGGTATTTCAAAAAGTTTGAAGTGAAACTGAGATCACATTCATATACAATGGACAAAGGAACTCCATGAAACGTAATAATTGATTTGAGGTCCAATTGAGAAGGATGTTCTAGAGAAAGAGTGTCTCAAATATAAAGGAAATATGCATATTTAGTCTGTTGATAAACAATAACCCAAATTGAATTTTTACCTCAAGAAGTGTTTTGTAGTCCCACTATAAAGTCCATGGATATGTCTTTCCATTTCCACTCAAGAACTAGAAAAGGATGAAGCATTCCCTTTGGTAGTTCTCACTTTTCTTTAATAAGTTGACAAACCCAATAATTCATTGTAAAATCATAAATATTTATTTTCATTCCATCGAACTCATAATACCCCAGAAGGTCTCTGTACATTTTAGTACAGCCAGGATGAACTGAAAACATAGAACATTGAGTTTCACTTAATAATTATTTATTCAGATGGGAATCACAAGGCACAAATAATCTCTTTCCAAATCTCAATACACAATCTTTATCAACATTAAATTCATAAAATTTACCTTTATTAACCAATTATACATTTTTCTATAACTCATAGTGTTCCTTCTACACATTAATTCAGTCTGATATTGATTACTACACTGACACCTGAAACAAAATAGAGTAATTTCTTGCACCAACAACTTCCAATAAAAAATAAATCTAATCACTATCCAAGGGTTCTAGTTTCAAACATAAAACGGTTAATGTAGAATTATGTTTTGACTCAAATAATCCACCACTTTTTTCACTTTTCATGGATCATAATTAATTGTACAATTATAATCTTTTATCAGTTCCATCCATCTTCTAGGTCTCATGTTCAATTATATCTAAGTAAATATATACTTTAAAATTTTATAGTTAGTATATATTTCATATTTGGATCCATATAAATGATGTCTCCAAATATTTATAGAGAAAAACACAGCTAAAAATTCTACATCACAAGTGGGATAATTTATCTCATGAGGTTTCAGTTGTCTTGAAGAATAAGAAATCACATGGTCATTCTTCATCTGAACGCAACCTAGTCCCTTCAATGAAACACCACTATAGATGAAAATCTCTCCCTTTCTGGAATGAAAAAACAAAAATAGAGTATTCGCCAATCTTAATTTTAGTTCCTGAAAATAGACATCACAATGTTGTTTCTAAATAAATTTAACCCCTTTTCATGTTAACTTAGTTAGCAGGATATATAATCATGCCATGTTTTTAACAAACTATATCTAATAGCATGCTAATCCAAGAAAAAAATGAATATCTGTAAAATTTGTAGGTTTTTTCCATTCATCAACCATTTTTTATAGGACAAATTGTTATGCCATCCTTATTTAGAATGTTCCCAATAAAAGAAATTTTTCACAACCAAAAATCACATTTTCTAAATTTCTCAAATAACTTATTTTTTTGTGATTTTACAGGGCAATATTTAAATTTTATCATGAACTTTATAATATTTTTAAAACAAAAAAATTACCATTTTGAAAATTAAAAAAGAATTATACAAATTTTCATAGAAGATTATATTCATAATATTAATAAATACTATAGGGACATTTTTTATACCAAAGGGAGTAAAAAAAGACTCATAATTCCCAAATGTAGTTCGGAATGTCATTATCCTTCATGTTACACTGATGGTACTCAGATCTGATGTAAATATTATAAAAATGATAATCTTTATTGAGCTGATCGAACAAGTCATCAATATTATTCAATGAATACTTATTCACAATAGTAATGTTATTAAAACTTCTATAATCAATGCAAAGTCTCATGGAACCATATTTATTTTTAATGAATAAAATAGGAGCACCCCACGGTGAAGTGCTAGGTTGAATGAAACCTTAATCAAGTAACTCCTTTAACTTGTTTTTCAATTATAGAAGTTTCACTTGATCCATTTGATAAGTGGGTTTTGAAATTGTCTTAGCATCAGGAACTAAGTCAATATAAAATTCAACTTGCTGATCAAGTATAACATCCAAAAAATCATTAGAAAAAACACCCAGACATTCATTTACCACAAGAACATAATTATTTTTAAGACTTACTTTTCTCTCAAGAATACGTGCAAGATATCTAAAATATCAATATTTTAATAGTTTCTTAGCTTGCTGATTTTTTATCAATGGTATGGATTCATTCTTGTATACAAATTGAATCTATTTCTAAAAACAACTCCTTTAGCTCTAAAAAAGCATATTATGATAAAAATAAATCCATTCCATACCTAAAATAACACGAAACAGTACCAGGGATAAAGAAATAAGGTTTTAAGATAATTTATTTCCACATACAACAATATAAAGGTTATTATAATTTATTTTTTCTTTAATATTTTCCCCCAATGTTTTTACTGTAAGATCTTGTTCATTTATTGAGGTGAAATTTCAAATTTACTTGAAATTTTTTCAGAAATAAAGGAATGTGTAGACCCTATATAAAATAAGACATTAGAAAAATCTGAGTAAACAAACAAAGTACCTGATACCACTTTATTAGATGGCCCAACATCTTCCGAAGTAGTTATGATGGATTTCACTTCACCTTTTTATTATAATCTAGATTCTTCCCATCATTCAGATCTTTCGTTGGGAAATTATTTTCATAATGAACCAACTCACCATAATTAAATCAATTTAATATTCTTTAATTAGAATTAAACATACCATCATTATGATCTTTTTCATTACAATATTAAGCCATATGTCCAAGCATAGTATATCATAAACACTTAAAATATTTGTTAAATAATTATCTAGGATTCTTTTTACTATACATCTCACATAATAGAAACTGAATTTTCTTACCTTCATATTTCTTTGATAGACTGTTACCAATTTCTTTCCATATAGATATTTTCGTCTAATTGTTTTCAATGTAAATATGGTCATCAGAAAACTCCATTTCTACCCTCTCAGTAATCCAATAAGTTTTTACTAAATTTTGAATACTTTGGGGGCCATATCCCTTCAGTATCTTGGATTTAATACTGAGAAAAAACAATTTATTTTACTATAAGACCTCAAATAAGATTTGGATCATAACATTCAAATCTGGTGAAATTTTCTTCATACACAGCCACTGAATCTTCATCCTTTTTTTAATTCAAGGAATCTTTTTCCCTTTATATGTTTAACTAACTTAAGAAAAAAAATTTAGAGGAAAATATTCCCAAATTTTTCCCATTCTAAAGAATCAATATACGCACTATCCCTAATATTATTAACCACTGACCACCACTGGTTAGATTCACATTGAAAACGATAAATAGAAAGACTAAACTTTTGATTATCTAAAAATCCCAAGAAATTGAATATCTTTTTAGGAGATTTAATCCACCCTTTATGTACTATTCGGTTAGAAGATCCACTAAAGGTAGGAGGTTGTTGCCTCATAAAATGTTCCACTATCATCATGTTCCTTTGTACTAGCTCTGGTTTTTCTCTTTCATGGATTCCCACACCATTTATTTCCTGCATAAACTGATCCATTACTCTCAAAAAATACTCAGTTCCAATTCCCACCATTCTAGGTTGTAGATTTGGAAAGATATCAGCCTCTCAGTGCCTCCCTACATAAAGTTCCTTATTTATTATATAGAAAACCATTCGGAACAAACATATATTTGACGAAAAAACATGATAATATTTAAATTCTATACCATTTCAAATTAACCATAGAGTAAAATTCATTTATGATATTATATTACCATCATTATAACCCCTAAAGTTACATAAACTATGATATGATACCAACTATGAGGACTTAACATTAAACATTACATAATATAGTTAATACAACTTGAATAAACCTATCACATTACCAAAGATCTTATCAGTTCAGTTTTTTTTGAAAATTAGTTCATAACCCATACATGACTAACCATAGAATAGAAATTAGATAATACTAAAATAGTACCCACTTATTCCACATAAAAAAGTTTTTAACAAAACATGAAATCATTTAATGAACAATATTTAAAATATTCATATGGGATTATTCTTTTCTATTACCCCTCCTTAAACCCTATGAAAAACATTTTAGTGTTTGGGATGAGATCAAATAGCACAATAAGGAACATAAGAATAAAGACAAAAAAATTTAGTCCATGAATACTTATAAACATATGAAATCATTTTTACAAAGACATACTTCTCACCCCTAAAGTATTGTATAGTTACTTTTTTATAACACAAGATTCCATAAAATATAGAAATCATAAATAAACTAATAGGTTAACATGGGAGATTATATAATTAAAATTGTGACCCTTCAAAATACCATATGATTTTTAACCCTCACGACTACCTTACAGTGTAACCCTCACGACTACCTTATGGGGTAACCATCACAAGTACACTTTGAATAACAATTATGGTTAACATCCAATAGAAACATATACAATGAATTAGAGGGATATATAGGTCCCACCCTTCATAATAAACAACTCCCAAGAATCATAACATAATCATAAAACATGAATACATTCATAAAAACATTACTTTTGAATTTTTAAAAAATATAAATTTAAAAGTGGATTTTTAAAGAAAATCTGCTTATATCATGTTCTTTTTACTTAAAAAATGTTAAAAAATAATGCATAATGGTTGCTGACAGTCTTTCCAAAAAGGGATTCAACCATGATATTACCTGGCTTGATGATTTTCCTGGTGATTTTCTCCCTCTTTATGATAAAGATTGTAATAAGATTCCATCTTTCAGACTTTTGTAGCTTCCCTTCTTTTTATAAAATAAATTGTACCTCAGTCTTTAACTGAGGCCCCACCTTCTAAAAAAATACTACTTTATATAACCATATTATAACAAATTTCCACCCATTTATTAATAATATATTTTTTCTAATGTTTTGGGTGCATTCTTTTCAGGGTTTCCCAAAGTGATTCGTAAAGTATCTTCCTGTTGAATGGAAGGAAAATTGTATAAGTGGAAAGAAATGGTATTATATTATTTCCAGGATTTTAAATGATTCGATATATCGTATTTTTTATGATATGAGAATGAATAATTATATAAAACATTAATGAAAATGATTTAGTTTATCTTGTTGGGGATTTTTATGACCATCACAAACTTATATCATTTTATTTAATATTATGATTACATAATTATTCAAAAACCTTATATAAATTAAAATATATATAATAAAATATAATTTAACAATAATAATTGTTTTATGAATAACCTTGAAGTAGGTAATGAAAAATGAAATTGTATTTTCCATGATGGTAGTAAAAGAAAACATCACAGAGGATGTTCTCATTTATAGAATAAAAGGGAGAACAGAATGATTTTGATGACGAATTTTCCATAAAAATGAGTAAATTATAGTATATAAAACATAATTTTTTTTTGTTACACTTGGATAAGGTTAGGTTAAGAGAGAATTATAAAAAATAAATTTAAAAGAAAACAGTAGAAAATGAAAGAAGATTTTACCTCTTGAATTATTTTCATTGAGAACCTTCTTAAGGCCCTTGGTTTTGGAATTTTGGTTATAACATTAGGTTTTGGATTAGGGTAAGAGGTTTGGGAAGGGAATTTGGAATAAATTAAATAATCTACAAGGTTTTTAGGTGTGATAATAATAGGTGGTGAGGGGTTATTTATAGTGGAGTAGAGTGGTGTTTTTTGATTATTTTATTCATTATTTTATTATTTTTGCTCAAGAATTTTAATAGTTTGAGAACTGTAACTAAATACATTAAAATAATTAATATGAGTTCAAGATTATTATTATTACATCATGCATGATGTTTTTATGTAATGTATTTGGATTATAATTTAAATACCGTAAATTTTTGTATTTTACTATTCAGCAAAATTTCAAATATTTTTCAAAAACCCCAAAATATCACCATGAACATTTTTCAATGTACAGAATTAAAAAATGGACTCTATTTTATGAAAATATATTTTTTAAATATGATAAATTTAATTTTCCATTAAAATTATCATTTATTTAAACAATACAAAATTTAAAATTATAAAATATTTTATAAAACATTGTAAAAATTAATTAAGGTCTCATAAAATTATCTTATAATAACAATACAAAAAAATATTAATTTATAATTCTATTTTTTGAAAATAAATTTCCTCTTATATAATTATATTAATTATAAAATTGAAAATAAAAAATTACTATTTACAAAAATACAAACACTTAATTAATCATTTTTGAAACATTTATTTACTTACAATTTGATATAATTATATCATATTTTCATTTATAAGATGGATAAATTATATTTATAATTTATTAGGTGAAGTTGTTATTCTATTACCTTGATTACAATTCCTAGTGGTCATGTTACTATTTCGTCAATATAGATTCCTTAATTTCTATATATACCACTATTGTTATTATACATTTATACTGAATTTGACTATTTAATTATTGAATGAAAAAACATTATTTTCTAAGTACCTAGATTGTTATAGTTTAGTTCTCTCAATAATTTAGGTTAATGTAAAGAATAAGTTAAAATATGGTTGAGAGTCCTATCAAGAAGGTTATTTGAAAATTTGGAAAGTTATTTGAGGCATGATATTAATAATTGAATGGTATTTTGTTGAATTACTAAAAAAATGTATCTAAAACAATGTTAATTTCAACATTCCATTAAATTAAGTTAAATGGGTTAAATTAGATCACTCATTTACAAGGGGTTAAAAATTTATAATAGTGAAGTATCATTTGTATTAATGGTTGTGTTTATTATTAATGTGTATGAAAATACATTCTTTAAATGAAATGGGTGATGGAGATGAGTATCCCTCTATTAATGAAGATGTATTTATAACCATGATTTTAGGTAAAAAATGTATAGGTACTCCCATGATGGGTAGATTTGAAAGGTGATTAGAGAATATCTTACCCTTATATTGGGAAAAGAGTAACACGAAGCTCACTTCCTTTGAAGACCCTGCTAGACATATTCAAGTGGCCATCCTATACACACATAATGTGATTGAATGAAGCTGATTTTCAGGGAATAACAAAACATTTTCTAAAGTAGGAGTTCTATTATTGCCTAAAATATTTTGGAATATATAAATTGATGCCAATATTGAATAACTTGAAAGGTTTTTTTTCGAACAAAGTTAAAGTATAAATGTAACATTATGACCCTTACCATAATGTTGGAAAAAACTGAGGTACCACTAACCTTAGTAAAACCCCTCAAGATAAAAAAGGCTAGTAATAAATTCCAAGGGATTATTGAAATGATATATGGTGATTTTTAAATTTAAACTACCAAAACCTATCAAGGAAAAATGGAAGCAACCAAACCTAACTATATGATTCATGAACTATAAATAATAAAAACCAAAATTCCAATAACCAACAATATCACAATTGCAATGGAAATAATAAACCAGAAAAAAAAGACACTAGAATTATGAATAAATTTGGATTGAAGGTGGAACCAATCCATAATCTAGGGAGATGACCCACTTTAAAACTCTAACAACAACTATCCATATCCATAGGCAGCATTAGAAGAAAATGAAACCACCCCTTTCATGTTTCATGGAAAACAATGTCTATGTACAAAAAAAAGTGTATATGAATGGAGAAAGTAATCATACCAAGTAGTAAATCCACCAAAATATTCCTACATATGACACCAGGAAAAAAGGATAACCCATAGTTTAAATATAAACTAAAAAAAGAGAGAAAAATCAAAAAAAAATTTACCGAATTAAAAATATTTTAATTAAATTAAAAATAAATCAATCCATTAATAGAACTTGCAATACCAAAAACACATACTATTAATAATTCACACATTCATTTCACGTGACAATAACATACTCATGAGTGGTTACTCGTCGATCCACCAAGTCTTTATTAAGAGACCATTCTCAAGGTGCCTCCTGTCTGGCACCAACGTTCATGTCTGTAAAAAAAATCCCACATCCAATTCAATGATTAATTAACACCACACATCTATGAAACTTTCACACACTAATTGATTTCTTAAATAAAATTTTATTTTAAAATAATTAAATCAAACACCTTTTATTTTTTATCGCAAACTCATAATTTAAGACATGGAAGAAAAAAGATTTTCTAAAAACAATTCAAATACAAGATTTAAAAATTATCAAGAAAAGGGGGATTCCAAAAATAAATCAACATGATTTTAATATTATATTTAATGAAATTAATTTAGATATCCAATGCTTAAAGTCCTCAAATTTGTATAGAAAATAGATGATCCACCTACCTCACAATAGGTAAAAAACTAATAAATGACATAACAAAACCTCTAGACCTGAGCGTGAAATTTTTTTCCTTTAATATATCCACTAAATATCTCATAAAAAACACATAACATATCTTATATCTACCTATAATATATTAGATATAACATTTTGTGTTGGAAGAGATGAGAATATTTAAAGAGAAAGAAAGAAAAACAAGACTTACTATTGATACTGGAGATCTAATTCAATTAGATCTATCAAAACATGATTCCTGATCAAAATAAATTTCCAAACTTATCTATACGGGTTCTCTAGTTCAAAATCCAAGGTCAATAGGACAAAAATTAGAGTTTTCATCCACAAAATGGAACTAAAATCTTATTTCTGGATGTAATAATGCACGTTAATGGTTTAACAAACTATACACTAACCATGAGAGTTCTATTAGAAATCACCTAGGGGGACACAAAACTGTTTAATATAATTTAAAAAAACCATGTTCAAACTATGTACCTTCCCAATTACTCATATATTCCCTTGCATGATCTTCTAGAAAGGTTTCAGGATTTCCTCTAACCATAATCAAACCGTACACCCTTAAAAGCACTTATGAAACACACTAAAAGTATATAAAGACTCCTAGAACTCAATATAATCATTATATGACATAAAAATACATAATAAATGGTTTATTTACCTCAAGAATAGGTGTTACATTCTACCAACCATTGGGATAACTATCCCTAGAAAGATATAAATTCCCAGTTTTTTAAGAAAAGTTCTAGTCATTGTTCCATCAGATATTTCTCACATTCCTATGTCTACTCCAAAATTCAAACATGTTTCCATAGTAATCAAACAAATGGAATAATTTTTACCTGAAATAATTTATATTATTTATCCAAGATGAAAATTGATGCATGAATAAATATATCATTTGGTTCCAGATCAACATGATCGCATCAAATCTCACGGCTATGATCATGCTGGTATTTCATTAATTGAGATTTATTAATGACATTATAAACTAACCGAAACTATTTTAGCAAATCCAGTAGTTATAAAATGTTACCAATTTATACAAGTATTTAAAAATATCCAACATACTGAGGATAAAATTTCTTTTCTTACCTAATCGACGATGCCCCAGCCTTAGAGAGACTTTAAAGGATACATGATCTCCTATAAAAAATAATTAAATTCAAAATTCAATGATTATTATAATATTTATGATGTATTTTGGTTGAAACCAAACTTTTCATAATAATTTGAATCTTCTCAATCATTTTATGAGAAAGTTTAGGTCCCAAAAATATTGCTTCTCTGGTATCTACCCAACAAAGTGGATATCGATATAGACAGTCATAAAATAACTTGAATAGAGTCATCTATATTATGGCCTTATTATTTATATTATAATAAAATCAAATAAGGTTTCATGATACTCCAATGATTCATTGAAATCCATAACATAAGATCAGATCATGTCTTATGGTGCAAAAATCGTTCAATCCAATTGGCTATCCATTTGAGGATGATATGTTGTACTCAAGAATATTTGGGTACCTAATTTTTGATGAAAGTATTTCCAAAACTGAGAGGTGAAATGAGGATATCTTTCAAAGATTAATGAAAATAGTACTCCATGTAATTTACCATTTCTAAAATATATATATTTGATGAATAGTCTACCATATTAAATTTACAAATCAAATGAAGTGATCTGAATTTATGAGTCAGTATATAATCACCCAAATTGAATTATGATTCTCGATAGTTTTTGGTAAACATGTGAAAAGGTTTATTTCAATCTTCTCCCATTTCAATATGAGTATAGGTAATAATTATATAATTAATGTTGGTTATTGATGCTAGACATTGATCTGGTGGAAGGATAGTAATTTCATAACATTATTAACCACATTTTGTTTCCTACCTGGCCACCAAAAATGGGTTCATAGTGCCTTGTACATATTCTATATGCATGGATTAATTTTCCACATAAAATTGTGATAATTAGAAATATTATTTTATTGATAATATGGGGGATGGAATATATAATATTGAAAAATAAACATTGAGTTCCCATATTTTTTCGATTCATTAATGCTTTTCCCACCATTAAGTTTTTATATAAAGGTAAGGAAATAAATATTTAATCTTTCAGAATCCATAACATGATCAACCAAATCTAATATTAGCATGAACATAATGAAAATTTTAAAATTATTATATTTAATTAAATCTATAATGTATATTAGAAACAATAGTCATTAATTATTACTGATCATGAACTTCTATGGTGAGTTAATTATATGGATTTTTTCTTAAAGCATCAGCTATAGAATATCCTATGACCAGTGTATAAACTATGTCAAAATCAAAGATCTGATGATATTCCATATATCTTTCTTATCTCAGGTTCACATATCATTGTGGAAATACGTGTTTCAAGATTATATTATTTGTGAATGCAGTGAAATTCTCTCCAAAGATATAATAAATCCATGTTTTCAAATCTCGAATCATTGTATCCAATTCCAAGTCATGGGGTCAGATAACTCTTTTCATGAATTAACAACTATCATTTTATATAAGATTCAACATGATCTCGTTTCTTTTGAAAAAATTAAATAATAAATATATATGTGTAATAGTAAACCACTTATCATTTTCTGGGTTCTGGAGGGACATGAATGTGTGTCAAAGTACTCTCATTCTTAAGCTCCAAAAATTATTTATGAAAATCATTACTCTAGTATAATGAAATTACCTTTCTCATTAGCATTGTCAAAGGAGATGTGATAGATGAGAATTACTAAATGAAGTGATGATAATAAGCTTGTAATCCAAAAAATCTATGTATCTCAAACATGCTCTTCAATGGTTTCCAAGAGATGAAAAATTATATCTTTTTAGGATCTATCAATATGCCTTTCTCAGAAATGATATTCCCAAGGAAATGAACCAATTGAATCCTAAAATTGAACAGAGAGAATTTATAATATAATAATTTCTCTCACAAAATGTTCAACACAATCTCAAAATTCTCTTCATATCCATTTTGAGTTCAATAATACATATATAATTCCATTTTCAATTACCAAAAATTAAAGAGTATTGCTATCATTTAAAGATACAATTAATTAATGACATGAATGTTACTGGTGAATTTGTAAGACCAAAGCGTATGAATATGTAACACCCCAAGAACATAAATTATTTTCCTTTTAGAATAAATATAATATTTTTTATCAAGATTTATAAATAAATTTAAGCTTACACTACACATAACACATAATTATCTTGTGTTACATGTGAGATCGAGTTTTACCACCTCTTAATGGAACACCTATTTCAAAACTACATTTTTACACTTTTATAAATTTATTAGTCAAAATAAACATAATTTTTGAATTATGAATTTCAAAATTATCTTAGGGGTGAATTTTTTGTATTTTTTTGAGTAGATTCATTTTTTGATAAATAGTGAAAAATATAACATTTTAGTAAAAAAATGACTTTTTGTTTAAATAATTATTAATGTTAAATTATTTCTTAAATAGTTTTTAAAGTAAAAATATATCAATAATACATATATTAATCTAATATAGGTCATTTTAATCATTTTTATATAAAAATTAGATATAAAAACTTATTGAACTTTTAAACATTTCTATTTTAAACACTTGCTTTCTCGCCCTAGGTTTCAGATTAGCGTTAATATTAATTTTCCAAATTGTTTGATTTTAGATTTGAAAAATATATATAAAAGGTTGTAATTAGTAAAATATTTATGGTCCAATATGGTTAACATACGTTTTACCAAAAAATATTAGTCAATGTGATTGAAATTATTTACAGTGATTAAGGTAAAATTAAGCATAATAAGGGACAAAACCTTAATATTAAGGACCAAAATAACCTATAAACTTATCCAAAATAATTTTGATGAAAACTATTGGACCTTATCCCCACTTGGTTCTAATTTTATGGTTTATTGAGATATTATTAAATTGAAGTTCCCTATATAAAAGGCAAAGTTAGGAAAACAACAAAAGGGGAACATTCCTTACCTTTAACATTTACAAAACATTAAGATATGTAAAAAACATCAAATTTTAGGTTATAAATATCCCTTTTAAGATAACTGTATTATTTTTATCAGAATTATTTATCATTAATTTTTATATTTGATTTATTTTCTTAAATATCATAAGAAACACCAATGTAGTGATTATCTAGGTAATAATTAACTAAAATTAATGATACTATAAATATTAAAAGTGAAGTATATTGATTTAATTATTATCTTTAATTATTTTTTAAGATGAATATATAATCTTAAAAATCTTTAAAGTAAATATATTTTAATTCCAATATTTTTTTAATATTTTTAAATTAAAATTAAATAAATAATGTCAAAATTGACTTCATTATTATTTTAAAATAAATGGAATTTTATTAAAAGACTTAAAATTAATAAAAATACTATATCCGTCCGAGTTATTTTTATGTGTTAATAAATATTAAATATGGTCTATTAATGGACCAATTAATACTTTATTATTAACATATTTACCCATATATTGTAAAAATGTTTTTAATACGGTTCATGTTTAAGCAGTGTTTTAGCGCATCCCATGTGCTTGTTTTAAAATTAATTTCCAAAAAATGGGATTTTTTTATAAATTATATATAATATTAATATTTAAGTGTCTTTATATTATATAATAAATCTCAATTTATTTTAGTATTAATGGTTAAGTTACTTAGGTGGAAAACTAGATGTTTTAATAAAAACTGAAATTATAAAATTGGGGAATATTAAAAGTTAAGGAACCAAATATTTAAAACACATAAATTTTTGTGTTTTGGGGGTTTCAATAGACCCTTATTACCATTTATTTCATTATTTTTCCATTTTTTTGTAACTTTATTTAAGGTAATCCTCCCATTAATGAATACCTTTTTGTATTTACAAGAGTGTCACTCCTCCCCCACTATAAAAAGGCCTTCTCTCCTCCCACTTACTCACACATCTCAAGCCACGTTGGATCAAAAAATATCTACCCCAATAGATCCCCAAAATCTATATTTCATCATATAATCCTAATATTTTTAAAAAAGGAAACCATTGAAGTCTTTTGGTATAAACCAAATAAAGTTACCCGATTAAGAGGTAACATCTTTCCTTAAGCTATTTAGTTTTATTTCAATTCTCCACCACCTAAAATATTCTTATTATATTATTGTATAAAAAAATATATCATAAATATACAAGGATGTTTTAGGATAAATTTTATACCTAAACTAACACAAACTTTAAACTAATGGTTAACAAATATATTATTTTTGTGTACGATGAACTACTGCCTCACTAAATAATGATTATTCATTTTTACTTTACCTCATCTCATGGTGGAAATTATGATGGAAAATATGTTCATATATGTTATATATGATATTTATTATGTATTTATTCTTCTATAATTCTTTTATAACACATACCTTGATATATTCCATTTTTTGGTAAATACGATAACATCATTTGTGGAAGTGTTGACTACCGTCTCCTCATAGCGATGTGACTCATTCATGCTATACATGGAAAATATTAAGTAAGATTTTAATAAACATATATACCATATATAAAATAGAGATTATATTGGAATTATAATACATAAATATATATATATATATATCATGAAGTTTCTGAGTCAGGATTCAAGTATCACTAAGAGGGGGAGGGGGTGAATCAGAGATATATTTTTCTTCTATGTTTCCATTATTTTGAAACAATATTCACCTCATGTTAAATATTTCTTTCACTACTAAACACAAATCAAACACACATCCATATGGATATAATAATTTTCAAGGTTCTCTACAAAACAAGAGTAGTTATATCCTTGATATGGTTTGTAAAAAATCAAATACCACATAATACACTTTTTTCATGCAATTCACTTCTTGCGCTCAACTAACATCTTGCGCGTAACTCCTTAATTGTGAAACAACTCTCTTATTACAAGATCTAGAGCTATGATTTCCCCTATGTGTTGATAATCCTAAAATTAGGAGGTATACACCTATTTAGAGACATTTTTCCAATCCTTCACACTACTCGCACAACTTTTCTCTAAGCACGTAGGTCTATTATTGCAAGACTCTTTCACCCAAACTCACCTTGCATGACAACTCCATAACATGCATGGCCTTCTTTCCATTTCAATATTTTGATGTACTGGTCTTGAATTTTTTTTCTTTCTACTTTCTAGAACTCCTTGAAACTTGGGTGTAACTTCCTTTTACAAATTTTTTTTCTCTAATCTCCATTTTTTTGACCCAAAAATTTCTTAAACACTAGAAAATGGAACCACCTTAAAAATATTCTTCAACAAAACCAACCATTATGGTTTATAGTCATCTGATTTCATAACAAACTCCTTCTATTGTGATATATAACCTTTGATCAATCACCTTTAGCATCATCATATTTTTTGAGGAATGTATTATAACTATCCTATCTTCCAGAACCATTTTTATTTCCAATCAAACCTGAATATGACTGGAAGTACTTTTTATCCCTATTTCATTCAAAAGGATTACATCAGAAGTTCTCCAGAAAACTAATGACATTTGTAAAAAATCAACAATTTATCATCTTATTCTTCATCAATTTTACAAATTGAATTGATTTATCCTTTTGGACAACAAAAGAAAACCCTTTTCAAAATAAAACTCTTCTTACTTCCTTCTCCATCAAAATTGGTCCCAACAATCTCCCCTTTTGGATTTTATTGTCAACAAAGATTCATAAGTCACAAAAACTTTTAACTTTAATCAATGGATTACTTATCATCAATTATAATCCTACGTGAGAAAACTAATTATAAGAAACATGAATTATTGATAGAAAAACCATGTTGTCTAAATGTAGTGACTATGAAATCTTGTCATCTTTCTTCCTCAACCTTCTCCAAAACATACTAATTTTTATTCCAATTTGTCTTCCAAAACATCATTTCTTAACAAAATCCCTGGAAAACTAAAATTTTATTTTCTAAAACCACTCTAATAAATTATTATAATAGTTTACACAAATACATGTTGGATTCACATCTTACACACAAATCCCCCTTTATGTATGCTTACTTAAGGATAGATTTAGGAAATAATTCTACCGCATTACAACACTATACACACATAAGATGAGAGAGGGGATAGAAACACATACCTTAAACTTGATGAGAAATAGGTTAGATTCCCATGTTCAATCTCAATTTATAATATGGTTCCTTTGGTAATGTATTTGTGAAAATATCATCAACTTGTACCAATATAGGAACATACTCCTTCTTCAATTCATTCCTATCCATGTGCTATTTGATGAAGTGGTACTTTATGTCAATATATTTTGAACTATAATGTTATACCAAATTCCATGTAAGATTGAATGGACTTTGATAATCACATAACAAGAGTAAGGGTAATTTTAATTCAACAAGAAAGTCATCCAACTGCATTTTTATCAACATAAGTTGGGTACCATCGTCAGTGGAAACAACATAATCAAATTAAAACATTCTAAGAGTTACTAAATTATATTTCTTTGTATTCTATAAAATATAAAATTTCCCTAAAAATAAAACTCTATCAGATTTGGATCTGTTATCATCCACATTTCCTGCCCAATCAGCATCTGAATACCCAAAAAAGTCAATACTTTTGGAGATGTCATACCTGATTTTAAAATGTGTTATGCCTTTGATATATCTAAATTTTTTTATATAATATAAATGTGATTATTTAAGAGAACACTAAAATCATTCATATAAGGTAACAACATAAAAAAATTCAGACATTGAGGCATTCAAATATATTAAACATCCAATCATCTTTTGAAACTCTTTCTAATCAAATTATTTGTCTTCACCATCTTTAAAAAACTTGGTTCCCATTGAAATTGGTGTGGAAACTAGTTTCGAATTTTCCATGACAAACATTTTATTAAGATCCTCAACATACTATTCTGGAAAAAGAAAAATGTGATTGTTTTTCTATAAAATTTGTAACCCATGAAAGTGTTTCATTTATCCCAATACAGAAATCTCAAACAGATTCTTCACCTCTTCAATAATTTTTTTCACAATATAATTTCTCATTTCCAGTAAAGATAGTGTCCTCAATACAAACAATTATGATTAGAGAAAACTCTTATCTTTACTTAATGTATAGATTATTGTCAACTATTCCTTTCTTGAAACCCTTATTTCTTAAGAAAGTATCCAGTTTGGAATACCATGCCCTTGGAGATTGTTCTATCTCTTAAAAGGCTTTCTTTATCTTACACAAATAAGTTTAATATTTCCCAACAACAAAGCCACAAGGTTTTTAAATTTAAACTTCTTCATCAAGATTCCCATTCATAAATGTGGAATTTTAGTCCATTTGAAAATTTTGTAAGCTCATTGTGAAACAATAACAAGAACGATTTAGATTGTTTCCAATCATTCAACTAGAGAAAAAGTCTCCACAAAATCAACACCGTCAATCTATGAGTAAACTTTTCAAACTAATATTTCCTTGTTCTTTATCACATAACATTCTTCATTTAGCTTGTTCTGGAAAACCCACTGTGTACCAATAATGTTTTTTTTCTGTCTTCATTATGAGTTCCCATGTATCATTCATTTAAATTTGATCAAGTTATTCATTCATATCTTGAACCCATTTTTGATTCTCAAAAGCCTCATTTACGTCATTCGTCTCAACTTTTGAGTACAAGGATGTGTGTAATAGGTATTTATGTTCATTTGTATTGAACCTTCTAATGTTGATCACCAATAATGCTTTGATCCTACACTTTCTTACTCAGCCTAGGATGAGCTATTTTAGGTTCATCCTCATCACTAAAAATAGATTATTTTAATTCTTGTTCTTGAGTAGGAATACCTTTATCAGTAGCACTATAAAAATTATTAAAAAAAATATTCACTATCCTAATCAACTACCATATCAGTGTAAATATGATTTTTTCTCAACATTTTCAATAACCATCACATCATAAAAATAAATAATTCTTCGTATCTATTTGTTTAAAAATCAATATATTTTTTCCTTCTAGACAATAGCAAAGAAAATTTCAATCTTCACCACCTTTCTTCTTTATAATCCATGGATTCCCAAAAACAATTACGTGTTTCAATCTTGGAGTTTTTCTATAAAAAATAATATAGAGTCATATCTGATATAGGAATATAGAAACATTAGTTTTAAATATACATAGTAGTAATCATGAATTTTTTCCAATATTAATTTGAGAGACCATGTTCCTATAACATAGTTCACCCCATTTCAACCAGAATTTTATTCTTTATTTTACAAACCCCATTTTGTTGAGGTTTGTATTGTGAACTATACTCATACCGAATTACATGTTTCTCAGGATAATTTGAAATTTTTTCATTCTTATATTCACCACCATTGTTATTTATCAACTTCTTCATTGAATAATAACTTTCCTTCTTAGTTTTCATTCTGAAACTTTTAAACATTTTTAGAGCATCTGACTTATGTCTCATGTACATAACACAAGTAATGTGAGTAAATTTATCAATGAAAGTGATGAAGTGTATATATCCATTAGTTGATTTTCATCTCATTGTCCCACAGATATTAGAATGAATAAATTCTAGGGGTCATTTTGAACAAATGTCAAATTTCTTATGCACAGAATTGGGGATCATTCCTTTTTAACATATATTAAATCACCAATCACTTATTCTTGACATATCAGGAATATCTCAGTCACTATATTTTTTTGATAAATTTCTATTGTTTCTCTATCACATGTGTCCCAAACATTTATATGCCGCAATTTATTTTCTTCCACCAAACCCATATAATAATATTTTTTTTATTTCACTAGCTAAGAATAAGTTTTATTTTGTATGTTAGCCTCTTATAACTATCTTTAGATCTTCTTCAATTCTCAAAAAAAAACCCATATCTTTTGAATATAACTTTGTTACCCTCATCAAATTTTTTTGAAACACTCAT
The DNA here is from genome assembly GCA_963277665.1 of Viscum album. Taxonomy (NCBI): domain Eukaryota; kingdom Viridiplantae; phylum Streptophyta; class Magnoliopsida; order Santalales; family Viscaceae; genus Viscum; species Viscum album. Next base: position 164,778,641 of record OY728159.1, read on the forward strand.
CAGGTTGTTTTTTGTCCATCAACATATACAGTTTTCTTGGATTTTATCTTTCCTTTCCCAATGATGGTTGATTCAACACCTTTGATTCTCAGAGACTCATCATTGACAAATTTCATTATTATTTCTTTGAAGTATTTCACATTCTTTAAAAAAATTAAGTCTCCTTTCTTATGAGAATAAAACTCACTATCATGAATCCATGGTCATTCACCTTTTAAGGCTTTCAAAGTGGTTTAGATAACAAGAGATTTTTCTTTTTCCATTTCTTTCTTCACCTATATATTTTGAGGATTGCTTAGATAATTTTGTTATTATGATAATAGAACAAGAAGAACCTTAGAAAGATGTCTAGGTTTTTCACATATTTCACAAATAGTTTGTAGTGGTTGGAACCTATTCTCAATTTTCACACCATCCTTCTCTGATTTCTTTCAAACATCCTTCTTAGGATTCTTCTTTTTAGAGGATTGAATCCACATTAAACCTTTCATTCCCTAACCAATGGAATAGTAGTGATATCTTCTATTAAACCATCACATATATTTTTTGTATGAATCTAATACAATACTAGAAATATCTATAGAGACAATATTTTCCTCTAAAACATCCATATTGATTGGATTTGTGAATACGTTTCTCAGAAACCATGTTAAAAAAATTTATTGATCATCATCCTTTTTGTTTTCAACAAAACATTCTTATTAAAATTAGATTTCATTCCAAAAATATCATAACCAAAAGATATATAATGTTTTTCAGAACCATGTTTTTTAGAAACATTTTATTTATCAACATTGTTACCTTTTCCCACATACATAACATTCATATATTTCTTCTTTTCAAAAACAATTACAAATTTTTTCTCAGCCTTTGAAGGTGAATATTGTTGATAATTTTTTGGTTCATCCTTACCTAATCATTCCCCAACTTCTGATATTGAGTTTTTGAAACTTATATTCCTTTCTTTAGCTTTATAAAGTTTCTGTTGGGAAAGTTCCAACTCTTCTTATTTTTCCTTTAGCTTTACTTCCAGATGTTCATTAAGATTCTTTTCATTTTCAGGATAATTATTTAGAACATCACTCTCTTTTACCAGCTTTACTTTCTCATTATCAAAAACTTCTTGATTTTTTTATGATGAGATTTATTTTATCAACTTTCTATTTTTCTTATCATTCCTTCTAATATTTATCATAAATTCTTTCAAATCTTCATTTAGATGATATTAAAGTTGAGTTTCTTCTTCTTATTCTTCTTGGGAAATGATGCTCTCGAAATCTTTATTATTCACAACAGCAATAAAGATATTCTCAATATATTTTTCAGAAATATATATTTCAAATTCAAATTCACTATCTTCTTCTTCGTAGTATTTATGAAAAAATATTCTTTTTTTGATTTTAAGAACCTTTTATCATTACCATTGGAAAAATATTTATCTTTTCAGCTGGTTTCTTCTATGAACATCTTGGCCTTCTTTCTTCTTCATCACTGTCTTATTATTTATTTCTTTGAGGACAATTAACTAGAAAGTTCCCAATGACTACACAATCAAAAAAATTTATGGGATGTTTCCCTTTTTATTTACCTATACATCTTCTCACATTTTTAGAAAATAAGGATAAAATTTCATCCGGATTTTCACATACATAATTTTTAGATTCAGAGTAAACAACATCATCTTCCTCTAGATCCTTTTTATACTTTTCATTCTTCGAGGCTTTGAAAGAAATTTCTCTATCAACATTGGTTTTTCCCTTCATAGTATTATCCGTTATCATTTCATAGGTGATTATAGTGCTATGAAAATCATCCAAAGATAACGTATTCAAGGTATCTATCTTCCAATAAAGAAACATTATCATCAATATTGTTGGAAAACATTCATAAGATCTTTTAAAAAACTATTGAATCATCCAAATTTTCACCAAGACATATGATAGTACTAAAAATATTATTTACCCTAGTATATAATTCCCCAACATATTTAAACTCACCCATTTTCAAATCTTCATACTTCAACCTCTAGATTTGTAGTTTTTCCTTATCTAATATTGTATTTCCTTCATAGATGTTGTTTAACCTCTCCCAGATACCTTTATCTAAGGAAAAACCTTTCACTATTAAAAAATCACTCTCATAAAGTGATGAGAGTAATGAATTTTTAGATCTTCCATCATTCTCATGATTCTTTTTATAGACAAGTATAATAGTAACCATGACATCTATAAGAGTAAATCCAAATGTTGTAGCTTCAAGAACATCATACCGAAGATACATAAGAAAAGGAATATTTATGTCTTTATAGATATGATAATTATTTCCATCAAATATCAGAATACCATTAATATTCATGAAATTTAGATTCTCCATCACATCTTCTCTTCAAAACTTCAACAAAGAATAAATGAAGGGAACCTCGCTCTGATACCAATTAAAGTTCCCTAGTAATTAATATTGTATCACTAAGAGGGGGGAGAAGGAGAATCAGTGATATAATTTTCTTTTATTTTTCCTTAATTTTTAAACAACCTTCTCCTCTTGTTAAATATTTATTTCCCCACTAAACCAAAATCAATCACACATCCATAAGAACACAAAAATTTTCATGGTTCATTACTCACCAAGAGTTGTTAAATCCCTGGTATGGTTTGGAAATAATCCAATACCACAAAATCCAATAGAAATATATCATTTTATATAGAATACAATAAGTAGGATATACCCATACACTCATGTGTTTCTATGAAAAAAATCCAATAGTGCATGTGCTCCCTCTTAGCACAAATAGGGTAAAACAATATTTATGTTCTTCTTGATGAAGTTTCAAAAATTTGGTCTCTCAAAACAATTCTTCACTTTCTTACTCAGAATATGGTAAGAACTTCCTTGTGCATAACATACTACATGCACATAATGACATTGTTACTTACAACTAACAAATTTCATGCCACTCACTTCATACACGCCACATTTTTACTTGTGCGGAACTCTTACACACAACTAAATACATGTGAGAAAATCACTTATTGCATGAAACTAACTTCTTGTGATTAGTTTCCATCTTGTGTACAACTCTGTAATTTCACAAAAAACTCACTTATTTCATGATCTAGAGCTCTTATTTCTTATAAGTGTTGTGCATCCTCAAATGAGGGTATTTATAGGCATTTTTCTGACCCTGATCCCAAATCACACAACTTTTACCCAAGAATACAAGTATATTCATGAAATTCTATTTATCTGAAACTCACCTTGAATGGTAAATCCATAACTTATAAGACCTTCTTTCATTTTCCATATTTTGATGTACTGGTCTTGAAAAATTCATTGCACGCAACTTTAAAAGCCTCCTTGATAATTGCACGCAAATTCCATTACGAAATTTTTTTTCTCTATTGTCCAATTTTTAGACCAAAAAATTTGGTAAACACTAAAAAAATACACCACATTAAAAACCCACTTCGTCAACAACAACCATACTAATTCAATTCATCTTCATTTATCATGAACTCCTTATATCATTACATATAACATTTGGTCGATCACCTTTAGCATCATCATATTTCAAAAGAAATTATTGTAACCTTCTTGTATTCTAATTCCATTATTCTTTATAATAAAACCTGAATATGATTGGTATCACCTTTCCCCCCCCCCCCCTTTACTTAAAATGGCTTTCATCAAAATTTCTCTAAAAACTTATGATATTTGTGAAATACAAATCAGTAAAGCATCATCGTGTTCTTCAAGGCTATTACAAAGTGAAATGATTTATCCTTTTGGAAAATAAAAGCAAACAATTTTCCAAATAAAACTCTTATTACTTTCTTCTTCTTCAAACTTGGTCCCAACATATCATCTACTTCTCATTCTTTTAATATGACAAAGAAATTAATGTAGAGTTCATGCATATATACGACATACCGTCTCCACGAACGGTTCATTCCATTTCTTATATCCAAACATTATAGATTATTATAAATGCATATGTACTGAATATATGATAATTATGTCATTGTTTACATTTTTGAGATGATGAAATCATGATCTAATAAATATTAACAACAAATTACAACTCAAAACATACTTGAGAAAACTAGGCAATTAACACCAATAGTACTGAAAATAATGAAAGAGTGTAAACAAATGGGTAATAAAATATTATAAGAAGTTAATATATGATATTATAAACATGAGTATGGTTTTATTAGAAGTTATTACCATATTTTAAACCACTATAAAAGAGGATAAATTCCACACAAAAAGGACGGTTATGTTAAGTGATTGTTTTCTTACTTTTCTTTCTGCGAGGAATACACCATTAACACCACTTAATTCATTTACTAAGCATACCTACTTCCCATTTTGATATAATAAATCATGAATTATTTTATTATTATGGTATTTAATTTTTTAATTTTATAATCATTACTTTTGGTTAATCAATTTCTTACGTTACCACATTGGTAAGTAATTCTGTCTCGATTTACATTCCATTGGGACTTATTTTCTGTTATACACCAATTAACTTTTATATGGTTTATATAATTCCCTTTGACATTTCATTTCATGAATATACATATTCCCATTATATTCTATGTTTCATTTAATTTGTGGCGAATTGTGATTTAAATGTTTCATAGTAGTATAAGACACTTTATAATGCCTAAAGATTATTTACCTCAAGAATGTTTTAATGATCTTTAAATGGTATTTTCTTTCATCAACATCAACAACCCTTGATGTTATTTATCCTCTATTGTGGAATTATAGATAAAAACATATTATTTATTTATTATGGATATTTTATGATAAGGAAAATTATTTATTAATTAAATACATTATTCTAAATATGAGGACTGCATTGAATTTATTATGTGACCGGCGTGGACCCCTATAGACACTTGATGAATTAGTAGATTTCATGATACAAACTAGATATGGTTTTGTATAAGGACTTACCCATTTATTATAATTTTTTGGCATAAATCCTTGAAAATAATAGATTCTTGTCATGAAGACTTGATAATATTTGATTCTTGGCATTAATCCTTGAAAGTATTATATTCTTATCATGAAGCCTCAACAATATAATTTAAATATCCATAATTATAGATTCCATAATTATGTATTTATTTATTTATATTACATGTGATTATTCAATTAGTTATAATAACCATGGTTATGTTTCAATCTCAGATTAGTGGTTAAATGGAATGAGTTTCAATTATCTACCTTGACTCGTTGATTAATTGTCATTTTTTTATAATTTCACCCACATTACAGACCATTGTTGAGAATTTGAGCTCACCATTATTATGTTTTATTTACCTAGGTTATAAAGAGGAATCCTTTGAATGATTTTCAAGGATGCAGTTTATTTCATTTTATTATGTATCATATTTTTATTATGTATTTCCCAATGTATTATGGGTATCATGTTTGTATTATGTCTTTCCAAGAATCCTAAACCAAGAAGATATTCAAAATTTGATTCCTTATAATCAGGAAAATATAATAATGCTACAGTTTTGGGCTTCAGGGGTTGGGTCATTACAACTAAATATTCATAATTACCATAGTGGCTCGTGAAAGATGTCTTCAGAATATCCCTTTTCCTAACTTGGGGTTGGTGATACCTAGATCATAGATCAATTTTAGAGAACCATTGGGTGAATTTTAATTGATCAAAACATCATCAATTCAAGGAAGATGATAACTATTTTTTAACATAACCTGATTATTTTTATGATAATTAACATAAAGTCATAATTAGAATTAGAGTGGCCTTAGGTGACATAATTTTTCACATTAAGCCTTTAATCTCCAATTCATCCAATTGGAACTTAAATTACATTAATTCTTTTTTAGATTCTATATAATAATAGTGAAAAGGATATTTTCCTAAAAGGAGATCAATTGAAAATTACACTTCCCTTTTAAGTGTTAAACCGTTGAAATTTTTAATAAATATGTTAGGGTACAGATCCAAAATGATAAAAAAAAATTATAGTCTCAATTATATCATTAGTCCCCAAAGTGAACACTGGTAAGTAATAAGAAATAGTTTCATGCATTGGTGATGAAGTTTTTGCATTTATAGCCTTATCATCCCAATTTCATTTAAATAGATGCATATAATAATCATGAGATTTAAACTTTAATTGTCATTTATGACAATTGATATGATTCTAGAATGAAATTAACAATTACATTCCTAAGATTAAGTAAAATATGTCCATGTCCAAAAAGAAAATTCACTAACAAGATGGTCTCCATAGATGGTTATAGAACAAGCATTACACATAAATCCCCTACACTCTCACTACCTGATAGGTTTCTGGATACTCGTCACGTATGAAATCATCTTGATATTCAACTCCATTTGATTAATGAAACACTAATCAATAAAGGATTTGGATGAAACAATATTAAATTGAACCTACTTATGCATTGAGATAAGGAGAATAGTAACCTGTATAGTCAAAGGACTTGATTGACCCCTGATGATCATCCACTCAAAACCATATTACTACTTACTCACCCTCCATGTTCCTTACTTTCCTGCCATGGTTTCATTGTATAAGGAGTCAAGGTGTTCTTAGAATCACTCTAGGTTAATTAACTTTGAGGATGAGAATTATTATGACATAAACACCCAAGCAAAGAATAAGATATCTAATATACATTAGATGTATTGATAGCAACTGAATTTTTAGCATTGGGTTAATAACACTGATGATGTCCCATCTAATTATAGTTGTGATATGATTTGGGTGGTTCCATACAATCTCACTTCTAATGATCTGTACAAATACATTAGAAAAATTTGGGAATACTAATAGAGAATGGATGAAAGTTTACTAATCTAGTTCATTGATTTAGTGATTCTCTACCACATTAGAAGTAGGTGTACATCTTCTATATGTTCCCAACATTAGATTTCCCACATGTTATATATAGAAAAAAGTACTTCCTGTAACACCCAAGACTTTTATGAGATATATTTTATTTTTTATAAATCATCAAAGGAATATTTCACTACACACAACACTAGCTTTGCTTGATTTACATGAAATCGCGACCTTCCTCGATAGCTTGCGTCGTACGCAATACCGAGTTTCACTAAACAACGATATGCTACTAAAATATTATTAAAACTAGCCGTTATGAATAGTAATAACCACTTTTTTAAATTTTGTAAATTTTTTATTTTTTAAAATGGACTTCATTTTTGGATTTGGAATATCGAAATTTGCCTAGGGTGAAATTTTGGTATTTTTCTGAAAACATTCAATTTTTGAGGAATAGTGAAACCACTAAGTGGTAGTTAAAAAAAACTGAATTTTTCATAAAACTTAATTTTACCGCTTCTGTGAGTGGAATCTCAAAAATTTGAGAGACATGGTTGATGTCAGTAAGTAAAATGTGGTTCAATGAGATGAAAATAATTTTTGGTGAATAGTAACTTTTTACTTTTATTTACCACAGTTAAAAGAAAAAAGGGTAATTAAGGGTAAAAATGATATTATTTTTACCCTAAAACATGTCCTAATTCTTTTGGATAAGTCTAATTCGACCAAAAACAACCTTAGTAATAAAATATGACCATTTAGGCCCAATTGGATTAGATTAGGACATTCATTATTAATTTTTTTAAAGAAGGGTTAAAATAGTTAAAATCAATGTTTAATAAGAAAATAATTTTTAATATAGGGTTATGCATAAGATAAATTCGACTATAAATATTCATTAGAAAGCTAAAAATATTTCATACATAATGATATTTTATTTGTAATTTTTAGACTTTAAATAAGTTAATTTATTTATGACACAAAGATGATGCAGTAATTATCTTATTAATGAAATATTTACATAATTGATGTTATAAATACCCAAATAAATGTAATTTCAGACTTTTTATGAATTAAAATAATTTTTTAGGTTACTAGGACATGTTATTATTGATGTAATTAACGTTTTTCGAACTGATCATTCTGTTATGATCTTCAAAAAAATCAATTACTAAATAGTGTCAAAATTGACATAAAATAGTTTTTAAAACAAATATTATATTATTAATTGTTATTTTATTCCTAAAAATCTAAGGTTCAGCAAAATGACATAGATAATGTTATATATATTAATAATAAACAACTTGGGGTTCGTTTGGCTTGTTATAGTAAGTTTATTAACTTTATAGTATAAGAACACAAGAAGACACGACAAAAGTAAAATTATTTAACTTAATGTTAAATCTAAATTATAAGGTTTAAATAGGAACCTAAACTTTTCTAAATTCTATTGGATGAGAGTATTTATACCCATACCCACCTTATATTCTAAATAAATTAATTTGAATATATTTAAAACCTAATTTGGCTTTATAATAAAATAATATTTTTAGTTTTTCCAAAGGAGCCCCTCTCCTCCCTTATAAAAGGGCACCTCCTCCCCCTCTTCCTCACACCACTTTGAGCCTTCAAGATCGACCAAACCCTGAAAGTTTCTCCTATCCACTTCCCTAGAGACATCCTAGATGTCCTGGTCTTCTTCAAAGACCAATTTTAGTGCCCTAAAAGGAGGTCTCAAAGAAGCACTTCAAAGAAGAGGTAATGTCCGTTACCGATTCTTTCATCTTTATTTCTTCTTCCACTTCTTCTTATTTAGTTGTTTCATTATGAAGTAATAATATCAGTATCACTAATATACTGATATGTTATTATAAGTATGAAACAAACCTATTTAACCATCTATCCATCCTACGGAAAATGAAATCACCACGCGTGCATACGTACTGAATACCATCTCCACGTCGTGGTGTAATCTATTTTCCACCACCACCTTACTTGGATGGGTATAATGGTGTAAAGAATGAATATATATGATTATTGTGAAGTGATATTGATTCTTAAATAGTATACATACACTCCAATACAATCCCACGATCATAGGAACGATATTGTCGCTCGTGCGTATGTACGGAATATCGTCTCCACGATGTGATGCGACTCGTTCTACATGATCTTCATTGCATAATGATTATATAAATGAATTTAATGAATGAATATGATATATATTATACTAATACCATTCTGGAAATGAGGTTCCTATAACCTAAAAAGAAAAATAAGAATTTATTCGACAAAACACGCATAAGAACAAAAAGTAATAAACACCTGAATAACAAGTAGTAATGAAATATTAATAATATAAAGCTAAGAATATGACCATATATGATATCATAAAAATAAGTATGATTCCGGAATAAGTCAATAACATTATTTAAATCATTATACAGTAGGTTCGGACACTTATGAAGGAAATCAGACCTAAGGTAAGGGAAATATCACAATCTCATTTTTATCTGAGATTGTTTATACTTTGAAGTTTACTGGGGTGTATTTTATCATCCATACATATGTTTCCTCAATATGTAATATTATTTACATCCACCTAAAATTGTTTAAATCCAATTTTACCCTTCGGTGAGTTTTTAGTAAAATATATTGATGGAATCTTTTGTCATTTTTCGTACGAGGTACTTTTTGACTTTTCCAACAAAAGTACGAGAAGAATGTTTCTTTTAACTTATACGACATGAATGGATTTTTAAAACATTATTTTCAAGAAGCTTCCTTTACAAATTTTCAAGTTTATTTTTAATCAACTTTTTTTAGTTTACAATAGTATAACATGTTAAGAAAGGAAAAGTGTTTTTGAAGTAGAAATGATATTTTCCTCAAGAATGGAGTTCAAGTGTTTTATCAAAATTATTTTCCATCTAAGATAATAAAGGGTTCTGTTTCTATCCATATTATTACATTTATTTGATTATGTTGTGATGGAATTATTTTTATGAATTCCTTTATCTTATATGAATTGTTTTATGATGTCACGATGTTTAAGATTCCCATTTTTATTACATGGGTTATGCTATCATGTATGGTTTAGGATTTTTTGGCACACGTAAGAATGGTATAATTATGAGATGGGTGGGACCTATATCTCCATCCAATTCATTGTGTAAAGATATATCTCATGAGATAGACATGGCTGGAATGGAAGGTTAAACTAGTTCAGTGAAACAAGACTAAAACGAGGAGTGAACTCAGTTCAGAAATGGACTTTGTCCACTATGATAATATTGGCAATGAGTCTTGACTAATAAGAAATGATTCTCTATGATTATGTGTGTATAAAACAAAGTTTCATGTTTTATGTTATGATTATTGTGATTAAATTTCACTACTATGATTTATACCATGTTATTAAATTATGATCTCTTTTGCATGATAAGATTTTCAAAATGTTATGTTGTTATGAATTTGATGCAATTGATATTTCTTTTGTTTACCCTTACTGAGAATTTGAGCTCACCCTTTTGTATGTTTTCTTTTCCCAGGTCAGGAAGAAGGGTATTAAGTAAGATATGCCAAAAGGGACTCTAGATATGATGAAATAAATGGGAGGAAAAGTAGATGCTTTATGAACCAGTTGTTTTTGTTTCCCAATTTCTAAAGACTCTATACCTATATGGTCCTTTCATGGTTTTGGTATATGTTGTAATAAGTATGCTTAAATTTTGAATTATTAACCATGTATGTAAATTATGGGTCGTTATAGTTGGTATCAGAGGAAATGTATAGTCAACCATTAGAAACTAGGATGTGAAAGCCTTAGTAAGAACCCTAAGGATAAGTCTAAGCATAGAACACAATCATAGTGTTTTAGAAATGGCCATGAATAACCTATGATAATACCTTAACTGTGAAATTTTATTCTTGATTTTGTGGTTTTCCTATTATAATTACAGATGGTCACACTATTCTTCTTGGTTTTAGTCAATGGCTAGAACCCGAAGGAACTGCGTTAATGCGGAATGCGACGGGAAATGCAATGATTGTCCCCCTGAGTAACCAAACGTTATGGGAGATGGAATTCAAAATTTTGTACCCATGATCACACAACTTTCTCAAGATATGCATCATGCAGGACTTCCAAACGAGAAAAGGAAGGAGCAACATTCTGTTGAATCCTTTATGAGGCAGCGTCCACCTTCATTCTGCAGGTCTACTGATCCATTAGTAGCTGAACAATGGATTAGTACTACTGAAAATATATTTTCAGTTCTTCAATGTTCTGAACATTATAAAGTCATCTTATCAGTGTATCGTTTGGAAGGTGATGCTGATCAATGGTGGAATCTTATTAAGAATACGAGGAAAAGGGATGAAATGGAGTCCATGGAATGGGACGAGTTCAAGAACTTATTTTTCAATAAGTACTTCCCTCGTATTCTCCAAACAAAGATGGAGAAAGATTTTCTTGAACTAAAGCAAAAGGATGATGAATTTGTTGGTACCTATGAAGCAAATTTTACAAGGCTTGCAAGGTACACTTCTGGTATTGTTATCCAACCTGAGAGTAAGATCGATCAATTCTTTAGTGGCTTAAAACCAAGTCTTCGAAGGTCATTAGCCATAAGGGACTTCAATAGCTATGAGGAAATCGTTCGATGTGCTCTCAAAGTCGAGATGGAGATTGGAGTAACCAATCAGTCATATGGGTTTGATAAGAATAGGAAAATGGAATTCAAAGGAAAATATAAAGAGCACACTGAAAAGAAGATGAGCTTTACCTTATGCTCAAAGTGTGGAAAGAAACTTGGAGGGAGTTGTCTTAAAGGGACAAGTAAATTTTTCAAATGTGGAAAGGAAGGTCATCAGGCATTTGAATGCCGCAAAGATGGGAAGAAGATGTATAATGATGCAATCAATGGAAAGGATACACAGAATGAACCTACTACACTTCAATGTTTCAAGTGCAAGGAGATGGGGCATTATGCCAATCAATGCCCAAATCCAAGGGTTGATGATGATGGTCGATGTCAAAAAACTCTTAAGGCTAAAGACAAAGGAAAGTCACATGCAATTTCTATCAGTGACGTGGAGTACGATAACAATGTGGTGAAAGGTACACTTATCATCCAATCTAAAGTAGCAAATGCTTTATTTGATTCTGGATCCACCCACTCTTTTATTTATGAATAATTTTCTAAGGGTATCGCTGTATTACCTCAAAAATTAGATTTTGAGTTAGCTGTGACAACTCCTAATGGCACAACAGTAGCATAAAATGTTTACAATTCTTCTCCGATTGATGTTTGTGGGAAAGCGCTTCCTACAAATCTTGTGATCCTTCCTATAGTAGAATTTGATGTGATTCTTGGCATGTATTGGCTTTCTTTATATGGAGCTCATATCAATTTCCAATGAAGGGAAGTCACATTTCATATTCCATATCAATCTATGATCATCTATCGATGCAAGGATAAACATAACCTTCTAGTGGAAATTTCTTCCATCTTATGGGTCTTGATTCCACTAAATGAAGGTTTTTTTATTTCAAATGGTTGGTGAGAAACTCACGATTAAGAATATTCCCATTGTACGGGAGTTTGATGATGTCTTTCCAGAGGAATTACTGGGCCTTCCACCAAATCGTGAAGTTGAGTTTTCAATAGAACTCATAGCGGGTGCTTTGACTATTTAAAAGACACCTTATAGAATAGACCCAATTGAGTTGCAGGAATTGAAGAAGAAACTCCAAGAAAATATTGATAAGGGATTCATACGCCCTAGTGTGTCACCTTGGGGAGCACCTGTTCTGTTTGTTAAGAAGAAAGATGAATCAATGAGACTCTACATTGATAATCGAGAACTTAACAAGATCGCTATCAAGAACAAATATCCTCTCCCACGCATTGATGATGCATTTGACCAACTACGTGGAGCTCAATACTTTTACAAGATTTATCGTCATCCAGGGTATCATCAATTAAGGGTCAAAAGGGAGGGTATACCAAAGACATATTTCCGTACAAGGTATGGACACTAGGAATTTATAGTGATGCCATTTGGTCTTACTAATGCCCCTGCTATCTTCATGGATCTGATGAATAGAGTCTTTAGAGACTATCTTGATCAGTTTGTGGTAGTCTTTATAGACGATATTCTTGTATATTCAAAGAGCAAGGAAGAACATGAAGATCACTTGAGAATTATATTAAAGACCCTGAGAAAGGAGAAGCTTTATGCCAAATTTAGCAAGTGTGAATTTTGGCTTCAAAAAGTTGCATTTTTGGGTCACATAATCTCAAAAGAAGGGATATCTGTGGATCTAGCTAAAATAGAGGTTATCAAAAGATGGTAAAGACCAACAACAGTGACTGAGATCCAAAGTTTTCTTGGTTTGGATGTATATTATCGACGTTTTGTGAAAGATTTTTCATGATTATCTAATCCACTCACCAAGTTGACTCGGAAAGGCGTTAAGTTTGTCTGGACAGAGGAATGTGAAGAGAATTTCAAGGAGTTGAAAAGAAGGTTATCCAGTGCACCTGTGCTCACACTTCGTTGTAGTGGAGAATGGTTTGTGATCTACAGTGATGCATCCAAGAAGGTATTGGGGTGTGTTCTTATACAAAATGATATGGTGATAGCTTATGCCTCACAACAGTTGAAAATACATGAGCAAAATTACCCAACTTATGATTTAGAGTTAGCTGCAGTAATATTTGCATTAAATATTTAGAGGCATTATCTTTATGGAGAAAGGTGTGACATTTATACTAATCATAAAAGTTTAAAGTATATTTTCACACAAAAGGAGCTGAATATGCTCCAAATAAGATGGTTGGAGCTGATTAAGGATTATGACTGCTCAATCCATTACCACCGTGGGAAAGCAAACAAGGTGGCATATGCATTAAGAAGACAAGACCATGCCAGTTTATCCATGATGAGGATCACAAAAGATCAAATATTTATGGATTTACAAAGGATGGATCTTGGAATTATAATAGAAGGGGAAAAATATTATCTGTCTCAAATGAATGTTCAACCATCTATACATGTGAAGATTAAAGAGGCACAGAAAGAAGATTTTGAGTTACAAAAGAAGGAGAGAAATGTTCCTGAATTCAACCATGATTGTGATGGGATAATAAAGTTTAGGAATCGGGTTTGTGTTCCTCCCATCCCCGAATTAAAGAAGGAGGTGCTGGATGAGGCTCATAGTTCTTCATTCTCAATTCATCCAGGAAGCACAAAGATGTATAGGGACCTGATAGAGTACTTCTGGTGGGATGACATGAAAAGAGATGTTGCGGAATATGTCTCTCGATGCTTGGTTTGTCAGTAAGTTAAAGCTGAGAGACAAAAGTCTAAGGGGATGTTACAACCATTACCCACACCTGAATGGAAATGGGAAAACATCACTATGGACTTTGTCACGAGACTTCCTAAAACATCCAAAGGCAATAATGTTATCTGGGTCATAGTTGATCATCTTACAAAGTCTGCACACTTCATTGCTATTAGAGAGGATTTATCTCTGGATCAGCTTGTCAGGATATATGTGAAGGAAGTGGTAAGATTGCATGGAGTACCAATTTCTATTATATCTGATTGGGATCCAAGGTTTGCCTCAAAGTTCTGGCGAAGTCTTCAGCATACTCTGGATACATAGTTGAGTTTCAGCACTGCTTATCATCCTCAGACAGACGGTCAGTCTAAGAGAACAATTCAAACTCTAGAAGATATGTTGAGAGCTTGCTCTATGGATTTCAAAGGTGGTTGGGATCAACACCTACCATTTGTGGAATTTTCTTATAATAATAGATTTCACTCCAGTATTCAGATGGCTCCCTATGAAGCTCTCTATGGAAAGAAATGCAGGACTCCAACTTGCTAAGATGAAGTTGGAGAAAGAAAGCTATTAGGACCTGATCTCGTTGATGAAATGGCAGAAAAGGTCCGATCTATTCAACAACACATAAGAGAAGCTCAGAGTCGACAGAAAAGTTATGCCGACAACTGAAGAAAAGACCTAGAGTTTGAAGTGGGTGATAAAGTGTTCTTACGAATATCTCCCTGGAAGAGGGTCATGAGATTTGGAAAGAAGGGGAAGTTGAGCCCTAGATGTATCGGTCCTTTCAAAATACGGGATCGTGTTGGGAAGGTAGCTTAAAGATTGGCGCTTCCACCGAATCTCTCTCAAGTTCATGATGTGTTCCATGTATCTCTCCGGAGAAAGTACATACCTGATCCTTCACATGTACTCAGCTCATAATTTGTACCGCTGGAGCAAGATCTTTCTTATGAAGAACAACCGATAGAGATTCTGGATCATAGCAAAAAAGTCCTACGAAATAAGACCACTCGATTGGTGAATGTTTTATGGAGGAACCACCAATTAGAAGAAGCTACACGGGAGCTTGAGGATATGATGAGGGAGATGTATCCTCATCTGTTTGTTACAAAGTGACGAATTTTGAGGGAAAAATTAATTTTAAGGGGGGTATAATGTAACAACCGAGACTTTTATGAGAAATATTTTGTTTTTTATAAATCATAAAAGGGATCTTTCACTACACACAACACTAGATTTGCTTTCTTTACAGAAAATCGCGACCTTCATCGATAGCTTGCGTCGTACGCAATACCGAGTTTCACTAAACAATGATATGCTATTAAAATATTATTAAAACTAGCCGTTATGAATAGTAATAACCACTTTTTGAAATTTTGTAAATTTTATTTTTCAAAATTGACTTCATTTTTGGATTCAGAATATCGAAATTAGCCTAGGGTGAAATTTTGGTATTTTTCTGAAAACTTTCAATTTTTGATGAATAGTGAAACCACTAAGTGGTAGTTAAAAAAAACTGATTTTTTCATAAAACTTAATTTTACCGCTTCTGTGAGTGGAATATCAAAAATCCAAGAGACACGGTTGATGTCAGTATGTAAAATGTGGTTCAATGAGATGAAAATATTTTTTGGTGAATAGTATCTTTTTACTTTTATTTACCACGGTTAAAAGTAAATATGGTAATTAAGGGTAAAAAGGATATTATTATTACCCTAAAACATGTCCTAATTCTATTGGATAAGTGTAATTCGACCAAAAACAACCTTATGAATAAAATATGACCATTTAGTCCGACTTGGATTAGATTAGGACATTCATTATTAATTTATTTAAAGAAGGGTTAAAATAGTTAAAATGAATGTTTAATAAGAAAATCATTTTTAATATAGGGTTATACATAAGATAAATTCGACTATAAATATTCATTAGAAATATAAAAATATTTCCTACATAATTATATTTTATTTGTAATTTTTAGACTTTAAATAATTTAATTTATTTATGACACAAAGATGATGCAGTAATTATCTTATTAATGAAATATTGACATAATTGATGTTATAAATACCCAAATAAATGTAATTTGAGACTTTTTATGAATTCCACTAATTTTATAGGTTAATATGACATGTTAGTATTGATTTAATTAACTTTTTTTGAACTAATAATTCTGTTATGATTTTCAAAAAAATCAATTACTAAATAGTGTCAAAATTGATATAAAATAGTATTTAAAATAAATATTATATTATTAATTGTTATTTTATTCCTAAAAATCTAAGGTTCGGCCAAATGACTTAGATAAGGTTATATATATTAATAATAAACAACTTGGGGTTCTTTTGGCTTGTTATAGTAAGTTTATTAACCTTATATTATAAGAACAGAAGAAGACACGGTAAAAGTAAAATTATTTAACTTAATGTTAAATCTAAATGATAAGGTTAAAATAGGAACCTAACCTTGTCTAAATTCTATTGGATGAGAGTATTTCGACCCATCCCCACCTTAACTTCGAAATAAATCAATTTTTAGCTATTTAAAACCGAATTTGGCTTTATAATAAAATAATATTTTTAGTTTTTCCAAAGGAGCCCCTCTCCTCCCTTATAAAAGGACACCTCCTCCCCCTCTTCCTCACACCACTTTGAGCCTTCAAGCTCGGCCAACCCCTGACACATTATCCTATCCACTTCCCTAGAGACATCCTAGAGGTCCTTTTCTTCTTCAAAGACCAATTTTAGTGCCCTAAAAGGAGGTCTCAAAGAAGCACTTCAAAGAAGAGGTAATGTCCGTTACCGATTCTTTCATCTTTATCTCTTATTCCACTTCTTATTCTTTAGTTTTTTCATTATGAATTAATAACATAAGTATCACTCATTTACTGATATGTTATTATAAGTATGAAAGAACCCTATTTAACCATCTATCCATCCTACGGAAAATGAAATCACCGCGCGTGCGTACGTACGGAATACCGTCTCCAGGCTGTGGTGTAATATATTTTCCACCACCACCTTACTTGGATGGATATAATGGTGTAAATAATTAATATATATTATTATTGTGAAGTTATATTGATTCTGAAATAGTATACATACACTCCAATACAATCCCACGATCATAGGTACGATATCATCGCTTGTGCGTACGTACGGAATACCGTCTCCACGATGTGATGCGACTCGTCGTACATGATCTTCATTTCATAATGATTATATAAATGAATTGAATGAATTAATATGATATATATTACAGTAATACCATTATGTAAATTAGGTATCTATAACCTAAAAATAAAAATAAGAATTTATTCGATCAAACACGCATAAGAACAAAAAGTAATAAACACCCGAATAACAAGTAGTAATGAAATATTACTAATAAGAAGTTACTAATATGACCATATATGATATCATAAAAATAAGTATGATTCTAGAATAAGTCAATAACATTATTTAAATCATTATACAGGAGGTTTGGACACTTATAAAGCAAATCGGACCCAAGGTAAGGGAAATATCACAATCCAATGTTTATCCGAGATTGTTTATACTTTGAAGTTTACTGGGGTGTATTTTATCATCCATATCCATGTTTCCTCAATATGTAATATTATTTACATCCACCTAAAATTTTTTAAATCCAATTTTACCCTTCAGTGAGTTTTTAGTAAAAGATATGGAAGGAATCTTTTGTCATTTTTCGTACGAGGTACTTTTTGACTTTTCCGACAAAAGTACGAGAAGAATGTTTCTTTTAACTTATATGGCATGAATGGATTTTTAAAACATTATTTCCAAGAAGCTTCCTTTACAAATTTTCAAGTTTATTTTTAATCAACTTCTTTTAGTTTAGAATAGTATAACATGTTAAGAAAGGAAAAGAGTTTTTGAAGTAGAAATAA
This sequence comes from Viscum album, assembly GCA_963277665.1. NCBI lineage: Eukaryota > Viridiplantae > Streptophyta > Magnoliopsida > Santalales > Viscaceae > Viscum > Viscum album. The sequence goes on from OY728159.1 coordinate 164,796,768, forward strand.
TATTTTCCTCAAGAATGGAGTTCAAGTGTTTTATCATAATTATTTTCCATAAAAGATAATAAAGGGTTCTGTTTATATCCTTATTATTACATTGATTTGATTATGTAGTGATGGAAATATTTTCAGGAATTTCATTATCTTATATGATTTTTTAATGATGTCACGATGTTTAAGATTCCCATTTTTATTACATGGGTTATGCTATGATGTATGGTTTATGATTTTGTGGTACACATAATAATGGTATCATTGTGAGATGGGTGGGACCTATATCTCCCTCCAATGCATTGAGTAAAGATTTTATATCTCATGAGATAGACATGGCTGGAACGACAGGTTAAACCAGTTCGGTGAAACAGGACTGAAACGAGGAGTGAACTCGGTTTAAAAATGGACTTTGTCCACTAAGATAGTCTTGGAAATGAGTCTTGACTAATAAGAAACGATTATCTATGATTATGTGTGTATGCCACAAAGTTTCATGTTTTATGTTATGATTATTGTGATTACATTTCACTACTATGATTTATCCCATGTTATGAAATTATGATCTCTTTTGTAGGATAAGATTTTCAAAATGTTATGTTCTTATGAATTTGATGTAATTGATATTTCTTTTGTTTACCCTTACTGAGAATTTGAGCTCACCCTTTTATATGTTTTCTTTTCCCAGGTCAAGAAGAAGGGTATTAAGTAAGATATGCCAAAAGGGACTCTATATATGAGGAAATAAATGGGAGGCATAGTAGATGCTTTATGAACCAGTTGTTTATGTTTCCCAATTTATAAAGACTCTATACCTATACGATCCTTTCATGGTTTTGTTATATGTTGTATTAAGTATGCTTCAATTTTGAAGTATTAACCATGTATGTAAAGTATGGGTCGTTATACTTCATCTGGTAGGATTCCCAGTAATATCATGTTCCTCCGTTGTCACATTATTAACCATGTTTGTATAATTAGTAATGAATAACATAACTATGTTAGAATTAATTTATAGTCACATTCCAAGATCAAATATGTGTTCCTTCAAGGATATGCTAGAAACCAATTCTAGATAAAAATGAACCATGTTCATAAATTTAGCTACATATTCGTTTATTGGTATATTTTATTTCATAAGACTAAATAAATATGTCATTCTGGCTATGTTGATGGTGTAAGAGTATAATTGTTGTTTAAATAATTATTCAAATCCATCCCATGTAAGAAATTACTTGAATTTATATTTGAAAACTAAATACTACCATTGGAGTTAAAGATCCTCCAACTTATAGATAGCTATACTGACCTATATATTAGTTGGCATTCTATGGAAATAAAAGATATGATTCAATATTCCAAATCATGATTCTAAATTTTCAGGTTCTAAATCCACCAAAAATATTGGTGGATTATATTGTTAAAACTATATAGAATAATCCAAAAGTCATGGTTTTTTTTTCATATTTTATTTATCAATATATTATAATGCTTATATAGTGATTTAAACAAGATATTGATTTATCTATGGCTCAGAAGTAACCAATTTTTTTTACATCTTATTCTTTTGGACTTCTATGTCTTCTAAATAGTAATAGTTTTTATAGTCAAAATAAAACATCACTTAGTCATCACTCACCAGTAAACCAAAGGCTTATTATATTCCAAATCAACAAAATGAAAAATATATTTATAACTAATTTCTATGAATCGTCAAATATAATATGATAAATGAAGTCTTAGAGGTAAGTCTCATTAATAATGCATAATATGATATAGTCATTGGATAAACCCACAACGATGTGATGAAAACACTCCTATAGGTGACTGAAAAATACATTTTTCATTTGGACCACCCTGGTAACATTAATTTAATAATAAAGAGCTTATATATGACTTTTTATGATATAAATATCAAGTTACAACATTTTTCATCACCTTTATACCTTCCCAATAATAGGGACTAATCAAAACTGATACCATTTGGACATCCTGAACCTAACCATTGGCTTGGAAATAGTTGAGGATCCACTAACCTAGGTGATGTCCCAAAGACACCAAAGGATAGAAATAAATTCCAAGGGATAACTAAAATGTTAGGGGATAAATTTTCCTCTTAAATAACCACAATCAACCAATATAAAATGAAAAAAACAACATAAACTATTTAATTCTTGAATTATAAACAATACAACTCAAAATGACTATAAAAAATAGCTTTAGAGTAATATTGGAAATGATAAACCATAAAAAGACACTATAATAAATCATGAATCACGTACCAAGTTAGAAAAACTCTAGAATATAAGGACATGACCCCCTCAAAATATCTGACTTCAGATAGCCATGTAAAGAGGAACCACAAGAGAAAAAAAATCTTAACATTTTTTGTATCATGGAAAACTCCATATATATAAACTCCGAAGTGAATATGTAGGGGTGTGAGTAATAACATTTAGTAGGAAATCCACCAAATTATTCCCAAAAATTTCATTAGGATAATAACAAGTTATCTTATAGTTCAATATATAAACTAAAAAGAGATAGGAACATTAAATTAGTTTATCAAATTAAACTAATATAAATTAAATGTAGAAAAAACAATTATACATTAAATCTAATTGGCATACCCAAAAAAATCGTATTACTTAGACACACATTTATACTATATGAAAATACCATACCCATGAGTGGGTACTCGTTGATCAACCAAGTTTTCATAAGGTGGCCATTCTCTAGATGCATCTAGTTTGTAACCTCATGCCAAGTCCATAAAGGAAAGGCTACACAGATGTGCTTGATTTTTTATACATTTTCAAACATTATATTGAGTATAAATTTTTTTTTCCTGGGATACACATAGTTTTGTAGATAAAATGCGTTATTTCAGTGTTCATGATGATTTTCATGTGGTTTTCATACAAAATCACAAATTAGGAATTTTGAGAGAAAATATTGATATAGACATAGTGTGTACTTGTAAATACACACCATGTACCTTATACCTTACACATATATGCCATACCGAGTACACGCCCAAGTAGCCAACTTGAACTTACATGTCATATAATTCACTCTACATGTTGTGTCCACCCTTCTGGACAGGGTTGGTGGATGAAATCAATACTACACAACTTGTGGGGTTGCGCTACATGTCGTGTACCCCAAAAATTGACTGTTGTTGCATCAAAAGTCATTGGGAATCTCAGTGAATCACAAACCGGTAGAGAAAATAGGTAAAAAATGAGTTAAACTTTATATAAGATGTATACTTTAGGTTACACACCATGTAGTTTTAAACTCTATAAAAAAAGGAATCACTCCATGTTCGAGGCTGGATATCGAGGGGGAGGTGCGACCACTCTATCATTCGATCCTCCCTTGGATCTAAATTCTACATTTCAATTATATTTTCATTTCTGTTATACTATAATTCTCTAATTCCCCATCTACATCTTGTATCCATGATAGGGATTGAGTTTCTTCTAAATCCGCACACAGTGACCATGGTCATAAGAGGATAATTACCTCATGTTTGGGGTTGTAATAAGAATTTTTTTTTGAATATGGTTTACATTATAAATTGTTATTTTTATTATGAATTCTGTTTTACAATTACTTTAATGAACCTAATTTCAATTTCTCCATTTGTATCATTTCTTACCAAGAATGATACTAATAAAGAACACTAAAGGAGTTGTAGGGGATGAACCCATAGCCATTGTGGGAACCCTCTTCCACTGTTTTAGTGGTATAACATTAATGCGTATTTTAATGTTCAATTACCAGACCAAGGAATGGGATTTTAAATGCCCAATCAATAGTTTTGAACCAATAAACTATGATATAATTTAATCCTCATGGTAAACTATTTCATTTATAATATAAATTCTAAATAATAAAATTCATAATAAAACATAATCGGATTGCAAACCAGATATGATTGTCCTTCTATTTTTTGTTATTATTTAGCTTTTATTTTAATTTTTACAAATCATTTCATTATTTCAATTGTTCCCTTCATTTCTTTTGTATATACAATCAACTTAGACTCTTTTGATTCGTATTGCACCCTAATTTTCCTCATTTCTCTAAGGGATCAAACTCAACTACCATTAGCTACCAAGTAGTTAGTTCACAATGGAATATCTAAATTTCTAATTGGGACCCCACTTTATGATGGGAGCGGTGTTAAATTCTAGCGCTGTTGAAGACGAAGTTAGGGAAAGCATCGGTGTGAGCTAGGGTCAAATGTTGGTTTACCTAGAATTTTCTATTTTTCTTTCTTATTTTATGGATTCATTTCTTTGGGAACCTCATCCCCATATCCCATGGATTATTATTCGACTAAGGAGTGGTAGAACTCACCTAAAGATAATTTTAATTCATATGATGTAGTGCTATTGTACCCATACCTGGAAGAATACTATCCATACATGGATTATGGGTTCTAATATGAGGGAAAAATTGAAAATTAGTCACACCACCCTTATCTTCTTCTCATTCGAAACCATTTTTGGGTAATACCGAAAGGTTATTATCGATGATGGGGGCTTTTAATACACACCAGTTGGACCAAACCAAAATTTTTGGATGACTCAGAAATATGGTAGAATAGCTCTCAGAGATAATTTCCTATATAGATCCTCTGTTGGAGTTTGGGTATGGGTGTTATAAATTTTTTTCCACTGAGGAGACATGTTATGATATGGTACCCACCTATTTTTCATTAAAAAAATCAGAAATTTATTTTCCGAACTCAAACATAGAATATGGGGACACATTATTCCATGTTCATAATGAATTTGATCACACATATTTTACAAAACCCTTAGGATTACATACCTGTTCTGGAGGAATTCTGTGATTACTTTCACATATTCCGTATTACAACACAGGAACCTTAGGAGGTGGAGGATATACCTGATCAAACCAAGAATAAAGTCCACATTTGGCATATGATGGACACTGAGTAGGTCTATAATAAGCCGTCACCCAGACCAGCTAAAGGTAATGAATAGTGGAACTATGATGAGGGTGTTAGACACATGTGGTGGTTCACACTATGAAAGAAACATCTGCCTTCAGATTACGGGTAAGTAACACTGAATCTTGTTGAGACAAAGACCAAAAAATGAATTTTCTAGGTGGAAACACAACAATTGCTCTCTCCCCTTTTTCTTTCATTTCAGATTTTAATAAACACACGACTTGTAAATTCCTTCCTCATTTTGTGTATCAGTTTCTCACCCATCCACAGTAGAAATAAGAGAAAAATGGTAGCACATATTGTGCATAACTTATAACATAGAATGTACTTTTATTTTTAGTGTATATTTTAATAGAACATTGTGTTTTAGTAACTATTAATTATGTTAATAAATAGGGATAAGGCATGTGATGATGGAAAGGTCACTTGCATGTATCTGAGCCATCATCAATTTGAATCGCTCCACACCTGCCTTCGGTATAGGGATCATTGTTTTTGAACCCATGTATTAAATTAATTGGCATGTGATGTGTTTTATAAATAATATAAAAGTTGTTAAAAATAAAATCCATGATGGGGTTGGCTCAGCTGGAAGGTTCCTAAAAGAAATATCCAAAAGATCTAGGTTCATGTACTGACAATCGAACCAATTCCATCATTTTTTACATAAATAAAACCATACATCATACATTTAGATACACAATGTGTGTGTTGTGATTTCATATAAACTTAAAAAATATAAAAAATAAGATATCACATGTGAGTGAAGTGGGATAATTTGAAAGTTCATAGCCCTGGGTTCAAAAGACCTAGGTTCGAACTCAGATAAACTATCCACTTCATCCTAGTATTTAAAAAATTATAACCACATGCTTTGGGTTGTTCCTTTTCCCGTGTATTACTGCACCTATGCATTAAGTATTAAAAGTTAATAAAACTATGCATCACTAAAAACCTTGCTATAGTGGTTGAGGGCATGCATTTGGATTGGCTAATATCTGATTTGAATCATGCCACAAGTACCAGATTGAAGGTTGTAGTTATATTTTTTCTAATTTTTGGAATCCCACCTTGTATTAATTTGATACAATATGTGTATTGGTTAATTTTTCATTTGTAAATAGTATATATTGAAAAATTATTTATTTTTAAATTGTAAATAATAATAATTATATAGTTTTATATAATAATTATACATGTTAGTAAAAAAACCCCGTACACAGTGTGTGGTCTCTCTACATGCCATGTTGTTCCTTTATAAATGTTGAGCACCCTACTCGACCAGACTCTGTGTCATGACCCCCCACTTCCCGTTTCCCCCTCCAATGGATTATTTTATACAATTTCACCCCATCATCTTCCAATACTACATTTCAGTTCGTTTCAGGACCATATTTCTTCTACATTTAGATCCTTGATCAATGTACACCATTTGACAGCCTCTATTTAAAAGTTTTAGTTGAGTTTATGGTGATTTGTGGATCATATGACTTTTTAGTTTCTCATGCAGTGCATGGGGTAAATAAAGAACATATGTCATGTACTATAAGTATATGTCCACACATGATATGATGCTCATTTTGAAAACAAATGGTGTGTATGTTCAGTACACTTAGTGTACAATGACTTATCTCAACCTTTAGGAGAAACCTATGTACTGCTAACACATGGCCCTGAGCCCATGTCTACACACATGGTGTGTATCCCTTTTCACAGGATGTGTACTAGCCATTTTCTGAATAGAGGCCCACTTGAGGTGTTTATCCAGAGCACATGGATTCCTAACCAGATCATACTATACGCCATGTACACTGGATCCACAAGCTATGCACTTGATGTTTTTATACTTTATCACTTTTCTTTCTTCTTTTTCATCTCTTTTTATTTTGTTGTTTTCATTTATCTATCTCTCAGCTATGGTAGATGGACATCCCACCAGTGGGAAATGACCTTCACCCAATACTGAGGGGGATATACCAACTCACCGCCAGATCTGACTTCGGTCTTCCATGACATATGCATCCAATTTTTTGGTATGTCCGCTGCCAGCCTTGGCGACACTGGCCCCTCTACTTCTGGAAGCCACATCATTGAAATCTTCCAATCCATAAGGAACCTTATCACCATATAAGTAAACTCGAGATCCACCAGTGGCCATGTACACATTATATACTACTGTCGAGGTCTGCAGCACAACAGATCCTACTACGTCAGCACCTACATCCATAGCTCACACTACCTCATAGCCAGCTCCAGCATCATTAGTACCTCTAACCACTTCCACTATAGATGGACCCTCCACCTCAGTAGTTATGGGCCCACCTTAGTGTAATCTGGAAATACCTCCACCTGAGAAGCATCCCTATCTATTCCTTGATAAGAAACATCCAATGATAGATAGATTGCATCATCATTCATGGTGCACGATCCAACTGAGTGACCGTTTCTTGGATATCATGGTACCTCAACGCCTAGGTGTTTGGGAGGATATTATGGACATCCACGACCACACACACATTTTGAACACACTCTAGGCTAGCACTCCTACCTTCAGAGATTTATTTTTGGAGTTCTTAGAGACCTTTACATTCGATCGACCTACATACCTCCGTACACCAACCGATACACCCACCCGAGTTAGATTTAGGATGGGAGGCCTCCACCTCACATTGACTATGGATAAGTTTAGTCATGCTACTTGTATCCCAATCCAATCGCCCAACCTCTTGTCTCCAACCTCACCATCTCTGAGCTATCTGACCTCATTTCTATGTTGTTAGAGCTTGATGGGCCTGACCACAGGTATACCTCTAATTCTTAGAAGAGAACACTCATAATTTCCCCTCCTCTTCATTTCTTTCCCCCATGATTCAGTTCTATACTTTTCCCTCACAATGAAGACATGGTTATCGTGTCTGGATTCAACATGGAACTTCACAATTGTATCATCCGACGCAATTACCCTAACCTCCCTTATCTTGACACATCTTACTTACACTCCATGATCACCATTGGTCAAGGAAACCTGAATGACAGTTAATATGACACCTGGTTGGCATGCTATTTAGGAGTTTTTGATCCATCTCTCCCTCATGATCAATTTGGCTCTTCCCAGCATATGGATTGGTTTATGCTTATCCGCATGAGGATAGTCAAGCATCAGGGATCCAACTTTGTGCTTGTTCAGGATTCCCCAGCTCTTGCAGGGGTGAGAGATGACCAAGCTGCCCCCACCAGTGTTTCTGATCCGGACCCATCCTATCTGCCAGAGGATGTTCCCCTTTCCTCTACCATTCTTTATTCTTCTCATCCATACACAACCCCAATACCACCTACACCCTTAGCTGAACCCCCATTCCCCTCCACCTGGCTGTACGGGACCACCGTCTATACCTTCTCGAGCACCACTAGATTATCATCACTCAGACACATACATTGATTAAGGGTACAATGCTACTCTATAGGATTGAAATATTGATGTATATTTTCAAATACAAGGGGGGGGGGGGGTGAATTGTAAGTTTAAAAACTTTTGTTTTCATCCTTAAGAAAATCTATATTTAACAAAGTTATACAAGATGGATTCACAAACCCTCTTTAGTTCTTAACATAGAAACTATATTTTTTAGGATCCAATAATACGGATCTGGAATATAAACTTAAGAGAAGTTTACATAGGTAATGATTCTACCTTAAAGAATACAAAATCTTTTTTATATTAGAGTACAAAAGTATAATAAATTATAAGAAAGTTATACTTTCATTCTTTAAAAAATTGAAGAAAAAATAAAAGCTTGTAACAACAAGTAAAAAAGTATTAGAAATATTTTAACCCAAAAATAAGGGGATCCAACAACCTTGGATAAAGGTCCCTTTATTAATAATTTAAAAAAATTCTATCTTAACCACGCCAGGGTAAGCCTTCAATAAGAATATCATAATTTTTCTTGTTATCCTCACAAGCCCTCTATCTCTAAGGTAATCCGAAACTATGTCTTCCTTTCCCTAGAATATCTCGATTGATTAGTCAATTAGAACCACACTAGGTAGACTAAACAATTTTTTTACTACTATAACAAGTTATTCACATCATTCACACAAGGCATGTTGAGAAGATCTCTCATAGCATTAATTTTCTTTCTAGAATTATGGAAATCTATTACTATTCATCGTATAAAAATGTGTCTCAAACTCATCAAATGATTAGGGTATTTATGGGCAAAGGTTCCCATAGTCGGCTCCCTCCTATAATGGTCATATTTTTCCTTAAATCTCATAAGAACCTGTACATGTGTCACCCAGCCAATGATTAGATAGAAATAGATTTTACAACATCATTTCCTGAAGAAAAACATAAAAAAACATTATCATGTTTAAGAGACATTATTACACTTCAGATCTGAAAAAAAGGAACATTAATTTAAAGAAATGGGGTAACTATAAAAAAAAATTCAATCCGATTCATAATAAAGTGGGAAGAAGAGTCTAATAAAAAAAATTAACAAATATATTATAAAATAATATAGAATCAGATTTTAATTTCTAAAAAAAACAGAATATGATTTCATAAGAATTCAGTGAATGATTTTAGAATAATTCGGAGTCTGATTTAAGAAGAATTTAGTGTATGATTTTAGAATAATTCAAAGTTTGATTTCAGAATAAATCAAAGCCTGATTTCAGAAGAAATTAGAGTCTGATTTCATAAGAAATATATGTCTGATTTCATAAGAAATCGAAGTTTGATTTTAGAAGAAATCAGAGTATGATTTTAGAAGAAATAGGATTTGGATTTTAGAAGAAATCAAAGTCTGATTTCAGATGAAATCAGAGTCATATTTTAGAAGAAATCTGATTCTTATTTCAGAAGAAATAGGATTCTAATTTCAGAAGAAATTCCGAGTCTGATTTCAAAATAAATACGATTCTTATTTTAGAGGAAATCAGATTCCAATTTCGAGAGAAATGGGAGTTTGATTTCCAAAGAAATAGGATTCATAATTTGGGGGAAATCAGATTCTAAGGAACTGTAATGTTCTAAGCTAGATAAGGATCTCATTTTTTTACATAAGAAAAATATGGTTAGTCTTGGTTTATAAAAATACAATATAATACAATAAAAACCATATGTAAAGTCCAAAACTTTTTTAGAGAAAGTTAATTTTCTTTAAGAAAAAATTTCTTCGAGAAATATGATTTTCCAAAAGAAAATGTTTTTATGATTTTAAAAACATAAAGTAATAGAAAATTCATAAGGGAAATTATTGACTCCATAATATCACTTTTTTTAGAAAGAACAAAACAACTTCCTAAAAGAACATAAGAAATAAAAAATTTCATTTTTAATTTTTTTTTAAAAAAATACTTGTCAGTCTTTACTTTGTTTGTGACCCAGATGAGTATGACTAAATCCTCCTTAGATTTTGAAATCCCTAATGTTCGTATTCTTGTCTTTCTTAGAGAAGGTACTTCTTCTTTCTTAACAATATATTATTTAAGTAATCTCCATTTAATTGGACATATTATTTCTTAATATTCTTGTTGATCATTCATTTATACCCCATTATGATTTTATAAAAGGAATAGTGGGAATGAAAAAAATAGTCTTGAATGGTTAGGAATATATAATACTATACAAAGATAAAAAATTTGTTTAAGATGATCAAATTTGTTACAAAGAAAATACAAAAAAATATCAGAGTTTAGAAAAAATAACCATTCATCCTTCTTTTCCTTCAGCATGAGCTTTTATAGGGTATCATTCAATTCTTCATCTCCTTATGATCGTCTTTAAATTCTTGATCAACTGATCCTGATCCTAAATTTTCATTTCCAAAACATTGATTCTATCTTCTTGAGACTTATGAATTTCACCTTGAGACCTTATCACCTCTTATAGATCTTCGAATTTTTCTGCCATCTATTCCTTGAGTTATCTTTTCCTTTTCAAATTTAAATAAATAGAATCCAAATTTCCATTTAGGTCTTTATCTTCTTAAATTTGGGAATATTACTCTTGATTAATCTTCTTTGAAATATTTTTTGAATAGTTCTTGATCCTGTCATCTAATATATCAAAGGAATCGTTAATTATATAATTGAAATCATCTATGTTTTTCAGATCATCAATCACTAACTTATACCACTTGTTTATCTCTTTTAAAGATCTCATATGAGCATCATAACCAATTTTCAAAGTCAAAAAATCAGCTTCAATTTTGACAAACTTTTTCATAATAATTCTTTTTGAATAAAAAGTTTGATTGATTAATTTTTGAACTAGTTGTCACCTAGAATAAATAGTGGGGAATACGGGAATGGTATTAACAAGCTTCTTTAGGGTATAAAACACAAAATCTAGTCCTAAGGAAGATAAATATTCTAAATAAGATTCATTTGTTGGTGAGGAAACATTATCTTACTCATCTTCTTTTCCATTAGATGTTCCAGTAATAACTTCATTCATAGAATTTTCAACTTTATCTTTCATTAGATATTCAACAACCACTTTATTACCTTTACCAACTTTAGATATTACCTTCTCAACTTTCATAGTCTCATTCTCACTATCAGAAACTTGAATTTTTCTATTATCATCAACTTCTTATTTATAAGAACATTTTCATCAATTTCCTTATCATCGTAAGGATAAATAAAATCATGAATACTACTTTAATCATCTAAAGGTTTATTAAACACTTCTTAAGCATCATCCTCATTTGGAACTGAATGAACTTTTTAGATTATCTTGGTTGATCAAACATGGGAAGTTCTGATAGACAACTTGTCAAAAGGGATTTCATTCTCTTGGTATTCTTCCACCATTCTAAGTACAACACCACTTTCCTCTTACTCTTATTATAATTCTTCTTGATTAACTAATTATCTTTCAATAATGGGTTCTAAAGTTTAAATAACATTCTTTATCTTATCTACACCCATAGTTTCAATTAGAATTGGCTTTTATAAGAAGGATTCTGCTACCTTAACTTGTTCAGATGACTTCTCTATATCTTTATATAAGGATTGAACAATATAGGATTCTGACATATTCTTCTTTAAATTATTATCATTTTTATTCTAAATCTATTTAGTTTCATTAATCTTTATGGAATTAGCCTCAGTAGGGTCTATCTCAAAAACAACATCTCCATATTTTATTTTTCTTATTCTACTCTCTCAATTTGGAAATAACTTCATCAGACAAGGTTTTTTCTTTTGTGTCTTTGGTGGATCAGATACTGATTCTAGTACTGGTTCTTTCTCTTTCAGTTCTATTTCATTATCTTTTCTTTTATTTTGGGTTTTCGTAGAAATTTCCCCAAATTCTCCTTTCTTATTGGCACTTGATCATCAGGATGTCTAAAGAACTCTCCTATCTTAATAATAAAACCAATTTTAATCCCTCTCAGAGTATAACCACTCAACAACATTATCTTAAAAAATTTGGGTTTTGAGATGCATGGAATTTTGAATGATTCTAGGAAAAGGACAATAATATTTGACAATATTGTTGGGTATATTATGATCTGATACTTGAGGGTATCATTCTTGATATTACTAATGGTCAAGCCAATGTACTTGGTGAAGTTTATCTTCCTTATATTTACCAAGAACTCTATCCTAATGATATCACATTTCTTAAGGGAATCCTTGTCTCATTTTCTCAGAATGGGAAAACCTTTCATCCATTGAGATAGGAATCTTATGTTGGTTGAAAGAAAATTGATCTTTGGTGACTTTACTCCTTTAAGTCGAAGGCATTCAATTACCTTGACCTTCTCAAAAGTACCTTCATTGTCTGGAAACTTGTGTGAGGAAACGATATCCTCTCCTTCATAAGGTATATTCATAATTCATGTATCCATGTAGAAAGATAAATAATAAGACATTTCATAGATCTTGAAAAAAATATTTCCCTTCCTCCTTTTACATAAAAACTGACTATTTTATATAATTCTATAAGGATAACAGGATAAAATGGATCTCGATTCATTGGTTTGGAAACACAAATACTTTCCCATTCATCCTTCTTAATTTTTTTGAAATCATAGAATCATACATAAAAAAGAAATTTGGATCCACCATGCTTTATCTGTAAATTAACTAATCCTTATGTTATTTATTAGAGGCTATCAGATTTTGCGATGAAACTTATAGAGACATTCAGAGCATAAGGAAATAAGAAAAATTCAATAGTAGCTATGAAGGGCGGTAGGGATTTGGTGCAAAATCACTGAGACAAACGATGTAGGACACGAATAGAGAGGTCCATTATATAGGCTTCAGGATAATAGTTTGTATTTTTGAATCAATCTAATGATTGAGATTAGCATGATCAGATCTGATGGTTGATAACAATGTTGACAAAGGATTCTAAAAAAACCAATCTTTTGAGGTTTTAAGGAAAAAAGTTTATTTTAAGGAAAGTGAATCCTATAATGTTTTCTTAAAACAAGATAGAATTTCCAACAATTAAAAAATGAAATAACGAATATTTAAGTAAGGAAACATACCTTTTATATTATTTATAATGAATTCTTAATATTTATATAGTTATTATTATAAAACATAGGCTCCCAAAATTTTTATTAGAGAAAGGAAAAATTTTAAGTTCTAAAAATATTTTAAGGAAAGAAAAAATTTAGGCTCTGATTTTTTTATAAAATAATTAAGGAAATATAAAAGAGTAAACATATGTACTCCCCCTATGAAAAGGAATATATTAATGTAAGGAGATAGGTTTCAAAAAAAATTAATAAGGGTTATTACAATAAATTTATCATTACTAACTTTTGTTTAATGTATACAAATCTAAGGGAGGGTAAGGATTTTGTAAATATACCAGCAAGTTGGTCTTGTGTTCTGATAAAGTGTAAAATAATATATCATTTAAACGTTTCATCCCTTTGAAAGTGACTACTAATATCTATGTGCTTTTCATGAGAGAAATTTGTAGGGTTTTTCTTAGAGAAATGGAGCTAGTATTATCATACATTATCTGTGTATTGGTAAAAATCATGCCATAGTCTATGAGTGTATGTTGTATCCACACCACTTGGCAAAATAACTTCCAACTGAAACATATTCAACTTCAGTAGTGGAAAGTGGTACTGAGTGTTTCTTATTTCATGACCAAGAAAATAATGAATCTCCTAAGAAATAATATGTTCCGTATGTACTTTTCGTATCCATTCTACATCCACCAAAATCAGAATCTAAAAAACTTTTTAAAACTAAAACATTTCTAGAAGAATATAAAAATCCTAAATCCATGGTTACCTTTAAATATCAAAAAAATATTTTCACAAATTTTAAATGAGATTGCTTTAGATTAAATTGATATCTTTCATATAATAATACTGAAAACATTAAGTTCGAATAACTAGATATTAAGCATAATAAACTTCCTATTATAAATCTAAAAGATGTTTGATCTACTGGTTTACCAGATTCATCAAAATCAAGAGAGTTTGAGGTAAGGATTGGAGTACTTATACATTTAGTGTTTTCATATCCATACACCTTAAAAATATATTTAATATATTTATGTTGAGATATATAAGTTCCTTCTTGATTTTGAGAAATTTGAAAACCAAGGAAAAATGTTATCTCACACCTCTTATACATTTCAAATTCATAATTTATAAGAATCGCAAAAGAATCTATTAAGGATTGTTGAGTAGATCCAAATATAATGTCATCAACATAAATTTGAACAATCCAAACATTCTTCTTATCTTTCTTTATAAAATGGGTTGGATCGGCAGTTCTCTTAACATAATTGTTTTTTAACAAAAATCCTATAAGCCTATCATTACAGGCTTTAAGGGATTATTTAAGTTAATTTAAATATTTGGTAAGTTTGTTTACTTGTTAAGTATGTTTGATGTCTTCAGATCTTGGAGGTTGTTCAACATAAACTTCCCATTGCACATATCTTCTAAGGAAATAACACTTCACTTTCATTTGAAAAATTTAGAATTTTTTTTGAAAAGGCTAGTAGAATACGAATAGATTCATGTCTAGATACGAGAGCGTATGTTTTTTCATTGTCTATTTCTTCATGATGATTATATACTTTATCAACTAATCTTGATATATTTATTAAAATGATTCCATTTTTATCACATTTATTTCTGAAGACCCACTTCAATCTAATTACAGAATATTCTTTAGGTCTTTCATCTAAGGTCCAGACTTTGTTCCTTTCGAATTCATTTAGTTCATCTTACATAGATTTAATCCAATCGTCATCAACTAAAGCTTCGTAAGTGATTTTAGGTTCTAAATGGGAAAGGAATGATATATGTTCTACTTCATTTATTAAATATCTTCTAGTCCTTACAGGTTTATTTACATCACCAATTATACCATCACTCAGATGATTTTTAAGAAACAACTGATTTGGGTTTTGTAAAACCTATTCATCAGCATTGGGTAGAAAGTATTATAGGGTAAATAATTCAGAACCATTTTTGTGAGTATTTTTCTTATTAGAAGAATCTTATATAAAAGTTTTATAAAGAGTTTTTGAAAACACATACAAATATGTAGGTTGGGGTTGTTTAAAAATAAAAGGATCAGTTTCATCAAATTTAACATGAACTGTTTCTTCAATAGTACAATATTTTTTGTTAAAAAATCTATAATCCTTAGAAGTAATGGAATAGCCTAAAAAAGTTCCTTCATTAGATTTGGGTGAGAATTAATATATGTTATCTTTAGTATTTAGGATGAATACTTTTCATCCAAATACATTGAAGTAATAAACTTTAGGATTTCAACCATTCTATAATTCGTAGGGTGTTTTATTAAGAAAAGGTCTAATTAAAACTCGATTTATAGTATAACATGTAGTACTTGTAACTTTAGCCTAAATTTTTTTCAATAGAATATTCATTCAATATGGTTCTTATTATCACTTAAATAATTTGATTTCTTCTTTCAACAATGCACTTTTATTGAGGAGTTCTTGGAGGTGAGATGTTTTGAGTAATGCCTTTTTTACTAATTTTTTTTTTCAAAATACGAGTCTTCAAATTCTCCCCCATGATCACTATTAATAGTTATCAATGGACGGGTTTTCTCATCATTAAATCTGGCTGAAAAGCATTTAAATAAGAAAAGGCTTCAAATTTCTTTTCTAGAAAATATTCCAATTTAAATATTATATAATCATCAAATAAAAAAAATACATATTATTTTCCTCCAATACTTCTAGTTTATGTGGGACTGAAAAGATCCATTTTCACTAGCTATAATGCATCATAAGTTCAGACTTCAATTATTTATTTAAATCATGACTTATGTTTATTTCCATATTGACATGGATCATAAACTTTTGAAGAACTAAATCTATGCCCTTGTAGATCCTCAACAAGTGTTTTCTTTGAGATTTTGCATAGGTTTCTGTGGTTACAATATCCAATTATTATATTCCATAACAAATATTGATCTTCCATTGCACTAAGTCAAGGTAGGTATTGGCTCCTTAGTTCTTCTAAGTTCAGTGTATAAAAATTCTCATGCCTTTGGGTAGAGAGAATAAATTATTCCATGGAATTGTGTACTAAGAATGTATCATTCCTAAAATTCACAAGGCAACCTTCAAAACATAATTGGATTTTATTATAAGGTTGTTCTTAAGACCTTTAACAAATAAAACATTTTAAATTAATGATTTTCCAATAAGAACAA
This sequence comes from Viscum album, assembly GCA_963277665.1. Lineage (NCBI taxonomy): Eukaryota > Viridiplantae > Streptophyta > Magnoliopsida > Santalales > Viscaceae > Viscum > Viscum album. The sequence goes on from OY728159.1 coordinate 164,813,443, forward strand.
TGTTTCCTATACCAAAAATCTCTCCCTGATCGTTATCACTGAAATTTAGTTTTCCTCCTTTCATCTTGAAAATATTTTCAAAGAATTTTTTGTTACCAGTAATGTGATGGGAACATCCATTATCCATGTACTATATATTATTGTTGGAACATACATTATTTTCATGAAAACAAAACATTTAGAATTTCAGAATCCAAACATTCTTGGATCCAGAAATTGTAGAGAGTAAAATCTTAGGTATCCATATTTTCTTAGAAAAGTAAGAATTATGAAAACCAAAGTATTGAGTTTTATTTAAATAATTTATTTTCTAATAATTTCCACCACATTAAAACTTAGTGAAAAAATAATCACTTTGGGGAATAAAATATTTATGACTAAAAATAAATTTTAAATGAGAATAACCATATCCAAAACTATTCCTAATGGGATGAAGTTGTGAATACATTTTATCAAATTCTTTTCTTCTAGATGTAAAATTTGATAAAAGTTTCTTTAAGGAAAAAATTTCATATTTTAGTCTGATGTCTAAATTCTTATCCTCATAGTAATTAATATTATATATTGAGTTAGTCTCTAATTTGTTTTAGAAATAAAATTTTTAATATCCTTAAAATGTTTATCCTTCTCAGAATTATCTTACTTAGGTTTTTTAGAAATATTTTAAAAATCAAGAGTTTTTTGTCACGATCTTTAGAAAGATATGATACTTCTTTTATTAACAAAAAAAATTTATAATTTTATTTCTCTAACTTCTTTTTTATCACACTATTTTCATTCTCAAGAAATTTAGAAAATATTGAAAATTCTTTGAATGAAGGTAAAGTATTATCTTCTAATGAATAGGATTATTCATCAAAAGATTCATTAATTTCTTTATCATGATAATTATAATTTAGAGAAATATTTCTTAAAGATTTAGCATTGTGTACCTTATCCATAAGATACTGATTTTAATAGGTAATCTGGTTATAAAACCAACATTCTTCTAACTAGAAGATTCATATTTCGAAACATTATCTGAAGATTCACCACCACTAGCACTCTAGGTGTCATTTTCGTTCAATAATTTCTTAGCCTTAGAATTGTAGTAATTATATTTGTTCCTTTCAGAATTCACATCCTTTCTATATTTTCTCTTGAGAATAGGGAAATTGGGTTTAATATGTCCAACCCTTTTTCATTGATAGTAAGTTACTTATAAACCTTTTTTGTCGTTTATGTATTTATTCTTATATCTATACTGAAAATCTTTTTTCCCACAATATTGTTCATCCGTTGAGAAATATTGGATAGTTCATTTTTCGACAGATCACTATCACTTGATACATATATTACAATAACATTCTTAGCTTTAGATCTAGCTACTCTTTTCAGAGTCTTGGATTTAGATGTAGAAGTTAAATAAACACTTCCATTACCATTCTTCTTATTATTAAAGTCTACATATCTCTTCATTCTTATTTCATGATGAATAAGAGTTCCAAATAACTCATCAAGTGTGATGTTGTTAACATTCCTATTTTCATCAATAGATTTCCTTTTAGATTCCCACTCATTGGACATAATATCTATTATATTTCCACAAGAACTTCATCATTAAGTCATTTTTCTCACAAAGATTTAAGACTTTTTAAGATAGTATTAAATATTTGTTTCACTTTGCAAACGGGTTCTCCATAAGGAAATAAAAATCCGTGATATTCAACTCTTAACATAATTCTTCTTATTTCTACCACATTTTTTGTCCCAAAGTGTGTAACTTCATGTTTCTTCCAAATTCTATTTCTACTTCACAAGAGGATATTTAAATATAGATATTACTAGTCATAGAACATAAAAGAGTATTGCGTACCATGTATTTTAGTTGGTATTCTTATTTTTCATGATTTTTGAATGTTATGATCTCTTTTTCAGGAATCTTGTAGTCACTAGTTAGCATAACAGAGTTGTCTACTCTAGTGTTTATAAAAAAGGTCTTCAACCTATCTATCCAGTATTCATAATCATTACAAAAAAAATGGTGATCTGGTAGGATTTAAATTGTCTATATAACCAATGTTAATTTGTACCATTCTATATGAAAATACAAAACAAAATATTTTCCACAAAAAAGATTAGTAACCAGAGTTTATAAAACTTATGAAAAACTAGAAGAAGTAATGTAATGCAATAAAATTTGATATGTAAGTATAAGTAATTCAGAGACCTACTCCAATACCAATTGTAGGATCAAAATATAGATGTAGATTCTCAAATACAAGAGGGTGGGGGGGTGAATTGTATGATTAAAAACTTTTGTTTCTAACTTAATAAAATATGTGTTTAACAAACATAAACAAGAGGGATTCAAAAACCCTCTTTAGTTCATAACACAGAAACTATCAAACTTAGGATCCCATTATATGGATTCAGAAAAGAAACATAAGAAAACATTACTTAAGAAAATATTCTTCCTTAAAGCATATAAAATCTTATTTATACCAGGGTATTCAAGTATTATAAAGTATAAAAATGTTGTACTTTATTTCATTAAGAAAACGTAGAGGAAATAAAAAACTTATAACTAAAACAAGTAAACAAGTATAAGAAATATTTTAACCCAAATAGAAGGGTATCCAACAACATTGGATAAAGGTATCTTGATTTATACTTTCATGAATGCATGTCTTACCCACACTAGGGTAATCCCTCGATAAAAATATCGGAATCTATCTTGTTATCCCTACAAGACCTAGATCTCTAAGATGATCAACAACTCTATCTTCCTATCCCAGGAATCACTAAATTGATCATCCAATTAGATTAACACTAGGAAAACAATTTTTTTTCATAGTTAGACCAAGTTTTTCCCAATATTCACAAAAGGAAAGTTGAGTAGAGCCCTCACAGCACAAATTCTCTCTATATAACTTATCACATCAAGTACTTCTCAATGTATCAATACATGTCTCTAACTATTCAAATGGATGGGGGTATTTATAAGAAATGGTTCCAATAGTCGCCTCCCTCCTCCAACAATCATATATTTCCTTAAATCTTAGAGGGACCTGTACACGTGTCACTCAACCAACAATTAGTTAGAAACAGATTGTATGACATCATTTCATGAAGAAAACATGAAAAAAATTATCATGTTTAAGAAACATTATCACAATTATGATTCTATAAAAAGTAACATTACATCAATGAAATGGGGTAAGTGTACTAAATTTTTTTTCCAGATTCCTAATAAAGTGAGAATCAAAGTCTAATAAAAAAGTGACAAACAGATTTTAAAATATTATAGAATCAGATTTTGATTTCTAAAGAATTAAGAATCTGGTTTTAGAAGAATTTGAATCCTGATTTCAGAATAAATTAGAGTCTTATTTCAGAAGTAATTGTAGTCTGGTTTTAAAATAAATCAGAGTCAGATTTTAGAAGAAATTATAGTTAGATTTTAGAAGAAATTAGAGTCTGATTTTATAAGAAATCAGATTCAAGTTTCAGATTAAATCATAGTTTGATTTTAGAAGAAATCAAAGTCTAATTTATAATGAAATCGGAGTCTAATTCCAGAAGAAATAGGAGTTTAATTTTAGAAGAAATCAGAGTCTGATTTTAGAAGAAATTAGAGTATGATTTCAGAATAAATCAGAATCTGATTTCCAGAGAAACCAACGTCTGATTTCCTGAGAAATTAGAGTCTGATTTTATAAGAAATCAGATTCACAATTCTGGGAAAAATTTATTCTATGGAACAATAAGGTTCTTAGTTAGATAAATATCTGAATTTTTTACTTAAGAAAAAGATGGCTAGTCTTGGTTTAAAAATGTACTAGATAGGACAATGAAAACTATAGGTAAAGTCAAAAACGTTTTTTGAGAAAGTAAATTTTCATTAAGAAAATATTTCTTAGATAATGATAATTTTCCTTAAGGAATGTGTTTGTGATTCTAAAAACATAATGGAATGGAAACTTCACAAGGGAACTTATAGACTCAACATGCTCATCCTCAAATAGTTGGTCCTTTCCCTACCACAAGAACCTACTCCTCCCTTTAATCCTCATATTTCTACCGCACATACCTCATTAATGGTACTGGCCACAAATTCAGTTCTCCTCTTCACTATTGGTCAAACTGTTTCTTCTACTGATTCCAGCCAAGATGTGTCAGTCTAGCCTCCCGTCTAGAGAATTTATCTCATGTCTACATCTACCACCATGTTTGCCTCCAAAATGGATGTACCCACTATGGAAACTATATGGGGAACAGAGTTCAAAATTATATCCTCTCCTGTAGTTGATCCTCCTCTACTGGATCCCTCTGTTACAGATGACGCCTCTTCTAAGGCCACCCCGTGACTGGTTTTTTCACACTTGTTTCCTTATATATATATATATATTGTGTTATTCTTATGATGTGATGGTGAATGTGCCTACATATATTTTTTCCAATTAATCGACAGTCATATGTACTCTAGAGTGCTATGGGAATCTCTTTTTGACTCCTTCCCATATTTTTTCACTTGACACAAGAGGAGTCTTATTTCAAAGGTTCTTTCCATTCTTCTTTTCTGCATTACTTCTTTCCCTTGTTATCCTTTTCTTGGACCACTTGTGTTTCCCACATCATCTTCTTCTCCTTAGTGTTTCACTTGGAGGACCATGTTCCATATTAAGTGTATGGAGAGTCTCTGACTACAATACTCTTTTCCCTTGAACTGATCTAGGAGACATCATTAATATTTGAAATATTTTAAATGTGGAAAACATTTTATTAATTATATTTATAAATATTAAAGACATAAAAGGTAATTTTAAAAGTAACATGCTTATTTTAAATATCAAAGTACATTAAAATGGTCGACGATATAGTTTAAATTTGGATTGAAATTCCGATACATTTAAATTTATTAGATAGGTCATTTTTATCAATGTCATGACCTAATTGACGTTTTATTTTCCTCATTTTTATGAGGTATTCAAAGAATTTTGACACATTCTTTCCCATACCCTCTTTCTTGAGATATTCTTGGGATATGCATAATTACTAGAACTTCCGAGTTTTTCTCTTAAAAACATGATGATTTTGAATCACATTAAAATGATTGAGGAATTTGATAGTTTTTAGCCCCTTTTTTCATAATACCTACCCTACATATGATATTTGTTAAACCCTTAAAACCCATAAAATACCTTGATAGAAAGCCACATTACAATCCTTTTTATCATTCCCACCCTAATTCTTTTATAATCTTGCATGATTATGCATTTGATATTTATAGAGGGAATTTGGCTACTCAGGGTACATTTTGGTGAGAAACCGTGAAATTAAGTATGGGGGAGAGTTCCTCTTGTTCATTTGGGAAGAAGGGTTCCAAAATAACTTTTAATTTTATTCTTGGTGGTCCCAATGATTTAGAAAAAGGGAGAAAATAAGTATTAAAAAATTAAAAAGAGGGACCAGATTCATTAATTATACATTATTGATGGTTTATAGACCCATGTTCGCAAGGGAATATCATGGTGATGATAAAATATAAGAGATCTTGATTGGGGATGAATTTATCATTGAGATTTATTTTTGAATATCAAGCATTGTTATTTATGAATTAAGTCTCCTCTTTTAAGCCTCTGAGATTATTTTTCACCACTACCTACCTACATGAAGCCTTAGAAACATTTGAACCTTATTGAAAGACCTCATTATTATTATGACATGGTTTCTAAAGTAGATAATGAGAATACTTGAAATCCTATGGATATAGTGTTTATACATGTGATTTATAATAAATATGAATTAAATGATCTTGAGTGATGAGTGTGGTATTATCTGGTGAGGTAAATCGTAAAGTGGCATGTGTATTTATGAAAAGATTAACAATGTGAATAAAAGTGGATGTAAAGATTTAATTGAATTATAAAGGAGGCATGATTAGAATATATTTGGAATTGAAATATGTTTGGTGCCTTTTTAAAATCCTTTGTTGTGACTATAGTATTTATAAGTATAATTAGTTGAATGCTTCCCACTATAGAGTATGGATTCCATTAATTAGATGTTGAGATTTTTCTTAAGGGAAAGAAAATGACTAATTGTGGGGGAGTTTTATGTGCCTAATTTTTTTATACATTTTCATACATTATATTTATTGTAAAATTACCTTTTCATTAGAGACACGCTATTTTGTAGATAAAATTATTTATTTCTCTATTCATGATGATTTTATGGTGTTTTTCACCCGAAGTCACAAATTGGTAATTTTGAGAGAAATTATTGACATATACACAACATGTAATTTATAAACACTTGTTATGTACCCTATACCAGACATGGATAGGCCAGATCGAGTACATGCCCAAGTAGTCGGTCATCACTTACACCCCAAGTAATTCACTCTATATGTTGTTTCCTCCATTATAGATGTGATTGGTTGCTTAAATTGATATTATGCACCATGTGGGGTGGTGTTATACACTATGTACCCCACCAACTGACCACAAACAAATTTAACATCATTAGGCGGCTTAGCAGGTCACCTTCCGATAGATAAAACAAGGGAAAAAGGAGTTGACCATTAAACACATAGTCTACTTTAGGTTACATTACGTGTAGTTTTGAACACTATAAATAAGATAGAAGCCATCCATATTCATGGTTGGAAATCATGGGGAGGTACTACCACTCTATCATTCGATCCTCCCTCGAATACAAATTATAGTTTTTAATTATATTTTTATTTCTATTCTAGTGTAATTATCCCCTTCCTCAACTGCATCATGTATCCATGGTAGGGATTGAGTTTCGACTAAATCTGCACACCATGACCATGGCCATAAAAGGCTGATTCCCTCATATTTGGCATTGTAATAAGACTCTGGTTTGATTTTGGTTTACATTATCAAGTGTACAAATCTTGTTTTTCAATTACTTTAATGAATGTCATTCCAATATCACCATTGGTATCGTATCGGACAAAGAACGATACCAATGTAGAACACTAAAGGAGTTGTAGTGGATTGACACATAACCATTGGGGGAACCCACTTCCACTATTTTAGGGGAATAACATTAATTTTTATTTGAATGTTCAATTACCAGGCCAATGAATTGGATTTTACATACCCAATCATCAGTTGTAAGACCGAGAAGCTGTACTAGAATTTAATCCCCATGGTAAACTATTTTCATTTATAATCTAAATAATAAAGAATGAAATTCACAATTAAACTTAATCAGATTAAAACCCCCATACAATTTCTCTTCTATTTGTTCTATTCTTTATTTTATTTTATTTTATTTTTTGAAAATCATTTCGTTGTTTCAATTTTTCCCTTCACTTCTTTTGTTTGGAAAATAAACTCAAAATATTTTGATTCTTATTGCACCCTACATTCCTCATTTCCTTATCAGATCAAACCCAAATGCCACTAGATACATAGTAGTTGGTTCATAAGGGAACATCTAAATTTCTAATTTGGGCAACTCCTTGTGATGAGAGCGGTGTGACATACCCAATGAAATAATGAAAATAAAGCACCCATGTATAACAATTTCTTAAATAAATATTTATAAAATTAAAATTTATTTTTTAAATCATTAAATGAAACACCTTGTATGCATCATCTCAAATTTAAAATTTAAAAATAGGAATGAATGAGGGTTCAAAAAAACTATTAAAATCCATGATTTTGAAATTACCAAGAAAATGGGGTTTCCTATAAAAAACAAAATGATATTAATTCTAAATTTTTAAAAAATATTTAAATACCCAACCTTTCAATATCTAGAATAATTTAAAAAAAAGATATAATACACATACCTCATAATAGGTGATGAAACTGATGAATGCCACAACAAAACCTCTATATCAAGGCTCCAAATTTCAGTCATTCAATAAATCCAATAAAAATATCCTTAATAACATATTTAAGATAATATATCTATCCATGAAATATCAAATATAACATTTTATATTGGTGAGATAAGGACATCTAAAGATAAATAAAGAAAAAATTAATTTCCATTGATTTTGGAGATCTAATACAACTATGTCTATCAAATCAGCCTTCCAAATAAAAATTAATCACATAAAATTGCCTAGATGTATTATTTTCTTTGAGGTCCAATTTAAATTAGAGAAAAATCATAGTTTTCAAGAACAAAATGGAATTAAAATTAAATTTATAGGTTTAATTAATGTACATCACATGGTTATTCCACATGGCTTAAAAAACCATGCACCAACCAGGAAATTTCTATTTAATATCACTCTTGTAGGTAGCCACATGGTTATGTTGCACGGTTCGATATTTCATACATAAAATATAGGATGCAACCTTACCAAACATCCGAATTTGAATGTTTAGTCACATGGTTTGGCCAAAGTAAGGACATTCCTAGTGACTCACATATTCAATTGCACGATTTCCTTGAAAAGTTTCTCAGTTTCCCCTAACAATGCTCAAATCATTCCCCTTAAAAATTCTTATAACTACACTAAAATCCTCATAAAACTCCCAAGACTCAACCCAAACATTATATAACAAAAAAATACACAATAACTTGGAAAGTAACTCAAAATTGTAGTATTAAACTAGTCAGTTGAAGGATCAAGACCCATGATATAGGAGAAATACATTCTTTTGAGTTGTTATGGAAGACTGATAAAATCTGTGTAGACAAACACTTGGTGGAAGGTTGATAAAGTTTGATATCCGATCTAGGAGGCCCTAAATTCATTTTTGAAGTATAGATATTTTAGAGATGGAAATGGAAATATAGAAAAAGTCTATGAAAGTAAGGCTTTTCCTTTGAGTTTAATGATTTGAATCATTGAGTGTAAAATGTTAAAGTTTTGAGTGTAAATAATTGAAGCACTGAGACAAAAAATTTGCAAGATCACAAGGTTTTATGAAGGTTCTTATTTTAATGAGTAAATCATAAGTATTTAGAAGCAGAAATCATTTTTGGAATTTGGATACCTTAGAAAAATGGAAAAATAAATGAACATAAATCATTTTCAAGTATTGTAAATCATTTTCATTGAATGTAAGTCTCTAAAGTCAGCTAGAAATATAGAATTATACTTTTGTGATTGAATATAAGTCTTCTTCTATTGAGTGAAAGACTCTAAAATTTAATATTTTCCAAATTTAATACTTTTAAGAATCCATAATATGACTTAAACACTAGGAATAATTTCAATGCTATTTAGGATGAAAACACATATTTATAGATTTCAAATAGGATGATGATGAAATGTATTTGGGATGATACAAAAGTTACTCTTCAAGGACTTAAAAATCACAAACACCTTGAATTTTGTGTGATTTAATCTTGTGAAATAATGAGAAAGCTAATAATTGTCCTTGTAAATGGAAGATTATGGTGACGTGATAAAAGGAGTTTCCAGAATTATTTAATTCTAGGTAAATATTATCAGTCGGTATGGAAGCTATGATTTTGATTTTTTTACATCTTGAAGCTTATAGAATCCTTGATTTGAGCCTTATTTTTTTAACATTAACATGATAGGGAAGAATATAGAAGTGTATAATACCACTACATGTGTTATTTAATTATGAAAATGTAATTACCATGTTTTCAATAATACCACATATTAAGAACCATCTAACCGTGGGATTTATTTGGTCATTACATCCATAATTTTAATCCAATTCTGTTAGAATTTTCGATAGTATATGAAGTGGAAGTCTGGGAATTTTCCAAAGACTTGATAAATGATATCACTTATAGATTTCATGAATTTGGAAAATAAATATGATTTCCACACCATAGATATGACTTTTCTTAGTTTTTTTCCAAATCAAAATATTCTTAGTATGTATTTTGTTGATACATTTATGGAAGAAGAGGTAAAGTATGCTATATATTTTTATATGATGAAAATATGCATCCTATCCAAGAAAAATGAGAAAGAAAGAGATGGAAATGAATTTATGCCTATTGTAGATATCATGAGAGTATCTTTTAGGATGTGTTTTAAAAATAATATATATTAATTGAGGGTATTATGAGAATACCCATTGATTTTAAAAAGAATCACATGAAGATATGTTGGAACCAACATAGTTTTTTTATGATGGTGCTTTGTGGTTGGCAGTGAGATGCTTACCTAAATATTAAATTTAAGAATACTAATTGTGATGGGATAAATTTAATGATCTTAAATGAATCCACTCATACATGTGATACATTGAGGTGATTGAGGAAGAAGAAATAAAAAAAATAAAAAGAAACTGCTACAGTTTTGAGAGTAAACATTTTTTGAGAATTCAAGAGCTATTGTGTGATGTAGTGTGAAAACTAAAAGTCCACTACTTAATAAGAATAAGAACAAGGAGTTGATCCTATACTTTGGAGTTAAAAAAACTAAATATTAAAAGAAACATAAGAATAATAATTCAATTATCATTGAGCTAAATTAGTGATAAAAATAACAGAGGAAAGACTGACTATTCAATACTATTTACTACGGTGTTGAGACTTTCAGTATTTGAATATATTGGAATATAGAAGATTATTTTATGGAGATATATGAATCTATGTTTCTTGAAGTGACCATGTTTCATGATATTTTTGAAGATCATATTGAATTCAAAGATGCAGTTGTTGAGTTGAATGGGTATATTTTTGTAGAAGCATCCGATATATAACTATAGATTTATGTTTGAGAATCATAACAAATCAAAAAAATTATATATATGGAGGGAATCCATATAACTTGTGTGACTTTGGTTATATAGGTATATCACCACGAGACTTGGTAACAATAATGTGAATATGATAATATATGTTTAGTGAAATTCTAGAAAGAGGTATGTCCTATGTAAGACATGAATTTGTAAGTCCAATGAGACTATGGAATTTTTTGTGTGGGAGTGACCATAAATTGTAATTACCATCAAATTATAATGGATAATCCTTGATTAGGATGAACATTCAATCAATTAAAGGAGAAGGTCATTGTAACAAACCATACCAAAATATCATGTTCCACTTTAATATTTTACTTGCATACATACTGTTGATTTTTTTAGGAAAAACACTAATAGATCTCATTTTAATAACTAGGAACAAAGGTTTAATTCCAAATGAGAAAAATTTCAACACTAGATTCAACCCCCTTAGGTTTCTACATCGGTTCAATGGATATATAATTTGTTATCAAAGGAGGTTATCTTTGACTGGAACTAATTTTAAAACCCACTAATTTTCATTTAGATTAATTAAATAAGTATTTGATATGATTGAAGAGCAACCTTTCATGAGAAACATAAATTTAATTGATTTTTTTGATCACACTAATGTCACTTACACATCTCTAAAAAATAGTATAAAGAATAAGTCTAGTAAAGTAAGAAAGAAATAAGTTGATATATATGGTAACCCACTGGCTAAAATTAATCTGAGTGGTTTTTGTTATATCAATCTTGGTGAGATAGATTCATCAGATAATGTAAGTTTAAGATGTGTATAACTTAAATAGATTAAAAATGATAAATCACTTACTGTTTTTTATTTTAAAATTATGGAGTATCATGAAATAGTCCCCATTGATGTTTTTTACACACATTTATATATATAAAGGGACCTCAAAATGAGAATTCATGGTTGAACTAATATACTACTGTAATTGAAGATAAATTGGCCAAATAGGTTGTAGAATCCAATACTCTCTCAAGATTGGTTAAAGAAAAGGCTGAATTAGTTACACACTACAATGAAATACTTTCCTTGATAGATGAATAATTTTAAAGATATTATTGTGATAAATTTGTAATTAAAGAGGTGTTTTATTCACTTGAGAGACACCATAGAACTTCTATGTACATAAAAAATATCTGAAAGAATGCGAAAACAAATAGAGTAAAAGGGATATAGAGTTCATTGGTGGAATCAATAATTTTTTATGAATATAATACTTATAATATGAAAAGTGACATGTAATATAGAAAAAATATTATTAAGACTAAAAAATACCCTCTATACATGAAATGGTTAGAGATGTAAATGAAACTAAAAAATCTGGAATCCGATCAAGATGGGTCTTACCAAAGAATTGAAAAGTAAGATTGCAAAAATCACGTTTTAGATATGGGATTTACCTTAAAATGGACTCATATTTGTCATAAAATGTTCTTTAAATCTTCTAGGGAAGCCTTCACCTTATGAACATTTTAAAATGTATCCCACAACCCATTTAATATTATATCTGAAAATACTTATACTCTGAATATATAGGGGAAACCTACATGTATGTACAAATTTTGAAGAGTAAAAATATTGTAAACCCACCAATATATCAATGGTGAAAGTGATTAGATCCTATAAGATCATTTTACCTAACCAACCTAAAACATTTGGTGAAAATCTCAAAAAGAAACAAGCAAGTCATGCAGGACAACCTGCATCTAAAGTAAAATAATTATGGTTAATTGGAATATGTTGGTGATCCTAGAGGAATGGGCATAGAACCATTTATTTTTGTTATAAAAAATCCGTATGAACAAGTTAAAAAATTCCTAAAAATATGGGGATCAAAGATAAATAATTGAAATAACCCCATATAGTGAAGAAAAAAACACATATGATGAAGAACTTATCCTCCAAGAATAGATTTTATAACTTTCAAAACATCTCTATTTTTTATAATATTCAAGGTCATTTATATGATGAAATATATTATAATACAACTATATATAATCCAGTTATTTATGAAAACAAATAACCTCAAAAAGTCATAAAGTATGTGAACAAATTAAGAGAATCAGACTTGGGAGTAAAATTTTCAAAGAGGAAAGATTAATGATCTACTACCAAGAAGAACTAAAATACAGAAAAAAACGAGGCCAAACCTATTAGAAATAGACTCTTATAATGTGAAAATAGATTCCAAATCATAAACCAGTGTATGATTCCCATTAATATCAAATAAAATGAAAACAATCTAATGAAATAAAAATACATACATGTAGGATATTCAAGGATTAGATTAGAGATAGACACACCATGTGAAGAGTTAGAGAAGATTCCTAAAAAGGTAAAAGTTAATATTTATATAGAAGAATGTGTAAGGTAAAATAAGGCTGTTCATAGTGCTATCATATGATTTCATGGATTCATTGACAAGAATGATTGCTGAATAAAATTATGAAATCACTTATGAGGTTAACTTAAAAAACTATTTTTAAAGAGAGGAATTTCTGACCCATAAAAAATGTGAAGATCATATTACCCAAATGTTAACATACCTGGAAGTATAAGGTTGTGAGTATAAATATTACTAGATCTAATTTACTTAGGTTGGGAAAGCTATCACAACCCTCCATATCAAGTTTCAGATCTTTTATAAGATCCACACTTTCCCCTAACCTATCTGAAGATTCTTGAATATTTTGGAAATAAATATATATGGAAATATTCTTTTGAGGGGGATATTCTAAAAGAAGACAATATACTAGATATTAATATAGTTATTTTAAATATGTAATTTTGGGTATAATTGAAGAAAATTATAGAACATAGTGTGAATTTAATCTCTTATCCTAGTTATGATGTATAATTGTTATATTTATTATGTGGGAGTGTTTGTACAAAAATAAGAAGGAATATATTCACTTACAATTGAACTTTTTTATTTTTTTCAATATGAATGCATTTTTTACAAATTTATTTGAAAATATTATATTTTCATCCCTTGAAAATTGAAATACTAAGTTGTAAAAACCTTTAGAAATGTAATGGAATAATTTTTTGTGTAGGTAATGAATTACAGTTATCTACACCAAGTTTTCTCAATTATACTTTTTGTGATTAACTGATGGTGCATTTCTAAGATGTTTTTGGTGCTTACCTTCTCTATGATTATTGGAAAATCATAGATAGAATAAGTATTATTTCAGTTGGAAATGAGATCACACTTACATTATGGGGGAGATGTATTTTTACCTCCACTTGTATTTATTTTCATTAAGATGGAGAGGAAAAGTGAAAATGATAATTTTCATTCAAAAACTGTGTCTGTATGTTTAATGTATTGAAAAAAAATCTAAATGGGGAGATTGATATTTCATTCGATAAATGGTTGTGTTTTTTGTCAATATACATGTTAATACTTGTACTTGATGATATAGGTGATGTATTAGAGTATCAAACCCTTAAAGAAGAAGTGAACTTTCCATGGTTTTGGGTAAAGTAGTTACTAGGAACTCCCATGATGGCTACATGGTAAATTTTACTAGAGAGGTTTCCACCCACATATTGGTAAAATAATAACTTACAGTTCACAACCCTTGAATAACTAGATTGAAAAATTCATGCAGGCATCTCGTACACTCATTAGATGACTGAATGATGTCTATATTTATGAAAAAACATGACATGTGATAAATGGTGGGTTATTTTATGGTCTATAATTATTTAGAAGAGTGAAATGGATTCCTATAGTTATCAACTTGAAGGAATATTTTCGAATATAGTTAAAAGGATATCTGATTTGAGTACAAAGACCCATGAGATGGGAGAATTCCGTCCTAGGGTGTTATTGTAGAGGACCACTAAAATTAGTGTATAGAAACTCTTAGATAGATGTTGATAAGGGTTTTATTCACATTGAATATGATTTTAATTCATTTTATTAAGCATGAATTATTTAGATATGGAACTAGAAAATTGAAAAGTTCCTAAATATAAGGCTTTGTCTCTGAGTATAAATATTTAAATCATTGAGCATAAAATGTTGAAGCACCATGTGTAGAGATTTGAAAAACCGAGTGTAAACCATTAGATGATTGTAATACATCATTCTAGTTCAAATTTCACTAATATAATACTAATAATTTGTCAATAGACATAATCATATGAATTTTGAAACCCAATAGAAATGGAAAAGGTATTGAACAAAAATATTTTTTCATGGAATGTAATGATTTTTCATTGAATGCAAGGATTTGAAGTATGATAGACATAGAATAATGAAAGAGTTTAAGAATTTTAGATTTGAATCTAATACTTCTTACACTAAGTGTAATACATTGAAAAAAAGTCTTTTTGGAACATAATATCTTGAAGAAACCAGCATAAAAATTCAATACTAAGGAAAATTACCAAATTCTACTCAATGTAAAATTGAATTCCAAGATTTCAACTTTGATGAAGAAGAAATCTATTTAGGATAATGTTGTAGATAATCTTCAAGGATTTAATCATCATAATAACCATTAATGGGGTGAGATTCATGCTTGTGAAATCATAAGAAATTATATCTTTATCCATGGAGAGGGATGAGCAAGGTGATATGGTAAAGGGAGTTTCCAAAATTATTTAATTATTAGGAAATAACATCAGTCAATGATGAAAATTTAATTATATGTTTAGAACATAATAAAGCTTAGATAATCCTTGATTTTATACTAGGTTGATAATCTTCATGTTGTGAGTTATGAAGATCAAGGTGTAGAATACTAATGCATCTATTCATTGAAATTAGAAATGGAATTATCAGGTTTTTAAGCATAATTTAGATGAAGAACCATAAAACCTTAACCTGATTTCCATAATATCCTTAATTATTTTTACTAGAGGATACATTAATATTCAAGAGGAGTTGATAGGTATGTCTATGAATATTACCAAGACTTTATAAATGATATGAATTACAAGTTTCATTAATCTATAAAACAATGATGAGTTCCATGATGCATACATGACTTGTTGTAGATATAGTTACAACTATGAATATTTTTATTATGGATTTTGTACATACATTTTAGGGTGAAGAAGTTGATCCATATATGTATTTTTATCTAAATATAATATTCAATTGATCCAGGAAAAGAAAGAAAGTAGAAGATTAAGAAGAAGTCGTACCTACAATAGATATTTTAGGAAGATTTTGAAAAGGAAGAAACACGAAATGAAGATATTCTTGGAATATCCATTAAGTTCAAAAAGAAGTGCATAATGTTTTATGGGAAAACAAAATAGATATTATCTGATGGTGCTTTAGAGATGACACTAAGAATATTTCCAAGATAATCTATTTAAGAATATTGATTATGATAGACTCAACTTAATGCTCTTAAATAAAGAAACTCATGAAAGTAAAAAATTGAGGTGATAAAGAAGGAAGAAATATAAAAATAAAATGTAGATATTAGTGCTATGAGAGTGGGTTTATTTAATTGGGGAGGTCTATTGTGTGATGCAGTGTGAAAAATCAATGAGCACTCTCATAGAAATATAAGAACAAAAAGTAAAGTATGTGATGGGGTGTTAAATAAAATGGGATTTAAAGTAGAATAATAAGGAGAATCTAGTCATCATTGAGCTAAAGTAGCGAGAAGAAGCACAAAGGAAAAATCGACTATATTATACTATTTAAATATTTTGTCAGTCCTTTTAGTACTCGAGTAGAGAGGAATCGAGAAGAGAAGGTTTCTTAGATATGTGAATCTAAGTTTCAATAAGTTACCATGTTGTAGGGTATTCGTGAAGATCATATGGAATTCTAAGAAGATACTATTAAGTTGAAGGAGATATGTTATCTTATTATAGAATCATCTTATAAAGAAAATGATATCTACTTACAAGAAGTACAAAAAATAATCTCTTTCATATATATAGTAAAACTCCATAGAACTTATAAAACTCAGGGTATAAAGGCAGATCATCGTGAGTATTAATGAAAATAGTGTAAATCTATAGAGATAAGTCTAGTTCAGTTATGGAAATAAGTAAGTACTATGTGAGATATGAATTTAAAATTCCATTGAGAATCTATAATTATAGGTGTGGGAAACACCACCAATTGTAATCAACATCATATTATAGTAGAAAATCCTTTATTTCGGTGAACTACAAATCAAATAAAGGATTTGGTATTGTTTTTGAATATTATAAAAATATTGTGTAAATCATTACTGCTTTACTTGCATGCATGCAATTTATTATTTCTAGGTAAATGATTAATATATCTTATTAAAATAACTAAAAATGAAGGTTAAATTATAAATAAGGTTAAATAATTAAATAAGAATTCATAATTCGTAATCTTTAGTCAATAACTAATTAACTCCTAGGTGTCTTCATCGGTCCCCTAGGTACATAAAAATGTATCCTTTTTAGCTCGTAAGTTTTAAAAATGCACTAAAAATGAAAAAGGAACATATAAATATTAAATAATAATAGAATTTTTTTGAAGAAAAAAAAACATAAAATAAATAATAAAACATTAAAAAGACTATTCTAATAAAGGATGTTCTCCCCCTGTACTTATTTTATGTAATGTACTCATTGTGTAATAATTTATACAAGAAATAAAAATAAATAATCCAAGACAAAATTAAAAAAATTAATAAAGAGAACAACCTTTTGTTTAATAGTACTCATATTATTGAAAGTGAATCCCCTCCCCCATATGTTCTTAAAAAATCCCATTAAAAGATTTTATTTTATGACCATTGATTAGGAAAACAATTTCCTTCCCTAGTTCTTTAATCCAAAAAGAACTAAATGGAAAACATGAGTAACAATGAAAAGTCAATAATATTTGGAAATAAATTTAACTAGAAATAGTTTTAGTTTTTATTTAAATAGAAACACTTTGTTTCCCTATTTGAACTCTTTATTGAGAATCATTACATCATGAAAAGATTTTATTTTCTATTTGTATAACCTATTTTCCATGAATAATGATGACGAAATAAGAGGGGGGGAGGGGGTCAAATTTTGTCCTTTCAAAAGCACTTGATAGATCGCAAAATGGTCCCTCTTGAACTGTTATAATGCCCTGAACCCATACTTCCAGATTTAGTGCTTAAAACACTGTGTATTTTTATTTTTTATTTTTAATGAATGTGAAACAATACACAACACTTTATAGAGTATAGGACCATTTATGGGATATCTTTTGGAAAATTAGACTATATCTTACAATTTATCAGAGTTGAAATAAAAGAAAAAATATTCCTACTTCACTTCCAAGAATGTTATCTCAAAAAGTGAAGATGTTAGGATTAAAACTTCTAAGATACATATGAAAAACATTTTATAACATGGGATAATAATTTAATAACCCATTAAGGGGGTTTTAAATCGTTGAATACCTTTTAAGAAAACTTTTTTTGAAAATAACTTTTGAGAAGTGCTTTTGAAATTATTTTTATAATAATATCAAAAATAAACTTATAAATAATTCATGAAAATATTAATGAAATTAATTTCACAACTAAATACTACATAACATTGAACATACTTATTAAAACTATTTATTTAAAAATAATCCATTGATTTTTATGAAAACATTATAAAACCTTTTGAAAATGAAAAACTTAGGCTACTTGAATAATTGAAGGTTGTCTTGGTCCTACCCATATGATGAGGTATGGGTTCACTCCTTAATTCCATACCATATTTACAATGTTCTTGTGTGGAATTTAATGAAAAAAATTAAATTTTATTTACATTTACATACATTTTTTACTGGGCATTATGTTTTAAAATTCATGACTACATATTCAGACACAAACACACACACATGCAGATATATATATATATATATTCATATTTCATAATACATTTCATAAGATATTGTTTTCTAAATTCTGAATAATGGAATATTACTACTTTTAATCATTGATTAAATACATGGAATGTTAAATGAATAACAATTAATATTCATGAATATATATAATTAAGTAATAAAAATTAAGGCATATAATAGAAATTCATGACATTTCATGAGTATACATTGAATATGGATATATTATGTATGAGATTCATACCAATTTAAAAAAACTAAAAACCGTGTTTGGATTTGTGAGTTAGTTCCTTAATATTGAAAATAGAATTTTATAAATTATGATTACAACATTAAAAATAAAAAAGAGGATCATAATCCTCACACAAAAATGAGTTTTAAAAAAAATATATGGATTAAACTAAATAAATAACTTATGGAAATAAAAATAAATATTTGAAAACAACTATTTTATCTTACAAATAATGTTTCAAATAATGCATGTATTTAGGAAATATGTTTTTCTAATAAAGAAATATTTTCAAATAAATATATTTTCCATTACCTTAATGACTCTTAATAACTCAATGATTCCATGTAGAATAAACTAAGTCATCATATGTGCGAGAGCACTTGATTTGAAGAAATTTTTTTCTTTTCTTCTTGGAAAAAGACTCAAACTCAGTCTCTCATTCTCACTATCACTCAAAAAGGAATAAAAATAACAAAATAAAGAAAACAAGGCTTTGACCCTCTATCCCTCTTCTTTTCCAAACCACTGAACACCTCTTCTTATACACTCATTGGTATTAATTTAAGTGTTTAATTTATTTCAACATGAAAATGAGATTCTAAATATTTTATTTTCTATGCATGTTGGAAAACTAATAAAAATATATTTATTTAAGTGATCAATGGTTAATAGAAAATACATAATAGATGATCTCAACTGATTTGAAATAAAATTATATGAAATAAAAGGCAGATGATATTTTTAGTGCATGTGATGAAACACAAAAAATAAAATTTTTCATTAGATTCATCAAATAAATATCCAAATGCGAAAACATGTTTCTTACACTCAACAGTAGATGAATGTTTTTGACAAAACCTAACTTCAAATAGAGACGTAATCGAAGATAAAATTACATTAAAATAAATTTAGGATTAAAAAAATAGAATGAGATAACTAGTATTGTTAAATAAAGGATACCCGCTAAATATAAGTGTTTAAAATCAATATTAGGAGATAAAAAACCA
The DNA here is from genome assembly GCA_963277665.1 of Viscum album. Classification (NCBI taxonomy): domain Eukaryota; kingdom Viridiplantae; phylum Streptophyta; class Magnoliopsida; order Santalales; family Viscaceae; genus Viscum; species Viscum album. The sequence continues at coordinate 164,833,235 of OY728159.1, forward strand.
AACAGGGATCCAAAATAGATTTCTAACAGCGAAAAATGAAGGAAAATGACAATACAGAGAGTTAATACACCGAGAAAGATAACAGAAAAAATTTGGGTTAAGATTTGGTACCTATAAATTAAATGCAAACTACTTGTAAATATGTCGATTATGAAGAACACCTCATCATCACCTTCATGGTTCATATCTGGAGTTCAGACTCCTCATCTTCACTTCAAACCCCGATGTAACCCAGATCTGGATGGAGTCACTCATCAGAAGCCTCCATCTCACTCATGAAGGCTTCAGATGCCCTCACTGCTATACTTTAAAACCAGTCCTCATGAACTTCATAGATTGAATCCCTTTGATGGACTCCCCATCACTCATCTTGTACTGACTCTTCATCTTCGATCAAACCCCATGCCTAAAAAACCTCTTATCTCATCGAACCCTAATGAAAATGAAACCCCCTATAAACCAAGTTATCTGAATTATCAGTTATTCCTTATTTATTCATTTTCATTTTTTACAAATTGTTTGATTTTAATATTTTTATTATTTTTATTTTTATTACTACTAATAACATTTAATTTAATATAATTATTACTATAATTTCTTTATGTTTATTATTATCATAATTGAAAATAAACTTTATTCACATATATATTTTGTAAAAATAATTTATTGTTTTAAAACTAATGATAATATTTGTATTTTATTTGTAATTCTAAAATAATAATATAATTATTATAATGTACTTTATAATTGAATATTACATAAACAATACTTATACATATATATTATCATATAATTTATAATTTAAAATTATAAATTATTTGTTTTGTTAAATTTTAATTATTTTTATTGTTTTTAAAAGTTATTAATTTAATTATTCAAAATTATATATACTAAAATTCTATTTATTAATTTTTTTATTTCATTTATTTCACATATTTAAATTATATTCCGTTTACTTACTATTCTTAAATGTTATAAGTTGAACACATAATTCAAAATAATAAATCTTTTTACACAAAAACAATCAAACAAAATAAAACCATGTTTATAAAATCATTATTTATAATTTAGAATATTAATTTACGAAAATGATAAATTTCATAAAAGTATAAAATAATTTAAAGTTATATTTTATAATTATAAATATTTAACTTAAATAATAAATTAATTTTTTTGTTCATAACTTAATAAATTTAAAAAAATATTTAAAATGAAAATTAATTATATAAATTCTTGGATGTTACATTCTCCCCCCTTAAATGAATTTCTCCCCTGCAATTCATTTTTCAGATTTGAGAAAATTTTGAATCTTCCATATTTATAATTAAGAAAAACTAGAATTTCTATGGGGAATTAATTAAATAATGAAAAAAATAAAATGTATATTTTTTCCTCAAAAGACAAAATCTTATCTCCAATGTTTCCTAAGCAGTTTCTCGGATACCAATTATAACACCTAAACCTACACTTCTAAATTCAGTGCTTAAAATGCTGTGAAATATTTTCAAGAGAAGCTAAAACAACACACAACAATTTATAAAATAGAGGACCTTTTCTAGTCAAGGTTATAAAAAATTGATTACATCTTATAATTTATCAGAGTTGAAATAAAATAAAAAAATATACCTACTTCACTTCTGCACATTTTATCTATAAAAGAGAAGACATCTGAATTGTAACTTCTATGAGACCTATTTTTTCTAAAACAATTAATATGAATTTAATTTCCCAGTAAGGAGTTTTAAAATCATTGAATTACTTTTAAGAAAATGTCTTTGAAATTAAATTTTGAGAAATAATTTTGAAATTCATTTAAAAAACTTTAGGAAATATATCAAGAAATACTTATTGAAAAAATTATTGAAATTAATTACACTCTAAAATACTATATCACTTTGAATATACTTACACTAAAAATTCATTAAAAATAATCTATTAATTTATCTGAAAACATTATGCAATATTTTTAAAATGAATCACTGAGGGTACTCAGAACATTGAAGGATGTATTGGCCCTACCCACTTGCTGAGGGATTAGTTCACTCCCTTATTCCTAACATATTTACAACGTTCAAGTGTCGGCTTTTATAAAAAACATTTTAGCCATTCTTTATTTTTAAATACATTTTTCACTGGGTTTTATGTTTTTAAATTCAAGACATCATATATATATATATCATAATATATTTCATTAGATATTATTTGCTAAATTCTGAACAACTGAATCATACCACTTTTATGCATTTCTTAAATACATGGAATATTAAATAATGTACAATTATCATTCATGAATATATATAAAAAAATAATAAAAATTATTGCATATAATATAAATGTATTACGTGTCATGAGTATCCATAGAATACGGCCATATTATGTATAAGATTCATACAAATTTAAAAAAAACAAAAATCAATGTTTGGATTTGGGAATTAGTTCCCTAAAATTGAAAATAGAATTTTAGAAATTATCATTACAACATTAAAATAAGAAAACGGATCATAATACTCACATAAAAATGAATTTCACAAAAATATGTGGATTAATATAAATAAATACCTTACAAAACTAAAAAAATATATTTGAATACAAATATTTTCTCTTACAAATAATGTTTCATTGAATGGAATCATTTAAGAAATAAGATTTTAAGATAAATAAATATTTGAAAAAATATATATTTTCCCTGACCTTAAAGACATTTAATAATTATTGGATTCCTTACAGCATAAAATAAGGCAGCATAAGTGTGAGAACACTTTATTTGAAGAAAGTTTATTTTTTTCATCTTGGAAAGAAACTCAAACATAGTCTCTCAAACTCTCTATCTTTCAGAAAGGAATAAAAATTTCAAAATAAAGAAAATAGGGCATTAACCATCTATCTTGCTCCTTTTTCAAACCTCTTCACACCTCTTTTTATACACAAAGTAGGATTAATTTATGTGTATAATTTATTTGAACATGAAAATGTGATTTTAAAGATTGGACTTTCCATGCATGTTGGAAAACTGATATATATATATATATATATATATATATATATATATATATTTAATTGATCAATGCATCAGAGAGAAAGACACAAAATATGATCTCAATTGATCCAAAATAAAATTGTATAAAATCAGTAACATATTAAATTTTTAGTGCATGTGATGAATTTCATTAAATAAAATTTATCATTAGATTCATGCAAAATAGTATTCAGATTTAAAAAAATACTGATTACACTCCAAGGTAGATGAAATTTTTGAAAAACAATGTCTTCAAACAGATAAATAGTTGAAGATAAAATGACATCCAAATAAATTTAGGATGAAACAAAAATAGAAATAGAGAACTAGTATTGTTAATGAAACGATATCCAATAAATATTATTGTTTAAATCAATATTATGAGACAGAAAAATTCAAAAAAGGATAAGAATGAAATTTATAATAGTGATAGATGAAGGAAAATGACAATAGAGAGAGTTAATACACCGAGAAAGATAACAGATAAGATATCGGTTAAGATTTGGAACCTAGAAATTAAATGTGGCCTACTTGCAGATATGTTGATCATGAAGAACACATCATCATCCCCTTAATGGTTTAGATTAGGAGTGCAGACCCCTCAAATTCACTCAAAACCCCAACGCAACCCAGATATCTCTGAAGTCAATCGTCAGTAGACTCCATCTCACTCATGAAGGCTTTATACTCCATTTCCTATAGACATTGAAACTTTTCCTAACTGGCTTCGCAGATTAAAGCCCTCCGATGGACTCCCCTACACACATCTTGGCCCAACTCTACATATTTCGTTGAACCCCATGCCTTATGAACCTCCTAACTCTCCAAACCCTACTGAAAATGAAACCCTTTGTAAACCCTCTTATCAAAAATCTTGGTTATTCATTATTTATTCATTTTTATTTTTATTACAAATCATTTAATTTTAATATTGTTTTTATTTATTTTATTATTATTATTACTTATTATTGTTACTAATATCATTTAATTTAATTTAATTAATACCATACATAATATAATCTCCTAATTATCATAATTGAAAATAAATATAATTCTTGCATATATTTTATAAAAATAATTTATTGTTTTAAAAATAATGATAATATTTATATAATAATTATAATTATAAAATAATAATATGACTATCAAAATGTACTTCAAATTTCAATATTACAAAAATAATACATTTATCTATATATTATCTTGTAATTCATAATTTGAAATTATAAATTATTTCTTTGGTTAAACATTATTAATATTAATTCTTCTAAAAAACTGAATTAATTATTCACAGTTATGTATAATTGAGTTCAATTTATTATTATCTTTTTTTTCATTTATTTCATATATGAAAATTATATTTCATTTTTTAATTTATCTTAAATGGTATAAATTTAAAAATTAATTCAAAATAATTTAATTTTTTATACAAAAATAAAAAAAAATAAAACCATGTTTATAAAAGCATTATTTATAATTTAAAATATTAATTTAATAAAAAATTAAATTTTATAATTGTATGAAATAATTTAACATTATTTTATATAATTATAAATATTTAACTTAACTAATAAATTATTATTTTTGTTTATAATTTAATAAATTTAATAAAATATATAAAAGTAATATTAAACTTATAAATTTTGGGATGTTACAACTTTGTTAGATCATAAGAGTTTACGATGGCTATAAGAGTGGGGGTGGGGTGAATTATTTTTCAAAAATTTAAACAAACACAAACACAAAACCAAAACCTCTTTAGTAGAAAAGATCGGACTTACATGTTGTTTGATGATCAGAGTGTTTGCATCAGATCCATAAAATGCCTGATAAAAGTGTTTTATTAATTTGTCTCCCAGGAGATCTTATAAAATAATTTATTAGAAAGATTAGTACGAACAAATTTATAACATAAATGCAGAGAGGAATGCAAACTTGTAGAAAAAAGTAAAAATAAATATTATAACAAAGTATGAATGAATTACAATATTTATGAAATTAATTCAAATATTTAACCTTAAGAGTTAATGAAGTTAGAAATCAGGACTTAAGATATCAACAGTTTTATACCGAACTATAAAGGTATGTCTTTCCTTATAAGGAAATTATTCAATACGATGATCAGAATGGATCTTTCATTAAAAACCCTATAATCCCTTGATCCAATAGATTGATGTCAGCTATCTTCCTATACATATAATACCTCTATTTAATAGATCAGATTCACATTTATTTCTATCCCTAGAATAGCTCAATATAAATATTTTTTAGACAGATGAATATAAAATCAATACATCTAAGCAATTTACAATCCTCACATGGATTCTTTAGAAGTAAAACTCTTTAATAAAATACAAATCATAAGAATTAGGTGTTTAGGTAGAGAAAAATATCATATGCGATGAGTTAGAAAATCATCACCCCCCAGCTCCTCTAATGCACTTTTATTTATTGGAATCTCTCCAATGATGATATTTATATGAATCTTCTAGTTGGTTGCAATGTTATTAGATGATTTCCTCACGATAGATAAAAAAAATTTCCATATGATTTTATTTTGGTCAGTACCATTTAAATGCTATTAATAATTCTATATGATATAAATAATTCTAATTACACTGATTATAAAGTTTGGGTAGTCTGATAGACTATACTATAGTTTATCAATATGATGAACTCAATTATAGTCAGTACAATGGATTAGAACTATATTTAGTCTGACTTGACATAGATTAGTTTGATAGAAAAGACACTCTTCTATCCAATGGACATCACACTAGTTAGTCTGATGGACCAAACAAACTCTCTCTCCAATGGATTTCATTGAATAATAGAAGGTTAAAATTTGTTTTATATTAGAATAATTTATATATTATTTAAAAAATTATGTTTTCTACTAAAAAATTCTAAAACACATGGGATATATGAAGTTAGTAAATAAAGGATAAAGAAAGTACTAAAGTGTTAAATATTTCAAAAAAAAGGAAAGGAAAAGTAGAAACTATAAGTTTTAACTCCATAATCTACCCATTTTTTGTAAATAATAGAAAACAACATTTAAAATTAAAATATATTAATTTTGAAAACCCTAAAACCCTTTGTAATTTTATAATATTCAAAGTAATTCTTATTAATAAATATATTATATTATCAAGTATTAACTCCCCTAGAATTTATGATTTTTTTGATCTTTTAGAATGTATTATAACTTATGATTCTACCACTTAAACAATTACCTCCCTTATATAGATTTATTTTTTTAGATTAATTCTCCCCCATAAAAAATTCTCCCCAAATTAAACCCCTTTGGGATTTACAAAAAGGTATAGAGAAAGAAATATAATCACCCAAAATATTACAAAAAAATAATATAATCAAATTATACGTAAAGAACAATTAACTGAAAATAATAACAAAGAATATTTATCCAAATGTAATTGGTAAAAATTGAAACAAATATATATTTATATAAATAGTCATTCAAAATAAATTTTATTCAATTTGTTTGAAATGCATCAAGAGTTCGGTAAAAAATATTCATCCTTTTTTATATAAATTATTGAAAATGGAATTTATCTTCTTCCAATAAACATGATCCTTCTCATATTTGGCTACTAAAGACTCGATCTTTACTATCATGTCTACCATAACTAAAATCCATGGATTCCATGCCTATAAAATTTCAACATTTTCTTCAAGAACACAAATTTTTTTATTTTATTCTTTTAACATGAGAAAATAATCATTGAATTTCCAGAACTTGATATTATCCTTTTTGAGATTATAAATCTATTCATTCAATAATAAGACTTCCTCATTCTGTTAATGTTTTCTATATTTGAATTCTTCAACCAACTTCACTCTATCTGATACATTAGATGAAAACTTATCAAACAAATTATAAATTTCAACCAGAACTTTCTTCACTTCCATAATTTTATTATCATGATCCTTCAGATCACAATCATCTTATCTAGAACACTTTATCATCTGATTAAATATTCTCTTGTGTGCCTTTGAATTACCTTTAAATGTTTTGATCTTAGCCTCATTTTGGATTAATGACTCAATAAAAAATTTCAATGATTCTAATTTTTCATTCAGATTGGATTGAATATACTTACATATTACTTCTATATTAGGAATATATGTTATTGATTCTATAAATTGTTTTAGGGTCTATCAGATGTAATCAATACCCTTTTGTGCTTCTATGGCCCAAGATTTTGAAGACTCTGATGTAGCTTCTAAAATATGAATATGAGAAGGTCCAACATTTAAATTTTTTTCCTTCATCTTTTTCTTGCTCCGAAATTTTTACAATATCAACACATTTCGCATTTTAATACTTTTCCAATATTTTAATACATGAATTATGACATTAAAATTATTCATTTGAAAATTATTTTAATTTTACTAAAACATCTTATAGATGATTCTTGTTTGACTAGGATCGAATCATAATATATAATGAATATGACTCTGATAAACTTTTACCTTCCTTTGTTTCTTCTACTTTTTCTATTTCATTATATTTTTATACTTATTATTCTTCTTCTATTTATGTTTCTAACCACCTTATAGTTCATAGAAAACCTTTACTAACCTTTTGAACTGATTTTTTATTCTTCTTATGAACTAACTTCTTAATAGATTTTAGTGTTGATACTTGAGATGAATTTTAAACTTGAACTTATTCCACAACTTATTTAACTTTTATTTTTTTCAAATGAATAAAAGAATAATAGAGCTTCTAAAAAATTCTAGGTGTTCTTATGCCAAAGGATCTGGTTGTGTTTGAACAACAATAAAAATATTTACAGACCCTAGAACTGGTTTTACTATTAATAATGGAGAAACTATAATTGGTTAATTTTCCAAAGCATATTATACACATTTCAATTGACTTCTCATCATCATTTCTTCATTTAATACTTATTTTAATTCTTTTTCTTCTCAACCACTTTCAATTTATCATATATTTGTATCTTTAAGTCTAAAGCCTCTTATTTATCTAACTTGAAGCTAGGATCCCCTGACTTCTTTTGATATTTATAATCTATGAACTTCATAAATTCTTCATAATTTTTTTTGTTTCCTTTTAACTATTGGTTGATTGTATTATATTTTACTATATTATTTAACTAATTGTTTCTCCTTAACTAGTTTAGCTTTAGAAATAGCTTTTCTTGAATTTTCCACAAATATCTTTAGCTTTATATTAAAAACTAGTTTCAACGTTGCCATTGTTTTATCACCGATATGGAAATATTTTCTCTAAGTAAAAAATTTTGATTCTTGATTTTAAATAATTGCTTGCATTTTACTAAAATATTGTTTATAAAAGAAGGGAAAATTATTTTTATGGACTTCATAGATGATTTCTTAATAGCTTCAATTTATAGGAAACAATACTTGACTAACACAATTTATCTCATGTTAAATTGAAAATTCAAAATAAATATGTTTAGTGACATGATAGTATCCCATATTTCTTCCTTAGAATCAAGTACAATTATATCCAAAGTGTTACCACTCTAAAATATATTTTTAGGTGAATTTTTTTTGGACTTTCTATAAATAAGTAAACAATTAAGGTTATTCTTTTGATTTATCAAAACTACCATGCCTTTCCATAAACTTGTGAGATGATAGATATGCCTATCCTTATAAGGGGACTTCAACTAAATCAGTAACTTGTTGATATGATAACTTGTAACTTTCCCAAAAAGAGTAAGTACAATTACATATTTTTCTTATGTTGTAATAAACTCTACAAAACAATAAAACCCTATTATAATTTTTTGATAATATCTATCAAAATCCTCTTTATCAACACATATAATTTCCTAAAATTGAAAATTAATAACTCTTTTCAAAATGGAATCATAATTTTCATACTATACTCTCTTGATTATTTTTTCCTTAACAACTTCCCTTTTTAAACGTCTTCTATAGAGGTCATCCTATCGATTATGAGACCAAAAATTGGACTAAATAAATTGATAAGATGAATGGAAAACTTCTATACTATGTAATAAAATGGGTGTTGAGGGTTGGGAAAAATTCATAAAATACTATTGTGGGAAAAGGGATGACCCAACATTATATATATTATTGAGGGCGATGGTTCATTTTATTGAAAATCAAGGGATCATATTGAAATCAAAATTCTGATATGATTATTCAGATTAAATCACAGAATGATTTAATAAAATATTATTAACTGTTATGTTTTTTAAGAAATATTTTTATCGAAGTAAATGACAATCCAATTAGAAAAAAAATTATGTATTTTAAAAAACAATGTTAGTAAAATGAAAATAATATTTAAAACAATATTAAAAAATTAAAGTATTGGATAATTAAAAAAATAATGGTTTGGAAGAATAAATATTTGAGTTAGTATTACTTTTGTAATTAGTAATCTATTTGTCATGGTTTTTCTAACAGAAGTTTAATACAAATAATTTTTTTAACAAATATATTATCCATAATTTGTTTTACTAATTTATGAGTCTATAAAACAAAACAAAAATTGAATCCATAAATATTTTTTATAAAATTTTGATTCTGTAATGTTTACAATAATTTTTATTTAGATTTTTTAGTAAATATATTAATTTAGAGACAAAAGTTTTTAAAAAACAAAGGGGTTTTATAAAAAATGTTTTAGAAAAATAATGTTTTTAGAAAATCAAAAAATATGTACTTCCGACTCAAAATGATGTTCCTTAATGTAAGGAGATTTTTAAACATGTAGTAGATATAAGTAATCTTTTGATATTTATTATTCATAGATTCGGTTTAATATATTCAAATCTATCAGAACTAAGTGGTTTAGTAAAAATAAAAGAAGTTTTTCATGCATTCTGATGAATTGTAAATTGATATCTCCTTTTTTGTGTTTAATGTAAATGGAAATGGTATCTTATATCAATTATATTTTCTTGTGAGTGATATTCTTGGTTTTTACTTAAGGGAACGACACTTGGGTTATCAAATAATATTTTAGTTTTAGAAAAACTCATTCTATAGTCAGTGAGTGTTTTTTGTATCCACAACACTTAAGCACAACAACTTAAAAAATGCTACATATCCAGCTTTAGTATGGGAAAGTTACACTAAGTATTGTTTCTTCAAAGATCAATAAGATAAATGTTATCATAATAAATGAAATTTTTTGGAAGTAATTTTTCTATCAATTCTACATCCTCCAAGTTAAGCATCCAAAAAACTCTTAAATCCAAAAAGATTTCCAGATGTATAAAATAAGATTATATCCATAGTTCCCTTAAGATAAAAAAAATTCATTTTATAGTTTTAAGAGGAGACACTTTTTTTCTTGATATTTAGAAAATAATTACATTGAAAACATTAAATCTAGATGACTAGATATTAAGTAAAGTAAACTTAAAATAATTCTTATAAATTTCTTTTGAACAACTTGTTTCCTATATTCATAAATATCTAAATTATTTGAGGTTTATATGGGGGTACTAAAAAATTTAGTATTTTTGTATCCAAATATCATAAGAAGATCTTTTATTTTATTATGTTAAAATACCGAAGTTCCTTCTAATTTTTCAAAAAATTTAAAACATAGAAAATATATAAACTCATTTATCATACTCATTTCAAAATCAGACTTCATAAGATACCCAAAGGAATCATCATGAACATGCCCCATTTTGGTTGAACTAAATGGAACATTGGTGATTTAGTAATTTGGTGGTGGAATCCGAAAATCCCATCCCTTTCCCCATTATTTTTCTCATCACATTCCCTCCTCTTACCTTATATTATTAACCATTATTTAAGACACCATATTTGGCCTAGTATGATTGTGATTAGGGCTATTTGGGATGGTGTTTAAGGTAGGGTGTTTGGAATTCCCACTCTGTTTTTCATCATTATCTCCTTCCCTTTATTGCTTTTTCGTTCCCTTAAATTTGATTTTTCTTTTTCGGTTTTGTTATGGCGCTATAAATTTATCATACTATATTTCTGGATGGAATTTATCGATGATTCCTATAAAATATTGATGATAGTTTTTTGTATTTCTTCTCTTGATGGTGGTTTCGATGGAAGAGTATTTTGGTCACGATTATGATTGTGGCTCACTATTGATTCTTTTACTCAACGTTGGCACTGTTATTCCAACATTCTTCTCCCAGCCAGACTTGATTTGTGCTTTTCATTATGTTTTGGGGTGTGTAGTATTTCAAGTGATCAATGAAATCCCAATAGGAGTTACTTTGGGTGGCTTCCTCTCTAACTTTGGTCCCGAATAGGATGAACCTTTGTGGTAATGTGGAGATTCTTTGACTAGTTTGTTTTCTTCATATTCGGTCATGGTGTATCTTTGATGGTGATTATGGATTTTGATCATTGGTTCTCATCCATGAATTTGTTGTGAAGATGGTTTTTTGTGTGAGGGAGTGTGATGCAAGAAGGTTCATTGTTCATGGATGTGATGAAGGATCTATTTGATTTTTAAATTTTGAATATTTGAGTTTGAAATTTGAAATGTGGATTTTTTTGTTATGGGGGGTATTTGTGACAATGGTGTTTTTTAAGGTCCCCACTAAAACAAATGTGGATTTTGAAAATAAAAACATGCATTGAGGAACCTATTATATTAGGATCTATGTGATTGTTTAAGTCTTTAAAGTTCCATAGTAAGTTTAAAATCATGTTTTGGATGTTTTTTATTTCCAAAACTAGGGGGTGTTTTACATAAAGTTCATCTTGAAAATATCTGTTATGAAATGAAGACTTCACATCCATTGGAAACTGTTTGAACTGTATGAATGATTCATATTCTATATGTATATAAATAACTTCATGTGTAGATATTAGAGAATATGTTTCTTCACAATATATGGCCACTCGTTGATTTTATCCTTTATAAAAAAGTCTTACTTTATTTATAACTAATATTATATTTTTATCTCAATTTTTTTCTAAAAGACCCATTTTATTCCAATTAAAGAAGTATGTTTAGGTTATTCAAGCAAAGTCCAAACTTGATTCCTTTAATTTTTTTAATATTTCTTGGATTTTATCAAATCCTTATCACATAAATCCTCATTAGGAATATAAGGGTTTAATTGAGATAAAAATGAAAAAATTTCAATTTCATACCTCAAATAACTTTTATTTCAATCTTATTGATCTACATCAACTATGATATTATCACTAAGATGATTCCTATGAAATAACTTATTTCTTGAATTTACAAGACTCTATTCTTCAAAACATGTTGAAATCATTTATGAGATATACCTTAGTAGATATATTCTTTTTGTGTTATATCATAAGAAGATGTTTCTAAAATATATTGAAAATTAGTTTTTATATAGAATTTGATGATTTTGACAGAGGTTGTTTGAAAAAAAGGGTTCAGTTTCGTCAAACTTATCATGTACTATTTTCTAAATAGTAATTTTTTTATTAAAAAATCTATATACCTTATTGGTTGTAGAAAAAACTAATTTTTTTCAACAGACTTTGAACAAAGTTTTTGTTAGCTATATGTAGTATTCTAGAGGAGTAATTTGCATCAAAAAATATTTAAGTAAGAAAGTTTTGGTTCTCATCTAGTATACAACTCATAATGTGTTTTATTAATAATAGGTGTTATTAAAACTCAATTTATATCATAATATAAAGTAATAACTAATTCAACCAAAAAATTTAGCAATTGAGTATTCACTCAACATGGTTCTAGTAATCTTCTGAAAAATTCTATTTCTTATTTCAACTACACCATTTTTCTATAGAGTTCCTGGTGCCAAAATGTTATGTATGATATATTTTTTACTGCAAAAACTTTCAAAATAAGAATTAAAATATTATCAACCATGATCACTATGAATATTTATGAAGGATTCATTTTTCTCATTTTTAATTATGGATAATATTTTTTTTAAACAAAATAAGGCTTTAGAAATCATTTCTAGAAAAAAAAACCCAATTATATCAAGTGTAATCATCAACTAAATCATATATATAGTATTTTCCACTCATAATTATAGTTTTTGTAGAAATAAATAAGTCCATGTGCACTAACTTTAAATACTTATAAGTTAAGGCTTCACTAATAGGTTTAAAATATCACTTGTGTTGCTTACCATATTAAAATGGATCATAAAATTTAGAAGTATCAAACCTATGTTCTGGTGGATCCTTACCTAGTCCTTTCTTAGATAACATTTCTAAATTTATAAGATTAATATGTCATAATATTATATGACATAACTAATATTGGTCTTCCATTTATCTAAGGAATGGTGGATCATGGATCTTAAGGTCTTCTATGTTTAAAGTGTAGAAATTTTCATACCGATTGGAAGAAAGAATAAACACATCTTTAGAACTATGAACAATAAATTTATCATTCCTTATGTTTATAAGATTACCCTAATCAAATTATTTAATTATGATAATAAGGTTATGATAAAGTCTTTTGAAAAATAAAACATTTGAAATAAAATATTTTCCATGAATGTTAATGTTACCTATACTGATAATTTCTCATTGAGAATTTTCTTCGAAAGTAACTTTACCACACTTCATATTTATAATCTTCTTAGAGAAGTATATTTTCAGTCATGTTTCTAGAACAAGCACTATACATGTACCCAATATTCTTTGGTTGGTATATTTTTTTTATTTTTTTGAAAACAAAAATATTATCACTCCAGAACCCAAACCTTCTTGGATCCAGTATTATTAGATGGTAAAATTTTAGGTATCTATATTTTCACAAAATAACTACATTGAGAAAATGTCAATTATTTTTAAAAAACAGAGTTTATGAAATCCTAATGATTATTATTATCATTAGTTTTTTTTGCTCTTACAGTGTCCACCCCTTTGGAATTTAGAACCGAATGGAGCACTTTTTTGGTTAAAATTAATTACTACAAAAAATATGTATTTTATTAGTTAAAACAATTACATAAATATATTTTTGAGTAATAATCCAAATATATATTTCATCAAACTTTTATTATATAGAGGTAAATATAGGAAAAGGATTCATTGAAATATAATTTTTATATTTTGGTATTAAAACTAAAATTCTATACTTACCAGAGGTTGTATTCAAATCAAGATTTAAAATATCACTTTGTAAACTATTTTTATCAAAAAAAGAATTTTCATGATTTTTTGAAACACTATATTTTTTAAATTATATCTTTCATGTTCTTTAGAAATATATGATATATTTTATTTAAGCATAAATCCTTGAATTTTTATTTTTCATGTTTTTCTTGGGAATTATCAAGTTTTTTTAGAAATATTATGGTTTTCATATTCAATAAGTTTTGAAAATATTGATAATTCGTTAAAACATGGAAAAGTATTATCATCAACATCATATAAAGAATATATTTTTTTAGAAGATGTATAAATATTATTATTAACATCATCAGGGTAGTTTTCTTTTTTGGTAAGATTATTAAGAGATTCAACATTTACCTTATCCATAATAAATTTTTTGATCTCTAGTATTTCTACATAGAATTCAATATCCTTATGTACTGGACATCCATTATCCGATGAATCCCTAGAATAACTATCTTCTCCAATGGCACTCCATGTGTATAAATATTTCATACTCTCGTTGTATTTGTTCTTATAATAATTTTTAGACTTCCTATAAATTATTTTCCTTCTTTTACTTCATTTTCATTTTAGAAAATTTCGGTCTTATATGTATTGACATTTAATACTCATAACATATAACTTCTACAAAGTCCTTTTTATCAATATTATCATTATGAACATTCTTATATATATTTTGAAAATATTTGTTACCAAAAATCATATTTATTATTCTAAATAGATTAGACAACTCATTTTTTGACTGTTTTAAAGAACTAGTATTTGACTTAATAACAACTTTATTATTTTTAGAATTCTTCACAAATTTATCAGCAGGTTGAACTTTATTAGGAATATTTGATGTAGTTGCAAAAGTAACTCATCTATTCTTCTTCTTCATCTTCTTTTCATCTCTTTTAAATCTACCCTTATATTAGAAAAGGGTTCCAATAAGATCATCAAGATTAAGATTAGAAATCCTTATTGTGTCATCTAAATCAGTCATTTTGGATTTCCATTTATTAGTCATGATCTATATAATCTTTTCAATTAAAATTCCATTGTCAAGTTCTTTCTCCCAACGAGATTGTAAACTATTTAAAACAGCCACAACCCATTGGTTAATCTTAGAAATCGATTCTACAAGTAGAAAATCAAAATATTGATAATCAGATCTAATCATAGATTTTATAATTTTAATGACATTAGAATTTCCAAAATGAGTTACTTCTATCTTCTTCCAAATTATGTTATAAGACTCACATGAATAAATATGACTATGTATGTTTATAGTCATAGAACATAATAAAGAGTTCATTACTTTATAATTAAGTAGATATTACAATTTTTACTGATTATTAAAATCTATTACGTCTTTTTTGGAATTTTTTATTTTCTAGTTAACAACAAAAAAATTTCAAATCACGTGTTAATCATAGAAGGATTCATCTAGTCTCTCCAATATTCATAATAATTCCCATAAAAAATAGTTTGTCTACTCAAATTTAGTTTCCCAAGGGTACCAGTGTTTAACACTTCCATAATTTAGAAAATGAAATATATTTCCTACAAAAAACATTAGTATAATAAAAATTTATAAAAAAAAAGTTTATAAAAACATCATAATCATTAAGTAGATAAAAAAAGTAAAAACTCATCATGTATATCAGTAAATACTACCTAGATACTAATTTTTGCATTGTAAGAGTTTATGAAGGCTACAAGAGGGGGGTGAATTGTAGTTTAAAAATTTCAACAAATATTAAAGCCAAAAACTGATAAGTTAAAAAGACCAGACTCAGAAGTCATATGATGATCAAAGTGTTTCTATCGGATCTAGAAAATAGCCGATAAAACAATTCTATTAATCGATCTCTTCGAAGATCAAATAAAACTATTTATTATAATAATTTTTATGATTAAATTTCTAATATAAATGCATAGTCGAATGTAAACTTGTAGAAAAAAGTAAAAAGAGGGATTATAACAAAGTAATAATGAATTAAAATATTTATAAAAGAAATCCAACTCTTTAACCTTAAGAGTTAAGGACGTTAGAAATCCTAAATTATGATGTCTAAAATTTTAAAAATAATCATTAAGGTATTTCATTCCTTACTAGGAAATACCTCAATATGGTGATCAAAATGGATCAGTCTTCTAAACACCAAAATCCCTTAATATAAAAAATTGGTGTCAAATATCTTCTAATACCTGGAAGCACTTGATCTGGTGTATCAAATTCATCTATCCCTTTTCACAATAAATCACTCGATCTAAAACCTGATCAAATCCACATATAAAAAAGAAAAACATTATAAAGAATTTAAAATCCTCACATAGATTCCTTATAACTACAAATCTCTATGAAATTACAAAGCGTATGATTAAGATGCTCTAAAAGAGAAACATTTCAGACATGTTGAGTTGAAAATTCATTACCTTATTTATCCTTAAATTCACTCTTATTTACAGACAAACCTCTAAAAACTATATTTCTACGAATATCATAGTTGTTTGAAACAACCTCAGATTATTTTCACTTGACAAATTCAAAAAACATTTTCATTAAATTTCATTTTGGTTGGAACCATTATTGTACTATTAAGGATTCCATCATATATAAATAATTCTAATAAATCTCATTATAAACATTCTATTGTTTGATAGAATATACTAAAGTTTATGAATATGATGAACTAAACTATGTTCAATCCGATGTGTCAAAAATATTGTTAGTGGGATGGATATGAATTTGGTTAGACTGATAGAAATGAAACTAATATTTCCAATGCACATCACACTTGTCAGTCCGATAGATCAGACATAACACTAGTATGATGGATCAAAATGAATAATAAAAATTTTATAATCATTTTATATTATAATATTTTCTATTTTCGGTAGAATAATATGTTTTGTGAACAAAAATATAAAACACTTGGCACATATGAAGTTAGTAAAATAGAGTTTTAAAAAATTGTTAATTTTTTTTTGATATTTCTAACTAAGGAAAGGAAATGTATAAAGTATAGATTTCATCCTAATAGATTGTTATCCTTTCATTAAATAGCTTATGTAGTGGAAAATAAAATAAACAAACACAATAACTTTTATTATAGGACAGGGAACACAAATCACACACCTCACACCACCAACATTCTCTCTATGATTTTCGTGACTTTTACTAGTTGATATTTTTAAAATGGATCTAAAATATTGAGTGAAAGAAACTGAAACTTTTTAGAAAATCTTTGGTAAGCTTTTAAAATAATATTAATAGTAGTCCTCAAAACACTCCAGAGCTGATTCTTTAGAAACACAAGAAGTTGAATTTGGTTGGAGAAATAATCTATGAAGGAATTTAAATATAGATGATTTAGCTGACATATGAATGGATCATCAAAGGAATATATTAAAAATTCTATGTGTAGTCCTCTGGAATTACCTATTAATTTTTTATTGAGAATATTTTTTATAAAGTATCAACAACAACTAATTCAATTATTATAGTAGCAGGATGAACACACATCAGTAACTTGATGAAACGTGTATATATCAAAAGAGTTTTACTAAAAGTATTTAAATAAATTTGGTAGATATATAAAATATAAGAATAATAACAGTTGTAGTTGATATAAAACTTATTCTGAAAAAAAATCAATCATATTTTCAAAGAGATTCAGATCACTAAGACCTAGAGAGACAAATAATTAGAAAAATAGTCTTATAAACCATCCATAAAATAACTATTGATGATAAATAAAAATCCCAAACAAATTTATGCTAAATATATTTAGAAAATATTCCAGATAAAATGTGATTTCAATGTTTAGAATTTATTTGAAATGTAAATTTAATCTTCTAAGAAAAACCATCTTTTCCCTTAGAAATAGGAATAAATTAATCCATTATTGAATATATTCTAAAATAGTATTTGAATATCTTTACAAATATGTATAATCTACTGAAATCATAGAATAAATCTCAAGGTAATTCAAAATTTAAATCCTACAAATGACTAAATCAACGTGTGGTTCACTCTTCATGATGTTAATTTGAAATACATTGTTTCCAGTACATAGTTGATTCCAAGAGTAGAGTTCAAAAATGTAGAGTATAATACTAAAGTTTAGTACTAAATATGAGTTATATTACTAATATTAGGTTACTTACTATAAGTATATATAAAATTTTTGGTACCTAATGTGAGGTTTTTGACCAAAAAGTTAGATTCCTAAACATTACATTCAACTAAAATGTGGGGTTGGATACCATGTTAGGCTTCAACTACAATTCATGACTAATGATTCTAGACTCCTTTAAAAAATCCAAAACACTTAGTAGAAATTTTTTCTTCCAAAATATAAATACCATTTCTAAATAACTGTCTTTCAGAATTCCATTAAAAATAAGATAATTATTCAAGTAAATATAAACCCGAAATTAACTCAAAGTAACATTATCAGTATAAAAATGAAGGTATTTTTTAGCATAAAAACTAATTAAAATTTGTTGGTTTAACATTATTATGACCAATAATCTCCTCCTTTGTAATTTCAGAAAATCTATAGAACCAAAGAAAAAATGGTAAACACAATGGGACTTATAGGTTTGTAATTATTAAACATGGGTAGTGGTAATATAATGATGTATTTAATGTTTTTTTTGAAAGTTTTCTATTTATCTAGATGTATCCCCCTTTTTGTGAGATAAAAAAGAAAGCATGAAAATTGAATAAAACACATTTAATTTTATAGAGATCTATATATTAATTTCATGAAATATAAAAATAAGTATATTTGGATACGGATAGGCTCCACAACATAAAATAATAGCATATATAAAGCATAAATATAATATAGAATAGTAAAATATCATCATCTTTTATAAATGATTCTAGATTACAATATAATTATCAAATAAACATGAAAAAATGTTACAGTTTAGGGTGAGAAAAAGGATTGCAGCTAGTTTAAATTCTTCAGAAGAATATTCAATGGATAAGGAATCATTATGAGTCTTATGAACTACCTAAAAATACACCATTAAATCCTTGAAATTGTAGTTCAAATATGCAACCCATTATCTTAAAAGATGCATCAAATACTGACTTAATTTCAAGACATAAAACGGTTAACCTTAGAAAAGTTTTGAACAGTATTAGATCTCTTTTTATCCTTCTAAACTAATTCGTAATGCCTTTTTCAACAAATTTAATTCATTTCTTGAAACTAATGTATCTTAAATTCATAAATTGATTATAAAAAGACTAAAATACATCTTTGGTGATAGATCCACTTATTATGTATTGAAAAATACTTCTTATAACTTTTATTTTTTTCATGTAAGTTGATAAATTATTCCATTAAGAAGTTAAATATATATGTAAAACATTCCAAAAAAGTTGAAGTATGAGCTTCAAAACTAGATTCATATTTAGAATCTAAGGATAAACCCTCTACTCTTACTTAGGGTTCTCTAACTTTTACTACATAAAGGGATTGAACATAAAACCCTTCAAGGGAAGGGAAAAATATCTCCCTAAGAACATCTATGCTTATAGAAATAGTTTCATCAATCCTTTCCAAGGACTTATTAACTAAATAAACTCATTGATATTTAATCGATTTATTTTAAATAGAATAATTCACAGTTAATTTCTTAGTGTAATGATCTTATTATGTTCTTTACCCATTAGGATAATGAATAAATACTTTAACATGTTTCTCCTTAATAAGAATTACCTTATTGTCTATTTCTTTGAAAACTAGAATAAGCTCAAAAACCACTCTTTTAATGGACTCAATGATTTAATCAACTAGTGTAGGGTGTTCACTCCTCCAAGACTTTGGAACTAAAATAGCTTTAGTATCTACCTAAATAAAGGGTCCCTGAAATACTATTAGAAACTAAATAACTCCCCCAATTCTTATAGTAATATTCACATCCAAGACTTTTCTTTTTTCTTCAACTTGTAGGAAAACTCTCACCCCCTGCAGTAGATTATTCTAACCATTCTAATTCACCTTCATCCACCCCAATATCCACAATACCTCCTTATAATCTTGATTTAACAATTTCCTCAACCCCAAGTCAAGAAGATCTAGTAAGCTTATGATTATTTATCTTACCATCAACATGAACACCAGAAGGTTCATATAATTCACTACCAACTGGCATAATCTCCCTCTTGTTACAATCTAGGAGAATCCAATCTTCCTTAAAGTTCTAGTCAAAATAATGTTGTTGTGGTGAAACCTCAAGCCAATCATGATATTAGCAATCATAACTATCTTGTAAACAAGAAGAGACACCAATATTATTTAAGGATAAAAATACATATGTGAGTCTTTATATCTATAATTGTTAATGTATGTCAACATGTACTGACATATATTCAAAATAATGTCACTTAGAGAAGGAAACATAATATAAATATCAGGGAAAAATAATTTTCTCTGAATCTTTAATCTATGGAACAACTTTAGTTTTTTTATAAATATAACAACAAACTTCTGATTAAATTCTATGTTATTTATCATTATCTCTATAACATTATGTTTTTTGACGTGTAAAGACATTTTATACTAAAATTTATGAACTTCATATCTCATTATCATTAAGATAAAATTAAAATTCCCTTCATGAGTGCACTATAAGATTAGAGCCATAACCATTGATGAAATAAAAAACTCTATATTGTTCACTTTCAAGGATATAAAATCATCATTATTGCTGAAATAAAATATGGAATTTAAAAAAAATCATTGACTTCCTTTTCAAATAAATATAAGTAATTTACACTTTGAAACATAAATTTCAGACATTGAATACTCAAATATTACTTCGGAAATAGATCCATCTTGAACAACCGTTCGAAATTGACTACCTTAACTTGTTGAACCTACCGATATGAACTAGAAACCCTTAACCTTTCTCCCACTATTCGGACCAGCCTCATCAATTAACATTTTCTATTATATCATAAGAAACTATAAAAATATTAGGGTTAAAAATATATAGGTTTTGATAGATAAAAAATTCTAGATATCGAAGAGATAAAGATTTTAGGGTTGGCAAGAGATATGTGATTATATTTGATGGGTTTTAGGCGACAACGGGTTTTCCCAAGATGAAATATCATATCATTGATTTGAAATTTTAAAATAAAAGTATTGTTTTTAAATTAAATACACAAAAAACCAAATAACAGATAAAATAATAATTCATTAACAAAAAAAAAATTGAAAAAAACAAATGATATAAAATAAATTATTAACTAAAAAATATTTAAAGAATGTAGATAAAGTTTATTTAATGTTATATAAAACAAACTCCATCAAAATAAAATCAAAACTAGCTATGGGTAAAGGTTTAGTAAAAATACCTGTAAGTTGATATTTAGTGTTAAAAAATTAAAAATAAATGTCACATTTTAAACATGATATATTAGAAAATGATCTAGAATATAAATATTCTTATTTCTTATAAGGACATACTAGATTTTAAAAAATATTTATAGCAATAGTACTATCATATAAAATAGTAACATAACCAAAGTTAAGTTCAATGTCTAGAAGAGTATGTTTAATCCACAACACTTGTATAAAAAAACTACTATCATATATGTATTCTACCTATTTTGATGATAATGGAATTGAATATTTCTTCTTAAAAAACCATGATGCTAGAGACTTTCTAAAAAAGGGAGAAGTTCTTGAGGTACTTTTTTCAATATAATCTGCATCTGCCTAAAGCATTATATGAATATGAAATTAAATCAAAATGATAATTTTTTAGATAGAAAAAATATTAAGAAATATATCTTTTTAAATATATCAAAATCCTTTTTATAGTAATCAATAGAGATTATTTTTATTTTACTAATTAATTTCTTATAATCGAAAAAAAATATTATATCTAGTATACTAGTACTAAGATATTTAAAACTACCAATCATACCTCTATATAACTTGTTTTCAACTGTTATACTAGCCTCTTGAAAATAATGTTTTATATTAGTAAACATAGAAGTTGTATATGACATTCTATTTTCAAGTAATTTTTTTTTCAATAGATCAATAATACATTTAAATTGACTAAAAAAATTTCCAAAATATTTTTGAATGATTTTATATCTAAGAAAGAAATATAATTCTCTTATCATACTCATTTTATTCTCCTTTTGTATAAATTTTAAAAATTAATTGATGATTATTTGATTAGGAGAAAAAATAACACCATCAACATGTATTTTCACTAAAAAAGTATCAAAATAAGAGATTTTTTTTAAAATATTAGGATCATCCGAGCCTATAGAAAAACAAATTCTAGAAGAGAAGAATTCAACCTCTCATACTACGCCCTTTGTTCTTATTTAAGACCATAAATAGCTGTAGAAAGTTTAATTTTTTTTTTGGGAAATGATGATTTGAAAAACATAGGGGTTGTGCAATAGAAATTTCCTTCATTAAATAACCATTTAAAAAAGGTGATTTAGCATCTATTTATTATAATATAAAATTGATATATGATGCATAGGCTAAAAGGATTTGATGGAAATAAGCCTTGAACAAGGGGAAAAGGTATCCTCATAATCTATTCCATATTTATGATTGTAACCATTATCAACTCACAATGTTTTATTCTTATTAATTATACCCTGATCATCATGTTTATTTATAAAGAACCATTTAGTTCATATTACAGGATGATATAGAGGACTATCAAATAACTCCCATAAACTACTTCTCTTAAACTAATTCAGCACTTCTTACATATCCAACACCCAAATCCCATCATCTTAGGATTATACTATATATTTAGGGTTAATTTGGAAATGTATGGTGGACAACAAAACTAGGTTTCCAAAATTTCATTTAATCATAGCACCTTCATTGAGGTATCTGATAACAATCTCTGTTGTTTGATTCTTCAAAGGCCTAGGTATTATAGGCATGAAACATTCAAGTTCCTTTTAGAACTGGACTAATCTTGATCATGTTCTAATTTTCATTCACACTTAACATTAAAATAATAAATTCTCATGTTATTTAGATAACTAGTAGCATCAACTATTTGAATTTTATTGTGATCAAAGGTATCACTCTCATCAAAATTCACATAAAGATATTTTTTGATAATCGTTTACTTTTTATTAAACAATATATAATATTTTGATGTAGCATAATACCGAATAAATATTCATTCGTCATATTTTGGATTAAAATTACCATCATTTTCCTTTTTATTCATCATATATATCTTTCATCAAATTTTTTTAAAGTATCTAAATTTTGGTTTCTATTATTTTATAACACATAAAGTTTATTTTTAATAATGGTTCTAATTAGAAATTTATTAATAATATAGAAACTATATTAACATCTTATACCCAAAAATATATATGTAAACAATACATATTTAACATAGTTATAGTAATTTTTTAAATAGTTTGTTTTTTAATTTCAAAAATTCTATTTTTTGTGGTGTTCCTCGAGTATATAAAGTATTTTTAATACTCGGATTTCAATAAATAATAATTGAATTTATGATTTGAAAAATCCTCTCCATGATAACTTCTTAATGATATTATTTTAAAATATTTTTCATTTTGTACTAACATACAAAAAAATTTAAAAACTAAAGAATATTAACTTTTAAACCTTAAAAATAAACATTAGTAAATATTTAAAAATAATTTTCTAACATAAAACTAAATAATATTACAACCATTATTTCTATTTCAGATGGTACAATAAAATAAATGTGGATAAGTTCTAAAAGTCTATATATAACAACTTTGTTGATTTATTTGAAATATTAATTCTATTTTTTGCCTATTTAAAATGCATCACAACTTTTTTCCTCATCAAACTTAAGACAAGTAAGATTAGAAACTAACATCATATTAGATAATTTAGATATGGGAAATATACTACAATGAACAATTCCTTTTTTTTCATATTCTAGATTTACATAGATTAGTATTTAAATAGTTCACATTTTGTTCACACATGGAACTATGTTCGAAATTGTAAATATTTTCTATTTTATGTTCTCTAAATTAATAAATTTATTCTTAAAAATATAAAATCCATTATTAGAGAAATAAATAGTAAACACATCATTAAAAAGTTAATAAATACATGCTATATTATGATTCAACCTTTAAATGTAGAGAACCCTATTTATTAGGATAGATTTTGAATCTCCAATAGACCCAAATCCAATGTTTTTCCCTTTAGTAATGTCACCATAGGTGAACAAACCTATAACAACTTTAGATAGTGCATGAAAGTTAAAAAATTATACACTCATATGTCTTGAATAGAAAATATCCACATACTAAATAATTTTTTTTTCCCAATGACCTTTCACCTAAAAAATTCAAATAATTTTATTGGTTCCCAAATGATTTTAGGTCCTACAATGTCAGTAAAAAAGGATATAGGAAACTATTTTTTTAAAATTTACCAAAACTTATAGATTTAACTTTAGAAAAATATCTATAAATATATTACTTCTCAAATCTATTAGTTTTAGGATTACTTAGGAAAAAAATGACACAATGATAGCAGGAAAATTTAATAACATTATAAATCTTTGAGCTTAGAAAAAAATAATTTCTAAAAAGCTTAGGGTTTTAAAAATTACTAAAAATTATATAAATTTATTTTTTAAATTTATTATTTAAAATAATTTTATATGAATACGCATATTTTATGATAAATAAATTAGAATATCTTTAAAGGATTTGACTTTAGAAAGTAAATATTTAATTTCAATAGCATGCTCAAAACATATTGAAGAAAATTTAATTTTTTTTTCTTTTAATACTATGTTCATTTTTAGCATGGTATCTCTATAAAATAATATAAAATTGTGAATATTCTCGATTTATTTATAATTTTTCTTCAGGATTTCATATTTCTCTTCTAACATAGAACAATTTTCAACTAATTTATCATTTGATCATTTTTTGAATTAGATTTATGATTAGAATAACACTAATATTTTACTTAATTTTTCTAGGGGACAAATCATATGTTTTCTTTATTATTTTATTTCTCTTAATCTGATTTTGAACATGAATAATTGCCTGAGTATTTAGATATAATCCATGTGATCTTCTTGAATGTCCTACCTATTTCCTCATAATCATCTTTCATCTGAATTTTTTAATCTTTCATTTCATTTTTCTTATTTTATTAAGTTGTGGGAAATCATGTGTTACATGTCCTATATGATTTCCTTCATAACATAAGAGTGAATCCAGTCCAAAACTAATTTTCATTTAATCATTTAATCATTTCTTAAAACCCTTATTTCTCTTTTATATCCTGTTGAATCTTTTGGACTACTATAACAACCACTCTCTTATATTTTTAAAGATTAAATCCATAACCAATATAAAATATTCCTTTAACTTAATTTCACCTTTAGAAATAGAAAACATGAGAGATATATTTTCCTTGTTGAATATTTCTTGATCCATATCCTCTTCTTTTACCCCAACCTTATACATCATTTGAGTGTCAATAAATCTCATCCTATTAAGTCATTAATATGAGTTTTTTTCTAATTCTATCTAAAATACCCATCTATATAGTATTAAAAACTCTAAGAACCTTTAATGATTGATCAAGTTCAGATATAGGTGTTCCAAGAGTAGAAAAACCACTGATTATCTCATTCAATATTTCATTCATCTGAGAGAAACTTCCACCTTTTTACATTCAAAAATTATGAAACATAAATTTATAGGCATTGTATCCCAATAACATAACATTATTAGTTCCTTCATAGATAATACATATTTTTTTTCCAAATTTTCAATATAGTTACACATTGAGATACATATTTTACTTCACATATACCATGTTCAAAAATTATTGAATTCATGGATCTTAAATTTAGATCATATTTAGCTAATTTGATTGCATCTAATTTTTTTGGTTCATTGTTTAGGATTTTATACAACTTTAAAACCATAAAACAATCATTATACTATGCTTTTTCAAATATATAACCATGAAATTTTTCCAAAATGCATAATTTACATGCCTAAAGTTTGGAGTCCTAATCATTGAAAGGAATTATTTAATTTCAACCATCAATAGTAGTAATTGTATGAATTTTTAAATCAAACTTGTTAGAGGTAAAATAAATCATAAATGGAGATATAGTTTTCTACAAGTTTTTGTCTTAGAATGATGATGAAGGAACAAGGGGTGGGGGAGGGGGGTGGATTTTGCCCTTTTAAAAACTCATGATAAATTTAAAATAAATCCCTAATGAATTTTTATCCTTTATTTAAAGAGAGTACACAACATAAAATAAAAGAAAGATCCATGGAAGTTTTTATAGTGGACAAGGAAAAAAATATCCCCTCACCCACTCCACCAAAACTCTCTATGATTTCAGTGTTTTCACTAGAAAATAATTTTCCAAGGGATCATAATAGTTAAGTGAAAGAAAATGTAACTTTTCACTACAACTTTTACAAGTATTTAAATAATAACTAATAATAGTCTTCGAAACACTCTTCTCTCAGGTGTTTAGAAATAATATATATTGACCATGGTTGGAGAAATTATCTATAAAAGCATTCAGATACATATGATGTAGTTGATAGATAAAAATATGAACCAAGAAATATAGGAATAACTTATTGTGTTGTCCTCATTAAGAATATATGAATTTGATATAGTAAATATTCAGATAAAGTAGCAATATAAATAATTTTATCTTCATAACAGTTGGAAGATCACACCTCAACAACATTATAAAATATGTTAGTCTCTAAAGTGTAGTCTTGAAAATATTTAATGAAATATTGTAGATGTATCATAGATAAAAACAGTATAATTAGTAGTAGATAGAATAAAATATTATGTAAAAAAGGTTTTGACATATTTTCAATGTAATAGATTAAAATCCCATTTCTATAAATAGTCAGATGATTGTTTTTATGGTTTAATAGACTATCCAAAAAATAATTGTTATGAATAAATAAGTAGCCTGATTAAATTTATGCTAAATATGTTTTGTTAATATTCAAGATAAAATGTACTTTAAAAACACAAAACATAATTGAAATTTTAATTTAATCCTCAAAAAATTATCATAATCTCCCATAGAAATTAGAACAAATTATCCAACTGTTGAAGATCTTATAAAGAATTATTTGAATCGCTTTATTGAGTGATTTACTCGAGTGAAATTGTAAATGATATCTTGTAATAATTCAATATTTAATTATTGTAGAAGACTTGATAAATGTATGGTTCACTCTACATGAGGTTGATTCTAAAAGTACGGTTTCCAGGGTATAGTTGATTCTAAACATAGAGTTTCAGAATGTAGATTATAATACCAAAGTTTGGTTCCCAACATGAGATATACTACAGATACATGGTTACTTATGTTAGGTATTTATCAAAAATTAGGTACCTGGATATGATGTTCTTTAACAAATGTTTTATTCCTAAAAATAACATTTAACTAAAATGTGGCTTTGGATACCAATATTAGTTTTCAAAATCAAATTCCTACAATTGTAGAATCTATATCAATGATCTTGGTTTTGCATAATATTTATTCATAAAACATTATTGTATAATAGTTAGTGAAAGAAGTGAGTTTAAATGAAAATAAAAATTATCTAAACCTTTCTAAAGAAAAAATATTGAAGAAATCCTTGATTATATAATAGTTGGATTGAAATTAATCTAAATTAATAGATGTATAAATCGTCACCTGATACTTATTTCCTAAATTTTGACTCAATAAATCCACAAGGGAATAATGAGATGCATCAACCATCAATTCAAAGGGTAAGCCCATTTATTATTATTTGAACAATGGTAGGGGATACCTTTCTTATTTTTTACCTAATGGATTATTTATAACTATAGTGTCCTGATGAAGATAGCAATAAGAGATTCCCCAAAACGGTTGACCACATGACCTAAAGCTCAGCTCCTCATATACTAGAGGATACCGACTAGCAGTGAGGGCCTATGGTGTCTCTGCAGGGAGACTATGAACTCTTAATCTGAGTGGAGAATATTAGTAAATTATAATGGTAGGTGATTTAAATAGTAATAAACGTTCAATAGCAGAATAATAATAAACCATCCCAACATAAACAATAGGAAAAAGATAAATCAATATCAGATTTAAAGATGATGATCATGTCATGATGCAATATAAAAAGGAAAGTACACTAGATATATGGGTATAGTCACATACAACATGCTAAAAAATAGAAAATACTCAATGCTTACACCACTAGAATCATGAGAATAGCCTTGATACTCAACTCATGTACTCCATCCCAATACTGATAATCAAACATCATAAGTTGGGTACTTCCCTTTATCTATACCTGCAATTATGAAATCTGTTCGTGTACCATGGGTGGCCTGAACAAGGTGTGAGATATAATTAGTTGGATAACACCAAAGGTGTATAGAAATATCCAATTTATGTACATAAAATGATAATTCCTCATATAATTCTACGAGTAAAACAAAAAATAAAAAAACACATCGGTCTGGGTTACTCATGGGATACCTGACCGACACTACCAACTTCAGCCTAAGATAGATACATTTGGACCACGGTAAACCTATAAAAATATAATATGTATTTGAATATATATATATATATGTATGTATATGTGTAATAAGATACATGATATGTATTCTGACATACATATATTAAAATAATAACTAGGCCATATGAAAGTTAAGTGTGAATATGGGTCAAACCTATGTGTGTTCATTGGCTTGGGAGTCAAATCATGATATTTATAACTAGAATTTATATCTTTTAGTACAGGTAACCCATAGAATTTAGAAAATTTAATATTGGTCCAATCCATGGTGAATCTTGTTGAAGAACCCATGTATCACTCTTGGATCATTATAAATACCACTCACTGTAAGAGTCTGTCCAAGGTGATTTGTAAGAGGAATCTCCATTATCACCCTCAGCATAGTATAAGACATAACATATAAAACCCATCCATTTCATACTACAAAAGGCACCAATTATTAGTCATGGCATGGTACATCAATAATGGCCACTGATCCTCTCCAAGGTAAACCACTAAGGAACCAGGTCTCACTCATAGGTAAATTACATAAGGCATCCACCCAGTGAGAATATCCAAGGTATTATATAAAGAAACCAAGTATCACTCTCATTGTTTAGAGATTCATTTAATATGAATAATTATAAACCTTCATGATCCCGTCCAAGGAATCCTCAATTTCGGACCCTTATTTCACCCAAAAATTGATGTAAGGATATAAATTTGGTTGGACTATAAAATTCATACTATTCAATCAGAGAATTAAATTCTTTACATGGAAAATCATACACCACTAATCATAGTTAAATTTAATTCAATGCATAAGGGTATTAGGTTTTTAAAGATGGAACACCCATGGTTTTGGCTCGCTTTAGTGTTTTCACCCAATTATATTCACTCCTGGTGTGATAGGACAAAATTAAACATGGTTCTATCATTTATATTAATTTATTAAACATTTTTCGAGGTGTCACCAAAAGATTCCAACATATGGCACAATATACCATGATAAATAAAAGTATAAATTTATGTAAAATAAATATACCACCTACGATAGGTTATTATATGGACCCTCATCTATTGTGGGCCTTTGATTTGAGATAGAATATAAGAAATCATCAAAAATAGACAAATAACATGAAAATAAGGCATATCATCTCGTATTAAAATATAACAAAAAAGGTTAAGAGAAACTAAGAAATATAGGAAGTGGATATAATCCCTTACTAATATGAATCTAGATAGATGAAAAATGTCTTGATCGGATATTGGAGGAGGGAGATAGTTTAAATCCATGTTGGAAGCCAAAGGGAAGATACAACAGGAAAGGGAGGCATTGTGTATAGTGGGAGAGGGGAAAAGGGAGAGAAAATAAAAATAAGGGGAAATCATAATTTTTCCCTCTTTAAGAGGTCATTGTGTTTGGTTGCATGTTTGGCCAAACCTTGCGCCAATAGTTCACTAAAACTTTCTAAATGAATCCACACCTTGAATAGATATCCCAAACATTTTAGAAAAATTGTGTTCCAACTATGTGGTGTTACTGCCAATGTGGCACTACCCATGTGTCCTTGGGAACATGATTTGGGAGAATTGTGCATCCCCTTCCATCCCTATAGAATGCCTCAAACAACAATGCAGACTTAGTTTAACAATTATAACAAACCATGAACTCCTTTTCAAATTGTTGTATCACCCACATAGTTGAGTTTAACGATTATCCCAAAATGTATACTAACCATGTGTCTTAGGCTGCCTCTCTAAAACATAAATATATAGATCTAAATGAGACTTAGACTTTCCTTAACCTCTCCTTATCCCATTGAGAACATTAATAACATAAAAAGAGGTTTTCAACAGTAGCTTATGTGTTTGTACCATCCCTAAAAACTAGGACATTACAACCTCCCCTTCTTAAAACAACACATCCCTAAGTAACAATTTCGAAGGTGGTAAAACATAATCTATGAAAATTCATTTCAACAGAGAATTTACTTCAATCTCCCACTCCCAGGTCCTATCCTTTGAATGACCATGCTTCTATATAACACATACTAGAAGAACTAATCATCCTCGGAGAGCCCTAATGTCCTAATCAATAATGCACATCATATTCTAATCAAAGGATACATCTACCACCAAATTAATAACCTTAGGGTCAAAAAAATTAAATGGGTTGGAGTGATAAGAGAAAGGCTATAATACATGGAAGATGTCACACATGGCTTAGTGCCTCTGAGGTAATGCCAATAGATAGTCTACTAACACGAATCTCTCCAAGATCACAAAAGGCATGACACAATGAGGAGATATCCTACCCTATATCTAAATCCATCTATGAACCAGTTTAGGTGAAACTCATAGAAATAACATATGTCCCACCTCTAACTCTAGAGGTCAATAGTAATGATATGTTTATGAATTATTCCTAGACTGAGCTATTGTTATATTCTTCGGAATTAACTGTGCCTTCTCTAATGTCCCCTAAATGAGATTAGGTCCTTGTAATGCTGCCTCACCTACCTCTAATAAGTACATGGGTGAAATAAATGACACACCATATATGGCCTCATTGAGAACCATCTTAATAGTTCCTTGAAAACTATTATTTTAGGTAAACTCGATTAGTGGACGATGTTTCTACAAATAAACACAAAATCAAAGATTCATGCTCAGATCATTTCCACTCGCACATGTATCATATGATTAGACTATTATTTAGTCTAAGCATGGTAAACTATACTCAAAATCACATGTGTAACCTGTTCTTTTTCAACCCATGATATAAATTTTATGTAAATCAGGCATCTAGATCCGATATGAAAAATGAGGAACACCACAGAGGCATACAATCATCTATGTTTAAAGCCTCCCAAGATAATTGACTAAGAAGGTATCTCATATAGGTAGAAAGTTTGAGATCTTTTTCAACCTATTGATGAAAACACATACTATTTCACTCATATGAGGGGATCATGAAATATCCATAAAGAAATATAAAGTAACATAATCCCATTTTCTAGAAGGAATACATAGAGGCTAATAAAGTCCCACAAGAAACTGATTCTCTGCTGTCACCTTCTAATAGGTGGATCAACATATGATAAAACCTGAAATATACCTATTAATACCCAACCACCAATACCAATGACATATGTATTGATATATCTTGGTAATACTGGGGCTCACATCCTAAACTAAGGTGTGATATTCTTGCATCAATTATTCCTATATGTCTGATGGAACCCTGATACATTGATGGATGTGAAAAATCATTTCCTCATCAATAACCCAAAAAGGATGTGGGTCCTATCTTGTGACACTAAACCACACGACTGATACCTTAGGATCTAAAAGGTGTATTATCTTTACCCATTCAATAAGGGATGATTTTTTTGATACTCTAAATATTTTTTTTCACCTTTTTAAAATTCACTTCGATAGATGGTTGAACAGTTATTTGAGCAAGATAAGAGTTCTCCCCTTTAATCAACATTTCTATATCAATACTTAAAAAATTCATAAATACTGGATCTTTTTTTATCCAATTCATAGATAAGAATTCATGATCCTTTGTACTTAGTGTATTTTACACCTTCTTTACTATCCCAAGGTTGTAATTTATTAAGCATTCATAAACATTAATAAGATCCAATCATATTCTTCAACACATATTCATATCTTTTTAAGTGAATATATAAATTAAAATTTTAGGATAAATATATATATATCACACCATTTTTTGTAGATATAATGTCTCTATAACTATAATGAAAAAATTACAACATCTAAATCCAAAGAAGGAGTTGTGCAATTGTTCCCATGAACATTCAATTAGCATGAGGTATAAGCCATCACATTATCATTCGACATGAGAATTCATCCCATTATCTTATTCAGTGCATCAATATAGAGAAAAAACCTTATCCCCTATAGATTAATATAACCAAATGTGTTATGACTAACCTTTTATTTAGTTCCTCGAATGTTTCTTCACCTTTATGTATCCAAAGGAAATTGGATCCCTTATGTGTTAACATGGTGAGTGGATTATAAATCTATAAGAAATTCTCTATAATTCATCAATAATATACATCCAAACCATGAATACTACGGATCTTAGTCACATTCATTGGTCTAGGACAACGTACAATAACATTAATCTTTGAGGGATCCACTGATAATCACTAAATTTCGATTATATAACTCAAAAAATTGAAACTTTTATCGAAAAAATTCTTACTTTGTAAATATTCCATAAAAATTCTTCTTCCTTCAGGTCTTAAGTACAACCCTATATTATTCTTAATATTATTCCTTTCAATTTTAATATATAAGAATATCTTCAAGAATTACTATGAAAAATTTATCAATGTAATCACTAAACAATATTTCCATTAAATCCAAGAAGATAGTGGGATCATTCATAAGACCAAATGGAATCACTATAATTTCATAGTTTCTATACCTTCAAGAGAAGGACATATATGGAATTTATTAACTTTTGAACCTCAACTCATAGTGTCTGGATTGAATATCAATTTTGGAAAAACATTATACTCATAAAAACTGATTGAAAATATCATTAACATGGGGAATATGATACTTATTCTTTATTTTGATCATACTACATTCTTGATAATAAATGAAGTATCATATTGATCCATTATTATTATTAATAAAAATAATAGTTTCACCCCAAGGTGACACAATTATCCAATTTAATTCCATATCAAGATTCTATTGAGTTACTTCTTCAATTACCAAAACTTAATTAGGGTCATTGTATATAGAATCCTTGAAATAGTTGTCACATCCTGTATGAGTCTTATTGAAAACACAACCTCACAATTTGGAGTAAGACTAAAAATGTTTTCTGGAAGGGAATAAAAAAACTACCATAAATTAGGAATATCATTGATGTTGAGTCTCTACCCAATCATCTAAGATAAACAACCATTTTTAATATGACCATGAACAATACATTGGATGAAATTTCCATTGGATGTTCATATTATCATCACATTGATAGACAATCATATATTGGTTTTCAATATCAAATGTGACATCCCTTTTCATAAATTTATGTAGGATTAATGTATATAAAGCCTATATATTCTTAATATAACATGAAATTAAACTAGTTAAAGAATAATGAGATTTATAGGAATCCCTTTCTTCGAAACTTCAATAAGAGAAGATCATATATTTGAGATATGATCATTGTCCCATTAAGAGTTTTGAATAGTAATTCAATATCTAATAATTGGGATGGAATTTTTATAACTTTGGAAACTTATTTAAATAGAACAGATTTGGTAGATCTAGAATCAAATAATACATTAGTAGTTCTAGAGGGGATGGTAAGTATAACTTTCATCACTTTGTTTATATACCCCACATCATTAATAATGAACACATTATTTTTCTTTTTTTTAAAGGCTTAATGGATTTTTGATTTATATCTCCATCCTTAATTTTTTTTATTTAATCATTTCAAAGAATAATGAACATACTAATTTCATTTGAAACACTAGAGTGTGGGTTGTTCATTCTTTGGTGGGGTTCACCATCATCGGTTAACTTCTTCCCATCACATTAGTATTGTATTTCTAGATGTCCTTCTTTCCCACAATTCAAGAATTTACTAGTCCCATTAAGATAATTTCCTCCATGCATCTTTCCAAAATTCTATCATAATAGAAGGGTGATCTTCTTCTCTATATGTTTTTTATTATTATAATTTCCATTGAATTATATATTTATTTTTTTGTCAAAACCTTTACATTGATGGGTTGCTCCAATATCTCTTTCTTCAATGGTATCACATCAAACTATTTACTCATACCACTCCATAGATTCAATTTATTTCAGTTACCTAATGTACTTGATGATAGTCAATAGTTGATATACTTCAACTTCCAAATGATAGATATCAAAAATGAATATTTAAATATTTGAACACAAGAGAAAAAGATATTTTCAATGGAGGTGATCCATTTATTAGGAACATGGTTAATAATAGATCCACTAAATGACGGTGGAAATTGAATCATGTTAGATTTAATAGAACATTGTTCCCTCCTTTTATTGTTCAGAAGCTCAGCACTATTAATGGCTTGATAAAGTATAATAAGTATAAAAAGGATATTTTTCATTCTAGGTCCCATAAAATTTTACTAATTTGGAAGAAACTTATTAAATTTTCTAAGAAATTTATCATTAACAAGGTTACTTTGGGTCCCATATATTGAATAAAACTAAAAATATTAGTGTGAGAAACAATAAAGATAGTGTGAAACCTCATAATTATGAAAATTAATTTATTGTATGACTAATTAATGGCGTATTAATTTTAATCTATGACACCATAGGTTTAACCTCGGTCATCAATGATCATTATCTATTCAAATACTTCATGATGGATATTAAAGAAAATATGATTTAACCCATGAATATCCCATGAGAGTGTGAAAGGAGGAGAGAAATAAGGTAAGAATCACCATATACTAGAATGATGGTCAAGATATACTAGATTAACTCTTTTTGGGGTTATTACCCATATATGATTCTTTACCAAAACCATATCCAGTTTTTCTATCTAGACATGGGTATTTTTCAATGAAAACCAAAATCCCTTATTTTTCATAATTTATGATTTTCTCTAGTATATAAGATTATCCTAAGGGTTATCACTAATGATTTTTTATCTTAGTCTCCATAGGTGAAAAATGTTCCTATGATACCAACAATAGTGACTCATATATTATATACATAAATATTACATCATAATAAATTAATATTTAATTCATAGCATTAAGATCCATTCCATAACTATATAGGTTTATTGACTTAGGAATCTTGGATACATAAATAAATTATTACTAAGATATCTACATCATCTCCCACTTAGTACATAAAAACGATAAACCTTTTTAGAAACATCATACTTTAAACCTTTCTTCATATCCTAGGGAAACGAAAACATAATAACGGGTGATCTAAGATGTTAATTAATTGTAAACAAGGGTTATGTTAGTGAACATTTTCACATAACATTATCATAAAGGTTATGGTAACATTTTATTATCCTTTGAGAATAATAACAAATAATTCTTAGATCATAAACATTAGTCATGGCATAAAACATGGCAACTCATAAGACAAAAATTTTAATGTGATCAAAGAACATGATCCAGGAGAATGTAACATTAGAAAAATACCATGTCATAAAAGAGTGGAATAAGGTTTGGAATAATCACAAACATCAAAATAGTATGTCAAGGATACCCACTAAGGCATTAAAAACAAGTTAGTATTAGTCTAACCACCTATGTACCTACTTTGATCATGGGGTAGCCTCCTATATACCCTCCTTTGGGATTGGGATAACCTCTCATATATCCACTTTAGAGCTTATGATGACCTCCTACATACCCTTTGAGATTATATAACATTAATATTTACCCAAATAATTTTAGGAACATAATATTCTTATGCCACCCATCACATAATTATAAATACATTTATATGCATTCCATAATATCAAAAAAGCACTCATCAAAACTTATCCTATGGAAAAGAAAATATGTTTCATCAGTATTTAATTATCATAACCATAAACCATATAGGGAAATAATAAATATGAGATCATTGTATCATATCCACAATAAATTTTAAATAACATCAGAAGATGTTATCTTATATGAAAAATCCCTTAAAAAATATTCCTTGAATATTTCA
This sequence comes from Viscum album, assembly GCA_963277665.1. Classification (NCBI taxonomy): domain Eukaryota; kingdom Viridiplantae; phylum Streptophyta; class Magnoliopsida; order Santalales; family Viscaceae; genus Viscum; species Viscum album. Next base: position 164,869,714 of record OY728159.1, read on the forward strand.
TGAGGGAAAAACACTTTTCATTTTTAAATTAAATATTAAAATATAAAAAATTCCCCAAATATTAATAAAAAAACTTATTTAAAAAGAACCATGAAACATGTATTATATGATTCAACTAGTTTATTGGTAATGATAGTTGGAAATTCCATTCTCGTCATGTACATTTAAACAAGGTTTCTATTCACATTTTTGGTAAAAAGTAAAAAGTAACTCATTTGGAAAATTTAAACAACATCACCTTAAAAAAATTTATAAAAAATTACATTATATTTAAAAATGAATTTAATGAATAATATAATAATATAAGAATATTTTTTAAAATTTTTTAATAAAATATTGGTATAGAAGAAAAAGTATTTTTTGATCGAAGGAAAAAATAAAGTGAATTTTCTTTATAAACATTATTTCGGTATCTTGAATACTTAAAGTGATAAAAATGAAATGAAAACATGTATTTTCCAAAATTTACCATAGTATAAGAAAATAAAATGGATTTATTAGGAAAGGATCATATAATTTCATAAATAATCCTGATTAAAATGAGTTTGAAATATAAATCCCTTACCTCTAGTTTGAATTGATTTAGAAGAGATTTAACCTCATGTATAATAAATTTAAATCTATTATAATTATATAATAGTGTCATGAACATATTTATAAAATATTATATTATCCATTTATATCATTTTAACACCTTTTTTTAATATCTTCTTAAAATCATCATTTTTTTGTGTTAACTGATTTGTTTTTTTCAAGGGAATATCGGCTCGATAGTTCTTGTCCTTAATCATTGTTCATTGTTGAACCATATCAAAAATATTAATTAACATATAAATAAATTATTCTAATTATATATATATATATATAATGTCATCAATAAATTATATTGATAGAAAAATAAATTACATCATTCACGGAGATGGCAGGTCATACCTACACATAAACATTGTTTTCACTTTTTGATGAATGGAATTAAAGAATGGTAAAAAATAATTCAACTTTATAGAATCATTATTATTTCATATATATCATATAAATTATTTAAATATATACTTATTTCTATCCATGTAAAGTGTAAATGGAAATGAAATAACATTATCTCGGGGAGGTGGTAGTCCACATATATGCACAAGTGACATTTTCGTTTTCTAATGTACATAGAGGTAAAAAGTTAGATGTGATATTATAATTAAAGAAGAATAATTATTCCATAAATATCATATATATAATTTTATCCAGATATAATAACCATCAAAGAAAGATGTTGATGGAAGATGAATTGTATTGTTATGTGGAGGTTGTAGTCCATATATATGCATGAGTGATTATTTCACAAGCCATTTGATGGAAAAGATTGTGGATAATTATAGTTACATAATCATAATAACATTTAAAAATATCTAGAACATTGAAATTATTTATTTATTATAAATACAATAGATTTATATGAGGTTTAAGAAGAAATAGATTGAAAGAGGATGGGTAAAAAGATAACTTCTTCACTGATAGAACATATTGATATCCCTTATAAAAACAATTGAAATTTTATTTAAAGAATAAAAGAACCTTTAATTATAAAATATATATTTTAATAAGATAATTGTGTAGTTTTCTATTGATCTAGATGGCTTAAGATTGGTGTAAGAAAAAGAGGTAAGGGGTGTCCTTTTATAAGGGAGCGAAAGGACACACTTGGAATTACAAAATTGGTTTAAATATAAAAAAAAGTTTTTCTCAATAACAATGCCTCAAAATAGACATAAAATGAAATAAAATAAGGATATAGTTAAAATATAATCATCAAATTATTTTTATATAGGTTTTGCTGTCATTTTAAAACTTATATTTTTGTTTATCCCCTTTGTTAGTCTATTTTTACCTTAACTACAATAACATTTTTTTCAATATAAAAGAGTTATAATTTTAATTATAAATTACCAAAAAACTCATTAATGTAAATTTTTTGGAAGTTATGAAAAATATTTATCTTGCTTGTACTAATTCATGTTTTTAAGTATTTTTAAAAAATTTAATAAAATATTATTTAAAATAAATTATCATAATGTCATTTTTGACAATATTCTTTTAATTTGAATTTAAATACAAAAATATTGTAATGTAATTTTAATTTAATAGTTTAATAAAAACCTAATATGTTATATTAATATATAAATTTTTTGATCAACTATATCTCACCTAAACAATGTAACTTTTATACATTTTTAAAAACATTTACACAATTTTTCTACTTTTTGACAAGTACTATATCTATGTTGTGTAAGCATTTATGGTAATCATTTCAATGATAAAAGTTTAAAATGAAATTAAATGATAGAAATTTAATTAATATTTCAAATTAACATTTATAATAGATCATATACTCTTTTTTATCTTCATGTAAAAATATTTATTAATATCAAATTTAAGAGAGTGATATTTTTTTAATTTTTAATACTTAAAATAATTGAAATCTAATTATCAAGGGAAAATAGAAGAAAAATTCCATATATTTTTTATTTTGGATTTCTTTGGTTAAATTTATTCCATAAATCGAAATAATGGAATGTTTTTGGTAGATTTTGAGAGCTCACCTCAAGGGTTTATGTAATGTACCGGAATTTCCATATATATATATATATATATTAAATTATATGAAATTATTTTGAGACTAGTCACTGAGATGATGTGCCAGTCTGAGGCCCGGAGTGCCTAGAATGATCCGTTAGAAAATGATAATCTTTAAATAGTAGGCATGAATAATTTTCTTGAAAAAGTGAAATAACTCCTAAATGGATGCCCAAATCAGAAATCTGAGGGCATCGTTGCATTCAAGATGGCGGGTTTACCCTAATTGTGACTTATGTTTAGTCGATACAACCCTCCATAAAGAAAACCCAAAAATTACATAACCGTAAGTAAAATAACTAAATAAAATTATTTTATTTTTCAAATTGTTATAACTCACGAACGGTGAGTTGGAGTAAATTTGAGACCACCGTTGAGCTCTTGATGGTAGGCTTTCCTTAGGTAGATCCTAACATTGGCCAGCATGGGCCAATGGTGGAAGTTATTTTTTTGGCCATAAATAAAGTAATTATGTAACAATTATTTTATTGTCAAATCCTTTTAACTCCTAAATGGTAACTCGGATTGAAAATCTAAGAGTACTGTTGAACTCGTGAGGGAGGGTTCCCCATAGGTGAAGCCTAACCTAGCCTGGTGTGAGTGGAGGGTGAAAGTTAATTTTTTTTTACTTTTTTAAGGTACATTTAGTAAACGTGCGAGCAAGATTTTCTAACTTTTGAACTAGTACACGAATCAAAAATCTGTGGGAACCAAATTTCTCGGAATGCCGAGATTCAACTATAAAGGACTTAACTTCAGTTGAAAAGCGCTGAATGGAAAAAAATAATTTTCGGTTTTTTTTAAAAAATAGAATAACTTAAACAGTTATTTTGTTTCTTTTCTCACCGACGAGTGACGACACGGTGACGCTATGGTGTAGCGATGAAGAAAAAATTAGATTCATTAATGGAGATTATTAATGGATCATTGACTCACAGCGTAATTATGACTTAATGATGCGTAATAGCAATATAGATTCATAAATGAAATGATGTAAAAAAATTCTACGACGTGTTTTGTTTTTAATAGTTTGATGTGTTGGTGGAATGAGGATTAAACTGTGAGGTTTCTCTGATGAACCTCTGATGGATTTCCCCCCCCCCCCCCAATGAAGAATGGATAACACTGGCAGGATGTCATCAACTTCAACATACCTTGAATAACAACGAATGCCATCGACCTCTTAGACCCTCGAGGACGAAGCACTATGATAATGAACATCAATGAGATAGGGGTTTGATTTTGGTTTTATGATTTCCTTGTTCTTTTTCTAAATGATTAATGCGGATTAAACAATGAATAGGTTAATCTATAGGTCATGTGTTTTAGCATGAGGGTTTTGTTCTTGGGTTTTCTATTCGGGATTAATTTTATTGTTGGTAAAATTGTAATCCACAGACATTCCCCTGTTTTAAACCCCTAATGTTGAGGGCGCAGGATGAAATGAATAAAGGAGAGGTCCCTCTACACAAGAATTGTTGGTGGACATATCCTCAAATTGGTGACAAAGAGAATCTGGGTCCATGGAAGGGATGACATCAACCCGAGAGGCCCGAAGGCGAAGGTAGATCGAGAAACATACCACCAGAGCAACTATGGTGGCCAACAAAAGTAACTATCGGTGCAATGGGGGTTGCAGTGATCGATGGTTTCTAGCAGTGGTAGCTGTGGGTGGAGGGAGACGGTAGGCCATTTGGCATGCCCTGAAAGCATGGAGATGTGGTGCCGATTGGTGCCTTGTGAAAGAGCGGCTCACATCCGAGCCACTCGGGCGAGCCTGCAACACGCGGCATCCAGTCGCGTTAGCACCAGGCCATGTTCATTTGATCGTGGTGGGGGAAGGGGCCCTACAGAGACCCTTGGGGAAGTAGGAGGATGGACACAACATCCAATTGTATCCCAGCCAGGAGGACAAATCAGTATGCCCCTGGTGGACCGGAAAGGGCTCGGGCCACCCCCTTGGGCTAGACCCATGCTACTGGGCTAGACCAGTCTCTTGTTAAACCAAACCTAGGTTGGCTCGCTGGACCCTAGACTAGACCTGGGTCAGTTTGGTGGACCCTGGACCAGGTCGGCCTAGGTCGGTCTTACCGGGTCAGACCAGACCCAGAACCAACCGGCCCTCATTTCCTTGAAACGTCAATAACTCGTAGACCGGGTGTCTGATTGATGTGTCATCTATGGAATGAGGAACCTTGGGATGAGTTGGTCCTTCTGAGGTACTCTAATGGAGTTTTGGTAGGGTTTGGAATATGAACATGTTGGATTACACTTGCATCCAATCGGGCCCTTTTTACTAAAATGCCCATATCTTACAGACTGGGTGTTCGTTCAACGCCCCGTATGTTTTATTAGATCCATTAAGACAAGACGATAATTTGGGTTATTCTATTTGTGACTTTGTGGTTATTTAGGCATGACCAATGGCTCGAGAAGCAACTGTGGGGATACTTATTGGCCCAGAAGATGATAAGAAGATGTTTGGATCCTTAGTGGCCCGACATGCGAGCATCAGCTGTGTGGATCCTTAGTGATGCGGTAGATGAGCAACAACCATGTGGATCCTTAGTGGCCCGACAGACTAGAAGCGATTCATAATAGATGAGTCCCTCAACAGTACATGTTTTTCATCACTATTGATGATGAACCTTCTTTAAATTCTTTATATTGTACCTAGTGTGAGATGTTCTTGCTTTGTAAATTTAATTTGTGGTTGCTTTGTGGTGTTTCTCCTTAGTGGGCTAGGGTCCCCTACATAGTACTATGTTACTCACCCCTACATGGGATTCACCTGCACTAGTTGTGTCTTGTGAAGACAACGAACATTTCGATGGCAGACTTGATGGCCTAGGACTAGGCAAGGCGCAGTGCGATCAAGCAGATAGAGCGTACTCCCATATCTTCAAGTAGCTACCATACTCTTACCCACATGTGGGGTTCTCAACATCAGACTTGTTCACAGTTTTTACAAGAACTCTTTAGTTTTCAGTTTTCTTTTTGTGGGTTTGTATTCTATTCAAATTTTTTTCTGTTGTACTTGTACTCAACACTTGTTTTAGTATACTTGTTTTCCCCTTTCAATTTGTGGGACATGGTTGGGAGTGTGTGTCTGTAATGGTACTCCGGAAAATGACTCCCAAATGCATGTTTAGGTCTTCGGTGTTAGTCACCAACCCTTGGACTTCGAGAGGTGGGCTTGGGGTATGTCATGTCACAGGCCCCGTGAGACGGGTTGTGGAAAAGTGGTATCAAAGGTGGTCAATTCTACCTCAAAGGCTGGGAGTCTCTTGTTCTATTTTTTAGCAACAATGTTGAGTGTGTTGGGTTTGACTTTTAGATATGGGGAGTCTAGTGTTGGTGTGGCAGATGACATATCCATACACTAGGAACCTAAATTCTATTTTCTGACATGGTAAATGAAAACACTAATTTCATGTGTTTTGGAAATGTGTTTCTCTTGATATATTTTGATTTAGCTCACTAGTTATAACTTATTGATGATGGTTCATATTGATTCTCTTTCAAGATGCCTCCACACAGACAGTCATCCAGGTTTCCAGTGCATGACCATAAGGATGGTCCACAAAGTAATGAGGCTTCGGTACTAGGATCGTTTCCCGAGATGACACCTTTGGGCAGGGTCCCAGTAATACCACTACCCCTGGTCAGCAGTTACAAACAGTGCTACCCGTAGAGGACACATGTGTGCTCAGTGCCTTACATGAGTGTCGGTAACAGATACCCCTTAGGTTACTAGGTGAGCCTGTATCACAGCCAACTAAGGACTATCTTGAGGTGGTGACCAAGTTTCTATCTATCCAAGGAACCATTAGATTATATGGTTTTTGTACTAATGAGCCTTCTATGTGGCTCATCCGGGTGACAATAGGGTTTAGATTACCCATATCTTATGATTAGGTGACTTTTCCATGGATAGAGCTTGAGAACCTTTATCAGTGAAGGGGTGTCTTACTATGAAAAGCTAAGGGGTATGTGTTACCAAGAGCTTCTATAGCTTCTACAGGATGACATGTCGGTAGCCGAGTATTAATCAAGGTGTACCAACCATTCTAGGTACTCGATGAATAGTATACAACCAGTGCTTCAAGGCTCAGACCACTGAGCAAGATGTGTTTAGTGACCACTGAGGAATATATATCACTATTCCTATTTGCATTCCTACTTATGTTATGGTGCTATAGAGAACCTTTGTGGTTGAAGGTTCTTTGGATGAGAAGATACATCCAGTGAATGTCAGCATTGGAAAACATGAAACTGATTATAGTCTCAGAGACTTGGACATGTTAAATGTTTCAGGAAGAGGAAGTGATAAGGAAAGATACATAGGAAGGTAAAAAGACATGGGAGAGGGGCTAGGTGAGCATCAGGTGGTGGTATACATTTCTACATGTTACAACAACAACCCCAATGTGGTCCCTCGGGGATCAGTGAGTTAGAGGATAGGGGAAGGGAGTAGCTGCATACGGTCAAGGAGTATAAACCCAGGGATACATGAATGACATGAGGTATAGTTTTTGTCTACTACTAGCTATCATATTAACATAAATATGTAATAGTCATCCCTTCTTGTTAAGAATATTTTTCAAACACCTAGTGTTTTCAGTTAAACCGTTGACTAGATCCTTATGGTTGGAGATACCTATGGGAGTAGATTCAATAATCAAAGTTATGTCGAAAGTGTGATGTGAACCTTGAGGTGAGAGTTTCAGTTAGAACATCTTAGTGGCAGTGTCGAGGAATTACAATATTAGTTTGGGTATGTAATGGTAATCCATAATTTATTCTCAGATTGAATATTTTAGGTAAAAGGATGCGGTATAACTGCAACGTTGGAATGGGGTTTTCCTTGGTCAGTGAAGAAGGAAACCCAGTTATCATAGGATAAACTCTGGCATAGGAGGGTAAAACTGATCATTCTTGAGTCAACCAACCTTACCCTCATGGTAGAAAATGTTTTGAGTTTTCAATTCCCAATAGTAGTTGAGGAGTGGCATAACATCCTTTCAAAATATGTTTCCAAGATTTTCCTCCCCATAGGGTGAGGGACTTCTGCATCATTCTACACCCCGAGATGACACTAATATCAACATCAGTATATCAAATGAATTTCATAGAGCTTTACAAGCAGGGCGCGTAGATGGGGGACTTTCAGAGGAAGGGCTTACTAAGACCCCGTGTTCGATGTTATGTGTGGATTACCGGCACTTTAACCATGTGTCCATATATAATGAGTACCAACTACCGAAAGGACTATGGGAACAACATTCTGTTAAAAATGGTAGCCTTTTGATTAGATGGAAAGGTTCCTGTAGTCTTTTTCTTAGTTGAGAAAGTGGCGATGGATAGAGATACTCTAGTAATATGACTTGAGAATGTCTATACTCTTGGGAAGAGGAATGTGGTGGCTGACGTTCCCAGTAGGAGGTCTGGTTTGCAGCTGTTAAGTGGGGTGATGGAGCAGCTAACCGTGATGTAGATATCCTTCATGGATGATGAAGAATTAGCTTAACTCTAGTATATGACTATCACTCCACCACTCCTTTAGTTAGTTAGGGAGGAAAAGCATGCAGATGTTGACTGTGAGTTCTGGCGTGCTTAGATATCCTCAGTAATGTCTCTTGATAGATATTCTATAGGTGGGGAACACGTCATCCATTTCAGAGGATGCACCATGGTACTAGTGATGTTACAGGAGGAGGTATTAAAGAGTTCTATACATCCCATTTAGAAATACATCCTGGTGTGCAGAAGATATATCAGGACCTCCGACATCAGTACTGGTGGCCATGGATGCATAAAGCAATGAAAAAGTTTTTTTCACGATTTCTCACTTATTAGTAAGTGAAATATTAGCATCAGGTTATATCATTCTTGGTACAACCACTTGAGGTAATAGAGTGAATGTGGTATGGAATCTCAATGGACTAAATGAAATGATTACCATGCACGTCCAGGGGACATTACTCTATCTTGGTGATCATTGAATGAATCACCATGTTAGCTCACTTCCTACCCATCTGGGAGTGGGGATCAGTAGAGGGATTGGGATGACTCTACATCTAAGAGATAATACAGCTTCATGATCTTCCTTAAAATATTAGCTTAGACCATGATGCATGATTTACATCTTGATTGTGGAAGGGTTGCAGGAGGTGTTTGGGACTCAACTGTGCATGAGCACAACTTTTCACCCCCAGCTAGACAGTCATATGGAGAGGACTATAAAGACCAGGGAGGACATGATTCATGCATGGGTCCTGGAATTTGGTGGTAGTTGGGAGGACCACCAACCACTAGAGGAGTCTACGTACAACAATAAATATCACTTCCCCATTAGAATGGAACTGTTTGAGGCCTTGTACGGGTGGCCTTGCAGATCACCCCTATGCTAGACAGACCTAGGGGAGTTGGAACTCATGGGTCTGGAGTTGTTATGGTCTACCACTGAGAAGGTGATGATCATCCAGGAGGGGATGAGGACTGCATAGAGCGGGAAGAAGTCTCATGCCGATAAGAGACAGAGACCCTTGGAGTTTGAGGGGGGAGAGCATGTTTTCCTCCAAGTCTTGCCTCAATAAGGATTGAAGATATTTGGCTGGGTTTGTAAGTTATCTCAGACATTCATTAGATATTTCTAGATTCTCAATAGAGTTGGTGAGGTGGTGTACCACCTAGCTCCTCCCCCATGGATTCACCAGGTGCATGATGTTTTTCACGTGTTGTAGTTGAGGAGGTACGTGCATGATCCATCACACATCATCGATTGGGGTGATCTAGAAATTGATAATGGGGAGACGTTTGTGGAGTTCCTAGTGAAGATAGAGGATCGACAGGAGTGGGTCCTTTATGGAAGGTTGATTCCTCTAGTGCATGTTTAGTGGTAGAACAAGATATCTATGGGAGCTCATGGGAGTGGGAGGCTCAGATTCACACTCAGAACAAAAAATAATTTTATTAGCCTTTGTTTTGGTTTTTGGGGATGTAAATCCCTAAGGTGGGGAGGATTTAATGTATGATAATTTTCGTATAATTTTTTTTAAATTATATGGAATTATTTCGAGACTAGGTGCTGAGACAACATGTGATTTTGAGGCCCAGAGTGCCCAGAATGATCCATCAAAAAATGGTAAACATTAAATAGCGTTAGTGAGTGATTTTCCTAAAAAAGTGGAATAACACTTAAACAGATGCCCAGATCAGAAATCTAAGGGAACTGTTGTATTTAGGATGGTGAGTTTACCCTAGTCGCGATGTAAGTATAGTTGGTGCAACCCTCAGGTGAGAAACCCCAAAAATGGAATAACCATAAATAAAATTATTAAATAAAAGTTTTTTATTTTTAAAATTCTTAAAACTCATGAATGGTGACTTTGATTAAAAACTTGATACCACCACTGAGCTCATGAGGGTATTCTTTCCTTATTCAAATCCTAACATTGGATGGTGTGGGACAATGGTGGAATTTAGTTTTTGGATGTAAATAAAATAATTAAGTAGCAATTATTTTATGGTAAAATCCTTATAAATCCTAAATGGAAACTTGGATTGTAAATCAAAGAGTAACATGGAGATCTTCAGAGAGTGTGCCCCTTAGCAGGATCCTAACCTCAATCGGTGTGGGTCGAGGGTGAAAGTTATTTTTTTCACTTTTTTTAAGGTATGTTCAGTAAACATGTGAGCGGGGTTTTCCAAAATTTGAACTGGTGCTCAGATAAAAAATATGATGTCACCATTGAACTTGGATCATTGGGATTTGCCTCGAAAGGACTTAACATCATTCCAAAAGTGCCGAACGAGATAGTTAATTTTTTGACTTTTTGAAAAATAATAATAAAACAACTTAAAAAGTTATTTTTATTTCTTTTGTCACTAATGAGAAATGACATGGAGATGTTGTGGTGTATTGATGAGGTAGTGACAAGATGCATTAATGGAGATCATTAATGGCTTGTTAACTCATAGTGTAACGATGATTAATGATGCTCAAAAATGGCGATGTTTCATAAATAAAATAGTGTAATAGAAACGCTATGACGTCTTTTCTTTTTAATAGTTTGAATTGTTGGTGGAATGAGGATTAAATGGTGAGGATTATCTAACAAACCACCGATGGATTTTCCTCCCCAAAAAAGAAAAATGATCTCCAGCGGTATGCCATCGACTTCGGCGTACCTCAAAGAATGAAAAACTCCATCGACCACTTATACCCTCGAGGATGAAGGGCTACGACAACAAACATCAATGAGGTAGGGGTTTGATTTTGGTTTTATGAATTCCCTATTCTTTCTTAAAAGAAAAATGCATATTAACCCATGAATTGGTTATTCCTTGGATCGTGCATTCTTAAAGGAGGGAATTACTCTTTTTTCTTTCTATTTAGGATTTATTTTATTGTTGGTAGAATTGCAATCCCCATACCTTCCCCAGTTTTAAACCTTTAACACGGAGGGCACATGCCGACACGAACAAGTCTTAGTTCCTTTCTCATGTGCATTCTTCATGGATGTATCCTCAAATTGGTGAAAAGGAGAATACAATTCCATGGTTGGGATGGAAGCAACACGAGAGGCCTCTAGGAATAGGCGGATTGAGAAATAGATCACTAAAGCAACTCCTATGGCCCGCAGAAGGAACCTCCAGCATGCTGGTGGCAGTGGAGGCCCGTGGCGGCGCCCACGAGAGGAGGGAGGCGGTGTGCACGTAGGCGCACCGTGATAGTGGGAGGCTGCAACACCAATCGGCGATGTGTGGAGGATCTTCCCGTGTTTGGGCTACCGGGGCAAGCTAGCGGCACACAACATCCATCCATGTGCGAGATTTTCGGCCAACCAACTTGGTCGGCCATTTCAGCACTTGGTTGTGGTCATTTGACCATGGAGAAGAAGGGGCCTTGTGGAGATCCATGGGGAAGAAGGAGTCTAGACACAAAATCATGCTGTGTCCTGGCCAGGTGGATGAACCGGTCCGCCCCTGGGGGATCGGGTAGGGCACTGGCCGCCCCTTGGGCCAGACCCATGCTATCAGGCCAAACCCGCACTACCAGTCTGGACCTACCCTACCAGGCTGGACCCACCCTACTGAGCCAGAATCGGGTCGGTTCAGTGTACCCCAGACCGGGTCGGGTCAGGTTGGTCTAACCAGGGTTGACCTAAATGGGTCAGACCAGACCCGGACCCCACCGACCCTCGTTTTCCTAAAACGTTAATAACTCACAGATTGGGTGTCCGATTGACGTGTTATCTTGTGGAAATATTACCCTTGTAACAAAATGGTACTTTTGAGATACTATATGTGAGTATTGGTCGGGGGTTAGCATATGGCGGGGTTGGATCAGACTTGAATCTAACCATGTTCTTTTCACTAAAATGACTATATATTATAAATTGGGTGTCTGTTCAACGTGACTTCTATTGTATTGGAGCCCTTATAATAAGAAGTTACTTTGGGATATTATATGTGAGACTTCATGGAGTTTGAGTTATGAATGACTGATCGACCAGTAGCTGTGTGGATCCTATGTGGCGTAACAGATGAGTAGCAGCAGTGTGGATCCTTAGTGACCTAGAAGACGAGCAGCAACCATGTGGATCCTTAGTGGCCTAACAGGCAAGCATCAGCCATGGGGATCCTTAGTGACCTGATAGGAAAGCATCATCCATTGGATCCTTAGTGTCCCAATAGACAAGAAGTATCCATGTGGATGCTTAGTGGACCGGTAGATGAGTAACAATAGTGTGGATCCTTAGTGACCCAAAAAATGAGCAGAAATTCATCAGGGATGAGTCCCTCAATAGTACAAAACGTTTGTCACTATAGTTGATGAACCTTATTCCTATGTTTTAGATTGCACTAGGTGTGAGCAGTCCTTGCTTTGTGGATTTTCATTGTGGTTACTTTGTGGTGTTTCTCCTTAGTGGGCTTGGGTCACCTACTGAGTAATGTGTTACTCATCCCTACATGGGCTTCACCCACACGTGTTGTCTCTTATGTAGAAAATAGACATTTCGATAGTACTCTTGTTGGCTTAAGACCAGGTGGGGCCTAGTGAGATCAGGCATACAGGGAATACTACCACAGCTTCCAGTAGCTACCCTACTCTTACCCTCTTGTTGGGTTCTCAGTAGATGGATTGTTCACAGTTTTAACTTATAATCTTCAATTTTCAATTGTCTTTGGTAGGGTTTGTATTCTAGACCACTTGTTTTCAGTTGTAATTTTACTAAGAACTTTTTTCAGCATACTTGTTTTCCTCTTTTAGTTTGTGGGATGTGGTTGGGCGTGTGTGTGCAAACAATTACATAGGAAAATGCCTCATAATTGCAGGTTGACAACTTCAGTGGTAGTCTCCAAACCCAATCCATTAGAATGTGGTCTTGGGGTATGTCACGACACGGGTTCTGGGGGACGGGTCATGACAATTTATCTTTTTTTACCAATTTCACCCTTACCGATTTGACAAATATTTACTACAGTTATGATTCGTAATAACGGAAAATAAAAGGGTAATATTTACCATATTTGATCATAATGATTCCAAATATTCTATATATTTTTCATTATTAAATATATATAAGTGAAAGAAAACAATTTTAATATAATTGTGTAAAACATATAAAAAACATTTTCTAGAAAACTACCTTTTTATACATAAAATGAATCAAATATTGGAGAGGGTGAAACATTTCCAACCACTTAAATGAGTTAATTAACCAACATAAGTTAGTTCTAATGGATTAATTTTCCAATAGATATATGGTTTAATGGTAGTCATAACCTAGCTAACCACTTCCAAAACTAAAGCCACCAACACAACATAGTTCCCACAACCAAATTTCATATCACCAATGGTATAAAAATGAATATGGAATCCCAGAACTTTGGAAGAATGTACACCTAGTTATTTAAATCTACTTGTTAATTTGTAGGTCACCGTCCTACATCTTTACTTTCAGCTATGACCTAGTAATGGAATACAATCATTAAATTCCTAGAAGACATATCCCTCACTCTAGAACATATAAAGACATAGGTCCCTACCTAGTTCTTCACTAGTGAAAAACAAAAATAAAACTATATCAAAGGATAAATCATAGATATAAAAATAACCTATAGTGATCTCATTTTAGTCTAGCCATAACCAAACCACACTGTCTAACTCTGGGTCATAATTTTTCATACCATAATATCATATTGTCACAAAACATTCCTCACAACCTACAGTAGTGTTCAAATATCAAACCCCTCAAGGAGTTATCACAAGCCATTTATCTAGAGTAATCCATACTATATAAATCTTCAAATGACTTATCACACTCACTACCATATCCTAGACTCTGACATAGACTCCTGAGGGTGATATCAATCATTTGTAAGAAAACAAAACCATATTTCCCATCCTATTTATGACTAAGACCAACATATTTTCCATATAAACACTAAAAACTACCCTAGGTTATCTAAAATTAATATTGATCATAATATAAACTATTTACTCCCATAAAAACAACTTATATCCCCATCCTATAATAATGAATTCATTTGAAAATGATAAATCACAAAATATACTGTGGAGTACTCAATACATTCATTCAAGTCTCTATGCAACTTAATCATCTACTCAAAGAACAATCCATAACTATTCAAATTAATCAGGCTTAAAAAACCATTAAGGTAACCATATATGTGGATAAAATGTATTTGGTTAAGTAATAAAGGGACCACTAGCCTCATTTATGGAGTTAGAAAACTCAAGAAATGCTTCATCCATCCTCAGCCAAGCTCATTCCACAACAACTCCAAACCCTATATTAGATTCCATAAGTCCCATATAATCTGTTATAAATATTTATCGTTAGTTAAAATTACTATTCAGAGATTCATAATCCCTTTAATACTCATCATTAAATCTCACAATGCTAAAACCACAACCAAAGGCATGTGGAAGGATCTTTTTGTAACTTCCAAACTCCCATAAACAATGTGCCTATAAACTGATACAAAATGAACCACACGTTAATCTAATAAAATTAAAAACCACTATAATATTTTTTTAAAACCTCTCATCATTGATATATTAAATAAAAATATCCATTAGTTAACCATAAAATCATATATCCCCTATTTAAATGACCCTTGGTTAGGGATTATTCCATCATGATCTTATGGAATCATTATGAAATCCCAATCTTTAACACACCACAAATCAATTTGAAAATAAGAATAAGAAAAACAATGTAAAAATGAAGATATCACACCATTGAAACACCATTAAACACTATCCACAACCCCAATCATCCAGGGGATCTAAGTGAATAAGAAGGGGGTATATAGCTAAATATCCCTCCCCCAAGTCATCTTTCAATTTGAATCATGATATGGTGTAACTATTAAACGATTAATTTTCCCTTAAATTTAAAAAAAATATCTAGAATGAAGTTTGGTTCCAAGTACACTGCCACCAGGTACCCCGTGGCCCCAAAATAGAGGCCACCAGACTAGGCACACCACTAAGAACCCAGTTCCCTACCATATAGTACCTGGTGTTATATTACAAAATATCATCACCACTAGGTCCTTATTAGGTATTAGGTACACCACCCATAGTAAACCATTTGTTCTTTTAGAACTTTGTTTCATCACCACTATACATTTACCCTTTCATTATCTCCAAAAATGTCACTCAAATCCCAAAATATACCCAAAAACTATAGCTACATAGCCTTTTCTTACATTTCTATTACTTAATTAAAAATATAATCAACATAATAGTATTACACCATGAGGATCTAGAGGTTTAGTTCCTTGGGAAAACTTAGACCAAAATAACATTTAAATTATCAAACATAAACAATTATTTAATTAATTCTTCTCTAGAATCTTATTTTCCCTTGTAATCTCCTTAGTAAAAAAATTATGGTTAGGATATATATCAAAAATGGGTGAGATAAAATCTTAGTAAGAAGGTAGATAAGAACAATGTAACAATGGGTGAGCATAATCACAACATAGGCAAAGAATCATGAACATGATAGGAATCACAAATAAAAGACTTGAAATGTGGAAATGAATAAAAAATAAAACCTCATGTATTAGTGGTTTTCTACCATACATAGTTGTAAACAATACTAGAATATTTTTCACATATCATTTCACTTTAACTCATGAGATTCATCACTTTTCCTAATTCATTAGAGCTCGGTATAATTTTGGGTGCACCTGTCACATCATAACATTATCATTATCATGCATGACACATAGAACATGTATCAAAAAATGAACAAAAATTACCCATGGTAAGGAATGAGTTTCATCTCATAATAACAAAATCATAAACATTGGGTTCCCAAAAGAATTCGGGAATAACATACTTGATATAAGAACAATCCACCATTAGGGAGAAGTAAAAGGTGTGTTTTTGAAAGAATAGTTATTTTGGAAAACATTTATTTGACATAAACCCCATTGGAAAACATGTATATCCTAGAAAAGGTAATATAATTATGAAAAAATTATTTTTAAGGAGAACCCATACTGAACATGGAGTGAAAGAGGGAGAACTCGAAGAAAGAATGTTGGGATCGAGAATTTCCCTTTACCTTGTATTGGAATGCTTTATTCACTTTAAAGACAAATATAACCACATTAGATTCATTAATTAACAATTAAAGAAATTTTTTTACATTAATATGGTTCATTATGGTCTCATTAAGTTATTTTAGGGTCATTAGGATGAGTTATCGGGTTTAAATCCATTGTTCGGGGATGTCCGTTTTTAGGGTTTTCTTGAACTGTTCACTTGTATTCATGAATGGAAGTTCATGTAGAACATGGATAAACATCCAAAACTGATATTTAAAGTTATTAATGATATTTAAGAAATCAAAATGACGTTATAAATAATTATTTTATATACCATGTGGATGAATCATTAGTAAAAATTTAATAATGATTGTTTGGGTTAATTCGGGCGGTGTTTCGACCACAATGAACTTGTTTTGTTTAATAATTTAGTTACATGTACATAGGATAGTTCTTGAAAATTAAATAGGATATAATAAATATAAAAGAATCTGGTTCGACCATAAAAATTGTTTCATGATCAGATCTTAAGGCGGTAAGGGAAAAAATAAAACATGTCGTTCTTGAAGGTGATAAATTAACAACCTCACAGACAACGTTTTCTTTTCTAAAATAAAAATAAGAGGAGAAGGGGGTTGGAGGATATATTATGCAATTAGTATCATAAAATTCCATTATATGTATGATACTGGAGTTATGATAACATTTGGATGAGAATAAGTGGGGAGAGATTATGAAAAGAACATGATATTGAAAGAAAATTAAAGGAATAGAGAGAGAGTAATTACCTCTTGAATCTTCCTTTTGAGATCCTCCTTAAAAAACCTAGGATTGGTCTCTTTATGATACCAGAAGCACTTTGAAATGGGGGATGGTCTAGGGATGTTTTTTGGATATATTTTAGGCAAGGATTGAAGCTTAAGCGGTGTGAGGAAATGAGGGTGTGAAGGGTGGTATTTATAGTGGAGGGGAGAGGGGTTTTCTTAATATTTTAATCATCAGTTTATTAATTTCCACCAAGATAATAAATAGTGATTATTAAATGATCAAGAATAGTAAATAGTGCTTGTGAGTTTGATATTTGGTTGTTTACATCACTTTTTATATCAGTAATAGTGGGATTAAATTGTAATGTATTTATAAGATGAATTAAGGTATTTTAATATTCACCAAAAATTCAAGTATTTTAGAAAAAATCCCAAATATTTACCATAACCATTTTTCAATGTTTAGAATCAAAAAATGAATTTCATTTTTCAAAAATAATTTTCTAGATATGATTAATTTATTTTTTAATTAAAATCAAAATTTACCTGAAAAATACACTTTTTAAAATTAAAACTGATTTTATGATGCTTTAAAAAATTACATATGGTCTTATATTATTATATTAAAACCATAAGTCATAAAGGTGTTAAATTATTAACACATTTTAGGATAATACATTTAATTTTAAATAAATAACTAATTATATTTATTTATTTACGACTTATAAAAATAC
Organism: Viscum album; assembly: GCA_963277665.1. Classification (NCBI taxonomy): domain Eukaryota; kingdom Viridiplantae; phylum Streptophyta; class Magnoliopsida; order Santalales; family Viscaceae; genus Viscum; species Viscum album. The sequence continues at coordinate 164,887,439 of OY728159.1, forward strand.
CAATACTTTTACTATGGTCAAAATTTGACTTATAAGATGCCTAAATTTTATTTAATAATTCATGGGTAAGATTAATATTATTTTGGATGATTTAATATTCATAAGGGAAATATTTATATTCATAGGGGTAGGTTACTATTAATAAAGGTGGGATACTATTTCCAAAAAATTATGTTTTTCCTATCAGACTTCAAACATCTTACTGATCACAACTGTGTATATTAGATTTTCAAACCATAGAAGTGTAAAAATTATGTCTAATTGTCACAAAGTATTTAGTATTATTATATTTCATTGTGATTCATAATGTGATTATAATATAAAGAAAAATTAAAATGAGGGAATTCCATTAATTAAACATTGGCTTGTTACATTCTTCCCACCTTATGAAATTTCGCCCTAGATATTTAGTTTTACACAAACAGGTGATGGTACTTCTCCTTCATCGCCTCCCCTAGTTACCATGTATCATATTCAAACTTATGGTTCCTCCAGAAAAATTTGAAAAGGTGGTTTGTATTTTTGTGTAGAACCTTATCCCTCCGGTCCAGAATATTCATAGGCTACTCCTCATAAGAGAGATCATCTTCCAGCTGTACCACCTTTGAGTTCAGTACATGTGAGGGATCTGGAAAGTACTTACTCAGGAGTGATACATGAAACACATCAAGAACTTGAGACATATTCGGTTGAAGTGAATGTTGATATTCCACATCTCTTATGCGGTCATGGATCTCAAAGGGGACAATGTACATTGAGATTACCATCACTTTCATTATAAACTGCATGAATATCTTCAATAGTTATATTTGAAGGATGTCATTATCTCCAACATCGAACTCCAAGTCCCTTTGATGGTTGTCATTATAGCTCTTTTTCAGACTCTGAGTAGTTTTGATGTGTTTTTGGATGACTTGAACCTTCTCTGTCATCTCTTGCACAAGATATTGTCCAAGTAGCTTTCTTTCTCCAACTTCATCCTAATAGGTTGGAGTTCTACATCTCTTTCCATACAGATCATCATATGGAGCCATCGGAATACTCAAGTGGATGAAATTTTTGTATGAGAACCCAACTAATGTGAGATGTTGATCCCATCCACCTTTTAATTCTAAAGAGCAGGATCTTAGAATATCTTCGAGTGTCTGAATAGTCCTTTAAGATTGGACAACCGTTTGGGGGTGAAAGGTCGTGTAGAAATTCAATTCAGTACTCGAAGCATGTTAAAGACTTATCCAGAATTTAGATGTGAACATTGGATCATGATCATGGAAAATCGGTAGTGGAACACCATTTAGTATCACCACTCCATTAACATATATCATTGAATATTTTTTAAGACAGATTTCTTCCTGAATAGTTATAAAATGGGATGTTTTGGTGAGTCATTAAAACACAACCGATATCACATTATTTTTCTTCAACATCTTTGGGAGACACATGAAAATGTCCATAGTGACATTCTCTAATTTCTATATGGGTATAGGCAATGGTTTTATCACCCCTTTGGACTTTTTTTCACTCTTCTTTAACTTGATGACATACCAAGAACCTTGATATATATTTTTCAATATCCTTTTTCATATTATCCCACCAGAAGGGTTATTAGAGATCCTGGTACATCTTGTTACTTCCAGGATGGATAGATAAAGTTGAGCTATGTGCATTTTCCAATAGCTCCTCCTTTATCCTGGGTGATTAAGGCGAAAAAATCAGTGTTCCAAACCAAAACACACTATCATCATCAATATAGAACTCTTACATACTCCCTTCCATTACTGCATTCACCTTTTGTAACTCTATATCATCTCTTTTTTCCTCCTTAATCATCTATTGGATTGATGGTTGCACAATAATTTGGGAAATTTAGGATATATCCCTTGAACAAATGATTTCCAAATCCATCCTTTTCATATCCAGGAAGATAGGGTCTTTCTCAATCGATAACATGGATAGAGTAGAAGGTTCTTTTCTGATTTGAGAATCAGCTACCTTTTTCACCATTCCAAGATGATAGTGAATAGAGAAATCATAATCCTTTATTAAATTTAACCATATCCTTTGACGCATGTTGAGCTCCTTTTCTGTGAATATATACTTTAGACTCTTGTGGTCAGTGTATATGTCACACTTCTCTCTATAAAGGTAGTGCCACCATATTTTAAGGCAAAAATCACGACTGGCAGCTCTAGATCATGCGTCGGGTAGTTCTGCTCATGGATCTTCAACTGTCATGAGGTGTAGGCCATCACATTAACATTTTCCTTGAGTACACAACCCAAGATATTCTATGAAGCATCACTTTATATCAAAAAACATTTTCTACTTTTTGGTAATGTTAGTATAGGTGTAGTGAACAAACTTCTTTTTAGCTCCTTGAATATTTTCCCACATTCTTCCTTCCAGACGTAATTTACCCCTTTCCTTATTTACTTAGTTAGAATGCATGACAATGATGAGAAATGTTTCAAAATACTTTGGTAGTAACCAGATAATACAAAAAAACTACAAATTTATGTGACCCTAGAGGGTCTGGGCCATTCCTCAACCACCATTGTTTTTGAAGGGTCCATAAAAATTCACTCTCTTGTGATCACATGTCCCAAAAGGTGACTTGCTTCATCCAAAAGTCACACATGCAAAACATGGCATAAAATTTCTCCTTTATCAATGTCACCAACACTAGTCTTGGATGTTCTTCATGGTCCTACATTCTCATGGAGTATAAGAGAATAACATCAATAAACACTACCACAAATTTGTTGAGGTAATGTCTAAAGACTCCATATATCCAATCCATGAAGATTTCAAAAAAATTAGTAAGTCTGAAGGGAATCACCAGAAACTCCTAATGCCCTTACCTTGTACGGAAGGAAATATTTTGAATATGTTCTTTCATTACCCTTAGCTGATGATATCCAAAACAATGAACCGCCTTTGAGAAGTATTGATCTCCTCTTAACTGGTCAAAAAAGTAATCAATAATTGGAAGAGTATACTTGTTATTTATGGTGATCCTATTGACATATCCATACTCAATAAATAACCGCATTGTTATATCCTTCTTCTTCACAAAGAGAACTGGTACACCCCACTGTGATGCACTAGGGTGTATGAACACTTTTTCTGAATGCTTTTCCATATTTTTCTTTAACTCCTCCAATTCGATAGGATCCATCCTATATGGACACTGTGAGATAGGAGTAACTGTGAGTATGATATCTATTGAAAACTCTACCTCATGATCCAGGGGAAGTCCAGGTAATTATTCAGGAAATGCATCACTGTATTACCCCATGATAGAAATTTCCTCAAGATTGAAACTTTCATTTGACTTAGCCATTTGGGCGTGGTATTCTTCTTCATAGGGCATCGAAACCCACACCATTGAAGGATTTTTCAAAGGAAACTCATGATTTTCCTTACATTTGTAGAGGATCATGAGATGGTTTGGAATATGAAGATATATTTCCTTTTCTCCATAGTTGTGAACAAATCTAGCTTATTTTTCACAAATCCTTTCACTTTAACTAATGAGATTCATCACTTTACCCAATGTAATGGAGCGCTATATTATTCCGGGTGCAACAGTCACATCATAACATTATAATTGCCATGCATGAAACATAAAACATATATAAAAATGAACATAAATAACCCATGTTAAGGAATGAGTTTCATATCATAAGAACACATTCATAAACTTTGGTTTCCAAAAAGAATGTGGGAATAACATACTTGATATAAGAACCATTAAGCTTGAGTGAGAAGTAAAAGGCGTGTTTTTAAAAGAAGATTTCTTTTGGAAATTTTTTTTGACATGAACCCCAGTGGAAAACATGTAAATCCAAGAAAATGTAAGATTGTGATGAATTTTTTTTAAGGATAACCCATACTGAACATGAAGTGAAATAGGGAGAACCTAAAGAAAGTTGGGTTTGAGAATTTCTACTTACCTTGTATCTGAATGTTTTCTTCACTTTAAAGTCCTATATAACCACATTAGATTCATTAATTCATAATTATATAACCTTTTGTAAATGATAATGTTCATTATTTTTTCATTATGTTTTTATGGTCCATATGATGAGTTATAGGGTTTAAATACTTTGTTCAGGAATGTCTTTTTTAGGGTTTTCTTGAACCGTTCACTTGTATTCATGAATGGATGTTTTTGTAGAACATGGATAAACATACATAACTGATATTTAAAGTTATTAATGACATTAGAGGAGTTTAAATTATCTTAAAATGAATTATGTTATATAACATGTTGATGAATCATTAGTTAAAATTTAACGATGATCGTTTGGGTAAATTCAGGCGGGTTTTCAACCACAACTAGCTTTTTTTGTTTAATCATTTAGTAATATGTAAATAAGTTAGTTCCAGAACATTAAGTAGGATATAATACGTATAAAAGGATAAGTTTTTTCCGTAAAAATGATTTCCTTGCCAGATTTGAAGGTGTTAAAGGAAAAAAGAAAACATGTCATTCTTGAAGGTGGTAAATTAACACCTCATGAACAACGTTTTCTTTTCTAAAATAAAAAGAAGAGGAGAAGGGGGTTGGATGATATAATATACCATTAGTGTCATAACATTCCAATATATTTATTATTCTGAATTTAACATACCATTTGAAAGATGATAGGTTTGGAGAGATTAAAAAAAGAACATGAAATTAAAATGAAATTAATGGAAGAGAGAGAGAGAGAGAGATGAATTACCTCTTGAATATTCCTCTTGGGATCCTCTTTAAGGAACCTAGGATTAGTCTTTTGATGAGCCCAGAAGATCTTGCACATGGGGGAGTGTCTAGAGAAGTTTTTTGGGTAGATTTTAGATAAGTCTTGAATCCTGAGAGGTGTGAGGAAATGAGGGTGTGAATGGAGGTATTTATAGTGGAGGGGATATGAGTTCTCTTAGTATTTTAATCATTAGATTATTAATATCCACCAAGATAAAAAAACAATGATGATTCCAGGACCAATAATAGTAAATAGGGAATTTTAATTCTATATTTGGGTTCTTACATCACTTGTGATGTCAGGAATAATGGCTTTAAATTATAATTCATTTATAAGGTAAATTAATGTATTTTACTATTCACTAAAAATTCAAATATTTTAGAAAAATACCTAAAATTTACTATAACCATTTATAGTTGTGTAGAATAAAAAAATTAATTCCATTTTTCAAAAATAAATTTCTATATATGATTAATTTAATTTTTAATTAAAATCACAATTTACTCAAAAAAAAAACAGTTTTTAAAATTAAAACTGATTTTATAATGCTTTCAAAAATTACATATGGTATTATAAAATTATCGTTAAACCATAAGACATTACATTAGTAATTTATGAAAAAAATTTAGGAAAATTTATTTATTTTAAAATTAATTAATTAATTATAATTATTTATATATGACTTAAAAAAACCAATACTTTTACAATGGTCAAAATGTTACTTATAAGATGCCTAAATTTTATTTAATCATTCATGGGAAAAGTTAATATTATTTTGGAAGATTTAATATTCATAAGGGTTATATAAATATTCATAGTAGTAGGTTACTGTTCATAAATGTAGGTTATTATTCAACAAAAATTATGTTTGTCCTATTGAACTCCAAACATCTTACTGATCGAAACAATGTGTGTTATATTTTCAAACATAGAAGTGGAAAAAATATTGTTAATGGTCACATATTATTTGGTATCATTATATGTTAGTTTTATTCCTAATGTGATTATACACTAAGGAATAATTATAAGAAGATAATTCATTTGATAAAACATTGGGTCAATACAGAAACATCTCTATTTAATTGAAAAAAACCAAATATTCCACCCAACTCAACAGTTTACCCTCACAATAGATCCATCTCCTAAAAATTGAAATTTCTATTAATTCTATGACTTGTAAGAACACATATCATTACATATGTGGGTTTATTTCAAGTGGTAGATTAATGGAAATATTCCCTTAGGATATTCAATCATATAATATATATAGAGAGAGTGAATGATATTTTATAATTTAATATTTATTAAAGTATATTTAATATCTTTTCAATGGTTAATCATTTTAAAGGATATATAGGAACCATATTATTTAATTTAATGTTTAAAGAATATCATGTGACTTTTTCATACTATGTTTTATCCAGTGATAATGGTTATTATACCTACTAGAAAAATGAATCATATGGTATTATTTCATGGCATTGGATATGAATGATATATGTAATAATAAGATATATTTTCTTTAACAAATACCCTAAAAAATCATACATCAGTTATAATGGATTGGGGTAAAATGAGTTGTAACATGTCATTATAAGTATAAATGTTAAACATACGAATCACACAAGATTAAGTTAAGATCTGTCAATAAATGATAGAAAAATTATCATGTATGTATTGGTTATATGTTTGAGAAATGTATGAGTTATTATTGGTTTTTAAGAAATATAGGAGTGTCCTTGTGCATATATAAAATTATATTATTACTCGAGTCTTGAGATAGGTGATATGATCATAAGAAATTATTTCAACTTCTATGATCATTAAGTTATATATTTATAATCCAAAGGTTACCAATGATCATGAGAAATAGATAATTCCTGTCTAAGTGATGGAATATTCTCATAAACTATGAACTATCCTTGGAGAATATATTCTATTGGCTACCTCTAATGGGACTCACTCAAAAACATTTAATTTAATTATTTGCAATTAATAAGAGAAGTATGTTCTTTATTTATCATTTTATACTTGTAAAACTCCCATGGAATGATATTATGAAAATTATTATTGTAAGGTTTTTATTTTATTTTTAAGGAGTTTTTATTAAAAACATTAAACATTGTCACTAATAAGGTATGGTTGGAAATTTAAATTAGGTGAATATATTCTTTCCTATGAACATTAATGCAATTTTTAATAAAATAGTTATGGTTTCCTCAACCTTAACCCACATGTAATTATAATCTAAAAATACCATAAGGTGCACAAATCATTGTGATTTAGGGAATTATCCCATGAAATAAATTCTCCAAAAATAAAAAAAACATAATTATATTTTGTTGAGGAATCTTATATTCTCAAACAATAATAGTGATATAACGGTATTGGGAACAAGATTTTTTAATTTTTGTACTACTGTAATATATCACGAAATAAAAAAAACAATCTATAAAAACTTTTTCATTATATTTTTTATATCATGTAATCCTATTATTAGTGAAAATGAAACATCTTTATAATTCTCACAATTTCTTTTTCTGAGATAAAATCATATACCATTTTATATTTATAAGTCATAAATTATTATGGTTTCTCCAAAAAAAAATATTGTATTTTTTACTTAGAACCTCCTTTGTTTTTATGGGTGAAATAAAATTGGTATAAATCATGTATATAAGTAGTTAAAAGGGTTAAAAACTCATATCAGAGAGAAAAAGTTTACCATAAAGAGTTTAAAATAAAAAATTATTTCTTATATATTTCTCTTCCTCATCCATATAGTTTGATAAATAATGATTGGAAAGGTGATTTTCCAGGAACATTTACCTTCAACTTTTATCAATTTTTTGGCCACTTCCATGAAATGAGAACACAAATTTGATCAATTGGGGACATGATACTTTTTTCATCAAATATTATAAGATTTCATGGATTATATAGATCATGATTTTTTAGAGAAAGAGATGTGTTTGGAATTCAACAAATGAAAAAATGACATCCAATAATTATTTTCATGGATATATAATTTACTTTAGTTTCATTAGAAGTTCAAATTTAATTTTATATTGGAAAAAAATATAAGTAAATACATTTTTTGGTAGTTTCCCATATATCATTGTTGCTCATATAATACATTAACTCTCAGGGGGATGGTAATTTGGAGATATTATTATCGTTGTCTAGATTATTCATATAATCAAAACATTTTCATTCATATTTCTAAATTATACTTCAATATCTTTAGATAATATAGAAGTTATGTGCCCTGATATTTTAAATTAATACTTACAAAAATTATATAGTATCCGACATGTATGGTTATTGCCACTTGGATGGTATGTTTTGGTCATTTTTTCAGAATCATGGTCGATATTGATTTATGTTCGTAGTTGGTTTGGTAGGTTGTTATCTCTACTCCTCAAGATGAGAAATCTATGAGATTTGTTTATGAAAAAATTACATCTTTTTTTTATGATTTTTGAATTGTTGGGAATGAAAAGTCTAATTGAAGGAGGAATTTTGTTTGTTCGAGATTCCATTTAAGGGGATAATAACTACCTCAATGTAAGAAAAAAGAGATGAATGAGGCTGACCTGGAATTTGTCACACAAAATGGGATGCAGGTGGTGAATGAGACTAATGCACAATTTGATTTGAATATTGGGTAACAATCTAGTGTCGTTGGTAAGTCACCTAGTATAGTAGCAAGGCTTATCTCCTTCCCACAGCTCAATGCTAAGTCTTTCTCTTGGGATGACATTGCTGAAGAAACAAGAGTGGTTGATGTTGGGACTTCATTTAAAGACATTTTAATTCGAAGCATTAATGAAGATATAGGAGAAGATGACTCAGATGACAGATAATCATATTGAGAAACATTTGCACATGATGAAGTGGATGAAATGATTCCGCTAGAGAAAATGTTTGTATCAACTAACATCTGAAAAGGGAAAGCCAATATTGAGGATGAAACTTCATAAAAACTAAAATCCAAGAGATATACCTCCTTTGGATTCACAGTTTAAACCCCCACTATATTTGGTAAGACCTATCTCTTGAAGGAGGTAGTTGTAGGTGATGTAGTAACTCAACCTCCATCTGGTATGTATGAATAGTCTCTAGAATTTCCTCCAAGAATAATAGCTCTAGGCTGTTGGTAGTCTGATAATAACTCCGTAGTGGGAGATGGATATTGTAAAAATGATGCATCCAAATAGAATGTTATCTTAAATTGTAATATTGTATCAGATAAGGAGTTTCCTATCATTTTTAAAGAATGTTCATTTCTAATTGGCCATCTTTCTAGTAAACCTGACACGTAGGTTCTCTTAGGAACTACACAAACGCATGTCTCTCCTCCTGAAGTCCATTAGGTAACAACATATGCCCATTTCCCTTATCTGAATGCAGGTCTTATCAGCGGATCGGACTAGAATCCAGCAGGCACCCCCTATCTCAGATCATGGAGGTTTTAAAAATCATGGTGGGCCTTAGTCTTATACATGGGTCCTTTTATCTACCCCTTATGAACAACTACATAGAAAATCTGATGAACACAACTCAAATGAAGTTTTGAATACAACCAATTTTTATCAATCAAAAATCAGGAAGATAAAGATTCATGTTAATCAAAATAACTCATTTGACATTATTTCCACCACCAATATTGAGGAGTATGGGAATAAGAGTGACAGTTCTATTGAATCTGATATCATAAAAGATGATGTTATGGATGAATCTTTGGTTGATGATGATGGCCTATGGAAACAAGTAAAAAATTGGAGGATGGGTCGACATCCTCATTGTAGCGATAATGCCTCCCCCATCACAATATGAGCACTCTCTCACGGAAGGGATAAAGACTTTTTTTCATGTTTTTACCTTTTTTGGGGTCCTTTTTTGTGCCCTTTGGGGCTATAGTTCTCTGCTCGTAATGCTCCTTTCTTTATTATTCTAATAAATAGGCCTCTTGTGCCTCAAAATTTATAAAACAAATTATATAGTATGTAACAAGTAATAGAAGATCCAAATCCATCAAATAGAACTTAGTATGGGTAATGTAAAAAATTATATAGATTTTAGTTTGGGGCTCCTTGATTTTATCTTTTAATATCTTGTGTCCCAATAAAATTCCATCTTTCACAATAATGTTGAATATTACCTTTTTCATGCAACATAATTCTCCTAAAGGATAAATACTTTCTCCAAAATATTTCTATAAATATTATAAGAATAACTATAATTTGAGTAATTATAAAAAGATATCCATTAACACTACTACAAAATTGTTTTCTATTTTTTCAAACTTTATTATTTATTGCCACTTTAGAATAACAAGATAATTATCACTATAAAAAATTGGGAGACCATTTTCAGTATTAAAATAGAAAAAATAAAGTGAGAATTTTATTTTTTCAATATTGGTACTAGGAATGGTTTATATATATATGTAAAATGTAAATCAGTGATGAAGAAGAAAATATTTAATAAAAAAATATCACGTAAAAATTCAAGTATAAAAAAACATAAAATATAAAAAATAATTATACTGGTAAAAAACTATATTTAGATTAATTATAAATAGTCTTATTCCAAAATATAAAATTATAAAATCAAAATCAATGAGACAAGAATCATAAAAATAAAAAAAATACATAAAACTAATTATTTAATTATAAAAATTAAAAGTGAAAACAAATTTTAAAAATATTGAAATGAAATTTTTTTATCCATAATACCTCATAAAATGATAATGTATTATTGTATTATCAAATTAATAAAATATATAAGAAATACACAAGTTATTAATTCTTCAAAAAACTAGATAATTAATATAACCAATGTTTTAAATATAAAATAAATTAATACATAGATGAATTATCAAATAAATATTAGAGGTTATTTGAGATAAGAGTATATAGACCCTACTTTGTAAAGTTAAGGAACATTAAAATGAAATAATATTAATAAAGGAACTTGAATATTAAAATAAAAACTAAGTTCAAATAATTTATGTAATACTTAGAATATATGGTAAAGGGTAAATCAATCATTATCATTAAAAAAGAAACCCACCAATAATTTTTTATGACATAAATTTATATAATTATTATAAACATTATGTGATATTATAGTGTGATCAATCTATCCTTAATAAATAAATGTTAACATAAAAATATTCCCTTCAAAAAGTATCTAAAAATTATTGAAAATATATCATTATAAAATTTATAAATAAAAAACATAAAAAACAAATATTATATATGACATTTTTGAGAAGTCATATTAGCTATATATATTGATAGAATTAATGAATTTCAACTCATAGTATCCATATTAAATGTCATTATTTTTATTATACAAAATAAAATCATTAGATATTATATAAAAAAATTATAATAAATTAAGAAAATAGTAAATTTCATTATAAACACCTTTACAAATCTATATCTTTAAAACATAAATTATGGAATTAGTTTGGATGGCATCTTAATACATCATGTTGTGTGATTAAGCAACATTTTGCTAATAAATAATAGAAACATTTTATATTAAATTTATTTTTTATATTAAATTCCATTTTTTTAAAATTACCCACATTAAATAGTTTTAACCTTATATGAAAGGAGTGAAATATAATTTATTTTTCATATCATCTCATTAAATAACACTAATTTTTTTGATTTTATTATAATGAAAACACCATAAATTTTTGATTTACAAATATAAGTAACATGTGAGTGAAAAAATAAAAAACTCCCAATAATTTGATAGTTGTAATAATTATTATAGCATGCTTAATATTTTTGGGTATAGAGACTGGTGGCCTCTAGATTATGTGACCACACCCAAATATACATACATACTAAATCATTGTACTTTATTATCCATTAAAACACACAATACATCACAACCTTAGAACCCAAAGGTATCGTACCTTTAGAGATTAGGAAAATAAATGTCTTATTATACAACACAATAAACATTTCTTCAACTATTATGTCACACCTGAATACCTTTGAGAAAAATAAAATGTTATATTATTATTAAAAACATGTGGACTGAAAACATAATAAAAGTATTATATTAGAATCATTGTAAGGGGTAATACATAAGATATATCAATTGAATCATGATAGGTGATAATAAAGAAGACCATAAAGGTGTAATCATAAAGTGAACATATAGTTAAGAATTAAAAATCAATAAAATATCACCCAAAGGAATCAAAACCACAAAAAATAAAATGAATAATAGAATAAAGCTAAAGAATAATATTTAAGTTTAGAATATATATTAACATAAGATATTATAAATATTTGATGAATTTATCCACTACTAAATTCATATATTAGTGGACTAGGATAACATCCAACGTCTTACAACATAATGGCCAGAGCCAAACACATATATATCATAACATAGTAATATTATAAGATATAATTATTGAAAAAAATTAATTTCAAGGTGATAGAATTTTCAGACCACCTGTCACATAATGAGAGAACCATACATTTTCATTCCATGTGAATACAAGAATATTCAAAAATCTATCATAGGAGAATTGATCAATAATAATTAAAAGAGTTTTGTAAATATTTTTCTAACAAAACAAATCATCTTAAGATATAAAGTTAATGATTACATAAAAATATATCATCAATGAAACATGAGAAATATTAAACGATTATAAGATAAAAAATACTTTCATTTATGAAAAACCATTTGGAGGATGATAATGAATTACATAAAATATAATAATAAATAACCTTCTATTTTTGAGTTTGTTATTTTAAAATGATGATCTTGTGAGTAAATGGTTTAATAAAGTATGTAGAAAGATAAAAATAATATTTTAATGAATCACGGTATAATAAATATTTAAATGGAATCTTTATAAAGAATAAAGTGGTTGGAGAAACTGAGTGAGTGTTAAACTTAATGAAAAGGAGGTAAAAAATATTCCATTCACACCTTCATATATAATCCAAAATAATATAGATTTAGATTAATAAATATCATATGTATATATAATGATTAATAATAAATAGATGATTAAATATAGAAAAAATATAAATTAATGAGATATTAGTAAATCTCCTCTTATAAATATGGTAATTGGTGATGTATGATTCGATGAGAGAGGAAATGGTATAAAGACTTTAAATGAAAAAAAATACTGGTGTATAAGAAAGAAACAATATATTTATATGGAAGGTATATAGATATTCTCTAATGTAAATTTATACATAGATAATCTATAACGACCTATACTTTACATATATTGTTATTACTTTAGAATTGAAGCACACATATTACAACATATAACAAAACCAAGAAAGGACCGTATAGGTATAGTGTCTTTAGAAACTGGGAAACATAAACAACGGGTTCATAAAGCATCTACTTTGCCTCCCATTTATTTCATCATATCTAGAGTCCCTTTTTGGCATATTCTACTTAATAACCTTTTTCTTGACCTGGGGAAATAAAACATACAAAAGGGTGAGCTCAAATGCTCAGTAAGGGTAAACAAAAGAAATATCAATCACATCATATACATAAGCACATAACTTTTGGAAATCTTAACCTGGAAAAGAGATCATAATTTCATAACATGGGATAAATCATAGTAGTGAAATGTAATTCCAATAATCATAACATAAAACATGAAACTTTTTTTCATACACACATAATCATAGAGAATCATTTCTTATTAGTCAAGACTCATTTCCCAGAATATCTTAGTGGAGAAAGTCCATTTCTGAACTGAGTTCACTCGTCGTTTCAGTCCTGTTTCACTGAACCGGTTTAACCTGCCGTTCTAGCCATGTCTATCTCATGAGATATAAAATCTTTACCCAATGCATTGGAGGGAGATATAGGTCCCACCCATCTCATAATTATACCATTTTTATGTGTGCCACAAAATCATAAATCACACATCATTGCATAACCCATGTAATAAAAATGGGATACTTAAACATCGTGACATCATAAAACTTTTCATATAAGATAAAGGATTTCATAAAAATAATTCCATCACAACATAATCAAATCAATGTAATAATAGGGATATAAACAGAACCCTTTATTATCTTAGATGGAAAATAATTTTGATAAAACATTTGAACTCCATTCTTGGGGAAAATATTCTTTCTACTTCAAAAAAACTTCTCCTTTCTTAACATGTCGTACAATTCTAAACTAAAATAAGTTGATTAAAAATAAACTTGAAAAATTATAAAGGAAGATTCTTGGAAATAATGTTTTAAAAATCCATTCATGCCGTATAAGTTAAAAAAACATTCTTCTCATACTTTTGTCGGAAAAGTCAAAAAGTACCTCATACGAAAAATGACAAAATATTCCTTTCATATATTTTACTAAAAACTCACAAAAGGGTAAAATTTGATTTAAAAAATTGTATATGGATGGAAATAACATTACATATTGAGGAAACATGGATGTGGATGATAAAATACACCCCAGTAAATACTAAAGTATAAACAATCTCGGATAAAAATGAGATTGTGATATTTCCCTTACCTTAGGTCCGTTATGCTTTGTACGTGTCCGAACCTCCTGTATAATGATTTAAATAATTTTATTGACTTATTACAGAATCATAATTATTTTTATGATATCATATATGGTCATATTCTTAGCTTCTTAGTAGTAATATTTCATTTCTACTTGTTATTCGGGTGTTTATAACTTTTTGTTCTTATGCGTGTTTTGTCGAATAAATTATTATTCTTCTCTTCAGGTTATAGATACCTCATTTACAGAATGGTATTAGTGTAATATATATCATATTAATTCAATCAATTCATTTATATAATAATTATGAAATGAAGATCATGTAGAACGAGTCGCATCACATCGTGGAGACGGTATTCCGTACGTACGCATGAGTGATGATATCGTTCCTATGATCGTGGAATTGTATTGGAGTGTATGTATACTATTTCATAATAAGTATCACTTTATAATAGTCATATATAGTAATTATTTACACCATTTTACCCATCCAATTAAGGTGGTGGTGGAAAATAGATTACACCACGGCGTGGAGATGGTATTCCGCACGTACGCACGCGCGGTGATTTCTTTTTCCATAGGATGGATAGATGGTGAAATAGGGTTGTTTCATACTTATAATAAAAAATAAGTATATGAGTGATAATTATGTTATTACTTCAAAATTAAACAACTAAATAAGAAGAAGTGGAAGAAGAAATAAAGTTGAAAGAATCGGTAACGGACATTACCTCTTCTTTGAAGTGCTTCTTTGAGAACTCCTTTTAGGGAACTAAAATAGGTCTTTGAAGAAGATCAGAACCTCTAGGATGTTTCTAGGGAAGTGGAGAGAAGAAATTGGCAGGGTTGTTCTGAGCTTGAAGGCTCAAAGTTGTGTGAGGAAGAGGGGGAGGAGGTGCCCTTTTATAAGGGAGGAGAGGGGCACCTTTGGAATAACTAAAAATATTATTTTATTATAAAGTCAAGTTCGGTTTTAAATAGCTAAAAATTGATTTATTTCGAGGCTAAGGTGGGTATGGGTCGAAATCCTCTCATCCAATATAATTTAGACAAGTTTAGGTATTAAATTTAACCTTATCATTTAGATTTAACTTTAAGTTAGATAATTTAACTTTTACCGTGTCTTCTTGTTTTCTTATACTATAAGTTTAACAAACTTACTATATCAATCCAAAAGAACCCAAAGTTGTTTATTATTAATATATATAACCTTATCTAAGTCATTTTGCCGAACCTTAGATTTTTAGGAATAATATAACAATTAATAATATAATATTTGTTTTAAAAACTATTTTATGTCAATTTTGACACTATTTAGTAATTGATTTTTTTAAAAATCATAACAGAATTATTAGTTAAAAAAAAGTTAATTAAATCAATAATAACATGTCATAGTAACCTATAAAATTATTGTAATTCATAAAAAGTCTCTAATTACATTTATTTGGGTATTTATAACATCAATTATGTCAATATTCCATTAATATGGTAATTAATGCATCATCGTTGTGTCATAAATAAATTAAATTATTTAATGTCTAAAAATTACAAATAAAATACCATTATGTAGGAAATATTTTTATCTTTCTAATGAATATTTATAGTCGAATTTATCTTATGTATAACCCCATATTAAGAATTATTTACTTATTAAACATTGATTTTAACTATTTAACCCTTCTTTAAATAAATTAATAATAAATGTCCTAATCTAATCCAAGTGGGCCTAAATGGTCCTATTTTATTCCTAAGGTTGTTTTTGGTCGAATTACACTTGTAAAATAGAATTAGGACATGTGTTAGGGTAATAATAATATCATTTTTACCCTTAATTACCATATTTACTTTTAACCGTGGTAAAAAAAAGTAAAAAGTTACTATTCACCAAAAAAATTATTTTCATCTCACTGAACCACATTTTACTTACTGACATCAATCGTGTCTCTCGGATTTTCGAAATTCCACTCATAGAAGTGGTAAAATTAAGTTTTTTAAAAAATTCAGTTTTTTTAACTACCACATAGTTGTTTCACTATTCATCAAAAATTGAAAGTTTTCAGAAAAATACCAAAATTTCACCCTAAGATAATTTCGATATTCCGAATCCAAAAATGAAGTCCATTTTGAAAAATAAAATTTATAAAATTTCAAAAGGTGGTTATTACTATTTATAACGGCTAGTTTTAATAATATTTTAATAGCATATCATTGTTTAGGGAAACTCAGTATTGCGTACGACACAAGATATCAAGGAAGGCCGCGGTTGCGTGTAATGCAAGCCAAGCCAGTGTTAGTGAAATATTCCTTTAATTTATATAACATAAAAACAAAATATTTCACCTAAAAGTCTCGGGTGTTACATTCTACCCCCCTTAAAATGAATTTTGCCCCCGAAATTCGTTACTTTGTAACAAACAGATGAGGATACCTCTCCCTCATCATATCCTCAAGCTCCCATGTAGCTTCTTCTAATTGGTGGTTCCTCCATAAAACTTTTACCAATTGAGTGGTCTTGCTTCGTAGGACTTTTTCGCTATGATCCAGAATCTCTATCGGTTGTTCTTCATAAGAAAGATCTTGCTCCAGTGGTACAACTTCTGAGCTGAGTACATGTGAAGGATCAGGTATGTACTTTCTCAGGAGAGATACATGGAACACATCATGAACATGAGAGAGATTCGGTGGAAGCTCCAATCGGTAAGCTTCCTTCCCAACACGATCCAGTATTTCGAAAGGACCAATATATCTAGGGCTCAATTTCCCCTTCTTTCCAAATCTCATGACTCTCTTCCAGGGAGATATTCCTAAGAACACTTTATCACCCACTTCAAACTCTAGGTCTTTTCTTCGATTGTCGGAATAACTTTATGTCGACTCTGAGCTGCTCTTATGTGTTGTTGAATAGATCTGACCTTTTCTGCCATTTCCTCAATGAGATCAGGTCCTAATAGCTTTCTTTCCCCAACTTCATCCCGGTAAGTTGGAGTCCTGCATTTCTTTCCATAGAGAGTTTCATAAGGAGCCATCTGAATACTGGAGTGAAAGCTATTATTATAAGAAAATTCCACCAAAGGTAGGTGTTGATCCCAACCAACTTTGAAATCCATAGAGCAAGCTCTCAACATATCTTCTAGGGTTTGAATTGTTCTCTCAGTCTGACCGTCTGTCTGAGGATGATAAACAGCGATGAAACTCAACTCTATATCCAGAGTATGCTGAAGACTTCGCCAGAACTTCGAGGTAAATCTTGGATCCCAATCAGATATAATAGAAAGTGGTACTCCATGCAATCTTACCACTTACTTTACATATATCCTGGAAAACTGATCCAGAGAGAAATCCTCTCTAATAGCAATTAAGTGTGCAGATTTTGTAAGACGATCAACTATGACCCAGATAGCATTATTGCCTTTGGATGTTTTAGGAAGTCCTGTGACAAAGTCCATAGTGATGTTTTCCCATTTCCATTCGGGTATGGGTAATGGTTGTAACATCCCCTTAGACTTCTGTCTCTCATCTTTAACTTGTTGAAAAACCAAGCATCAAGAGACATATTCAGCAACATCTCTTTTCATGCCATCCCACCAGAAGTACTCTTTTAGGTCCCTATACATCTTCGTGCTTCCAGGATGAATAGAGAATGAAGAACTATGAGCCTCATCCGGCAGATCCTTCTTTAATTCCGGGATGGGAGGAACACAATCCTGATTCCTGAACTTTATTATCCCATCACAATCAAGGTTGAATTCAGGAATATTTCTCACCTTCTTTTGTAACTCGACATCTTCTTTCTGTGCCTCTTTAATATTCACATGTATAGATGGTTGAACATTCATTTGAGAAAGATAATATTTTTCCCCTTCCATTATAATTCCAAGATCCATCCGTTGTAAATCCATAAATATTGGATCTTTTGTGATCCTCATCATGGATAAACTGGCATTGTCTTGTCGACTTAATGCATCTTCCACCTTGTTTGCTTTCCCAGGGTGATAATGGATTGAGCAGTCATAATCCTTAATCAGCTCCAACCATCTTCTTTGATGCATATTCAGCTCCTTTTGTGTGAAAATATACTTTAAACTTTTATGATCAGTATAAATATCACACCTTCACCATAAAGATAATGCCTCCAAATCATTAATGCAAAGAGTACAGCAGCTAACTCCAAATCATGTGTTGGGTAATTTTGCTCATGGATTTCCAACTGTTGTGAGGAATAAGCTATCACCATATCATTTTTCATAAGAACACACCCCAATCCCTTCTTGGATGCATCACTATAGATCACAAACCTTTCTCCACTACAAGGAAGTGTGAGCACAGGTGCACTGGATAACCTTCTTTTCAACTACTTGAAATTCACTTCACATTCTTCCGTCCAAACAAACTTAACTCCTTTCTGAGTCAACTTGGTGAGTGGATTAGATAATCGTGAAAAATCTTTCACAAAACATCGATAATATCCAGCCAAACCAAGAAAACTTCGGATCTCAGTTACTGTTGTTGGTCTCGACCATCTTTCGATAACCTCTGTTTTTGCTGGATCCACAGATATCACCTCTTTTGAGATTATGTGACCCAAAAATGAAACTTTTTAAATCCAAAATTCGCACTTGGTAAATTTGGCATAATGCTTCTCCTTTCTCAGGGTCATCAATATAATTCTCAAGTGATCTTCATGTTCTTCCTTTCTCTTTGAATAGACAAGAATATAGTCTATAAAGACTACCACAAACTGATCAAGATAGTCTCTAAAGAATCTATTCATTAGATCCATGAAGATAGTAGGGGAATTAGTAAGACCAAATGGAATCACTATAAATTCATAGTGTCCATAACTTGTACGGAAAGCCGTCTTTGGTATATCCTCCCCTTTGACCCTTAATTGATGATACCCTGAACGAAGATCAATCTTGGAAAAGTATTGAGCTCCGCATAGTTGGTCAAATAGGTCATCAATGCGCGGGGGACGATATTTGTTCTTGATAGTGATCTTGTTAAGTTATCGATAATCAATGTAGAGTCTCATTGATCCATCTTTCTTCTTAACAAATAGAACAGGTTCTCCCCAAGGTGACGCACTAGGGCGTATGAACCCCTTATCAAGATTCTCTTGGAGTTGCTTCTTCAATTCCTGCAACTCAATTGGGGCCATTCTATAAGGTGTCTTTGAAATAGGGAAAGCACCCGGTACGAGTTCTATTGAAAACTCAACTTCATGATTCGGTGGAAGACCCGGTAATTCCTCCGGAAAGACATCATCAAACTCCCGTACAATGGGCATATTCTTAATTGTGAGTTTCTCACCAACCATTTGAGATAAATAACCTTCATTTAGTGGAATCAAGACCCATAAGATGGAAGGAATTTCCACTGGAAGGTTATGTTCATCTTTGCATCGATAGACGATCATATATTGATCTGGAATATGAAATGTGACTTCCCTTCTTTGGAAATTGATATGAGCTCCATGTAGAGAAATCCAATCCATGCCAAGAATCACATCAAATTCCACTATAGGAAGGATCACAAGGTTTGCAGGAAGCACTTTCCCACAAACTTCAATTGGAGAAGAATTATAAACTTTTGATGCGACGGTTGTTCCATTAGGTGTTGTCACAGCTAACTCAACATCTAATTGTTGAGGTAATACGGTGATACCCTTAGAAAATTAATCAGAAATAAACGAGTGGGTGGATCTAGAATCAAATAAAACATTTTCTACATTAGAGTGGATGGTAAGTGTACCTTTCACCACATCGTTATCGTACTCCACATCGCTGATAGAAATTGCATGTGATTTTCCTTTGTCTTTAGCCTTAAGAGTTTGTTGACGTTGACCATCATCATCAACCCTTGGATTAGGGAATTTATTAGAATAATGTCCCATCTCCTTGCACTTGAAACATTGAAGTGTATTAGGTTCATTCTGTGTATCCCTTACTTTTTTTTGCATCATTAGACATCTTCTTCCCAATATCGCGGCATTCAAATGCCCGATGACCTTCCTTTCCACATCTGAAACATCTACTTGTCCCTTTAAGACAACTCCCTCCATGTTTCTTTCCACACTTTGAGCATAAGGGAAAGCTCATATTATTTTCAGTGTGCTCTTTATATTTTCCTTTGAATTCCATTTTCCTCTTCTTATCAAACCCATATGACTGATGGGTTGCTCCAATCTCCATCTCAACTTTGAGAGCTCATCGAACGATTTTCTCGTAGCTATTGAAGTCCCTTATGGCTAAGGCCTTTCGAAGACTTGGTTTTAAGCCACTAAAGAATCGATCAATCTTACTCTCAGGTTGGATAATAATACCAGAAGCATACCTTGAAAGTCTTGTAAAATTTGCTTCATATGTACCAACAGATTTATCATCCTTTTGCTTCAGTTCAAGAAACTCTTTCTCCATCTTTGTTCGGAGAATACGAGGGAAGTACTTATTGAAAAATAAGTTATTGAACTCATCCCATTCCATGGACTCAATTTCATATCATGGACTCGTATTCTTGATAAGAGTCCACCATTGATCAGCATCACCTTCCAAATGATACACTACTAAGATGACTTTATCATGATCAGAACATTGAAGAACTGAAAATATCTTTTCAGTAGTACTAATCCATTGTTCAACAACTAATGGATCAGTAGACCTGCTGAATGAAGGTGGATGTTGTCTCATGAAGGATTCAACAGAATGTTCCTCCTTCCTTTGCTCGTTTGGAAGTAATGCATGATTCATAGCTTGAGAAAGTTGTGTGAGCATGGCTACAAGATTTTTCATTCCATCTCCCATAACGTTCAGTTGCTCAGGGGGGCAATCATTGCATTTCACGTCGCATTCCGCATTAACACGGTTCCTTCGGGTTCCAGCCATTGACTAAAACCAAGAATAATAGTGTGAGCAACACTAATTATAATAGGAAAACCACATAATCAAGAATAAAATTTCACACTTAAGATCTTATCCTAGGTTATTCATCGCCATTTCTAAAACACTAAGATTGTGTCCTATGCATAGACTTATCCTTAGGGTTCTTACTAAGGATTTCACATCCTAGTTTCCAAAGGTTGACTATAACCTCCCTCTGATACCAACTATAACGACCCATACTTTACATACATTGTTATTACTTCAGAATTGAAGCACACTTATTACAACATATAACAAAACCAAGAAAGGACCGTATAGGTATAGTGTCTTTAGAAACTGGGAAACATAAACAACTGGTTCATAAAGAATCTACTTTGCCTCCCATTTATTTCATCATATCTAGAGTCCCTTTTTGGCATATTCTACTTAATAACCTTCTTCCTGACCTGGGGAAATAAAACATACAAAAGGGTGAGCTAAAATGCTCAGTAAGGGTAAACAAAAGAAATATCAATCACATCATATACATAATCACATAACTTTTGGAAATATTAACCTGCAAAAGAGATCATAATTTCATAACATGGGATAAATCATAGTAGTGAAATGTAATTCCAATAATCATATATTAAAACATGAAACTTTGTGGCATACACACATAATCATAGAGAATCATTTCTTATTAGTCAAGACTCATTGCCAAGACTATCTTAGTGGAGAAAGTCCATTTCTGAACCGAGTTCACTCCTCATTTCAGTCCTGTTTCACTGAACTGGTTTAACCTACCGTTCCAGCCATGTCTATCTCATGAGAAATAAAATCTTTACCCAATGCATTGGAGGGAGATATGGGTTCCACCCATCTCATAATGATACCATTCTTATTTGTGCCACAAAATCATAAATCATACATCATTGCATAACCCATGTAATAAAAATGGGATTCTTAAACATCGTGACATTATAAAAAATTTCATATAAGATAAAGGAATTCATAAAAATAATTCCATCACAACATAATCAAATCAATTTAATAATAGGGATATAAATAGAACCCTTTATTATCTTATATGGAAAATAATTTTGATAAAACATTTGAACTCCATTCTTGAGGAAAATATCCTTTCTACTTCAAAAACACTTCTCCTTTCTTAACATGTCATACAATTCTAAACTGAAAGAAGTTGATTAAAAATAAACTTGAAACCTTGTAAAGGAAGCTTCTTGGAAATAATGTTTTAAAAATCCATTCATGTCGTATAAGTTAAAAAAAACATTCTTCTCGTACTTTTGTCGGAAAAGTCAAAAAGTACCTCATACGAAAAACGAAAAAAGATTCCTTTCATATCTTTTACTAAAAACTCACCAAAGGGTAAAATTTCATTTAAACAATTGTATATGGATGGAAATAACATTACATATTGAGGAAACATGGATGTGGATGATAAAATAGACCCCAGTAAATACTAAAGTATAAACAATCTTGGATAAAAATGAGATTGTGATATTTCCCTTACCTTAGGTCCGTTATGCTTTGTACGTGTCCGAACCTCCTGTATAATAATTTAAATAATGTTATTGACTTATTACAGAATCATAATTATTTTTATGATATCATATATGGTCATATTCTTAGCTTCTTAGTAGTAATATTTCATTGTTACTTGTTATTCGGGTGTTTATAACTTTTTGTTCTTATGCGTGTTTTGTCGAATAAATTCTTATTCTTCTATTTAGGTTATAGATACCTCATTTCTAGAATGGTATTAGTGTAATATATATCATATTAATTCATTGAATTCATTTATATAATCATTTTTAAATGAAGATCATGTAGAACGAGTCGCATCACATCGTGGAGATGGTATTCCGTACGTACGCATGAGTGATGATATCGTTCCTATGATCGTGGAATTTTATTGGAGTGTATGTATACTATTTCAGAATCCGTATCACTTTATAATAGTCATATATAGTAATTATTTTCACCATTATACCCATCCAAGTAAGGTGGTGTTGGAAAATAGATTACACGACGGCGTGGAGACGGTATTCCGTACGTACGCACGCGCGGTGATTTATTTTTCCGTAGGATGGATATATAGTGAAATAGGGTTGGTTCATACTTATAATAAAATATCAGTATATGAGTGATACTTATGTTATTACTTCATAATTAAACAACTAAATAAGAATAAGTGGAAGAAGAAATAAAGATGAAAGAATCGGTAACAGACATTACCTCTTCTTTGAAGTGCTTCTTTGAGACCTCCTTTTAGGGCACTAAAATAGGTCATTGAAGAAGACCAGAACCTCTAGGATGTTTCTAGGGAAGTGGAGAGAAGAAATTGGCAGGGGTTGGCCGAGTTTGAAGGCACAAAGTGGTGTGAGGAAGAGGGGGAGGAGGTGCCCTTTTATAAGGGAGGAGAGGGGCACCTTTGGAATAACTAAAAATATTATTTTATTATAAAGTGAAGTTCGGTTTTAAATAGCTCAAAATTGATTTATTTCGAGGATAAGGTGGGGATGGGTCTAAAGCCTCTCATCCAATAGAATTTAGACAAGTTTAGGTATCAATTTTAACCTTATCATTTAGATTTAAGTTTAAGTTAGATAATTTAATTTTTACTGTGTCTTCTTGTTTTCTTATACTATAAGGTTAACAAACTTACTATATCAATCCAAACGAACACCAAGTTGTTTATTATTAATATATATAACCTTATCTAAGTAATTTGGCCGAACCTTAGATTTTTAGGAATAAAATAACAATTAATAATATAATATTTGTTTTAAAAACTATTTTATATCAATTTTGACACTATTTAGTAATTGATTTTTGTGAAAATCATAACAGAATGATTAGTTCGAACCAAGTTAATTAAATCAATACTAACATGTCATATTAACCTATAAAATTAGTGTAATTCATAAAAAGTCTCGAATTACATTTATTTGGGTATTTATAACATCCATTATGTCAATATTTCATTAATAAGATAATTATTGTATCATCGTTGTGTCATAAATAAATTAAATTATTTAATGTATAAAATTTACAAATAAAATACCATTATGTAGGAAATATTTTTATCTTTCTAATGAATACTTATAGTTGAATTTATCTTATGTATTACCCCATCTTAAAAATGATTTACTTATTAAACTTTGATTTTAACTATTTAACCCTTCTTTAAATAAATTAATAATAAATGTCCTAATCTAATCCATGTGGGCCAAAATGTTCCTATTTTATTCCTATGGTTGTTTTTGGTCGAATTACACTTGTCCAATAGAATTAGGACATGTGTTAGGGTAATAATAATATCATTTTTACCCTTAATTACCCTATTTACTTTTAATCGTGGTAAAAAAAGTAAAAAGTTACTATTCACCAAAAAAAATATTTTCATCTCATTGAACCACATTTTACTTACTGACATCAGCCATGTCTCTCGGATTTTCGAAATTCCACTCACAGAAGCGGTAAAATTAAGTTTTATGAAAAATTCAGTTTTTTTAACTACCACTTAGTGGTTTCACTATTCATCAAAAATTGAATGTTTTCAGAAAAATACCAAAATTTCACCGTAGGCTAATTTCGATATTCCGAATCCAAAAATGAAGTCCATTTTGAAAAATAAAATTTATAAAATTTAAAAAAGTGGTTATTACTTTTCATAACGGGCAGTTTTATTAATATTTTAATAGCATATCATTGTTTAGTGAAACTCGGTATTGCGTACGACACAAACTATAAAGGAAGGCCGAGGTTTCATGTAATGCAAGCCAAGCCAGTGTTAGTGAAAGATTCCTTTAATTTATATAACATAAAAACAAAATATTTCACATAAAAGTCTCGGGTGTTACATAATCTATAATACCTAAGACCCTATGGTATTAGGTAAACATCGTATCTTGGACTATAACACAATGTGTACTCTAAAGATCCCTTATTTATCAGTATATTTAAAATTTCAATTTTGGAAGTTCATAATTTCATTTTAACAAAATAAAATTCATTTTTTAATTCCTAATAAATAGAACAACTTCAAATGATTTTTTCATATTCTATCAGAATTAGTGATTTTCTTGTGAATAGTATGAATAACTTATTTTATTAAAACTGTGAATTTTATGACATATCTAAGATGTTATAATAAAATTAAACTCATAAAATATTATATTGACAGAATATATAATTTTTATAAGTAAAATTATACATTTAAAAATTTTATTTGACTTATAAACCTATATTTGAAATTTTAAATCTTAAGTAACATTTTTTACCAAAATGACTTTAACGTATTATACATTAACTATTTTAAAATTAATTTA
Organism: Viscum album; assembly: GCA_963277665.1. Taxonomy (NCBI): domain Eukaryota; kingdom Viridiplantae; phylum Streptophyta; class Magnoliopsida; order Santalales; family Viscaceae; genus Viscum; species Viscum album. The sequence continues at coordinate 164,912,951 of OY728159.1, forward strand.
TCACTTATAAAAAATTAATCTTATATAATGGATTTAAAAAATATAATCAGTAGGTTCTAATTATATAAAATAGGCCATCTTATGCATAAAAATAATAATATGAGGACTAATTTTAATTACTCTAATAATGATAAGACCATTTTTCTCAAAGATTTGTTTTATTAAAATTGTATAATTTCAATTTAATAAAATAATAAAATCATTTAGAAGTAATAATTATAATATAATTGTTAAACATATATATAAATATATTAACAATCATTCAATTAGTAATTAATACTAAATATGACTTAGATCATTTAATAGTAAAACACAATTTTTCTACAAAATAATATTTACCAATATATTTTATTATTTATTTTGAAATTTAATCTTATAAAATATACAAATTGAGTTGTAATAAATAGATTCCAAATTTTGGTTCAGAACACCTAGTTTTTGGTATTATGGGTTACATTATATTTATAATAAAATTTAAATCACTTAGTTAAAAACATGTTACCAAGGTAAAAACCAAATTTGGAAAATGTAAAAATATCATGATAAAAAACAAAAATAAATGTGTCAGAATTATTTTTTTGAGGATTTATAATCCCTATAATAATCTAAACTAAATTATCTATAAATTTTGGAGTCATTTATCTTCAAATAGAGTAAATGTATCACTGAAAAGTACTGAGTATTCCCATAAGTACCCTTTTTTAAACGTATAAATGGGAATCACTTACCCTAATTCATACCACACATATACCTTCTAATTTATTATTAAAACAATGAAATTTTTTCTTCCTATAAACCCATTATATTTCCTTATTCTTATAGTCATTATTAGCTATTTTAAGGCCTTTATTTCGAAGGATATTTCTAATGGAAATCTCAAGAACACAATGTAACTACATTCTCCCTCTTCATTTATAATTTACATTACTTTTACCAACCCATTATATACATACCAATATAATTAAATATATGTCATTATTATTCTAATATCATATTATATGAATTTAATAACCATGATTTATTCTTATCAATCCATTAAGAATAAAACAAAAGTGTTTTTGGTGCGTGTACATGAACTGCCACTTTAAAGAATCAACATCTTCTATTTTTCCATACAATCTCCCATGATTATTTTATTGATTATATTTATATAATATAAATAGGATTATAAAATAAAAATTTACCATAAATCTTAATTTTTTCTCATTCTTTAAGAACTAAAAATTGTAACCACACATTTTGTGGATTACTAAATCCATCAACAAACGTATCTTTTTTTTCACTTAGTTTCTTTCTTATTTGTTAAAAAATAATTAAATATTTCTAAACACCTTAAAATTATATAAATAATTACCTTATTTTCAAATAATAATGGTATTATTTCCAAGAGGAATAAATTTCATAATCATAACCATCCATTAATTATATTATGTCCACATTTGGGTGAGTTTAACCACCTACTAGAACAATGATATAACATTTCACCAGGAATGAATATGGGAACATAAATTCTAATTCTATTATAATTTAATAAAAAACTGTTAATTAAATTATTTATTATATAATTTTTATTTAAATTATTTAACTTATTATTGAAATATCTTATTTGATAAGTAAAATTTATGAAATAAGCTAACACCTATTCCACTTTTAGAAAACTAAAAAAACATGGAATGAGATAATTAAATTAAAAAATAAACATAATTTATATATTAAAGTACCGTATATTATATAGGAATGATGAAATTTTGGATAATTTCAAAGAACAACAACATTTTTTATGAAACTTTTACAATCGATCAAACTATAAACACCTGATGTGGGTAAATAGGAAAACTTGTATTCATATGGGTAATGAATGTATATGGAGAGTATAATTGAAAATAGATTTGAGTAAGGTTACGATTTAGGTGTGTAATATATATATTTATGTAATATATGAGGTTATATTATGCACTTGTAATTCAAGATAATAGGAAAGGTTTTTTCATCACAAATACGTCTCTTTAAGAGATATTTTGTATTTTTAAAATAATATCCTTTTATGAAATGCATATAATGCTTATTTGAAATTTTATATATTGAAATGAAATTATTCATATGACTTTAATATCAATTTTAAACCCACTACACTATATTTATAGTTAGGTTTCCCATATCAATTTTAAATCTTTGGGACTCATGTTATATTCACAACCTATTTACTTCTTAGTGGAACATACATTTCCATGTAAGTATTTTTACCACAGTAATCATGATATTTAAGGGATTTAAACATCTATGTTGTTATACCTCACTCATACTATTTTGAATCATAATTTAACAAAATGTTTGTAAAACTAAAATTTTTTTATTGTGGAAACAACCACGATATGTTTTGTTAAAGTAAAAGTGTGTGTACATTCCCAAAGAATACATATCTATTTGGATATTGGAAATTGGATGCGGTTGTGGAATAAATTCACCTACTAGTATTCATCCAAAAAATTATTGGTTGATAATTTACTGAAACATCACTCTTATTCACAAGTATTTTCACTAATACTTCATGCATGTCTATAACTCCCGTAAGATATACTTTGGAGTACTCACACGCTCTTTATAAATTGTGGTGGGAGATTTTCCCCACCATTACATTTGTCTCTTATCAATAAAAACAATTGAACCCAATTACAATATTGCATAGATAAAATACCACATTGAATGTACCCTCACCTCTCTATTTATATGACAAAGGTACTTCTTGTTACATTCAAAAATACCATAGATCTTTTTAAGTTGACTAAGGGATGTACTCATAGACATAGACATTATTATATTGAGTGAGGAAGTATTTATTTTATATATTTCTAATTGTATGGATAAAAATGTCTTTATTTATATATAGTTCCTTATGGAATGATATTAATGGTCTTGTCGAATCTTATGGTGAACGTATTGGACATAATCAGGTGACAAGTGGGGCTTTAAATTATATAGCTCCTCGACGCATCGATATGTCTCTTGGGAAAAAACATCTTAGGTTTTTGTGTATACCTCTCCCTATACAAGTATAGTGTTTTGCATAAAGTCCTTGATAGTATGTTTTGATGTTTGATATTTTGAATTATATCATAATGAGTTCAATTATTTTTATTATTATCCATGTTTTCATTTCTTTTTATGGATATAAAATGCCCTCAATTTCATTAGATTATGGATTCATGGTTTTTATTTACTTATTTCATATAACTTATGTAATCTTTATATTATGATGGATTCCACTATATGATACTCCTTACTGAGCATCTAGTCTACCCTTATTTTTTTATTTTACCTATGAAACCTATAGTAGAACAATGTGTAATTTCAAGGATATAATGGAAGGGATAATAATGTTATCATAATGTGTTCATGTTTTTTCTTATGTTTTCAAGATTATTGTATGTATATATCTAGTATTCTAGGACTACTAAAATTTCAATACCTAGTAACTATTTTATTTTGATCAAATAATGTGATATAACTGTTGTATTTGTGTTTTTGGATTCTAGGATATTAAATTTGGTATTAGATGAAGTTTAGTTGGAAACTTGTGGACTAAATTTAGAAGAACCGAGTTAGATAACACTATATCTATGAAAACTATCTAGATTCCTAGGGAATTATCTTGAAATAATAAGAGGATTTTTTATATAATCAAATAACATTAGTTAATTATTTTTATGCCATTGTAGAAAGATGGAAAGTAACAGGAAGAATGACAAAAACATATTAACAATGATTGTCAACGCAGCGATGTTCCCCTGAATATGTTAATGAATATGGATTTGAGACTATAAAGTTAATATCAATTTATGGACAATTGTACCAGATTACAACAAATTATATTACCTTTATAGAGATACCTTCTAATCCAAAACATGGTGTACCTATATTGGACCGGTTCATGTATAAACAACCACCATCATTCAATGGAAATAATAATACATTGGTATTTGAACAATGGATCAAGTTACTAGGGAATATATTTATCACCTTGAGAAGTATGGAAAATGAAAATTCATAATGTAGGTTTATCATCTATAGGGATATAGGGTTCAATGTTTTTCACTAATTCAAAAAAAATGAGGAAGATGATATAAAGCACATGGAATAAGAAACTTTTAAGGTTGTATTATATGAAAAATAGTCTCCTCGTGAGAAAAGAGTATAAATGGAAAGGTAATTCTACAATATTATAAAAAAGGAGGTGGAAAATGTTTCTATGTATAATTTTAACTTTAAACGGTTAGATAGACATTTTATGGACTATGTATATAGACTAGAGATCAATAATGGTTATTACATTGATGGGTTAAATTTAAGCCTTTGAAGGGAATTGGTATCTCAGTCCTTTTAATAATGTAATTATATAGTCTCATGTGTTACTAAGATAGGAAAAGAGTTATCTAGGATATATGTGTTCAAGGTAAATTGGGATAATAAGTGGTCAGTTGAGCAGCTTGGGAAGAATATTTTTTAAAAGTGGAATAAATGATGGGGTGGGATTCCCCACATGTGATATTTTTTTGGAAGAAACACCCAAGGGATTATAGAAAGGGAACCAAAGGTTTTTAAAAATATAGAGAAAAATTACATCAATCTCAAAAAATCAAATGCATGGAAGAACATATTGATTTTCAATTGATTAATTGTAAGAAAAAGGGATACTATCCAAATCAGTTTCCCAAATTTCAAAGGAAAATACCTCAAAAAAGACTGAGGGTGTAACACCCAAAGATTTCATAGTGTGTTATTTCTTCAAAATAATTCAATAACTTGCACTACACGCAACACCGAGTTCAATCACACCATGAATTACAAAAAACAAAGCCATTAAAAAGAGTTTATTAATAGTATTATCTAAATTTTAAACTTTATATAATCCTTATAATTTTAGAATCCATATTATGAGTTTCTTAGATATAATGCAAGAAAAAATTCATTTTCAGTATTGCACTTTTATCAACTTTTAATAGTGAACCCTTTTTAAATACAATATTTTAAACTTTTTGACTAAATGGGGACATCAAAAATTTAAAATGAAACATCCCAAGCTTCCACAGCACACTTTCTTTGAATAATACAGTAGCATGTGTTGTACGCAACCTTGAGTTTTAACACACACCACAACCAATCAAACTAGCCGTTATGAATAGTAATACCTACTTTTTGAGATTATATATATTTTATATTTTAAAATGGACTTCATTTTTGGATTCGGAATATCGAATTTAGCCTAAGGTGAAATTTTGGTACATTTCGGATAACTTTCATATTTTGATGAATAGTGAAAATTACTAAATTTTAATTAAAAACAACTTTTTTAATAAAAATAATTAATATTTATAAATTATGAATTTGAGTGGTTTTAAAGTATATTTAGAATATATTTTTACCATTTAATATAATATTGGTCATTGGACATAATTTTACAATTAAACCGAACATAAACAAGTGTCAATCTTTTGATAGTTATTATGTCTTAAAAACACGCTTTTTGTTTTGACAACGGGTATTAATTTTAAATTGATTTCTGCCACTTCCGTGTTTTGAATTTAGGAAAATGGATTCCATATTTGGAATCAGGATGTTCAAATTGTGTAAATAGGTAACTTTTATTTTTAGACATTTTGAATAATTACTGCGGTAAATATTTTATTTACCATGGTTAAGGGTAAATCCGGTAAATAAGGGTTAAAAAATAATATTATAATAATACTAAATTACCCTAAAACGTGTCTTAACCCTATTGGTTGATACATGGTCGACCATGGGCATCTTTGGGTCTATTTTGGGACCCCATGGATCCACTTGTAAGTGATAATGACACTTTATTTTAATTAAGTTAAAATGAATACAAAAATGGCACAAGCATATATCTTTTAGAAAAACAATTGTTACATAGGGTTATATATGTTGGATTTTAGATTATAAATAGTCATTAGAAAGATAAAACGATTTCCTACATAATTATATTTTATTTATAATTTTTAGAAATTAAATAATTTATTTTATTTATGACACAATGATGATGCAGTAATTACTATAATAGTGAAAAATTAAAATAATTGATATTATAAATACCCAAATAAATATAATATGAAACTTTTAATGAATTAAACTAATTTTCTAGGATAATATGATATATTATGATTGATTTAATTGACTTTGGTCGAAGTAATGAATCTGTTATGAGTTTCACAAAAATCAACTATTGAATAGTGTCAAAATTGACATAAAAGAGTTCTTAAAACAAATATTATATTATTAATTGATATTAAATTCTTAAAAATCTAAGGTTCGGCCCAGAGACTTATATCATGATAGGTTCAACATTAGGGGACCACTTGGGGGTCTCTTGGATGTATATAGTAAGTTTATTAACCATATTATATAAAAATACAAAGAGACATTGTAAAAGTGAAACTAATTAACTTAGAGTTAATACTTAAAGATAAGGTTAATATAAGTACCCCAACCTGTCTAAATTCTATTGGTTGAGTTTTTTTCGACCCATCCCCACCTTAACCTTTGAATAGTAAACTTTGGATCCATTGGAAACCGATTATGAATTTATTATAAATTAATATTTCTAGCTTTTCCAAAGGTGCCCCTCACCCCTCTTATAAAAGGGCACTCCTCCTTCTCATTTCTCCACACCTTCCAAGCATTTTGGTTCGGCCAAACTCTGCCCAAATACTCTCCCAACTTCCTTCACTACAACCTAGAGGCCTTAGTTTGATCAGAAAGCCAACCTAAGGAGCCCTTTTGATCAAATCAAAAGGAAGAACCTGAAGAAGAGGTAATGATTTCACCACCCTTTTTCCAAGTTCCTTCTTCTTCCACTTCTTCTTACTTTGTTGTTACCATTATAAAATAATAAATCCATTATCATATATATATTGTGATGTTATCATAAATATGGTACAACCATATTCAGTATTCTATCCACCCTTTGAATAACATGTCACCATACGTGCGTACGTACGGCTTACCGTCTCCACGTCGTGGTGTAATTGTTATTCAATATATTATTATTTGGATGGGTATAATAATGATGTGTAACTCATGTAAATATTAAATATAACATGTTAGTGATTCTGTATATATTATATACCATTCATTTATATATTATTTTAATATCAAAAGAATGATATTGTCGCTCGTACGTACGTACGGACTACCGTCTCCATGAACGCGATGAGATTCATTCTCCATCATATCCATTCAAGTATAATTATCATTTGATGATTTAAAAATGATGTTTAAGGACTTTATATCATTCTGGATATGAATAATATACAACCTATCCATTACAAACATGGCTTACGTAATAAAACATATAAAAGAAAACGAGTAAGTTAACACCCGAAACAACGATAATACTAAGACATTATTAACAAAGAAAAGTTAAAAGATCATATATGATATGATATTAATATATATGATTCTTGTATAATTTAATAAAAATTATTTCAATATTATACAGGAGGTTAACCTACCCCAACCAAGTAAAAGTACAAGGTAAGGGATTTTCTTATCTCACTTTCAATTCCGTGAGATTTCCATTGTTCGCCACTAAATTATTGAAAGTGTTGTATTGTGTACTGCCATTTGATATATATTATCATGATTCTATTTATATTCATTTTATTCTGTAAATCATTTGGTGGTTATTAACTTTTGGCCATACGACTCAGTTGATTAACGTGGTAAGGGGTTTTCATCTCACTCTTTATTTCCATGAGATTCATGCCATATTTCCACTATTATCTTTTGTGTGGTGTATGTACTGCCCACAATTGTATTCTTTGTGTAATACACTTTACCTTATGTGTATTTACATTTTCATTGTATGATACCTCTTTCATGGGTTGTATGTTTCATAAGTTACCAAATTGATAAGGGTTTACTTCACAATCTCTTTAATATCCGAGGTTGTCTTTACGTAAGTATCTACAGGAACATATTTACTATCCATGTCCATATTTCATAAAAGAGTTTTCAAAGGGATTATTTCTAAGGGAACTTTTACTAAAACATCATTTTAAATATTTTAAATATTTATTCTTCTAAATCATCCTCATTTATGTCCACGTTTTCAAAATGGTTTATAAGGATTTATTTATATGAAAATGAATGTTTTAAAAGTGTTAATTCCATTCAAAAGTTTCAAAGTGGTATGGGACACTTTGATTCAAAAATGTATTTAAATGCCTTACTTTATAAATTGTGTAACATTAAAATGTTTTCATGAAAAATGGATATTTCTCTCAATAATTTTTAAAAACACATTTTCATCTATGTCAACATCCTTTGATGGATTTTAAGATTATTTGAAGTTGATTTATTATGATATAAAACTTCCATAGTGTAATGAAGTTTTGTGATATGTTTGACTGTAGATGTGTCATTTATATAGCATTCATGGTTTATGAGTAATGTATTTACATTTCGTATGCTAGTTCTAATAAGAATGTTTATGTTATATTTCAACCTTTACTTCATATGAATGTATTGGAAAAGTATGTTCCAGGTTGGGGACTGGTTAAAGTAAGCCCTCCAGGTTAGGGACTGGTAAAAGTAAGCCCTCCGGTTTGGTGTCCGGTTATTAGAGGCACTCCGGGTTGGTGTCTGGTTATTAGAGGCACTCCGGGTTGGTGTCCGGTTATTAGTGGAACTCCGGGTTGGTGTCCGGTTATTAGAGGCACTCTGGGTTGGTGTCCGGTTATTAGAGGCACTCCGGGATGGGTTCCGGTTATAGTTAGCCCCAAGGTCTTGGGATGAGGCCTTGAAAAGAAATTAAAGTTTAGCATTACGCATTCCATCATTATGAAAGGGGTTATTGATTTTGCATGTGATTATTCGATTAGTAGAATATCCATGTGAATAAGTAAATGGCATTATTTCATTTTACTTTTGTCATACTATGTTGAAGTTCAAGTTTAAAAGGCTTTTGTTTTAGTAATGCATTGCCTTAAATGTTTATTCTTATTTTGAATGTTCCGCTATATTGTTATCCTTACTGGGCATTTGAGCTCACCCCTTTTCTATGTTTTATTTTCCCCAGGATGTGAATATGTAAGTTATGAAGGACCTGCAGGGATATTATGAGGGGATAATAGTGTGGACTGTGGAGACATTAAGTTTTTGTAGTAGTTTTTCATTTTATGATGTACTGTAAAACTTATTAATATATCTAGTGTTTCCAAGGCTACTAAACCAATCGGTCTTTCGAGATTTGATCTTTCTTGTGATCATGCCAATGTTATTTAATAATGCACCGACTCTGGGTAACTAGGGTCGGGGCGTTACAATTGGTATCAGAGGAAGTTTAGTACAAACCTTGGAAGCTAGATTTAGATAAACTCTGATTAGAGCACGTAGACCTAAGATGAACTTTGAGGATTAGTATAGAAGAACTTCCTAGAATTTTGGTATTGTAGAGATTTTGTGAGTTTTCCGAGCAATACATCCATTTCTGGATACGAGCAGGTAGAGACGGCTCTGGCACAGATGTACCTAGGGGTAAAACCCGAAAATTCCTCTTTGAGCTAGACTCGAACGGGAACTGGTGCACGACAACGGGCCTTTCTGCACTCTTGGTTACGACACTCCCGGGGGATATGCTTAGGATAACTCTCATTTTCCTTACAAATCATTATGAAGGGTTTATGAGTATATACTTCCTCAAAGGAGACATTTTTATGATTATGGATTATATCCATAAACTATTTAATTTATTTTATGTGTTTTACAAGTTTGGGATTAGGTATTGTTATTCATAAACTAATCTAATGTATGCCATTGTTTAGAAATGGCGCCCAGTAGAAGGAATGAGAACTCTAGCAATGCATATGTTCTAAAGGGAAAGAAGGATCATATATTTTATGTTCTTAAGCTAGAATTTACAAGAGAAATAGTCTCGCATGTATTATCATCATATGAAAAATAATATCATATGTTGATAAGATAAGTAAAGAGTTTACTGAGTCCTATGGCTTTGAAGGGAAGCAAGAGAAGAAAAGGATGGAAGAGAGAAAGATGGATAAAGGTAAGAGGGAAAAGAATAATTTTCCCATATGTGGTAACTATGGAAAGAAACACCCTAGAACTTGCCTGAAAGGAATGGGAGTTAGTTATAAGTGTGGAGGAAAAGGGCACAAAGTACGTGGCTGCAAGGGTAAGAAAATGGTTTCAAATGTACAATGCTTCATTTGCAAGGAGTTTGGACACTACGCGAACCTATGCCCCAGTCATCAGACTATGCCGCAAATGATGTTATTGGATAATAATCAAGTTATGATACTACCACAGATAAAGAGGAATGATTAGAGTTCTTATTTTGATTATGTCATTTGAGTGTTGTATCAACAATGTACTTGTTATAATAATTATGAAGTATATAAGGATTGTACTGCAGTACTTTTTTATTAAGGACTTGAGATTGTGTGGAACAAAGAAAAGTGACTCAATAACAGGTTAAATTTTTGGAAAATATATGGTTGAGAGAAAGATAAACCATAATATGGTTCTGATACCGAGGTAGTGATTTTAGAATAATACATGATTGATTTGGATAAATTATATTGGATATTCTTGACTACCTTGAAGCTGATTAATGATTTGTATATTCCATCATTATTGGGATTTAAAACATTTTTGGATTGATGAAGTATATCCAGCATTCTATATGGAATAAGGGAGCATGGATGTAACCAATAAGTATTATGGTAATTTAGGATGTTTCAGTGTTTTAAAAGAATACATGATGAAGGTATTCATATGCTATTACGGGGTAAAAAGGATATACATTAAGTTTACCTTCCTTATAAATATTGGACTGTGAGTTTGGACAGAAGTATTTTGGATAAATTCTAGTTTGAGATTAATTTTTGATTACCATAAAAGGACAACCCAGAGGTCGGGCGACAACCCGTCGCGACCGGTAAGGCCGCAAGACTTCAACCCGCAACCGAAGGGCGACAAGGGTGTATCACCTACCACTATCCCATGAGATGTCCTGGATTAAATAAAGTAGTTTTTTTTAAAAGATCTGGTAGATGAATTATAAATTCGTTGATTTTGGAACCCTCTATGAATAGTATAAATAGAATTTTTTTTACGAGTGAATGATGAGTTTTAGGTAGAAATTTATTAATGGATAAAACTCTAATTATAAAGTAATTATATCTCCTTATGATCTTAGCCAATCTCATAAATAAATTCCTCATCATTAAGAAAAGGAACTTAGAACAAAAATGTTGTCCTAGATGGTACCTTAAATCATCACTAATTTATGGATTTCGGATTGTTAGCCTTTTCATAGCCATGTTCTCTACCACTCTCCATCAGATAACTGATGGTTAGATTTTTCTTCCATATCCATATTTTCCTACATGGAACCCTAGTATGTGTTATTTTCGGTAATCTTCATACTTTCCACTCTTTATTTAAAATAGAGGCCTCATTAATTCATTTTTCGATGTGGAATTTCAACTAAGATATTTTGAAACGTCAAAAATGTGTTATCCTAATACCCTATGTTTTGTTGAACCGATGGTATTTCAAATCATCATAGATTGATGAATTTAAGGACCTCAATTTTATACTTGTTTGTGATTGATGACCTCAACCAGTACCTATAAATATTTACGTTTTTCCTCCAATTATATGTCTCTAAATGCAACCAATGTTCTCCTAATCGAGATCATAATTTGGTGGTGACCCTTTCATTTCTCTTTTCCTCATATTAAGACTAAATTTTAGTAACCCAATTTCCGATGTGGGTTTTCCCACAAATATATTTTCTATTTTCAACCTTTTATTTTCGAAGAACAATTTCAAATTGAGAGGACACAATTTATGGAAGGAGGGGAGAATGTAACACCCCAAGATTTCATAGTGTGTTATTTCTTCAAAATAATTCAATAACTTGCACTACACGCAACACAGAGTTCAATCACACCATGACTTACAAAAAAAAATCCATTCAAAAGAGGTTATTAATAGTATTATCTAAATTTTAAACTTTATATAATCCTTATAATTTTAGAATCCATATTATGAGTTTCTTAGATATAATGCAAGAACAAATTCATTTTCAGTATTGCACTTTTATCAACTTTTAATAGTGAACCCTTTTTAAATACAATATTTTAAACTTTTTTACTAAATGGGGACATCAAAAATTTAAAATGAAACATCCCAATCTCCCACGGTACACTTTCTTTGAATAATACAGTAGCGTGTGTTGTACGCAACCTTGAGTTTTAACACACACCACAACCAATCAAACTAGCCATTATGAATAGTAATACCTAATTTTTGAGATTATATATATTTTATATTTTAAAATGGACTTCATTTTTGGATTCGGAATATCGAATTTAGCCTAAGGTGAAATTTTGGTACATTTCAGATAACTTTCATATTTTGATGAATAGTGAAAATTACTAAATTTTAATTAAAAACAACTTTTTTAATCAAAATAATTAATATTTATAAATTATGAATTTGAGTGGTTTTAAAGTATATTTAGAATATATTTTTACCGTTTAATATAATGTTGGTCATTGGACATAATTTTACAATTAAACCGAACATAAACAAGTGTCAATCTTTTGATAGTTATTAGCTCTTAAAAACACGCTTTTTGTTTTGACAGCGGGTATTAATTTTAAATTAATTTCTGCCACTTCTGTGTTTTGAATTTAGGAAAATGGATTCCATATTTGGAATCAGGATGTTCAAATTTTTTAAATAGGTAACTTTTATTTTTAGACATTTTGAATAATTACTGCGGTAAATATTTTATTTACCATGGTTAAGGGTAAATCCGGTAAATAAGGGTTATAAAATAATATTATAATAATACTAAATTACCCTAAAACGTGTCTTAACCCTATTGGTTGATACATGGTCGACCATGGGCATCTTTGGGTCGATTTTGGGACCCCATGGATCCACTTGTAAGTGATAATGACACTTTATTTTAATTAAGTTAAAATGAATACAAAAATGGCACAAGCATATATCTTTTAGAAAAACAATTTTTACATAGGGTTATATATGTTGGATTTTAGATTATAAATATTAATTAGAAATATAAAAATATTTCCTACATAATGATATTTTATTTATAATTTTTAGACATTAAATATGTTATTTTATTTATGACACAATGATGATGCAGTAATTACTATAATAGTGAAAAATTAAAATAATTGATATTATAAATACCCAAATAAATATAATATGAAACTTTTAATGAATTAAACTAATTTTTTAGGATAATATGATATATTAGTATTGATTTAATGTACTTTGGTCGAAGTAATCAATCTGTTATGAGTTTCACAAAAATCAACTATTGAATAGTGTCAAAATTGACATAAAAGAGTTCTTAAAAAAATATTATATTATTAATTGATATTAAATTCCTAAAAATCTAAGGTTCGGCCAAGAGACTTATATAATGATAGGTTCAACCTTGAGGGACCACTTGGGGGTCGCGTGGATGTATATAGTATGTTTATTAACCATATTATATAAAAATACAAAGAGACATTGTAAAAGTGAAACTAATTAACTTAGAGTTAATACTTAAAGATAAGGTTAATATAAGTACCCCAACCTGTCTAAATTCTATTGGTTGAGTTGTTTTCGACCCATCCCCACATTAACCTTCGAATAGTCAACTTTGGAGCCATTGGAAACCGATTATGAATTTATTATAAATTAATATTTCTAGCTTTTCCAAAGGTGCCCCTCACCCCTCTTATAAAAGGGCACTCCTCCTTATCATTTCTTCACACCTTCAAAGCCTTTTGGTTCAGCCAAACTCTTCCCAAATACTCTCCCAACTTCCCTCACTACAACCTAGAGGCCTTAGTTGGATCAGAAAGCCAACCTAAGGAGCCCTTTTGATCAAATCAAAAGGAAGAACCCGAAGAAGAGGTAATGATTTCACCACACTTTTTCCAAGTTCCTTCTTCTTCCACTTATTCTTACTTTGTTCTTACCATTCTAAAATAATAAATCCAGTATCATATATATACTGTGATGTTATTATAAATATGGTACAACCATATTCAGTATTCTATCCACCCTTTGAATAACATGTCACCATACGTGCGTACGTACGGCTTACCGTCTCCACGTCGTGGTGTAATTGTTATTCAATATATTATTATTTTGATGGGTATAATAATGATGTGTAACTCATTTAAATAATAAATATAACATGTTATTGATTCTGTATATATGATTTACCATTCATTTATATATTATTTTAATATCAAAAGAATGATATTGTCGCTCGTGCGTACGTACGGACTACCGTCTCCACGAACGCGATGAGATTCATTCTCCATCATATCCATTCAAGTATAATTATCATTTTCTGATTTAAAAATGATGTTTAAATACTTGATATCATTCTGGATATGAATAATATACATCCTATCCATTACAAACATGGCTTACGTAATAAAACATATAAAAGAAAACGAGTAAGTTAACACCCGAAACAACGATAATACTAAGACATTATTAACAAAGAAAAGTTAAAAGATCATATATGATATGATATTAATATATATGATTCTTGTATAATTTAATAAAAATTATTTCAATATTATACAGGAGGTTAACCTACCCCAACCAAGTAAAAGTACAAGGTAAGGGATTTTCTTATCTCACTTTCAATTCCGTGAGATTTCAATTGTTCGCGACTAAATTATTGAAAGTGTTGTATTGTGTACTGCCATTTGATATATATTATCATGATTCTCTTTATATTCATTTTATTCTGTAAATCATTTGGTGGTTATTAACTTTTGGCCATACGACTCAGTTGATTAATATGGTAAGGGGTTTTCATCTCACTCTTTATTTCCGTGAGATTCATGCCATATTTCCACTATTATCTTTTGTGTGGTGTATTTACTACCCACAATTGTATTCTTTATGTAATACACTTTACCTTATGTGTATTTACATTTTCATTGTATGTTACCTCTTTCATGGGTTGTATGTTTCATAAGTTACCAAATTGATAAGGGTTTACTTCACAATCTCTTTAATATCCGAGGTTGTCTTTACGTAAGTATCTACAGGGACATATTTACTATCCATGTCCATATTTCATAAAAGAGTTTTCAAAGGGATTATTTCTAAGGGAACTTTTACTAAAACATCATTTTAAATATTTTAAATATTTATTCTTCTAAATCATCCTCATTTATGTCCACGTTTTCAAAATGGTTTATAAGGATTTATTTATATGAAAATGAATGTTTTAAAAGTGTTAATTCCATTCAAAAGTTTCAAAGTGGTATGGGACACTTTGATTCAAAAATGTATTTAAATGCCTTACTTTATAAATTGTGTAACATTATAATGTTTTCATGAAAAAGGGATATTTCTATCAATAATTTTTAAAAACACATTTTCATCTATGTCAACATCCTTTGATGGATTTTAAGATTATTTGATGTTGATTTATTATGATATAAAACTTCCATAGTGTAATGAAGTTTTGTGATATATTTGGCTGTAGATGTGTCATTTATATATCATTCATGGTTTATGAGTAAAGTATTGACATTTCGTATGCAGGTTCCAATAAGAATGTTTATGTTATATTTCAACCTTTACTTCATATGAATGTGTTGGAAAAGTATGTTCCAGGTTGGGGACTGGTTAAAGTAAGCCCTCCAGGTTAGGGACTGGTAAAAGTAAGCCCTCCGGTTTGGTGTCCGGTTATTAGAGGCACTCCGGGTTGGTGTCTGGTTATTAGAGGCACTCTGGGTTGGTGTCCGGTTATTAGAGGCACTCCGGGTTGGTGTCCGGTTATTAGAGGCACTCCGGGTTGGTGTCCAGTTATTAGAGGCACTGCGGGTTGGGTTCCAGTTACAGTTAGCCCCAAGGTCTTGGGATGAGGCCTTGAAATGAAATTAAAGTTTAGCATTATGCATTCCATCATTATGAAAGTGGTTATTGATTTTGCATGTGATTATTCGATTAGTAGAATATCCATGTGAATAAGTAAATGGAATTATTTCATTTTACTTTTGCCATACTATGTTGAAGTTCAAGTTTAAAAGGATTTTGTTTTAGTAATGCATTGCCTTAAATGTTTATGCTTATTTTGAATGTTCCGCTATATTGTTATCCTTACTGGGTATTTGAGCTCACCCCTTTTCTATGTTTTATTTTTCCCAGGATGTGAAGAAGTAAGTTATGAATGACCTGCAGGGATATTATGAGGGGATAATAGTGTGGACTGTGGAGACATTATGTTGTTGTAGTAGTTTTTCATTTTATGATGTAATGTAAAACTTATGAATATATCTAGTGTTTCCAAGGCTACTAAACCAATCGGTCTTTCGAGATTTGATCTTTCTTGTGATCATGCCAATGTTATTTAATAATGCACCGACTCTGGGTAACTAGGGTCGGGGCGTTACAGAGGGAGAAAGGAAAAGCTTATGTGGTTACCATATCTGAATTATAAGTTCCAAATTATGTGTCAACATTTAATTTTCTAACACCCCAATATTTAAATAAACACTATTTTCGGTAGAGTATACAACATACAACACTGATCTTAAACGAACTATGAAATATTATTATTTAAAAATGTCTGTTATAACATAGAAGTTGAATTGGTGGGAATTAATGATATTTAAAAAAATTATGAAAGATATATAATGTACCTACACATAACAAATTCAATGAATAATTCTCACTAAATAATTACTCAATTTTCTATAGAGTTATTTTATGTTTTAGAAATACATTTTCATCAAAATTATATTTTTAATTCCATTTATGATAAATTATTATAATAATTTTATAAATATTATATACATATTATATTATAAAACTAATATTTTTTTTGAAATAGACATATGAAAATCTTCATATGGTGAAATTATCATATTTTTCGAAAAAGATTGATTTCCTAGCGAATAGTGAATAATGTTGATTTTTATTTAAAACTATATTTTTTATCTAGGATTTTTCAAATTTATATTAAAAAAGTGATTCCAAAGTAAATAATATTCTATAATATTATTTATAATACAATTTTACTCTTTGAAATGAAATTCATTATTATTTTAGTAGAAAACCAGTTTTTACATAAAAAGTCATTATTCCAAAAAAACTAATTTTCATCAATTTTTGCGGGTTTAATTTTAAAATAAATTATTCCATTTCGGTGAATTGAATTTTGATAAATGTATTCCATATTCTGAATAAGTGTTTCATTTTTTTTAATAATTCTCTTTTAATTTCTGGAATTATGAATAGTAATCTTAGTAATTTTTGTTACTACGATAAAGAGTAAATCAAGTTATTGGTATTAAAAATAAAATCATATGGACACATAAATGACCCTAAAACATGAATTGATTTAATTGTATCAGTATATAAAATCCCTAATAATAATAAGACAGATATATATCCTTTTTCCCATTTGTCCAAGATTTTGACCTTCATATTATTTTACTTAAAGTACAGTCCAAAATGCCATTCTCTTTGTTTTGTTATCTTTAAAATTTGGAAATAAGGATAAATATGCACATGATCAATTCTAAATATTAATTATAAATAAAAAGTAATTTTCAATCATGGAAATTTATTTCTAATTTTTATATATTAAATAATTACCTTAAATGCATGTGCAACACCAACATATCATTTATTTATTAAATATAAAATTAAAATAAATGATATTACGAATACTAAAAGAATATAATTTGAATGAATTATTTTGTCCCACGAATTTTAAAGATCTATATGAAATATTATGAAGGTTTGAAAGGATTAAAATCTAGTTATACCTTTTCCTTGATGCATATAAATTCATGTGAAACACATAGTGTCAAAAATGACATTAATGATATTTTATTATAAATAATATTTTATTTAATGATTTAAAATTCATAAAATATTAGATTCAATAAAATTAACAGTATATTGTTATAAACATCTACCATTGTCTATTTATGAGTCTTTTTGTAATTTTATTGTAAAATTATTAATCTTTAAATCAAAGAAAACATTAATATTATGATAATTGCCAAAAGGGTTAACGAGGGTTAAAACTAAAAGATAAGGGTCAAAACATACCAAAAAATATCAAAATAATATTTAATGAGATTATATAATATTAAAATCCTATTATATTCTAATTATATTAATTTGGAGACATTTAGGAATGATAAATAATTTATATTAATTTGATTCCTCAGGAAATTCAAAGAATTCCCCTCCGATAAATTATAAAATGACACCCCTTATCTCAATTATTAACACCACATTGAGCCATATAGCTATAAAAAACTGAATTATTTATATTATAAACACTATTATAAAAATTATATGGATTATGGTCCTTCCAAAAGAGTCTCCCTAGGTCCCTTAAAAAGAGAACTAATGTAAGTCTACTGATGAAGAGGTAATTGTCTTTACCGTTCCCTTAAAGTATATTTATTCTTATAATTCCTCTTATAGTGTTGTAACAAAATAAAAATAATAACAATAGTATCACAAAAATAAATATATGTTATTATTATTATGGAAAACCATATTCTATCTCTTCTCTATTCTATGTATAGTGAAAACACTGCTTGTGGATTCATGCGACTTACTATCTCCATGAAGTAGTGTAATTCGTTTTTCTTCACCATTTAAATTGGATTGTTATAAATATGTAACTAATTAATATATATGATATTTGGGAAATATATATTATTATTTAATTATAATATCATAGATAACTTATTACCTTCCAATCTATTGGAATATGATAACATCGTTCATGCTTATGTGTGAACTTCCACCTTCACGAAGCAAAGTGATCTGTTTTTCATTTACACTCACATAGATGGTAACAATGATATATTTAATAAATATATATGATATATATTATATAATAACGGTTCTTTAAATATTTATTATTTTTATCATTTCTTTCACTCCATCCATCTAAAAGTGAATGTAGCGCCTATGCATTTGCACGACCTACCGTCTTTAAGAATGTTGTAATTTATTTTTGTATCTCTATATTTGATGAATGACTCGAAATATATATACATTAAATTTATATGATATTTATTTAATTAATTTTTTTTGGGATGATGATACCATAATCAAAGTAAAAGTACCAGAACTATGGAATCAAAACAAACAAGGAAAATAAAGGACATGATAACCAAAATAATAATAATAATAATAAATGATTGATAATAACTGGGTGATAAAATGCTATATATGGATGATATATGAGATTATTTATATTTATATGGCTCTATTATGTACGTATAATAAATAAAAAATGATTATATAGGAGGTCAAATCAAGTTCAATTAAGAGGAAATGTAAGTTAATAGGTTTCTTAACTCAATATCCTTTCATAGGGTTATATCACTTCTTCATTGATTATGTCATTCCAAGATTATATGAGAATTACAATTTAATTGATATATGTATTAGTTTCACTTATATTGTGTGAAATTTCATTTTTTTCATGCATAATTACTTCATTGATCAATTATCACATCAATGGTATGACCATTGTAATGGATTTTGTCTCAATTTCCACTCTATTGAGACAAATTTTGCATAAAACACTTGTTTATTTTTATGTGTTGTATATTAATAAAAATTGAGGTATTTAAATCTAATATCCATTTATTTGTGATGATTATTGATTTGATTAAAGTTACTCTTTAAATAGGGATATTTCAATGAAAATTTGACTATATTTCTCTTCTTGACCTAGTATATTTTTCTTCAATATCCATGTTTTCCAAAATTATTTTAAACAAATCCTTTTTATTTTAATATATTATTTATAAATGATATTTTAACATATCATTATAATTTTATATGTTATTAAAGTAATAGTTCTATATTTTTACCAAAAGGGACAATTTTCATCCTTCATTACAAAAAATTCAAAATGAAATGATTTTTAACATATATGGTGTTAATAGTACTTTCTGCCTCCGTAAAACTTTTAAAACCTTCATATTATTATACAATATTTCAAATGTATTACAAATATTTTTTTTAATTTTTTTATTTTATTCTCTAAAAGAAGTTATTAATTTAAATACCTATAATTATGAAAAATTGAAGGTTATCTTTTTAATTTTGTATTTATTAAATTTCTCTTAAAACATTCACTTTCATTTGATCATTAAACATTAAATTTACCTTTAATATTTATATTACATTTATAATGAAGATAATTATTACCTAAACTATATACAATCTTTACATACACTTTTTTTACTTTGAAATTTATTTGATAGACTGGGGAATTATTGATAATATGTACTCTTCACATGATATGCAAATTTGTTGATAGGGCACATTATTCATATACTATATCAATTTTTCTATATATGAGTAATGCATTGGACATGAAGTTATGGGTGGGGCCCATAATTATATATCCTCTTAATGCGTTGACATGTCTCATTAGACAAATCATTAATCTAGCATTAAACGGGTCTTTACACATAGTTTTAAACTGTATTAGAACAAGGTGTTTCTGGTAAAGTTATCATGATTCCTAATATCATGACATACAAAATTAATAATTTTATTTAAAGTAAATTTAGTTATTATTATCGATGATATTACTACATTGATATTTTATATGGATTTATTTTTTTTCTCAATTTATTGATTACATGGAATGTGATTTCAGTTATTTACCTTATTGTATTGATTATGAATTATTTACTGGTGATAGCTTCTGATGTACATAAGAATTAATGAGCATTTATGTTCATGATATTTTTTATCATTCCCCATGTTATGAAGAATAAATCATTGAATTAGTTTCAAGTAAGAAAAATGTTTACTTTTTTCTATTTTTATATGTTGTTTTCCAATTTAAATCGGATATCATTTATGTATATGATTTTCCAAGAATACAAAACTAATCATTCCTTTATAATTAAACTCCTTATATCTATTCAATTGTAATAAAGTAGAAACTGGCTCTTGGTTACTAAATTTGGGGTTATTACTATTGGTATCAGAGTAAGTTTATTAAAAACCTTGGGAACTAGATTTTATATATTAATAGCTAATAAGAGAACAATGATAATCCCTTATAATATTTGAGAAATTTTTTTATTAGAGTGGTTTTAATTTATGAATCAATATTCCTGATGACTATAAGATAACTCTCTATGTTCCATTATTTAGTAATGATGTCTAACTGAATAAAGTGAATCAACACCCATAGATAATGTAGGGATTTCTCTATTGAAGAAACCAATATAGCTGCTATTGGAAATGAGAGGAATATTAGGTCAGTTGACTCAAGTTATGAAAAACAACCTTTCTCGTATGAGAAAACCATTGTCTTATAGTCTGATTCACCTATCTTGGATTTCTTCATGTGAAAAAAGACTCTATCTTTTAATGGAACCACTAATTCATTAGTAGTAGAGCAATGGATTAAATTTCTATAAAATATATTCCTAGATTTGGGATGTAATAAATGTGAGATGGTTATTATATAATTTTATTAATTTAATGGAGTTGTCGATCAATGGAAGTTGTTGACCCAGAACATAAACGAGGATTAAGAAATAGAAATTATGGATTGGAAAACTTTAAAAGTGATTTTATTTGATAAATATTTTACCTACATATAGTGAGCTAAAATTTAGAGTAAGTTATTCAGTTTATAACAAAAATAAGAAGATAGTGTGGTCAAGTATGAGGGTTACTTTACAAGACTATCTAGGCATTCTTTAGAATACATATTCAATATAAAAATAATTATTGAATAATTATTTTATGGGATTATGTCGGTACTACAAAGGGTACTAATTTCTTGTATTTTATAATTATATGATGATATGGAAACAAGTTTCATAAAGATGGTGAAAGAATTATCCAAGTCATATATTATCAAATAAAATCATGACAAGATTGAGATGACTAAGAGCCAAGGAAAAAATAAATGAGGTGAAAGAAAATAAGGGAAGTATATAAATTCCCACATGTGATGATTGTGGAAATAAACATTTTGTTATCTTCTTGAAGGTAATTTGATTTTTCCTCAATTGTGGAGAGAAAGGCAATAATTCCCATAGATGAAAGGGTAATAAAAAACCACTATTTTTAATTGTTTTAATTGTAAATATATATGGGGTTATTCTAAACAATGTAATATGAATCAATGGGGATTACCATAGAAGGAAACAAGGAGAAAATACCAATATTAAAATTTTACTACAATCAGAGTGGAATGATTAAGGTGCTTATGTATTTGGACTCAAGAATTATGTAGAGGTATTTTATCAATAATATTTTGGTAATAAGAATCATGAAACATATAAGTATTTTACTATATAATTATTTCATTAGTGATTTGAAATCAAATGTTTAATGTCACTATTTTATGGAAAACACGTGATTGGGGGAAAGATAGCCATTAATATGCACCTGATGTTTAAGTAATAATGTTTATATGGGATAAATATACAATCGATACTGATGAAGTAAATTAGATAGTATTGGTAACCTTTAAAATTATTATTGATTAATTAAAAAAGTAAATTATGAAATAATTTACTAAATTTTTAGATTTAAGGGATATAAGGAATAAGGATAGAGTTATTTTTATAGGAAACTATGTTTTCATTTAGACTTTTATTATTATTTAGGTTATTATTATTCTATTTTAATAGAATACATGATCGAGGTTTTCACATGTTTCATATATGACACTATGAGTTAATTTATGTTTCCTATGATCAAATGTTTTATCAAATATTTCATATTTTTTGGTTTTTAACTAAGTCAGAAATATTTTGAAGGAGTCTCAAGGATAACTATTTATAAAATGGTTTAAGTCAAAAAATTTAGGTTTTTATTGAATTTATTAGTGGATAACTTGTGCTAATAGTATTGGTTTTGTTAAATAAATATAAATATTTAATGAATTTCAATTTTTTACTAGATCTTATGATCCATAAAAAATTAATTTTAGTGCTTCAGGCATAAGAAATTTATCTTAAATATTCATAATTTAAAGAAAGAATGAAATAACACTATTAAAGAAAGTGGATTTCCTTATTTTCATTGTTTATATAGTAATGGAATTCCTAAAATATAGGAAAAGGTTATTGAAACAAAAAATTTAACCAGTTTTATGAAAGTATATTTCCTTATAATTGTATTAAACAGTATGCTGGAAATGCATATTCATAACTAGATCTATGAATAACAACCTGGTTTTTTTAGAGGAAGTTCCACTCAAACTGTAATTACCTTAGATCAAGAAATTAATAAGGATATAAAAAATAGGTTCATGGGTTATAACTTTACCATGAATCTTGAAATATAAAAATCCGATGATAAGGCAGAGTGGAGATTGATTATTAGAGTTATGAGGTGCATAGGATTCTTTAGATTAGTTATTTATCTATTTTTCAGATTCTTTGTATCACTATGGTTCTTAGTCACCTTCATTTTAAAAATCTATTGGTTCTTAATTTCGATAAGACTGTTAAAGAACGGGGAACCCATGTCCCCTACTATTTTTATTATTGTCCAAGATGCCTTGAATACATTTTTAAATAAGTGAAATAATAAGGGTAGAGTATGTTCCTTCTTTTGTATGCATAATATTATTAGGATTACTGACCTATTATTTGTCGATTATCATTTTGTTTTCACTAATGGATGTATTTGGTCTATTTAGGAACATAGTTGGATTCTTGAATGTTATATCAAGTGGAATAGCCTACTCATCAAGCATGAAAAGAGTAGTATATTCTTATCAAGGGAATTTTGAAAATAGAAGAGGTAGGAGTATTGAAGAAATGAAGGGGTTCATGAGTAAGAAGTTTCTAATGATATATTTAGGGGAACCGATTTCATGGGTTAGAATATATATCCACTACATTGATTATCTTATTGAAAAGATCTCCTAATATATCCTAAATTATAAAAATATATTTCTCTCTTTTGGGCGGCGTATCACCCTTGTTATAATTTCCTAACCTCAATCCCCAAGGATGTTTTTTGAGCCCTCAATATACCTAAATCTATTATTCATAATATTGAGAACATTATGATTTTATTCATTTTTGGGTGCGCATGCGGAAGAGATGCATCATTGGGATTCTTGTAAAAGGATGGATCAAGAGGCTGAGGATAGTGAAATTAATATGTGTAGTGTTACAGACACCATGAACTTCCTAAAACCTAATATACCATGAGATTTTATAGAATTATGGTCATAATTAGTAAGGTTTACTTCTAGGAAATATGGGATGAACACAAACAAATCTAGTGGAAGATCCCCAAAACATTGGGCTTATATACATCACCACATTCAAACTCTTAATCTTCACTCATATTGGATCATGGGGTGTTACAATTTCAACTTCTAGAATGATAACAGGGTGTGAAATGCATTGGGGTTCACTAGATTCCCAATTCATGACCTTTCTTTTGACCATGCTAGTTTATTCCCCCCATTAACAATGTTTTGTGAAAGCCTCATCAAAAATAGGTATTATAGTGTATTATTAATTCTATAGACTCGAAATGACTATTTATTTATGATATATTCTACTGTATTCTTCTCATCAAACACTTACATGTGAACTTTGCCTAAAAACATAGGCTATGATGCATGGGGAGGCATCCATTCTCTAAATTATTTACACCAATTTAAGTTATATATCATGAAAATACCTCACCATTTATCCTATAAACACCCTTATCCAAATTATAGAGGTTATAGTAAATCCAAAAAAAACTACCACATGTCCCTTCAGAAGATATATAAAGTAAGTTTACCAAAGAAAGGCAATCATCTTTATCGAGTCCTTCAAGTCCATTTACTCTTCTACATACTCTTACAGTATTGTACCAATACTAAAATAAAAACATAAATTTCATAAATATAAATATATATTATCATGATTTTTGGATAACCATATTCTACCTCGTTTTCATTATATGAAAAAAAACATCGCTTGTGCATATGTATGGCTTACCACCTCCACATAGTCGTGTAATTCGTTTTTCATAACCATTTCACATAAATGGTTATAAATATGGAAATAATGATTATATATTCTGTAAATATTATTTTTTAACTATAATATCATATATGACTTCTTACCTTTCAATTAGTTGTAAAATGATAATGTCGCTCGTGCCCACATGTGGACAATCACCTTCACAAAGAGATGTGATCAATTTTCCATTTAAACATTATATAGATGGTAATAAGGATATATTCAATAAATTTATATGATAATATGATATATTAATAATTATAGTAATATTATTTATTATTTACCTTTCTTTAGTTCCATCTTTTGAAAAGTGCAAACAACATTCATGTGTACGTAAGACCTACCGTCTCCATGAATGGATTATTTAATTTTCCTATCTTTAATTTTATTAATGAATCTCTCTATATATATATTGAATATATATTATATTTATTTCAGGAATAATATTTTGGATATGATGGAACCATAATTCATGTATAAAGAATATAACTAATGAATCAAAACAAACCCGAAAAAATATAGTTACTACCCAAAATAATAATAATAATGATTATAATAGTAATA
Source organism: Viscum album (assembly GCA_963277665.1). Lineage (NCBI taxonomy): Eukaryota > Viridiplantae > Streptophyta > Magnoliopsida > Santalales > Viscaceae > Viscum > Viscum album. The sequence continues at coordinate 164,938,618 of OY728159.1, forward strand.
ATAACAACATATTGTTGAAAAGTTGGTGATAAAATGTTATAGATAGATTATATATGATATAATAGATTTTTATATGTTTTTTAAGTAATTATAATAAATCAAAATTTATTATACCTAAGGTTAAAACATATTCAACTAAGAGGAGACACGAGGTAAGGGGTTTCTTACCTCAATTTCCTTTCATTGGGTTATATCTCATTTTTTTCAATATATCATGAAAATAATATGCATGGAGTGAAATTTAATTACAATATATTTTATTTACACTTTTATTTTGTTTATTTTCATTTTTCACATATAATTAATTTTTGAATAATTATCACTTCAATGGCATGACATTTGTATGGGATTTCTCGTTAATTTCCACTATATTGAGACATATTTGGTATTACTATTCTATTTATTTTTATGAAGTGTATATAAAACAAATTTTATGAATTTAAAATTAATATTCATTTATTCATTATTATTAATGATTCAATTAAAGTTACTCTCTCAATAGGAATGTTTAAAATAAAATCATATCTTATTACTCTTATTGATCAGGTATATTTTTATTCCATAGCCATATTTTCTATAATTATTTTATGAAAATCCTTTTTATTTTCAAAAAATGATTTATAATGGATATTTAATGTTATCCTTCAATTTTTAAATGGTATGAAACTAATATTAAGGTTTCCATAAAAGGGGTTATTTTAATCTTTATTCACAAAAAAGTAAAAATGTGTATTTTTTTATACTATATAGGGCTGACATACCTTTCCTCCTCCATAACCATTTTACACACTCTATCTTCTAACACAAGATCCCAATGGTATTACAAAGAAAATATTATTGGGAAAATTTTTCATTTATTATCCAAAAGAAATGAATTTATTTCAAAACATATATTTTTGATTAATTGAAGGTTGTCTTTTTAATTTTATGTTTATTAATTTTCTCTTGAAATGTTAACTTTCCTATAATCATTGACAATTAAATTACCCTTAAATATACCTATTATATGTATCATAGATTTGGTTATTGACTAAACCATATAACATTTTTATATAAAATTCTCTACTTTGAATGTTATTTTATTGACTATGGAATTATTGTTAATCCTTATTCATTACTCGATATGAAAATATGTTGATAAGGAATATTTTTCATGAATTAAATATATTATTTGATATATGAGGAATGCACTAGACATAGAATGAAGGGTTGGGCCCAAAATTATATAACCCCAGGATGCATTAACCAGTCTCATAATACAAATTAGTATGATAATATTAAAGAGTTTTTTACCCATATTTGTAAACTATCTTCGGGAAAGGTATTGATGGTAAAGGTATCATGATTCATGAGATCATGCCATCCAAAATAAATCATTTCTTTAATTGAGAATATATTTATAATTATCCATGTAATTTCTTTATTGATATTATCCATGGATGCATTTTTTTAATGTTATTTATTAAATGGAATGGCTTTTTAGTTATTAACATTTCCATATTGATTATTTCTTATTTACTCATGATAGATTCTATTATATATAACCCTTACTAATAATTTGAGATCACCCTTATTTTATTTCAATTCCCCATGTTATAAAGAAGAAATCTTTGAATGAGATTTCATGGATGCAGAACATTTATTTTGTTATGTATATATTTTCTTCCCAATGTAAAATGTGTATCATGTATGTATATGGTTCTTGAATACTACTAAACTGATCGATCCTTTGGGATTAAAATCATTGTATTTATGATAATGTAATAAAGTAGACCCAGGCTCTAGGTTACTGGTGTTAGGTCTAAATGTTTTTTGTTGTTTTATTTTATTTTATATTCTCAAACTCTTATATATTCCATATTTTCCCAAAACATTAGATATTTCCCTAGTAACCAAGTTCGGGGGTTATCAATTAAGACACTAATTGGAAATATTATTGCAACAAAGACATTACAGGTGGTTCCAATTATGATGCATGGGAATACACTATTTTTATTCGTGGTTATTACAACTTTTTCTTAAATTTGATATAATGCTTGGTATGGATATGATTTCAAAAGTATTCTGATAAAAATTATTTTAAAGTGAATGAGATTATGATTCATGAAGGTGACATGCAATCTGTTGCCTTTACAGGGGAAACATCATTATCTAAATCATTCCTGGATCCTCCCCCATCAGCTCTCCTTAATGAAATTATTGGAATAGAGGAAGATAAAGTGTGATGTTTAGAAAAAGAATATAACCTAAGAATTGAGGCTATACCCATGGTATAAAAATTCATAGATGTTTTACTTTAATAATTACCTTGTCATCCACCTGAGTGTGAAGTTGTATTTTCTGTTGAACTCATTCATGATGAAGCATCTATATCTAAAACATAACTTAGAATGAAACTGTTGGAGTGGGTAGAGTTAAAGAAATATCTATAGTAGTTGTGTGATAAGGCATTTATACACCTATGTGTTACACTTTCGGGAGCCCATTCTTTGTTCATAGATAATAATGATTGGTTTATGAGACTATGAATTGATTGTAGGGAGATCAATTCCATTAATATAATAAATATATATCTTTTACCACATAATGAAGACTTATTTGATCAGTTTTAAAAAGCCCAATAATTTTCAAAGATATATCTCTACTATGGTTATCATCTTCTTGTAGTGATGTACGATGATATATCGAAAATGAAATTTCAAACAAGTTAAGACATTATGAGTTTTTGGTAATAACTTTTGGATTGATTAATGTAGCTTCAATCTTATTGGATTTTGTGGAAAAAAGCATGGAATATCTTAATAAGTATATGGAGATACTTGTTTATGATATCTTGATATACAATTAGACTTATAAAGATAAAGAGACTTAGGGATTTTTATTTTGATTATTATATTTTATCCATGGATGAAATATCTATTGACCCTTCAAATACAATTTTAGTCAAAGAGTAGACTATCTTGAAAAAAATAATTATAATATGAAGTTTATTGGGTTTAGTAGGTTACTATCATTGGTTTGTTCAAGATTTAACCTGGTTGGTCAACTAGTTAACCAAGTTAACATGTAATGAAGTTAAATGCACATGGTCAAGTGAATGTGAGGAAATTTTTGAAGAGATAAAGAGGATATTGGTTAATGAAAAATAATTAGCACTATCAAGGGGTAATGAATGATTAATATGATATATTGATTCATTGAAGAAAGGATTAGTTTGTGTCCTTATGTACAATGATAAAAGGAAATTGAACATCCATGTATAGAACTATCAAACTTATAACCTTGAATATGATTCTATAATATTTACTTTGAAAATATAAAGAAAATATATCTATAGAGAATGATATGAAATATATAAAAACCAAAATAATTTAGGGTATATATTCTCTAAGAAGAAGATCAACATGAAGAAAAAATCTTGTTGGAAATACTCAAGGACTATGATTGCTCGATACACTACCACCCTTGGGAGGTAAAAAAGGTCACTAATGTATTGAGTTTGAGGGACCATGGATTCATGACCATGATGAGTATTAACAAGGATCCTATATACGGAGATCTAATAAAGATAAATATGAATTTCTTTAGGAAAGGGAAGACATTAATCATTTTCGATGAAAGTATTAAACTATCCTTTATAGAAAAGATAGGGATGACATAACATGAGGAGGAGAACATACAAAGGAAGGATAAACAAACAAATTTTGGAGAATTGATAGAATTAAAATATATAGATGGAGTTTTGTTTTTTGGAAAGGAATTATGTGTTCTACCCATACCAGAGTTAAATAGGGAACTATTAGATGAAACACATATCTAAAATCTCTTGACACACCATGGTAGAATAAAGATAAATAGTGATTTAATGGAACATTTCTAGTGGGATGGTTTAAACAATGAAATTACAGACTATGTGTCAAGATTCTTAGTATTCCAGTTGGTAAAGTATAAAAGATATCATCCCAAGAGAGTCATGAAACCTCTTCCTATACCTATATGGAAGTGAGAAAATATTATAATAGTATTTTTCACTAGAATATCAAAGACTTTGAGGAATAATGATGTTATATGGGTCATTTTTTATCATCTTACGATGTCTACTCATTTATTATCAATAATATAAGATATACCTATTGGGGTACCTTTCTTGAATCTATATCAATGAAATCAAAAAATTCATGGGGCCCCTCTATTGATTGTATTTGATCATGACCCTCAGTTAAAATTGATATTGTGTAAGAGTCTTCAATGGGATCTCAACATTAAGATTAATTTAATCAGTTCCTATAATCCTCAAAATGATGTGAAGTCTAATAAGGATGTATAGACATCTGAAGACATGATGAGATCATGTTATCTTGACTTCCATGGTTTGTAGGATCAGTCTCTAACATTAGTGTAATTTTCATACAATAATTGCTTCCATTCATGAATCCAGATGGCACCTTATGATGAATTTTATTGAAATATATGTTGTAAACTAACTTTTTTGTAAGAAATTAGAGAAATAAATATAGTTTTCCTTGATCCTATAGATGATATGACTATTAAAGAACATAAAATTTAGGACATATTATAGTATCACTGAGCATATAAAAGATATATGCTACTCAAAAAAGAAATAATTAAAAATTAGCATTGGGGATCATGTATTATTGATTATTTTACTATTTAAGGGAGTTTTATGATTTGAAAAAAACAAGAATTTTTTCCATATATTTATTTAGATTTTTGAAATATTAAAAATAATTATAGTTATAGTTTATTGATTTGCTATGCAGCCCGACCTTTCTAAGGTAAATGTCATCTTACATGTTTCATTATCGATAAAATACATCCCAAATGTAATGAATGTGGTCATAAATTAGGGAATAGAGATGGATCTATATATTACTATAATAAATAACCTGTGAAAATTATCAATTGTAGAGAGAAAGTCTCGCGTAATTAGAGAACATGATTGGTGAAAGTCCTTTGGAGAAATCACAAATTTGAAGTGGAATCCTGGGTTCCAAAAGAATCTAGGAGGAAGGAATGTCCACATTTTTTCAATACGTGTTATATCCTCTAATTTTTTAGATGACATTATTTAAGGCGGAAGTGTGTAATACCTATGACAGAACAGTTGTAAGTTAACACTATATCTTGTACTATAACACAATGTCTTCTCTAAGGATCATTTATTAATGAGCATATATAAATGTTTGAATAATGGATTTTAAAATTTATTTTTATAAATATAATTTTTTTAATTCATTATAAATCTGTTTTCTTAAGAGGAGATTTTGGGGGTTTTCTAAAAAGATTATTTTTTTGGTTAATAGTGAAAATACTACTTTTTTCTTAAAATATTGGCTTTCTAAAAATCTTGATGGTTTAAGCATAAACTAAAAATCACAAAACCTTTATCATGGAAAAATATAAATTTTTTAAATAACATAATAAATTTTAAAAGATTTTTTAAAATTTAAAAACCTATATTTGATATTCTAAATCTTAATTCACATCTTTCACTAAAATTGATTTAATTCAGTATACATTTAGAATTATTAAATTAACTGATCATTTTTATAAATATTATATTATTTAATGGATTTCAAAATTTTCATCATTAGTTTCTAGTTATTTATAAATTTTCATGTTTTTATGCATAAAAATAAGATTACACCGATTAAATTTAATTACTACGATAATGATAAAACTTTTTTTCAAAGAATTGGTATATTAATATTGGTAAATTTCATCTAATAAAGTTAATAAATCATTTATCAATAGTTATTATAATATAATTATTATAACCATATATAAATATATTATCAATCATTCATTTAGTAATCAATATTAAATATGATTAGGAACAGTTAATTGTAAAAACATCATTTTTCTAAAACAATTATGTTTAGAAAAATTATGTTCTATTATTTAAAAGTTAATTTTATCATATATAGATATTAAATTAGATTAAATAAATTATAAATTTACAACATCAAAATTTTATATGATTGGTATCCATATATTTATTAAAAATATAAATTTTTCAGTTAAGAACTTGTTACCAAGGTAGAAAAATGAAAAAATATAAAAAACTAATGGAAAATAAATAAAAACATGGTTAAAAACGTCTATAAATTATTTTTTGAGGATTAATTTACCCAATGACACCCAAGAAAATAGTATTTATAAGTTTAGGATTAATTTGTCTTTGAATATTGTAATGATATCATAGAAAATTGAAGAGTGTTCATAAAAGTGCCACTTTCTTCCCTTATAAAAGGGATTCCCTTTATCTATATCATAACAAAAATACACCTAATAATTACTTCAGGAAAATATATCATTATATTAATACAAGTAACCTCTACCAATTAATTAGGCCTCTAGTCACCATTTTTTCGCTTGAGGCTTCATTTCCAATGATATTTATAATCGAAAACACAAGCTCACAACATAAGTGTTACCTTCCTCCTAATAATTTCTTCTTAATATTACTCTTAGTAACCTATTATATAAATACCAATATAATAAAATAATCATAATTACTAAATTAAAATTTTATTATTTTAACGTAACAAACACTGTTTATTCCTCTCTATCCATTATGAAAAAAAAACAGAACTACCACCACCACGAATCAACATATTTCTATTCATCATTCTGGTTCTCATGTTTGGTTTTAATGAATAAATTGATGAATAAATATGATATTTATAATATAAAAGTTATTATGAAATTTAAGAATATAATATACATTAATTCCCTCTCATTCTTTGAGAAATAAAAATGTTAACTGTGCATTTTGTGGACTTCCAACTCCATGAAGTAAGATAACTCATTTTTTCCCTTGTTTCTTTCGTATTTATTAAAATTACATATAATATAACTCAAATTTTTAAAATTATCTAATGAAAATCATTTATATCATTTAATAATATTATTATTTAAAAAATAAACCACTTTCATTATCATAATCATCCATTAATTAGAATATGTTCATGTTTTGTCCAGTTAACCATCTACTTGAAAAATTCTATAAAAGTACACAATGGATTACTCAGGGAAACTAGAAAATAATTTTATTACAATTTAATAATAAAATAAATAATTTTTAATGGTTTCCTAATTCTTGTCTTAAGTATTTGTTTTGTTATTGAAATATCATCTTTTGTTTCCAAAATTACCATAATATGTCTATGCCGATTCCACTTTCACATACCTAAAAAATTGATGTAATGAGATAATTTCATTATAAATGAAAAAAACTATCTATTTAAGTAACTTTTATTATCTATGGATGATTAAACTTTGAAGAATAATAAAAAATTACACTGATTTTATGAAAGTAGTACAAACGGTCAAACTATGAACACCTGATGTTGTAAAATAAGTAAACTAACTAGTATTTATATGAATAGTTACTATATATAAATAGTATGATTGATGATGGATTTAATTTGGGTTCTTAATTTATTGATTATGATAACAATATTTTTGATACATGAAGTTAAACTATTTTCTGGGAAAGGGGAAAGGGTTTTCCATCTCAAATCCCACTCTTTGTGAAAAGTTTTGTATTATGCACCTCATTTAATTTACATGGTGTATATAATTATTATTTGAGATGGTAAATCATAAATTTATTTATTCATGGTAATTTAATATCATCTTTATTCCCTATATTTCAGTAGGCTTCATTTAATTACTAACTAATTCATAAGTTGGTGTAGACACCATGAAATGTGTTCCATGCACTTCTCCAAAAAATTTCCTCAACGGGGCTTGAAAAGTTCGCGGCGTGACTCTGAATTTTTCATGGGGGTCAGTGAAGGTAGTGTTGGCACCAACATTGATCCCAAGTAGGGGTGCATGGGCGTAGCCCCCACGATATGGAGAAATCATTTGTTTAAGTCCCTAAAGTGGCACCCAAGGTACATGCATGCAAAAACCTACGCGCCACCATGCTGGAGGAGAATGAAACAATTATTTTGGCTAAGTCCTCAAAGTGTCACCTTAGTCTTGGAAAAACACCATTGGCGTATAAGGTACATGCGTGCCAAAATGTGGCAGGAAAGTCACTTGACCACCCAATATCCTTTCTCATAATGTCCTATTTTTGCCTATAAATAGACCATTGGGGTCCTAATTTGTAGAGAAGAATTTCTATAAAGACCAAATGATACTCTGGTCTCCCTAGTGCTTCACCCAAGTCTTTATGAACTTTCAAGGTAGTAATTAAACACCTTGATAAGAGGATTAAAATGAGGATCATTGGACTTAAGTCCTTTTAGTTTTTGAAAACCGTAACACTTGAGCGCCTAAAGCACCCAACCACCATATATTAGAAACACTTGCGCACCACCTATTCCTTTGATAGGAACTTGAGTGCCCCACTTTTGGGATTACCTGTGAATACTCCTAATGGATTGAGCTAGGTCTCCCCCAAGTATTACCATATATTTTTTTGGTCACTTAAGTGAATATCAAGTCACTCAAGTCTACTTGCACGCCCATACTTGTGATCCCTTATCTACTTGAGCGCCGCTTTTTGATTCACTTACTCTCTTCAGTTTACAATCCATCAAGCCCTCATCAAATCCATTCATGGAAATGCTTCTTCTTCCTTGGATACCTTTTCTAAAATGGATTCTGTTGATACCTCCACCAAAACCTCTTGACATATCGATCCTTTGGCAAAAACACATCAACGTGTATCCTATTTGGGTTTGTATTTACACAGTCAGAGGTTTCCCACATTTGTTTTATAAGGGTGTTAGGATACATTGAATGTCTGTGGGTTTGTATATCCGCAGTCACATGGACCATTCTCCCAGGAACAGTGTTTGGAAGTTCCCAGTTTGGAGGAGGGTTTGGGTCCTAGCCTCTCCCTTCTCAAAGAGATGACCTGAAACCTCGGGTCTCTAGTAGGGAAGGTATGGTTCACACTTACTTTTGCATTTAAGAAAAGGAGAAGTCTCCCTCCCCTACCAAGACCAATTTTAGGGAAACCATCATGGCATAATCCCCTATATTTTCTTATAGGAAGTAGCATCACTGCTCCTCCTTTCTTCTTCAGTTCCAAAGATCATAGGGGAGATGGGCACATAGACTTTTGTTACCCTTTCCCTCTCCCGTTGGGCTTTTTCACCATGGGAAGAACTCGCCATATAAGCCCATATTCTTCATCCCTTCCTCCTTACATTTTACCCTTGTCCAATGAAAATAGAACCTAGGGAAGGCTCGTCACCTCACCCTCTTCCATGGTCACCTCACCCTAATTCACTCTCACCAGCATAGGTGTGCCCCCTTCCATTATCAGAATGAGAAAATTGTGGATTCTATTGTTGAATCTTTAAATCAATCTTGTTTGTCACACCGATCATGACTCATGTGGGATTATATATTTTTCAGGGTCACAACATTTTTACAATTGAATGAACTACGATAACTATAATTCCCACCATAATTCGGATATGTAGGAAGCCATCTCAAGGACCGGGCTCACTGGATGTCCTATTTAGGAATCTAACCCTAATTACCCTAATTTGGGCATCCTCCTTAGGAATAATCCCAAATTAAATCCCCAAATCACCAAGAATCCTTTTCAGGACGTAATCCCAAACTCAATTTTCTCAAAGGACTATACTCTCCTATTAGACTTATAGAACTACATGGTATTTGTTTCCCATCTATATTGGATATGTAGGAAGCCTCCTTGATGTTCAAACCCAATACATTTAATCAACCCTATTCTCTTTGGTTCATATTCCCAATAGGGTCTAATCCTAATTGGAAACACATATCCCTTCCATGTTCCTTAGGCTGCATCAGCATAAGTCCTACACTATGTTTTGACTAAGCTCCTTCCACTTGGATGTTCATACCACATGAAATTAAAATAGAATAACTAGGTCCTTATCACATGACCTTAAAAGGTATGATTTTTCCCATTCACTGGAACCAAACTACGAGGGTTTTGATTCCTTTTACAAGGATACGTAGGTAGCCCATTTTATCGGCACAATACCAATATCAAACCAAACCTTCATCTCCCTAAATGACAATAAATTATAGAGTTCCCCAATGAGTTTCTTAAAAACTAGTATCATCATAACGTTGATTAAAAGAATATCTATGTACTATATGAGAGGATACCATTGATAGAGAACCTAGAATACAAACTGATATCTCCATTAATGAAGAAACTCGAATACATACGGATGATTGTAAACTTTTCACATGCTAAATTAGTTATTGAAAATTCCATGGGATACTTATGGTATACTTGGTGAATTAATAAGGATTCAAGAAAATCTCTTAAATTATAAACACAGTCATAGAGTAGAAAATAATTCCCCCAAAAGGGTGTGATGAGTCCAACCTCCCATCCTCTTGACCAATGTACATTCATAAGTATTGTGAAGTTAAAATTTAACGAATGCATACTTTTGGAAAGCATGACCCCTTTGGATAAATAACTGTTGTAAGTTTCCAATTCCATAAATAAATCCAATGGAAAACGCCTGGAAGCAGTGATTCTTAACACTAGAATACACGTTTCAAGGAACTAGGAAACAAAAATGGTGAACCCGACGTGAATCCTTAACCACATTAATAACATTACCCACCTATTAGGCCCATATCAATTGATAAAGGAAAGCCAGAAAATGGAATCAATAACACATGTATCCATCTAAAAATATGTTCTGTTAATTGAGATTCTTCTTGTTTCATGTTTTTATGAGAATTTGTTTCACTCCAAAATGGGTTTCTTAAAGACAACATCTGTGAACTTACCAATGACTACTAAAGTTTGATCCCCATCAATGGGAAGGATTTCATCACTAACCAAGCATCTTTAACATTGGGTATATAATATGTTGGTGAAGGAATATCTCTGGCATAGTACAATCCCAACTTTGGAGGCTGCTTGGTAGGTCCTCCATGTCATTAAAAATCCTCAATCATCTAGCTAACTATGACGAATGATCAAGAAGCAGACAGTTAAAACCACCATCTTCAACAATTTTTTTCCTTATCCCTGGAACATAACTATAAATCCCTCTCGTACTATAGGGAGGTGGATCAAGAGGCTACTCAAGGCCTTAATTCATGAATGTATGAGTCCTTCTAGGGGACTCCCACCCGTAATCACCACCAGTAGAATCACATGGTAGTAAACCCCCAACATGATGGGGGTGTTGCCTCTGGACGTTCGGCCTAGGTCTCTTATACCCGAGAATGCAAGAAGAACCATCGAGGACAATGTCTGGTCAATAGGGATCAGGTTCTTACATATACCCCTTCAAGAGAAGCCCATCAACCCAACTTGAAGGAAAACAACAAATGGGCACAAACACTCACCCATCCTAATTTTTCTATCTTGAAGACTCGCCTAGAAGCAACCCACCAATCCTACTAGATAAATCCAGTGGAGTACTGTGAATAGACACATATACCTGCTTACAAGTTATCAGTCAGTCAGCAGGCTCATCTGACTGCATTTAAAGAAGCCCACCAATCTAATGTGGTGGCAACTGCTAAATAAGAACATACACCTATTTACAATCAGAAATTATGCCAGCAGTCTCATCTTCCAGTATTGAATGAAGTCCATCAACCATACATGATGGTAAATAGCTAGCAAGGACATACACCTACCAATGTTCATCAATTCTTCCAACAGTCTCATATGGTATTACCCAGAGAAGTCAGTCGGAAAGCTCTGATGACCAATTTGGGGTATACCTAACTCTCTGCCCCCATACCCGAGTACTGTCAATACCCATTGATATGAAAAGGAGGATAGGAGCAGGAACCTACACCTGCTCCAAATACAGAATGGATGTATATTCTCATTCCAACTGCTGAAGTCCCCAAACAGATCTTATCAATTGAGAAAGGGAAAACACAAATCTCTACCCATATTATAGAATAATTTCGGGATATTATAAGAACCACATTAGCAATACAGGGAAAACAGACACATAAATATGTCCCCACACATTGGATGACACATTGACATTCCATCCCGGAACAGATACACACCTCTGTTCCAGTCTAGGAGGGTCATGGGGCATACTCGCCCATATCATACAGACAACAAGATTAGGAACATACACCCTTTCAAATTGAAGGTAATCGGTCTATTCTGGTAACCAATCCAAGGTAGGCACATACACCTACCAATGATAACCACATTTCCCACCATGTTTCCACAACTAAGTATAAGAGAACATCCAAGAAGAAGTCTCACCAAGAAATGTTGGAAAATCAAGAGTCAAGTTGTGATTTGGCTCCTCTTAATAATGGAGTTCTTGATTCCCTCAGACATTTATCTATTTCAGCTCAAGATCTTATCCTCTCATTACCAAATTATGCGAGTGGTAGTAGTAATTATGAAGTTCCTCATCATACACTTCTTCATAAAGGCTTAATTTATGAAACTTTGGTCAATCTATAGTGCCTATCTCTGGATGAGAGCCATAGAAACCCTCCATGTGGCCAGATGACCAAGGAAAAAGAAGATTTATTCCTTGCTATAATCCACCATGGTGATCCTCCCCATGATGGAATTTGTTGTGAAAGTCCTCTCCACAATATAATTTATCATTGTCAAAACAATTCGATAATTTACAATGTAGTGATGAGAAAGTCCTATTATCTCGAGATCCTTGCAAACACAAGGCTAGTCATGTTTGATGCCTTGTCATTGATAGGTTAAACACTTTCTCAACCAGAAGACATATTAAGGGAATGATCATTCTTCGAACCTCCCTTGGGTAATTTTTATTCTAATATAGAGCATCCACTTTGGTTAGACTAAGTGGAGAAACCTCTAGTGAAAGATGATGAAGATGTGTTAAATATGATGAAACAATTGGCTAAGGGAGAAGTACCAGTCAGGTTCCGGGCTTTGGAAAATTCTCTGTATAACATTCCAGAATTTATTTAAGAAGATCTCATTCATGATATCCACCTAAACCTATGAAAGACTCTTCTTAATTTGAAAACCAAATTATTACCATATGATGAATATCAAAATCATGTAATGGTAATCTAAGGGTTGTAATGCCAAATTGACTTGCCATCTCTCTCAGTTTCCCAACATCCAAAGGTTAAAAAAAAGATAATCCTTCATCATGCATTCCTCAATGATCTAAGGAGGCTATGCCAGTTAATTTATGATTCGCCATCTAGTGTTCTTATCAATGGATTGTGGTCCATATGGAGAATTGCATTTCACTGCACTCCAAAATCAGCAAAGTATGCCAAAATTGGTCTCATGCAATGTTATTTTCCATGGTCAGCCACAATCAATAGATTTTGTATGTAATAAAATGTATGCTCAAGAAAAGGCCTCAAACAACTCTCATCTGAGTCAGGTCCAAAGGAAAGAAGATGTTGAGTTACTTTTACATCAAGCATATGAGAATCTTGAGCATGCATCCCTCTTAGAGGATGTCAGCCGTTAGAGAATGAAAATATCTGACATAGAAAATAAATCTTCAGAAATAGGTGATTTGAGTGGTTGTTGGATAATTCACCTAGCTAGTGTCTAAACCAAAAATCACAAAATCATAAGAGCAGTTGCACAAATTTCAACCATAACAGTTCAATAATCCCCCCATCTTGCAAGGTTGGGGCTCATTTAATTCAACATTCAAATTCAGTAAACAAAGTTCAACGATTTGAAGAAAAAGAATAGGAATATCCCTAGCCTACAGGGCTAGGTGATTTTTCACATCTGTAATCCCCACCTCAAAGGAAGTTAGTTTTCTCTTGATTAGGGAAGAAGACACAAGGAGAGCGTATAACTAAACTATCTGGGGATTCCCTTTAAGTTATTGGTCATCAAACGGTTCCCGAGAATTCATCATATAGGATAACATAGTCTCATGGAAGATATAGAGGGAGACAATCTTACAAATATACTAACTGAATTCCATCAATTCCTTATACGTCGTTGAATTTCATTAAAGTCACTGCCGAAGATCCTCTAGAAAATGATCCTAGTTTAGGGGAACCAAAAGATGAAGTTTTTATCCATAATATGGTACAAAATGTGAAAAATTAAGAATGTGTGTGTCCTCGAAATTAAAGGCTTACCCAAAATCTAGGTATGCCTTCAAATAACCAACTCCCACCCATCTGAAAGGCATCTAACAAGGGGAAATGCAAAATTCAGATTGCATCTCACTTTTCCACTGGAGAAGGTCAATATTTTCCACTTGAAGAAAGATTTGAATGACATGAAGAGGAAATAGAGGAGTTGAAAAGACATAATACAGATTTACTTCAAAACAACATTTATTCTAGAAGTACTCCCTATGAAGGTCCTCAACTTGAAAATCCTATAGGATCTCCTCAACAAAGTGAATTTTTAGTAACTACATATGTGGATAATTAATTACCTCTATTGGGTATACAATCAAGGTAGGATCAGACACATCCTAATAGGTATGTTCCTGTGGGTTATCTAAGGGAAATATTAGCACCACCATCAGTGGTTTTTCCAGTTGTTGCACCATCTCAAGATCTAGTTGCTATACCTGCAAAGTTCCCAGCTCATCCATATATTCCAAAAATTCTTATGAACACAATTGTGTCATTAACAACTCAATTGGAAGCTATGGAGGAATGACATTAACCAGTTTATCTAGAAAAGAGATCTTACCATGAATGGGTGGATGAAATTCCTCCCCCACAAAATTTTTGTGAATACCACTTTCCCAATATTTAATGGTTTGGGAGATCTCGAAAAAAACTTAACAAACTTTGTTTATCATTGTGATCCCATGATGGGAACTCCTCAAAAATAGGAAGAGTTAAAGCTTTTGTGTTTTTTGTAGTCATTATAGGGTCTAAATTTTGTCTTGTATACATGTTTACAATCTCGATCAATTACAGCATGGGAAGATCTCCATCGGAAATTTCTTCTTCAATTTAGCTCAATGCTACAAAAGATGACAATCTTTGATCTTACAAATTTTAAACAAAGGTATAATGAAATAGTTTTATATTTCACTGTGTGATGGAAAGGATTAACATATTTCTTAAATCTAGAACTCCTGCAAGAGCAATTGCTTCCAATTTTTGTGGAAAATCTATGTGATGATTTACAGACACCATCGATCCCTTTGAGATACACAGGAGGTTTCAAGACCTTACATTAATATCTCAACATACAAAAGACTCTATTATATAATCTAAGGCTAAAACTCATATAATTCCATTATCTCTGGAGAGGTATATAGTAAAGGTAAAATCTACTACAGTTACACTCATGTAAGCACCTGTACCCACTTCTAATTCAAGACCTTCATCATACCGAAGGGCTCCGCATCCTGAGCATCAAAAGCAACAAATTCTTCGTTAAGATGATCAAAGAGATCAAATGAAGAAATAATATTAGGAATTGAAGAACAAAGTTTATTATTTCCAGAAGGAACATGTTTCTGGTTACTACATATCAGCTCTAGAAAACAATTTAGTTTAGTTTCAAGGACGAAGAAACTAAATAAAGAAGAAGATTAAGATCTTCTGAATTATTGTCCCTTTCACTAGTTGTTATGGAATCCTATCCAGGAATGTTTTGTTTTTAAGGACCTCTTGCAAAAGATGGTAGAGTCTAGACAAGTGAAACTAAAAAGTTCGTCAGCTCAAGTAGCATGTGTTACAGCTACTGATCCAGAGGAAGAAGGTGAATGGATTTAAGTGAAAAGTAAAAATGTGCATAAATATGATGATTGGATGACCAGTAACATGATAAACCATACTCATTCCATTTTACGAACATAGTTAAAACAACCTATTGTGTCTTCTTCCACTCCTACCACAGAAAATCAACCTTCATCAAAAGTTTGTTCCTCAAAGAAGAAAATTTATCATAAGGACAAAGAGCAGTTAGAAGAAGATGATCTCACATTAAGGCCAAAGTTATCCTTGACCTAGGAAGATTTCATGCCATCTATTTCAAAATCATGGGCACCACCCCGCCAAACGACATAATCAGAATTAACCTGTCAGGAAGAATCTCTATTAGATGAAGAATTGATCTTTGGTTATTTCAACGTAATCCATTTAATGGATCCTTATGCCAATGGTGATTCTAATTATAATGATCCATAATTACATATACCTAATTGGGGAACCAATTAAAGAGTCTAGGTTTGTGGATATAGGGGAAGACGTGTAAATTCTAGAAACCAGAATTTTAACTCTACCCCTGCTTGAACCATATATTCAGTAGAAACTCATGGAAGAAACATTCTATGGGCTCAACAAGAACAAGGAGTTCCTTCCATGAAATACATGTTCGGTTCTGACATGATTATTTTGGAGGACTGATTAGAAGTCACATCATCTTCATCTCAGCATTTGAATTGAACTAGTCAGTATAATCTACCAAAACAAGGTGTATTTCCAGCTTCTACTCTAACAAAGGGTATATCTACATCAGAAGCATCAACTTCCAAAACAATTACAAAACCATATCTTCATGATGGAAAACGTACACCATTGGACATAAAGTATTATGTCTTGAAACAATTATCCCATGTAATGACCAAGTTATACATTATGAATGCATTTAATCTGTCAAAAAATCTTCGAGAAGCACTCAATGGGGCTTTGTCATGTTCTTAAGAGTTTAAAACCAAAGTTGCTACTACTGAAGTTTACCGTATAGAGAATGATCTCACAGAGTTTCATTTAGTCATATATTTCACATATAAAGATAAAGATGATGTTGTACAAGAACATATTAAACCCATGTATTGTTCTAGAGAAGTCAATGATGTAGACATCTGACAAGCATTCATTTATTACGGATCTAGAGTCAACAATATATCTATTTTTAGACTTCATCGATTGGGCCAAACTGAATCCAAATTATCTTCTTCTACATTAATTTTTCAAGGATATGAAAAGAATGAACAAGAACAGCTGGGTGAGATTACACTCAGAACATAGTTTGGAGATCTTGTGTCCAATTCAGATTTCATGGTTGTTCTTCAGGACACATCCTTCAATATTATTCTTGGAAGGCCTTGGCTGCATCAACATGAAGACATTCCTTTTTCATACCACCAATATCTTAAGTACTATTCCAATGGTCAAATTAAGACATTGTATAGTTACAAGGTGACCGCGTTGTCATGACATGTCAAATTGATTATGATATGAATATAAATTTATAGTCTAGGGAAGAACCTAGGTCGTCTCTCAGAAAGCATTGACTGTTTTAGAGAATGTATTTGTAATAAGAAGTACTAAAAGAGGGGGGTGGTTTTGAAAACTGATTTAAGTAAATTACTTAATTAAAGAGTTAAATAGTTGATAAATAATGGTGTTGTATTACTAATTATGAGATAAGAAGATCAATTTGATTTCACTACACATCTTGTATAGCTCATTGTTCTGAAAATTTAACATGGTTTTTTTAATTCATTGGTTGAAGGATGTTAAGATCTTGACTCCCCTCTTGCCTCTTCAGATGATGCTTAAAGAACCACACCTTGACAAAAATATTATGTTACCAAGATTTGGTTATCAATTATAGAATAAAAGGTCTACCAAATCATACATAAATATTATGTATGTGTGAGATTAATAGGATTTTTGTGTTTTCCAATAGTAAAAACCCAAGATTCCCACTTGAAATCTTAACCCAATCGGTGTTGAAAAAAAAAGTGTTCCACCTAATTATATCAAATTAAATGTAATAAGGGGAGAAGCATGACAAGATAAAAAATATGTGAAATAATCAAAAAACAAATTATACAAAACGAGTAGAAGAACATGTGTTGGAACTCCTTCCCATTTTCGTGTATATCCCTCAAAATGATCGTCCACCGTTTAGCTCGCCATCGAGCGGAGGAGGAGGCTCAGGTGGAACTCCTTCTTCATCCTTGATCCCAATATGAGGATAGGGTTGTCCAAAACTTATAGGATGATGAAGATACACCTATAGGACTCCAAAATGGAAGATCTTGGCTCCTGGTTCTAACTCCCCAAATGAGGTACCCATGGTGCTCTTTTATAGCAAAAATGGGAAGTGGTTTTGGGCACACAAATTGTGTAAAACCACTCGTCACATTGTTTTCAGCCTCTATACATTCTTTAATCACTTTTGAAAAAACTATAAAGTTGTTTCCCCACGTCTTGGCTCTCTCCACCAAATGTTTTGATCCCTTTGGAGATGTACTAATCTAAATATGGATAGCATACAGCTCACAAATTTTGACTCCATGCAGATTTAGTGGCCTGGATAGATTACTTAGGTGGGTCCCTTTAATGGAAAAATGGATCTTGGGTGTATTCATAACAGTTGTAGATAATTGAATTTTTGACGAGAAAAAAAATCTCATCCCATTTGGATGCACATAGTTTTCATACTCTACCCAACAGTGGGAAGGTGTTCATGGGACCCATGCAGTTTTGGCCCATTTTTCTTATGGATCATCTCTGGGGCCTCTAAATCACCTCCTAATACAATGGAGTAATAAAAAAAGTGTCATTGACCTTATAAACAGTGATAAAAAAAATAAATGATTCAAACATGGAATGAAATTTGTTTTTATTTTTATAATTTTCAATATAAAACATGTTTAGCACAGTGGGTGAAAATGAAACAGTGAATCGCGGTGTGATCACACCCCCACACCTAAATATTTGCACTCCTGGGAAAAGTCACATATCTAAATAAAATGATGCATATATATATTCCCAATATCATGAAGATTTATCTTTTGAGGAAAGTTTAATTCATTAAAGTAATGTGATCAATGCATGAACCACACCAAGGAGTTCTTCCTAGTGAAAATGGAAAAATATGTCTCATAAATCATATCACAATTAAATTAAAAGAGATTCATGACACCATCATGAGCAAAGAATTCAAAATTCATCCATTTAACTAACTCTACAAGTGTGTGTGTGTAAAAACCATTCCATGCTATTCTTTCCACTTTCTATCCAATAAAAATAGTTTATTTTAACATTATTCAACTTTAAATGATTTTTTTTCACTGAACCTATCCTACATCCTTTCCAATCGTATTTCAAGACACACCCACTTAAGCATTCCCAAAATACAAACCATAAGCCCCCAACCTAGATATCCCCATATGTTTCACATTTAATCACTCCCCTCATTTTTTTTATTTTTTAGAAGTTTCATTTGGAACAAATTTCACACTTATCTCTCAACCCTTGTTTGATATCCTCACGACACTAATTTTAATAGTTATAACAAGATAAAAAGTTGATGGGGAGTGGTTTTTGACCTACCCAAGACAAAACCCACTTTTTTTGAGGGCGTAGAACAGTCAGACATTAGGTACAAATGCATAGGTCAATCTGGTACAATAATAAAACAGATCGGATAAAGAACAAATGTATGGAAATATCATTTAAAGCTGAAAATATTAACCTAACATATATTTACCTTATATTAGTTAACAAATATTCACACTTTTTTGTTTAGTGCAAAAATGTGTGGAGATATTAGTGACACAGTTTTCCCAAAAACTACTCACACAAGGGGCATCAATCATCTCAAATGTTTCATAGTGATATAACCATTTATATCATTGAAAGAAAACCAATTCACTAAAAATACTCTTTGATATTAAATTCATACAAATATTCTTTTTGTCCTTCATTATGGTATTTTTACTCCCCCCTTAGGGCCACCAAATCATATAACATTGAAATTTTTGATGGGGAAAATTGAAAATACCATAATGAAGGTGAAAAAAAGAACAAATAAAAAAAGGCAATGGAAATACTAATGAAACCAGAAATATGGGGAACAATGAAAATACCATAAAGTAGGAAAAAATAGAAGAAATGAAAAAAGATTATGAAAATTCCTAACTAAAACAGGAATGTACCCATCCCCCCACACCTAGAATGTGTAGTGTCCTCACTATAATATTTGAGAATGTGAGAAGGAAGGATAAAAACTAGTGTGTTTCATTGGTATGTTGCTTCTTGAATATGGAGTTCTTCCATCGGGAACTTTGGAAGGGCTTCGTGGAAGTGCTTCTGCGGCTGCCCATTGACAATGAAGGTTTGCTTGGTTTCTTCATTTTAAACATGAACAACACCAAATGGAGATACGTTAATAATAGTGTATGGGCCAAACTAGTGGGAAAAAAGTTTACCTAGATGCAACTTAAATATTTAATTATAAAGGAGGACCTTCTACCCTATGTGGAACTGACAACGAAGTATAAGATGGTCGTGAGAAGCCGTGGTTTTATCCTTATAAATTATGAAGTTTTCATATTTATCTCTTCTAATTTCCTCCAACTCCTGAACCAATAACTTTCTTTGATAACCTACACCATAAAAATTAAAACTGCATTGTTTGATGGCCCATTAGGATAGGTTCTCAATCTCAACAGGTAGGTGAAAACTCTTTCCAAACAAAATACAATAGGATGACATTCTAATGGGAGTTTTGAAAGCAGTACGGTAGGCCCATAATTAATGATCAAGTCAAAGACTCCAATCTTTTATATTGGGTTGAACCATTTTTTCAAGAATATTTTTTAACTATCTATTTGACACCTCAGCTTGACCATTGGTCTATGGGTGATATGCAGTAGACACTCTATAACCGATCACATACTGACGCCAAAGTGATTTCATTGTTCGGTTGTAGAAATGAGAACCCTGGTCATTAATGATGAACCTTGGTAATCCAAACCTACAAAATATCTGATTTATCAAAAAAAATTAAACTATTTTGGAATCATCAGTCCTAGTGTCTCGAGCCTCTACCCATTTTGACACATAATCAACCGCCAGAAGAATGTACAAGTTTCCAAAGGAATTGTGAAATGGACCCATAAATTCAATTCCCCAAACATAAAAAATGTTATGAAAGAACAATGGTTGTTATGGAATTTCATTTCTTTTAGAGACATTCCCCATTCTTTAACAATGAGGAAAAGATTTGAAAAAATCATGGGCATCCCAAAAAAAGTGTTGTCCAAAAGAGACCAGAATCAAGGACCTTGCGAGCAGTCCATTGGGGACCAAATTGGCATGCACTAGCAAGAGTGTGAAAAAATATAAGGATAGACTGAAACTCACTATCAAGAACACAACACCTATGCACATGATCACTACATGTGTGCCAGAGGCATTGGCCATCCCAAATTTACCAATGAGACTAATGTTTTAGTTCACTGTCTTGGTTTTTATTGAAATCAGTAGGAATTCAAGATGCCTCCAAATAATTTAAAATTTTATCATACCAAGGAAAAAATCTTGCACTTGGTACAATTTCTTATCAGGAAACATGTCGTTAATGGGAATACAGGGGGGTGAGTTAATTTCCAAGGATGAAAGGATCCTACTAATATGGAATCCTACTGATTTGGTTAGCCACCACATTCTCTACTTATTTTTTATCTCTAATTTATATATTTAATTCCTAAAGGAGGAGCATCCTGTGAATGAGACGTGGCTTGGCTTCTGGTTTCTTAAGGAGATACCGGAGAGATGCATGGTCTAAGAACACAATGACTTTGGACCGAAAAGGTATGAACTAAATTTTTTAAAGGAAAATCAAATGGAATGAAATTATTTTTAATTTGTGATGTAGTTTACTTGGGAATGTTCTATAGTACATGAGGCATAGGCAATGACATGTGGAGCTCGATCGACCCTTTGTGACAAGACTGCCCCAACTGCATAGTTAGACGCATCACACATGAGATCATACTGTAAATCCTACCGAGGTGGTTGGATTACCGGGGATGACACGAGACTCCATTTTAACTTATTAAAATCATCCTCAAATTATTTATCAAAAACAAATTCCTTTTATTTTTTGAGTAATTCAGAGAGGGGGAGTTCAATTTTACTAAAGTCACGAATGAAAACATGGTAAAATCCAGCATGACCTAGGAAAGACCGCACAACCCATACATTTTTGGGGAATGGTCGGTAATACATGACATCCACTTTTGATTTATCTATTTGGATACCATCCCCAGAAATTAATTGTCCCAAAACTATACCTTGTTTCACCATGAAATGACATTTCTCATAATTTAATACAAGATTTTTTTCAATAAAACAACGTCTGATTGAACCAAGAATACTCAAACCTTAATCAAAAGAAGATCCATAAATAGTGAAATCATCCATGAATACTTCCACAAAATTCTCTAGGTAATCCCAAAAAATACTAACCATGCATCATTAGAAAGTACCCAGAGCATTGCACAGACCAAATAGCATCCTTCTACAAGCAAATGTACCAAAGGGGAAAGTGAAGTTTGTCTTTTCCTAATCATCGGGGGAAATATGGATATGAAAGTATCCAGAATACCCATCAAGGAAACAGTAGTGGGACTTACCCGCTAGCCTCTCTAGAATTTGTTCAAAGAATGGAAATGGGAAATGGTCCTTGATAGTGTGTTGCTTTAGTCAGTGATAGTCTATATAGACACGCCAACTATTCTGCACATGAGTTGGAACCAATTCATTATTTTAATTTTTGATTACTGTATGTCCAGGCTTTTTAGGAACTACTTGAACAGGACTGAACCATTGGATTTTAGAGATGGGTTAAATGATTCCAGCAACCAATAATTTTGTTACCTCATTTTTATCAACTTCTAGGAGGTTTGGGTTCAGTCGACGTTGTGGCTGCTTCACTGGTTTAGCGTCATCATTTAATAAAATATGATGTGTAAAAATTGAAGGGATAATACTAGTAATGTTATAAAGAGTCCATCCCAAAGCTTTTTTATAATCCCCAAAAGTTATACTAGTTGCAATTCATTCTCAGTAGGGACTAAACTAGCAATGATGACAGGCAACTTGTTTCCATTCTAAATATATGAATATTTTAAATCTTTAGGAAATTTTTTCAGTTCCAATTCAGGTGGATTTTGGGTTGATGGGAGTGTGTGTGAAAGTTAGATGTCACTGATCTCATATAAATGATCAATGGTATCATCCTCAATAGTAGAATGAGCTTTTACATGCTTAACAGTATCATCGATGATCAGTGGATCCTCAGTGTTCAAGAAATAATTAATTAATAAACATGCATGACATTTTTCTAATCCACTACCAAAATCATTGATTGAATCATTTCGTAGAATTTCAATGAATGAAGAAAACTCAAAAACGTGGTCGAGGGAAAGAAAAGTTGTTTTTTCAGGGGTAGGGAGTACATTAATTGAATTAACAGAGAGAGGAATGTTCTTCTGAGGGGTGCTTCATGGCATCAAGGATATTGAAATGGACTATGTCACCACAAAATTACATAGATAATGTACCATTGTGGAAATTAATTATGATTTTTGTGGTTTTGAAGAAGGGTTTCCACAATATAATGGGGGCATGTGCATTCATCCGATCATCCTCTATTTTAAGCACATAAAAGTCACAAGGAAAAAATTAAATTTTGGACCCTCACAAGAACATCCTATAACACACCAAAGGGGTTTACAATACTCTGATTATCCATTTCAACAATAATTCTAGTGGGATTCAGTTCCTTGACCTACAATGTAAAGTAAATAGAGTGAGGCATCAAATTTATAGAAGCACCTAAATCAAGCATATCACTAGAAAAAAGAATGCTCCCCTATGGTGCACATAATTGAGAATGGTCCAGGATCATTTCACTTTGTTAGAAGTGATGGCTCTATCAATTCTGAAACATTCCTCCCCAAGCTCACTTTCTCATCACCTCGATGTCGCCTTTGGTGAGTACACATCTCCTTTAGAAACATGGTGTACCGTGTAATTTTCTTCACAACATCAATCAATGGGATGTTAACCTACACATTCTTGAGAATTTCAAATATTTCATTATCAATTTCAGTTTCATTTTGTTTTCTTGGTTGGGTGTCCCTTTGAGGAAATGGAAGAGGAATGGTTGGGCTAGGTGACTCATCAATATACACACTCTTTCCTTTGGAAGTGCTTTTCTCAGGACAAGTTTCTTCAAAATTTGAAACATTTTTAATGGTTGGGATGGAGGTTTCCTCAGGAGGGGATGACTCTAATGGAGTATTCATTTTACTATATAGTTTTTTTCCACTCTTAAGGGTGATGGAACTAACATTTACTTTTTCCCTAGTGTTAAATACTGGTTTAGTGAGAAGTTTACCGGATTCGTGACATTGAATTTCACCCATTAAGTTAGCTAGTTGGCCTAATTGGGTTTTGAGGTATTGTATAGCTTCCTGAGTGGTTTTTTGGAATTGGATATTTTTGGAATCCATTTGTTTCAAAATATCTTCTAGGCTAGGCTCAGGTTTTAGAAGGGTTTGCTGGAAAGGACTTTGGGGTGGTTGAGGATTTCTGGGTGGTGGTGGTGGATGACTACTCTGATCCGATTGGTTCTATTGTTGTTGGGGTTGGTTTGAATACCCCCCTTTCCCATAGTCTTGGTTCTCCTTCCACCCAGTGTGGGATGGACAGTAAGGTTATTCCTTAAAGGGTTGGTTATAGGGGCAGCCTGGAAATATAGCCTCACAGCTCTCAGATGTTTCCCTCAATTGTGGAAATTGGTCAGAGTAGTGGGTGTCAGAAGAACATATACCACAATGGATGGGAGGAGGAGATTGGGATTTCCCTTGGGAAAGATCGTGTTGTTGAAGAATGGGTACTTACCTCTTTGAACTTTGTGTCAAACTTCTTCTCGAATTCAGTACTTTTCACCTCATGGAAACCTCGATTCAGTAAATTGGACCTTCAACCAAATTTTTGTGTGTTTTGAGCCCTGTTCTCAATCAGGGTTCTTGCAACAACTGTGGTCTTATCAACTAGCACACTGTAGACGCCGGAAAAGTCCGTTGCTCCCAAACGAAGCTCCGGATGCGGAAAGCGAGGTCATATTTGGAGTCGGAAGGATGTTTCGGAGGGCCCGGAGGCCTTGCGCGGAATTTCAGAGGCACGCGCGCAAAGGTGATGTCCCGCGCGGAAAACCCCCGGGATGCGCGCAATGCGCCGGCTCGGCGCGCAATTCTGCGCGCCGCGGGTCCGCGCGCCTCCCTTACGCGCCGCGCCCGATTCCGCGCCCGCGAGAAGAATTTCGCGCTCGCACCCTGGATTCCGCGCCCGGGGTTGCCTATAAATACAAGGCGACCCCCAACGTTTCAAAGGTGGCTGGAAGTCGAAACGTCTCCCGTGCGCGCAATTCAACCCCTTCCGCGCGCAATGACGAACTTCAGGTAACCTCCTTTCTTTCGCGCAAGAAAGCCTCGGGGTCCGCCTTCGCGCGCAATCCCCGCTGGCTCCTTTCATTTGAATAAAAACTCACCCTAAGGCCTTTGCGCGCAAAAGAACCCGCTTGCGCGCAATTGCCCCCGGGGTGCGCGCAATCCGGCCTGATTGCGCGCACCCCCCCTTCTTTCAAGTGGCCATTCGTTAAAGAATGAGCCGTTGCCCCCGCGCGCTATCCGAAGCCCGGTGTGAGCAATCTCAAGCATCCGCGCGCAAGGCGCTGGCCCAATTGCGCGCCAGCCGCCCCGATTGCGCGCCGGCCCGCAGTATTGCGCGCAAAGCTTCCTTTTTGCGCGCAATCTGCCAGGGTCGTCCCCGTTGACCTCCTAAGGTTACCCGCCTGTGTGGCACCCGATGATTCTCATCCCGGGTGCCCGCACCGTGCGTTGTCTTCCCGTGCGGCCCTCCAGGCTTGCGCGAAGTGACACGCACCTATGTCCAGCATGACGTTAAACTGCATACTCGTCCAGCATGACGTTAAACTGCATATACGTCCTGCACGACGTTAAACTGTACATCGTCCGCGCTGCAAGACGTTAAACTGCCAAGTGCTTCGTCCGGCAACCTATGCCCAGCATGACGTTAAACTGCACACCCGTCCAAGCTGCACGACGTTAAACTGCCTAGCCCCCATCGTCCGCGCTGCAAGACGTTAAACTGCCAAGTGCTTCGTCCGGCAACCTATGCCCAGCATGACGTTAAACTGCACACCCGTCCAAGCTGCACGACGTTAAACTGCCTAGCCCCCATCGTCCGTGCTGCAAGACGTTAAACTGCCAAGTGCCTCGTCCTCAACACATGACGTTAAACTGTACTTCGTCCGTGCTGCAAGACGTTAAACTGCCAAGTGCCTCGTCCTCAACACATGACGTTAAACTGTACTTCGTCTGGCAAGACGCTAAACCGTCCGCAACCTGATCCCGTGCTCCGCACGCAGGGTCTCCCCCGGTTTGGACGTGGCCCCCACCCGCTCGTCTCTGCAGGGATGTCGGGATTGTCCCCCTTTTGGGACGATTTAATGGGAGTGGCTTTTCCCTACGGGGGCAGGGTATTACAAACCCCTAGTTTCTCGTGGGAGGCTGCACATGTGTATCTCCATTGCACCTCCCCACTGCCGAAGCCAGTAGAGGGTCTGACTGGGATCGAGGTGTCTTTTGCTTTCGGTCCAAGTCCCTTCCAACTGAGTTTTGCAGTATCCGGGCTGCCCCAAGTGCGTAAGTCCTGACAGAATGAACTACGTGGACTTTGATCCCTGTCTTCTATACAGGGTACGTAGGAAGCCTCCCTGAGGCCCAAGCCCACCACCTGGTCGTTCCGGTCGTATTTACGTCCGTTCGTCCATCAGTGGACCCCTCCAGGGTTCACGCTTGCGTTGATTCACCTATGAATCCGCCCCTGTGGGAGGCTGCCCGTGTGTATCTCCACGGTGCCTCCCCACAGCCGCCCTTTTCCATTTCCCCTTTTATCGTCCAGCATGACGTGAAACTGTGATCCACCCGGCCGTTCCATCCCCCTCCGTGCGAGGTGGTTCGGTTCAATCCTCCGCCCGGCGGCCTCGACCTCTTCGTGAGTCGGCCTGCCGACGTCCAGCATGACGTTAAACTGTATGCCCGAACTACGTTGACTTTGATCCGTGTTAACGCGCGGTACGTAGGAAGCCCCCCTGGGGTCCAAGCTCTTTACTCCATCATCCATCCTGATCCTTACCCGGGCCGCCACATCCCGGTGGGGTCATGCCACTTCACTCCACTCCACGTTACTTGGGAAGCCGCCCATGTGCTGGCCCCAGCGTCGGAGGTTCCCCGCAAGGGGTTCCGTCATCTGATCCACTTTTCGTGTTGATCGGTCCGATGCCGTCCCCGCTGGACGTTAAACTCGTGGCATACCCCGTGTTAAACACGGGAAGCTGAGGAAAACCTCAGGTGACACAGTTCCCCGCACCTAGTACGGGATGCCTCAGGCCATCGTGCCTTCGAGAAGCCCTATTAGGGACGGAAGACAGACGTGCAGAGCCGCAGTGTTACGACACGCCCCCAGCACCCAGAGCCACCCGGCCTTCTCACCGCAGGTTGCTGCCCCGCCCAGACTCCTTGGAACGTCCGGGCGGAAGCAGCGTAATTAACCGGTGTCCATGAAGATATGGCGCCGGGAACGAGATTCACGAACATTCTTAAGTCTATGAGGGAGACCCGGATTAGGCGACAAGTTCCGAGGAGACGTCCAAGGAAGGAGAAGCCGACATCCCATCATCCCGGTTTCGATCAAGGAGCAGACGCCCCTGAATAAGGGACGGATGCCGCCCGCCCTTGGAAAGCGGGACTGCGGGACCACAAGCCGCGCGCCCATCCCCTCGGGTTGACGGGTGCACGCGCGAACGCGTCCTGGCGGAACAGCGTAACCCGACGCACATCCGCACCGAAACAGAAAAATGGTGAACCCGACGTGAATCTCTTCTCCTCGATACGAAGACCGATGGCTTTCAGAGGTGTTGGAAGACCGGCGTGTTGCCCGGCCAAGCATTCAGTCTTACCCGCCAGGGGCTGGGGAAGGGACATCGGGCACTCCGTCTCGCAACGTCGAGGGCCTGGGTTCCCCCCACGGAAGGCGTCGTGGCGCTAATGGTTGGTTGTCGATTCCTTTTTCCTGTCAGTATTAATGGGTCATTCTCCCTGCTTTCAGAAATCAGGTCGCCCGATCTAGTGCCCGAACGCCACCCGCCCACTGGCGCAGGGACAGGGGAAACACCGACGCGGCTACTCCGCGCGGTCCCGCCCGTTCCACAGCCGTCCCAGCAGCCGCAATTGCGGGACGACCACGCCCTCTCTCCCCCTCGGAGGTCATCCAGAGAAGGGTGATCAACACCCTGGTGCGGAGATACGAGGAAGAGGGAGTCATCCCCACTAGGGAAATGGCTCGCCTAGACCTTGAGGAGGCTGCGCCTCGCCACCACCGCCGCCCCCGAGGGCCGCGCAGGGAGGCACCGCCGCCTACCTCAACGTCCAACCGCTTCGGGAGCTTATCCCCGGAGCGCTCTGACAGTTCCCTTCCCTATGCGGATGAAGTGGAAGATGCCCAGGATCACCCTATCCGAGGTCCGCTCCAGGGATCCACGATAAGGGCTCCCGCCAGGCCACGGCGACATCGCCGCCAGGCCCCTCAAGTCGAGGAACATGCTCTCCACCTGCCCGCGCCGCTCATCCCGGCTCGTCTGTCTCGACGCCAACGTCGGGCACGAGCGGAAGAGGATGCCCACCTTGGGGCTCTAGCAACAGCGGCCGCATTGGCCCAAGCCACTGCTGGCTCCAGTCGCCAGGCCTCTGCGCATCCTGAGCGGGGGAACTCCTATGCCCGACCCGGATCGAGGCCCCGACCGCCCCAAAGGCAGGTTGGGTTGACTCTCCCGGTTGCTGGCACTGGCAGTAGCCACCGCGGACCACCTCGCGGTAGCGCTATTCACCGGCAGGATCTACTCTGTGTGGCCGATCCAGGAGGCATGGGTCATCCCACCTCCCGATCCCGGCCCGGAGTCCTGCCCGGGATCATCTCTCCCTGCGTCCCCTTTGATATCTGTCCCGGTGCCCCTCGCACCTTGGTTCCCAGTCCTCTCGGCCCCAGCACCAGTGCGGCCGGAGGACGCCAGGACAGAGATCAGCCCTACCCCGAAGAACCACCCAGGGGCAGGAAGGCAAGGCGTCGACGCCGAGGGAAGAATGTTGCGGAGTTCCGGACAGAGATCCGACCGGTTTGCTTCTCTGACTCAGAGGCAGAGTACGATTCGGCGACAGAGCCCCTTCCCCAATCCCGCCAGTCAAGGGCAGGGGTAGGAATGCGGCACGTCAGCCTCGTGCTCCCCGAGAGCGAGATCGATGTGATCCCCGCGTCTCTCCGAAGGTATATCCGGAGTAACGAGGGCCTGGTAGACCCCCAAGGATCAAACTTGCGGTTGGTACCGGCCCCTCCGGAAGTGCCTTCCGTCTCGATCAGAGAAGCCGGAGACTTTTTCTGGGGACCGACGGTCGAACCACGATCTGGTGCGCCCTCGGCGAGCACCGATGCTACGGCAGGATGTTCGCTCGCCGGCCCGTCCTATCGTGATGTGGTAGCTGGGGCACCGCCACCCTCAGGGGGAGGCCCGGGATATGGAGGCCAATCGGCCTGCTCGCCGTATTCACCGCCGGCCAGCCCGTCGGCCCGACGGCCCGCCTCGGCACCACTACCAGTTCCCCGTCCGTTCCCAGCCATGGAAGAGGACCGAGGAGATCTGGGTCCCGAGTTTGAGTCGTGGAGCTTCTGGACCGTCCTTGCAGAGGGCCACTTCCCTGAGAAGTTTTGGCCAGTCGCAGGACCGGGCTTTGATGCACCCGAATCGCTCACCCCGGATGAGTTCGAGTGCTTCCGCCGAACTCTCCGGGAGACTCACTCCCGTCTTCACTGCCTACAAATGCCATACCCCGGGAGTCAACTACACCTGGAGGATATTGGTGAGCAGTGCCGTCAAATTGACCTGGTCATGCTCCCCGCGGTTCGGCACCCCGGGTCATTTGGGCACCACGAGGCCCTCCAACAACGATGCGTTGAGTGCTTTCAAGTACTCCGCAAAGTTATCGAGGAAGCCACTCCCCACGTGTATATCCGTGGATGGGGGCAGTACGCTGCCCTACGCTTCAGTGTGATTCGCCGACAGCCCGATTCGTTGGGTGGCCCTGAGGGTATATCCCCAGGGACAGGAACAGTCAATATGGCTGACCTGTCGGGAGAGGGGAACGACTTGGAACTTCTCGACAGGGGCTTCCCCCCCGAAGACAAGCCGTCGTCAGACCCATCAGTGAGAGTTACTCGTCATCAGAGGAACCTCCTGGGGCTCCCCGCACCCACTGAAGCACTGACGTTGAGCCGAAACGTCAGCAAAGGAAAAGAGCACAGCGAGGCTATAAGGCCCGCCGACCCATCTGCCTCCATGCGGAAGGCAGAGGAGGATCCCGAGAAGGCTACGCTACGTCAGCAGCTCGCCGAACAGAAGAGGCTGGTTGACCAGCTCCTCGCCGAGCGCGCTGCAGAACGGCGGCCTGACTACGGTGATCCCAGGCCAGGGCAGCAGGGACCGGAACAACCACCCCTCGATGAGACTCTCCCGGGCAACCGTGATTACGCCGTGTTCGCCGACAGGAGAGAGGCCATTGCCTACGGCAAGAGGGCGCGGTATGTTTCGCCACACCCTCCCGAGCAGCGCGACTACCCGAGAGATCCCGCTCGGATTCCTCCCGCTGCCCCAAGGGCCGCTCCGCCAGCCATCCCACGAGCTGCCGAGTTCGACGATCCGGTCGACGACCCGATTGAAGGGCCATGCAATGCGCTCGTGGTTAGAGATCCTCGCCAGGACTGGAACCCATGTCCGGACGATCCGATGGCGGCACTCATTGCCCGCTTGGAAGCCTTGGAGACTCGGCAGGTGGCGATCCCACCGGACGGCAAGCCATACCCAGCATGGGTGGATGACATGCCGGCGCCTCCGGGATTCGGGAATCCCACTTTCGCCCCCTTCAACGGGACCGGAGATCCGCCACAACATTTGGCCCATTTCAACTCGAGGTGCGGGCCTATGTTGGGGACTCCGGCGCAGCAAGAGGCCGCTAAGCTTCGCTGCTTTGTCCAGACACTGGAAGGGCCAGCATTTGTCTGGTACAGCCAGCTCCCCGTCGGGTCGGTAACCAGCTGGGAGGACCTCCGTAGACAGTTCCTCTACCAGTTCAGTTCCACGACCCGGAAGACGAGTATCGCAGACCTCTTCAAGTGCAAGCAGAGGCCTGATGAGCGAGTCGCGGACTTCGTCGCCCGATGGAAGGGTCTCACGTATTCCCTTGACATGCCATTGACTCAGGAGCAGTTGCTGACAATGTGCGTCGGGAACGTCAAGACCGAGCTGGTCCCTTCCCTGATTACTCAGAATTACCCCGGAGGGTTCAGGGACTTCTCAGACAAAGCTCAACGTCTTGAGGAAGCCCTGCAACAGGCCAGCCAGGCACACCCGCTGCCTCCTATGATTCCTGCAAGGAGAGCCAGCAGGGCTGAGCCCGCTGCTGTGGCCCAGATAGAGGCTCCCAGGCCGTTGGAGCTGCTGCCGGTGAGGCCAGCTCCGCAGCCTCACAGGAATCCGCCTCCACGGGCTCAGTTCCCGGCCCAGCAACGGCAGCCTCAGAACCGGCCGGCCCCTCCGCGTAATGTACCGCCGCAACCCCGGCGAGATAATCAGGGTCCACCTCCTCGGCAGGCCCCTCCGGCCCCTCGTCAAGACCGCGCTCCCAGGGGCCCGCGACACCTGACGTACTCATTCCATGAGGATCAGGTCCCCGGTTATTTCCGGAGCGCCCTGGAGCAGAGGATTGTGCGATTGCCTGAGTGCTGGAGGCCAGAGGAGGCACATCTCACGGATAACCCCCGCTACTGCCCCTACCATCGGGCCCTGGGGCACACCATCCAGCGGTGCTATGTGTTTAAGGACTGGCTCCAAGACCAGATTAACAACAATGTAATCAGGTTGGGCCCAGCTCCAGCACATGTAGCGGGCGTGTTCGTGGGATCAGATGACGATAGTGGCAACGAGGACGAATGGCAACTGGTCTCCGACCGCGGGTCCCAGAAGTATAATAACTGGATGGCCCGCAAGACGACCATTCGCGCCCAGGGAATCATCCGTGCGCGCTTGAATCAGCCTGAGCCCCCAGAACCTGCGGGTGCTGCTTCGGCATCGTCGTCCCAGTCTGCCTCCTCCAAGAGGAGCAAACGGCGGCAGCGCAAGAAGGAAGAGCGCGCCCCGCCAGTTCCGCCACTATCCCGTACTCTCGGCGATTTCATGCCCCCGGGGATGGGGGTCCCTCCTCGGATCCGCCCGGTGATGGATGATTCGTCCGATGACGGTATTGGGTACGCTTCGGTTAACACCGTCGAGCTGGTAAATCCCTTTTCGGTTCCCGACGTTGAAGAACACCAGGTGGACCTCCCTAGCGTCCCCGGTCGTCGCCACCGTCGGAAGAACCGCAGCAGCAGGAGTCGCCGGGGCACAGCCGTCGGTACCTCCGGCCAGGCCGTGCACGCCACTGAGACTAGGCGGCAGGCTCAAGATCGAGCTCAACGTGCGCAGGCTCCCCATCCGGGGATGACGGATTCGCCTCCGCCACTGTTTGTGGTATGGGACCGGGCAGAACCGCCTCAGCCGCGTCGCGACCAGCTCCGCCCTGCCACAAGTCCATCCCGGCCTCCTGACTCCAGTACGGTGACCATTTCCCGGACTGCGACCAGTGAACAGCGAGATGCGCCAAGTACCAGTCGGCCGCCGATCCAACCGGTAAGGCCCGTCATGCCACCAACCGCAGAGCAATCTCCTGCAACCAGGAGCTCGCGCTTGGCCAAAAAGTATGATGTCCTGAAGCACTTGGCCGACATCCCAGCAAGGCTCTCCATCCTTGAGGCTCTGCGCATGTCATCTGAGATGCGCGAGGCACTCGCTGAAGCCCTGAAAAGCCCCCTCCAGTTTGAGACAGAGGTTGCGGCTGCAGAGGCCTTTCACGCCGAAACGATCGAGGACGCCGAATGTCAGGTAGTTATCTCGTTCTCTGGTAAGGATGAAGACCCTCCTATACAGGGACACATTCGTCCGCTGTATGTCACCGGCCAGTTCAACGGCCTTGAAGTCCGGCGCTGTCTTGTCGACACGGGGTCCGGGATTAATCTGATTCCAACTCGGACGCTCCGGAGATTGGGGTTGTCTGAGGATGACTTGATTCCCTCCGACCTCAGGATCCAGGGGTACGACCGCACCGAGCAAACCCCGGTCGGCAAGATACGTTTGAAGACCCAGTTCGGTGACTTGGTTGCCAACACCGAATTCATGGTAGTCTCTCAGGACACTGCGTATAACGCATTGATGGGCAGGCCATGGCTTCACCTTCATGCGGCGGTTCCCTCGTCATACCACCAATGCCTCAAATACTCCCTTAATGGTCGAGTAGGCGTGCTTCAAGGAGATGCCTCTCCTTTTGCCTCATGTGAAGCCCGCTATCTGGACGCGGACTATTACAAGAGCAAGGATAAGCAGATCCTGGCAGGTGAGGTTGAGCCTGTCACTGTTGCAAGCGATCCCTGGGCAAGTCTGGATGACGCTTACGTCCTCCCGATTCACCGGTTGGACGTCGCCATGGTCTTGACGGTCCGCGAGTCTCCTGATGAGACGGCCGCGACCGCCCGCGCCAGCACCAGTGGCCCAGCAGGATCTGGTAGCCCCAATGCAGTTTCCAACGCAGTCTCTCCCGTGGATGATCCCTCCCCGAGTGGAGAGGGTATGGAAGACGCACCCCCAGCCTTTGAGGAGGGCGTCCCCGCCACGGTCGATGAGTTAATACAGGTGAACCTTGGAACCGAGGCCGATCCAAGACCCACGTTGGTTAGTGCCGCCATGCCCTCTGAGGAGCGGCAGCAGTACGTGGACTTTCTCAGGCAGCACCGTGATGTGTTCGCTTGGGGCTATGACGAGATGCCGGGGCTAGATCCTCAGGTAGCCGTCCACCGCCTAGGTCTCCCGGCGAACCATCGCGGGTTCAAGCAGCCTCCCAGGAAAATGCACCCATCCCATGGTGCCATGGTTGAGGCCGAAGTTGACAAGCTTATCAAAGCCAACTTCGTGAGGGAAGTTCAGTACCCCAAATGGCTGGCCAACATTGTGCCGGTCAGGAAGAAGAACGGGCAGATTAGAGTCTGCATCGACTTCCGCGATCTCAACCGCCACTGTCCGAAGGATGATTTTCCCCTTCCAGTGACAGAGCTGTTGATTGATGCCACAGCAGGGTTCCAAGCCCTCTCCTTCATGGATGGATACTCCGGATACAACCAAATTCGGATGGCCCCTGAGGATGAGGAGTTCACTGCCTTCAGGGCCCCCCAAGGTACCTTTTGCTACCGGGTCATGCCCTTCGGCCTGAAGAATGCAGGTGCCACCTACCAACGGGCGATGCACCGCATATTCAAGCCAATCCTCGGCACACTGGTGGAATGCTACGTCGACGACTTGGTTGTCAAATCGCGCCAGCGTCAGGACCATCTCAAAGATCTTGAGAAAGTGTTCGGCTTCCTCCGGTCTCGCTGCCTGAAGATGAACCCGTTGAAGTGTGCCTTTGGGGTCACCTCCGGAAAGTTCCTTGGATTTGTGGTAAGATACCGGGGTATTGAGATCGACCCAGAGAAAATCAGGGCGATTAGCCAGATGCCTCCCCCGGGTACCGTCCGGGAACTGCAAGGGTTCCAAGGCCACTTAGCCTATATACGCCGATTCATCGCGAATCTGGCCGGCAAGTGTAAGCCCTTTTCTCGGCTTATGAAGAAGGGTGTCACCTATGTATGGGATAAAGAGTGTCAGACCGCTTTCGAGGAAATCAAGCAGTACCTGCTTCAACCTCCGGTCCTGATGCCGCCCGTATCCGGAAAGCCGCTGGTCCTTTATGTGACCGCCCTGGAACGGTCCCTGGGTGCCCTTCTCGCCCAGAAGAACAACGAGGGAACAGAGAATAGCCTCTATTACCTCAGTCGCATGCTCCTCGATGCGGAGGTTAGGTATTCCCCCATCGAGAAGAGCTGCCTGGCGCTCGTATTTGCCGTACAGAAATTACGGCACTACTTGCAGCACCATGAGGTACAGTTGGTTTCTCGGGTAGACCCGTTGAAATATATCCTGAGCCGACCTATGTTGACTGGCCGTCTAGCGCGGTGGGCTGTGATTCTCCAGCAGTTCGACATCAGGTATGTGTCTCAGAAGGCCATCAAAGGGCAAGCGTTGGCAGACTTTCTGGCCGCTCACCCGACCTCCGCGGATCAGCCGCTGGATCTAGGCTTTCCTGATGAGACCATTCTCTCGGTTGATCGAGCCGATCCATGCTGGCAGATGCACTTTGACGGTGCCTCCCGGAGCCCCACCGGTAGAAGACTCGATAATCCTAAGCTCAACAGAGTGGGCCTGGGTATCGTCTTCATTACCCCGGAGCGAGCCGTGCTGCCATACTCTTTCCTGTTGTCAGAGGGCTGTACCAACAATGAGGCGGAATACCATGCCCTCATCACCGGCCTCGAGTTAGCTCTCGAGATCGACGTGCCCCATCTGTGTGTGAAAGGGGACTCCGAGCTGGTCATTAAGCAGATCAATGGCGACTATGTTGTCAGGAAGCCGGAACTTGTGCCATTGTTGGAGTGCACCCTCCTTCTGATGGCCCGGTTCCCTTCTCGGCCAGAAATTGTCCATATTCCCCGGTCGCAGAACGGTCGAGCAGATGCTTTGGCCAGCCTGGCTGCGTCACTTGCGGAACCTGAACAGGACAACCTGATCGTCCGCGTGACGCGCCGCAGGCTCATCGCTCCCGTTATCCCGGAAGAAGATCGCGGCCCGTTGGTAAGTAATCTCACCACGGTTGCCCCTATGCCCGGAGCCCCGAGTACCCCAGATATAGCAGTCGGATCAGCCCCTGATTGGAGGACGCCTTTGGTTGAGTACCTCCAACATGGCATTCTTCCGTCAGATCGGGCCGAGCGCGAGCGAGTTCGACGCCGCGCATCGCAGTTCGTCCTCCAGAGCAGTCCCGGCCTGGAGCAGATCCTCTACAAACGCGGATTTGATGGTGTTCTCCTCCGTTGCCTTCAGGGAGTTGAGATCCCACGAGTCATGCAAGAGGTTCATGCTGGTTCATGCGGCGCCCACCAAACTGGGCCGAAGCTGTCCCACCAGATTCGGAGGTTGGGATACTTCTGGCCCTCTATGATCCATGACTGCATCGAGTACGCCAGGAGGTGCCATGCGTGCCAGGTTCACGCGAACTTTGTGCATCGGCCGCCGGAGCCTCTCCATACCACAAGGTATTCCTGGCCCTTTGCAGTCTGGGGACTGGACGTTGTGGGACCTTACCCGCCGGCGACAGCTCGCCAGTGCCGGTTCATTCTGACCGCCACGGACTTCTTCTCCAAATGGGCAGAAGCGATTCCGCTCAGAGAGGTCAAATCCTGTTCGATCGCTGACTTCGTGACCTCCAACATCATCTATCGATTTGGAGTGCCTCACGCTATCCTCACGGATAACGGAACCAATTTCCGAGCAGCCGAGTTGAAGAAGTTGTACGCCAAGTATAACATCCGCTCAAACCATACATCTCGCTATCATGCGCAGGCGAATGGACAGATCGAGGCGTTTAACAAAACCCTCTCTAACATTCTGCAAAAGATGGTTGGTCAGAACAAGAAGAGTTGGCCGGACAAGCTCCCCAACGCCCTCTGGGCTTATCGGACGACGACTCGCAATTCCACCCAGATGACCCCTTATTCCCTGGTGTATGGAGCTGAGGCCGTCCTGCCCATCGAGATCCAGTTACCGTCCTTGCGCACTGCGGTCTACGACCAGCAAGCGCCGGACAGAGTTGCTGAAGCCCGTCTAGTCGAGTTGGAAGCACTGGATGAGAATAGACTTCGCGCTTTGCACAACTTGGAGAGGAATCAAAGCAGGATGGCTCGAGCTTTCAATAAGAAGGTTCGCCTCCGCTCCTTCCTACAGGGTGATCTAGTGCTAGCCCTAAGAGCACCGATGATCCCCGGCAGGAAGCCGCCCAAGTTGGAGCCCAAGTGGGAGGGACCTTTTGTTGTCCACAAGGTCTATCCCAATGGCGCGTACTCCCTAGCGACTATGGATGGTGAGCGTGTCACTCCTCCCACCAACGCTAGGTTCCTCAAGCAATACTTTGCCTGAGTGTCACCACGTCCTGCACGACGTTAAACTGCATTCGTCCAGGCTACAAGACATTAAACTGTTCAGCATTCGTCCGCGCTGCAAGACGTTAAACTGCCAAGTGCTTCGTCCCGCATGACGCTAAACTGCACTACGTCCGAGCTACAAGACGTTAAACTGTTCAGCATTCGTCCTGCATGACGTTAAACTGCCTCTCCAGAACTACGTATGGCTTGATTCCCATCCTTATGGGATACGTAGGACCGCCTGAACCCTCGTGTTTCAGGCCCAGCCCCATCCTTCGGGAATTTCCATCCCATCTCGGGCCCTTGGCCCAGTTGCCCCGGGGTGTGCGGCGTATGGTGTGAGTGTGGGGTTATGCCCTCATTCACGTCGGTTTGCTCGTCACGCTGTACACCCCCCTCCACGTTTGGGGATGCCTTCTGCTCCCCCCTTCTTTTTTTCCTCATCGTCCTGCATGACGTTAAACTGCACTTCAAGAACTACGTATGGCTTGATTCCCATCCTTATGGGATACGTAGGACCGCCTGGACATCATGTTTCAGGCCCAGCCCCATTTCCCGGGAATCCCTATCCCGCGTTGGGCCTCTGGCCCCAGTTCCCCTCCTTTTTGTGCGAGGCGTATCGCGTGAGCGGGGGATTATATCCTCATTCGCGTCGGTCTACTGGCCGCGCCGTACGCCTCCCCCGTGTGTGGGACTACCTCACACCCCTCATCGTCCTGCATGACGTTAAACTGCCTTTCCAGAACTACGTATGGCTTGATTCCCATCCTTATGGGATACGTAGGACCGCCTGGACGCTTGTGTCTCAGGTCCAGCCCCGTCTCTTGGTTGATCACGGGGACCTGCCCCCCTTCGGTTGCTCTCAGGGTGAGTCCTCCGACCCTTTCCGGAGATCTGTTAACATGTTTTGGGGTGCTTCGGTCTATGACTCGTAGTGTCAGATTCAATCCCGACAAGTCCTGTGTTGCTTGTCAGGCCTCGCGCTTCCTCTTGTTCGAGCCTTCACTCAAAGGGATCCTCGTTAGCGGTTTGGGTACGATGCCTCAGTGCTCTCCCACCGCTCCGGGTCGATTTACCGGCGGGTCTTGGGCCGCAAATCGATATGAATCCTGCGATTGAGCGGTTGATGCTCGTTTGCATGCCCCGTCTTAGGCTGACGCGATCGGATGTTGTGTTGCGAATGCGTCAGCAACGTCCTTGATCGCCATGTCAGCTCTCTCGGGCTCTGAACATTGGTTGCGCAGTCCTCATCACACTCCGCCTTTGTGCGTTGTAGTGGGATCTTGACACTCTCTTCATACCGACCTCCGGTACGCCTCTACACGTTAGGCAGACCAACCAGGGTAATGATGTCGTTCGAGGCTCCCATGATCTGAGCACCAAGGATATATGCAGATATCCTCCCTAAGGGCCATGCGTAGCTGGACCCTCGTCCCCATAAGGAGGAGGGAGTCGCCCGAACAATTGCGTTCTGGGCCCAGTATATCTGGAGGCTAGCATCTCTGCCCCTCGGGTGATGGACATACGCAGACCCCTATCCCAAGACTCTTTTCCTGGAATCGCGCGTGACCGCAGGGCTGGGTATGTTCCCACCTCCGCCGTGTCCGCCGTACCGCGATAAGCGGGTTCCTCCATGGTCCGAACCACACGACCTTAAACTGTGTTGTCTGGTCCTACCACACGACCGTAAACTGTGATCGTCTTGGCCGCCCGACGAGAAACGGCACTGCATCGTGATGTCCTCCTCAGGGGACACTCATGTTGGGCGCTGGTTAATGACCACGCCATTCATCAATGCCTTCCATGGCTTGATTATTGTGGCGACGCCAGAGATTTCTCAATCACGGGCATGTCGCCGCACAAAGAAAAACCATTCATCTTTAAGGACAAACAAGAAATATCAAATGCCGCTCCTTTTGTGTGCGAGGGTCAGACCCGCACTCTTCCCCGCGCTGGTGCCCGATTGTGTTGCACCGCGCTTCAAGAACTACGTGCGGCTTGATTCCCATCCTTATGGGATACGTAGGAACGCCCGGATGTTTGAAACTTCGGGTCCAGCCCCCCACCTCTTAGAGATTCCCCCTTCTCTGGGGAATCCGCCGTCTTCAGGTCACCCTCAAGGCGTGTTCCCCGACCCCTTGCCGTGGTCCACCGGTGTCAAGAGTACTCTGGTTTATTGCCAGGAGGGTCAGGATCCGCTTGGTCAGGTTTCCTCCACTTTTCAGGCTGCGTGCTCCCTTTCATTCGGACCCATCGTCTACGCCCTGGGTGGAACCCCCGTGAACGGTTCGGACACAATGCCTCAGTGCTCTCCCACCGACTCGGGCCGGTACCCCCAATGGCCTCGGGCAGCAAATCGATATAAATCCTGCGATTGAGCGGTCGATGCTCGTTTGCTGCCTCATTCCACCAACGGTTGGTGCGATGTTGATGCTGCTTTTCCGCCACGGTCGGCAGTATTCTCATATCGTCACGCCGGTGCTCCCGGTCCTCGAGTGAATGGCCGCATGATTCACATTTTCCACCTCCCATTCTGACCAGGCGAAACCTCGACACTCTTGACACTATCCCTCAGTGCATCTTCGCATATCCAGGGGATATGACCACGATGTGGCGTGCTTTGAGCCCTTATGGTCCGAGCTCTAAGACCTTAAACTAAGATCTCCCCTTATGGTCCGAGCTCTAAGACCTTAAACTAAGATCTCCCCTTATGGTCCGAGCTCTAAGACCTTAAACTAAGATCTCCCCTTATGGTCCGAGCTCTAAGACCTTAAACTAAGATCCCCCCTTTATGGTCCGAGCTCTAAGACCTTAAACTAAGATCTCCCCTTCTGGTCCGAGCTCTAAGACCTTAAACTAAGATCTAGCCCTTATGGTCCGAGCTCTAAGACCTTAAACTAAGATCCTCTAGCCCTTATGGTCCGAGCTCTAAGACCTTAAACTAAGATCCTCCACCTTTATGGTCCGAGCTCTAAGACCTTAAACTAAGATCCAGCCCTTATGGTCCGAGCTCTAAGACCCTAAACTAAGATCTACCCCAAATGGGGTCCTACGTCCTGCATGACGTTAAACTGCACTCACAGAACTACGTGTGGCTTGATCTCCAGCCTGATGGAGTACGTAGGAACGCCCGGGCATTTCGACTCGGGTCCAGCCTCAGGGATCGATAAGTCCCGCCCCTCCTCGTCGCCGGCCGTCTGGCCTGACTTCGGGTAGAGTGGTGCAGTTGTGATATTCTCCCCGATTCAGCTCGGGATGCCCCATCGCAGTGATGGGAAGCGACAGTTTCCTCGTCAGAGAGGTGCTGTCTGAGAATTGAGGTGACTCACGGCCAGATTAGTGCATCCGCCCAATACGCTTTCCCCACGGTGGCGCAATTTTGAGAGCGTTGGATTCTGTCCGAACAAATCGTCACTTCGCCCCACGCTTCGCATGCCCTGTTGATCTGGATTTTCCACCCTTGTGTCTGAAGGAACCCCAAAGCGGTATTCATGATGACATGTGGTCCGCCTCCTGCAATATGAATGATGGCCTTTTTCGGTCCGTCTATTGCAGTTGTTATGGTCGATCCACTGTCCGCCTACCGTCTTGGGCATTTCCTGGAAGGCCGATCGTTGTGGATGTCTGGATTCGGGACACGCGATTCACCCTTTCTCATTTCCCTATGTTCGGATAAAATCTCAACGCCCCTAGCGTTGTCCCGCTCGTGTGTTGGAACAAGTTGGGGGACGATACATTGGTTAGGTCTGAGGTCTCCTTTCCCAGGAATGACCTCCCTCTTTTCTCCAGAAACCCAGGCCCAATTATGGATGCCTGATGCTTGGTTAACACTCCCGCAAGACAACGAATTGTGGTTGAGCATGTTAAACCAAAAGACGCAGATAAATATGGCGATTCATACAAGTGGATCAAAATATTAAGTAGCGGAAGCAAATGTTCTGGGAATGGCAAAAAACAGCCCTTAGGGATTAGCGTGCTGAATGAGTCTTTCTAATGCCGCTACCCTTTGGCTGGCGGCCTCCAGGGCTGCTTCTCGTTCTCTGCGTGCCCTCTCCTCGTCGGCGGTCGCAGCACGCAGTTCGTCAATCCTGGCCTGTGCACGCTCCCGCTCGACTTGGAGTGTGACCATCTGTTGGCCCGCCTCCGTCAGCTGTACCTGAGCGTCGATCAGTTGTGCCGATAGTTGCTCCACAAGCTCGGTACATGCTGCGACGAAGGCCTCCTTCTCTGCCGCCTGCCCTTCGAGGCGCCGGACTTCCTGCTCTGCCGCGATGAGCGCCTGCGTGCTCTCCGACATGTCCCGACTTTGTGCGACGTCGGCACGCCGGCGGCTCTCGCGCATCTTCTCGGCCATGAAATCACGGACCGTCAGATGGAGGCGTTGAGCATCAGCTCCCCCAGCACACAGGAAGCGCAGCCAGGTCTGAAGTGATCCCATGCGCCCCAGCCATTCCGATGGGTCTCGCTTGAGGAAGCGCTGGATGCACTTCCACCCCCTGCGTCGCGTTACCCGGCTATCCTCGACCGCCTCCGCGTCCGAGTCATCCATCTCCTCTGGGTCGGCAGGCCGGTAGGAAGGGAAGGCAGCCAGCAGGTCTGCTGCAGGGTCCGCCCCTGGGAGGTCCTCACGAGGGATAGGTTCCCCAACATCCGGGCAACCTTCTTCTCTCTCCCCAGCGGCGCTGACACCCTCGTCAGCCCCCAACCTCTCTCCGGTGGCAGCACCGCCGACGTCCGCAGCCCCTTGATCAGCAGTTGGTGGGGCCGGCTCGGTTTGGGAAGCCTGTTCCGGAGCAGGCGGCATGTCCACCACTGGTCCACTCGTAGATGGCCCGGGTTCGGCAACCCGACGAGCCTCCGATGTTGAGATCACTGCGCAGGGCATGCCATGGTTAGTCACGGATCGTCAATGGCAAGCACCAGCAGTAAAGTAGGGAGACTTACGGGAGTTCGGAGCATCATCTTCCGCTACCCCGGTCGCCGCAGGAACAGTTGCAGCAGGGGACCCCTTAGCGCTTGTCAATTCGATAATGGGTGCCTGGCCCCCGCCTTGTCCTGCTGGCGCCTCTCCTACTCCTGTTGAGGACGCCTGACCGACGTCCGTGTGCTCCTGAGAAGGATGGAGAAACGGGTTAGAAGCTGCATAAGAGAATGGATGAAGCAAGTTGAGTAGGGATAGAAGCGGACCTCGAGGAGCTCAGTGACATCAACGTTGTCAGAGCCGGCCACCTCGCCGCTCTCCCGTGGGCTCCCCCGATGGGACCTTCCCTCGGAGCCTTCATCCTCCCCCGTCTCCTCCTCCTCCTCGGAGTCGTTACTGTCATCTTCTTCCGGCGGCATCTGTTCCGGAGCGGGCTCGAGACCGAGCATCACCTTCACCAGAAGGGATGGCTCCGCACGCTGACCACGTTGGCGCGCGTACTCGTCCATGGCCGTCAGATATGCATATTGCCGGTTGAAGTCCACCCTGTCGGTGATCTGGAGGCGCCCGACCTCTGGCAGATAGATTCCTTCTCTGAGTATCTTTCGCCAGATGACGTCGGTCCCCAGTGACTGCCGCAGGGTCATCCAGGCCGACCACAGCGCCGGGAAGACTGCATCGTGGGAGGGTTCGAGCAGACGTCTCACCTGCTTCCCGGGCCGCTCCTCGACCGCCGCATGTGCCCCCTCTCTGGGCGCTGAGGTCGTAGCGGCAGCCTGCGATGCGCCCGCCGCCGAAGTCCCTGCTCGCGCCGGCCCCGCTGCTTGGCGCGCCTCCGTTCTCCCCCGTGTGGCGGCGCCTCGCCTCCTTCCTTGACGCCCGGTCTCCGCACGGGTAGCCTCGAGCCGCCGAACTAGCTTCCGCAAGAGCCCCTCAGGGTACGCGATGGCCCAGTGTTCGGCGTACTCGGTTGCCAAGCCTGCGTTAACTCCGGTAGGAGGGAGGGTGATGACGTCGCCAGAGCCGAAGGCGACGAACATCAGCCACATCTGGCGAAGGACGCCGGGGTTCGTCTCCTCCCGGACAGCAGTGAATACCCTCTTCGGCATCCGCTGAAGGCACCCGAACTGCCTGGCGAACCGGGTCGGCACGTAAGGCTCGCAGATCACCTTCCCGTCGATCCGAGCCACGAGCACCCCGCCCCGCATGTTCAGGAAGTATTCATGCTGCTCCAGCGGGCCCTGTCCGTTGTCGATCATCTGGCCGACGGGAGTGGGGAACGGGCTGAAGTTGAAATTGGCATGATTGCCAATCCGAACCCTCACGCCCTCCTCACTGAGGGTCATCGGAGCGACCCCCGCAATGTTCAGCAGGGAGGGTCGCAGGCCGTTGCCCGGAGGACTGATGGCATTTGGGAACGTATACCCACCAAGGTGAGCAGCCACCCAGCCGTGGAAGAACTGAAAGGGCCCACAGATCCTTCGTGGCGACCCCCCTCGTGAGATGCGTCCCAGAATGGCATACAGCCTCGCCAGTACTGGGACCCCGAGGTTGTACCTCTTATTGGCAGCCATGGCGCCCGCCATCGCCAGCGTCGCCGGACGGACGCCCATCCTCGCATCCCGCACTGGCAGGAGCCACCCGCTCAGAAAGGCGGCCAGGAACGCCGCGTACCGGACGTTCGGGTCCCGGGCCTCGATAACGCGGTACCCCCATGAGCGGTAATCGCCCGTCTCCAGGACCCGCCAGTACGACCCGTTCCGGCTCCTCTGAGCTGCGGTCGGGCACCGCTTCCCCCTGCCTGGCATCTTGACCGCCGGGTCATGCTCCAGGAACTGGCCGAACCAATCCTTGTAGGCTATGTCCTTCTGGAAGTCTTGGATCCCGAGCCGCTGCGTAGCCAGGTCAAGAGGATGCCAGGTCAGAATGGGAGTCCGTGACCTGTCCTCCCAGATGTTCTTCGGTGGCAGGAACTCATCGTACTGGTAGCCCTCCAGCGGGATACCTCCGATGCAGTGGATGTCCCAGAGACCGATGCCGACCTCCCCATGGTGAAGATGGAAGGTGTTGGTATCCGGGGACCAGCGAGTGAACAGCTCCGGCCCGAGCTCAGACTGCTGGTAGAAGTGGAACTGCGACGTCCACACCGCCTCGAACAGGCCGATGTACCGCAGCTCCTCTGCGAAGTGATCGCAAGTGTGGCGTACCCAGAACGCCCAGGCCCATTCACTGGT
This sequence comes from Viscum album, assembly GCA_963277665.1. Lineage (NCBI taxonomy): Eukaryota > Viridiplantae > Streptophyta > Magnoliopsida > Santalales > Viscaceae > Viscum > Viscum album. The sequence goes on from OY728159.1 coordinate 164,982,811, forward strand.
AAAGTTGCCCCCGGATCGCAAGTCCCAGTCCTTCAGCCAGCCCTTGGTGTCGTCAGTGACACTCTGACGGTATGTGCTCGAGTAGAGGGCTGGAGAATTCTCCGCTGTAGGCTCACCCCCATCAATGGTTCGCGTCCTCGGGTTCAGGACGTAGACATCCAAGTGCCTGGTTTCCCTGGCAGGATGCCCATTGTTGGTGATGTTATAGCGGTGAAGCTCGTCCTCCCGAGTCACCCAGGTTCGCGGCGCATCAATCTCGAACCCTGGCACCGGAACCTCATCGAGGATGCCGAAGTTCCAGAGCGGCAGGTTGTCCGACAGTGGATATGTCTTCTGGGCCGGCGTTAGTAAGTCGAACAAGGATTGATTGTTGGAAACAATCTCCTTGGCTCCGTAAACCTCCTCGTTCGTCGCCATCTCAGCTCTGCGAGTGGCGGCATCCCCCTCATTTCCTCTGTGCGCGGCCATCTCAGAAGTTTCGGGAGTCGTGCGGGTTAAGGGATGAAGAGTGCGGGATCGGACGAGGATGGTGGAAAAGTTTGAAGGTTGGCGCGCAATCCAAGTGGACGGCGCGCAATTGGGAAGACTGTCGCGCAAAGTTCCGGGTTTTCGCGCAAAAGCAGGCGAAATCCGGACGGTTTTGCGCGCCGATCGGGCGAATTTCGCGACCGGAAGAGGCAATTTCGCGCACGAGAGCTTTGGAGCTTATCGCGCGGAAGGCCAGAGTACGGAACGCGGGACCCAGCGCCCCTATTTATAGGCGAGGCCGGGCCCGCGCTGCGCGGAAAGCGCTTTGCGCGACCGCAGCGGCGAATTTCGCGACCGGTGCCCCTTTTTGCGCGCCTAAGTCCCGCGCCGCCCAGGACTTCGGCATTCCGGCGTCTCCCTCGGAACCCGATCGTTGCGACCTCTCGCCGATCAGATTCCGAGGGGGGGCTTTTGTAGACGCCGGAAAAGTCCGTTGCTCCCAAACGAAGCTCCGGATGCGGAAAGCGAGGTCATATTTGGAGTCGGAAGGATGTTTCGGAGGGCCCGGAGGCCTTGCGCGGAATTTCAGAGGCACGCGCGCAAAGGTGATGTCCCGCGCGGAAAACCCCCGGGATGCGCGCAATGCGCCGGCTCGGCGCGCAATGCTGCGCGCCGCGGGTCCGCGCGCCTCCCTTACGCGCCGCGCCCGATTCCGCGCCCGCGAGAAGAATTTCGCGCTCGCACCCTGGATTCCGCGCCCGGGGTTGCCTATAAATACAAGGCGACCCCCAACGTTTCAAAGGTGGCTGGAAGTCGAAACGTCTCCCGTGCGCGCAATTCAACCCCTTCCGCGCGCAATGACGAACTTCAGGTAACCTCCTTTCTTTCGCGCAAGAAAGCCTCGGGGTCCGCCTTCGCGCGCAATCCCCGCTGGCTCCTTTCATTTGAATAAAAACTCACCCTAAGGCCTTTGCGCGCAAAAGAACCCGCTTGCGCGCAATTGCCCCCGGGGTGCGCGCAATCCGGCCTGATTGCGCGCACCCCCCCTTCTTTCAAGTGGCCATTCGTTAAAGAATGAGCCGTTGCCCCCGCGCGCTATCCGAAGCCCGGTGTGAGCAATCTCAAGCATCCGCGCGCAAGGCGCTGGCCCAATTGCGCGCCAGCCGCCCCGATTGCGCGCCGGCCCGCAGTATTGCGCGCAAAGCTTTCTTTTTGCGCGCAATCTGCCAGGGTCGTCCCCGTTGACCTCCTAAGGTTACCCGCCTGTGTGGCACCCGATGATTCTCATCCCGGGTGCCCGCACCGTGCGTTGTCTTCCCGTGCGGCCCTCCAGGCTTGCGCGAAGTGACACGCACCTATGTCCAGCATGACGTTAAACTGCATACTCGTCCAGCATGACGTTAAACTGCATATACGTCCTGCACGACGTTAAACTGTACATCGTCCGCGCTGCAAGACGTTAAACTGCCAAGTGCTTTGTCCGGCAACCTATGCCCAGCATGACGTTAAACTGCACACCCGTCCAAGCTGCACGACGTTAAACTGCCTAGCCCCCATCGTCCGCGCTGCAAGACGTTAAACTGCCAAGTGCTTCGTCCGACAACCTATGCCCAGCATGACGTTAAACTGCACACCCGTCCAAGCTGCACGACGTTAAACTGCCTAGCCCCCATCGTCCGTGCTGCAAGACGTTAAACTGCCAAGTGCCTCGTCCTCAACACATGACGTTAAACTGTACTTCGTCCGTGCTGCAAGACGTTAAACTGCCAAGTGCCTCGTCCTCAACACATGACGTTAAACTGTACTTCGTCTGGCAAGACGCTAAACCGTCCGCAACCTGATCCCGTGCTCCGCACGCAGGGTCTCCCCCGGTTTGGACGTGGCCCCCACCCGCTCGTCTCTGCAGGGATGTCGGGATTGTCCCCCTTTTGGGACGATTTAATGGGAGTGGCTTTTCCCTACGGGGGCAGGGTATTACAAACCCCTAGTTTCTCGTGGGAGGCTGCACATGTGTATCTCCATTGCACCTCCCCACTGCCGAAGCCAGTAGAGGGTCTGACTGGGATCGAGGTGTCTTTTGCTTTCGGTCCAAGTCCCTTCCAACTGAGTTTTGCAGTATCCGGGCTGCCCCAAGTGCGTAAGTCCTGACAGAATGAACTACGTGGACTTTGATCCCTGTCTTCTATACAGGGTACGTAGGAAGCCTCCCTGAGGCCCAAGCCCACCACCTGGTCGTTCCGGTCGTATTTACGTCCGTTCGTCCATCAGTGGACCCCTCCAGGGTTCACGCTTGCGTTGATTCACCTATGAATCCGCCCCTGTGGGAGGCTGCCCGTGTGTATCTCCACGGTGCCTCCCCACAGCCCCCCTTTTCCATTTCCCCTTTTATCGTCCAGCATGACGTGAAACTGTGATCCACCCGGCCGTTCCATCCCCCTCCGTGCGAGGTGGTTCGGTTCAATCCTCCGCCCGGCGGCCTCGACCTCTTCGTGAGTCGGCCTGCCGACGTCCAGCATGACGTTAAACTGTATGCCCGAACTACGTTGACTTTGATCCGTGTTAACGCGCGGTACGTAGGAAGCCCCCCTGGGGTCCAAGCTCTTTACTCCATCATCCATCCTGATCCTTACCCGGGCCGCCACATCCTGGTGGGGTCATGCCACTTCACTCCACTCCACGTTACTTGGGAAGCCGCCCATGTGCTGGCCCCAGCGTCGGAGGTTCCCCGCAAGGGGTTCCGTCATCTGATCCACTTTTCGTGTTGATCGGTCCGATGCCGTCCCCGCTGGACGTTAAACTCGCGGCATACCCCGTGTTAAACACGGGAAGCTGAGGAAAACCTCAGGTGACACAGTTCCCCGCACCTAGTACGGGATGCCTCAGGCCATCGTGCCTTCGAGAAGCCCTATTAGGGACGGAAGACAGACGTGCAGAGCCGCAGTGTTACGACACGCCCCCAGCACCCAGAGCCACCCGGCCTTCTCACCGCAGGTTGCTGCCCCGCCCAGACTCCTTGGAACGTCCGGGCGGAAGCAGCGTAATTAACCGGTGTCCATGAAGATATGGCGCCGGGAACGAGATTCACGAACATTCTTAAGTCTATGAGGGAGACCCGGATTAGGCGACAAGTTCCGAGGAGACGTCCAAGGAAGGAGAAGCCGACATCCCATCATCCCGGTTTCGATCAAGGAGCAGACGCCCCTGAATAAGGGACGGATGCCGCCCGCCCTTGGAAAGCGGGACTGCGGGACCACAAGCCGCGCGCCCATCCCCTCGGGTTGACGGGTGCACGCGCGAACGCGTCCTGGCGGAACAGCGTAACCCGACGCACATCCGCACCGAAACACACACCACCTGCAACATCATCGATCATATTTCGATCAATAGGGATTAAACCTTCATAAAAATATTGAATTAAAAGTTGATCACTTATTTGGTGGTGTGGGAATCTTTAACATAAAATTTTACAGTGTTCACAATATTCATGTAATGTCTCCCCTTAATATTGTCCCATCCCACAATTTTTTTCCTTATTGTTGTAGTTCGAGAGGCTGAGAAATATCCTTCAAGAAAAAGACGTTTCATGTCTGCCCAACCACTTATTGGGGAAATAACAAAATATAACCAACATTTTGATGTGTCTTCTAATGAAAAAGGGAATTCCCTTAACATTAATTGTTCTTCATCCACATTTGTAGGTTTTAATGTAGAAAACACAATGTGAAATTCTTTTAAATGCTTTTGTGTATCCTCTCCAGGATGTCCATGGAATCTTGGTAACAGATGAATTAAACCTGATTCTAGTTCAAAATTGTGTGCCTCACCTTGTAATTGAATATAGATGGGTTGGATATCAACATTAGGAGAGGTTAATTATTTTAGTTTTTGATTGTTTTCATCCATGTTATTCATGGTAATTTCAGTTTTAATGTGGGTTTCCAAAGAAGAATATGAAGGATCAAGATGAGTGTTGATGTTTTGTGTGTCCTTCTTCAAAGTTTCCTCTTGTGTATCTCGGGGTTGCTGGTGTAGAATCCTCTCTGGTTCAGGTTCGAAAGGTTGTAAGTCTCCCAGAGTAGAATGCATCATACATAGAAACTACACAAGAAATAAATTAGACCACTAAAATAAATGTAAATATAAAAGATAAAACAAACAAACATTTATAAAATTTACATAGAAAATTATCAAAAAAACACACTAAAACCAAAGAGATCCCCAGAAACGGTGCCAGAATTTTACCAATTTTTCATGACGCATCAAATTGATTATGATTTGAAGATAAATTTATAGTATAGGGAAGATCCTAGGTCATATCTCAAGAATCATTGATAGTTTTAGAGAATTTATTTTTAATAAGAGGTACTAAACAAGTGTGGTGGTTTTGAAAACAGATTCAAGTAAATTACTTAATTAAAGAGTTACATAGTTGATAAATAAAGGTAGCATATTCATAATTAGAAGAGAATAAGATCATTTCATGTTCACTAAACATCTTGGATAGTTCATTGTTCTAAAAATTTAACATTGTTTTGTTTAATTATTTGGATTAAGGTTGTCAAGATATTTACTCCCCTCTTGTGTCTTCAAATGATGCTTAAAGAACCACCCCTTGACACAAAAATCATCTTTCCATGATTTGGTTATCAATCATAGAATAAAAGTTCTACCAAATATTACTTAAATATTATGTATGTGTGAGATAAAGAGTATTATTTTGTTATCCAAATGGAACAAACCAAGATTCCCACTTGAAATCTCAACCCAATTGGTGTTGAAATAAAAAGTGTTCCACTTAATTATATTAAATGAAACATAATCAGGGGAGAAGAATGTCAAGATACAGAATAAGTGAAATATTAAACACAGAAATTAAACAGAACTAGTAGGAGAACATCTTTTGGAACTCCCTCCCAAGTTTGTGTAGCTCCCTCAAAATGTTCGTCCACCATTTAGCTCGCCATCGAGAGGAGGAGGAGGCTTGGGTGGAACTCCTTCATCCTTGATCCCACTATGAGGATAGGGACCTCCAGAACATCTATGATGATGAAGAGACTCCTCTAAGACTCCAAAATGGAAGATCTTGGCTTCTAGTTCTAACTCCCCAAATGAGGTACCCATGGTGCTCTTTTATAGCAAAAATGGGAAGTGGTTTTGGGTACACAAATTCTGTAAAACCACTTTTCACATTGTTTTCAGCCTCTATAAAGTCTTCAATCGCTTTTGAAAAAACAATAAAGTTGTTTACCCACATCTTTTATATCTCTACCGAATGTTTCACTCCCTTTGGACATGTACTTCTCCAGATATGGACAGCACACAGCTCACAACTTTTGACTCCATGGAGATTCAGTGTCCTGGACAGCTTACTTCAGTGGGGCTTTTTAATGTCCGAATAGGGCTTGGTTGTCTACATAAGAGTTGTTTCTAATTGAATTATGGACCAGAACACAAAATGAAATCCCATTTGGATGCATTTAGTTTTCATAATCTACCCAAAAGGGGATATGTGTTCATGGTACCCATGCAGTTTTGGCCCATTTTCCTTCTAGATCATCTCTTGGGCCTCCAAATCACATCCTCTTACAATGGAATCATCAAAAAAAGTATCATTGACCTCTTAAACAGTGATAAAAACAAAATTAATGATTCAAACCTGGAATGAAATTTGTTTTTTTATAATTTTCAGTATAAAACATGTTTAGCATAGTGGTGTAAGGGTGAAAATGAAACAGTGAATAGCAGTGTGATCACAAGGCTCCATTCAAAACATGTGAATATCAATACAATGATGTAGAGTTTTATCACACAAAAAGAACAAGGTCCATGGTGAAGGGAATAATAAGAGTTAATGCACCAAATGGTTTGGAAAAGATTCCAGCAAACCCATTCATACAATTGAGTACATATTATGTTCTACCCATCAATAAAATTGAAAGGGTAAAACCAAATCCAAGCACTCGTCCAATAACATCCATAATGTCAATTATGGAAACTAAGCTTGATAGCATGGGAGAGACACTACAAAAAAGATGGAATTTAGTGGCAGGAATTTGGAAGTGGTTATTCTAAACCCACTGTAAATAAAATTTAGAAGGGGTTAATAAAAACCAATTTTAATTAGAGGTGGTTTTTATGGACAATCGCCCCTAATTACTACCCACACCCAATAAATTGTCCCCCACAGCGTTACCCTCTCCTCTACGCTCACCCCACCGAACACCCCCGCTAACACTATTCCCCTCACTACGCTCCTCTATGCTCACCCAACCCAACCCACCGATGACCCTATTCCCCTGATAGTGCTCCTCTAACCTCACCCCGCCCAATGCCCCCGACCCCCAATAACACTATTACTCTTACGATCACCCCTCCTAGTGCTCCCTCTCCTTCATCATCTACTATCACTCTTCCCCTACTATAGTTGTGGATTCCCCTGCCTGCCAGCTCTCCCCTCCCTTCTGCAGCCGACAAATTCCCTACTTCTCATCGCGACATCACTTCTATCCTTTCCACAGCCGAAGGATTACCCTACCTCCTATCGCGATGATGATCCTCTCCATTTTGTTGCTGACTATTTTCACTACATTCCATCGTGGCAGCTCCCCCACTTTCACTTGTTCAATTCGCTAGTGACGTTCTAGAAGATCGCTTCATTGAGAGAGGCCTATATTCTTACCTTAGATTAGTTTAAAGGGTTAGTATTTAAAGATATTTGTAGTTTTTTAGGAGTGGGAATTTTTTGATGTATTGTGGATTTGGGGGATGGTTTTTTGGGGATTCATACATTAGGATTCTTAAGCTAAATTAAATCCTTGAGTTTATTCCTTTTGATGTATTATTTGAGCTCTTCATTGGTTTCTCCCATTCAAGTGTTGGTTTCATTGATTTTTTTCATTCTTGGTTATTTTATTATGATATGTGTTGTTTAAATATTGTAAGATTTTGATTTTTATGAAATTAACAAGGGAATCATTTGGTAAGTTATTTGGTAAAAAGGATAAGTAGATTATTTCTAGTTAGACTATGTTTTGTGGAGGTATAAGTAATCTTGTTTGGTTCATCATGGGATATTATTCTTAAGTCAAGGTCCCATGTTTATGACACTAGGATAGACATGTTTTGTCCCTTGTTGATCCATGATCCAAATTAGTGTTTTAGTTTCATTAATATGTAATGTAATGGATAATTTGAACTTGCCTTATTATGTTTTGTATGTTCATTGGGATGTGTTTCAATTTTTAATTTTGAGTGTCCTTTTTATTATTATAATATTAAAATAAAATACTTGGATATTTCATAGAAACATGGGGTTTTTGTCTTATTAATTATCTTTGGTATCTCTATACTTGATCTCTCGATTTTAAATGAATTATAAATAGTTTGGAGACTTATATTAGCTCATCATTTTCCTATAACTCCATGTTGAATGGGGGTAATTTGGGTTTTGATTATCATTTCTTAATGATTCATGATGAATTATTTATCGATTGTGAGGAATTGTATTATGGGCAGTGTTTCCTTTTATAAGTAAGATTATTTAGTATTCTCTCTAACCCTCCTACCTTTTATGTGTTAGTGTATCAGTTTGTACCTTTTTTGGAATCTAATTTTTTCAATGACATTTATGTGGAAGACAATAGGATGGTGGGGATAATAGTGACAAAACCAAGTTACTATTGAAAGATATATTATATATTTGAGGGTGTTTTTTGAAAATTCGGAAGTTCTTCCTTGATATCTTTCATTTTATTTTATTTAGAAATAATTAATGAGATACATTTATGGACTATGGTATGTTACATTTTTAATAATGGAGGTTGAACCATGATTGAACCTTTTTCCCTTTTTAAAGATTTAAGGTGAATGTATGTTTTACTATGAATATTTGATACATTTCGTGAGACCACCCAGACAAATATGATTTTTTCTATGAAATCACCATGTCATAGTTTAACACAATAAAAGGCTACCCATGTAGAGTGTGTCACAAAATGAGGGAATCATCATGTAGAAACGTGGACATAGGTAGGTAAACCAAAATTTTGTTCCGATTCGGGGAAGGAATGTCCTGTAGGAACTGGGGTCACTCCATGACACACATATTTCTAATTTTTAATTTTATAATTATAACATTTTACCCATGTCATATGTATGCATCTTGTGGCCCTATTCTCCTTACTATCATCGTCTATCTTATATATAATTCAATGGGACATCTCCATCTTTTTATCCTTTGATTCGAGGCATCTATCCTTCTGTTTCCGTGTTGATTAAATGGTAGGCCACCAATTTCTCTCTTCCTTATCCATAATACTTTATTTCCCCTTATTTTACTATTCTTCCACAAACCTTAATGGGTGTGTTGGATGATTCTGTGGTTTGGGTTGGTTCTAATTTAGGGAATTAGATGTTTAGTTATTATAATGGTCATTTCTTGTTGGGGATTTTCATTCATCATATATTCACTTATTTTTCTTTTTACTCTTTATTCTAAAGCCTCAAAAAAACACTCACTAAAGAATATATTTTAATTTTTTTCCTTTGTTTAGGGGAACAAAGATACTTTGGACCACAAGGATACAAATTCCTCACCTAAGGTGCAGTCAACGAGGTAATTGAACAACTCAATTTTTTTCTTGGGTTTCTTTAGATTGATTTATAAAATTAATGCTAAATTTTGTTTCCTATAATTTCAATATTGATATTATTATATTGATTTTTATCTTTGGAATCACTGTTTATTTATAAAAATATGTCTGTTCACTTTGATACCCATATAATTTTCACCATTCATTTTATTTGTATTATAATTATATGGTATTTGGCTTCTATTATTGTTAATTTTCTATAAGAAATATTAGTTATAATATGAGCCGATTCTTTTAGAAGTTTTATTTTCAAATGAAAATGTAGTGTATTTTTTAAAATTGAACAAATATTGATTATTTTTTGACCATTTACCATAACTGATAAAGGCTATGATCAGTTTTTAATATGTAACTCCAAAAAATTCAAAAGTATAGGTTTTTTTGTAGAACAAAATTCCCATGTTTTTTTATAGAATTGTTATAAAAGGAAAAAAATATTTTTTTATTTTTTTTAATGGAAGAAGGATACTAAAAAAAAGTAGTCTTTAATTTTCTTAAATAGAAAAGTGATTTACATCTTTATATTTTTTTAATGAATGTGTTTTATGAAGAAAATTTATTTAGATTTTTTTATTGTATAAAATTTAATTGGATATTTATTATTTTTCCTATGTTTATTTGAATATATTTAATTGATTTATTCTATTTCAATCAATGTAGTAGAAATAGATAAATCATGGATTTAATGGTTAAGAAGAACTAATGAATATAAGAAAGGATTAAATAAATTTCTCAAATTTTCATTTGAGCATCAATCTATAGAGGGAAGAATAATATGCCCTTTTTGTAATTGCAAATTTAAGAAATGGTTGAACATATTTGAAGAATATTCCCATTTGAGTCAAAAACAATTTCCAGTTGAATACACAAAGTGGGTATGACATGGATAATTTAATGAAGTTGAACTACCATCTAGTAGAGCACCAGAGAATATGACTTCTCCTCATAATATTGGTCCTCTAGATCCTATATAGAAAATGGTCAATAATGCATTTGGCCTTGGTAATAAGCTTTTTAAAATAAAGTAGATTCATCTCTTATTGTAAACATGGTTGAAACTTCTATAGAATTTTTGGAGTTATTGAATGATGGGAATAAATAATTATATGAAGGATGTAAAAAATACTCCAAATTGTATTTTATAAAAAATGATGTCACATCAAGTTTTTATGGGGAATGACTAATAAAGAAATGAAAATGATTTTTGGATTTTCTAGGAGATGCTTTTGAACATGCCAAAATCCCTGAATCTTTTTATAAGGCTAAGAAAATCATCAATAAACTTGGGCTTAATTATATTAAGATACATGCTTGTCCTAACAACTTCAAGTTTTAATAGGGGGATGATGAGAATAAAGAAATATGTAATAAATGTGAAAAATCTTGGTGGAAGGAAAAATCAATTGAAAAAATAGAAACAAGATATAGTTCTACATTATTTCCAACTCAAACAAAGTCTGCAATGATTGTTCATGACTAGTAAAACTGCTAAGACTATGAACTATCATAAAAGTGAAAAATGTAATGATGAATTGGTGAGACATCCTATAGGTTCAGAGGTATGGATGAAATTTAATGCCACATACCCAAAATTTTATTTAGATCCTTGAAATTTTCACTTCGGTCTTACAGCTGATGGTTTTAATCCTTTTGGTTGCATGAGTTCATGTTATAGAATTTGGCATATAGTATTGATACCATATAATCTGCCACCATGAATGTGTATGAAACAAACATATATGATTCTTCTAATGATCATTCCTGGGAAACTAATTCTGAGAAATGTCATATATGTGTATTTGATACCTCTTTTGAAGGAGTTGAAAGAGTTGTGGGTGGATGGAGTTGACATCAATGATGTCTCTGTGTTTGAAATGATTAAAATGCGATCAATATTACTGTGGACAATAAGTGACTTTCCTAGACTCGGTACATTATCTGGATGGAATACTTATAGTAGATTAACTTTTACAACTTTTAATTTTGACACAAGTCCATTACATTTTCCTCATAGTAGAAATTGGTGTTTTGGGGGAATCATCGATTTCTTGGTGATAGTCATAAATTTTGATTAGTGAGATTAAATTTTGAGGTAAATAAAGATTTTTGAAAACCTCCAAGTGTGGTGTCTGGCATTGAGATTTTCAAATAGGTAGAAAACATAAATATCTCCTTTTTTAGGACCATAATAGAGGATGGTAAAGGAAAGCGAGCTCGGGGGAATGACAATGAGGGCGGCTCCGAACAATAGAAAAAATGTCTATATTTTTGGAATTGTCATACCGGGAGACTAATATGTTACGTCACAATCATGATGTCATACATATTGAGAAAAATGTATGTGATAATGTCATTTATACTTTGTTGAATAAAATTGGAAGGAAAAAGGATAATTTTAAGGCCTGAAAATATCTTAAAAAAATGAGTATTAGAAGGGATTTGTGGCCTAATGATAAGGGGAAAAATCAGCCATGTCTTTTAACAATGATAAAATGAATGAAAGATGAATTTTTGAAATGTCTAGTGAATATTAAGTTGCTTGATGGTTATTCAAGTGACCATTTTGGATGTATCAATCTAAAAGATCAGAAAATATGTAGCTTAAAAAGTCATGATTTTCATGTCATTATGGAGAAATTACTTCCCATTACCATATGCAATTTGTTTCAAAACATTGTATCTACAATATTGATAGAGTTATGCGCATTCTTTTGACAAATATGTGGTAAGGTTGTCAGTATTTTTGATCTTGATAATTCCCAACATTGAATTGTTCTCACACTTTTTCATATGGATATTTTATTACCCCCATCATTTTTCACGGTCATGATTAACTTGTGCATGCATCTAGTCAATGAACTACGACCCGGGGGACCAGTACAATATCGATGAATGTATCATATTGAAAGGTAATTTAAAATTTTATACATATATTATTTCAAACCATAATAGATTGTTTTTTTCGTATTATTTTTGAATTCTATATATATATATATATTTGGGGCAATTAAATTCATATGTTTGTAATAAGGCTCAACCAGAAGGTTCTATTTCTAAGATGTACATATCAGATTTTTTTTTTACATTTGTTTCTAGATATTTAGAAGGGATTGAGAAAAAATTTAATAGGTCAAGTCGTATTAATGATGAATTATAGGATTTTGACAATGATGAAAATATTACTATCTTTTCAAAGACATGAAGAACATTTGGGAGTGGTACAGATTTTGTCTTAACTTCATTTGAGACAAAACAGGCACACTGACATGTGTTATTCAATTGTGAAGAGGTGGATCCATTCACAGAGTAGGTATCAATTTATATTTCTTTATTCAGTAATTAAATATTTGATATATTATGTTAATAATCATTACTTTTATGGAATACACATTACATGTGAAGAGAAAAATGAGGGGTCGAACATGATCATCTTCAGTAGTGCATAATATGTTGAGTAAAGACATTGATGATTGGTTTTACAGATGAGTAAGTCAAAGAAATGATATATAATTCAATATGAATTGATAATTATTTTTGAAAATATTAATGTTTTTAGGTATTTTTGGAAGATGTGGTTGGGACTATATTTGATGATTTCAAACATCTTGCACTAGGCCCTCTTCCGAATACAAAAAGGTTTTATACATAAAATATTAATGGATTCATGTTTTGTATAATGGATTGTGAAAAAGGATTAAAAAAACAAAATTCTGGAGTGTTCATGACTTCTATAACCAGATGTGTTTCAATTCTCCATGATGCAAATGGAATTGATGTCAATATTTTATATTATGGGAAGTTGAAAGATATTATTATGCTAAATTACTATGGAATTTTTTTGACTCTTTTTAATTATATATGGGCTGATACAATAACACATAGAGGTTTAAGAAAGGATGATTGGGGTTTTAATGTTTTCAATTTTAGTAAGTTGATTTACACTGGAGAATGTGAAGAACATGAACCTTTCATTTATGTATCTCAAAATCAAATGGCTTATTATATTGAAGAGTCTCTTGAATGTAGTGTTGTGGTGCATCTTAAGCCTAGAGATTTGTATGAAATGGGTAAAGACGGTGAGGATAGATGTGACCACACAACTTTTGAAGAACAAGAGTTGAGTAAATATTTCGACAATGAAAGTGAAAATATTCAACTAGAAAGAGAATTGGAATACGATGATGCTTTATTTGCGTATATAGAGGAAGATAAAAAAAAATAGTAATAAATACATAATTTTGTTTTTTTCTGAATTTTTGGAATTGTTTTGACTTTTAATAGAGAAAACATATTTATCCTGTGTTCATTTCTGTTAGAATCACATTTATGTTCTGGTTATTAATTGTTTTTTGTATGTCATGGAAAACCATTATGTTGTCTTATTTGCTTAAAATAGTTAGAAGAGAAAACGTTATTTTTTTTAGCAAAATATTTGTTTTTCAATTAATTCTATTACTTTTTTTTTGTATTTTTCTATATATCAAGGAACAATATATATTTTTTAAATCTAAATGGATTTTATTATTCCCTGGTTATGTTAAATATCTATATAGAATTGTGGTCTTGTCCATCTGCTATCTTGTATCTCTAGGTGGATCCAAACAATCCTTGGACAACCTCTACCCGTCCTTCATAGAAGCAACACTTTTCTCCCAAACAAGGCCCTATCCTTTGAATTTTTTTATTGAGCATGTTAATAAAATGATGTTGCCATATTTTTTTTGTTATTTTTTATTTGAACCTCATTATAGTTGTTTCATAAAAACTTTTTATGCTCTAAATCATCATATAGATTCGCCTAAATCAAAGCGCCCTAGGGTTTGGAATATAATTGACTATATAACACAATCATGTAATCCTTTAACTGATGATGTTTCATCAAGATCAACACGAGTTCAAATCACCCAGTATGTTTTCCCCTAACAATGATGATCAGATTATAGTCAATCAACACAGTTCACATTATCAGAGTCCAATGTAGATGACAATCCTCAACTATCTAGTCCTGAAGGTGGTTTTGACGTTGAATTTGTGATAGATGTGAATGTTGCTCCGACATCAATTGGTTTAAGGAATGAAAAACAATTAAGGGGTTGGATATGCAATGTTACAGGTACATTAAATTTTTATTCATGCAATAATTATTTTAATTAATCCCTTTTTAGATTTATTTCATTACTCTTAGATTTGGAGGGTGTGAAAAATGTTAAAAAGTAGTGAATCGAGAAAATTTGGTCATTGGTGAATGAAAAGGTTGTTGGGAACTTCGATGAACTGGGTCGTCCAATTAGGGAATAAGGAGGTTTATTTTTACGTGCAATGAGACATATATCTAAGACTAAATTTCCTATTGACTATGAATCTTGGACAAGAAAACAAAATTCTCTAATAGAAGATGTGTTATGCATATTGGTTATGTTATTTATTTTTTTTAATGATTTAAAAACTTGATGATTTATTTTATAATTGAACAACTAATGTTTTTATTTTTTTTGTTAAAGCCCTATATTTAGTTTTCGCATGATACGATTGAAAAGTGGTTTGCTAATCATGCAATAGGAAAATGATAGAGAGATAATAGAGGGATTTTGTTTCATAAACAATATGATTATAGATTAACAAAAGAACAAAATGATGAACAGAATTGTCTCGATGGTATAACAAAGGAGAAAGGGAAAAGTTTTATCCTCATCAGTGATAAGAAAAAACATAAGGTACTTTAATATTTTTTTATTACTATCATATTTAAACATTTAATTTTTTATATTCATTAAATGTCACTAAAATGTTCATCTTTATATGTACAGGCCATGTGTAAGAAAAATGCACTAAATTGCAGTAATCAAACCATTCCACATACATCCGGAACTAAAACATTTTCCTAACATAAATATGAGATGGTAGTATATCATTTTTATTTTTAGAAATTAATTTCATTTTATTTATTTTTATAAGATTTTTTATTATAAGAGAAGAACTCTGGACATCTGATTGCTAGATACAATCTATGGTATGCAGTTCATCGAAAAAGTGAGGATCATACGTGAATGATGATGCAAAAAAAATTGGAGTAAGAATTAATATTAAAGTTGTGTTACTTTTTAATGTAACAAAATTGATGTCATCTTCACTTTGGAAAAAATGAGAGTGGATATAAGTCAAGAGGAACCGTTACAACATTCAATACTTTCTCAAGATGTTGCTTTTGGAAAAGTATTTGGGAAAGATAATATGGGTCGTGTAAGCTGTCTTGAGTTGGGAGAATGTCCGAAAAGTGTATTCAGGTCATCCTCTTAACTATTTGTAGGTATTAGAGACACTACATTCAATTTCCACCCAACATCTCAAAAAGAGTTTAATGATTTGAAATCAAAGTTGAGTCAATCCAAATTAAAATTACAAAGGAATAAAGATAAGTTAGCCAAAACAAAAGAAAAAATGTGTACAATCATTGATGTTATTAAAGGTATGGGGGCCAATATTCCTTTAATGGATGTCAACATAAAAACCAATTATGGATAAGTATTTTTTCATTATCCTTATGTAGTGTATATTCAACATTCCAATGCTGCGTCGTAAATAATTTTCCAAGGATGTGTTTCGAATCGCCAGTAGGTTTGTCATCAAGGGGTTCATTGGGTTTTTTTTGTTTGGGTTAGTTTTATCTATATCAATAACATTGTTGTTGGATAAACTTGAGGTTGATTTGGAACTACTCTCAGGGATATAGTTTTCCAGCACAAATGTAGAAGTCTTTCTAGGAAGCCTTATTGAATTGATTATAGGCAGTCGATTGATCATTTATGGTGATTTTTTTTCTTATAAACACAAGTGTATTTTTTTAATGTTGTGGAATGTTGAGATCGTAGAGTATTAAGAAATTCAATTATCAAGTAGTTATATATTTGTATGGTGTTATGATTTTTATTGTTAACTCCAAGCCCATCCTTCTCATATAGGGTTGATGACTTATTATTTGTACATATTAAAACATTATGTTTTTAAGTCTTATTTAGGATTCCATTAATGAAGAAGATGAGATACCGACTAGAGATCAACATTCACCGCATCATAGAAGATCATCGGGAGGAAATGATGTTAATTAGAAAGATGTAAATTCCCATTCTCTTTTTGTTTAGGTATTTGATCCAGTACTATATTACCTTCCTATTACTTCACATGATTTCTGCTTTGTGAATAAATTTTGTATAAACTATTTAGGTATTTGATCCAATGAATTTTGTGTAAAGTGTTTAGGTATTTGATCCAATGAATTTTGGGTTTTCTTGTTGAGAGGATTTCCCTTGATATGAAAATTTAGTTCATATCATAAAAAATGGGTGAACAACAAAATACAAACTATAAATCATAGATTTCATTCTCAAGCCTATGAGATAGAGATGCCATGAAATACACCATCATTGTACCCTACTATAGAGGTTTATCATAAAATACACCATCACCGTACCATACTACAGATGTTTAGCATGAGAAATTGCTTACTGTAAGACTCATGAGAATTTGTTTGTGTTACAAGGATATGTTTTCCTATGCTGTTATTTTTTTCTGTTCTACTGTTGTCCTTTCTTTGCTGAAGGTTGGATATTAGTTCATACTTGTTTTGAGATTTATGTATTTTCTCTTGGTGCATGATGGATTTTCTTATGGTACCTTTGTTTTATGTTTTCTTGTTGGTTTGTTTTCCCAGTGAAGACTGCATATTTGGTTACCTATTGTCATTGTTTTTTTGGCGATGAGGGGGCTTATTTTCATCCAGTGGTGAGGGGTGTGATACTTTTCATCCAGTCGCGAGGGGTGTGCTGCTTGTCATCCAGTGGCGAGGGGCGCGCTGCTTTTCATTTGATGGTGTGGGGTTGTCTTCAATGTTTTTTGATGACCTGTATTTTATAAAATTCGCTTGTTTTTGGATGACTTGTATTTTGGAAAAACCACTTTTAATTTAGCTTCTATTTTATGATTCTCACATTTCACATGATACCTTTGTGTTGTCCCTATAAATAAAATTAAGATTTCGTTATATTTTTATTGACTGATTTCTCATCTATGTTCTATTTAATTTTCTTGTTTTTTATGGGAGCCAACACAATTATATATACTTGATCCATCATTTTTTCATTCTTACTATTGATTTGTTGAGAATATACTATTTTGTAGCTAGCCAACTGAATACACTTGTTTTAAAACAGTGAAGACAAAGTAGACAAATAAAGAGCATGGACATGTAAAGTATTTCTCTATCCAACACAGTTATATATATTTGATCAATTATTATATTTTCATTCCTATTGCTGCTAGCTCTGGCCTTCCCCAGTACCTATATTTTTTCCATTCGAGGTTACTGCAACTTTCAGTATTGCTCGCATTTGATTCAGAAAGATTAATTAGAAAATAGAGCAGACAAAGTAGACAAATAAAAGCAGGTTAGTCAAGATGGATCTGCAATCCAACAACCTGAAATCCTCCAAGATGATTCTAATCTTGTTGGAAAAATACAAAACATCATGATCAGGAGCCAACCGCATATACGCCATCATAGTTCCATCAGGCCTGATCAAAGTAATCACTTTCTTGGTCTGAATGTCATGAATATTCTTCCCAGCATCTTTTATCTTCTTCTTGTCTGCACGGATGTCCAAAATGAAAACCAGGGTATTTTTGTCCTCAATATTCTTCATTTAGGATTCAGTGGCTAGTGGGTATTTTAGTTTTTGATACTGGTCCAATATGTTTCTTTAAGGAGTACTAATGTAGGGATATTTTGGTTTCATGTCCTTCTTCAAGGTCATTGGCCTGTGAAATGCAACTGATGTCCGGATCTTCTTACCCTTATTCTTTAAATCCCATGCACCATATTTCGCAACCTTGGAAGATTTCAAAGCTTTCACTTTGGGATCATTCTTTTGGGTGTTATCAGCTTTAGCATGAGCCATGGATTTATGTGTTGTGGCCTACCATAAAGGAAGGGAATGAGGATGGCAAATGGTTGTCGTGCGGGAATGCCAATGACAGGGAAAAGGGGATGCTTTGTAGGAGATCCAGCATCGGGGATGACAGAGGCCCGACAAGGGGGTTCGAGGGAGTCACACTGGTGTTCTGGTGATAGGGGCCAGAGTAGGAACAGATGCGAAAGGGACTGTCGCACAAGAGTCGATGAGACTTCTGGGTGAGGCGGCCGATCCGATGATCGCCTGCGATGGACGGCATGGCCTGCCTGTCTGAAAAGGTGCACAACGACTTGTGATCGGGAAGGCCAAGCAATGAAGAAAAGCCACTGGTGTCCGATGGTGAGTAGTTGGGATCTGATCGAACAGAGATGTGGGGATCTGGAGGTCGCACTACCAGGAGGCTGGGCGGAGCAGCAGCAGTTTGCGAACAGTGAGGCAGCTCAGTAGTCATCACTGGAGGAGGTCAGTTTTCCACCAAAAGAAATCCCATCACCCGAAAATGCACCATTTTCACCTTCCCATCCCCCAAGAATAGAGGTTTCCTCCTGCTAATGTTGTTTCATGCTTCCAACCTTAAGATACCGTATAGATATGCAGCCTCAAGAATGGAACTTCAAATCTTTGAGATAAATTTGAACTTTCTCCAGGACCAAGACACCTAGATTCATTTGAGCCCTATATATATAGTTTTCCACCATCATCAATGGTGGGGTAGAGGGCAAGAGAGAACAATCCACATCCATGTGAGGACAAGAGATACTAGAGTTTGAGTCAATCCTTTCCATTACTAGTTTGTAGTTTGAATCTATTAAATGAATGAGAACATTCAGGGTTTCATCCAGTTTCTCTCTATCTGTTCTTGTTCTCTTTCTTTTGTGATTTCATTAGGTAGAATATCTGTTGGAAAATATATATATGTAAATTTATATTTTTATTTTTTTAAATAATATAAACAAATTATAAAATTTCTTTTAAATTTCTTTAATTAGATTAGAGGCGGTTAAAACCGCCACTAATATTTTTCCATTTATTTTATTAGAGGTGGTTAAAACCAGATCTAAAATTTAAAAAAAAACTAAATTTTAGATGTGAAGGGGTTAAAACCACCTCTAAGTTTTCTAGAATTGTGATTTTTTTACATTAGAGGAGATCATAATCCCCTCTATTTTTTCCCTCAATTAGAGGAGGTTAAAAACGCCTCTAATGTTCCTCTATTTTTTCTATTAGAGGCACTTTTAACCACCTAAAATGATTTCATTTTTTTCATATTAGAGGGGGTTTTAATGTAACACCCCAAGATTTCATATTGTGTTATTTTTTTCAAAATAATTCAATAACTTGCACTACACGCAACACCGAGTTCAAGCGCACCATGACTTACCAAACAAGCCGTTCAAAAGAGTTTATGAATAGTATTAACTAAATTTTAAATTTTATATAATCCTTATAATTTTAAAATCCATATTATGAGTTTGTTAGACAAAATGTAAGAACAAATTCATTTTCAGTATTGCACTTTTACCAACTTTTAATAGTGAACCCTTTTTAAATACAATATTTTAAACTTTTTGACTAAATGAGGACATCAAAAATTTAAAATGAAACATCTCAAGCTTCCACTGTACGATTTCCTTTAAATAATACAGTAGCGTGTGTTGTACGCAACTTCGAGTTCTAACACACACCACAACCAATCAAACTAGCCGTTATGAATAGTAATATCTACCTTTTGAAATTATATATATTTTATATTTCAAAATGGAATTCATTTTTGGATTCGGAATATCGAATTTAGCCTAGTGTGAAATTTTGGAACTTTTCAGATAACATTAATATTTTGATGAATAGTGAAAATTACTAAATTTTAACTAAAAACAACTTTTTAATCGAAATAATTTATATTGATAAATTATAAATTTGAGTGGTTTTAAAGTATATTTAGAATATATTTTTACCATTTAATACAATGTTGGTCATTGGACATAATTTTACAATTAAACCGAACATAAACAAGTATCAATCTTTTGATAGTTATTATATCTTAAAAACATGCTTTTTGTTTTGACAATGGGAATTAATTTTAAATTAATTTCTGCCACTTCTGTGTTTTGAATTTAGAAAAATGGATTCCATATTTGGAATCAGGATGTTCAAATTGTGTAAATAGGTAATTCTTATTTTTAGACATTTTGAATAATTACTGCGGTAAATATTTTATTTACCATGGTTAACGGTAAATCCGGTAAATAAGGGTTAAAAAATAATATTATAATAATAACAAATTACCCTAAAATGTGTCCTAACCTTATTGGTTGATACATGTTCGACCATGGGCATCTTTGGGTCGATTTTGGGACCCCATGGTGCTACTTGTAAGTGATAGAGACACTTTATTTTAATTAAGTTAAAATGAATACAAAAATGACACAAACATATATCTTTTAGAAAAACAATTTTTACATAAGGTTATATATGTTTGATTTTCGACTATAAATATTCATTAGAAAGCTAAAATGATTTTCTACATAATGATTTTTTATCTATAAATTTTAGACATTAAATAATTTAATTTATTTAGGACACAATGATGATGCAGTAATTACCATAATAGTAAAACATTAAAATAATTGATATTATAAATACCCAAATAAATATAATTTGAGACTTTTAATGAATTAAACTAATTTTCGAAGATAATATGACATATTAGGATTGATTTAATTGACCTTGTTCGAAGTAATCATTCTGTTATAAGTTTCACAAAAATCAACTATTGAATAGTGCCAAAATTGACATAAAAGAGTTTTTAAAACAAATATTATATTATTAATTGATATTAAATTCATAAAAATCGAAGGCTCAGCCAAGAGACATATATCATGATAGGTGTATCATTAATGGACCACTTGGGGGTCGCTTGGATGTATATAGTAAGTTTATTAACTATATAATATAAAAATACAAAGTGATATGGTAAATGTCAAACTAATTAACTAAGAGTTAAAACGAAAAGATAAGGTTAATATAGTAACCCAAACCTATATAAATTCTATTGGTTGAATGTATTTCGACCTATCCTCACCTTAACATTTAAATAATCAACTTTGAAGCCATTAGAAACCGAATATGAATTTATTATAAATTAATATTTCTAGCTTTTCCAAAGGTGCCCCTCACCCCTCTTATAAAAGGGCACCCCTCCTTCTCATTACTTCACACCTTCAAAGCCTTTTGTTTCGGCCAACCCCTGCCCAAATACTCTCTCAACTTCCCTCACTACAACCTAGAGGCCTTATTTTGATCAGAAAGCCAACCTAAGGAGCCCTTTTGATCAAATCAAAAGGAAGGACCCGAAGAAGAGGTAATGTTTTCACCAACCTTTTTCAAATTCATTTCTTCTTCCACTTCTTCTTTCTTTGTTATTACCATTCTAAAATAATAACTCCAGTATCTTATATATACTGTGATGTTATTATAAATATGGTACAACCATATTCAGTATTCTATCCACCCTTTGAATAACATGTCACCATACGTGCGTACGTACGGCTTACTGTCTCCACGTCGTGGTATAATTGTTATTCAATATATTATTATTTGGATGGGTATAATAATGATGTGTAACTCATGTAAATAATAAATATAACATGATAATGATTCTGTATATATGATATATTATCCAATTATATATTATTTTAATATCAAAAGAATGATATTGTCGCTCGTGCGTACGTACGGACTACCATCTTCACGAACGCGATGAGATTCATTCTCTATCATATCCATTCAAGTATAATTATCATTTTATGATTTAAAAATGATGTTTAAGGACTAGATATAATTATGGATATGAATAAGATACAACCTATCCATGACAAACATGGCTTATGTAACAAAACATATAAAAGGAAACGAGTAAGTTAACACCCGAAACAACGATAATACTAAGATATTATTAACAAAACAATGTTAAAAGATCATATATGATATCATATTAATATATATGATTCTTTTATAATTTAATAACAATTATTTCACCATTATACAGGAGTTTAACCTACCCCAACCAAGGAAAAGTACATGGTAAGGGTTTATTTCGCAATCTCTTCATTATCCGAGGTTGTTTATACGTAATAATCTACTGGGATTTCTTTATCATCCACATCCATGTTTCTTTGAAATGTATTTCAAAACATTTTTACTATTTAAAAAGAATATGGGTTAAAGTCATTTATACCCTTATGTGTTTTTAAAGGAATATTTCCGTCGTTTTCCAAACAAGGCACTTTTTACCTTTCGACAAATTTAAGGTAAGAATGTTTTTTTTAACTTATACAGCGGGTGCGGCTATTTACCGCCGTTATAAAATCGTCAAAGCTTCCCTTACAAGCTTATAAGAATATTTTCAAAGTAAATGTTTTATTTTATAATTATGTGACTTTTAAATGATTTCAAAATGAATATTTTAATAATTTTTGAAAGGTACTCTTTATCAAGATCATAATTTTAAATGTTTTAAAGATTTATCTTTCTAAATATTTTTAATTAATGTCCATGATTTCAAAATGATTTTAAGGATATATTTATATAGACATGAAGGTTTTGAAAGGATATTTCTTTTCAAAAGTTTCAAAGTGGTATGGGATACTTTGATTCAAAAATCTCTTTTAAATTACTTCCTTTATAAATGTGTGACTTTTCAATGATTTCGAGAAAAGAGATATTTCTCTCAAATAGTTTTGATTTCATCTATGTCGACATCCTTTGATAGATTTTAAGCTTATTTGAAGTTTATTTATTATGATACAAAACTCTTATATTGTATTGAAGGTTTTGTAATATGTTTGACTGTGGATGTGCTATTTTTATACCATTCATGGTTTGTGGTGAAAGTATTGACATTTCATATGCTAGTTTTAATACAAATGTTTTTGTTATGTTTAAACCTTTTCATATGGGAATTCATTGGACATAATATGTGATGGGTGTAGCCCGCTATAGCTCCTCGATGCATCGGTAGGTCTCATGAGACAAACTAGTGTCTTGGCACAAGGCCTTGGAAAAA
This sequence comes from Viscum album, assembly GCA_963277665.1. Classification (NCBI taxonomy): domain Eukaryota; kingdom Viridiplantae; phylum Streptophyta; class Magnoliopsida; order Santalales; family Viscaceae; genus Viscum; species Viscum album. The sequence continues at coordinate 165,005,961 of OY728159.1, forward strand.
TCTTATTTTTATTCTTGGCACGAGGCCTTGGCTATGTGGTTATGATAGTCTGGCATTATGCATTCCATCATTATGAAAGTGGTAATTGATATTGCATGTGATTATTCGATTAGTAGAATATCCATGTGAATAAGTAAATGACATTATTTCATTTTATTTTTACTATACTATGTTGAAGTTCAAGTTTAAAAGGCTTTTGTTTTAAGTTATACATTGCCTTAAATGTTTATTCTTATTTATGAAAGTTTCCGCTATATTGTTATCCTTACTGGGTATTTGAGATCACCCCTTTTCTATGTTTTATTTTTCCCAGGATGTGAAGAAGTAAGTTATGAATGACCTGCAGGGATTGTATATGGGGATATGAGTGTGGGATAAGGAGACTATGTTGTTGTAGTAGTTTTTTCACTTTATGATGTAATGTAAAACTTTATGAATATATCTAGTGTTTCCAAGGCTACTAAACCAATCGGTCTTTTGATATTTGATCTTTCTTGTGATCATTCCAATGTTATGTAATAATGCACCGACTCTAGGTAACTGGGGTCGGGGTGTTACAGTTGATATCAGAGGATGTTTTGTACAAACCTTGGAAGCTGGATTTAGATAAACTATGATTAGAGCACATAGACCTAAGATGGATTTTAAGGATTTGTATAGAAGAACTTCATAGAATTTTGGTACTATAGAGATTTTGTGAGTTTTCCGAGCAATACATCCCTGTCTGGATACGAGCAGGTAGAGGCGGCTCTGGCACAGATGTACCTAGGGGTAAAACCCGAAAACACCGCTTTGAGCTAGACTCGAACCGGAACTGGTGCACGACAACGGGCCTTGCTGCACTCTTGGTTACGACACTCTCGGGGGATATGCTTAGGATAATTCTCATTTTCTTTACAAACCATTATGAAGGGTTTATGAGTATATACTCCCTCAAAGGAGACATTTTTATGATTATGGATTATATCCATAAACTATTTAATTTATGTTATGTGTTTTACAAGTTTGGGATTAGGTATTGTTATTCATAAACTAATCTAGTGTATGCTATTGTTTAGAAATGGAACCCAGTAAAAGGAATGAGAACTCCAGCAATTCACATGATCCAAAGAGAAGGAAGGATCATATCTTTCATGGTCTTAAGCTAGAATTTATAAGAGAAATAGTCTCCCATGTATTATCATCATATGAAGAAATAATATCATGTGTTGATAAGATAAGTAAAGAGTTTACTGAGTCCTATGGCTTTGAAGGGAAGCAAGATAATAAAAGGATGGAAGAGGGAAAGATGGATAAAGGGAAGAGGGAAAATAAGAATTTTCCCATATGTGATAACTGTGGGAAGAAACACCCTGGAACTTGCCTGAAAGGAATGAGAGTTTGTTATAAGTGTGGAGGAAAAGGGCGCAAAGTACGTGACTACAAGGGTAAGAAAATGGTTTCAAATGTACAATGCTTCATTTGTAAGGAGTTTGGACACTACGCGAACCTATGTCTCAGTCATCAGACTATGTCGCAAATGATGCTATTAGATAATAATCAAGTTATGATACTACCACAGATGAAGAGGAATGATTAAAGTTCTTATGTTGATTATGAGATTTGAGCGTTGTATCAATAATGTACTTGTTATAATAATTATGGAGTATATAAGGATTATACTGCAGTACTATTTCATTATGGACTTGAGATTGTGTGGAACAAAGAAAAGTGACTCAATAGTAGGTTAAAATTTTGGAAAATATATGGTTGAGAGAAAGATAAACCATAATATCGTTCTGATACCGAGGTAGTGATTTTAGAATAATACATGATTGGTTTGGATAAATTATATTGGATATTCCTGACTACCTTGAAACTGATTAATGATTTGTATATTCCATCATTGTTGGGGTTTACAACATTTTTGGATTGAAGGAGTATATCTATTATTCTATAAGGAATAAGGGATCATGAATGTAATCAATAAGGTTTTATGATAATTCAGGATGTTGCAGTGTTTTAAAAGAATACATGATGAAGGTGATCACATGTTATTACACGGAAAACAGGATCTTCATTGTGTTTACCTTCCTTATAAATTTTGGACTGAAGTATTTTGGATAGTTCTAGTTTGGATTATTTTGGATTTCCATAAAAGGACAACCTGGAGGTCGGGCGGCAACCCGTTGCGTCCGGCAAGGCCGCGAGACTTGAACCCACAACCGAAGGCCGACAAGGGTGTATCACCTACCACTGACCCATGTGATGTCCGGGATTAAATAATATAGTTTTTTTATAAAAAAAGATCTGGTAGATGAATTATAAATTCGTTTTTTGGAACCCTATACGAATAGGATAAATAGAATATATATTTTTCGTTCTATTATCTTTTAGAGTGAAAAATGAGTTTTTGGTAGAAATTAGTTAAAGGATGGAACTCTACTTGTCAAGAATATATTTTTCTTCTTCTCTTATTCTATGAAGAAATTAATTCTTATACTTTATTTAAGGAATCCTAAAACCAAAAATGTGTTATCCTAATACCCTATGTTTTGTTGAACCGATGGTATTTCAAATCATCATAGATTGATGAATTTAAGGACCACAATTTTACACTTTTTTGTGATTGATGACCTCAATCACTACCTATAAATATTTACGTTTTCCCTCCAATTATATGTCTATAATTTCCACCAATGTTCTCCTAATCGAGATCATAATTTGGTGGTGACCCTTTCATTTCTCGTTTCCTCATATTAAGACTAAATTTTAGTAACCCAATTTCCGATGTGGGTTTTCCCACAAAGATATTTTCTATTTTCAACCTTTTATTTTCAAAGAACAATTTCAAATTGCGAGGACTCAATTTATTAAACGAGGGGAGAATGTAACACCCCAAGATTTCATAGTGTGTTATTTCTTCAAAATAATCCAATAACTTGCACTACACGCAACACCGAGTTCAAGCGCACCATGACTTACCAAACAAGCCATTCAAAAGAGGTTATGAATAGTATTAACTTAATTTTAAACTTTATATAATCCTTATAATTTTAGAATCCATATTATGAGTTTCTTAGACATAATGTAAGAACAAATTCATTTTCAGTATTGCACTTTTACCAAATTTAATAGTGAACACTTTTTAAATACAATATTTTAAACTTTTTTACTAAATGGGGACATCAAAAATTTAAAATGAAACATCCCAAGCTTCCACGGTATGCTTTCCTTTGAATAATACAGTAGCGTGTGTTGTACGCAACTTCGAGTTCTAACACACACCACAACCAATCAAACTAGCCGTTATGAATAGTAATACCTACTTTTTAAAATTATATATATTTTATATTTCAAAATGGACTTCATTTTTGGATTCGGAATATCGAATTTAGCCTAGGGTGAAATTTTGGAACTTTTTGGATAACTTTAATATTTTGATGAATAGTGAAAATTACTAAATTTTAATTAAAAACAACTTTTTTTAATTGAAATAATTTATATTGATAAATTATGAATTTGAGTGATTTTAAAGTATATTTAGAATATATTTTTACCATTTAATACAATGTTGGTCATTGGACATAATTTCACAGTTAAACCGAACATAAACAAGTATCAATCTTTTGATAGTTATTATATCTTAAAAACACGCTTTTTGTTTTGACAGTGGGAATTAATTTTAAATTAATTTCTGCCACTTCTGTGTTTTGAATTTAGAAAAATGGATTCCATATTTGGAATCAGGATGTTCAAATTGTGTAAATAGGTAACTTTTATTTTTAGACATTTTGAATAATTACTGCGGTAAATATTTTATTTACCATGGTTAAGGGTAAATCCGGTAAATAAGGGTTAAAAAATAATATTATAATAATAACAAATTACCCTAAAACGTGTCCTAACCTTATTGGTTGATACATGTTCGACTGTGGGCATCTTTGGGTTGATTTTGGGACCCCATGGTGCCACTTGTAAGTGATAGAGCCACTTTATTTTAATTAAGTTAGAATGAATAGAAAAATGACACAAGCATATATCTTTTAGAAAAACAATTTTCACATAGAATTATATATGTTGGATTTTTAACTATAAATATTCATTAGAAAGATAAAACTATTTCCTACATAATGATATTTTATATATAATTTTTAAACATTAAATAATTTAATTTATTTATGACACAATGATGATGCAGTAATTACCAGAATAGTGAAAAATTAAAATAATTGATATTATAAATACCCAAATAAATATAATTGGAGACTTTTAATGAATTAAACTAATTTTCTAGGATAATATGACATATTAGGAGTGATTTAATTGACCTTTTTCGAAGTAATCATTCTGTTATAAGTTTCACAAAAATCAACTATTGAATAGTATCAAAATTGACATAAAAGAGTTTTTAAAACAAATATTATATTATTAATTGATATTAAATTTTTAAAAATCTAAGGTTCGACCAAAAGACTTATATCATGATAGGTGTATCATTAATGGACCACTTGGGGGCCTCTTGGATGTTTATAGTAATTTTATTAACTATATAATATAAAAATACAAAGTGACATGGTAAATGTCAAACTAATTAACTAAGAGTTAAAACTGAAAGATAAGGTTAATATAGTAACCCAAAACCTGTATAAATTCTATTGGTTGAATGGTTTTCGACCTATCCCCACCTTAACATTTAAATAATCAACTTTGGTGCCATTAGAAACTGAATATGAATTTATTATAAATTAATATTTCTAGCTTTTCCAAAGGTGCCCCTCACCCCTCTTATAAAAGGGAACCCCTCATTCTCATTACTTCACACCTTCAAAGCCTTTTGGTTCGGCCAACCCCTGCCCAAATACTCTGTAAAAGTCCATCAATACAACCTAGAGGCCTTATTTTGATCAGAAAGCCAACCTAAGGATCCCTTTTGATCAAATCAAAAGGAAGGACCCGAAGAAGAGGTAATGTTTTCACCACCCTTTTTCAAATTCATTTCTTCTTCCACTTCTTCTTTCTTTGTTATTACCATTATAAAATAATAACTCTAGTATCTTATATATACTGTGATGTTATTATAAATATGGTATAACCATATTCAGTATTCTATCCACCCTTTGAATAACATGTCACCATACGTGCGTACGTACGACTTACCGTCTCCACGTCGTGGTGTAATTGTTATTCAATATATTATTATTTGGATGGGTATAATAATGATGTGTAACTCATGTAAATAATAAATATAACATGATAATGATTCTGTATATATGATATACCATCCAATTATATATTATTTTAATATCAAAAGAATGATATTGTCGCTCGTGCGTACGTACGGACTACCATCTCCACGAATGCGATGAGATTCATTCTCCATCGTATCCATTCAAGTAAAATTATCATTTGATGATTTAAAAATGATGTTTAAGGACTTGATATAATTCTGGATATGAATAATATACAACCTATCCATGAAAAACATGGCTTATGTAACAAAACATATAAAAGGAAACGAGTAAGTTAACACCCGAAACAACGATAATACTAAGATATTATTAACAAAGCAATGTTAAAAGATCATATATGATATCATATTAATATATATGATTATTTTATAATTTAATAACAATTATTTCACCATTATACAGGAGGTTAACCTACCCCAACCAAGTAAAAGTACAAGGTAATGGTTTATTTCACAATCTCTTCATTATCTGAGGTTGTTTATACGTAATAATCTACTGGGATTTCTTTATCATCCACATCCATGTTTCTTCGAAATGTATTTCAAAACATTTTTACTATTTAAAAAGAATATGGGTTAAAGTCATTTATTCCCTTATGTGTTTTTAAAGGAATATTTCCGTCGTTTTCCAAACAAGGCACTTTTTACCTTTCAAAAAATTTAAGGTAAGAATGTTTTTTTAACTTATACGGCGGGTGAGGCTATTTACCGCGATTATAAAATCGTCAAAGCTTCCCTTACAAGATTATAAGAATATTTTCAAAGTAAATGTTTTATTTTATAATTATGTGACTTTTAAATGATTTCAAAATGAATATTTTAAGAATTTTTGAAAGGTACTCTTTATCAAGATCATAATTTTAAATGATTTAAAGATTTATCTTTCTAAATATTTTTAATTAATGTCCATGTTTTCAAAATTATTTTAAGGATTTATTTATATGGACATGAAGGTTTTGAAATGATATTTCTTTTCAAAAGTTTCAAAGTGGTATGGGACACTTTGATTCAAAAATCTATTTTAAATTACTTCCTTTATAAATGTGTGACTTTTCAATGATTTTGAGAAAAGAGATATTTCTCTCAAATAGTTTTGATTTCATCTATGTCAATATCCTTTGATGGATTTTAAGCTTATTTGAAGTTGATTTATTGTGATACAAAACTTCTATATTGTATTGAATGTTTTGTAATATGTTTGACTGTGGATGTTCTATTTTTATACCATTCATGGTTTATGGTGAAAGTATTGACATTTCGTATGCTAGTTTTAATACGAATGTTTATGTTATGTTTAAACCTTTTCATATGGGAATGCATTGGACTTAATATGTGACGGGTGGAGCCCGCTATAGCTCCTCGATGCATCGGTAGGTCTCATGAGACAAACTAGTGTCTTGGCACAAGGCCTTGGAAAAATCTTATTTGTAGTCTTGGAACGAGGCCTTGGATATGTGGTTATGATAGTCTAGGATTATGCATTCCATCATTATGAAAGTGGTAATTGATATTGCATGTGATTATTCGATTAGTAGAATATCCATGTGAATAAGTAAATGGAATTATTTCATTTTATTTTTACCATACTATGTTGAAGTTCAAGGTTAAAAGGATTTTGTTTTAAGTTATACATTGCCTTAAATGTTTATTCTTATTTATGAAAGTTTCTGCTATATTGTTATCCATACTGGGCATTTGAGCTCACCCCTTTTCTATGTTTTATTTTTCCCAGGATGTGAAGAAGTAAGTTATGAATGACCTGCAGGGATAGTATGTGGGGATATGAGTGTGGGATAAGGAGACTATGTTGTTGTAGTAGTTTTTTCACTTTATGATGTAATGTAAAACTTTATGAATATATCTAGTGTTTCCAAGGCTACTAAACCAATCGGTCTTTCGAGATTTGATCTTTCTTGTGATCATTCCAATGTTATGTAATAATGCACCGACTCTAGGTAACTGGGGTCGGGGTGTTACATTTAACCCCTTCTAATTCAACCCTCTCTAAAGGTCATAATGCCAGTTGTTTGAATAAACCACCGCTAATAGAAAATAGGCGGCCGCATTACTTTCAGTTTTAATTACCACTGTTAATGACATTAGAAGGGGTTATAACCCCTTATAATGTAAATAAAAACCCCTTATAATGTAAATAATAACCCCTTATAATATCATTATTTTTATAGTGAGATTAGTGATTCACTAATAGTGATAGAAGCCTAAATAGAGATGTTTTCATGTCATTTGTTGAACTACAACAAGCCTCTACTTCGTTAATCTGAGTATAAGAAATTTTATTAATGCTAGATAAAGACAAATATATTGATTCTCAATCCATCATCTTTTATTTATTACCACAGGAAGACCTTTCATCATTAGTTGGGTTAGATATGGTGGCCTCTTCTTCAGGATGTTCAAAAACTGACTCCCCCTCTAACTCTGGGATTTTTGCATCGTCATCTAGTATGAAAGTGAAAAAAAAATAGGTAACATGTAATGAGGAATAATAGGAAGATCTTTCAGGTACTCCTATAGCATTTGAGGAAGTTTTCTCTACCATAGTGGATGATCTCAGAGAAATAAATCTGGGTATAAAAGATGATCCACGCCCCACTCTAATTAGTGCGGCCAGAACCTCTGAAGAGAAATAGGTTTATACTTCATTTATAAAGGAACATTGATATATATTTGAATGGATTTATTCAGAAATTCCAAGACTTAATCTTGATGTATCCTCCTATCATTTGGGTTTTCTAGAAGAACATCTTGGATTCAAGCAAGCAGCAATAAGAACACACCCAACTCAATCCTCTAAAATTGAAATTGAATTTGATAAGATTATAAAGGATAACGTTTTTAGGGAAGTTCAATATCTCAAATGGTTGGGAAACATTGTCCTAGTGAAAAATAAGTATGGTAAAATTAGAGTTTGCATTGATTTCAGATATCTTAACCATCATTATCTTAAAGATGAATTTCCATTTCCAATTACAGAGCTTTTAATTGATGCAACGAATGAATATGAATCTCTTTCCTTCAAGGATGGCTACTCTGGGTATAATCAAATCCATATGGCCCCAGAGGATAAAGAATCTACAGCCTTTAGATCCCCTCATTGTGTGTTTTGCTATCAGATAATGCCCTTTGGTTTAAAGAATGTAGGTGAAACATACCAACGTGCCATGAACCATATCTTTAAACCCTACTTAGGGAAATTTGTTGAATGTCATGTAGATGATTTTGTGGTCAAATAAGGAAAATGTTCTAGTCACTTAGCTAATTTGGAGACCATATTCAATAAACTTCGGCCACACAGTTTAAAGATGAACCCATTGAAATGTGCTTTTGGGGTAGCCTCAAGAAAGTTTCTTGGCTTTATTGTATTCCATCGTGGAATCAATGTTGATCCTAAGAAAACAAAATCAATCCTTGGTATGCCACCTCCTAAAAATTTGAAAGAATTAAGAGGAATCAAAGGACACTTTTCCTATATTCGGTTCTTTATCGCCAATTTGGTAGGAAAGTGTTTACCCTTCATCGGATTAATGAAGAAGGGAGTCACCTACCAATGGACTGGAGACTGTCAAGAAGCATTGGATACCCTTAAAAAATATCTCTTGACTCCACCAATATTAATTCCACATATTGAAGGAATCCTACTTATTCTATATGTGACCACTTTAGAGCGGTCACTAGGTGCCTACCTTTATCAAAAAAATTGATGCTAGGAATGAAAACAGCATTTACTATCTCTGTTGAACTATGCTTGATGTAGAAACTCAATATTCAAGTATTAAAAAGTGATACATATCATTTATCTTTGTAGTTAAGTAATTGAGGCACTACCTGCAATATCATGAGGTCCAATTGGTATCTCGCAATAACCTGCTCAAATTTATCCTCAGTCGTCCTTTTCTTACAAGGCATCTGGCATGATGGGTAGTTATTTTTCAATAGTTTGATATCTAGTTTATGCCTCAAAAGGTAATAAAAGTCCAAGCTATGGATGAATTCATTTCTAAGCATCCATCTACAGAAGATACATCATTAAATATTTAACTTCCTAATGAAAATGTCTTCTCTCTTTAGGATAATTCCCAAATATGGGAAATGTAATTTGATGGTGCTTCTAGAAGTCCAACAGGGAAGAAAGTGGAAAACCCAAAACTCAACAAAGTTGGGTTAGGAATTGTCTTTATCTCACTAGAAAAGGAAGTATTTCATTATTCCTTCCCATTATCAGAAGGAGGAAATAACAATGAGGTGGAGTATCAAACTCTCATTGCAGGTTTGGAATTGGCACTTCAGGTGAAAATGAATCACTTGAATGTAAAAGGTGAATCAGAGTTAGTAATCAAGAAAATCAATGGAGAAGACTCTATCTAAAAAGATGAGTTAATCCCTTTGTGTGATTTTGTGAGACATTGAATGGATGAATTTCCCTCAGAGTTGAAAATGTATTATGTCTCGTGATCAAACAATGCCCAAGAAGATCCACTAGATAAAGCAGTTACAGCCTTGGAAGATCCAAATTGGGATGAGACAGTCATTAGCATAGCCCGTTGTCCTATGGTCTCAACATTTTTTCAAATCATAATTGAGGAAATTAATAAAATTATCATTTTTTTGATCCATATGGTCATACGATAGGATGGAGAACATCCATCATGGAATATAATCAAAATGGAGTACCTCCACCAAATAGGGATAAAAAAGAACAGATTTGGCGATGAGCAACCAATTTTATTTTTTTATGATAGTCCAGACCACCAAAAGATCCTCTACAAGTGTGGCGTTGATGGAATACTCTTCATATGTATTGATGGAGAAGAGACATCATTTTTCAAGAAAAATGTAAATTCAAGAGCTTGCGGTGCCCACCAATCTAGGCACAGACTCTTTGATCAGATCTGAAGGCTTGGATACTTTTGGCCATCAATGACACGGGATTGCACATATTTCACTAAAAAATGTAATCCCTACCAAGTGCATGCCAGATTCATTCATTAACCTTGGAGTTGCTAAATATAACTAAAAACTCCTGGCCATTTTCCACGTGGGGAATAAATGAAGTATGGCATTATCCTCCAGCTATAACCAAGAAGTTCAAGTATATCCTTACTACTACTAACTTGTTTTCTAAATGGGCTAAGGAAATACCTCTCAATGAAGTCAGAACCAAAATCAATGTTAGTTTTTTAAAAACTAACATCATCACAATATTTGGTGTCCCTCACAATACATTGACAGACAATGACACTAATTTTTATTCTATTGAGGTAAAGAAGTTATATTAGGAGAATTATATCAAATCCAACCATTCATATCGCTATCATGCGTCATTGAATGAATAGATAGAGGCCTTCAATACGACCTTATCAAATATACTCCAGAATATTATGGATAAATATAACATATAATGGCCTGATAAAATTTTGAATGATTTATGGGATTATCAGAAAATTCCTCTTACTACCACCCAAGAAACACTTTATTCATTGTTATATGGAACTGAAGTAGTTTTTCCAATTTAAATGAAATTGAATTCACTTAGAGTTGTGATTTGTGATCAGTTTTCTATAGATGAGAAGTCTCATAAAGGGTTCAATGAGATGGAATGATTATACAAGAAAAGATTTCATACTTTGCATCATTTAAGAAGTCTATCAGAGAAGAATAGTGAATGATTTTAATAAGAAATTTTTCCTTCGTTCATTTCTTCAATGAGAGATGGTATTGGTTCATTTGAATCCAATGATACTAGGGAAGAAACCTCCAAATATTGAGCCAAATTGGGAAGAAACTTATTCCATACATATTGTCTATTAAAATGGAGCTTATGCCTTAGTCTCAATGGATGGAGAGCTTATTACATCTCCAACCAATGCAATATTCTTGATGAAATACTTTTTATAGTTGTACATATCATCCTCACTATAAGACTTAAAACTACATAGTACAATGTTCTCGCTGCAAGACAAAAAATTGCATATCCCCATGTCATTGCTGCAAAACTAAAAACTACACAACCACCATTTTCTCACTGCAAGACTAAAAACTGGACACATCCCTCATGTCCTCGCTGCAAGACTAAAAATAACACAGTACAACGTCCTAGTTGCAAGACATTAAATTTCATAACAACCATAAGCATCCATGATGCATGACGTTAAAATATGTAGCATCTTCATCCTTGCCGTATGACGTTAAAATGCATGACATCATTTGTCCTCGTTTCATGACATTAAACTGTTCGACTAATATTTTCTCTATTTGATGTTAGAAGCTTCCATAATCAAACATTATTAAAATCATCACAATTCCTTAGTAGAAAATGAGTCCCTCTATTTCCTATATCTGAGTCAGATCTACATAGAGACTTTATTTCAAGAACTATGTATGGATTGATTCCCGTTTTCAATGAGATATATAGGGATGCCTAAATCTCCAATTTTGGGCCCATCCACAATCACAAAATCTTATTATTTTCTTTTCTCCTCCTGTATATGAATCAAATCTATATAGAGTGTTTTTTTAAGATTTAAGATTTGGTCCTTATACCATTTATGTCTTAAGATTTATCATTTTCTCAGAATGTGTCAAAAGCCCCCATTATTCATGTCAAAATCGATTGGAAAGAGGAATGATTGTTTAAAAAACTATGTACGACCTGATTCTCATCTATTTGAGATACTTAAAGATGTCAAGATCATCAATCTTGGGTACAACCATGATAAAAAACACTTTATTCATTGCATATGAATCAAATTTTCATAGGTAATGTTGTAAGAACTATATAAGACTTGATTATTACCTTCAATAATACACATAGTGACACTTGGGTATAATCCCTAGTCTAGTTACAATATTTAATTCTTTTTTCACATCGATTCATCTTCGTCCTTACCGCACGACGTTAAAATATCATGGAAATTTAAAAACCCCATTCTTTACTTGTGGCACCTTTGTATTATAGAATGAACATTTACTACTCCTTGTTTCTCACATCGATCAAAGCTCAAGTGGTCTTAGAAATTGGGTAAAAGGATTATTTATATAAATGAGGTGTTTTAACTCCTTATGGGGCTACAAATGTCCTCACTACATGACTAAAACTGCATTGTATAAGTTCCTCACTACATGAATTAAAACTGCACAATATAGTGTCCTCGTTAAATGACTTTAAACTGCACGTCACAATGATAATTCAAAAGGAAACAAAGAATTTTCACAATTTACATATGAATCAAATATATGTAAGGGATTCCAAATTCATGGTCAATAATGATTCAAATATTCTTCATATGAATTGAGCATTACCTCCTTCCATATTTTACACTCATAATCTTGAATATATTCATATCTTATTAATCTTTCTTATGGTTTATAGTGACATAGTTTCCAATACATGAGAACACTTTTTCCTAAAAATGCAGCACGTTCCCTTAGGTGGCCTTGCATAAGTTTTCTACATAACAGGAATGTCAGTCAAAAGATGTCATTATTTGGTTATGCAACATATGCCTCAATTAGACCTATATAATACAACCCCCATAATGTGTTTGTCAAATTATGGTAATTTCTTTCTTGGTTATAGTGTTTTTGTTCCCTTCAAACTTTGATGACAATATACAAGAATCTTTATTTTAAAACAGCCATTTAGATATATTTACCCATTATCTTTCTGTCAATCTGAATGCCTTCAAGACTATGCTTTACACATTTTTCTCTCTATTTGTTCAATGAAACTTGAAATAACCTTGGAACCACTTGGCCACATATCACATATTGTTTCCATTTCTAGTACTAGTTGTATGACATAAAACTACAGATACCACACCTCCTACAATTGGGTCATACATTCATAAAAGTACTATTCCTCCGATTCTTTGGAAATCTTGGTTGGAAATACCCTTTCCATATTCAGGTACCTTTCTCCATAAACCAAACTTTGTGCTTCATAAAATCTGAATCTTCATAATCTTTCTTCATCTTTTAGCAGTATAATGTCAAATTTTTGAGATCTCTTTTTTCTGACTAGGCTACACATGCACTTAGGTGGCCTTGCATAAGTTACCTACAAAAAATGTCTCTCAGTAAAAAGATTCTACTATTTAGCTATACAGCATATGCCCCAGTTGTTCATGCACAATACAACCCCCATAACGGGTTTGTCAAATAATGGTAACTTCGTTCATGGAAAAAATACTTCCTCTAAAACTTCTATCCCTTTTCCCATACCATCCTTTGGATACAAAAAATCTTAAATCACAATTTATGATTTTTTATTCCATACCTGGATATGGTAGTATATTTCTAAACAAATTTTCAAGAAATTGGGAGAGTCTCATACCTTTGGTCAAAGTTAAGAACTTATATTAAATCCACACAATGTCCTCAATGCATGACTTAAAACTACACAGTACCTATGTCCTCACTGCATGACTTAAAAATGCATAGTACTAATGTCCTCACTATACGACTTAAAACTGCACAATACCAATGCCCTCACTGCATGACTTAAAACTACACAGTACCAATGTCCTCACTGCATGACTTAAAACTACACAATATGATATCATAAATTCCCATTTTTGATAAATATTAACCATTCCCCATACACCAAATTTGTATAGAAATGATTTTCCAATTCATGACATATGTGGGTATTAAATAGCCCTTTCATTCTTAAAATTAATTTCCTTGGAAAAACCACCCATTGTGGTCTTGAGCCACTGAAATATTATTTTCCCCTATATATCATTTGAAAAATGTTAAATTTCTAAAGATCTTTTTTACTTGACTATACAGTACATGGCCGTAGGTGTGCTTGCATAAGTTTCCTACATAACTGGTATGTGAGTCAAAAGATCCAACTATTTGGCTATCCAACATATGCCCCAGTTTTCCCTACATAATAAAACCCCCATAATGGGTTTTTCCAAATAATACTACCTTCGTTCTTAGTGGGGACTCCTCTTATGTTGATACAAGTTTTAGATTTGGTGACCATAAAAATCATCACTCAAGATTCCCCTTGGAAATATTTAAATAATATTATAGAAATTCATAGCCATATAGTATTTTTTGGGATCTAATCTCTAAATTTAGGGTCAAAGATATTCCACATTAAATACTAGGCCTTTAAAGTCCAACATACATGACTCTAAACTGCCAACAACAAGAGACATGGTACTCACAATATTTAGAACCCACAAAAGGAACTCTGAACAAAAGTCCAGTCCCAGCTCACTAAACGTACATTCTTTATGATTTAGGTAATATTGAGAAATTAAAGTCCAAAATATACAATGTTTGTAGGGTTCTCCATATAACCCTAGAAAAAATTTAAAACTATTCTCTCTAGGCCCCATGGCTTAGGAAACAAATTAGAGCATCCTTCTAAACATGACGTAGCTTCAAATATAACCAAATGATGTTGGAATGCATCAAGGATAAATACTTTTACCTTAGAACAATATTATTTTCATTTTGAACGAATCAAATTCTAAGGGGGAATTTTGTAGACACCATGAAATGTCTCCCAATAACTTCTCTACAAAATGTTCTCAACTGGGCTTGAAAAGTCCGCGGTGTGACTCCACATTTTTCATGGGCCCCAGTGATGGTAGCGAAGGCACCAAAACAGATCCCAAGTAGGGGTGTGGGGGTGTAGGCCCCGCGGTATGGATAAATCATTTGGATAAGTCCCTAAAGTGGAACCCAAGGTACTTATGCACAAACACCTATGTTCCACTATGGTGGAGGAGAATGAAAATATTATTTTGGCTATGTCCTCAAAGTGTCGCCTTAGTCTAGAAAAAAAAACATCAGTGCACAAGGTACTTGCGTGCCAAAATAAGGTGCCCATGTCACTTGTGTTCCCAAAATCCTTTCTCCCATGGTACCATTTTGGCCAATAAATAGAGCCTTGGGGTCCTCATTTGTACGGACGAATAGCCATGAAGCCCAATTGCTGCTTTGGTGGCCATAGTACTTCTCCCAAGTCTTCCGGAACATTCAAGGAAGTTCTTGAACACCTTGAGCAGAGGATTTAAATTATGATCATTAGACATAAGTCACATTAATGGTTGAAAACCATAACAGTTGCACGCCTAATGTTCCCAACCTCCATAAATCAGAAACACTTGCACACCACATATTCCTTTCATAGGAACTTGAGCTCCCAACTTCTGGGATAACCTGTGAATAATATTGAAGTCTTGAGCCAAGTCTCAACCAAGTATTACCATACAGGTTGTTTGTTGCTTATGTGAACATCAAATCTCTCAAGTCTACTTGCACGCCCATACTTTCACGCCCTTATCTACTTGAGTTCCCCTTTTTAATTCACTTAATCTCTTCATTTTACAAGACATTAATCCTTCATCAAATCCATTTATGGAAAGTAATATTTTTCCTTGTCTCCCTTGTCTGAAAGTGATTAGGTTGAGACCTCCACCAAAACCTCTTGACTTATCAAACCTTTTTGGAAAGGCACATCAATGTGTCTCCTATTTGGATTTTTTCCATAGTCAGAGGTATCCCACATTTGTTTTATATGGGATTTGGGATACCTGGAATTTCTATGGGTTTGTATATCCAAAGTCACATCAACCTATCCCCCAGGAACAGTGTTGGAAAGTTCCCTGTTTGGAGGAGGGGTTTGGTCATTACCTATCCCTTGTCAAAGAGACGACCTGGAACCTCAGGTCTCTGGTAGGTAAGGAATGGTTCACACATGATATTCTATTTAAGAAAAGGATATGTCTCCCTCCCGTACCTAGTTCAATTTTAGGGCAACCATCCTGGTTTAACCCTCTATATTTTCTTAGATAAGGTAGTATCATTGCTACTCCTTTCTTCTTCGGTGCTAAAGATTAGAGGGGAGATGGGCACAAAGACATTTGTTACCCTTTCCCTCTACCATTGGGCTTTGTCTCCAATGGAATACCTTCTATTGTAAGCCTCTATCCTTCATCCCTTACTCCTTACATTGGACCCTTTTCCAGTGTAAATAGAACAGAGGGAAGGCTTATCACCTCTCCCTCTTCCACGGTCGCCTCGCCCTTATTTACTCTCTCCACCATATTTGTGCCACCATGCATCAGCGGAAGAGGAAAATTGAGGATGATTTTGTTGAATATTTGACATTATCTTTTTTCTCACACTGAGAATGACTCACATGGTATTAGAGATTTTTCATGGTCGCAAAATTTTCACAATTGAATGAATTATGATAACTCCAATTCCCACAATAATCGGGATACGTAGGAAGCCTTCTCAGCACCCAAGCTCACTGGATGTTCTCTTCAATAATCCATCCCTAATTCCACTAATATGGGAATTATACTTAGGAATAATCCCCAAATTAAATCCTCAAATCACCAAGGCATCCTTTTTAGGAAGTAACCCCAAACTCATTTCTCTCAAAAGACCATACTCTCCTATGAGACTTATCAATCTATGTGGGATTTGATTCCCATCTATATGGGATATGTAGGAAGCCTCCTTTAGGTTCAAACCCAATACCTTAAATCAACCATGTTCTCCTTGGGTCATATTCCAAACAGGGTTTGATGCTACTTGGAAACCCATATCCTTTCCAAGTTCGTTGGGTTGTTTCACTATAAGTCCCACACTAGGTTTTGACTAAGAACCTTTCTATTAGATGTCCATAACACATGACATTAAAAATGTACATCATGGTCCTTATCACATGGCCTTAAAAGTTATTATGTGTCCCTTTTAGTGGCACCAAACTATGAGGGTTGTGATTCCTTTTATAAGGATACGTAGGTAGACCATTTTATGGGAAGGATCCCAAAATCTTACCAAACCTTCATCTCCCTGGATGATAATAAATTCTATAGTGCCCCGATGAGTGTCTTAAATACCAGTATCATCATAATGATGATTAAAAGAATATAAAAGTAGTATATGAGAGGATACCATTGACGGATAACCTCAAATACATACGGATAACTCCATTAATGAAGAACCTTGAATAAAAACGGATGATTTTAAACTTTTATCATTCTAAATAAGTGATTGAAAATTTCAATGAATACTTATGTTATATTTGGTGAATTATTAAGGATTCACAAAAAATATCTTAAATTATAAAGAAAGTCCCAGAGTATACAATAATTCCCCCCATAAGGGTGTAATGAGTCTGACCTCCCATCCTCTCAACTAATGCACATTCTTAAGTATCATGAAGTTCAAACATAACAAATGACTGCCTTTGGAAAGTAGGTCCCCTTTGGATTAATAAATGTTCTAATTTTCTAGTTCCATAAATAAATCCAATGGAAACCACCTGGAAGCAATGATTCTGAAAACTAGAATACATGTTTTAAGGAACTACTAAAAAAATTTGGTTTTCCATCTCAAATATCATTATATTGGATTCATTCTATATTAACTAACAATTTAATTTTTTAGGTTCATACATTTCCATGGAATAGCTTTTACCATATACCCAAGGAAATTTTAGGGATTTAATTGTCAATGTTTTTTGCCTCTCTCATTTTATTTTAATTCAACAGTTACCAAAATCATTGTAAAATTAAAGACTTTTCCATGGTGGAAAAAACCATCCTATGTTTTAGTAATGTAAAATTTTATTTATTTTATATGAAAATAAATTTCTATATGGATATTTTCATGTAGGTGTGGATATTCCAAAGATTCACCTAAGGTTCATCACTATAGATATGGTTAGTTGAAAATTGAATCACCTATTACTCTAATGCATGAAAAATGGGCCTAAGACTGCACTCCTAGCTAGACTATCCCAAGGGTTGTTCTTTTTAATATTTATATTCTCTTTATAAACCCCAAGGATGGGTTTTTACTACCATTTCCTTGGACTCAATCCAATACAAAATATTAAACCAAATCACCGTCTTTTATGGATAACTAGTCACATTGAAATTACCCTAGCCACTATATTCCATTGATAAGGGAACTTCCTATTCATTTTAAAATACCCCCAATGCTTCAAAATTGATTAAGGGATATAATCCTAGATATCCAAATTATTCTATTGAATGGGGAAACATTTTCATTCCATAATTCTCATTATATGCATATATTTTTATTCAACCAGATGCTCCTTATATATTATTTTGAAATGTCTTGTTAACTCCTATAGTGAATGTCGTGTACATATTTAGTTGATGAGAGGGTCCTTGAATTATATATCCCCCGATGTATTGAAATGTATTATGAGAAAAAATAGCTTGGGTTTTAGTGTAAACCTCTCCCAATATCTGTATAGTTTCTTAACATAAGGCCTTGATAACATGTTTTGATATCTGATATTATACATTCCATAATTATTGGATTAATGATCATATTTATCTATCTTTACATTTATTTTCATGGATATAACAACCCCTCAATTCCAATTGATTATATATTTATGTTATTTATTTATTCCATCCATATCATTTATGTCATGATTATATTATGATAGCTTCCAGTGTACGCTACTCCATGTAGAGAATCTGAGCACAAACATATTTATTTTACTTTCCTTGATAGACAAAGATAATAACTATCAATAGTTTTCATGGGCATTATGGATTGGATAATAATTTTCTCAAAATGTTTTTATGTGTTACCTTATGTCTTACAATGTATTGTATATTTGTATCTTGCCTTATAAAAAAAATATGTTTTTAGATCCTTTAGGGACTCTTTTATTCTATACAAATAATTTAACATGACTATAGGCTCAAAATTTATATAGTTTGGGATGACACATAATCTCAATTAAATTGATATATTATTATAGTAACTCTTACATTTGAATCATACTCCAATACACATGCTTTAACTCCCGGAAAATAAATATATAAATATTAACCATATATTTAAAAAATGTATTTATAATTAATACCTTTCATAATAATCAATTATATTTGTTATATATATATATATAATAGTATTTATAGTTTATCTTTAACCTTAGATATTAATAATTTTTATTATTTCATACATGTGTTAGTATTGCAGTATTAATCATGATTTTTTGTCATTAAATTTATAATTTAAATATTATTCATGGTATTTAAAACATTTTATTAAAATGATTTATAAATTCTCATGTTAATTTATTAAAATATATGGGAACAATTATCATGAATTAAATTCTCAATATTCACTCTTTGAGTAACTTTAAAAATAATAAAAAGTAACTTTTTAATGACAATTTATTTGGGTTCTATCATTTTTTATGAATAATTATAACCTAATTTAAAAATTAATATCATATACTACCAATATTAACGTTTTTATACACATACATGTTGAAAATGAAGAATTTGGTTTAACGTTGATCATGTAGGTCGTTGTACTTATCCAAACAAGAACATGAAATATGAATGAATGAGTAATAATATATGGTTATATTATAGTAAAATTATTTATATATAAGAATAATTATACTAATAGTATATAATTCTTATGGTGGATATGATTTATTAAGAGTTGAGATGATAGTATAAATGAATGATATGAAGAGGAACTCACAACTTACTTTGGTGTAATCACCCCATCGCATGATGAGTTCCTTAGAAATTAAGGATTTAAGATCATTCAGGCAACTGTAGGATCTAAAAAGAGAATACGAATTTCACTAATTAAATTTGGAAAAAATATAAAAGGAAACTAGAATGTTAAAGTTTTTTTTATCGGTAGAGGAGAGTTCCTTTTATAGTTTATTTTGAGTGTTATATTTTCTATTTCACATTTCTTAATGGTCAAGGAAGAGTTCTTTAACATTGAAACTATCCCTTAATTGAAAAAAATAAAATTAGGAATTTATTAATGAAATAATTACCATTTATTTTTAATTTTATTCCTTTTTGACATCATTTTAATCATACACTATATTTCATTGTGTTTACTATTTACAGATGTAATGCACTATTCACCCAAAAAACTTATTTTTTGAAAAAAAAATTGAACATTCTTTCTAACCAAATATTAGTACCCAGATTCAAAATATGAAATCATTTTTATCACATAAAATCACTAAATTTTGTAAATTTTACTTTTAGATAAATATATATAATAATTTTGAAAGAAATGTTTCTTAAATAATTATTTAATGAATGATTGTAATTGGATTTATTATCATTTAATAAATTTAAATGGATATTATTTATTTATTATTTAGATTAAACATATTAATTATAAATAATTACTAAATTCTAAAAATATATATATACCCATTATAAAATTTTAAAAAAAATCACTAGCTATATGAATTCTGAATAATCATCTATATACCCAAAAGTCATATTACATTCATATTACAAATTTTCATATATATATATATATATATGACCTTACATACTTATATAAAATTCATACAATTAATTCATTTATGTAAAAATATTTCAATCATATTTTAAATAGTTTTACTTTTTTTATTTTTTATAACTGGGGGTATGATCTTACTATAAGACTATAATGATGAAGATTTTATGATTATTGTCTTTTTATTTTCATGTCATTCTATTTATCTTGTAGTTTGAATAATAAATTTTTTGATATATTTATCATAATTTTTTAATGATCACAATGTCGAAATAGTATTCACTATTGAAATAATGAATTATTAATTTTTATTTAGTATTATTTTATGAAAATGTTTCCACAAAAAATATATTTGGCACTAAATGTTTTTGGTGTTTCAATGGGAATTAATGTTTAATAATTTAATTCACAATTTAAAAGAAATAATTTTATTATATTCCTCAAAAAACATATTTTAAAAGAACTATGAATAGTTTTACCCCTTCATAAAACCTTTTTTTACATTTTGTTTTTAAAATTTATGAAATGTTATGGATTTATAGTTTTATGAATTTTATGGTATACATGGATTTAAATGGTAATATAACTAATTCATTATACTACATCTATCCACTATGATTTTTTCCCTTCAAAAATAATGGTCAAACCAAAGTTGTCATTGGTTGTGTTTTTTGAATTGATGGGAGATTGATGGGACCAAGTTGTTTTTAGTTAGTCTATTAGAAGTGTTGTGTTTTTAAGAAATTACCCGTATTAATGGATTCATGTCGTTAATATAGTTTTGGGGTGTTTGAAAGTGATTAGAGGTTATCAAAATTTGTCTATATCACTAAAGATAAAATCATGGCATAATCATACTGGTCATACCAAGAAGCAAGGATTATAGTGAAATCTGATACATGTGATAGCATATCACACTATATAGGTTAATATCACAGTATCATGAAGAAATCATGGATTCTTGGTGCCATAATATCTAGTAAAGTCTAATTTTTCAAACCTCAACTGGGTGGGTCAATATGAAATTCCCAGATACATAAGATTAATGTTTTGTATTGTGGTGATAACCAATAGTGCAATAGGATGTTGTGGATATCAAGTGATATTCTATTTTTTAAAGGATATATGATTCAAGTAATAATACATAGGCCACATTATTACTGTGGAAAATTTGGTACGGATCACACTACATCCTAGAGGTCGGGACATGAGGCTCATGATCTAAGAAGATGGCCATGGAATCGGGTTTGGTTGAAGTTGAAGGATTTTTACTGTAAGGAATTCCATCATGTCTAAATAGGACAATAAATTTTAGAGATTTGAGAATATAACTCCATGATATTGCCAATATATTAAATGCAATTCAAAATTTTTTTTTTTGGATCATGAGTTAACTAATTATCATACCATAACAAATGATATCACACTACAATGATGATTTTTTCATGTTCCTCAGGTCACAAAGTTGGTAGACGAATTTTTATATTGAAAATTCTAGGAATAATCAACAATTTTAGTATCTCTTTGACTTGGTTGGATTATCATTTAATTTAATGAAATTAATTTATCATTATTATTTTTTAAAAAAAATTACATAATGGGTGGAAAGGGGAAAAATCAAGGGGATGATTTTGGAGGATTTAAATGATGATTTATAAAGAAGAAGAATTGGTTATATAAGGAAAAAATAAAGTGATATATACGTTTTCAGACTACGATAGAATATAGAGAGTGGATATTATGGTAGTAATTAACTAAAGATTTAGTTTTGATAGCATAATAAGTTAGACATGTGATAACACCCTCATGGGTTTGGTATTTATCTTTTGAAGATTATTATATAGTGACTATTAATCTATGTTTAATTTTAATTACTTAATTCAATTAGTGAGTGGGTGTGGAGAAATATAGTGTAATCCTTATATTAGTAATGATCCTATAAATGAAATAAAATTAATATAAAATATATAGTTAAATATTCTAGAAAATTATCATGTCATCAGTGTATGATTATTGGAGTAGCCCTTAGTGGGGAACAAAGTAAAATCTATATGTCAATTCCATCATTTTTAGTGATTTTTATGTTTTGGTTATATGAATTTATTGAGATAGGTTCATAACATTTATAATTTTGAGGGAAAAATATCTATAAAGAATTTATAGGGTGAATATATCACACCATAATTCACTCCCCACTCAGTGTGTGCTGTAACACTATTGTTGCAACAATTATTATGAGAGACACAAGGTGCATGCTTATTAAAAATGTAAATATACGACTATTGGAATTGATAATACAGTCAACCTAAAAGTGATTCCTTTATTTTAATGGTGAAATTAAAAAATATTAATGAATCAAATGAGATCACAACTATAGTATCTAAAACTTTATGTCTACTCTTCTAAGATTTTTAGAATTCTAGGAAGTGATGGATTAGAGATACCAATGATTGAAGTTGAAAGGAAACAAATCAATAATGATGTGAAGGATAAAAATTCTCTATCTAGTACATTATCAAATCAAATTTATATGAAGGTGATGAGTTTTACACTAAAAACTAAAATTTAGATAGAATAATTATCATTTTTGAGGAGGGAGGTAACAGTGGGAAAATTTAAAATCTACACAATAGATTTGATATTCTAAAAATGAGTCTAAATGAAAAAAATTATGTATTCATTAGAAAAATTATTTATGTTGTAAAAACTATCCCAGTTCATAATTATGAAATGAAATATATGAAAATTATAAGGAATATTATTTGATGGTTTATTCCTTTGAAAAATATAATGGTATGGACCGTTGAAAAAAGAACCCTCACAGATCTATTTCTTCATTATCATAATAACATGTTTCTTTATTACAATATGTGGGTAAATATGGAGGGAATATTAAGAGATTTATCAATGAAAATTAAATTTAAATTAATAGATAATATTGATATTAATGAGTCAAAATAAGTGGAATAATAATTAACTGATTAGTTTTAATCACTTTTGGGGATAAAGTTTAAGTGAGAAAAAGAGAGAGTCAAATGAAAATTACCATATGCATGTTTCGAATGTGTAAAATTCTGAAAAATTCTTCAAGATGAATATGGAAGGATATTATCATATAAAAAATGTAAACACTAGTTAAAATAGTGAATTAAAATTCTCGTCAAATAAAATGTAAAATATAGAAATACATGTACAAGGAAGTTGTAATTAAATTTTTTTTAAGAAGAAAAGAAGATAAAGATAATGTATGATATAAAAAGAATAAAGATAAAATTATTTTAAACATGGTGGATGTTATTTTGTAAATAGTGTAAAACAATCATGAATAAATAGAAGAATAAAATCAAATAGAAGGCTTTATTGATCTCAAGGTCGTTCTTTAAGTATAAATTGAAGAATTTGATATATACTGGAAGGAAAAAAGTTAGAGGGGTTATAAAATAATATTCAATAATATCGAATAAATTAATTCTAAAATTACTTTGTAAAAAAAAAATTATATAAAGTTAGTAAATTCTTATTTAAAATTATGGATAAGTTATCATTTTAAAATGGAAAATCAATGAAAAATCTAATGTGATTGATAACCTTAATCAATAAATTTAATAATACAAGGAAAACAGTGAATCTATTGAAAATTAAGTTGGTTATTTGAGGGAGAAATATAATTAAAAATAAAAAATTGTTGGAAAGAGTATTTTATTCGATTTTGGATAATTTTATGATGAAAAGTTGAAGAAATGTGTTGAACAGGGAATATAATATTTTGATAATATTTTTAATGATTTAATACACAATTACATAGTTAAAATTAAATTATATTTGAAGTATAATCATTAAATAAAAGGGAAAAAATGTGAAGGGATATAGAAATAAATTTATTTAGTGACATACCTTAGTCCTCAATAGCCTATAAAAAACTAAGTGTTTATTCAAAAGTTTAGGACATTTTGAGAGATGATAAGGTAATGATTTTTATCTAATTACATGACATTTTTATTACTATCTTGACCACACTATGATTTATTATGATGAGGTAGAATAAAAGATAAAAGGAGAGACACCTAGGAGTCAAAAATAGAGGTTGATAGATTACACTATACCCTAAAGAATAAATTCTTTATTTGGGTATTGATTTCACTGATAATATGTTTTTCATAAATCAATTGAATTTAGGAAAACAAGAGGGAGAAATAAATACCATGGATGTTATAAAAGGATTAATTTATGAAAATAAAACAATATTACATTGGTAAATATATTTATATCCTTTTAATTAGAAGATTATAACTCACATCCTATGTAGATGCGAAATTGGGGGACCATCATTTATCTTAATTCAGATAGGAATCAATTAGATTGAATAGTTGAAGAATGTAAAGGCTATATTGGCTGCACATGAGCCTAAGCCCAGCTGGTGAGGACTCTTTAAGTGCATCCATGAGACCCAGGTTTGAAGCCCGACAGAGGCATAATTTTAGGTACTCTAGCAGTACCGTAGCAACACTGTAGCAGGTATTGTAGCAGTCAGAACTATTCACCTTGTTCCATCGGTTTGGGCTTGGAGTCCTTAAGGCCATCGGGCCACCTAGGCCTTTAAGTCAGTAAGGATTTTAGGCCACCTATAAGGCCTTCGAGCCACCTCAAGGCCTTCAGGCTACATGATCAGTGAAGTTGCTTCAGACAGACTCTACAGAAAAGGAGCAGCCCCAGAGGAGGATTCCGAGTAAGTGCACTCACCATAGTAGATACAAATGGGTTTGGAATAATGAAAGGGTATAGCTACTCCATCGGGACCAGCCTATGCTTGCATGAAAAGCCTAGCCAGATGGCCATGTGAAGTTGGAGAGCTATCATCATGATGCAGATGCTGGGGACGAGCAGTTCTTTATAGTTATAGTCTGGTTAAACTCTCTAAGAGCTTCAGGTCATATAATCTATTAAGGCTACGACCCATGTAATCTCTAAGACTATGGTAATTTTAAGGGTTCCCCCTCATCCCTTAAATGGGTTATTATCAAAAATCAATAAAAATAAAGGCCTTTGGGCTACTCAGGTAAATGCCATATTGGTTGATATTTATCTCAATATGATAAATTATATAAGTACATAGATCCTTGATAGTGGGTATTAATCCAACGTGACCCAAAAGATGAATCAATTGAAGAATATTAATGGGTGTAATGATTATATGGTACGGTATGTCAATGATGGGGCCTCAAAAATAGAAAATAAATGGTAGAACAATGGATTAAGATTGAAAATCCATACATAGGATTAGTTAAATCAATAAGAGTGAGGTTGAATTAGTTATTAAAAAATATTTTATGTTTTCCCATTAAAAAAACTCCAATACCAGTTAGATTGGTATGACTAAGCTATTAAAACACATCCAAATGAACACTTATAAAATACCTGAAATAATTTATAAATTTTAATCCTCAAAATGAGTAACTAATATTTATAATTATCTAGAAACAACCATGATCACATAGTCTAATAGAAATAATCCTATTGATTACAGTAAGTAGGATATTAATATGATCTTGTGATACACCATATAATCTTATTCATGTTCAATATAATAATAATGATTTGTAGTGACTTTTCAACAAAATAAAATTATTCCACTACTTTAGACATTGATTATGTGTTCATTAGTCCACTTTCATCTTTATAACATGAATTGTAATAAGTTTTATCTTCTTTTTATTAATTTTTTTTTCACAAAAGTGATCAAGAACCTATTATCCAACCCTCTTATCCTTCTAATCTATCTCATTGATACATCTACTATACTAATGTATCTGCTATTATAAAAATTTCTATAACCCTTCCATCCACCTTTTATACATATGATTATATTGACTAAATAATATTGAATTTTATTTTTATAAATCTTTTTATGTAAATTTCCATATATTCAATCCTTCTTCCACTGTCTTGGGTCTACCATTCTTGAATCCTTCATCAATTGTTTCTTATATTTTTATATAAAATATTTAATTTAAAATTAACCCCTTTAATGTTCCATGATATTCCCTTTAAATCATCCACTACTATTGAAATGTCATTCTTTTCATATAACTACCCTAACAACCAATTCAGTTACTTCCATTTTATCAAACCTATCACATTTATAAGAACCTAGTATATAGAAGCCCTTCATGTGATATGGAGTTTTCAAAAAAATACAGGAATACAAATATCTTATTATTATATCTATTTTAAGAAATAAATTTCACATTGAATCTTCATCTTGATGATTTTTCTTTGAACAAATACATATAGACACATGAATTTATCTTCACTAGAAATCCCAAAAAGTTATCATGTTAAAATTCATACATGGAAGAAATAAATCCATGAGTGTCTCAGTAACAATGTATAAAATAGAAATGTATAATATGAAAATTTCTTACACAACAAAAATATCATAGGTAGTCTGCAATCACCATACACAACTCATAAACATTATACATAGAAATAATAATTGTTAAACCAAGATTACAAAGCCATACAACCTTTCAAAATGATTTACATGCAAAGTATACTATCCTTTAAAAAAGAATACATCTCTTTATAGAATTCATATGTAGATAAAAATGGTTATACAAGTTGCTTCAAAAATTCATATGATAAATGTCATAATAAATTCTAATATCAACTACAAATATCCATACATAACCAAAATTTATTAATCAGTTCCAAACTATTGAAAAATGATTCCAAACTACTTAAAAACACTCAGTAACCTTCACATCACATGTTAAGTGTTTTAATATTTGAGTTTGAACTCGATTTATTAATTGAAAATAAATAACACAAAATAACTTTATCTACTTCAACTATTATTTGCAAAACATCTTATTCTTCAGAAACACAAACAATTACTAAATATATCTATTGGGATAAATATATCCCCCTTTAGATTTTTTTTATAAACCAAGGTAACAAATAACTATCAAAATCAATCAATAGAGTAATTAATCATCACTCAATAATTCTAATCCTATATGAGTAAACCCACTGTAGGAAATGAGGAATTGAATAATAATAATATAATGTGTCCATAACAATAGTGAGTAGAACTAACCTTATAAAAACTCCTCTTCAAAACTTCTGATTCAACTTGAGATCTACTTTGATACTATAGTAAATACTATAATAGAATAAAATCATATTCCACTTATTATGTATCAATAAATCACTTAAATGAACTTGTAAGAGTAGATTCATTCATACATTCTCAAAAAACTATTAAATAAATTACAAAAATATTTCAACACATCAAAAAAATCCAAAAAAACATTTCTTATCCTAAATCATTTAAAATCCCTTATATATATGTCATCCCACTGGAAAAGTGAAATACATAAATTTTAAAATATACCAACTAGTTTTCCTCCCACTTTTTGAATACATAAAGGGGTTAAGCATTAAGATATTTATTTTTTTATCTTTCTCCCCCTTTAATAACAATATCCAAAGGCAAGAACAATAGTGGGTAAAAGACATCAAACTATAGCCTTGTGATAAAGAAGATTGAACTCCAATTTTAACCATATTCTTTTAATGTCATCCTTTTGTAATGTTTTGGTGAACACATTTTTTATTTATTCCAAAGTATGAATAAATTATATATTTAGTCCATTTATCCCCATAAGCATTATGGTGACGTGATATATGATATAAATTTTCTTGGACCATGAATGTTTTGTGGGATTATTTGAAAAATTTATAGCACTTTGATTATTACATCCTAGAAGTAGTGGTTGTTTCACTTCCACTATGATGTATTTCAACTTATTTCTCATTAACATTAATTGGGTAGATTCTTGAGATTCAACCACATACATTACCTCAATATTTCATAGGGTAATAGAATTTTTCTTCTTTGTGTTATAATAAATATACCTTTCAAAAAAAAATAAAACCCTACATGATGTGTATTTTCAATCATAAACATTTCCTACCCAATATGCATATGTATAACTAAATATATTTAAATCTCCTTTTATTTCAAATTTTAACCCATATCATTTTGATTTTTTATATCTAATAATTATTTGTGTAAACTCACATGATGTAACATTTTTTGTTTACTTTGAAATCCTAAAGAAAGGGTGACAACATAGACTATATCATGTCATAGATATATAGAGTATAATAGACTTCTAATAAAATTTTCAAAATATATTTAATCCAATTATTTTCCTTTCTCATATTTAGATAGATTGGTTCTTACTTATATGTGTGTATAAACCAATATTGAATCCTCAATACCAATAATTTTTTTAATTTTCCTTGTATACATCTCTTGCGAAATAAAGATATAATCTATCTCTTGAGAAAATTTGTATCCAAGAGAGTGTCTTATTTCACTATTCATAAAAATTTCAAAAAAAAAATTCATATACTTTGAAAACATTTCACAAAATTTTATATCATTTCTAGTAAAAATGAAATCATATGCATAATCAAAAAAGTAAGATATAAATTTTTGTCATCTTTGATGTAGTAGTTATTGTACACTATTTTTTAATTTCAAATACATTAATAAGGTTTCAATGTTAGGATATAAACTTTTTTAGTCTTATTTAGACTATAGAAATCATTATTTAACCTTAAAACATGATTACTATCTTCCCTAAGAATGAAACCACAAGGTTTATTAATATAAACCTAATATTCCATATCACCATTAATGAAAGATAAATTTACATCAATTGAAAAAATATTGCATTTATTTTTTGGAAATAATAAAAATAAATATACTTATGGTTTATATCCTAAAAACTAGTGAAAAGGTCTCACAAAAATCAACACTTTCATGCTGATATTATCACCTAAACACAAGTCATTATTTTTTCTAATCACTTCCCTTTTTATTCAACTTATTTCAGAATTCCCAATTTTTTCAAATGATGTTTTTATCTTTATGTTTAAGTACAAAATTCCAAGTATCATTATTATTTATATTTACCAATTATTCATTTATATTATCAAGGAATTCTTGATGCTTAAAATATTCTTTATCATCTTTTGGTTAAACCTGTTAGAACAATTTGTTATGTGATAATGTCCGTAGGGTTCTTATGGGTTGAACTTGTTTTCATTAATCGACATTGATTTTTTGAACCTATATTTATCTTATAAACATTGGATAGGATGGGTGGGGTTGATATTGATCACTTTATTTGGATAAATCATCATCTTCTACAAGAAATTCATTATAATTTCCACCATTTTTCCAACATCATGCTTTTATTTAACCAAAAAAATCATTTTTATCACTTTTGTAACTTGTTGTTTTATATTTCAGAACTTTATTTACATGCTCTAGTATATTAACATCAAAATATGGAATGCAATTTTTTTGCCTAATGTTTTATTGTTGGTAACCTCTTCCACTTGTATAATAACATAGAAAGACACCTCAACACCACTTCTATTAAACTTCCCTATATTTTTTACATTGTGTTTTATAATTCATAGGCTTTCAAATACTTTTCGGTACATGAAACATAGAGTCCCTTTAAAATTAATCTCAAAAGGTGACATGTTATAAATTTATCTCTAAAAGAAATTATTTTAAATATAAAATGTGTCTTTGATAGCCGATCTCCCAAAATAATGAGAAGTATCATACTCTATCAATATTGTTCAAGCTATCACCAATAAACTTTTATTCTTCTATTAATCCAAAAAAAATTATTTTGGTGTATATGGTATAATGAGATCATGATATGATTATTCTCATGTTAATATCCCAATAACCAATTTTTTTACTCCACACCACTATTGTTCCAAAAATATTTAAGGAGTAACCACACTTTTTTAGTATTCATTTTGAAACATTTATACATATTTATATACTCTAATTTATATTTCATAAAAATAATTAATGTAATGTGATTAAATTCATCAATGATGTAAATAAAATAATTATATCCATTTTTTTATTTCATTATCATGGTCCTAGAGATGTCAGAATTGATAATCTAAAATGCATGATATACGTGAATTTTAACTTTATATTATGAAGAGTTTGTAATCATCTCTTTATGACATGTGGATAAAATCCTGTCCATTAATCTCATAATATTAGGATTATATCATGATCCTTAGATTTGAGAAACCTTAATAAAATTTATTTAGAAAATATGACCAATCCTTTTGTACCATAGTTGGTTTTCTTCTTTCATACCCGAATAACAAGAATTTTGAGAATCGTACAATTGAAACAGAGTACCCATGTTTCATTATCCTCTTGTAAAAAAATTACATATTCAATTATATTTATAAAAAATCTATATTTTATAATGAAAAAATTATTACATTTTTCAAAGAGATAAGAAACACTTAACAGACCGTGTTACATCCCATTAACATATAATGTTTTATTATACTTCACCCTTTAACTATAAATAAAATCTTCTTTATGTCATTTATTTTTGTGTGAAACATAATTCCCAAAGGTCATTAAACTTTATTTAAAATGTTCTATATTATTGAATGTATTTTATTGTCTTGTTATGTGTGAATAACATCCACTATCCAGAATTCATGGAAATTCTAATTCTTTTTATATAAGTGCAACATGTAAATTTTTTTTCCATGCCTATCTTCTTCTCCTTGGGATTCTACATAGTCTTATTTTTACTCACATGGGATGGTAGAAAGGTGAAAAAACCATTATCAAGATGAACTGGCTTATCAAATCATTCAAAAACATCATTCAAAGGTTGAAACTTATTCTTAACCTTCGGTATAGATTTTTATGGTTGTTTATGTATTTATTTTATTTTAGTGGATTGAATCACCCTAATGTACTACCTCATAATCGTCCTAGATTCATGCATATATTAATGATTGAACCAAATGGTGTCATTATTGATTACTAGTTATTTTTAGGTGTCCCATATTAAATTTTACCCAATTTCACAATGACTATAGTGGAATTTTAAGTTCAATCAACAAGGAACCTTTGTAATTTACCATATATAACTCTTGGTAAATTATTCAATGATTTAGTTGGTTGAACAAATATTATGTAAATATTTAAATTAACCCCACCCAAAATCCTTAGAGATATAAATGCTACTAAAAATTCAAAATAAAAAAATGGATTTTAGGGATTTTTATAATTAAAATGTACCTAGTTTTTTCTTTCGATGGAGGTCATGGAGGATGCAATTATCATGTGTGGTCATGTATCTCAAACAAGTAAAACCACTAGGATTCAATGATATTGAAACCTCCATGGTTTAAAAAATTATAACTATGTCATTTCAAACATTTTTAGGGTCGAATAAATAATCATTAAAAACATTTATTAAACCATAACTAATGTTACAATGAATCATCCAATGGTTACAGAGTGATTCGTCATATTTTTCTTAGAGAACCCTATATAAATTTTTCTTGGCCTGATATAATTATTTTAGTAAAAAAATGAAGTTTAACTTGATGGAATTGTAAACAAAATCATATAAACATCACAAACACATCAATAACAATTTAATTTCATGAATAATTCCCTATCCTCACCCAAAAACATGACACAAAATAGGATTTATATTCTCATTATGGAAATGATAAGAAATAAGCCATACTTACAATAGGTTTTTATGAAATCATAAAGAAAAAAAAAATAAAACGTAAAAAATTCGGGACCTCCTTCCCTTGATGATTACCATTTCCCTCTTGCAGACCCCCAACCATACTAGATGATATTTTCCCCTTAAATGATCAATATGTACCTTATGTTTATGATCCCATGTGTATATAAGTGGTTAAGTGTATTAAGCATAGGTCAAAGGGTTGTTGGGTCGTAGATGATAAGTTGGTGGAAAATCCGAAAAGGGTACATGGTTGAGGTGCATAGTTGGAAAAATCATGTGCCTATAGTACAGTTCAATATTTTCCCTAATCATTGAGGTTAATGGTTACTAGAAGTGTCTACAAAGTTGTGTTGAACTTGTGAAATTCCTAAAAATGGCGCTCTCACCTGGATTTGAATCTTCCATATTTCTTGGGAATTCAAAAATGGTTTCTAAATCAAGAAGAGACTATACAAATATGCATTTATCCTAAAATTGAATATCCCATGGCTTTTGGGGATGGGGTTTACATATAATGGGTTTTATTAAAAACCATGTGTAGTATAAAATATTCCCAAATGCCTCTATTTTTTTCAATAAGCATTAGTTCATTCCAATTGCAATTAAATTTTAGTAAATTTATAGTTTTTCACCTACTTAAACACATTAAACCCATAAATACATGATATATGAACAAAAGGGTAATTTTTAAGGTGGAATTAATTATGATATTATTAGCCAACGAGCCTATACCCATGTGGTAAGGGCACCTGCATGGCATCCAAGAGACCCAGGTTCAAAACTGGGTAGAGGTGAATTTTAGGGTTACTGTAGTAGTACTATAGAAGGTACTATATGAGGAACTATTCGGTTCTATAGTACGCAGAACTATTCACCTGATTTGGGTTTTCGGGCCACCAGTTTGGGGCTACGGGTTTCAGGGCGTTCGGGTTATCAATTGGATTCGGGATTTAGTGACTTCAGGCCATAGAGACCTTGGAGTTTCCTAGTTCACATAGATCAGGCCCCAGAAGAGGATCGAGGGAAAGTGTAGAAGCCACCAGAAGTAGATCTAAACAGATTAGAAGAATGAGAGGGCATGGTAATTGCCATTTGGACCAGGCACCACGAAACTTTGTATGAGGCAATGCTAGCCGATTAACAATGTATGGTGGGGATCTTGGAGATCAAGGACGCAGAATATGGGGAGGGGTAGTTCTAGTGGGTTGGGCCTATGTGTCATGTAATGGGCATAGTATGCCTCTAGGATTTTGGGTCATGTATTGGCCTTCAGGTCATGTCTGGTGTTGTGCCTTGGGCCTACTGGTCATGTATGGGTTCCCCTTCGACCCATAAAAAGGGTATTATCCATAATAATAATAAAAATCCTTTGGGATATTTGAGTATTATATTAAAATTATTACATTACTAACACATTGTTTTTATATTTTTTAAAACCTCCACAGTTTTAGCAATATCTATAAAATGCATGTTTTCCTTTATAAATTTCTTATTGTCCTAAACTATGATCCATAATTTCAACCTTCTTTTGACTATAAATATTGGATCCTCTACTTGAAAAAAAACATAATTAACTTTCAATACTTTTATCTTTACATTAAACTTCTTTTAAATCTATTTTACTTTTCTATTTTTAGTACTTTTTGCATTTGAATTGGTGATTTGAGAATCTCTAAAAAATTAGCATCACTTTTTTTTCTAAAAAATTTTGTTCTTGGATTAATCCTTATTTTAAATACTTTTAAAAACATTTTATGGGTTTTATATATTTTTTATATTTATTTTAAATTGTTTTCCAAGCCTCTACTTTCTTTGAACTTTCTCCAATTTATGTAATATATTTTTGGAAATAAAATGTTAATTTATTGAGTTCATTCCCAACCCACCACAATTTTTTCTGAATAATCACAATATCCTTCTATTTTTCGTTCATCATATCTTCCATATTGATACTTGTGATTTTATCATCAGTAATAAATATTTCTAAAATAATAAATATCCATCTTCAAAATATAATTTTCTTTAGTATATTTATATTCCACTTTTTGGTAAATGGATAATCCCTTTTTAGCTTCCTGGTATCTTTTTCATGTATTGAATTATTTTAAATACATTAATTTAACTATCTCTTAAATATAAAATCCCTTTTATTACCTTCTACATTACATCCATAATCTCTAATTTCATCACTGGTGAAATTTTTGTCATTAACTTTATAAATGAGTAACATCTCCTCAATGTTTTCACAAAAAATCTCAATTCCCTATTCTTCGTCACTATCATCACTCAAAATATACTCATATAATTATATAATCTCTATATACAAAGTGGATTCCCTAATATTCCATTAATAAGTAGCTGTTTAACTTCAATTCTTTTTATCAATGATCATTTAGGTATTTCATATTCTTCATCAATGGATTCTTCTTCCTTTATCATTTTATAGTTTACATCAAAGTACCCAACAACACCACACATGATGAAATTTAGTGGAATATTCCCCTTGTACTTTCATATGCCCCATATAAAAATTATATTTAAAAGATACATAAGTTCATCAGTTTTATCATTAAATTATTATTATAGGTTATAAA
Organism: Viscum album; assembly: GCA_963277665.1. Taxonomy (NCBI): domain Eukaryota; kingdom Viridiplantae; phylum Streptophyta; class Magnoliopsida; order Santalales; family Viscaceae; genus Viscum; species Viscum album. The sequence goes on from OY728159.1 coordinate 165,040,745, forward strand.
TATAAAATTTATCTTATTTAAATGTCTGTTAACTTTCCTACTTTTTCCGGATTTAAAAGAAATTTCATTTTTAACCATACCCCTATACTCGGTATCATTAGCCTTCATAATCTCATAGGATATGAGAAAATTGTGTAGATCATCAAGAGTATAAGTAAAAGAATATTTACCTTTTTTAATGTGACTATTGCATCAAACCTATCTTGCAAGATGTGCAGAATACTTCAAACCATAGTCAAATATTCTAACTTCTCAACAAATGTATTGATAGTGATCATTTTTTCATTATATATTATGAATAAAGTTATATAAATATTTAGAGTCCTTTATTTTTATATCATTATATATCAATCACAAAATATATATATTTTATCATATCACTTTTCGGTTTCCTTCATAAATAATTTCAATTAAATCCCAAAATCCTATGGAAGTCTTTAACCCACTTACTTTCTTAAAATCCTTCTCAAATAGGGATGTTATTTTGGAATTTCTATCATTCCCATCATTCTTAATATTCTTTAAATTATTTCCATTAATGGAAACACCTTAAATGAAAGAGTTATTCCATTTATTGCAACCTATAAAACATTTAGACTTAATGATAATAGATATTGAAACATCATACCCATCCAAATGTGATAATTATTAAAATAAAAAATGGAAACCAATTACTACTCACTGAATTATATTTATCCACAATTTTATGCACATATTTTAGTTAAAAATATTTAAATTGATTGAAATTACTTTACATTAGCCTAAAAAAGATAGTGATCCAATAAAAGGGAACACCACTCTGATATTAATTCAAAATCCACCAACTGATCATTGAAATCACTGGGGATGAATGAGTGATGAAAAATTATTTTATGTTTTCTTTTTTAAGAAAACATTTTTTACAAGTTATAAAAATATGAAGTAGATATTAAAGCACAGCCATATTCATAAACATATAAGTGACAACAAAATTTACCAGGTTCACTACTTAATTAGAGAATTTGATCCTTAGAATCATATAGAAACACCTAAGATCAAGTAGTCTACTGGAAACAATCATGTGGATAAAAGTAAGTAGGGGGTAACCAAGAACATGAAAGACACCATAGTCTTTCAGTAGTGTTTGTTCATATCATATTGTAATATTGATTTAGAGTTTTTTTCCAGAATAAAAAAGTCTTCAACTACTTCATAAATTGATTATATCATCAATATACTTCTTCTTTCTTCCCAATTTTAATTATCACATTTCTTCTCTTTATCTTCTTTGATTTCATACATAGCAACGAGAATGTACCTATTCTCACATCCCTTATCCCCTTCTTTGATATATTCAATGCAGTAGTGTATAGATCCTTCACACAAATTCTATACAATTTTCTTCATCTTTTTTATCTATTTATATTTATTAAATATTAGTGAATATTATTTCCAGAAATCATTTAAGGAAGTCCCCACAAACTCTATCCGTCTATTACTCTTTCAGGTTAACCATTCACATATACCTCCCTATATTTCCCCATGATTTCCATTTCAAATATTTCATTTTCAATTACCTCACTTAATGTTCCAAGATCATCAATTTATTTTTTCACTAATATTAAAATCTCTTATAATATTAACACTCCAACAAAAACCACATTATTTTTTCCCATTTTAGAGAAACTACCATGTTTTCCTAAATCCATGACACAAGATATCTTATGATGGTGTTGAGCTCTCAAAGACTAGCATGAATCAGAATATCATATTGTGATATTTATTTCAATGAATAACATATCAAAATTTATCATCAGATTTATTTTGTTCCATAAAAATAAATATTTATGAAAACATGAATATATCTCCAGTATAAATCCCATAAATTTTAAAAGTTAAAAGTAATATGTGTTATTAATATGTTCATACATGGATCAATAACATTTTACACAGTATCAAAGTATCACAAAAAAATATCATATGTATCATAAATATCATACATGGTCTATAATAATGGTGCATGAAATGTATACTTCATATGTGATAATTGAAAGTCATTTATTATAATAAAAAAGTCATAGAACCATTCAAAATGACTTAAACACAATGTTTTAGGACCAACAAAAAGTTATATTCTACATCATAAATATCATACGTAGATAGAAAAATTAATTCTTCATGCTTCTAAAAATATTATGAGAAATGACATATCCATATTTTAATATCAAATCTTAACATCTAGACTTAACTAAAGAATAGAGATACGTTACATACTCTTCTAAAATGATTCAAAACTACATTAAACTTATTATCAGCCTTCACTGTACATATCCAGCCATATAAAAATTGAGTTTAAACATGAATTATTCATTTAAAGAAAAAGATAACTCATTAAACTTATCCACTTCATCCATTATTCACAACACATGTTATTCTTTATAAAATCAATAAATTCAAAAAATCTATCTCTTGGTATCCATGAATAAAAGTTAAGAAAATAGGATCTCTATGTGGATGGTATTTGAAAAAATATTCTATGTGTTAGAAAACATTGGGAATTAGGACTTGATGTAAAAATCATCCTGAAATTTTACCTTGAAAAAATGAAGGACATAGACTCATACAAGAATTCTAAGTAAATAAATGATAATTTATACCAAGTGTATATCAAATAAAACCCATCTCACATTAAGGTGGGAGAGGATAATACTCTATGGAATTGATGGTTTGGGCATAATAATCATTAAATTATTGAAATTAAGATGCATAACTAGGATATGAATTATGATTCATCTTTGATCGGGATAATAGGGAGAAAACCCTACCAACAAAATAGAATTAGGGAATAAAATTTTGGACATAATTCTCATTAATGTGCATAGTCCAATGAATATTCCTAGTAAATATGGTGATAGATAATTTATCATTTTTATTAACTATATTTAAATAATGAGTTTCATAGTTTTAAATTAGGATAAAATATAATTAAAAAATTCACTATCATTTTTTGAGTATAGATAAAAAACTTGGAGAATGATCAAAATATTATAATCAAATAATGGAATATTTTACACCTCTATTGAAGTGGAAGGATTCCTAGTGAATCACGACATTAAACATGTAGTTCCATTAGTTATAACACCATAATACATATTTTTAGTGGAAATAAAGAAATAGACAGGAGAAAATATGGATAATACCATATAATTGGAAGTGGTATATCAAGGAACTATTGGAATGTAATTTCCCAAGTACTGGTCAAGAAAAAAATCAATCTTTTATGAGCATCAAAGTGAAGAAGATGCCATATTAAATGTAGAATGGGAAAAATCCAACTCTTAAACACCTTAATGTATTTAAAATCAAGTTCTTCATTAGGAAGAAACTGGAAAATCATGGAATGTATAGTCATGTGGTGACTGGATGGATATTTTTAGGCTAACAATAAAATTGTAAGGCCAATAAATTATTTAACAATAGGTTAAATGAAATCATAGAGATTAATGATGTCAACCTTATCATAGAGAAAACAATATATAATTCTAGAATTATATAATTTATTAAAATTTGTGAGGATGAAGATGACACTAATGCAAATTCTCATGATTTACATATCCCAACAGAGGAATAGGAATCTATATTTGAATTAGTGGTTAAAAAGTATTCTATAGAAAGTAAAAAAACTCAAAGGAGGATAAAACTAGAGATTAATGAATCAAAAAAATATCAGAGACAAATATACACAAATATCAACATGGATAATGATAAATATAGAGCCCACTACTCTATTATCTCAAGTAAACACTTCATTATTTAAAGAATCAGTGAGAGTTAAATCATGGTTCAATGCCATGAGTGAGGATTTAGATCAAATAAAGAGAAATTAGACTTCAAATATTTTGAAAATTTCAATGGATCGTAAAATTATTGAAACAAAATGGGTATTCAAGAACAAGTTTTATGAATAGGGAAAAGTGGTCTAAAATAAGGTATGGTTGGTTAATAGTGGAAATACACAATTCAAATCTATTTATGTGGACAAAACAGTTGAACCAATAGGGATTCCCAAATCAATAATACTTTTTCTAGCTTGAAAAATTCAAAAATATTTTAAAATATATAAAATTGATGACAAAAATGAATTTTTAAATAGATTTATTTTAGAGGGGTTGTATGTTGAGAAATCTGTGTGTTTTTAGCATAGAAAATGAATTAAATGTGTGAAGATTGAATAAATCATTGTATGTATTGAAACACAAACCTTGGTATTGGTTTGTACCACTATAAAAACAATTTTAGGAAGTTTTAATTCTGGAGAGGTTATTTCAATCAATTTGTTTTATGAAATTGACCAAATAAGGGTATTTTATACTTTCAATTCATGTCAATGAAATATTTTTAGGTTATATAATCTAGAATCAATGGAATAATTTTCATGAGTGTTGATCTCATGGTTTGAAATGTTAATGATCAAATAACTCACCTACTTTATTGGGATGAATGTTAACCAAAAAAGGGTTAATATGAGTAAAATTCAAGGAAAATAAGATATTGTTTAGAGTATTATATAGTATAACCTCCCTGACCTGATAATCCAATTGAATATTACTATTGTGTTGTGTTCTACTAGACTTAAGCACACCTCCCCAAACGGCAACGGCTGCCGACTAGCAGTGAGGGTGTAAAGAGGGTAAATTAGGGAGCCTATACCCTCAGGGGATTATATAATAATGGTATAAGAATAAATATATAACATGAAGATGAATAAAAAACTTATAAGGCTTTATCTATACCTGCTGATGTTGTAAGCAGAATCAATAACATATAATAGCAGAATCATAATGAACAACAATAGTAGAAATAAATAAAAATGCAAGAATCCCACATATTACTAGTAAGACAAATTGTGCATCCAGTACAGGCTATAAAATAAAATAAGTAGAATAGGGGTCACTCATAAAGGACCATAATAGCTACATACATATAAATCATGCTGATACAAAATGGTAAACAAAATGAAAACTCCAACCGAGGAAAGACCTCAAGTTCCCTTGAAATCATCCTTTTCCAAGTCAACTAGGATCCTGCTTCTGAGTTTGAACCCTTACCTGAACATAAAATAATAAAGTCTACATGCATCTTAAAGGGCCCATGTAGTGTTTGATAAGGAGTCTCTGTAGGATAACATCCTTGTGTCCATACCCAACATAAATGTTTAGTAGGTGTGAAGTATAATAAACAAATATTCCAACACAAAGAAACTCATTTAAATAAAATCTTTCCTAGTGATCAACATCCACCAAGAAGATATCACTTGACTCAGCTAATGCTATAATCACTGAAGAAGATAGGATCCTTGGCCCATGACCCAAGGTATTCCCTAGTGTTAATTATACCTGGTGAACCATTAGGTTCCATATATAGAAAAGTAAGAATGCACCCCGTGCCATATAACAGCTCATGTCCAAATCCAAACCACCGATGTCTTGAAGGAACACACAATAAATTAGATCATTGGTCCCTCAGACTATGACAACCGTATATTTTATTACACAATGAAATATAATTTTTTACATAAAAATAACTTGATACAACATAAAAGATCGATAGGACTAGTGTCTTTGGGACTTATGATCATTACGTAACAACTTAAAACATGAAATACAATATCTTTATGGAAAACATACTTTATATGACCACTACATTCCCTCGTACTTAGCATTGTATTGGATAACTTGAGGACATGCATAAGAAAAGGGTGAGCTATAAAGAATAGTAAGAGAATAATCATGGAATTAAATGAGGATAAGAATTAATGTTATATAGTAGGCATATAAATATATTACAAGAGAAACATAAACATAATGGAATGATAAAGCAAGATAATAATAACATGGAAATGTGGCAACAACAGCTAACATGGAATTAGCATGATCCCAGACTCATTGCACGTGGAGCATGAGTAAACCCTCATTGCAAATGAATCATGAGTAAACCCTTGTTGAACTTGAATTATCATGAGTAAACACCCATTGCACATGACATATCATGATAGTATACTTTACCCAATTCATTGAAGTGCTATCATGGCGCACCCTTCTTAAACATTTCACTTCATGCAAAAGTGTGCCACATGGAACATAAAGCATTGAATCATTAAAAATAATAATTTATTCCATGATAAATGAATGTGGAATACATACTTGAAACTCTTAAAATAATAATTAAATGTGCATAAATGTGAATACCCTTGATAGTGAAATGGGCATGGTATTCACTACACAATAACTTTGGCTTGGAAAAACTCGGTGCAATTTCGGCAACATAACAGCGTGACATAAGAACTCCTAAAAATGGTTTATGAGAGAGAAAGGGGTTTATAATCATATTTACATGAAATGGAAAGTAATGGGGCCATAGAGACACATGTCCCAAAAAATTTAATGGAATTTAGATTCATGATACAAAAGAATTACTTGAATGTAAATGAGGAGAGAGAAATTTCTTTCGGGATTTCAGTATAGTAACGGGTGTACATGGGAGGAAATTGATGAGAGAGAAAAGAGTCTCCCATCATTCAAAAATAAAGAGGTAAGTATGGGGGATGTTCGAAACCATAACCAAACATTTATAATTTAAATTAAAAGGGCATAACAATTTAAAGAATACTAGAAAAAAATGAGAATGGAAGAAAAACCCTTACTTTGGAAGTGTGATTCCAATAGCTTGAGAGAGGCTTCTTTGGAGCATGGGGCACCTTGGGAGGATTATAGAGAGAGGAGGTCAGGGGTTGGTCAATCTCTAAAGTCATTGAGTGAAGAGGAAGTGGGATATTTGGTGGGATTATATAGAAAAGGAGAGAGAATTCTTTATTATTTATGTTTGGGACACCTCACATTAAACTCATCAATACCAAAAACCATTCCATGGTTTTTTCCCATGGTTTTTGAGAAAGGGGAGTAGAAAAATAATATTTTATATGGTCAATGTCCTAACTTCTTAAAATAATATGGTTGATTTTGTGAAGGTGATTCACACTCTCAAGGAAAAAAATTTAAAAAGACAAAATGTTTTATAAGTCTGGGTGGGTCCACAAAATCATTGTAAAATAAATAAAAGAAATCTAAAATCACATTATGTTAATGCTAAAACATATATTGTCCGAACATAATGTTTATATTATTTTATTACATCACTATTGGGTCACTATGATGTCATAAAGCACATTATATATTTAAAAGGTATTTAATTTTTACCAAAAAATTCAACTGTCTCAGAAAATTATTAAAAATTAACCATTGTATAATTTCAAATTCATGATTCCAAAAGTAATATTAAATTTATCTAAATAATTTTATAAATATGTGAATTTTTACTTTTAAAATAAAACCAAACATTTTTAAAAAATTCTCATGTTTTGACAAATATAGTTTTCAAACCTTAATAAAAATTACAATTGAATTCATAAAATTATATGATCATTTTCATTTTATAAAAATAAATTTAATTATGATAATATTTTAATAAAATATCATTTAATTCAAAAAATCCATTAATTCATCAAAATAGTTTTTTTAGTTGAATTTTAACTAAAAATACTATTTGTGCTCTAAAAACTATTTACAAGGTAACAATAATAAAATGAAAGTATATTCATTATTATATACAAAAATAATGTATATAACCATAGTGATAAGTTCTTGTTACATAACCCCTTATAACACCCACATAAGGCTGAAGAGTGAGGTGTGCGATGTTGACAGACTCGTGGGGTGGCTTAGATAACAATTCTTGAGTGGTAATCTTTATCAATTTACACTTCTCTCATAGGCGGTCCCACTCGAACTTAACATATTTAAGATCATATTGGGATTGGTCATGGGGGAATCCAAATACACAACCTCATTTCTGTGCTCTAACAAATGGGCTTCGTATGGGGAACGTCTACTGGATGAGGCCATCACTTTCTTTGTCTGAGTAAATTGGATTTGTTAATACCCTATATTTATACTAATCATGTGATCACTATTCAACAGCTATATTTGCAACAGTAAAAATTCTTAATAGTATTTTAAAATCCAAAAACATAAAACCAAAGAGGTTTACATTTTATGTAAACATTTTACATAAAGATACATTTAATTAGATTAAGATGAATTTACATTAATGAATGTTTGAGTCATTAAAATATTCCCCCTTAATAAATTCCTCCCTCAAAATTTCATTTTCCCTCACTAAAACAAATTTGGGTAACTCTGCTTCATCATTTCGTCTGATTCCTACGTAGCTTCTTCAAACTTGTGGTTTCGCCACAACACCTTGATGAGGGGCATTGTCTTATTTCGTAGAACTTTTTCTCTTTGATCTAAGATCTTCACTGGTTACTCTTCATAAGAAAGGTCATCCTCTAACTGTACCACCTCTGATGAGAGTACATGTGAAGGGTCTGGTATGTACTTCCTTAAGAGTGACACATGAAAGACATCATGTACTTTGGCCATGATAGGTTTAAGTGATAGTCGATAGGCCACAGCCCCGACACGATCAAGAATCTCAAAGGGGCCGATGTACCTTGGACTTAAACCTCCCTTTATTTCAAAACATCATGACATTATTCCATGGATATATGCATATAAATACCATGTCTCCATCTATAAACACAAGGCCTCATCGATAGTTATCAACATAACTCTTTGTCGACTGTGGGCTGCCTTGATATGTTTTTGAATGGTTTTCACCTTCTCCACTATTTCTTCGACCATTTCTGGTCCAAGAATCATACGCTCACCGACCTCATCCCAACACACCAGTGTTCTGAACCTTTTCCCATAAAGGGATTCATATGGTGTCGTTCGGATGCTCGAGTGGAAACTGTTATTATAAGAGAACTCAACCAGAGGAAGATGTTGATCACATTCTTCTTTAAAGTCCATTAAGCACACTCTCAACGTGTCTTCTAGTGTTTGGATAGTCCGCTCGGATTTGCCATCAGTTTGAGGATGATAGGCCTTACTGAAGTTCTGTTTAGTATTCATATCATGTTGAAGACTCTTCTAAAACATAGAGGTGAATCATGGATATCGATCAGACACAATAGATAGTGGTACTCCATGCAGCCGTACCAATTCCTTGATATATATCCATGCCAGTTGATCCAATGATAAATCCTCCCAAATAGCAATGAAATGTGTAGCCTTTATAAGACGATCAATAACAACCCAGATTTCATTGTTGCCTTTGTATGTCTTCAGATGTCCGGTGACAAAGTCTATGGTGATGTTCTCCCATTTCCATTCTGGTATGGGTAATGGTTTCATCATCCCCTTAGACTTCTACCTCTCTGCCTTCACTTGCTGACACACCAGGCACTTTGATGTATATTCAATAATCTCCTTCTTCATATTATCCCACCAATAATTCTCTTAGAGATCTTGATACATCATTGTGTTTCCTAGGTGAATAGAGAAATTTTAACTGTGTGCATCATCCAAAGTTCCTTCTTCAGCTCCATACTTGATGGAACACACAATCTTTTCCCAAATCTCACCATTCCTTCTTCGTTATCATTAAAATCATGGTATTTACCTTTTCCGATATCTTCCACTTTTTCTTGAATTCCCACATCATCTTTTTGAGCATCTCTTAACCTTTCCAAAAGTTACTGTTGAGAAATAATTTGTGAAAGGATTGATGATGTTCCCTTATTTATGATTCCCATGTCCATATTCATCAAATCTATGAATATTGGATCCTTTTCAATTCTCATCAATGATAGAATCGATGGGTCCTTTCTACTCAGGGAATCTTCCACCTTGTTCATTTTCCCAGGGTGGTAATTAATGGAGCATTCATAGTAATTGATCAACTCTAACTATATTCGTTGGAGAATGTTCAACTCTTTCTGTGTGAATATATACTTGAGGCTTTTGTGGTCTGTATATATTTCACACTTCTCCCCAAAGATATAATGCTGCCAAAATTTTAAAGTGAAGATCTCTGTAGCCAACTTGAGGTCATGTGTTGGATAGTTATGTTAATGAACTTTCAATTTCCTTGAATCATAGGCAATGGCTTTGTCATTTTTCATCAACACACATCCCATGCCCTTTTTTGAAGCATCACTGAATACCACAAGAAGTTCTCCAACTGTGGGTAATGTTAGCACGTGTATATTGATAAGCCTCCTTTTCAACTCCTTGAAGCTTTCTTCACATTCATCACTCCAAGAAAACATTAATCCCTTATGAGTTATCTTGGTAAGAGGGTTGGACAATCGTGATAAATTTTTCAAAAATCATATATAATATCCATATAACCCCAAGAAGCTACAGATATTCATTACCGATGTTGGCCTCATCCATCCCTCAATTGCATCTGTTTTGGAGGGATCCACAGATATCCCATTACTTGTGATGATATGTCCCAGGAATGAGACCTCCTTCAACCAGAAGTCACACTTTATGCACTTTTCATAGAGCTTCTCCTTCCACAAGGTCTCTAGTACAGTTCTCAGATGCTCCTCATGATCCTCCTTAGTTTTGTAGTATATCAGAATATCACCTATAAATAGTAGCACAAATTTTTCAAGTTAATATCTAAAGACTATATTCATCATGTCTATTAAGATTGTTGGAGAATTAGTGAGTCCAAAAGGAATTACAATGAATTCATTGTTCCCGTATCTTGTACGAAAATCAGTCTTGGGGATATATTCCTTCTTCACCCTTAACTGATAATATCCCAACCACAAATCCACCTTTGAGAATTATTGTTCTCCATGAAGTTGATCTAATAAGTCATCGATTCGTGGGAGAGGATACATGTTCTTTATTGTGATTTTTTTAAGATCATGATAATTAATGAAAAGGCACATTGACCCATTCTTCTTCTTGACAAATAGGACTGGTGCGCCCCATGGTGAAGCACTTGGGCGTATGAACCCTTTATACAGATTATCATGTAGTTGTTTCTTCAGCTCCTTAAGCTCTACAACAGTCATTCTATACAGATTCTTGGATATTGGAAATTCCCCAGGTATAAGATCAGTTGAGAATTCAACATCTGTTCTAGGAGAAAGACCAGACAATTCAGTAGGAAACACTTTAGAAAATTCCCTCACAATGGGCATGTCATCTAGGATGGTTTCATCTTTAGACTAAATCATCTGATCTAGATACACGTGCTCATAGGGTAGTAATATCCATTCTTGAGATGATGGAGATAAAGAAGATTCAACTTTCTCCTTGCACTTGTAACGAATTGGGGTTCGATTCTCCACATGGAGAGTGATTTCCCTCTCACAGAAATTTATGTTGGATCTATATAAGGAAAGAAAATCCATGCCAGGAATTGCATCATATTATACCAGATGGAGAATGAAGAGGTTCACCGAGAAGTTCAATCCACAGATTAGGACATGGGAGGAGTTATATTAAGGGGATGTAATGAGTGCCCCATTTTCCATACTCACCAACATCTTCACTTCCATGATTTTTGGTGGTGTTGGGGTTGTTCTACTAAACATTAGAGATATAAAAGAATGTGTATAACTTGAATAAAAAAGTATGTTCTCTATTCTTGAATGAATAACTATCGTACCTTTCACCACTTCATTTTTGGGGTTCACTTCGGTTGTAGTGACAGCAAAAGCTCTCCCTTGCTGCCTTGGAGATTGTTGGTTGCCTCAAAAAACCCTTGGCTTGGGGCACTAATTTGCAAGATGCCCTAGTTATTTGTAGTTTTAGCAATGAACCACGCGTTGAGGATCAAATGGAGTGTTCCTCTCCTCTGTCGCAGTCGTGGGTCTTTCTTGCCGATGGTTAATATCAAGGTTCCCTTCTCTTCCCCACCTAAAGCATTTCCTCGTCCCTTTCAGGAAAATTCTATGGTTATTTTTTATGTACCTTTGGAAAGTAGGGTGCTGGATCTTTTTAGCACCATTGGATTTATCCATCAGACCGCAAGCATTGAATTCCACTTTACTATTATTATCCCCATGATACCCCTGAGATTGTTCGATCACCCTTTCAACCTTGAGGGGACATCATACAATTTCCTCATAGTTGTCGGAGTCATGGATCACCAACACTTTCCACAGGCTGGGTTTTAGCCCACCAAAGAAGCGGTCAACCTTTCATTCGGGGGTAATGGAAAAGCCAGAAGCGTATCATGCAATCCTTGTGATGTTTACCTTGTATGCTCCAAAATATTCGTCACCTTTTTGCATTAGGGAAAGGAAGTCCCTTTCCATCTTAATCCAGATGGTGCACGAAAAATATTTATCAAAAAACATATTTTTGAAATCCTTCCATTCCAACGCCTCGATCTCCTCCTCAGGCTTCGTATTTTTGATCAAGGTCCACCGTTGATTAGCTTCACCCTCTTTATGATAAGTATCCAGGAGAACCTTCTATTGTTCAGAACATTAAAGTATGGAGAATATCATTTCAATGGAGTAGATCCATTGTTCAGCTATTGAGGGATCAGATGATCCATTAAAAGTAGGAGGCCTTTATCTCATAAAGCTCTCGGTAGCGACACGTTCTTTCTTGGGGGGGGGGGGGGTTGAACGTTCCTCTTGACCCATGTTTCTATTCAAATCTTGAGTAAGTTAAGAGAGAATCCTAAAAAATTTCCTGATTCCCACTCCCATTGGATTGGGAATCTCATTAGTACAGCCATCACGCTGATCTTCACATCGGTTGTTAGCCCAAGTCCTCCTATTACCAGCCATTGGATAGAATAAAAGAAAAGTTAGGGGTAACACATAAAGGGTAATACATGGACAAAACTAATGAATTATAAATAAATTTTATTTCCATAACATATGAATCTATTGGCTTCAATCAATGTTATCCATGAACTATTTTATATCATATATTCTTAGGGAATTTTTTTAGTCCCATAACAATGGTTCATAAAAGGCTTGTGAATTTAACAAATCATATCCCCTGGGAGTGTCATAACCAAGAGTGAAACAAGTCCCGTTTTCTTGAGCTAGTTCTCATTCGAGTCTAGCTCAAAGCAGTGTTTTTGGTTTTTACCCCTAGGATACATCTGTGCTAGAGCAGCCTCTACCTGCTCGTATCCAGACATGGATGTATTTTCTTGATAAACCACTTACTCAATACTCACCAAAACTTAGGTATTATTTTATTATACATAGTCTTGTCTCTAGGGCTTTATTATGGTTTTATAATCCTAATCCCAAAAATAACTAAACATATGCTCTGATACGAACTATGAGAACCCTACTTTTTATTACACAATTAAACATAATTTATTACATAAACTTCACTTGATACAACATAGAAGATAGAGAGGTCTAGTTTCTATGGGGCTTAGGATCATTACATAACAGCTTAAAACATGAAATACAACACCTTTAATGAAAACTTCTTTTACATGACCACTACATTCCCTCATACTTAGCATTACATGGGATAACCTGAGGACATGCATAAGAAAAGGGTGATCTATAAAGACTAGTAAGGGTATAATCATTGAATAAGATGAGGAATAAAGTACATGTTAGAAAATAGTAATATCAATAGAGCACAAGGTAAACATAAACATAAAGGCAGGATAAATCATGATAACTATAACATGGAAATGTGGAACCAACACTTAACATGGAATTAGCATGATCCAAGGCTCATTGGACATGGAGAATGAGTAAACCCTCATTGCACAAGAAGCTCGAGTAAACCCTTGTTTCACTTGAATTATCATGAGTAAACATCCATTGCACATGACCTATCATGGTACTATACTTTACCCAATGCATTGGAGCGCTATCAGGGCACACCCTTCTTAAACATTTCACTTCATGCCTAAGTGTGTCACATGGATCATAAAACATTGAATCATTCAACATAATAATTTATTCCATGATAAATGAATGTGGAATAAATACTTGAAACTCTTTAAACAATAATTAAATGTTCATAATGGTGAATACCATTGATAGAGAAATGGTCATGGTATTCACTACACAATGACTTTGGCTTGGAAAAATGCGGTGCAATTTTGGTAGTATAATGACCTGACATAAGAACTCATAAAAATTGTTGATGAGAGAGAAAGCAGTGTCTCATCATATTTACATGACATGGACAGTATGGGGTTCATATAAAAACATGTCCCAACAAATGTAATGTAATTTCGATTCATGATAAAAAATAATTTCTTGAATGTAAATGAGGAGAGAGAAATTCCTTTCGGAATTTCGGTATAGTAATAGGTGTACATGGGAGGCATTTAATGAGACAAAAAAGGGTATCCCATCATTCAAACATAAAGAGGGCAGTATGGGGGAGGTTAAAAACCATACCCTGACATTTATAATTGAAATTAAAAGGGTATAACAATTTAAAGAATATTGGACAAAAATGAGAAAGGAAGAAAAAACCTTACTTGGAAGTGTGCTTCCAAATGCTTGAGATAGGCTTGAGAGAGGCTTCTTTGGAGATTGGGGCACCTTGGAAGGATTCTAGAAAGAAGAGTGTAGGGGTTGGTCGAACTCAAAAGTCTATGAGTGAATATGAAGTGGGAGCTTGGGTGGGTTTTTATAGGAAAGGAGAGGGAATTCTTTATTATTTAGGTTTGGGACACCTCACATTAAACTAATCAGTACCACAAACCAGACCATGGTTTTTTTCCAAAGGGGAGTAAAAAACAATATTTTATAAGGTCAATGGCCTAACTTCTTAAAATAATAGGGTTGCTTATGTGGAGGTGAGTCACACTCTCAAGGAAAACAATTTAAAAAGACAAAATGTTTTATAAGTCTTGGAGGGTCCAAAAAATCTTTTTGAAATAAATAAAACAAATCTAAAATCACATTATTTTAATGATAAAACATATATTGGCCAAAAAAATGTTTATAGTATTTTATTAAATCACTATTGGGTCATTATGATGTTATAAAACACATTATATACTTAAACGGTATTTAATTTTTACCAAAAAATTATACTCCCAAAAAATTTTGAAAAATTCACCATTGGATAATTTCGACATCATGGTTACAAAAATAATTTTTATTTTTTCTAAATACTTTTATAAATATGTGAATTTTTACTTTTAAAATAAAAACTAACATTTTTCAAAAATTCATGGGTTTTGACAAAAACAGTTTTCAAACCTTAATAAAAATTACAATTGCATTCATAAAATTATATGACCATTTATATTTAATAAAAATTAATTTAATTAAAATAATATTTTATTTAAATATTATTTAATCCAAAAAATCCATTAATTCATCAAAATAGATTTCTTAGTTGAATTTTAACTTAAAATACTATTTGGGCTTTAAAAACTATTTACAAGGTAACAATAATAAAATCAAATTATATTCATTATTATATACAAAAATAATGTACATAACCATTCTGCTAATGTCTTGTTACATAACCACTTATAACATCCGCATAAGACCAATGAGTAAGGTGTGCGATGGTGACATACTCTTGGGGTGGCCTGGATAACATTTCTTGGGTAGTAATCTCTATCAACATCCACTTCTCTCGTAGGTGGTCCAACTCAAGCTTAACATATTCAAGCTCAGCTTGGGATTGGTCAAGATCGCAGCCCAAAGACGCAACATCCTTGCCGAGATCTGACAAATGGGCTTCGTATGGGGCACGTCTACTGGATGAGGCCATCACTTCATTTTTTCAAGTAAATTGGATTTGTTAAATCAGTATATTTATAATAATCATGTGATCACTATTCAATGGCTATATTAGAAATGGTCACAATTCTTAATAGTATTTTAAAATCCAAAAACATAAAACCAAAGAAGTTGACATTTTATATAAACATTTTACATAAAGATACATTTAATTAGATCAAGAGTGATTTCCATTAATGAAAGTTTGGGTAGTTACATAGACCCCTACTCAAAAACACCAATTTTCTTGAATCTCGATGTCTGGAGGAACAATGAAATCTTTCCTCAAATAAAATCACCATCATTTCATATCACAATGTTCTGAGGAATGACAATCTATGTCCTCCAAAAGTATTCCTAGCCCTACAGCCTCAACACGGTGAGCCTCATCCCCCCTCCAATAGGCTCAATGCTATCATTTGATGGTTCCTCACCATCCCCATGGATTTCTATGAGAATAAACCCCCCCTGAAAAATACCATGTCTCACTATCGGGGGCCTCTACCCACACAAGTGGTCAAAATCACCTCATCACTGATTCAACATATTTCCACACGACTCTAGTCGACACTTTAACCATTACAGGTGAGAAGAAACCACTAATATTTTACATAATCCACATCAACACTGGAACCTTGTTCCCCTATATCCATTTCATTCATGTTCAATGGTCATACCATACAATATCATAATCCATTCCCTCAACCTTATTGCATTTTCACCTCAATCCTACATCCACGATTCCCAATCATGTGATCAACATAAGTCATGCAACCTAGACCATTCCCAACCATACCATCACATATCCTTAATCCAGATGGTCATTCCACCTCAATCCCTCAGGCCAAGCCCATTCCAATCCCATGGATCACATAACATTCATTTCATCCATTCCACACACACACACATATATATATATATATCGATTCACTTTAAATAACAGGGTAAATTTAATTAAAAACACACCCAAACTTCCCAAGGTGGTCAATGAACTCTAAAACTACCTCGAATGAGTAAAAATATTAGGGAATGACCAATGACATCCCATAAGGACATAAGTTCAATTCAACACCAAGAAATTAGGTCTTGCTCAACTGTCCTATGACGTGTTTAAAACCAAACCCTCAAAATGACCATGAAAACATGAATAAAGGAATGAAACACCTACCTTATAGTTATAGAAATATTCACATTAGGTATTAGCCTATAAAAAAAGTTTTTTGGAAGAAAACATAGTTTTTAACAAACGCCCTGAAAATATGGAAATACCACTCACATGGATTTTACAGTCTATGAGGTGATAGAAAAGAAGAAAAGAGGAATGGGTAAGGATAGCCTTATAGAAACAGTTCCAATGCTTCTAGTGATGATGAAAATTGAGTCTAAATAAAGGATAAGGATCAATCCTAGAAGAATAATAAAATGGAGGAGCTCCCTATACAGCGCTTGATTGAGAGAGGAGAAAATAAAGATAATAATGAAATAGGTGGGAGTGGAAATTTAGTAATTCACCTATTTAATGAGGTTACACTATTAACTCTCATGCTTTCCAAAACTATGAAGAAACTATGTTGAACCTACTACTAATAAGTCATTCCCCCGGTATGGTTCACCTAACCGTGCACTGACCGTGCATGTTACAATGTGAAGGTACAACGTAAGTGGCACTAACTGTGTTATTTTCACATGATTTTTCCTCATAGTTCACAAACCATGTGAAATACCTATGGTAAAACTAAAGATATTCTTGAATGTCCATGGGCCTCACTTTCTATGATCTACTAAAACATGTGGGAGTACAAAAAATGGGATGCATGATTTGCTGGAATATGACACAGGGTTTACCCAAACCGTGTGCCTTGAACTGTAACTTCCAAAACAGTTATTCTGGCCTCTTGTGGACCTAGAACACTTCCAAACACCCATGACACATTCTAGGACTTAAAAGATTAATAAAAACAAGGTAAATGGTGACTGTAAAACTAGAAATTAGGTTTTGATTATTTTAAAATAAATTGGAATACCCAAAAATTTTCAAAATTCAAAATGGGGTAGGTTTTTGACCCACTCCAAAAACCTAGGAACTTACAATATCTCCACCTTAACATATATCTTAGCCAAGATATAAATCGAACCCTGATATGGTACCAAACATACCCATCTTGGTAAAAATAACCTGAACTACCTCAGCCTCAACAATATAGGTCAACCACCTCAATGGTCTCCCCACCTTAGGAGTGGCCTAACCTGGTCACATCCCGACCCAAAACTCAAATTAAATTAATGGTCCACTATACATCTTGGGAATCAAGTCCTCCCATGATGCATCATCACAACTTTACCTCATCAAATGCTCTTGTGGTATACTCAAAACCCATCAAAATCACATATAACTTTGATTCCTTCCTCATGCCCATATCAGACATGGAACCATCGATGTCTTGGATCTCGAAAAATACTCAACCCAATCTGGGTGCCTTGAAACATAATCAAGTAACACATCACAATTATGACTAGATTACATCACACCTCAAGTAACCCATATCTCATCGATTCCAAGATGCCAACACACCTTAATAAACACACATCCACCGATGCTCATATATAAATCTTGGTGCCACACACATCATATATATATATATAATGCACCCTATCTGATGGAAAACTTATAAAAAGTTTTTGGTTAGTCAATACATGCATCTCGTTCACCCCCAGCACCCAAAATGGACATGGATCAATAAGAAAAGTCAAAAAAACCAAAAATAATGGCTATAACCACAAAGTACTTATTTCATTAGTTGGATCTCCAGCTTTCTCAACACCTAAATGATTTATGGAATGCACTAGGATTGAATCCCAAATACCCGAAGCCTGACCTCCCTTTGGTTTTTCATCAGCTATCGACCATTGACCCCACTACTGAGTCACACTGTCTCTTCCATGACCTCCATGTGTAGCGGAAGCTCAACTACCATCACTTGGTACATCTTTTGGAAAAATCTTATAACCCTGGGTGTACCCTTGTCCCTAAATACAAGATATCTGAGAAGGATTCTTATTGAACCTCTTGAGATGCCTGACCCATCCACATTCCCGAAACTCCTTTGGTGGTCACTCACACTGATTCCAAAAATATACCATCTACCCATCATGAATGCAAACCATCCAAGACCCACTCCAAGGTGGTATTTTTGAGACCTTGTCCGGACTACCCTGACAGAACTCATCTTGGTTTCACTTCATACAATTCATGGAATCACCCCTCAAATCACCAAAATCCACTATACTACTCGAGTGCGACTTGTATGTCATGTTTCCTTCAGTTATGAGTTCCTAGTTCACCACCTATGAGAATGATACCAACCTAAAGATGTTTAACTTTTCTTGAATGAATTGTTCTAAACCATCCTCGATGCCCATCACCCTCTAGGTGTCGCCACTCACCATGATGGGTGAAGAGTGAGACAATTCAATGAATGTCGTTTCATAGTCCATGAAAAACATATCACCCTACTAAAGCCTCAATAACACTCAAGAACTCTCTTTCCTAACTATCTTAAGGAAGAAGTGCTCAAAGAACTTGGCATCAAAGTCCTTCTAGTCCAGTCCCTTATGTCTTTCTACCAACACGTGCATGTCCCACCAGTGCTTAGCCAGTCCTTAGAGCATATACATTTCTAGTTTCACCCTCCTCCCTATAGGAATCTCTAAATTCAAAAATATCATCTAAATATCCTTGATCCAATTATCATATGTTTGTGGGACACCCTCACCCTTAAAAAAGTAGCAGGTCCTATGACTGGAACTCCGGAGTAAGATATTCTATCGATGTCTCTGCTCCCCGAGCTTCCATGTCGATACCCTAGATCACACTTACTAGGATATCTCATAGATTCTCATCAAGCCATGGCCTAAAAGCAATCAACCCTAGTAGCTTCCCCTCCCACTATAGAACCTGTACCTGAAGAAATACCTGACCAGCCTTGCCCTCCTGTGTATCAACATGATCATGCTCTTGTGATACCCAATATTTTTTCCTCTTGATGCTCCATCAGATATTTCAAGGTGTAAACCCACTGAATACCTTCAACATGGTCAGAAAACCCACACACACATATATATATATATATATAATACAAATATGGAAGGAAATAATAGGAAGCACCTCCTCACTACCCTTACCCATTATTATCGTAGGCATTCCACACAACATCCTAACCTCAGGGCCTCTATACTTGTCCTCAAAATAGGGAAGTATCAAATATGCCTTGGGCCATGTTCATCATGATGAACCATGCTACCTCAAACTGATGTCCACAAAACCCAAACTGGTGATCAACATCACCCCATGTATAGGACATGCCTTCTCTTATAAGATCCAAGCCCATTTTCACACACACACACACACACATATCACAATTCACTAGATATTTTCATAGGCACATGCATATTTAAAATTTAAATATACTATTATGTTCCTGAAGAATCATAAGCATGCATATCAAACATAACAAACAACCCTTGTCATTCCAGGTCAAGGGTCCAAATCACATTCCAAATTGTGCCCGTCAAATGATCCCAAATCACATGCCATAACAAGTAGCAACCTTCATTCCATGAAAACCACTTGATATGGAAATCATATAAACTGTAAAATGAGAAAAAAAGAATAATAATTCTCACCCATTATAACTTGGTTCATCCCCCATGAATGGGGTGGTAGGAACCCAAACACGATCTATAAACCTTGTTCTGACCCTGTCCTAATCTCAAGTCTACTACAACCCAAATAGTAAGACAAATAAAGAAGAAAAAGAAAACATGAGATCATTAGTAGCCAACTAAACATTGATATTAATTCATAGATAATAACTACTCTGATACCAATTGTAGCATCCCTGACCCGATAAGCCACCTGAATAGTGTTATCGAGCTAAGTGCCATTAGCCTTAGGTGCCCCACCAAAAATTCCAAAGGCTGTCGACTATAAGCGATGGTCTAAAGAGTGAAAATTGGGTATGTTAAACCATTAGGGGATGATATAATAATGGTATGAGTATAAATTTATAACATTTATTAGAAGAAAAGACTCAACAGTCTCGAACTGGACCCTCTAATGGAAGAAGTATAATCAATAACATATAGTAGTGGATGCATAATTAAAAACACTATAATAAATAAATATGAATTCCATCATACCAATTACAACTAATAAAAAATATCATGAATCCAATATAGGTAATACTGTAAAATAAGTTGAAAAACTGTCTCTCATGAAATACTATAGTAGCGACATACATAAAAAGAATGTAGATACAAAAAGGTAAACAAAAAGAAAACTCTAGTTGAGGCAAGACCTCAAGGTCCCTTACTAACATCCCATGCCAACTCAACTTGGATCTAGCTCCTAATCTTGAACCCTTACCAGAATGTAAAATCATAAAGTATACACACATCACAAAGGGGTCATGTAGGGTTTGAGAATGAGTCTCACTAGGATACCACCCACTTGTACATACCAAACATAAGTGTTTAAGTAGTTGTGAAGTGTAATAAATAAATATAGAAGCCTAAAGAAACTCATTTAAACAGAAGATTTCCTGGTTATCAATAGCCACAAGGAAGTTATAACCCTCCTCGAAAAATGTTGGAATCACTGAAGAGGATAGGATATTTGGACCATGGACTAAGGTATTCCTTGATGTAAAATAGAATAGGTGAAGTCTTAGGTTACACCTATATAAAATCAAACCATTACCTTGTTCCATTCGACACCTCACGTTAAAAGTAAATCCATCAACGTCCCAAAGGAACACCCAAGAAAATAGAACAATGTTCCCTCATACCCCTGCTAGAAAGCACCCTTCAGCTCAAAGCCTAATGTCTAGAAGAACAATGATATCTGTCCTCAAATAAAATCATTTTCATCTCATATCATAAAGTCCCAAGGAATGACGACATCCATCCACCAAATGTAGTTTTAGCCAAATGAACTCAATACGGAAAGCCACATCACCCAAATAATAGTTTCAACAATATAATCTGATAGATTCTCACCATCCTAATGGAATTCAATGGAAATCACCCCCAAATAAAATACCTAATCCGCACTACCAGGGAACTCTACCCACATGATTTGTCAAAACCACCTCATCACTAAGTCAACCAATATGCACACAACTCTAATAATCACTTTGGCCATCATTGGTGAGAAAAAATCACCAATTTAGTTCCTAATCTTTAAAAACATAAAAACTTATAACCATAATATCATGTCGTACAAGTTTGATGGCTATGCCAACTAATTTACCGGGCCATTCCCTCAACCTAGCAGGCTTTCAACCTCGATCTAATGTCCACAAAACTCTATCCTGTGATCAACATCACTTAGGTAACCCCGAACAATCACTACCATATGATCACATCACCTCAATCCCAATGGACATGCCACCACAATTCCTTTGGATGGGATCGCCATGATCTCGTGCATCACATCACATCCAATTCAATTAT
The DNA here is from genome assembly GCA_963277665.1 of Viscum album. Classification (NCBI taxonomy): domain Eukaryota; kingdom Viridiplantae; phylum Streptophyta; class Magnoliopsida; order Santalales; family Viscaceae; genus Viscum; species Viscum album. The sequence goes on from OY728159.1 coordinate 165,062,913, forward strand.
TTCATTTATATATAAAATGATTGACTTTAAATAATAAATTCAATTAATTGAAAACTCAGCTCAGTTTGACTACTCAATGTGGTCGATGACCTCTATCCTAGACCCACACAAGTAAAAAAGGTTAGGAAATTCCCAAGGTAATCCCATAAGGTCATACAAGTAATTTAACATTACGAAATATGATCTATCTCAACTACGCAATGGTGGGATAAAATTTGAACCCCTAAAATGACTATGGAAACAAGAAGAAAGGTATGACCCACCTACCTTGTAGTCATAGATGTAGATATGTATGATATTATCCTATAAATCCATGTTTTTTTGACGAAATCATAGTTTTCAATGAACACCCTAAAAATATAGAAAAATCACCCACATAGATTTAGCAGTCCATGAGGTGAGAGAAAATATTAAAAGAGGAATGGGTGAGGAGATCGTTACTGATACTGTTCCAACACACCTGACGATGATCAAAACGGTGTGTGAATAAAGGAGGGTGTGAAATTACTAACAAAAGAAGAAAAACTAGGAGCTCTTTATGCAGCATGAAACCATGAGAGGAGAAAGGAATGAGAATAAAGAAATAGGATGGATGGGAAATTTGGTAATTTCGCCACTTTATGAGGTTGCACGGTCAGCTCACATGGTTTCCAAATCGTTCAGAAATCAAGTAGAACCTACTGTTAAAGAGTAACTCCCCCTTCATAGTTAGTCCACAAAATTAGATTAATAGTTCACTGATCATACATGCAACTGTGCCAAGGTACTTCCCTAGTTGAACTACATATGTAGTTTACACTTACTTTTCCCTAATCTAGTGAAATCCCTATGGAATCCCTCTATAAAAACTGAAGAGGTTTCTAAATGGTCATTCACCAATCCCCACATGGTTTACCAAACTGTGAGGTAGTATAGAAATGGGCATCATGGCTTACTAGAATAGGCCACCTGGTTTACCCAAACCATGCACCTTAACCCACAACTCCCAAAACTGGACATCAAGACACCGACACACCCAAAACCCTTCCAAACATCAATAAAACTTTCTAATCATTAAAACATGACTAAAAATAAGGTATAGTATTACAAAAAAACTAAAAAATAGGTTTTTATAATCAAAAAAGAAATTTTTAAACCCACCTATTTCAAAAATTCAAAATGTAGGAGGTTTTTGAACCGCTCCAAAAAACCCAAGATGTTACGTATAATGAATTATCAAAAAATATATGTATATTTAGATAAAATTTGTTCTAGAAGCATTGTATATATAAAATACACAATTGGAAGAGATTTCTTTATTAAGATAAAAAATAATTGGATAACTTCATAAGATATTAGAGATCACATATCTAGGCATGCCAAAATAGGAGTACATTTTATCTATCAAGGTGTGTACCAAACTATTGTGGAAGAATCAATAACTAGAGGACATTAGTGAAGAATTACATATGTCTATGATGATAAAATTTTATAACAAGATTTAAATTTAAGTGGAAAGAATGCGGCATAGCATTATGAAAGAAATTAAATGAATATTAGTACCATTTTATTAAAGAAAATCTGGAGTAGGTAATGATAAAGATGGAGCATGTGAGATCAAATAAGAAATTATTTTATATTTTCATGAATATTTTTTCCACACCAAAATTTTAAAGGAATCGATTGAACATTGGTGTTAAACCACCACTCATGGTTTGAGGTGGTTAAGAAATTCATCTCCACCCATTTATAATTAATGTTGAAAATAGTATCTTTTGTGTAAATAGGGAATTACGCTCTTTGTATCAGATATCAAAATGGAATAAATGGAATATCCATAAAATCTAGTCTCATTTTAACAAGTGGAATCAAACAAGAAGGAATTCTTATCTCAAGGGGGTATACTATTAATGGGGATTTTATAGTATGAATGGAAGGTAGAGGTAAAATCCATGGGGATGAGTTCAAAGAAATTTTAATGAGATGAATATAGGTGGATTTTGATGGGATTTTATAATTTCCCAGTATGTCGTTTATAGTTGTTTTAGTTTATAGGTAATCATGGAATTCTTTCAAGATCACTTATTTTCTACACTGATCATGGATCACATAGAATCTGAGAGGAGGATTGGTTATTATATTTCTATTATGAATTTATTAAAAAGGTATTTCATTATAAACACTTTATATTTCCATCAAACATATAGGGGGTGATGCTGAAACCAAGTTGGATTGATGAGAGAATAATGGAACCGAGTTGGTTTGTGTTGGTTTTCTAGAATTGTTTTTCTTTTTATAAAATAGCATCTTTGAAGGATTCATGTGGTAAATAGATACTTAGAGAAATTTAGAAATTATTAAAGGTGGTTTATATTTTCCTCTATCAATAGTGGGATAATTAGGACGAAAAATAACTAGTTAGGCTATAAAGTAAATATCATATGGTATGTTGATATAGGTGATGGCTTGTCACGTAGTAGAAAACAATCCCACAATACAGTTAAGACATCATGGAATCTTGGTGTAATAATATTTGGGGAATTAGAAGTGTTCATGAAAAAACTGGTTAATTCATACTATAATTCCTTTATATATATGATTGAAGTGTCAAATAACATGGATAGTCTATGGAATAAGTGGGATCTACGGATTTATAATGTTATTTTATTTTCTGATGGATTTCAGATTCACACTACAAAAGGTATAGAATATCAAAACTATGAATAGAATGAGAAGGATCACACTGCAGTCTAAGGGCTATGATATGTGGATCATAATCCAGGTTTATGTATATATAATATGGGTTGGCTAAAGATAATGTATTTTCACCGTAAGGGATAACATCACATTGTAATAGGTCTTTAACTTGTGGAGATTTAAAAAATATCATGTTGTGCTCCTTCCAAAATTTTAAATGAGCATCAACTTTAATTTTGTGGATTTATAGTTGACTTGATGATTACACTATGATGGAGGATGTCATGTGGTATTGAGGAGTTTATAAAGTACAATACATTTCAATTCTAGAATATATTTTGTTTTATAGAGAACTCCAATAAGTTTTAATAATTCATGTATCTCTCAGATTAAGTGGTATTATCATTGAATTTAACAGTATAATTTTTTTTAGTGAGTTGTTTGAAGACAAAATTAATGGGTGGAAAGTAGAAACAAATCATTGGATATTTGGACTGTTAAATTTATTTTTTATAAGAAAAAATGTCTTGGATAAGAGATATATAAAGAGGTAAGAACATCTTGTAAAATCATGAGAGAGAATAAATGTTTTATTGGATGAATTTAATTGAATATTTGTAGTTGGAAATGAAGATAATATTATAATGAAGAAACTCAATATGTATTTTTATTCATATTGAGAAGATTATAACAGAATGAAAATTCATTTAAGTTATATTTTTATCTATTCCTTTAGTTAGTGAATAGATATGGATAAAGAGGTGGTGACCCTTATTGGTGAACTAAGTAAAATATAAATTTTATTAAATTCATTGTGAAAAATTTATATATATTTTTTGTTTGGGGTGGACTTCTAGTGATATAATCATAATTTTCCTATCAATAATGGAACAAGATCCATTGAGAGTTCATAGGATATAAGACAATAGACCCAAATTCATCACCCCCTATTAGAGTGTGTTGGGATGTTTTGGTTACAAAAAATTATTCAAATTTGTTTAGAGATAATGTTTCTCACCCATATTATATTAAAAACATAAATTTAGGGACTGTAAAATCTTTCTTATCATGTAATATTACAATATATTGGTAATCCATTATTTGAAATCCCTATTGGAATGTTTTATAATGTAAATATCAATATAATAAATAGTATAAGTAATTATAATATAAACTAATGTGTTACATGAATCACAATTCTTAATTAACAATACAATATCAATGTATTTTGGATGATATTATAAATAATATTTTAAACTGCACTTCTAAAAACCATGTCAAAATTTTGTTTTATTGAAAATTATTTTTTTAATTTCTTTAAAAAAAATACTCTCAATGTGTTAGATTAAAATTAATTAAATACCTCTAAAGATTGATTCTATAGGGCCCAAAATAATATATAAAATTAAAATATTGATCTTTATAAATATCCAACAATAACAGCTCATTAATAAACTCTAGTATGGACCAATTCTAGTTATATCCCCTACTGAAATCCCAAATTGGATAAAAAATTACTGACACTATTACCCAATCTATAGATATGAGATATAAAAATATCATTTTTATTGAATTAGCTCATAAAAACCTCCCAATACCCTTCTATCCTATAATAGGGTGAATATATATTCAACTTGATGGGCTGTACAGTATTGTTGTAGTCTAAATCATGCCATAATTTACTCTAGTTGTTCAATATCATAATTTTGTTCACCAATATCACTCCCACCATATTAAGTTCATAAATTATTGAAATTACATGGTCTTTATATAAAAAATGAGTAAACATATTTTAGAGTCAATAAAGATTAATCTACATCAAAGATTACATGGATTACCTTTTTAATCCCCATCTCTGTTGATCTTTATCCAACATATAATGGGAGGTTTCCAAACAATAGGAATATACCCATTGCATTCTTTATATTTCCCTTGAATTACCAACCTATTAAAGGTAAATAGTTCCCATACTGAGTCCCTATCCAAACCAATATTCATGTTGGTTCCACTTTAATATTGTTCATAATGTATCACATAACTATTTTGAGTTCAATGAAATGATTTTCATATCTATTGACATTCTCATTCCACCATATAAGATGGAGAATTTTAGTAAAAGAAGCATGTAACATGATATTCATCTAGATTGAACCTTCCTATGTGTTATAGTAAAAAAATTGGATCTTGATTCCACTTCATTTGTAACACCCCAAGATTTTATAAAAATATATTTATGCCTGATGGAAAATATGACATGCAGTACCTAGCCTATATGAACAATAGAATATTACTATTTTAATATGATCATTATAACCTAGACATCAAATTGGTGGGTATGAATAGGATTAAAAACATTATTAAATAATTATAAAAATCCTATAAAACACAAATATATTGATTAAATATTTGTAAATAATCATTAAATTTTTTATTAAATACATTTTATGATTCAAAAATATCTTATATTCAAAAATAGTTTTTATTTTACTTAAGAGAAAAAATAAAATAATTAATTTTTTTAAATTTTATAAATATAAATTTATTAAAATGACATATTTTTTTAAAACATAATATCAAAATTATCCTATGTTGAAATTTTTTATTTAAAGAAAACATTTATTTTTCAGTGAATAGTGAGAAATTGAAATTTTTGTAAAACAATCATTTCTTTTCATTAAATTCATTAATTTAAAACCCATTTTTATTTTAATTTAATTTAAAATTAATATAATTATTCTATATTTAGTTATAATCTAATTAATTATATTTTTATCATCTTTATTTTTTATTTTGGTATAAATACATTTTCTGGGTTTAAAACACATTATTCTAAAAAATCAATTTTAATTATGTTTTACTAGTTTTATTTTATATTAAATTACTCCACATGTATGAATTAAACTTTATAAAATATATTTTATATTTTTAATCATAATAATTAAAATTATTTAACAAGTTCATCATTATTTTTTTCCATAATGAATTGTAAAAATAGTAAAAATATCTTACCAATGTGATGGTTAAAACATGTTAATATGGGTTAAAATAATTATATATAGGTTAAAATGACAGGAAAACTTAACTACTCTATATTTATATACATATTTCAACCCTATATCATATAATATTCAAGAATGGTCCGGTTTGGATCCATTTTACTTTAAAAATACATTTATATATTTTATTCTTCTCGAAGATTCCTGGTGTGTCCTATCCAACACTTATAAAAGGACACCCCCTATAATCTAATACATACAATTAAAGAGACTGTTATCTTAGTAAATACCTTTTTTATTTCCCTTACCTTATAAAATACACCTTTTTTTATTATAAAACATTCATAAGAAGGCTTTTGGTGTAATCCTAAAGAGTTTGGATGGAGAATGGGCATCTTTCTTATCCAAGCATTTTTATATTATTTATTCTCCAATCTATGTAAAATATTATTAAAACTTGATTATGTAATATCAAAAATATATCCCATATATTTATATGACATTATTATAATGTAATTTCCTATATCCATGTCTACTTACATCAAATGGGAAACGAAACCACCATTCATGTGTATGGTGGACCATTGACTTGCAGACTAATCTAATTTATTTTCCCTCATCATATCTCACAAATATTTATAACGATGGATCTAATTCATAAATATTATATTCATGGAATATTTTTTATTTTTTTAAATTAATATATCATATATTTTCATACCATTCCATTCATTAAAATATGAAAACGTCCTTCATGTGATTGTGTATATTACCACCTAAACGAAGTGATGTGATTTGGTTTTCATTACCAAATTCATTAATGGTATAAATAACAGTATATAAAGAATAAATATTATATTTATTATATAATTATAAAATAACACTTAACTTATTTCCATCCTGATCATTGAAAAATTGAAACGTTGCTCATTCATATGTACCACCAATCGTCTCTATCCTTATAACATAGTTCATTCTTCATAACCATTTTTCATGGTTAAATTTTAAATTATAATTCATGTATTAAATTGATAATTATATAATGATTATTTTTCTATATATGATGAAATAACAATATATTTGACCTTAGTCAACCTACCAAATAGATTTTGGACATATAAGCTGAATATCGTCAAAATGTATGACGAGAACCTAAATGATTAAAAATTGAGTATAAAAAGATAATAAATAAAATAAAAGGAATAAAAACATTAAAATTTCCCTGAATAAAGTAATTAACATGCATTTATTATTCATTTGGATAATGAAAATACATGATGAGTCGAACTCAATGTAAGGGGTCTCTCTAAACCACCATTTTCTTCTTGTTATGACCATTATCTCTCTAACTCACATTACATATATATTTATTGATATGAAATGATTTTAAATTATATATTTATTTCAAATATATACCTATATTATTCTCTCTTCCTTTTATTGTTCAATTCATTCCTTATGATCATTTATCAAAATCCATCTTTATGAAATATCTTTCGATTATGATATGAGGTAATATTATACAACCCATTGTATTTCAATGGGTTATTATTATTTTTATGCATAATAATTGATTTTATTTTTTTGGATCATATAATCATGAAATTTTTATTTTTTGTGTTCCTAGATATCTCTCCAATTCTTTGGGTAAATCTTTTGACTAAATAGAAGTTATGTATGAGATTAGGGAGTAAACCTAATCAACTATGGGAATCATTCCACCTGGTGATATCATCTTGGTAGTTTTCCTTGGATTATTCTTATGTCATGTTTTTAATTTCTTCCACATTTCCTATGATTACATTATCTTTTTATACCATGTTCATTATTTTATGTTCCCATGTGATCACTCACAAGCCTTTACTTTTATTATATCTTGTTATAGCTTTGAACCACTATAAAAACCCCACTCCTCATTTCACATTAGTACATGATTTATTTCCCTAGAATACACATAATTAAACCTGGAATATTAATAATTGTAGTTTATTTTGGAATTAGGTAAATTACATAACAATTTAAAATAGGGAAAACATCATCTTCATTGAAAAATTCCTTAACATGATTTCACTTAAAACTGCATGGGATAACTTGGGGACATACATAAGAAAGGGGTGAGCTATAAAGCCCATGAAGTGAATAAACATGGAATAAAATTATGATAAAAATACATGTTATACAATTGTAATATCAATGGGGGAAAATGAATAGTAATCATAAACATGAACATTAAGGAATGATATAACATGATAATCATAAAGGCAACATGGGAAATTTGCAACTAATAAAATACTACATCATAAACATAGGTCAAGGATAAATTCCACGATGTCATGATGGAAATATTTTCATAAAGGAATCAGGTTTACTCCCAATCACAACATGAAATCTCATGATACTAAAAACTACCCAATGCATTAGAGCACTATATAATTCCAGGTGCACCCATCACTTTTATATCATTCTCATTCTTATGTATTCTATATAGATCATACAAAATGGATTCACCTATCATTATATTTGACTCCATGATCCAGGATTGTGGAATTAATACTATTATTTACCAAATAAAAGAAGTATAAGTGTATAAAGGTGAACATCCATGATATTAAATGGGAATGTTATTCACTACACAATTGTTTTGGTATGGAAAATTGCAGTGAAATATCAGCAGCATAATGGCATCATTTAAAAATCATAAAATGGGATAATGAGAGAAAAATAGGTCTATAATAATTTTTACATGAAATAGGAATTAGTAGGCACATGGGTAGACATATACTAACATCATGAATTATAAATATAAGGTGTAAGATAATAAAGAAACTAGAATAAATAAGAGAAGGTGAGGATCCCTTACATGACTGTGCGGCACAAAATGATTTAGAAGAGATTCTTGAGAGCTTGAGGAACCATGGGAGTACTATGGAGAGTTTATTTCAGATCCAGGATGTACCAAAAGGATTTTTAGTTCAGGTAAATTTGTGCTTGGGTGGGTTTATATATAAAATAAGTGGTATTTACTTATTATTTCTCAAACATAGGTTTTAGTCTCTATATACTAAAATAACCAAAACCACAATCCTTCCCATGGTCTTTGACCACGGTTTCTGAAAAATAGGATCGGTTTAATTTTTTTATATGGTCAAGGGACTAAATTAATAATATAATAGCCCTGATTATGTGGAAGTGAGTCATACTCTTAAAGAAATGATTTTAAAACCTTGAAATATATTAATGGTTTTGGGGGATTTACAAAGGATTTATAAAATTAATAAAATAAACATAAAATAAAATTATTATATAGTCAAAATATATATTTTATCATGTTTACCCTTTATAATATTTATTACATCACTTTTGATTCATTATAATTTCAAAATATAGACCTTATATTTAAACTGTATTTAAATTTTTCCTAAAAAATCAACTGCCTCGGAAAATTATGAAAAATTATCTGTTAGATAATTTTGATGTTCTAATTTAAAAAATAAGATTAATTTTTTCTAAATAACTCTAAAAATATTTTTATTCTCATTTTTAAAATAATAATCATTATATATTGAAAAATGTAGGGTTTTTTGATAATAATAATTTTTGAACCCTTATAGAAATTATATTTGACTTCATATAAATTATATGATAATTTATATTTGATAATAATTATATAATAATTAAATTTTATTAAAAATATTATTTATTTTATAAATCCATTAATTCATAAAAAATAAATCCCTTAATTGAATTTTAATATTAACCAAAAATACTATTTGTGTTTGGTTGTATAAAAATAATAATCATTTATAATGTAACAATAATAGATGAAAATATATTCATCAATATTTACAAAATAATGTACATAATAATATTGTTAGGCTCTTGATACATATCAATTTAATACACCAGAAACTCCCTAAGAGTAAGGAGCATGACATTGATACTTTCATGGGGGTGGTTCGACATACAAGATTTGGATTGTGATCTCGATGAGCTTGAACTTCTCTTATAAATGGTTTTGATCATTCTTAAGTTGTTGTATCCTTGCTTGGAATTGGTAAATGGTAAATTCCATATATGATATCTACCTTGGAAGGTCTGATAAATGGGATTCATAGGTTACTATCCTACGGGTTGAGGCCATCACTTCCTTTTTCTGTGCCAATAGGATTTGTTAAAATCGTATATTTTTACTAATCATAAGATCATTGTTCAACAACTATATTATATGTAATAATTATGTTTAATGGTATTTTAAATCCAATAGTGTATAATAAAACCAAAAAAGTACATGTGTTTTCTATAATTATATTACATAATAAGACATTTAATTAAAACCTAAGGGGAAATTTTATTTATAACATCTCGAGTCATTACAGTATTCCCCATTATGAAATATCACACTCATAATTTTAAATTACCATACTAAAATAGGTGAGGGTAACACTATTTCAGTACTTCCTCTAGTTCCGACATCGCTTCTTCAAACTATTGTTTTATCAATAATACTTTGACTAGGTGCACTTTCTTATTTTGAAGAACATCATCTCTACAATTTAAATCCTCACTGGCTACTCTTCACATTTGAGATCATTCTTCAATGGTACCACATCTAGATTGAGTACGAGTGAGGAGTAAGGTATGTACTTTTGTAAGAGGGATACATGGATTACATCATATACTAGAGATAGGTTAGGTGGGAGTTCTAGTCATTAGTCCACTGATCCAATGGTATCAAGGATATCAAATGGGATGATTTATCGTGGAGTAATGTTTCCTTTATTCCAAATTCTCAAGACTGTATAACATATATATATGTAGACAAATACCATGTATCCAACATCAAACTCTAGGTCTTGTTGATGATTGTCATCATATCTCTTCTAATGACATTGAGCACACTTGATGTGCTACTAAATGGTCTTAACATTTTCAACAATTTCATCAACCATTTCAGGACCTAGTAGTTTTTTCCCCAAATTCATCCCAACATGCAAGTTTTCTACACCTCTATCTATAAAAGGCTTTATAGGGATCCATTTGGATCCTTGAGTGGTAACTATTATTGTATGAGAAGTCAACCATAGGATTTTGTTGATCCCATATTACTTTGAAGTCAATTGAGCATGCTCTCAACATGTCCTCATGTGTTTGGACAGTCCACTCATATTGACCATCATTTTGAGGTTAATAATCAGTGCTGAATTTCAACTCAATTTTTAGAGCATGTTGAATATTTTTCCAGAACATTGAGGTAAATCTCAGATATCGATCGAATAAAATCGATAGTGGTACACCATGAAGCCTCACTGATTCTCTAGTTTATATTAGTGCATGTTAATTGAGTGAGAAGTACTCTCGAATCACAATGAAGTGTGCAGTATTTATAAGATGATCCACCTCAACCCAAATAGCAATGTTTCTTATAGATGTATTTGGATGTCCGATGAAAGATTCCATTATGATATTTTACCTTTTCTATAAGGTTTTGGGTAATGGATTAATCATCCCTTTATATTTTTATCTTTCAACCTTCAATTACTAAAAAATAAGACATATTGATGCATTTTTTAGTGATATCCTTCTCCATAATTTCACACCAATAGTGTTATCAGATATCAAGATACACCTTTGGGCTTCTAAGATGGGTAGAGAATTTTGAGTTATGTGCATCATCCAATTGCTCCTTCTTTAACTTAAAATTATAGGGTATACCTAGTCTTGACCCAGATCCCACAACACCTTACTCATTAACATTAAACTTTGAGGATTTATCTTTTTCTTATAGCTTCCTCTTTCTTAAGAATTCCCACATCATCTCATTGAGAATCCTTTATCATCTCTATAATGGATGGTTGATAAATAATTTGTGAAAGGATTGATGATGTTTCTTCCTTTATGATTCCCATGTCCATACTCTTTAAATCTAAGCAGATTGGATCCCTCTCAAATATCATTAATGATAGAATTTTTTGACCCTTTCAACTTAGAGCATCCTACACATTATTTTATTTCCCAGTATGGTAGTGAATTCAGTAGTTATATTCCCTGATCAAATCTAACCATCTTTATGACTAATATTCAGTTATTTCTATATGAATATATACATGATGATTTATTTGATCCGTATATATTTTATAATTCTCCCCAAAGAGATATTTGTACCATATTTTTAAAGAGAAGATTACTCTAACCAACTCTAGATCATGCATTGGGTAGTTATATTCGTGAACTATCAAATTACATTAAGAATGTGATATGAATTTTTCATATTTCATTAACACTAAACACAATCAATTTTTCGATGTATCGCTAAATACTACAAAAGGTTCTCTACTTGTGGGTAGTGTGAGAACAGGGGTAGTGATAAGCCTTTTTTCAACTACTTGAATCTCTCTTCATATTCTTTATTCTATGAATACTTGAATCACTTCTATGTTATCATGGTTTGATGGTTTGAAAATCATGACAAATTTCTCAAAAATAGGCAATAGTCCCCATCCAATCTGAAGAAACTACAAATATCTATCATAGATGTTGGCCTCGACCATCATTCAATATATTCTATCATTGAAGGGTCTATAAATATCCCAAGCCTACAATGATGTTCCCAAAGAATGAGACTTCCTTGAATGGGAAATAAAATTTATTGTACTTGGAATTAAGATTATCTTTTCATAAGGTATTTACCATAGAGATCAGATGCTCCTCATGATCCCTCTTGATTTTGGAGTATACTATAAAATCTTCTATAAATAATACCATAAATTTGTTGAGGTGATCTCTAAAGACTCTATTCATCAACTATATGAAGAGTTTTGGATAATAGTTGATATAAAATGGAAATAATATGAACTCATAGTGTCTTTACGTTGTACGGAAAGTAGTCTTAGGGATATCCTCTTTCTTCATCCAAACATAGTAATATCCTGACCATAGATCCATTTTGGAGAAGTATTGTGTTCCCCATAGCAGATCGAAAAATTCATAAATCAATAGAAGAGGATACTTGTTCTTTTTTGAGGTCTTATTGAGCTCATGATAATCAATAAAAAGGAATATTGACCCATACTAATTCTTGATGAAGAGGACCAGTGCACCCCAATGTGAGACACTTTCACATATAACCCCTTTATCCAGATTCTCTTGTAGTTGTTTCTTCAGCTCCTAAAGTTCCACAACATCCATTTTATATAGAGTCTTAGATAATGGTAATTCCACAAGTATCTGATAAATTGGAAATTCATCCTCTCAGCTAGGAGGAAGACCATACAATTCCCTAGGAAACACATCAACATATTCCATCACAAAGGAAATTTCTTCGTGGATGATTATTTCATTAGAATTTATCATTTGAGATAGATATGCATGTTTGTAGGGAAATACATCCATTCTTGAGATGTTGGTGCTAAAGAAGATTCATCATCATCCCTACACTTATATAGAATCAAAGTATGATTGGAAATACAGGGAGTGTTTTCCTTCTAATGAAAAGTTTTGTTGGATCTATATTGGGAAAGCCAATTTATACCCATAACTGCATCAAATTACACAAAAGGTAGTTTGATAAGGTTTTATAGAATATTAAACCCAAAAATATTGCAAGGGGATGATTTATATACTTGGGATGATCTAATTTTCATATTAGTTATTTTAACTGAAAACTCGACTTCTATGTTTTTTGGTGGTGTTTGAATAGTTCTACTATAATTTTGTGAAATGAAGGAATGTGTAGAACCAAAATCAAAAGAGTATCTTCAATGTTCTTTAATGAATTACTATCATACCTATCACCACATTATTTTCGGGATCCACCTTTGTGGTTGTGATTGAAAAATCTCCCCCTTCTTACCTTGGAGGATTTCTGTTGCCCATAAAAACCCTTGTATTTGTGAATTGGTTTGAAAAGTGCCTTGGTTCATTGTATTTGAAGAAATGAACAATACATAGAGGGTTTAATAGTGCATTCCTTTTATCAGTCAAATTGGTGGGTTTATCCTGTTATAAATCTCTTGCTAGGTTTCCTTCCTGGCTGCACAAAAAAAGTTCCCTCATCTCTTTAGGATATTTCTAGGGTGCTTCTTTCTGCACCTATGACAAGTGGTATGTCGAAGTTTCTTTGCACCGTTAGATTTCTCCCTTGGACGACCAGAATTAAACTCCAATTTCTACTTCTTATCCACATGATACCCTTGAGATTATCCAATCTTCATTTCAACTTTGAGGGTATATCAGAGAGTTTTCTCATGCACTACTACAAAATTGGCCTTTAATAGCGAAAAAATGGAATTTATTAGTTCTAAAGAAGTGCTGACTACATGAGTGAGGTTAAAATAAATAGTCATTTATCAACACTGATAAAGGAACATTTATCGTCTCTTTTATAAGCATTGATAAAAGACTTATTTATTAGTGATTTTAAAAGCACCGATAAAGGGGCATACAAAAGTGTGCTATAACAGCACACCACAACATAAAAAACACTACATAATCAATAGAATAAATTATGAATACAAAATTTTAATTAAGAGAAAACAATCTAGACCTGTTATCTCAGTTTTGTCGATATGATGCCTGTTTTAAAATAAAATGATACTTATATATTGAAAAAAACACACCTAGAGTCATACTGGTCACAAAATGCATTAGAATGATGTGTGGCTGATTTGTACACCACTCAAATGGCTTTTGGATCATTTTCTTATTATATCAAAACAATTCGAATGTGTTTTCTAGGTTTTGAGTAAGTTTCTTGTCTTTTTTACTAATGTTTCACTTTAAACTAGAAAAACACACTTTGACTCATACCAGTCATATCATGTGTTGGTTTGACATGATACTGATTCCTACATGTCAACAATTACTTTAGAATCATTGTCTTAAATTATAAAGTCAATCTGAGTGTGTTTTCTCAGTTTTCAGTGAGTGACACTTTTGAACTAAAATGTAGATTTTATACTGATAATGGACACATTGAGTCATACAGGAAAAATCATATATCAGATTGAGGTGAGGATAATCCCAACATGTCAAAAATGACTTGTGGATCCTTTTCCTAAAGTATCAGAACAATAAAAATGCATTTGATCGGTTTTGAGTAGGTGAGTTTTACTTTTTACTAAAATTTATGTTAATTTTAAATAAAAAGACACACTTTAAGTCATATGAGTCACACTATGCACCAGATTGAGATGCAGATAATTATTACACATCCTAAATGGATTACAGAATACTTTCATAATATATAAAAACAATCTGAAGGTCTTTACTGAGTTTTTAGTACAACACATGTATTTTTTACTAAAATATAATTTTAAACTGGAAACATGCACTTTGAATCATACCAATCATATAGTGTATTGGTATTAAGTGAAATCTTTTCCAACACATCAAAAATGAATTATGAATAAACTTCCTAAAATATCAATAAAATCTATGTGCATTTTCACTGTTTTCAGTGAGTGACATGTTTTTGAACTAAACTGTCAATTTAAAATTGATAACGGACACATTTAGTCATACTGGGCACACCGTGCATCAGATTGAGATGCAGTTGATTCCTACACATCAAAAATAACTTACAGACTATTTCTATAATGTATCAAAACAATCTTAATTATTTTTCCTGGTTTTGAGTAGGCTATTTATCATATTATTAAAATTGATGTCATTATTAAATAAAAATAATACCTTGGGGCCATACCAGACACACCATGCATCAGATTGAGGTACAACTAATTCCTACACATATTAAATGAAATATGAATTATTGTGCTAATGTATCAAAATAAATTGAAAGTGTTTTCTCATTTTTGACTATGTTAAATATGTTTTCTTACTAAAATGTCATTTAAATCTGAAAACACACAAATTCACATATACCAATCACATCTTGTATCAGTTTGATGTGAGACCAATTCTTACACGTCAAAAAAGACTTATGAATACATTCCCTAAATTATCAAGACAGTCCAAGTACATTTTATTTGTTTTTAGTGTGTTCCATTTTATGAGATAAATAATCAATTTTAAACTGTTAATGGACACAATTACCTAGAGTAATAATTATTTATAATTAATATAATTTTAAAATTATTATTTGTATTATTTTTTAGTTTCATTATAAAAAATAGTATTATATATATATATATTTAATAATATACTATATATTGAAATAAATTTAAATATGGTAAATAATATACATATATATATATATATATATAATTATATTCAATTAATGTTACTAATATAATACATATATATATATATATATATATATATATAATATATTTAATATTTATGTAGATTCACTTTATTTACCTATATAACTAATGAGGAGTGGCCTCCATTTTTTTATTATTGATGGTGGAAGGCGTGAACCCTAGTCAGTCTTATTACTTATCGAGGTAAGTGTGAACAAAGTACACACCTCCATCGAAATAATTTTTCAATCATATAAAGAAATATCATTATTTTAATAATATAAAACTTGTTATAAAAAGTAAAAGTTTTATAAAAAAACATTTAAAAAATCCTCAACTAATTGTTTTGTTAATGTTGTATTAAGATCCTTGTGAAAAATTTCAAGGATAAAAATGAAATTAATTCATCATTAACTGTTGATCCACACCAATAAGAAAAATTAATTTCATTAACATACACTAATCAGATGAAATTATACTATAGGAACCCAATAAACCTATGATACACAACAATGCAGTTGCGTATTCTGATTCTTCAATCTCTACCCTCTCCATTTCATTCCCACCCTTCACTTGATCTTTTCTCTAGTAGTGTGGGGGTTTACTCTAGAAGGAGTTAGTAGAAATGGAGGTGTCAAGTTAATAACTAGTTTCAATGGCATAATTCACAAAAATGGGAGGAATTTATCCTTTTATAAAACACAATGAAGTACAATTTCCATCCTCGTCATCTCATCTCCCTAACAATTACCATTGGATTTTGTTGTTTGACACACATTCTTCATCTCATGTGAACATGAACCTATGTTTTTTGAAATAATCAAACCTGAAGTAATCCATGGGATGACTAATGTTCATAGTAGTACAGGAAACATAAAAGATATGGGGGATGAGTCTCAAGGTGACAAAAATAAATAATAACTATTCAGGAGATGAAACTAATGATGATTACTATTTTACTTCATTATGTTCTCTAAAAGGAGAAATGTATCCCATTTGTCAGAATTACACCATTGTAACTAGTTATTAACTCAACACATCCATTTCCACTAAATGCTTCCAGAGAAAATATACACACAACTATAGAAACGATAGAGTGAATGGTGGGAAAGAAATGGAGAGGGTGGACACCAAAGAATCAGAATACAAAACTGCAGTGATCCGCAGCTCGAGTGTCTTGGGTTTCTACAGTGTAATTTCAGCTGAAGAGTGTATGTTACTAAAATTAATTTATTTGATTTGACGTAGAGAAAATGTTAATATTGAATTACATTCATTTTTATCCTCAAAATTGTCCAAAAGGATCCAAAAAACATTAATAAAATAATTCGTTGGGGATTTTTTAATGTTTTTTTTCCGATAAAACTTGTATTTTTTAACAGGTATTATTTTATAAAAAATGATAGTGTATTATATGATTGAAAAATAGAGGTCGATAGAGGCTTGTAATTCGTTCACACATACCTTGATATGAAATAAACCTAAACGAGGTTTTCACCTCCCACCGTTAAAAACTATAAAATAGAGGTCACTCCTCATTTGATAAATAGATAAATAAAGTAAATCTACCAAAATATTATATATATATATATGTTATATATATTTTATTAGTGACTTTATTTGAATATAATTATATATATGTATATTATTTATCATATTTGAATTTATTTAAATATAAAATATATTATTCGATATATATATATATAATAATATTTTTTCTAATGAAACTAAAAAAATACTATTAATAATAATTTTTAAATTTTATTAATTATAAATAATTATTATTATGGGTTATTTTGTATAAAATATAATTATTTACATTTTGTAAAGTTTAACTATTTCAAAAAAAATAATTTATAGTTACCTAAATTTATTATTTTGAAAGTAACATGAGTTTACCATATTTTATAGGTTATTTAAGTATAAATTATATCACTATTAATTAAATGTATATATAGACCTAAAATGATGAATACCTATTTTTTCAAATATATAGAATTTGATAACTTTCATTCATTGATGAGATCCCCCCCCCTCTGAGACTCACATTGAACAACCTTTTCATCGAATGTGTTAGTAGAAATGTCCAACTGAATCTACCACATTGTTCATTCACTAAGACTATCCTTGAATCCCTTACCATTATCTCCAAAAATTGAAACCTAATAATGTTCACTGTTCTTGGTCCCTCGCCTATAAGAAGATGTTGAGTGACCCAATTTCTTACAGGAACCACAAAAATTGACCCACGATTGAAACCACACAACCTTGTTACATCAAAATTCTCCCCCCACTATAATCCAAATATAATTTTTAGGCACTCTCGAGACATCAACTTCCATGCAAATGTGAGGAGAAATAGGGTGAGAAATTGATCAGGTTCTACTATCAAAATATAAATATATACCAACAAGATTCCATATCATGCGTATAATCATTGGATTTTGTAAAGGTAAAGGGATCTTTGGGAAACTAAACCAAATCACTCTTGTTGGAATGTCAAACATCATATATAAGTCATATGACCACCTAAATAGATAGAACCTAAAGTTGTTCAGCTACAGGGGGAACCAGACTAATCCTTGACCAATTCTTACTCTGAATAAAACTAAATGATGATGTTCCTTTTTTCAAGAAGACCTACCATTGGTTGATCTTGCAACTCCCAAGAATCAAAGATTAACTAATTGATGTTGTACATCAAAGGGAGATGCTTCTTAAACTGCACAATCAAGGTGATATTAAGAAGCTTCGATGTTGTGTTGAACTCTGAGGTCAAGATCAAAATATTTGGAACACAATTAAAAAGATATGGGACCATAGGATAAAGAGATTGAGGGAAAGGTGGGATATAATAGGGGTTGGAGAAAGGGGAGAATGAACGAGAATCAACATCAAAGGGTTCAAAACATGTTTTTTCTCTGATATCATGATGGGTTCACAATGGGTTATTTTTTTTAAATAGATCGGGACACTTTTATCAGTGCTTTTAAAAAGAACTGATAAACTGTCCTTTTATCAGTGATTACTATTTAAGTGCTGCTAAAAGAGGTATTTATCACCGCTTTTTAGCACTGATATAGGTAGGTCTTTATCTGCACTAAAAAGCACTAATAAATCTATATTTATCACTACTAAAGCTTGAGCAATGATAAACACAACTTTTATCAATGATTTTATCAGCATTGATAAAGCCACTTCTTTATCAGTGCTCAAAAAAGCACTCATAAAGGTTTCTTTTATCAATGGTGATTACCTAAGCATTGATAAAGGATTTATATTTATAATTATAAATAAATTTTTTGAAAATATCTATATATATACGTAGTCAATATACATAAATATTAGTATAGTAAATAAATTGCTTATTTAAATATATTTATTATAATATTATAATTATTTAAATATATAATTATTTATCTCTAATTATATAAATATTTTTAAAAAATAATATTTATATCATTATATAAATTTTTATAATTATATATATAATATATATATATAGTAAATATATTAATTATTTAAGTAAATTTACTATAAATTTAATAATTATTTAAATATATATAATTTTTTCATAATTATTTAAATATATGTAATTTTTTATTTATAAATATATAAACACTCAAAAAATATTTATCTACTTATAATTATAAATTTATAAATTTATAAATATAGTATGTACAATTTAAAATATATTTATTTTTAAATATTTATTTATAAATATTTTTTTACAGATATTTTTTAACATTTTTAATGAAAATCTAATTTTAAGTGCTTTCATATTAAAAATGAGTGAAATTGAAAAAATTAAAAATAAGTTCACATTAATAATATTGAAAATTTTAATAAGTTCTGTGTGTGTACATTATATATAAAAATCAATTAATTATATATATGTGAAATAAATATAACACACATTTGATCACTCTAAAATTGAAAAACAAAATGAAATTCAATTATAATTTGATTACTCTATGCAATTAGTTAGTATTTTTAATTCATATTAACTTTTAATTATAAACCATTAATCACTAAATATAGCACATAAATATTTTTCAATATATAAATCAGATTTGAATACATTAATATATATCTATATATTTAATATATATTGTTTATTAACATTCTCTATAATCATCTGATTAATAAAATGTTTAATATTTTACTCAATTTACTTATTTTTAATTTTATTTTGTTTAATTTTCATTTTTCATATTTATATATTTAATACATAATATTTATTAGTATTTAAAATTTATATAATCATTTTATTAATATTTATCAATAATAATTTAATTTATAAAATTTGTAATATTTTTTTAATAAACGCATTTTTTATTTTTATTTATTTATTTATTTCATTTTATTTATTCAGACCTTTATCACTGTTAATAAAGAACTAATAAAGGTCTCCTTTGTGAGTGTTAAAAATATAGCGTTGATAAAGGGTGTCCTTTATCAATGCTGAAAAAAGCACTAATAAAGTGTATAATTTATCAGCGCTAAAAATAAAGTATGGACAAATGATATACTTTATGAGTACTAAAAATAAGTGCAGATAAAAGGGACATTTATCAATGCTAAGAAAGGAACTGATAAATGGTTAAATTTATAATATCTTTCTTTAGAATTGATAAAGATGTCATTTATCAGTGTTTTTTTCTAGTGTTGATAATTACCAACACTATTAAACATGAGTTTTTTAGTAGTGATAGTTATCAAAGTCATAGATCGCTAGATGTTTTCATAGACTAAGTTTTATCACACTAAATAAGAGGCCAAACATGCATTCATGGGTAATGCCAAATCTAGAGGCAAATCGTGAAAGTCTTGTGAAGTTTTCTTCATATGCCCTGATAGATTTGTTGTCCTTTTTCTTGAGGGTAAGAAAATCTATTTACATTCTAAATTGGAGTGTGTGAGGTAAATATTCGTCAATTTTTGTTGGAATTACTTCCACAACATCTATTTAGTCACTTACTTAGGATTCATGTTCTTTACCAACTTCCACAACTAATCTACTTCTCCCTCCATAAGATAAACACCCTGTAAAACCTTTTCTTACTCATAACATTGAATTATAGAGAAGACCATCTCAAAATATTTGATGAATTGTTTTGTGATTAAGGGACCAGATGATCGATTGAAATTGGTGGCCTTTGTCAAATAAATCACTCAAATGAAGTTTTTCTTTATTTGTGGGATTTGGGTGTTCCACCTAATCCAGGTTTCTATTTATAAACTAATTTAGACGAGACAGTATCATCACAAAGTTTTTGATTCCCGCTCCTATCGGGTTGGGAATCATGTTGGGGTAGTCATCACAATGCACATCACATTGATTATTTACCTAATTACTCCTATTTTAGTACATTGTTTATAATAAAGGGAACATTAGGGATGATTATTTTTATACTATTAAACACATAAACTAGAATCCAATGACATTAAAGAGATAACATAGAAATTATATTTATGCCTTTTCTTATAAATTTTTGGGCTTCAGTCTTTGTTTTCCATGATTTATTTCCTAAAATATACTCTTAGGTTAACTTTTCCCCTTAATAATGGTTTATAATGAGATTATGATTTTACAAAATCATATCACTTTGGAGTGTCAAACCAGGTGTGTAGAAAGGCATGTTGTCATGCACTAGTTCCCGATCGAGTCTACCTCGACACTGTGTATTTGGGTTTTTCCTCTATACAGATTTAAGAGAGGGGTTTTTCCATAAAAATATTAGTAAATAAATTTATCCCCTAGAGGAATTCAAAATATTAGTATTGAGATTTTATCTCAAGGAGGTTTCAATTTGTGTTGCAAAAAAGTCACTTTTGTTTTGTCTGTTTTTTGAACGATTTTTTTGGGGATTTGATTAAAAATTAAATAATATAATATAAATATAAACTAAATTGAAATTAGATTAAATAACAAGACAAAAAATTTGTAGGAAATAAAATGGTTTTGAAATCAAAATCGAAACAGTAGTTGTGGACAAGCTTAAATCTCTAAAACACTCCTCTCTTCCTTGTTTAAAATAATTTATCAATTGAATCTCTCAATGCCTACCAAAATAACATTAAATAAAGACATTATATTTCAATTATATCATATAAATTTTTCAATATGATAGTTTCCCCACCTATATAAGTAATTAAATTACTTGAATACATCCATGCAATAAAACCTAGTTGAAATAACCATGCTCAATGGTAAGACCTCACCAAATAAATTTAAATAGTGAAATAAAATTTTTTACTTCATAGATTGGGAAAACGTCCCAAAAAAACAAGTTGAAAAAATATTCACTAAACAAAAAAATCTCTTTTATTTAATAAATATATGTTCAATATGGATTCAATAGAATGTAAAAATGATGATCAAAACTCAGAAGAGAGTGTTTGTTGTTTGTTGTCATCCACAACTACTTGTTACTTTTCCCCGTGTCACTTGATAAGCCCCCAACATCTAAATTCAAGAATTTATGTACGTAATCTTCATCAAGATCTCTATCTCAATATTTCCCTTTCTCTCTCTAGCAAAAAAACCATTTTTTAATGATGAGGAGAAGGATGTATATAGAGATGTCAGGATGAAAACGTGTTGTCCATATTCTATCTATCCAAAGTTATCTAGATTTTATCCACCTTCCTTATAAAATATCTCATAGAAATGTTCTAAAGATTTTTTCAAAATTAAACCTATATGAACCCTTTGATTATCAAATATTTTTGATATGTTTTAAAAATATATATGAATTTATTACTAAAGGAACTTGTTTCGTCTTGAAGTGTCCTTTTAAATTCCACTTTGTTGACCCAATAAAGTATTACTTTAATGAGATTATTTTAGCCTAATAATTATCATAAATTAAAAACAATGAATTATATTTCATATATAGGTAAAATAAATTCATTTGGACGCCTATAGATAGATATATTCCTCGGTTACTATGGTTGGGTCCATTCTACTAGCAAAAAAACCTTCCACAAAGATTGTTTTTTTGTCCTCCAAATGTTTGAATAAAGAATTGGCCCAGTTAATAAATATTTATCCCACAAAATATGGAATCCTAAAAAATTAATCAATTTATTTGGATTAATATTGAAATATATATTCCAAAATTATCAAAGTGATTTAAAAAAAATTAAAATTCCAGAATTGTTAAATTTTCAATTTCTAGTTAAAAACATCCCAAAAATCCAAAAACATTAATATTAAACTCATAATGTTATATTTTTGGGTTTAAGTCATTGATATAAAATAATAAAAAGTGTAAATATTAAATCTATCATACATCTATGCTAGATCCACATCCACTTGTAGTATCTTAATAGGGTTGTGTTTTCTTGATAAACCAACTACTCTGTACTTACTAAAATTTAGGGCTGTTTTCTTATACAAAGTCTTATATCTAAGGATTTTACTAATGTTTTCTAATCCTAGTGCCAAAAAAAACTAAACCTTGAATTGATAACAAGTACAACAAACCTTATATTTATTTCACTGTAATACATGATTTATTATATAATATTACACCTAATAAAACCTGGATTATCGAGAAGTCTAGTGTCTCTTTTTAGGTTCTGGGCGCAGCGGCAGTGCGGGAGGGTCAGTTCCCAACATTAGTTTTGTCCATAATCGATGATCAATCTGAGATAGATATAAAAATTAATTGTATTATTTACATAATTGAATAAAAGATTTAGAAAAAGAAGAATTTACCCTAGAACAATTAGAGTGGATCATAATATTTTGTTTATAATTAATTCAATTAAATAATAATGATGTGTTCATCCACAAATCTACTAGTGTAACATTGTATCAATGTATAGATCAATGGTATATCTCTTATAATGGCGATCTATATGTGTTTTATGTATATCTGAATGTCACTGAATGAGTCTCAAGGTGCGAGCACAAAATATCCTTACGATTGCGATGTCTACCTTCGATCACCTTGAGAGTCGCATCTAAAGCATTCTACTTGATTCGGTGGAGGAGGTTATCTCTCATTCTTTACATCATTATTGGATAAGGAATAACTCTTTAGGATTGAGAGATTTTCTACAATTAATTGTACAAAATGTCAATAATCTCCGCTTGGCTAGCGATTGGATAATACTAAAATAATATAACTGGGAATTTAATTCACTAGGGTAATAATAAATAATTTATACTTGTGCCTTAATTATTTTATTAATCATAGTGAAACCCCCTTGTCCAATAATAATAGAAACATTATTATTTCCTAACATGTGCTAAAATTTCAAGATTTCACATAAAATTTTAAAATAGTAAAACATCATCTTTCTTGAAAACTCCCTTAACATGCTCTCACAAAACATTGCATGGGATAACCTAGGGAAATACCTAAGAAAGAGGTGAGCTATAAAGACTAGTAAGGGAATAAACATGGTACAACATGATGATAATGATATATTTTAGACAATTGGATTATCAATGTGGAATAAAAGGTGTAGGAATTATAAACATGAACAATGATACATGATATATCATTATAATCATAAAGGAGACATGAGAGATGTGGAAACAACATACAACTTTTATCTTAAACCTAAGTCAAAGATAACTACCAAGACATTATGATGGAAAATATATCATAAAAAAATCATGTTTACTCTATGTTCCAACATGACATCTGATGAGACTAAACATTATCCAATTCATTGGATCTATATATAATTCCCGGTGCACCCGACATATTCATTTAATTCTCATATTTATGTGTGCCACATAAATCTTACAACATGGATTCATTAAACATCATATTTTCTTCCATGATCAAGGAATGTGGAATAAATAGATATAATTACCAAATCAGATAATCATAAATGTGTAATGGTATACACCCTTTATTGGAAATGGGTATGGTATTCACTACAAAATTGTTTTTGACATGGTGAGGAAATTTCGACAGCATAATGACGTCACAAAAAATTCATAAAATGGGTTGATGAGATCGAAATGGGTATCTATTCACCTGTAAATAAAACTGTAATTAATATGAAAATGTAAATAAAAATCTCAACATTAGGTATTGTAAATATATTCCATAATATAATAAATAAAGATGAATAAATAAGAGAAGGTGAGGATCTATTGTTTGAGTGTATGACACAAAAAGCTTTGGAAGAGATTCTTAAGAGCTCAGGGGAAACATCAGAGGAATATATAGAGAGGTGAAAAGATTAAGTATGTACTCCAAAGATATTTAGTGAATGAAAATGGGGTCTTGGGTTGGTTTATAAAGGAAACGAGTGTGGATTTCATTATTATTTCTCAAACAAAGGTTTTGAACTCTATAAAATAAAATAACCAAAACCAAAAACCTTACTATAGTTTTTGCCCATGGATTATTCCAAATGGGAGTGTTTTTAATTATTTTATATGTTAAATGGAAAAACATAATAAAATAATACCCTTTTTTATGTGTAAGTGAGTCATACTTCTAAATAAATTATTTTAAAACCATAAAATATATTAATAGTTTTGGAAGATTTACAAAGGCTTTTTAAAATTAATAAAATAAATATAAAATCATAGTATATTAAATTGAAAATACATATTTAGTAATTGATACCCTTTATATAATTTATTACATCACTTTTTAGTCATTAAGAAGTCATAATACACACGGTATATTTATAATATTTTTATTTTTTACCGGAAAATTTTTATGTCTCATAAAATTATGAAAAATTTCCATTTGGACAATTTCTATGTTTTGATTCTAAAAAATATTAATTTTATCTATATAATTTTCTAGATATGTTTATTTTCAATTTTTAAATAATAATAAATATTTATTGAGAAATTTTGCGTTTTTTTACAACAAAAATTTTGGAACGAATTTAAAAATTACAATATACTTCATAAAAATTATATGATCATTTATATTTGATAAAAATTATTTTATAATAGTACTTAACTAAAAATATTACTTTTCCCAAAAATTCATTAATTCCTCAAAATAAATTCCATAATTTAATTTTAATATTAACTAAAATACTATTTTTGTTTTATTGTTTGAAAATAAAATTTATTTATACAGAAAAAATAATAGGATTAAAATATATCAACTATTATATACAAAATATTGTAGATAATCATATATCTCGGGTCTTGATACATTTCCCTTTAATACACTAGGAAATTCCCTGAGATTATGGTGCACTTGGCTTTCATGGGATAGTTTGGCATACATGGTTTGGTTCACGATCACAATGAGCTTGAACCTATCCTATAAATTGGTTCACTCATACTTAAGCTGTTGGATCTTAGCTTCGGTTTGGTCAAGGAAAAAAACCATAGATTATGTCTTCCTCAGAATCTCCAAAAAAAAAATAGGATTCATAGGGTATGATCCCATAGGTTGAGGTCATCACTTACTTTATTTTTTCCAATTGGATTCCTTAAAACCCTATATTTATGCTAATCATATGATCACTATTCAATAACTATATTATCAATGGTAATGAGGATTAATGATCTTCTAAATTTGATAGTATATAATAAAATCAAATACGTACATGTGTTTTCTATAACCATATTACATAATAAGTCATTTAATAAAAACATATGAAATTTTTTTATTTATAATAGCTTAGGTCATTAAACCCACACCTTATGTTTCATAGTCATATTTATTCCCTTATTGGGATTTTTAGCACACCATATTTTTTCATGTTTTCCCTAGGTTACCCCACGCAAGATTAGTATATCAAATAGATTTATGAGCTCATTATGGAGATTAAAATAAAGAAATTCTCTTTTCACATTGATGATTTACATACCTAGTCTTCTAAAGTCACTAGGCCTCTTCGATTCTTGTTTTTTATTATTTGATATTTTTATTAAAAATCATGTAATAATAATCTTAAAAGGCATGTGTTGCCATAGTATTAAAATTATCTACTTAAAAAGAGGTTAAACAACGTAATCCATGGATCATTATAAAAATGATATTGAAAATAAATATGATCAATGATATGCTATCTTGGTTTATAGGAACTGCACATATTGAATATTTGTAGGATTATTTTTAAAATAATTTTTTTGTGGGAAGTCAATTGTATGCCACCATCCAGATTAGGGTATATAGGAAGTGTTTAATCCATTGGTTGAATAACAGATTCAAATAAGATGTCATGATTTTATGGATTAATATAAAAAAATTATAGTATATCTTATAAATGAGTTTCCCATCCATCACCATCTCTCAGATCCGGGAATAA
This sequence comes from Viscum album, assembly GCA_963277665.1. NCBI lineage: Eukaryota > Viridiplantae > Streptophyta > Magnoliopsida > Santalales > Viscaceae > Viscum > Viscum album. Next base: position 165,090,043 of record OY728159.1, read on the forward strand.
TTAATAGGCTTTAAGAAATAATAATATGTAGTGTAATTCCCTACCACTAAGGACCACTGTCTAACACCCAGACTAGTGGAAAATAGAAAGACCTCAGACATACCTCCCTATATATCGGAGGCTGTTGACTAGTGGTGGGAATCTATAATGGTACCATGGGGAGACTATACCCCATATATCAGATTGTTCAACCATAGATCTAATAAATAAACAAGCTCATACACACCCATCAATTTAGTGTATATAGCATAGTAAATAACTGAAACAAGATACACAAAATAAAATTTTTATATTTGTAATATAGATGTAAAACCCTTTGGGAGAGTCACACCTACAAATATAAAAGAAAAAAAATAAAAAACAATAAGGCACTACTACCGCTCTGAACCGTACCTCACATTGAACTACTAATATCACCCGAGTTGTCCTTCTCGCCCATAAAAAACCTACTACTAGGTCTCCACCCTACCAGTTCTTGTAATAATATGTGAAAGCTACTCATGTACCTAAATGTAGTGGCATCCTAATAATGGTGTGAGTAAAACAAAGTAAGACGCAAACAATGATATCCCTAAAAATAACCAATCTATGTAAAGCGAACCCAAAAGTTATTTATGGTAAATAAATACAATTACAACTATTAAATATTTAAAACTGAATCATAAACTAGCATTGAACCCAGGGGCTGGGTTCACCCTAGGAATGGTGTATACCTTCTTTATCTAGTGTCAGATGGTTTCTCTGAGTATGTCATGCTGATTGTGACAACCATCTCCCAAGAAAGGGTAATATACCCATCCTTGGTCCAAAATAGATCCTTGGGGTATTATACCCATCCCCTGGGACCTGTATTTACCTTAAGGCCGTGTCCACCATAGATTTAACCATAAACTACTAGTCACTCAGGGCCATGTTCACTCCGAGTTAACAAAAAATCCTTGTATCCCCAAGGGGCTGTTTTCACCTCAAGATAACATTAAAATGAATAATGTATATACACATAAGTAAACAGAACATTAATACCATATCACTAAAAATAAAAAAACATGGTATAATGAATTAGTTACCATATCTATTCTGAAAACCATTTTCATTAAGGTGGAAATGCTAATTCCAACCCATTACTAAAATAGCTAATGCATGAGATCAAATAAAACTTCCCATTTCCGTTTCTAACCAGAATACATTTACCTTTCCATTACCTTTTATAAATACTATTTCAATGATAAACTATTTTTAAACAATAAAACCAAATTAATCGTCCATATAGCAACTTATTTTATTCAAATATATTAAATAATTCACACTTTGAAAATTTCCATTAGGATTAAATTAGGTCAAACTCAAATAAAAATGGAAATTCCATATCTATTTATTGATGGTTGTGAATTTATATTTCACAACCATGAATTCAAACAATTTACCTATTTATACAAAATAAAATCATTAATATTTTACTTACATCAAGAATTTACATTTAAATTGGGTCAAGTATGGGGAAGTTGGCATGACCCCATGTCAGATGCACTTAAAATATAAAAATATTATGGGAAAGGACTTTGGACCACCTGCCTCAAAATAACACTTTTGGATTAAATTCATCAAGGGTTGTTACTCTCACATGGCCAGAAAAGCCTTTTCCGAGATCAAAAAACCTCAATCATGCTCAACCATGATTATCTTAGTGACTCAATCCCCTAAATCAAGACAAATATCATTAATAAATTAATTATAACATTTATAATTAATCAATAAATTAAATTACAACTTGGAAAAATGTTAGACTACTCAAAACACATCTTTCATCTGTCGAAACCTCAACCCATGGGCTTCTGGCCACCCCCAACACACCCTCAAAACTATGACAAGACAAAACACCAACGAGTGAAAATAATTGGGCAATTTATTTAATTAATATTTTGGAAAACCCTAATAAAACCTATAACAACAGAATAACATTCCAGATTATAGTGAAACCATGTTTAAATATCATCTAAAATTCCATCATTGAATTCTTCATGAAAGTACCTTACTAATCAGTTCATTCCACTATGCATCATAGGAATATACAATGAAAAACTAGGTGGTGAAAAAATTAAAATTAGAGGGATAGGAGGGAAAAGGCCAATAGTTGTAGTGAAATATGTTGGATAGAATCTAGAAGAGAACTCCCATTAATGAGGATTTAAGAGGGGAATAATTTAGGTAAGTCCATGACAGTACAATCAAGAGGATAAAGATAAGGGGGGGTCCCCCTATAAAATGTTGGGGGGGCTGGTAAAATGAAATTTACAAATTAAAAGAGATATTTTTTAAATAATGGATACCATTAACTAGATATTATCCACTACAAGTATATTCTTATACTATCAAACACCATTAGATAGTCAATGGTTCTTGTTTGTTGGCTGGTGGTGCCTACCCTCTAGTTGTTAGTGTGTTGTAACCTTCATTATAAAATGAACCTCTAACTAATCTAGGAATATCTTGATCCCCATCTTTGTCTCTCAAACTCTCTTACCTTCCTAAAACATCACCTTTGACGTGATCCATGCTCTAGAACCCTATTCCGATCCTTGATTCAAAACATGGCTCATCTACCAATTGAAAATTCAATTTCTTTCGAGTTTAAAATTGATCATATATATAAAAATGGAATAAGAAACTCCCACTATATAATTTATCATCCCTATGAAGTATTGATGGTCATTAAACCATACATTCTGACCACCTTGGTCATTAATTCCCTTGTGATTAACTTTGCCACCTCTATAAACACCCAACATGCTTCTGAACACTGCTATAAATATAAGGTATTTAGATCCACAAAACAAAATCCAACACTCATAACTATTATTAAAACACTATAATAACACATCCTAAGACCATTTAACTCAAGACGCGTCTGTATCATCATCTAAATAACCCCCTGTACTATGGTTCTCCCAACCATAGTGAATATCTCATAATAAAAAACACCATTATTTTAGAATTACAACCATTGGAGTCACCTATTAAAACATCAAAATACATTCCAACACCATGCCTACTGAATTTTCAAACATTCCATACATGATCACAAAATAGAATATTGATTTATTTCCAATATTAATACTTGAACACAATTTTTATGTAGAGTGGACATATTCCCACCACCGATTATGAATCCCCAACATACAATATTTTCCTCAAAATCCCTAAAAAAAACATTAAACACTATCATCTCACCAATATGATGTTCTTTAGGTGGTTTTATACTCAGTTAACCCCACTACATGAAAAAACTATTCAAACATCCTCTAGATAACCCATCTTGGGAATTCTAAACCTTACAACAAACACATTTCTAAACCACCCAATCATGATGCCTCTAAGAATAGAAACATCCCATGTTTTTCCAACATTCATTGGATCACACACCCAACTCCCAGTGTAGTATTCAGGATCATATCATATACTGACTAACCCATGTTGGGCATTCTGCAAGCCCTGATGTGTTTTCCAAGATGAAGAAACCTCATATCATTCTCATTTAATCAAAATCCCAATGTCGATTCTTAGGCTCAAAGAATGGAAACACTTCTAAACCACTCGATCCTAGTTCCCTTACTTCAAAAGACACCCCATTCTCATCCAAACTTGTTAAAAAATGTCTATACCTAACCATTCGAGAGAGCCCCCTATCAAATCATATATTAACCAAAACAACCATCAATACTTATCTATCACTCTAGTGTAACCATGATCCAAAATTTTTGGTTCATCATGTAAATGTATTCCTAAAAACAATGCTAAGACTCCACCTGGTGTCAGAACTCGATTAACACTCCAAGCTCCCTAAGGAACCTAGATAAACATAGATTTTTTCTTACTAGTATCACAATACATAACAATAACCTAATGTTCGATTCGACATATCTATGATATCTCTAGTGTGAGGTTTGTACCTCCATGATCAAGGTATTTCTCCCCACCATAAGAGAATATTTTTCATCAAATCCATAGGTTGAACCTCAAACATCACAACCCACACTCCATCCATTTCAAAACATGTTTATTATATGGGGTTGGAACCACTCATAACCATGCAGAACATTGAAATGTAACTAACTACCCCTTCCCAACCCACAAGAATGTCTTCCAGGGAATTTTCCCAAACTCAAACTAAGAGAATAATCACCAACATCAACTGACCAATGGTGTACTTACCTCTAAAAGATATTACATAAATTTTTCCTCGATCACTGCCTTGAGGGTTTATATCCAAACCCATATAGCACTCCTCGATGCACTCATGGTCATCAGTGAGGTTCCATAAATGAACTACATGTTCTACCTCTATTTAACTCTTAATGAAATGAGTGTATTCTCCCATACCACCTAGTCATTGGAACCCAACTCATAAGATCATGAGTCACATCACAACCAATCTAGGCTTAAAAGACTAATTCCACAACTGCAAATCTATTTTGTATGTTAGTTCCACCATGTCAGGATCACCAAATATTATCCCACTCAAAAAGAATCCTAACATATCCCATATATCAAAGCTAACCATTAAATACCATTGAAGATTCTCCCTTCCCCGGGTCAACTCCAACTAACATGGAGCACTCTAAGTATTCCTCATAGAAAATGACCATTTCTCATGATCTATAATTTACCTCATGGTCACCCACTATATGAGTGTCATCCCAACACTACAGGGTTCCATCTATAGAAAAACCTTTCATACATAAGTATTATATCTTATTAGATTAATATTCATTACATAATATTATTATCCATGCCAAAATCATATAGATTTAGAGTCTTTATAAAATTGGGTACATAAACAACTAGTTCATAAAATATACACATCATTTTCAACTTAGTTATTCACAACTAACACCATTATTATACTTATTATACCTAAAATAATTATTCATAACCTAGGGAAAAGAAACATAACAAAGGGTGAGATTAGATTCCTTGTAAGGGTAAACAAGGGAGATATTAATGATCACTTAAACATAACATGATAATTAGGTTATTAGAACATGAACATATCATTTGAAGACCATAAAATACATATCATATATCATAATATTGATTCATGGGATAAATAATGGTAGTTCATATGACATGAATCATAATGAAATCAAAGAATATGATCCATGAGATTATAACATTGGAATAAGATCTTGTCATAAATGTATGGCATAAAATGTGGAATTATTATAATTATAAAAATCTTATAAAAAGGATATCTACCAAGACATTCATCACATGATAGGATTGGGAAGAACTCCTATATACCTTCTTTAGGATTGTGATAACCTCCTATATACCCACTATTTCATGCTTGGGATAACCTCCTGTGTACCCTCTTTTTCAAGCTTTGGATAAACATTAATATTTATCCAATGAATTAGAGATCTATATAATTGTTGGTCCTCATATCACATAGTCAAAAATATATTCATATGTTTTCCACAATATCATAAATAGATTCAACTGAAATTAACCTAGGGAAAAGAAAACTAGTTTCATCAATATTTCATTATAATAACCACAAACCATCTAGAGAAAGAATAAATCTGATATCATTAGATCATATCCGCAGTATATCCTATGTGACATCAATGGATTTCATAATTGATGAAATATTTATTTAAAAGATCATTGCAACATTTTTTTAAAAAATTATCATTTTCAATTTGAAATATCTCATTTAAAATATAATAATTTCCCAAATATCAAGTAAAAAACATATATTTTTTAAAACCCCTTATAAAATTTTAAATGAAGATCCAAATTGTTATGATGGTGGGAAATTTTGTTCATGTCATAAACATTAAAAAAGATTCCTTTCATATTTTTAGTCAAAGTTAAAACGTATCTTGTTGGGAATAAGAAAATAATATTCCTTTTAATCCATTTTGTATAAATTAATAAAATTGGTGAAAATAGAATTAAAAAATCACTGTAGAATTTTAAAAACATTTATTAATTTTTTTTAGAGAAAATGTATATGAAATAAAAAATAGTTTCCAATGAAGAGTTAAATAATATCGATTTTCCTTATAACTCTATTTAAGTATCTTGAGTACTTAAAGTCAGTAAATTGAGGAGAAAAATATACTATAATGAAATAATAGAGGAGAAAAAAAATTCATATATAGATCATGAAATTTCATCATTTGGAAACATAATCAGAAACAATCATGATATACAATTTATTTATAACATGAATCACTTACCTTGAGTTTGACCTGATTAGAGAGTGATTTAACCTACTGCGTAATAAATTTGAATTTATTATAATTATATAAAATAATCCTTTAAATTATTATAATATCATATATGATCTACTAATAAAATTTTAGTTTTTATTTATTAATAATTCCTCATTAGAATCATCGTCTCTAGGTGTTAACGGTTTCAGTTTTTAATGAGAAATTCAGTTTAGTAGTTCTGGTCCTTCCACATTAATTATATTTACATGATGTTCATAAATTTAATCATGATATAAATATCACATATCACTATTATAAACTTTTCCTTTACCAACTGTTTCAAACCGTTGGTAAAGGCCTAACAACTGTTGGTATAAACTATACAATGGTTATCCAAACTATTGGCTGTGGAGCTATGGGGATAGCCATATCTCAATGGTTCTATGTGAACTGCTAGTATATGGATGAAAAGTGGGTTATACACCAACGGTTTCTAGAAATCATTGGTATAAATGTTTAACAACAGTTATAAACCATTGGAAATATAAAAAATCATGTCTATACCAACGGTTTCTAAACTATTGGTACAAACTTTTACCAACAGTTTGTCAAAAACCATTTGGAAAAGTTAAGTAAAATGATATATACCAATGGTTTGTAAACAATTGGTATATCCTTTTACCAATGGTTTCAAATAATCCATTGGTATATGTACTATTTTCACACATATGCCAATAGTTTACAACCGTTGGCATAGGATTTATGCTGCAACAACAAGCCCGACTCCCCTTTGTGCACCTGCAACACTTCCACTAATAGGCATGCCTCCCCTTGTGCAGAATTCATACAGAATTCTAAAAAACTACAGAATACATACAGAATTATGAAAAACCATAGAATACATACATAATTATATATGAATTCATATAGAATTCATAGTAAACATAATTCATAAAGAATTATGAAAACCTCCAATTCTTTATTTAATTACCCAGTACAAACATACATAATTAAAACACAATTTATATGGTAAATACAGAAAGTATAAACATACAATAAGTATACCCATAAAACATTAACACATAATTTATAAGTTAATTAAATATATAAAGAAAATAACTCAGAAGGAAATTACCCTATGCAATATAGAATTCTGAGTTGGATGCATACAATATTGAATTATCTATAACACATACAGAATTGAATTCAAAATTCAGAATGTAATAACCCCTATATAATAAAATCATGATTTAGGTTGTTAAAATGGCCTAGTTGTTCATAGGCATGGGTGAATTTAGATGAGATTTCAATTTTTGGATAATGTGGTATGCCATGTTATAGTAAGGTGTAATGTGACATGGGGGCGAGGGTGTCCAGGGGGTTGGGGGGCTATATGAGGGAGAACGAGGTGTCTAGGGGGGTGGGGGTGACTAGGGGGTCTGTCCAGGGGGTGGGGACTATCTAGGGGTTGGGGGGAGCTATCCAAGGGTGTAGGGTGACCATGAAGTGGGGGGTTTCTGGACAGATGGGGGTGTCCAAGGTGTGTGGTGGTGTCAGGGGGGGGGGGGGGTTGCTCAGGGGGTTGGGGTTATCCAAGGGGGTCGAGGGTGTCACTGGGGGTGGGGTGTCCATGGGGTGGGGCGGAGCTTCCTGGGGGGTTGTCCATGGGGGTGGGGGTTTTTATGGGGTGTGGGTGTCCAGGTGGTGGGGTGGTGTCCAGGGGGGTGGCGGGTTGTCCAGGGGGTTGGGAGGATATCCTGGGAGTATGGTTGTCCAGGGGATGGGGGTGTCTAGGTGGGAAGGGGGGGTGTCCAGGGGTGTGGGGGGCTGTGCTTGGGGGTCGGGGTGTCCAGGGGTGGGGGGACCATCAAGGGGGTTGTGGGTGTTGTCCAAGGGGGTAGGGGTGTCCAAGTGGGTGGGGGTGTTTAGGTGTTAGGGTGGTGTCTAGGGGGTGGGGGTTATCAAGGGTGTTGGGGGCTTCCCAAGGGTGTAGGGGTGTCCAGGGGAGTGGGGTGGTGTTCAGGGGGGTCAGGGGGCTGCCCAGGTGTTTGGGGAGCTGACCAAGGGGATAGGGGATGCCAAGGGGGTGGGGGAATATCCAAGGGGTGGGGGGGGGGGGGTCCATGGGACTGAGGTGTCCAGGGGGGCTATCCATGGGGGTGGGGTGTGGGTGGGGTGGTGTCCAGGGGGGGGCTGTCTAGGGGGTTGGGGTGTCCATGGGGGTAGGTGTGTCCAAGGGTTGGTGGTGTCCAGGGGGTGGGGGAGGGGGCTGTCTGGGGGGGTTTTCCAGGGGTGGGGGTGTCCATGTGGGTGGGTGCGTCCAGGGGGTGGGGGTGTCCAGGTGTTGGGGTGGCGTCTAGGGGGTGGGGTCTATCTATGGGGTTGGGGTTGTCCAAGGGAGTAGGGGGTGTCCAGGAGGGTGGGCTGGTGACCGGGGGGTGTCTAGGGGGTTGGGGGCTGTCCATTTGGGTGGGGGTCCAAGGGGTGGGGGTGTCCAATTGGTGGGGTGGTGTCTAGGTGGTGGGGACTATCCAAGGGTGTGGTGGTGTCCAGGGGTTGTGGGGCTGTCCAGGGGGTCATGGTGTCCAGGTGGTGGGGGTGTCTGGGGGGGGTATCTTGGGTGGGGGGTCTCCCATGGTTAGGGGGCTGTCTAGGAGGAGCAGGGGGCTCTCTAAGGGGGTGCGGGTGTCCCAGAGGTGGGGGCTATCTTGGAGGATGGGGGCTGTCTAGGGGGGATGTCCAGGGGGTGGGGGTTGTCCTAGGGGGTAGAGGCTTCCCAAGTGTAGGGGGTGTCCAAGGAGAAGGGTGTGTCTAGGGGATGGGGTGTCCAGGGTGGGGGTGTCTAGGGGGTGGGGGTGGGTTGTCTAGGGGGAAGTCCAATGGGTGAGGGATATCCAAGGGGGTAGAGGGTGTCCAAGGGGTGGGGGTGTCCAAGGGGGTTGGGGGTGTCCTGTGGGTGTGGGTGTCTTGTGGGTGTGGGTGTCCTGGTGGTGGGGGCAATCCAGGGTGGGGGGTGTCCAGGGGTGGGACTCTATGGCGGTGGGGGTGTCAATAGGAGGGGTGGATCAGTCAAATAAAATCATCAAGTAATGTTTTATTATTTATAGATAAATAAATAGATATAACATTACCTACCTAATCACACATATATTGAGGCACACCAAATCATCAATCATCAAATGTCCGTAATATCAGTAAAAAATGTAACGGATCAATCCGTCCCACATCACCATCATTATCATCACTGTCATCATCAGTCTCACCCCTATCCTCATCATCATCCCCATCATCGTCCTTTCCCTCCTCAACGCCATCCTCATCGCCCTCGTACTCCGCATCGGCCTCCACCTCACCCTCCTCCTCCACCTCGCCGTCCTCCACAGCCTCGGCCTCCCCCTCCCCCTCGACCTCCTCCTTTCCCTCCTCCTCCTATGAACCTGCCTACCCCTCCCCATCACCTCAACTACCACTAGAACTAACACTGGGTTCACCATATATAGAATTCATCAATGAACTATGTTCATCACTTTTGTGTTGGCCTCTAGTGAAAGTGTTGGACGTAAAACATGCTTCAACTTCATAAATGAAGTGTTTTCTCTAACTTGTTGTTCTGCTATATTTGTGGCCCTTTTTTCATTCTATTCTACATGTTCCATAACCTAATGGAACAAGGGGGGTACAACAACTCATACCTAATGAGGGCCAATACTTCAGCAAGACTATACTCTTCCCAGTTCGGCAGCGTACTCTTCCAGGGTGCTCATCTCCCAACACCTGATGTAAGTGATCGTTTGGCCCAAAATTGTCTGGTTCCTGGGAATCAGGGGCCTCTAAAGTAGCCTGTTACAAATATAAATACATTATTATGTTAAAAATGGATATTAAAATTTGAAATCAGTAAAGTAAATCTTGCAATATGCTTCTGAGTCGGTTTATTAACCGCACTACCATCTTTCTTCCTTTGACTCGAGCAAAACAGTTTTTCTCGAGGCACCCGTCCTTCAATATTCAATTTTTCTCTCTACAATGACATTAAATGTAGGAAAGAATAATTAAAAATAGGTTACAAATAATTAATTTCAAAAATATAATTATATAATGACTTTAGAAATCAAATAAATTATGGAGGAAACAATAGAAAGTGAATGTTGTAAAGAAAAATTTTAAACTATCATACCTGCTTCCACTCTTGATCTAGAATCACAGTACATCCAAGTTTGTGGAGGTATTTTTTTGCATTAATTTTTATTATATCTTTTAGATGATTCATAAATAAAATTCAATGATACAAAAGATAGTATTAATGCAAAATATGAAAATTTTCATTTAAATACCTCAAATGTGATTAATACCTTAAACTAGGAAGTTGTCTAATAAATAATCATCTACCGATACTATTCTATCAGACCATCATCAACAACAGGGACCACCTCTAACTCTGTCCCAACTCTAGCACGTCATCCAATATACAATTCATGCTTGTAGGCTCTCCAAAGCTAACCTAAATCCTTTTGATGTGTTGTTGATTCACCCTCACCATCGGGGAAATTAAACCGAAGTTGACACCAAAATGTTAATTCATATAAATACAAAAAAATAATATATTTCACTAAATACAACAAAATTTTACCCATAACTCTGCCCAAGAATTATCCTTCACTTCATTTTGAAACTTTCTTCATCAGTACAGGCTGACAAGAATGATGTCGAAGTATTTGGAAAGCGCCACCAAAAAACTCCAACACTGCTACCCTATTTTCTCATCAATTTGACTGTGTACATTATAGTCCATCATCAACTGTGTGTGGCGGTTCCACACCAGATTTAGGATTATATGCCATCACCCCCGCCTACTATCAGTATCTATATCTTTTATGAAAGAAAAACTAATATTTTAACAATAAATGTTTTAATGAAAATAAATAATGGTATAAATTTATTTTATGGTTCTATAACTATTGCTTCGGTATTCTGATCAATGGGTGTTGCTGGATCTGCAGAAACTGAAGGAACATCCTGTGGAGGTGCAGTGCATCCCAATGTATACTCCGCAGGGACAGACTCTGGAGGAGCATGAGTCAAAGAAGATGGAATATAGAATCTTGGAGAGAAGGATGTATAAGTAAAAGAAGATGACACAGATGACTTGCCAAACACTAAATGAGAGTGGGAATCATCATCATATATGGGGTGAAGATGGGTGAGGAGACTCAGATGTAAAGGGTGGTGAAAACATAAGATGCCTAAATATCCTGTGTGTCCCTAATGACTCATCAAGATTAGAATGTGGGATAGATGGTATTTAATATGGAGGTTCATGGTCTAATCAGGCACACCGAGAAGATCAGCTAGCTCTCATACCCCCCACCCTCATACAAACACCCTAAGTAATGGGATTTCAAGCCTTTTATTTAGGCCACATGGCCTTGGGACTTTAGGCTATGTAATGGGTCTCACTCTACCCTATCTAAAGAGGTCTTTGCTTTATAAAATAAATTGTGGCTTCGACCCCAACCTTTTAAAAAAAATTAATTACCTCCTAAGAGGTAAATCCTACAAAAATGTTTAAAAAATTAATCACACGACATTATATATTATTTAAATATATATATTTGAAATAAAATACTCACTATAGGCACTGGTGGTTGAATGCCCATCACAACCATGCGACGATTGTTGTCTATCATCTTTTTTTGTCGCCTCTCTTCAATTGTCTTCATTTCCTTCATTTGAAAACAAATATTGATGTAATTATAAAATAATAACTAATGTGTAACCCAAAAAACAAAATAAATGAGAGGGAATAGGGGGATTCATTGAAAATTTAACTATCCATTATTTTAGGTGAGCTTGAATAGATAGATAATGAATTCAATAAATCATAAAAGATGTAATAAAGAAATTTAATTTTTACTGGGATAGTTATTTACTAAGAAGAAAAACCATTGTGTTAAAAACGGGTAAAGCACTTTTCAAAAAAATGAAAATTTTAATTTCTTTAGCCCAAGTAGATGATTCAGTTTTCAATAAATGTTATACATGGTAAATAAAGCATTGAAATGTACACCACGTTAGACATGTTGGTTTCATAGGTTTGAATATAGTTAAATTTGGAATTAGAAAATGCAATTCACATAAAATTTCAACCAATAAATATTGATAATTCACATAATTGTCAAGTAGGATACAACATATTTGGAATCAATATTAAATAAATTTGAATAATACCAACCTTAACAACCCACGTTGAGCTAAACCAACAGAATTGAGAACTTTAATGGATGATTTTATATATTTCCCACCATAAATTCAGGTTCATAGTCAACTCTGAAAATTGTGATATTGAAGTCATCAAATGTAAAAAATGGATTGTTTCTAATAGAAGTAGGGTTGGTGTCAATTTCAACATCACTATCATCAAAAATATGTCTTGGAATTACACCAATAATGACACCAAAATCAGGTCGAAGATGGTCTTTGAAATAAAAAACTTGTTTCATCATTGATGCCAATACATATGGTTCATCTGTATCAAGAGTGTGAGTCATATAAATTACTCGAAATCCACAATCATCAATAAATTTTTCATGCCTCTTCATCAAATAAAACCACTGGCATTTCATTATCATGACTCGTCCATGAGAATAATAATCTAATAATATTATTTTTTCAATGACTCATAACCTAAATTTTCAAATCATTGTATACTATCTGATGCACTAGAAAAATAGCCTATTATGGTGGTAACTATAACACCATAGTGTGGGGTTCTCATGTTCTTTTCTCGTTCAGTGATAATAAATATGTTCCCATTGATAATGATTGATTTAAATTCACAAACCATGGTATTAGGACAAAAATCCAAAGCTCTTATTTCCTCGAAGATAGATTCAGTAGAAAAAATCAATACCTAAAATATAAATGAATATTAAACTTATTTTAAATATTGATTTAATTATTTTAAAAAGTATCATTTTTACCTTCAATTTTAACCAAGTAGAAAACTCTTTGCTATGAAAATTTTCCCTCCTTCTCAATGATAAAGAACGATTATTTCTATTTATCATTGCTTTATATTCCCTATAGATATAAATAGTAATAGCTTAACAGACATATTTTTTAGATATACATATATTCAATTTACTTACGAGATGTAGTCATCGAAAAAATCACAGTTGAACCAAACTATATGACGTGCAATCTCCTGCTCTTCTAGGCTTACTGTCATCAATGTATATGATCCTGGAATTCCTTCTATTTTCGGAAGTGATATAAAACTAGGTTCAATTTTCTCATATTGTTCTTCTTCATTTATCATTGGTTTGTTCATTCTTGTAGTAAGATCAGACAAATACATAAAACAAAAATCCATACATTCTTGATCCTAGTAACCATTCACGATAGAACCTTCAAGATGATTCCTTCTTCAGATATAAGACTTTAATGTGTACATATTTAATTTATTTGGATATGTCCAATGAAAAGAAATTGGCCCTCCGAGAATTATTTCAATTTGAATATGGATAGTTAGATGCTGCATGCATGTGAAAAATGGTGTGGGAAATATTTTCTCTAAATCACTCAAAATTAATGGGTTATCTACCAATTTTTTTTTTGAAAAAAGTCTCGGAAAACTTCTTAGCACAAAGATCTCAAACAAATGGCACAACCAAAAACCTCCACTCTTACATTATTGGAAGAAATGACGGATTTCTTTTAGAATCAACTCATGTTGAAGGATTTGATAAACATTAGTCTTAAAAGATTTTAGCCTCAACTCTTTTCTGTTTACCTGTTAAGAAATGTTTCTTGAATAGCCATCAAGAGCATTAATAGTCTTTAGTACTTCCCGTTATTTCTTTTTTTTCTATATGTTTCATCCCATAAGAAGCACATGGAACTTTCCATTTATTTTCCTTGATACACATAGGATGCAATTCTATTCTGATTCCCTAGTCAACCAAGTCACACCGAGACCATAAATCATCTTTTTTATTTCCCATAACATTAAGAAGAATTGTAAGCAAAATTTCACATATATTTTTTTCAATGTGCATTACGTATAAGCAATGACGTAAAAAATTGGTTGACCAATAAGGAAAATCAAATATGATACTTCTCTTCTTCCAATTGTAATAGGTTTTAGTGGAAACATTCTTTCTCTTTCCTGATTTTATTTGACCCTTCCCGAATGAAAAACTGAAATCTTTCAGTTCATTAAGAACATTAGTTCGAGACATACACTGATGTGGATCATCAGTCTCCATTGTAATTTCAAATCATCATTGATTATTTCTATATGGATGTACCATTGGAATGAATCATCGATGTCCCTTAAAACTGAAACTACAATGATGTTTTAGTCTTCTGGATCATGTATTCTTCATACAAATATGAAAAGATAGTTTTCCCTTCATGCTCTATCCAGACATCATTGCATAAGTAATGAAATCATTGATCATCCACATAAGTGCAGAATGCATCTAAAATATATCTTTTGAACTTGCATCATATGTGCGTACACACATATCCTAAAAAATATTCAACTCTTTTATGAAAGGTTCCATGTATACGTCTATATCATTGTCAGGATCAGAAGGTCTGAATATGAGTATACTCCTGAAAGTGAAAGGTAATTTTATACACAACCATGGAGGAAGGTTAATTAATTTTTATAAAAACCATCCATGTGTTGTGCGAATTAAGAATCTTCCCAAACAGATTAAAACCATCACATGAAAGACCCAACCTCACAATATGCATGTATGCAGCAAAATTAGGATATCGAGTATCAAATCTCTACCATGAAAATCCATCTATTGGGTGAACCAAATCAACATTATTCTTCTTTCTCTCAATATACTAATATCAAAATTTTATTGATATTTCATCATACATACAAAGATTTTGGAGTTAGGGGATCAATGAAAAGTTCTAAATTACATTATGTGGAACACGGGATGGTGTTCGATCAGCTTTTGGTATCTAGTGGGATATGCCACATTTTATAAAATCATTTCATTCAGTAGTTTCCTCCCAGAATAAACTGCAATCTTTCGGGAAAGCATTAATTTTCATTCTTGAAAATCCAACTTCCACAACTAACATCCATTCCATATAGTTGTTTGAGGGAATATCTACATCATCTATAAAGAATTCCTTCAAGAAGGTAATAATGTGATCGATGGGAGGATTAGAAATCCCATACATAGTTTTCCCATGAAAAAATCAGATTAAAAATTACACCTTTTTCATTTTACCACATTGTTGATATATTGGAGTTGTGGAAGCATCCTACAATTTTTTAACCCTGACAACATTATCATTTTCCTTAGAAACATCATGTGTGCTCATATCCAAGTCTTCTTGGATCAGAATCCATTATTTTTCATGATTAAGAATAAACAGAAACTGGTCATATAAAAAATTCTCCAATCTAATCCTCTCATTTGGATCATCATCAATTTGAGATTTCCTTTCCTCCCCATTGTGATACCACATAAAGTAGTTTTCTTGAAAAACATATTTGTTTATGTGGTAGTTTACTTCTTCACGACTCAACCAAGGTCTTTCAACATAACTATAACATGGGGAGTGTATGTGACCACTATCTAATAAATTTTGAAATGAAATATGTAAAACTCTTTCCAATTTTTTTATAAAATCTCTTGAGATCCGATCAGTTTCATACATCAAACTTCTATCCATTTTGTAAAAAAATTGTTATATGTAATTTTTCGAAATGAAATTCAGTAAGATTAAATTTTCATCGAAAATAAATTTATGTAAAAGAGAATTTTTCAATTTATATGAAACCATAACTGATACACTACTCTATATGATAATCATAATATAAAAGAAAAAAAATACTATATTTATAACAAAATATATTTGAAGAACTATAAATAAGTGTACAATATCATGTACACATGTGGAGAAGAATTATTCAGGAGTTGAATAAATTTTAGAGCAAAGAAATTATAAATTTTAATAGATTAGTTGAGTAATCACATACACTAGCCAAGGGGGTGGGGGTGTCCAGGGGCTGGGGGGATGTCCTGGGTGGTGGGGGATGTCCAGGGGTGGGGGTGTTCAGGGGGTGTGGGGGGTGTCTGGGGGGTGGGGTGGTGTCCAAGGGGGACTGTTCAGGAGAAGGGGGTGTTTAGGGGGTGGGGGTTTTCCATAGGGATGGGGCTTCTGTACAAGGGGGTGGGGTTGTCCAGGGGGTGGGGGTGTTCAGGGGGTAGGGGATGTTTAGTGGTGGGGGTGTCCAAGGGGTGGGGTGGTGTCCATGGGGGCTGTCTAGAGGGGTGGGGGGCTGTCCAGCGGGGGTGGGGGTGTCCTGGGGGGTGGGTGGTGTCCAAGGGGTGGGGTGGTGTCCATGGGGGTTGTCCAAGGGGTGGGGGTGTCCAGGGTGTGTGTGTGTGTGTGGGGGGGGGGGGGGGGTGGGGGTCTAGGGGGTGGGAGCTATCCTTGGGGGTGGGGGGGGGTTTCCAGGTTGTGGGGGTGTCCAGTGGGTGGGGGGTGTCCAGGGGTTGGGGGGGCTGTCGAAAGGGGTGGGGGTGTCCACCACCAAACTAGGGTCATAAAATCCAGTATCTATCTAATTGTAGCATGACCTCAAGCCTATTATAAATGACCTAGAAGAATATTGGTGTAAACCATGAATATAATACATATAAATTACAACACACCTAATTGTAAAAACACCTCCAAATATCATACGTGGATCAGATTTTATCTTCCAATCTAAATCTCATACATGAATTTTAAAAAAACACACCAAATTATAAACACAGCTCTAAATTTTGAGCTAGGAATGTGGATTATTGATTCCTTGAGAGGCCAGCTAAAATCTAATTCCAGGTTGTGATACAAGGTGTAAATATAGTATTTTTTATGTTTACAAAATTGTGTGTGTGTGTCAAAAATGATCCTATGTATATTGTTTAGGCATATGAGACATGTTTCGATGGGAAACTACTCACGGGAGTATGATCCTTGTTATATCATTGGGTGATAATTGTACAAATATTAAATTTTTTTGATATAAATATGGATAGTGGATAAGAACATGAGTGAGGTTTCTTTGTAAAGATCACTTTTTCTTTGAAGGGTAAGAGTGATAGCTAGTATGGAACTCCAAGAAATGTATTAACATGTGAAAGGAACTATACATTAGTTATATGTGATTCTTATTTTTTTAGTAGAGTATTGGAGTGGACATCCCACACCCCACCCCTGGACACCCCTACCCCTGGACATCACCCCCACCCATCTCCCCCACCTAGACAGCCCACCCCCACCCCCTTGGATTACCCACCCCCTGGACAGCCCAGCCCACCCCTTGACATCCCACCCCTCCCTCGAAATCCCACCCCCTCCCCCACACCCCTACAGCCCCCTTACCCACCCCAGACAACCCCCCACCTGGACACCCCCACACCAAACCTGGACATCCCCCCTCCCCCACCTGGACAGCCCCTATCCCACCTGGATAACCCACCCCCACACCCACCGGGACAGCCCCCACCCCACATGAATAGCCCCCCCCCCCCCCGCCCCACACACACCCCACCTGGAAAGCCCCCTTCACCCCCTGGCCAACCCCCACCCCACCTGGACAGCCCCCCATGCCACCTGGATAGCCCCCCCCCCACACCCCCACCTAGATAGCCCCCACCCCCACCTGGACAACCCACCCCACCTAGACAACACCCCCTAGACAGCCCGCACCACCTCCCCCACCTGGACATCCCACCCCACCCCCTGTACATCCCACACCGCATTACCTACCTGGACAGCCCACCCTAGCCCCACTTGATAGCCCACACCCCTCCATGGATAGCCCACACCCACACCCCCTCCCCCACACATCTACATCCCCACCCCCCTGTAGCCCCCCTACCCCTTGGGCAACCCACCCCACTAGACAACACCCCCCCATCTGGACAACCCCCATACACCTCCTACAGCCCCTCTTAGGGTAATTTTATTGAAAAATATTTTATTAATTAAGAAAGGAAAGCCATCATTAATTAACCATTCCATTCAAAACAACTCATTCAATTTATAAAAACATGACAAATTCAATTTATAAGGATCTATGGGTCACATTGGAAATGTCATTAGAAAAAGGGTAAGTCACTTACATGGTTAATTCCAATTTAAAAACTGGGTGACACACTTAGAAGGTGGGGTGGTGTCCAGGAGGAGTGGTGGTGTCTCAGGGGTGACTAAGGGGTGGGGTTGTTCAAGGGGGAGGAGTTTTTTCCAGGGGTTGGGGTGTCTAAGGGGTGGGGAGGTGTCCAGGGGGTGGGGGTGTCCAGGTGGTGGGGCTGTCCAAGTGGGGCGAGGGTGTCCAGGGGGTGGGGGTATCCAGGGGGTGGGGGATGTCCATGTGGTGGGGGTGTCCAGGTTGTGGGAGGTGTCCAGGGGGCGGGGGTTGTCCAATGGGGATGTCTAGGGGGTTGTCCATGCGGGGGTGTAAATCCTATATAATACCTTAAAAGTTACCTATACCCAATCCAACCAAAATCACAATACCTATCCATCACCCAACCAACACCCAATTCATTATCAAAATCACTACCCTTCCCATTATTCCTTGAACAAAAACTAAAAATACAAAATCCAAATACAATTATCAACTAAAATAAACTCCATAGAAACTACCACAACACCCCACTAAAAATATAGAATACCACCTACACCACTAACCCAACCATCCCCAATCCCTTCACATGAACCATCCTTAAAACCATTACCCACCTCAATACTATAAGTCTAAATAAACCCTTTACCATCATTGAAGTGTAAAACAAAAAATTGAAAACAAATCAAAGTGTTTGGTATACAATGCCACCGACCGCACAGAACTCTGATATAGGCCAAATGAAAACAAAAAACATAAAAATAGATGAAAAACAATAAAACTAAGGTATAACATAATAATTTTAAGTTTATAAATAACAAATTTATTAATTGATGATGTATCTATCAGGTGGAAGGTGTTTCCCAGCCGAGTGTAAAGAGAGACTTTCTGGAGCTACGGATTAGGGCGCCTGTAATCGGGCAGTCCGAGTACTGGGCTGTTGTGTATTTTAGGGAAATATTTCCCAATGGGTTTTAAAAACCATTGGTAAATATAATCTTTACCAACATTTTAAAAAAACCGTTGTTATACATAAATATTTCCCAACAGTTTAATAAAACAGTTGGGAAGGCTTGATTATGAAAACATAATGCCAACATTTTGAATAAACTGTTGGTAAATGTTGTTTTTTTTACTGTATACTAACATTTTCTTCAAACCTTTGGTATAAAACCATTGGAAAAGCCACTGTTTCTAGTAGTGTAAATTCATTATATTTATTTAAATACATCCATAATGTATTGATATAGAAAAATGAATTAAATTTTTCATGGAGCCTCCAGGGCCTACATACGCAAGAACACTGTTTTAACTATTCAACAAATGGAAAAAATTAAAGGTAAATAATAATTCACCATTATAGAATAATTATTATATGATATATATCTTTTAAATATATCCTTATTACAATTCATATAAATTTAATATTAAAAACAGGTCATAACGCTTTTTGGAGGTGGTAGTCCACATGTACGCACAAACAACATTATCATTTTCCTATGTATTGGAAGGTATGAATGAAGATGTTATATTATAATTAAATAAGTACAATTAATTCATTAATATCATATATAGATTCATTAAACCTATAATAATACCCATCCATAATGTATTTTTATGATAAATGATGTT